>CM040404.1:29820157-31105442 GCA_022702515.1 Ilyophis sp. 1 JC-2022
TGCAGTTTACAAAGGGCACTGATCTGTGTGGGAAAGTCACCTCATCCTCTTCAGATGTTGCTTGTGAATGATTTACAAGTGTACAGTGTCCACCACAGATACACATAGCGCTAATATTCATTATTTCACAGGAATTATATCAAGCTGCAAATAAGATTCTGCATTGTCTGTGTTACACTCAAACATTCTTCAGACAAACTCTGCTGCTGAGGAGCAGCAAGAAGATCGATTTCAAACCAAAACTTTTAAAATGAGTAAAACAGTAACAGTGAGTCAAAGATATTCCTTACACATCAGTATAATTTTGATTGATGATTCCTGACCTGGAACTCAACCTAAATTCAAAAATAATTAAGTTAACTTGAAAGTGCCACAGGTGGTCACACAGTTGATTAAAGCTACAATATATCAGTAATGTTACCTTTGATTGGTGCTGAGACTTTTCAAAATCTGACAGAAAAATAAATAATTCAATAAAAAATATATAAATTAAATTAAAATGTTAAATAATAAATGTAAAAAATTTGGATAGACAATCGGTTACAGGACCATTTACACCATAGAGAACATAGAAAGGGCCACCGGATAAGGCCTCCATTTGTTCCGTTCGCGGAGTCCTATTCTCCGGTAATTAAACTCTTTTTCACCTAGTACTGAGGAGCCCATGCAGGTAGATGCGACAGCGTCCCCATATTCTGGTGACACCGTTTCTAAAAACGAAGGGTCACGTTCTGAGTCAGCATACCAAACTTATGGGAAAAGGGGGGTCTCGCTAGAGAAGTCGGGGGTTCTAGCGGGACTTCAGAGTACTACACCCCGTACATTATTAGCAGTCAAACCTTTTTGGGGAGAACACTCCCTTCAGGTCAATGCTTTTATAGATTCCGGGGTCGTGGAATGTTTTATTGATGCCCGGTGGGCTAGAAAAAACAAAATACTGGTCCAGCTTCTTGACCAATCCTGATTGGTTACCGCTCTCGACGGTCGCCCGTTGGAGTCAGGCACTATTAAAGTGGTTACGTCTTTTCTCACCATGTCGACTCTTCAGCAGATTCATACTGAGAGCATTCAGTTTCTGTTGGTCGATTCCCTCATTTGTCCTCTGGTTTTGTCACAATTGGCTAAATAAGCATGATCCCCATATTAGGTGGGAAGGGGATAAGCTCATCATTAGTCAATGGGGTCCTTTGTGTGCCTCTCAGGGTCACCTCACTCCTTTCTGTTTGTCCAAGGAACGTGTTAACGATTCCGATTCCGATTTGGAACTGGAGGAGGTTGCCTCTTTGCCCGGTCGGGAGGAACCCGTCTCAGGTTGGTGGTGAGAGATTCAGTTGGCTGACGAAGGTTCCAGTTGGTTTGAGGTCTCTCCTGATGAGCTCTCCGACTCTGACATTCAAATAAATTCCATTCGTATTCCCCCCCTGAATCGCCCACTCGGAGGGAGGAGACTGGAATTACAGGGACGCTTGAGTTTCCTTTGCCACTCAAGAGTCCGCTTTTGAGGAGCTCATGAAGAGGTTCAGTTCCCAAATAGTTGCTCCTGGGTTGTGGGAGATTGAGGTGGCGGTTCAACAGGCATTGCTACTTGACCTGGGTCTGGGTAGGGGTCCCGCCAGTTGCCTTTTTGTGCCTCCCGAGGTGAGGTCACGGGTGCTCGCCTTTTTGGTAGCCGAGTATGAAGAGGGAGGTGCGCAAATTTGTCGCTGCTTGTTCTGTCTGCGTCCGGGACAAGGGTTCTCGACTTCCACCCTCTGGGTTATTACGCCCTTTACCCATGCCCGACAGACAGTGCGCTGGACATCCCTTCCTTATAGGGTGGGTCAGTGAGTCTCACTCTCGTCACAAGATCTGCCCCTGCACGTTGAATCTTGCAAACTTGCCCCGTGTTACCTGGGACCATTCAGAATAATTTGTATGATCGACCTAGTGACGGTGCGTCATCAGTTGCCATGCTTTATGCGGATTCACCCTACGTTTCACGTGTCTCAACTAGAGCAATTAACAACCAGTCTTTTGTCTCCCATGGGGAGACCCCCTCCCTCTTCTTGGATCGTGGAGGGAGGTCCATCTTATAATGTCCGCCGCATTTTAGCGGAGAGACAGGTTGGTAGGGGTTGGCAGTTTTTAGTTGACTTGGAGGGCTGTTGCCCAGGGGAGTGGTGTTGGGTTCCGTCCAGTACAGTTTTGGACCCCAAACCTTCGCAGCAAGCAGTCTGAGGGATTGTCTGGGGTTGTCCCTTAGAGGGGGGGGGGGGTCCTGTCATGGTTGCTATTAGCTTATTTTCAGGTATAGGTTTTATTCCTCCCGATTAGCATTCTGTGCTTTTTTTGTTGTTGTTGTTGTTTGTTGATCTTTTCAGCCGTCCAAACTTATGTGCCGCAGGTGTTCTTTTATTTACGAGGTTTCCCGTTTTGGCTCAAGTATTGAGCTTGGGAGATTTAGTTTGTGTTTCACTCGTTATTCGAGTTCGCCCTATTTTAGTGGGTTGAGTTTCGTTTTGGCTGTTTAGCCACAAGGAATTAGTTTCCTGTCTTTTATTTCTTTGCATTTATTGTTTAACTCCCTTTATTGGTCCTCACTGCATGAGTGACTTGTTCCGATCCCCCCACCTTCGCGTTTGATCATCCGCCACAATAAATCCATTACAATGAAAGTCACACTCTCCCATATCTTACGGGTAGCCTCACATTTACTGTCAATAATGAGAGTCACAAACATGCTCAGTTTTGCTTTCTTCTCTGATGATGAATTGCACACAGCAGGCCCTGCTTTAGCACATTCTGTTCCTTCAGGTGTAACAGCATGGAGGGAAAGATATGAATTCATTGTTGTAGTGCAGTCCTTCCGTGCCAATGCTAATTCGTTTCAAATGCGCTGATTGATGTCATTCTCAGAACTATCTTTTTTAAAGTTCCTTTAGGATTTTGCCCTTTATAAATTGTCTAATTCTACTCCATTGGACAATCATCTCCTGAGCCATTCTTAAACACCTCTCTGTTACATTTATTCTTTCTTCTTGTCTGCAAAGCTATGCAAATGCTCTCATTTTTGTTATATTTTTATTGAGTGGTTTGCGCACGGCAACTGGCTTTTGGGGTTGAGTGTTCAATTGACCTCAGCTGCTGCAGTGTGTCTGACATGTTGGGATAGAATCAAACTTGCATAGAAGATCATTTACAAACTCTGGGATTTTCATTTCTGACTGTAAATGTCACAAAAACAATCTTTCCATCTTTGGATCATTTGAGGACGTAAGGCTTGTAAATGACATGGAGGAGCTTCCATCCAATCTGTACCTGATGTCCGGTTGTCATTGATTTTTGTCATTGTTGCTGTCATTCTCATCCCCTTGCTGTTCTGGTTATACCTTAAACCAATTGGGGCAATCCACGGAACAGTGGGTGAAAAAGTCATTCAGTGATCGATAACTTTGGCTAAGCTAAAAAAAATAAGTACATATTTTTCTTGTTATTCACCTAACACTTCACTAGCTGATGAAATAAAAAACAATGTATAGATGTCACAAGCAACCACCCCAGTATCAGATAATTCAAATACTGTATATTGAGTCTGAATCTGGGCATTTCTTAAAGATGCACTATGCAGGATGCTTTGCCTTGCTGTGGTCCTGTGTTTACAATCAAAAAAATCTCCTCCTCAGTCCTTAAACCCACCCACTCAAGGTACCCGACTCCACTAACTAGCTACCTAAGGTAGCTAGCTGGATAGCTAGAGGTAACATTACTTACAGGTCCAACAGAAAACACGGCAACTCCACATTCTCTTGTTAAATTTCAACTGTTGCCATTGAAGAAAATAAAATCCTAGGTTGACTGCTTCTTGAACACGACTTGTCAGCTTGTTGTTTGGCTCCATTGTGCTTGCGCTTCTTCACCTCTGTCATTGCAGTAGCTAGCTAACGCTCTAGTGAAACCCGATCGCACCCCATAAGCTCTGTAGCCATGCCCACCCCTCCCCACACATAAAAGAGCGTCATGCCCGCAAATGTCCCAAACACATCTTAGAATAATAAATACAGAGGATGCAAATGTGTGCAAGGACACAGATTGCCAGTGCATCACAGATATGACTTGAGCATGGTTATTTTATAATATTTTCAAGGTTAAAATCCTGCATAGTGCACTTTTAAAGGAAAGTTTACATTTTGCACATACTGTACATTCAGTTCAGCATTTATATCTAAAAAAATAAAATTATATTTTAGATTCACAGCACAAGGTAAGAATATATGAGCACATGTGAATGAGAAAAGGAGTTTACTTTTAAGTGCTTTCAGCCCCACTTTCTGCATTCTCCTTTTGGCAGAATAGAGAGGAATATTGAATAGAGAGGAAATAGGAACCAGAAGCAGGGTTACAATAGAGAACAGGGTCAAGTGCTCTATTGTCCTCTCTGTGTGTGACAGCTCTCATTCTGCACTGTCTTCTGCTGAGCAGGAGAACTGGAATGATCCCATACAAAATCTGAGTAAAAGAATGTGTGAACAAAATGTTCAGGGAGAGTCGGAAATTGCCATATCACACTGTCTCCAAAAATTGCGTGTGCAGAGGTACGCAGTTTCTTTTATGTTATACATCGGAATTTCTGTGTGGAAACTCGCTTAGGCAGCTTTCTGAAGACATTTTGCTAGTCTTTTCCAGTAGCTTGCTAAACAACATTTAAGAAAAAAGTGCAGAATCCGCTTCATTCACGTTCGTATACATTCTAGAAGTGTCATTTTGAGACCGTTTTAGCTGCCCTATAGAAGTGAATGGAGAGCGAAAAATACCCTATTCTGGATTATCACCCCAGGGGAGCACAGAGCAACTAACAAACATATTTCGCCACCATTTGGACTCATATCATGGCCAAGTAACTACACAACGCAAAGTTCTACCAAAGTTCAGTTGCGCTTTAAAGGGGAGGGCTATTTATATCACCAACCTTACCCGTTTGTGCATTTGCTTGTCATGCTGCTGTTGCCCTGCTATGCCGCTCTGTTGTGCTACGCTGCTAACATGCTTGGCTTTCCCTGCATACTCCCGCATGTATGCCCTTCAGGAAGGTTTTTTCACTCCCAGCTTCCACCTGTGGGATCTGCTTCTTATATGATCCCCATGGCGGAGGGGGGGGTCACTGGTTTACTCCCTATTGTCTTGGCTGGCTTATACTAATACATTTTACGCAAATGGAGTGATAAGAAGCAGAGCCTGATGTCAATAATTGCTTTCACTTTAAATCGCAATAAAATATTGCTTAATTAAATCGTGAGTTGTCTGACTGAACTGACTGTCATCACTCTGTAACATTGGAAGCTAATACATGTTTGTAAAACATTTGTGTAATGCAACTTTGTGTAAATAAAACCGAGAAAGACTACTCCTTCCCTCGGTCTTCTTGTCTCCGGCTATTCTCATTCAGCCAAGCTGGCAGACAAACTGAACTCCTTCACCTGACAGAGAACTGCAGCCCGCATCAAAAACGCCTGATTCTGACTCTGTGTGACAGTCTCCATCTCACATGGCCATTAGCGAAGGATGCGAAACCGGTTTTTGTAAACAACATCCTGTCTCTGTCAGGGGTTGAGGACAAAAAAGAAACATGCATTGCAGTCTACGTTAATGATACACTTTAAAAATGTATCTACACAGTAGATTGATTCAGTATGTGAAGTTTCTTATAATATATCCTTTAAGTGTAAAAACATGGTTTCAGAGATGGAAAATCAAGATGAACTAAAAACATTATGAAGTAATAATTTATAGTCACTAGGGCCTGCATGGTGCTTGATAAATGCTATATCGATGAATTTATATATACAGTACGTAAAAAATACATTTTAAAAAGTGCAGAAAAATACGTTGAGATGTGAAAATGCCTTGAGTCAGTGGCCAGCACAAAACTTTATAATAAAAATTTAACTGCCAGAACTCTTTTAAAAAATTAGCCTGAACATATTAAGGATACATTTAAAAAGGCTTTTGGGTGCGCTGGCAGAATATTGCTGGGCACAGAGCTTTATTTGCGAAGTGCTTTATTTGTTATTGGTTAAAATGTGTGATATATTCACGGATGAAAGAATAAAACAAGAAAACTGAACTTTAAATTTAAGAATGCTTGCAAAGTTTGTCGAGCAAGAAAGGAAAACACAAAGCAGGGTTTTGGCAAGCTTTCAAAGAGCTTTACGAAAGACAGCACACAATGTCATGTGGCAATCGATCACTGATGCTATTAATGCGATGTGAAAGCACTGTCCACACAGACATAAGCCAGCCATTTGTAGAGTTTGCTAGTAGGACCAACTAAAAAGCGACTGAAAAAGTCCAAAAAGAACAGGAGGAAAAGTGATTGGAGGAAGAGGAGATGGTTCTGACTGTATCGTAACCCAAAAGATGAAACTACCGGACTATGACGATGGTGTGGTGGTGACAGTGGCGATGTAGTGATAGAGATGATGAGGTCTGTTCTGTACTTCCAAATCCAAGGTAACATCACGGCAAGTGCAGGTGAGCTGCTGTATTTGCAAATCCCTGACCTGAAAATATTTTTTGAAAGTCAAAGATCAAACCACTTCAGTACTAAACAATGAAAGTGAAATTCAAGGTCAAAATGAACCTGCTTACTTATAAAACCAAGATAGCAAAGAGAAAATGCATGTGCTGTCTGTAACTGTTTCAAACACACAGGCACATGGTGCACGCACACACACACACACACACACACACGCACACACACACACACACACACACACACACACAGAAGCAAGTTACTTTCCAGTGAGTGTTTGCGTTTCCTGAAATTGCAGAGGATTGTCTCTGACATTTGAAGTGCTTTCATTTTAGAATGGACTTTTTGCAAGGTGATATGCATAGATATATGACTGGGGAAAGTGACGGTTATCTCTTATTGTAACTTGAGAAATGATGATAAGATGATGACAGGATTATCTGACACTCAAAGTTTTTGGCATAGACAGAAAGTGCTATTGACGGACATGAATACTCTCATCTCTTTTCAGATGCACATAGGCTACACACGTCTTCTGAATATGATTTAATGTTAACAGCTCATTATGAAATTACAAGCAGCATTATTTAATCCTTAGCCCGTGGCCATGTTCAAGCAATATGGGCAGTGCAAGTAAATGTATCCGCTTACTGTGTAAAACTAGATTCCCTGGTGACCTACTATATGAAAATGTGCATCTTTTTTTCGGACTGCAGCACACAGAGACCGGTTTAGCGCAGCCCTAACCAGCAGCGATAAAGACGTGCGGACAGGATGTGTTTTTATGTATGTCCAATAGATGGCGCTGATTGAAGCAGTCTGGTAGCCTATTCTCTGGCTGTGAAAGGGCTCTTCCAATGAAAGGACAGTACCTTTGTGCTACCACTCAATGGTGAACAGGCACTCATTAAGGGGAGTCATTAAAATACAATAAATATCTCTCTGAATGTCTGGACAGTGCCTCATCCTGTATATAAGGTCCCAGGAGTTATTCCTTGAGCCAGTCATTTCCCTTAAATATTACGCTGTTATTTTGCTAAGTAGACAAATACTTCAGATCAGCATAGATTGGCAATCACAAATTTTAAAGTTTCTTTCAAGTCGACATACTGTTTCATAAAATTGTTTGAGTAAAGGATGAGGGTGTGGTACTGATGGCAGTAGTGAGCTATTCTCAGATAAAAGGTACATTGATTGTAATGAATTTCCTTGTGTCGTGTAGCAGTGCGGGTGGCACTCAAATTCAAAGAGCCCACTGGGACATCGAGAGGGTTTTTGAGTTCATATAGATCTTGAAAATCATTTATTACTTTCCTCTGAGCCGTTCTCGGCCCCCTGGTGACACACTTGTTTAACATTCCTTTTCCGTTTATTGTAATTCCTCCAGCGCTCCACTCCTCCTTGCAGATTGATGTTCTAATTGAAAACGTCCAATTTGCATATTCAAATCTGTCTATTTATTGAGCGCTCTCCAGTAGCTCCAATTGAAGAAGAGACTGGTAATATAAGTATCACAAGAAAGTAATTTCAAAACCATAAATTACGATGGGGTATGGATCACTGACTCTGGCACTTCTTCAAAACGTCTCTGCCCGACAGTAGATTAGAAGTTGTTGTGAGTTAGACATTTAATGTTATGACAGCGCAGGTATTCAGAGAACGGAATTTCTTACAAAATAACAAATTACTGATGACTGAATGTAATCCCACGTGTGCGTAACTCACTCTGGGGTTTGCCTGCAACTGTCCCAGATAATAGAAATGCAAGTGCTTTAAAACAGGGGGTGTGTAAGAGTATATTAATCCTGAAATTGAACAAGTGTAACGGCTCCTAGCTATCCGATATTTACCCATAAGTTATAAAGTCTGTTTATCTTACGTCACTGTGTGCAAAAAAAGCTATTTAATTCAGCGCAGTACTGATTACCAAATGCAGCCCGTTACATTTTATTCTAACTGCACAAAACACTATTCTAGCCTACATTTTCATCTCATAGAATCACACAGTCCAGGCGACAGTCACTGTCCTTGGTCAATTCTGAAATTACAGTTTGGAGGAAAGGGAGGAGAAATCATTCGGCTTCCCTAATTTCACCTGTACTGCCGCCTCCTGGACGGACGCGCCTCTTAGCGCGGATGGTGTAGTATAAGCGCTCCAGCCATACATGAGACTCACCCAAAGCGGGAGAGCAGCGCGCAGCCGACGGGATGGAGCGAAGTACGATGCCAACATTCAGTGCCCTCTTTCTGCTCGGGGTCTTACTGACAGGGACGGGAGCCACGGAAAGAAGCCGGGGAACAGGAATGCTTAGCGGGGACAAGGAAAACGGCGTGGAGAGCCCGTGCGAGGTTAAAACAGTAACCGTGTCTACCCTGCCCGTTCTCCGGGAGAATGAGTTCAGTTTTACCGGTGGAGGTTCGGGGAGTGTGGCTGGTGGTGGAGGTGGAGGAGGTGGCGATGGTGGTATTGGCGGTGGCGGGGGTGGAGGGGAATCTCAGCTCCTGCTCTTCGTCAGGACAGACGTACCTGGAAGAATATCTGTTTTGGATGACCTCGACAACACTGCTCTCCCGTACTTCACGCTTGGTAAGCTTTACTGTACTTGCGGTATTTATGACTCTCTCTCTCTCTCTCTCTCTCTCTCTCTCAATCTTCCACAGTACAGTCAGACAAAGATAACCTCCGTTGTAGCACGGTGCGTAAAAAGGGCTAATATATACCTACCACTCTGGTGAATGTTCACTGTAGGCTATTCATCTACGAAGTAGACAATCTGAGTAGTTTTCCAGCTTTAGTGATTTGTCATCTTTGCCAGACGTTTTGCCGTCTTTCAAATTATGAGACAGTGAGGATCCCCACAGCTCGAGTTTCTTTCAGGTTCTTTTCTGTTTAGTTAGATTCCGCACTGCCCTGGATATAACATGTTTTGGTTAAAAGCAGCGCTAAAACTGTGCTACTGGGGAAAGGAACCGGAACACGACGTTTGAACCCAACTATCCGTCCGAGAATCTCCTGAAGAGTACCCCCTTCGGGTTATTCGTGTGAAAACGCCAGTTCTGCTGAGAACATCTCTTACTAGGAGGCGCCCCTATAGAATCAGATTCCCACAGGATCAGTTTTAAAACAATAGCCTACAACGTTAATGTCCTATGCATTTCTATTAATGAGATAATACTGATGGCAAATGATCTGAGTGTATACCCAAACAGAACCATGCATTATATGAGAATGGCTTGTCCGTCCTTCAGGCAAATGGTCTTGATTTCCTCGACATCTGCCCTGCACTTTTAAGTAAAATCTGTCCTGGCTGGCACTTTTATAACGAAAAAGGTAGCAATGATGCAATTGATTTAAGGACAATTACGTTAAATTAAACAATTTTACAATTACGTTTCTTAAACTCTACATGCCGTCGTGTTTTTAAACAAGCCTTTATAATAATAATAATAATAATAATAATAATAATAAAATGATGATGATTATTATTATTATTATTATGATTATTATTATTATTATACTAATAACAATAACAATAATAATAATAATTATTATTATTATTAGTAGTAGTAGTAGTAGAATGCATAGAGGTAGTAGTATAAGTAGCAGGTCACAGAGGGAGCTAGAACAAAAGGCTTTTGTTTACCCTTTCAGGTGAATTATATGATAAAGGAGGATGCCATCACATTATAGAGATAATATAACTAATACATTCCATTGAGTTTCTCTGTAGACTGATAGATTCAGTTTTTCAGGTGGATTTTTGTAACACGTAAGTAACATTGTTCTGTCTCTACAGAGGCTGGGGAACAGATTGTGCCCATGCATCTCCTATGTTTCCCATTGCTGGACAGACAACAGTTCCTTTACAAATGCCCTATAGGGTCGCCAAAGCACTGTGATGCTCTAATCCCCTTTATTCTCAGAAGTTTTTTTGTGTGGTTGCGACGCTCATCGGATCGACCACCACTCTGTTATCATTCTTGTGGTATCGCGACTCTGACTTTACTGATTCCGAATGTTTTCATGTCAATATATTGAGGTCGCTACGGGCAGTAAGAGGGAGAGAGCCAACGTGGGCTGATGGCACCCTCTAAAACCTAGAAAATAATTTGATTATTGGTGGTTTCCTGTGTGAGAGGGACCTAGTATGTTTTTGAACGTTCCTCAGGGCTGTTGTGCAGGTGAACGGCTTAATTGCAGCCTGGTGTGTGTGTGTGTGTGTGTGTGTGTGTGTGTGTGTGTGTGCGTGTGTATATCAATCAGGTGTTCTGAGGTCAATTAAGTTGCACCTTACAGACTGCATTTCTGCCCTCCTTTTATCTCCAAGCATACAGGTGCAGCTCAAAAAATTAGAATATCGTGAAAAAGTTCAATATTTTTTGTCACTCATTTCAGAAAGTGAAACTCATATATTATATAGATTCATTACACATAGAGTGAAATATTTCAAGCCTTTATTTCTTGTAATTTTGATGATTATGGCTTACAGCTAATGAAACCCAAAATTCAGTGTCTCAGAAAATTAGAATATTTTGCTTTAACATATTTTTAAAGTAGCATATTTAATATGTGGTCGCATATACTTTGCATGCTGTTACTTCCTGAAGTCTGTGACCAATCAACATCAAAAGACTCTCGAATATCTTATTTTCAGGTACTGTTACAAGCGATATTATAAACTCTCTGCATTTGAACTGATCTCTATGGGAATTGGGGGGTGAGACTAGATTCAGCTGTAAATTACACTGGTACAGTATGGAACACATGGCTGGCTAAATGGCTGTACGTCATCAAGGGTCTGAGCTATCGAACGAGCCCCAAACCATCACTCTGTTGCCAGATATGGAGTAGATATGGATGGATCACTGCAAGGGTTATTTCTCCTGACTCATTTTCCTATAGAACTCTATGGGGGAAAAAGTCAGGAGAAACAACCCTTAAAGGGATCCATCCACATCTACTCCATATCTGGCCGCAGAGTGATGGTTTGGAGCTCGTTTGATACCTTAGACCCTTGATGACGTAGAGCCATTTCGCCAGTCATGTGTTCCATACTGTACCAGCGTAATTCACAGCTGAATCTAGTCTTACCCCCCAATTCTCATAGAGATCAGTTCAAATGCAGATAGGTTATAGTATCGCTTGTAACAGTACCTGAAAATAAGATATTGACAGTCTTTTGATGTCGATTGGTCACAGACTTCAGGAAGTAACAGCATGCAAAGGATATGCAACCAAATATTAAATATGATACTTTAAAAATATGTTAAAGCAAAAATATTCAAATTTTCTGAGACACTGAATTTTGGGTTTCATTAGCTGTAAGCCATAATCATCAAAATTACAAGAAATAAAGGCTTGAAATATTTCACTCTATGTGTAATGAATCTATATAATATATGAGTTTCACTTTCTGAAATGAGTGACAAAAAATATTGAACTTTTTCACGATATTCTAATTTTTTGAGCTGCACCTGTATATCCCGTTAGCGGACCTTCTGTAAGTGCCGTGACCTCATTTTTGCTAGCGGACCAATCAGGTTGCATCCTCTCCTTCCCTTGTGTTGATGCAAGCCAGTTCTAACACAGGTTAGCATGTAGCGCTGAGCACCTGCCTCTCAGAAATAGAGAATGCATGCACTCTGCCGCAAGTGAAACCGTTCATAAGCCATTTCTAACACAGGTTAGCATATAGCACTGAGCACCTGCCTCTCAGAAATAGAGAATGCATACACTCTGCCGCAAGTGAAACCATTCACAAGCCATTTTATTTTTGCTCACCGTGCCTACAGACTATTTATTGCAGGGGCATTCATTTGGTCAATCTTCCTTCTGCTTCCTTGAAAGATGTGGTTAAATTGATGATTTCAAACTATTGCACACAGAAACAGCTGTGTCAATGAGGCCACAGACTTTTCAGATGGGTGAACTTTGAAAGACACTACCTGAATCGAACTCAGCCTGCCTTCTTATGATATTATTATTCAGATTTATTTAGGAAAAAATTATATTGCTCAACCACTATGCGTATTACCAAATTTTTCTAATTCATATGTATCATTGAGAACATAAATGAACAAGTCATGAAACATAATTTTATTTTATTAGAGTATTGGCTTACACTATATAAATCTTGACAGACCTTGAGTGGAGGTGGAGAGTTTGCGTTTGCATTCTTGGGGTTACCTGTTAATAAAGGGTTCAGGTCCACCCGGGAGAGGCTTTGTCATGAAAGCTTTGTGAGCTCCAACCATTTATTAATATAAAGATGCATGCAACCAGAAAGGCAAGTTTTATTACCTTTATATTTTATACACATCACTGTGATGAAAAAAGGTCATGGTACAAGGTGGGTATACAGAATTGATAGGAATAGGTAGGCAGTAAAAATATTAAACCATAACAAATCAGTCTGTTTTAATACTGGAGATCCAGAAGGATAGACGCGAGAACATTTTGTTTGTGCTTCAGCTTGAACAGAAGATTTCAGCAACATTTTGTTTGATATATGCAGTTGCATAACACCGCAGTTGTTAAAATTAATTAAACATGTTTGCATGCTATAATAGTTAACTAAGTACTCCCTCAAATTCATTGCAAATCACATTGTGATTCCATTGAATCCAGGATTATTGCACTTGTTAGCTTATGTCTATATTCATTTTTCTCATCAAGCCACCATGCAAATGATCTCCCTTTTGCTATTTCCCATCTGGGTCAGAGAAAGGTTTTGTATAATCTGATTTAAGGTAGCACAGGCTCTCAGAGCTGGGAGGTGCCCTCAATTATTAAACACCTTAAATCACTTGTTGCCGTTTAAAAAAAAAGAAATTCTTGGATACGCACATTTATGTATTTCAGCACAGCAAAAATGTTGGTGAAAATGTAACACTGATGGTGTACATTTAACACCCTAGGGTTTATATGTATCTTATCTTGCACCCTCGATTGAAGGGTGGCTGCATTTACCCTTGCCTCTTAGAATTGTGTTGTATACAGTGCAGTGCAAGTATGAGAATAGCAAACTCTGGCTCATAGCTGATAGAAAGGGAAAGGCGTACATCACATTATGGTTTACTGTCCGAATGCCAAGGTCTGCATACTGGAATAGGTTTGCTATTAGCAATACCACCCTTTGACTTACTCCTGCCTAATGGTTGAAGATAAGCAGGGATTGGCTTCCTTTGTACTCTTAGAGCGAGGGTGTCCAATCCATCCTAAAAGGGCCAATGTGGGTGCAGGTTTTTGTTTTAGCCCAGCACTATGACACCTGATTCGACTAATAAACTAATCATGGTCTTCAGTCAAGAGCTTGATAAGCAGAATCAGGTGTCTTATCGCTGGGCTAAACCAAAAACCTTTACCCACATCAGCCCCTTTTTTCGAGACTTGGGAAAAACACATTTCTGCAGGGAATGTTCATGTTTTAAGTAGTTGTAATGGGAATAATAATAATAATAATAATAATAATAATAATAATAATGCAAAAATGTGAAAAATTACTGTTTTATCTCTCAGTGATGAGGAGTGGGTTCCTGTCTGTCTGGCCTTCATGCTCTTTTACAAAAATAACCTAGCCAGTCTGTGCTATGCGACAGCCCACTGTGAGCAGAAAGAGCGCCCCTCTGGACATTTAATGCTAATATACTCCACCTGTCCTTGAGGAGGCAGATGTTGAGTCATTGATGATCTTCAGAGCTCTGTGCTCCTTGCTTAACATCTCAGGTACATTTAAGCAGGTTAGTTAAATCACTCACAAGCTCCCGGAGGCCAGTAACCTCAGAAATATCAAAGCTCAAGTCGGCTGCCTGGACTCAATTGCTCTGACTTACAGATAAATGCAGGTGTTAGTTTTTGCCAAGCCAATATGGAAAAGCGAGTCTTATAATAGGACGTAATGTTAAGCTCAGTTACAGCACGGTAACCCTCACCATATGGCTTCAAATATGGGTTGTAGTATAATTGTGTTGATGTATTTGTTGTTAACTTTAAAATGCCTAAACAACAAACTGCCATTTCTTCACACCCAGCATTTATTATGGTTTTTATTTTGCGTAAATTACTTTGCATGATAACGTGTGAGAGAGTCTGTTCAGATGGAGAGCCTGGCACCTTTGAGCACAAAGAAAACACTACTGAGGATTACACAGGCTATCTGAGCCTCTTTTTTGAGAATTGTAACCATGGTATTTTTTCCTCTCTGTCAGTGGCCCGGCGATGCAAGACGAAGAGTGTTTATGAAATGACAGTCCTATTTATTACTCAATCAAAGAGGAGAAGTCTAAAGTTGACAGAACTGTCATTTCTGAGAGATTTTCTAGAATTTCAATGCAAGACTCATTGTGCCTTTTCTTTTTGGGTTTTCTAATGGATGCCTTTTTATGGAAATACCTTCTCTTTTAATGCTGTCAGTACAAAGGGAGTGAACATTGCTGTGCTATTGAGAAATGCAAGACTAAAAGAGATGAGTGGTCCGTCTTCTTTTCATGTGGAGCTGTTGTGTGAAATTGTGGAAATGGAGGCACTAGCATTGCCTGTTTGAGCCTGAAGTTAAATGGTCTATTTTGAATGTAAGGAGCTTATTATGTGATTTCTAAAAATTGATATAGCCAATAAAAATAATAATTCTGACCGTCCCTTTGGAGAGAAAACATACTGACAATTATTATTTCATATGACTGTGTTGAGGCTGTCAGTCTAAGAGCTTGTATGGGAACATAAGTGAACATTGTCCTTCACTTCCACTCTCCCCTGCTTACAGTAAGTGGATCTTGCCATATTAGGTTACACCATGGTGTGTCCCTAATGAGATTAATCCTCATTATTAACACAAGGAACAAGGCAACTATTCTGCTTCCTAAAAATGACAAATGCAACTGCAGCATTGTGCAGTGCTTCTATGGACTGTGACTGTACTGCATATCTGGGCTGTGACTGTACTGCATATCTGGGCTGTGACTGTACTGCATATCTGGGCTGTGACTGTACTGCATATCTGGGCTGTGACTGTACTGCATATCTGGCTGTGACTGTACTGCATATCTGGGCTGTGACTGTGCTTCTTATCTGGGCTGTGACTGTACTGCATATCTGGGCTGTGACTGTACTGCATATCTGGGCTGTGACTGTGCTGCTTATCTGGACTGTGACTGTGCTGCTGATCTGGACTGTGACCGTGTTGCTTCTATGGGCTGTGACTGTGCTGCTTTTCTGGACTGTTACTCTGCTGCTTATCTGGGCTGTGACTGTGCTGCTTCTCTGGGTGGTGACTGTGCTGTGTATCTGGGCTGTGACTCGGCTGCTTATTTGGGCTGTAGCTGTGCTACTTCTCTAGTCTACACTCCTGTTTCTGTCTCTGTCTACGGAGACTGACTCCACTCTACATTAAATGACGAAAATAAAATAATAATGAAATTAAATTAATGCATTTGGATGCCTTTCATTGGTGGAGTATAAAGCAAAGTTTATTAGGTGTATTCTTCTAATAAATGGCATTATAAAAGGAAAATAAATCTTATTTTAGCCTGCTTTATCTGTTATCTGAAAATATTTATTACAGATTTATTGTCTGTAGGATACATCAAAGAACCCAAAAACACATTGTCCTGTTTCATTCATAACAATGCTATTTCTACCAGCATGAATGCTTGTCCTCCCTACTCTTCCCTTGTTCTCCCCGGGTCTCTCACCGGTCGGGCTCACAGCAGCTGGTGGACATGCAAGGGAAGGGGCAAAGAAAAGGACGTTAAGAACCCTGACCGGCAGCCTCGCCTGATCTCAGCTCCACGGTCCAATCATAGCATCAGCGCTGGATCAGGCTGCTGTTTCTCGGAGCCCGTGCCACTGTGTCAGGGCTAAACAGGAGGGAAGGAAGCCAAAGAGAGGAAGGGAGAAGAAGCCCAGTCATTGGCCAGTCACACAGCAAGGGGTTTAACATGTATATGCTTGTATATGCCTATAAATACAGGTGTGTACTATATTAACAGTATTTTAAAGCTCTGCAGAGACAAGCACACCTACTGACCCTTTGAAGGAATGCAAGTCGGGTGCTGACTCTCAGACAGACGGGTGTTCCCATTTTGGCACAGTTACCCGACCAAGCCAAGTCTACGACTATGTCGGCACAGCCGCCCCACCCAGTCACTTTATTGCAAAGTACAAGACTTGATTTAATTCTCTGCTGTAAAGCTGCTGTGCAGGAACTATGTTTAATGACGCCATATTTATTTCTGTTGGAGAGGGTTAGTTAGCTAGACGATACCTTCACTAATGTATGTGGGAAAAGAAAATTCAAAAGTCATTGGGCAAGATCCTCCTTCTCCACATCGGCACCCGTAAAACTCTCCAAAGTACAACAAAGTAAATAAATAAATAAAAGACGTACGAAAGCACCCACTCTGGGTGGAAAGCATGCATGACTGTGCTACCTGGGAATAGCAGCACAGTGTGTTGTGTCATCTAATTCATGAAAGATTTGCATGCAAGCGGGGCTCAACGCACGGCATGTCCAATTCACAAAGACGATCGCAATTTATCACCCGCAACAAGCAAGAGGACCTTTACCTATAATGCAGTTCAGTCTATTTAAAAAACCATTCTATTTGTAAACTTGTCATCTTCATAGTTGCAAGTGGAGGACACCGATAACATGTTAGGTGTGCAAGAGAACAGATCCTCTGAAAATGATCATTATCACATGCATACTAGAATTGCTTAACGACAAACATTGTATTGAACAGCCGCTCCATATTTCTGCTATAATTTAAGTGGACTATTTCATTGTATGGAGACAAATATTTTGAAAACGCAATAGCAGTTACTTTAATAAAAATAAAATAAAATAATTCATTTGAAATGGTACAATTTTATGAATTGAAATAGTAAGCTGTTCCAAGAAATATTGAAGAGGTCCAGTTATCATTCATTAATTTGATCTAATCTGTGGCTCAATGGCTTTTAAGTCATTTTTTTTCTTGTACCAAATTAAAATGAATCCCTTGTAAAGTAATGGGTATGTTTCCAAGTACAGTTTTTCTCAGTTGTTTGTACACATTTCCTGGAACTCTAACTCATTTCCCCAAAGCAATAAACACAGAACTAAAAATAGTCAACCATTTTGGCAAAACTCCTCAAATCTCTTGCAAAATCATACCCTGCATTCAAAACTATGTTATCTCTCTTCAAAATTACACTTTTTAACCAAATTACACACACACACACACACACACCATGAAGTGAATAGAGTCTACCAAGGACCAATTAGACGCTATCTTTTTTTAAAACGGCTAGGAAAATCTTATCACTAAGCTAATGCATTTTCAGTGTTATAACCCTAAAGGTGTTCCTGCAAGTACTCAAAAATGGGGAGTACTCAAAGTGAGGAGTAAGGCCGTGTTCTGTGGTCCCATTATAGCATTACATTGGAGGATCCCATACTGATGGATAGCTGCACATATAGTGACATCACCCTCGTGTAAACTAGGGACATTCACAACGGCACAATAGCTAATGAGCTAACCTGGTCCAAACCATGCTGAACTGAAGTGGAAGTACAGTTTATATAATTATTCTTTAAAGCATGCTGAAATACACTAGTTTTCCACATGGGGACTGGCCCTTACATTAGTTCTAAAGCTTTGATTACTAACTGAACAGTTTAGACAAGTAATTGCATCTGTGAGCACTGAGTGAGGCCAATTTCTAAGTTAAGTTTAGAATTTTGAATGGCAGTGTTTTGCATGTGAACCCGGGATTTTAGTCATGAAGATTACGCTTAATACATTTTGCTTAGTGTTTTGCAAAAGGGTGATTTGAGAATGCATGCTGAGTGAAAAACGTGAGAATGTCCAAGCTTCTGATGCATACGCTTTATGTTTCTTATCATCATGTCCAAAGTACTTGTTTATGTGTATACAGATGAGATAAACTGTAATGTCATTGAATCGGCACTTGCTCAACTTCAGAGAAATATGTGCGTGAGAAGCCAGCCTTTTATTCTGTTTGTGCATTATGAGAACTTGAAATGAAGACCCACTTTTGAGTTCAACTGAGTTCAAAAAAATAGATCAACTGAGACGAGATGTCAAATGTAAACTAATGCAGCAGAGAGGACCCTTAGTACCTTATGGAGGCCTAATGTGATGGACAAAATGTCATGTTTCGCAAAACAACAAAGGCGACGTATAATTCTGCTTGTGAATTGTGCTCGCTAACGGCATGCTTGCTGGTTACTGGACTCGCCTCAATACTTTAGTGAATCAATTGTTAACATAATGTGAATTGCCTTTACAGCTGTTGCACAATAAGCATCAACTACCTCAGTGCGCAGCAAAAATGGTGGGGTACATTTAACACCCTAGGGTGTTTATATGAGTCTATAGACATCCACCAGCAGTGTTAAATTTACATCTGAATTTTTGCCGTGTGTTTTTTTCTTAGTAATGTACCTCTCAGCGTCTCAAAACTTGACGGTGCAGCTAGGGGCAAAATTATTGACCTCTCTTCGTGCATATGCTGAGTACTTATCCAGGGTGTTAATATTCTCCTCTCTGGAAATCAAGGTTGTGCCTTATGTGCATCTTAAGTGAGGGTCTCACACAGAGTGATAATAGAATGGTTGTGAAAATGGCAGAGCTGTGAGTAAAGGCTGATCCGGGTTAATTGCACTTATAAAGGAAACCGCTGTGGATAACAACTGTATGTGTGTGTATGAGTGTGCATGAGCATCCGTGTGTGAGGTGAGTGCGAGTATTTGTGTGTGTATGAGAGAGTGTGTGCATGTATGTGTATGTGTGAGTGTAGATCCATTAGTGGTACACACCTATTATAATGCTCTCACTATAGAAAAAACGTGATAATTGTCTACCATTGTCTGTGTGTTCCCAGCAAGCACTGATTTACAAAAAGAGAGCAGCAACCACTGAAATTAATGTTGTTTTACAGAAGGTGTTGTCTTTATGTTGAAGATTGTTAAAAACAATCCTCAATGGCACCTCATATCCACTGCGCCGAACTGTAAGTCGCCAATGGGTCGAATGCTCAGCCATTAAAACCACCAGTGAGCTCAAACGTTTAATACTAGCAAGGTTTTATTTTTTAGAGCAAGCGGCTGTTGGATGATGTCTGAGTATACTTACGGGTGTTTTCATTTAAAATGGATGTTTTTTAAATTTAAATTTAAATTTGTATTTATATATTCATCATGCACTCACAGTTTTAAATAAAGATTTAAACTGGATTGAACAGTAGATACAGAATGTGACATGAAAGGCTACTGGTTTGCACCATTCAGATTACGGTGTAGTTCATAGTCGATGTGCATATCTATGTTCAGTCTGTTCAGCGTTGGAAAACTACATTTTTTGGGCCACCAAACATATGGTAGCCCAGCCCAAAATCTGGTTTCCCAGATATATATAGACTACTGTACGTGTGTGTGTGTGTGTGTGTGTGTGCATGTGTGTAAAATCGCATTATACACTTCACATACTAACTTGGTTAGGGAACTGGCATTAAAGGTTTGATTCCCAGCTAAGACACTACTGTTGTACCCTTAAGCAATTTTAACTATTTTAGTATGTATCCAGTGTATAAATGACTACTAAGTAAACATTCTAAAGTTGTGTAATGTTATATAATGTAGCACTGTATTAATGTATAGCTGTTTTAAAAATAGTCTAAAATCATTTTTTAAATGTTACATGCAATACAGATGATGGAACTATGCATCTCTCAGGCTAAATGAGAAATTGATTGGCTTTTTGAAAAGATACACACACACACGCATTTATTAGCATGAAATATCAGCACACATCTTGCTTGCAAACACTTGCTTTAAGATATTACTAAAAGGCTCTATAAATGAGTATGAAAATTACATTTTATGAAAAGGAAATGGCATTTCTGTACTGAGGCTTCTCCTCCTCTCATGCTAATTACCCCAGAGACTGCTGGCATGTGTAAGCTGCTAAAGAAATATATGGTCTGCTCTCCACCCATAGACCGTGTCTACAGCATTATATTGACTGTTGCCTTGTGTAGTCAGAAACTATCCATCGCCTAGCATTCTAATCTACTATCCTCATAAATGACTTGTAATCAGAGTACTTTTTTTTTTTTGGCAAACCACATTTATCCACAGCTAGAGAAAATAAATAAATAAAAACAACATGAACATGTAACGGTAGCGTCTTGGGATTTGGATTGTCAGAGTTTGGTAGTCCAGGGCGAAATAATGACAGTAGTGAGCGTGCTGACTACCAATTTTTTATCGATATCTCTTTATCTATAGTGTATTTGCAGTCACTATATCCAGTCAAATGTGTACAGGCAAGAAGGGTGCAGGCTGTGTTGCTCCAGTCGATAGCTGTCAGATCTGCGGACTGTATTTATTGTGTGAGTGTGTGCGGCAAGTAAAACTGTGTGTACTTTATTTTGCTGAAGGCACTTTTTTCTTTTTTCCTTGATGGCACATGCTACACACAGGACACTCTGAGGCTGAGTGCTAACACACAGACTGAGGCTAACGGCAGGCCTGGTTATGCAGGACACTCACAGGCTGAGGCTAACAGCAGGCCTGGTCATGAAGGGGGGGGGGGGGGTATAATCTCACATTCTCACATGCTTATAGAGTAACATCACAATCTCTCATGTGCAGACTAGCACCCACTGTGGGACTTGCAGCACGACCGTACCAAGCTCACCCGTTCCCACACGACGGATGCTGGGACTTGTACATTGTGAACTTTCGAGCGAAAAGTGGCTGAGACATCCGTTGTGAGACCGCATTACGCCCTGCAGCCTGCCCGTGCTTATCAAAAGCCCAGTGGAGCCCCTGGTAATTTATTAAGTTATTACCCTTCGGGTTGTAAATAGGAAACATACTCCATAAGCCTTGTCCTTTGCCAGTAATTTAATTGACCGATGGGCCCTCGAAATTGGACTGCAACTCCCAGAGAACATGGTCTATAAAATCCTTCAGCTTTCTATGAATGTCAGTCAAATCATGGTGGATTTAGATTTTTTACCTTTTTATTTATTGTTTTTGAAGGAAGACAGTGGTAATGTTCACATTAACATTAATGGTAATACATGTTGCTATTATGATAAAAAAAGACCTGTTCCAAAATGATTATTTTATACAGGTTGGTGACTATAACACTTTACTGGAGAATATTGAAGACTCCAACAAGATTTTTTTTTCTCTTAAAAGGAAATAAATAGTTTTGAGAAGGACATAATCTGCATGAATACCAGATTGGCTCCCGACAGGGCTAACCCAAGGCAGTTTCTGATCTGTTTCTCTGTATACATACTGTAATGATGTAAATTGCTAAATCCATTTTTAAATAAAGTTTTTTTTTTAACTTCCAGATAGAGGTTTGTTAATAATTAATAATTAATAATAATTATCAATAACATTGAATTAAGCTGTACTTAATAGGGTGAAAACTCTATTAAACATAGAAACATGTTCGTTTTTTTAAAAGACATAAACGATACAGGTCAAGTTCAGATGCATCATGCTAAGGAAAGGTCCTGCTTCCCATCTTTCATAGCTAAATGGTGATAAATATGCACACACATATTTTCTTGATTTAAACAGATGAGCAGTGCTCCATAATTATCTCATATTGCACTAGTTGCTTTGCAATAAATGGTATGGCTAGCTTTTAGCATGTACTTTTCAGCTCAGGCAGAGGGCAGTTATGTGGTAAGTGAAGAGAATTGTTTAGTGAACTCGAGTCGTAGTGCCAAAACCTCAAATCCTGAGTTGTGGCACTGCACTAAAGCTGAAATATTTTTTTAAAAATTTGAGCCATGCAATAAAGACATTCTCTCAAAAGGTCAAAACACTAAGAGAGTTCAATGACTATCATTGGCTGTCGGACCTGGCTTTTATAGTCGACATCACTGAGCAACTGAACACTTTGAATAGGACAATTCAAAGACCCAAGCAAGTAATCAGAAATGTGGTGGAAGTAGTAAAAGCTTTTCAAGCGAAGTGTGATTTATGAGAGAAACAGTCTTCATGTAGAAATGTATTTCACTTTTCTTCAGGAAATCAGGGAACAGCACGAAAGTTAATTCTGTGGAGAAAACCTCATGCAGTGCAGTATGAAGTTGTCAATTGTGAAGAGTGAATTTGAACGACACTCTCAAGACTGCCAGTTGCATCAGCAGATAATCCAGCTGTTTGCCAGTCCCCTTCTCTGTTGGTACAACTGCAGCTCCAGAGGAACTTAAATTGGAAATAATTGATTTGTAAAGCAAATTTGAGATTTATTCTCAGGAGCTGCTACTGGAGTTCACTTGCAAACTCTCTTCTGTTGGCTTGTTCACTTGAACAAACTGCCACAGCAGGGATCCTGTAATCGTGCCCTCAAGGCCAGTCGCACTGCTGGTTTCTCTTCTTCCTCTTTAATCAAGAATCATGATTTACACCTGGGAAACCAGGTGAGTGCCGTTTCTGGCCAATGGGTGAATTGGTAACTGCATTAGTAATCAATTAACTAACCTCCCAGTAGAAAAGAAAACCAGCAGTATGACTGGCCTTGAGGGTCAGATTTGCGTATATCGGCCCTGCAGTAAAGTCCTGCGTCTCTTTAGAGTCACCGAAAAAAAGTGACCATGTCATGTTCATCTGTCTGTACATCCTTTTTTGAGTAGGCCGTGGCTTTTATTAATCTCCGGCCACACTGCGGAAACGGCAGTGAGAATGCATGGGTCCTTTTCCCAGGGAAATGTTTATAAGCCTGCTGTTTTCACTACGCGACGCTTCATGCTCCATCCAGTAAACAAATAAGAACCGGGACCCGAATAACACACATCGCTTCGTAATGCCCCCGCTACATACACAGCTCCTTTAGTGTCTCCGTATGTCTCGATAGAAGCCCGATGCAGCACAGACATTCTGAAATGAATCTCCTCTCAAAACTGTTTTTCATTTTTAAGCCCCAGGTACCGGGGCAGGAGGGCGGGGGATTGAATTTTGTCGCTCCGCATTCTCCGCGACGTCCCTGTGGGAAATGGGATTTGTTTCCACGCTGTCTGCAAAGGAAGGGGTTTAACGGCACATTGTGCTTGGAGGGGTTCGCTTGAAGGAGGAGTTTGACAGCTGCCTGGCAGTGTAAAACAAGCGGAATAGCCAAAATCACATTTCTCATTTGAATCAGAAGGGCAGCCAAGGACTGGAAGAAAAATAAAGAAAAAAACATAAATTATTTTCCAGATTTTGTGAAGGAGGATGTGGGCTTCATGGAACACTAAAGGGATCTGGCACAAACAAACTGATGGGAATCATTTAAATCGCCATATGCACAAACATGCACACACACACACACACACACACACACACACACACACACACACACGCGTATATACTCGAATCCTTCTGAGGGGTGTGTATGCATGGTTTCCAAAGACTGCAAGGAGCTGTCAAAACATGCCCCAACAGACCACACAGATTTATTTATGTGTTCTATTGTACAAAGGTGATAAATACAAAAAATATGTGTGTATACCATGTTGCACATGTCCAAACATGTGCTAGAGATAGCCCCACAAATTGGCAAGTGTGAATTAAGTAATAATAATGAGAAGGAGCAGAAATAAAGGTACACAGCAGGCACATTTTTCTTCTTGAAGGAACACATTTGGAAAATGTACCCTGGAAGTACAATGATGTGCTATCTGGGTACTAATAAGTACCTTCTCAAGCAAAAAGAGGTACAAATAAATTTGGTATTGCTGTCTAGGGGTACATTTGTATGTATCTTTAGGGTACCGCCCCAGTGACAAGCATTTGTACCTTTTTTTATTAGAGTGTAACTAATCATGATTGCGCCCAACCCGAGAGCTGTTTAATTCAGTGGTTTAAAGGCACTGATGTGGACTGCAGGAGGAGTGACAACATTAAAATTGGAGTGATAAGCCATCTCTCCCCGAGGGTGGCGTGAAACAGATCTCTGCAGAGATATCTTCATATGCAGTTTTTCTTTGACAAGCCAGCCTGACAGGAGAGTGCTATCTCTCTCTTTTTTTCTGTTTGTATACTCCGCTCCATATGTTTTCCCATTTTCGGCCGCAGCAAATCAAATCATAGCAACTGTGCAGAGAATAATGTCACGCAAGGTGCCTGATGCTGGTAGATTGAGAGGAAATGAGTGAATTTATTTATTTATTTATTTTCTTATTTTTTTGCATATGGCTCAGATAACCAAGCATGTTCATCATTCATTTTCAGTTCGACCTTTCCATTGAACCAATGCACAGCATAGCTGAAGGACTGGCAACAATTGTACGCATTGTCATTCTTTTGAGAGAGTAGAAACTTTTCAGTTTTCACTGCAGCGCATCATGAGGTAATTGTGTTTTGAACAATTTGCTTCTGGAAGGCATGTTTTTGTCATATTCGAAATGGAGGAAGCCCAAAATCTGTAGGCATGTGTGGAGGAATATGCATTTATACACTGGGTTATCAGGTCATAGCTATGTCAGTATATTCAGTCATCATAGAGAAATTCAAATTAGATAACATTAGCTAGATAACATAATGCTATATTCCACTTGCTCGCTAAAATCATGGCTAGCTGACATGCCGCCACTCGCCCTTTCAACGTAACACACTGGACGTTAATGTATCAAAATGTATGATCGGAACAGTATATAGGCGCACTAAAACTTAGAGCTCTGAGGCGGTGCTTCCTGTCTGTTAGCATAAATCTGGTTAGTCAAGGTTTTAACTCAAGGTTACCACCAGAGCTGCATTACGAGTGGCTGCCAGCACAGGAGCTGTGTATGTTCTGCTTTTACATTTGTGGTTGGTGGTGTTATACGAGTCACATGCAGCCAATCAGAGCAGCTGGAATTACTGTAAAATGTAGTTCCATAAAATGTAGGAGTTCATAAATTGCATGTCCTCCTAGAATTGTTTAGCCATCTAGCAGTTACAGATATTTTACGAAAAAGGCATTTGCATGGCAAAATATAATTCCCAGAGAAGGAGTGCCCTTGAAAGGCAAACAGGGGTTTGCCCTATCAACCTGCCTGTTTTACAGGTGTTTGAGCATAAAGTACTAGCAGGGAGAGGTCCTCATAGCTCCAATCGCTCTATAGGCTAAAGGGCACAAAGGTTTCCTTTTGAAAGGTCACTCTCGCTCACGCCATGCCTCTCTCCATTTCGTTCACTTCCTTCCCACTGCCGCCAGCCTCAGACACGCACTCCCGCCTGCAAACCCAGGCCACGCAAAACTCCATGAGGACGGCGCCCTCACCAAACGTGTTCTTTCTAGCCATTTCTCCTTTATGCCGAGGCTGTAAACTCATGAATGTATTTGTAAACGTGTCAAACTGTTCTTGCCATTGATCTAAAAGGGAGGACCATGTTCGACACCCCGGTCCCATTTCCCTTTTGGCCAATCGCCATCACAGCAATAAACGGCGAGAGTTATGCGAATCCCGCTCCACAGACCTGTTTTTTTCCCCCTTTACTGTGAGTGCATTTCTAACTCACCATAAAGGGTTTCAGATGAAAGATCACACAGAGATGCAGAGATGGCCTAGCTTTTCCGTTGGGGGATCCCATCTTTGTCTCTGACATCCTCACTGACTTGTGGTGGGTCATCAAAAAACTATCTGTCAGTTTTCTCAGTATATATCTGACGGGTGACACATTAAAGGAAAAACCGACATAAAGTGTCTTAGTAAGGTGTTGGGCCACCACGAGCTGCCTTGGCATAGATTCTACCACTAGTCTAGTATAGATTTTCATCTCTGGAACTCTACTGAAGGGATGGGACACCATAATTCCAAACGATATTCCCTCATTTGGTGATTTTATGATGGTGGTGGAGAGCACTGTCTAACATTTCGGTCCAAAATTTCCCATAGGTGTTCAATTGGGTTGAGATCTAGGGACTGCGAAGGCAATAGCATATGATCCACTCATAAAACTATTCAGTGACCCCTCGTGCCCTGTGAATGGAGGAATTGTCATTCTGGAAGAGCCCACTACCATCAGGATATAAATTTTTCATCATAGGATAAAGGTGATCACTCAGAATAACTTTGTATTGATGTGCAGTGACCATTCCCTCCAAGGGGACAAGTAGACCCAAACAATGCCGGTAAAATGCCCCCCACAGCCTAACAGAGCCACCGGACCCCCTCACTGTAGGGGTTTTTTCCTTTAATTTGTCACGCATCTGTGTGTGTGTATATATATATATATATATATATATATATATATATATTGAGACAGAGCGAGAGAGAGAGATTGTCTTGGGTTTTGTGCAATAAAGATATTTAAGATATTTCAAAATATTAAATATTGAGAGGAGATGCGTGCGTAGTTTATTCATTCAGGTTTCATTGTGTTATATAACATGGCATGTTGTCTGAGATATGGAGCCACTCTTTAAAAATGCTACACTAGTGAGTGCATTCTTGTAATAGGATTTACTTAATGTCCTCGTATTTTGTT
This sequence comes from Ilyophis sp. 1 JC-2022, assembly GCA_022702515.1. NCBI lineage: Eukaryota > Metazoa > Chordata > Actinopteri > Anguilliformes > Synaphobranchidae > Ilyophis > Ilyophis sp. 1 JC-2022. The sequence goes on from CM040404.1 coordinate 29,847,149, forward strand.
CTTCTGTTTGTGGTTGGGGAATACTTAAAATGGAAACTTCTCTCAGCTCAGCTCTGTAAGGTTATATGAGCTCTAATTCGTCAGAGCAGTTCTACGATGAGAAGACATGCTACCTGACAAATGCAAAATATGAGGAAAAAACAGATGCATCACAAACACACAGACATACACCCAGCACACAAAGGCATGCAAACCCACAGACACATGCAGGCACATTTACAAGCACACACACACACACACACATACACACATACATTAAATGTTCATGTGCTTGTTCCATATGTGATCATTAACACCTGCTTTGTCCTGACTGAGCATGAAAGTAAACAAACAACATTTGATTGGCCTGCTTCTTGTGCATACATTAGCTAATAGCTTGGTTGTCATGGATTCGGCTATAAGGTATCACCCCATTTGCAAAAGATTACACCAGTAGGCAGGAGAACAGAGATTTTTTAGTAACATGGCTGTCTGAGTTTTATGTAAAGATGTTCAGACATGTCTGAATATTGATAGACTGACAAACTTCTCTTCGGAGAACGTACTGTGCTCACTGGTTTGTGAAAATGCAATTGTAAAAATGTGTAATGGAAAATGCACTTTGATTGCCTGACATATTGGTGGATATTATCTGCGTGGTTGCAGAGGTTCTAGCTACGGTGCCAAACGGTGAAGGTGCAGTACACAAAGTCTTCCCAAACCACTTAATTTATAAACCTAGAGTTTGCAAATGACTTTGCCTTGTATTCGTGTCACAGAACCAATCATTGTGGCTCTAAGCTCACTCATGCTCAAACATTTTACGGCACACTCAGTAACAGCCAGAGGAAGTGACAGAGCAACAAAGTTTATTTCTTTATCACAGACGTGAAAGCGAAGCAAGACGCACGCAGCTTCTGTTTGCTCTGGCTTAGGCAGAATCACATATGGGGAAGTGTGAGAATCAGCTGTGCTTCGCACACTGTGAAAGCGGGGATAACGCCTCGCAGAGCATAGGATGCACGCTAGCTACACGGGGAGACATGATAAAACAGATGGTGGCAATACTCGTAATTTGACAAAGCATGAAAGGGAGTAAATTGTTCATTTGTGGTTAATATAATTACATTATTATTATTATTATTATTGTAGTAGTAGTAGTAGTAGTAGTTGCATCAAGGGTAGTAGATAATAAAAACACATCATCTTCATCATCATCACTATCATAGTACAAGTCGTAGTATCAGCAGCCGTAGCGAGACTAGTAGGCATAATACTAGTATTAATAATAATATTTGCTTTGTGGACATCCTTGTCTGTGGTGCTTACATCTCGCAGCTTGCATAGATTATTATTAATTTTGTCACAGTATATTATATTCAGCATTGCTGGGTGCAACAGCTGTGTCCCACTTTGGATTGTAACTCGCAGTCTCTAGACAGAAGCCAGCGTCCAGCATTGTCTCACCGTTAATAAGCTCTGACATGTGCTATGAATTTCACTGAAATATGCAAACCAATCAAAGTCATTGATTCCCACAGACAAACACTATAACTGATTTCAATTTGTGAGGCACAAATAGCACACAATAACTTCACCCATTTGGGGTTCATTTTAGCCTCACTCTGACAGGGTTTGATTGCGATACCGAGACTACAGGGGTCTGGGAAAGCATGTCTGCCCCCTATGATTCTGGGTAATTTTATGCTGTGTGTGGGGGTAAATAGCAGAGGTCATGCGGGAAATTGAATGGTTTATTTTTAGGTTCATGCATATTTACTGTGGATTCCTGTTATGGAGAAAGCTTTTTGTAAGATTACTGTGTGTGTGTTTGTATGGGGGGGGGGAGCTGTGCTGTAGCACATATAAAGTAGATAATTAAATTTTCTTTAAAATAGCAACAGTTTTTTAATGTTTTGCTAATATACCACCTTACAGTGAATCAGTAAATTAAATTTTAGCCGTATATGGTTAATATTAAGAGAGTCAACATACATCCTAGTTGACATGACTGTGATGACTTGCATTTAGTGCTAAGTGCTAAGCAGTAACCCACACGTAAATGTCTTTATTAGTTTCAGACCGACGAAGTTGTCATTTTACCGTCCAGTGCTCACATTGTTTAAATAGTAAGTAAGCATGCGCTGAACAGGCAGGATGGTGTACGGCACAATATTAAGATACTATTATGCATCTACATAGGCATGTGCACAATGCACGTACACCCCCCTGTCTGTTACACACAGGGGTATGCACAAACATGCATACAAATATCAAGATTACAATCTGGAATATTATTATTGTGTATATCAAAAAATGCATAGCAATAAAAGGGTCCATCGGTCAAGGACCACATACCTGTCTCTCAGCGTCTTAAATTGCATTTATCCCACCAGGTTTTAACAAACTTCTATCATCTCCTTGTAGCTGAGCTGGAGTCAAATTCCTGCTGTCACTCTATGCACTCCCTGTTGCTGTAAAATGAACAATTAATGTTAATAGTATTCAGTGTTTCCCATTAATGTATTAAAATGTGGCAGCATTAATTAATTTCAACCGCCACAGTTTCAAATTGATTAAGAAAAAAATCAAAATTTTAAATTGTAGGCTTATGTGCGCAGCGTAGCCCCGTCACTTCAAAAAGACCCTCTCTTAACCCTGGTTGATGCCCCTCCTCCCTGCTTACAGATGAAACCCGCACCACAGAGAGTTGTTTGTGAAAGTTAAACCCTCTGTGGTAGCCTACACTATAATGGATACATATTGTTTCAGCATTAAGCTAGCCAAGCTCTCGACTGTATTACAATATAAATTTATCTTCAGCTAACATAACAAGGTTTGAAGATACATTTAACTAATGTTATCTCGTGAGCTAACCTGAAAATAAAAACAAAATAATATACCCTAGTACCCATGTATATTGAATACTGACGTTATTCAAGGGAGATATCAGCACAATGTAACAAAACGCAACTTGCTGTGTTCCCCCGTTTCCCTCACCAAAATATAGTTTCCCTTCAGTGCAGGCTCTCCGTTTTTTTTAACAATCTCTGTCTGGCGTCGCCCGGCTCGTTCGATTTCTATTTCATACAACATCTACTTTTTAAAATGACTTTACAATGAAAAGACAGAGAGAAGACGAAGAGAAATAATCAACAGAGTCAGCAAAGATTTAACAGCAAGCCAATCAGATTCAGAGGCTTTCTTGTCAATAAACAAGTATTCAACTTGTTTTTATTGTAGTTTTCAATCCTACTTAAGACAGGGCGGAGCTAGACTAGAACAGGTTAAAATGCGTCGTGATGGTTTCTGTATTGTGTATTGACAAAAAGTTTTTGAATATTTTTAATCAGACCATGTTTCTGATGGTCGGGTGTTAGCTAGCTGTCTAGCCAAAAAAAAGTGAACTATCCAAAATTAGAAATGTTCCAATCACAAGGAATTGTGGATCTAGAGTTTAAATTTTAATCTCAAAATGCACCAAATTGATACGTTTAGCCGTTGAAATTGACAAAATGTTTTTCCGGGGGAGCATGCCCCCGGACCCCCCTACACAGTTTGGGGTCCACGCACCATAGTTTATGAAAATCCTGTGGGATTCCACTGAGTATTATACTATTTTTTGTGAGTGGGGCTAGTTCCAACATCTCCTACATTCAATTGGAGGCATATTGTGAATTCAGCCATACATGCAGTTACGTAGCTACCTCAAGCCTAGTCTGACATGCCAATGAATAGCCTAGACTACATTCAAGTCCCCATCACACCTATCAGCTAAGAATGGGTAAAACAGGAGTTCACTTCAAACTTTGTATTTCCTGGAGTTCTGCTCCAGCAGGGAACGTTCTTATATGTGAAACATAAGGGAGCCCACTCCATCAGCATCCAGGTGATTTGCGACGCTACGTATAAGGTTACACATGTATTCACAAATTACCATGGATCAAGCTATGACTCTATATTGGACTATATTTCCTGCAATCTTCTGGGGGGATAATCATCTGTTAGGCGACAATGGCGATCCATTAACATTATCTTACATTACATTACAGTCATTTAGCAGACGCTTTTATCCAAAGCGACATACAGTAAGTGCATACATAAACGTCATTGAAGTAACTACAGATCAGATAATACAAAGCACATCCTTCCCATAAAGTAGCACCTATCCATAGTAATGAACATTGAATGCAGTTCACAGTAAACTGGGTAAATCAGCTCTACTACAATTCTATTCTAAATATTATAAACTTCAACACACAGTTAAACAAGAACAAGTACCATGAGAGGTCCTAGATAAGTATCAGTCCAGGTGGAGTCTGAAAAGGTATGTTTTCAGGCCATGACAGAACGCAGGCAGGGTTGGCATAGAACGTAGGGGAATGTAAAGTTCGTTAAAAACTTATTTAAAGAACTTATTTCAATCAAAACTCACAAAAACATCCAGTGCAATAGACTGGAGTGCTGAACATGTCTGGATCATAAGACAGGTGGGACTGCTCTCTTCATCTACAACCTGTACGTAAATGGAATGGTTATGATTGAAAAAAGTTCCAAATTGTTGTCCAGCGAATATTGCATTTATTTTTTCTCAAATAGCCTATTGTCCCGAGGATGAGTTGATATGGTTAAAAAAACGGAAATTAATTTAAATTTTACCATTTTAACTGAATTTTTAACCCTATTTTTCGTTCGTCATATTTTTTTTAATTACAGTGACAAGGTTTCCATACTTTCAGAAATGACAACCCCCGTTGATTTCACCTGTAATATCATAACTGAACAAATTTTTTTAAAAGAGAACTAAGCGTCTAATTTAGGAAAATAAACATTTTCAACAATTTGAAAGGAAAACAAATTGAGCTTAATTTAGATTTTTAAGTTACGTCAACTAACATTCATTAGTTCAGCAAACTTAAACCTTTATTTTTGTTAGAAGAAACTTAACACTCAGTTTTAAGATTGAAACAAGATATTAATTGTTAATTGTAAATTGTTTGTTAATGATTGTTCAACTTGACAGCTTTGATGAAGAAAATACAAACGCATACCTTTTAAACATCAAATTTTAGGACAACGGTTGATTGCATTGGTGTCGTTTATGTTATTTAGTAAAAAGACTCCATCATTGAGTTGTTTGGGGAACACAGTACTCAGATCTCTGTTTTTCAGTCAGGAAATGGAAAAAGAAGCCCTGTTAGTCAAGCGTGAGCTGCGGCCTGTAAAAAACTTGGTGGAAAATTCAGCCAGCTCCTGCAAAATCGGTCTCTCCCAGTATGCCGCATTCCTGAAAAACAGTTCAGGGTCCTGAGTAATAAAATAATTGCTGCTTTGACGAAAATTCAGTGCATTTTTTATGATTCATTCCAGATTTATAGGGGGAAGAATACAATTCCCTGTCTTAAATTTATGCCCAAACTGAACTTAATTTAAGTCTCTCTGCAGGCACATTTCTGCCTTCTATTCAAAACCAACTCCAGGTTGAATAAGTTGAAAGTGTGTCATGTTTGTCTTATTTTTCCAAAAATATAAGCCTCCAAGCATGAGCGAAACAATCAGATAATTAGGTTTATGCTAGTTTTGATGTGTAAACACACACACACACAAATAAAGAAAAATACATTTAATTTGTGGTGCAACACATACAGGCACATAAATCATATGGTATATCTTCCCTTTTTTATTTTGTTATTCAGCAAAACCTTGCCCTGTCATGTCGTAATCTTGATGTGTGGAAGTTGGCAGACGTTTCCCCAGCACCTGGATGGCCTCCCTGTAATTACGCGAGGCAAAATACCCGCAATGAAGACGTGCGCCTCTCTGCGAGCCGATCCCAATGTCAGACTGAATACTCCCCGCCCTGCAGCCACCCACATCACAGGAAACAGACAGCTGGAATCATCCACCAGCACCGTTCTTAAGGGTTAAACCCGCGCTCATTAATTATCCATCAACAAGACCAGATCGGATTTTAAGTCACACCGCTAGATAAGTGATGCTCCCCATTCTGTGAGTCTCACTGTCTTCCTTTATTTTTTGTAATTTATTTGATAATACATGTGTAGGCTATCTGTAGCATCACACCAAGAGATGATATACCCATTAATATATCATTTTCGTAGCTACAGAGACCTTTGAAGAATTCGTGTCGCACTTAAAAAACCCATTCTGTGAGTCTCACTGTCTTCCTTTATTTTTTGTAATTTATTTGATAATACATGTGTAGGCTATCTGTAGCATCACACCAAGAGATGATATACCCATTAATATATCATTTTCGTAGCTACAGAGACCTTTGAAGAATTCGTGTCGCACTTAAAAAATTATGCACAATGTTATCTTTAGTGAACCCTGAGTGGTATTTAATGCTAATATAATAGCCAACACAATGCAGCACTTTTTAAAATGATGCCTGCATTATACTGATTGTGCTGATTGCCATCTGTTATGGTGTTTAATAATTTTTCTGAACTTCGTTGGCTAAAATGTTTTGCAGTATCAAGTAAAACAAAGGGCTGTAGCCTATAAATCTGTGCTACTTAGATTTTCTTTTATTTTAAGTTTTCCCTCTATCCTGAGTTTTCGTGGACAAAATTACGTTCTCGTTAGTGTTGGCATTTTGGCCTTCGAGGGAAAGATAAACAAAACTGTTGATGATGAGTCGACACAGACACTTTAGATCTGACTTACCCTTCTTCCTCGAGGACACGTTCATTGCTATTTATCACTTCGGTAACCGCTCATTATTCTCCGAACTACGGCGACAGTGTCAGGCTCGGCGCGGCCATCTTTCCCTAGATGTGCTCATTACCGAATGAAAACCAGAGAAGCTTAAATACATTAGTCGTGATTGAATTGTCTCGAATGCCGGAGGGGAGAGAAATACAAACCCGAAGAGCAGCCGATTTCTCGGACTCTCTCACTGCGGAGATCACAAATACCCGCTATGGAGCACTGAACCACTCTGTATTTGATTCGCGGCTGTAAAGAACAATGAAGAAGAGTCGAGCGCACTTTTCTTTCCTCACTGGAGCTGAACGCAAAGCCACCGCAGCTCGCCAACCTATTCTTTTTGCGGTGAAAACCACTGCTATCTTGTGAATATATCGTTTATTCTCATAAAAGTCACGCCTGAAGCAAAGCAAACATCAATTCCCACTATCAGAGAGAGGGGGAGAGTAAAGACACTTATGTAGAGAGATTGGGGAGTTCGGGGTTTCTGCATCAAGGTTGTGGGAATCTTGACAGGAAACTCAACCCACGTGTCTTTTGGAAAAGCTCATAGCTTGACAGGGATGTCCCCAACGGTTTAACATGACACAGTAGGTGCTTCACACACTATCAATCCAGTTTCATCTGGATTTGCTCACAGATAACAGCATTTGAGGCTAAGATAAATGCAACAAAACAGCAAGTGTAGTTGACTTTTAAAAGGTTGAATTGCAAGAATTATATATATAATTTAAAGAAAAGACTATTATCTTAGGCCATGCAACAATAGAATAAAAATGAGAGAATATCTAGGTCTCTGATGCAATCGTTATTGATGTATAAAAAACTTTTTGGAAGATATACTGTTCCCTCTGCCATGGCAGCAGACAGCGCATGGCAATTATCCGCGAGCTGCGTCACTTCCCTGTGATGGGAACATGAAGGCCTAATGATCTCCGCCATTGGGCCACGGTATGAGATGTGACATGTGACACAAACCCACTGCATGCAATCTCCGTCTGAGATCACACAAGATGATACAGACATGAACACGGCACACAAATATAACAGAAAAAAAAACATCTCAACAGCAACATTGCATTATATGTTTCTTTTTTTGCACAAACCCCTCATTGAGAGTTGAACAGTAGCCTATTGTATCTGCATGTCTTTCCAGGTTTCTTACAAGGTAGGTTACAAGAACAGCTGCCTACCCAAGATCCAAACCAAAGATCTACCATATGTTCTGTATCCACTATATTCCTACGCTGTCAGGGCGTTGTAGTGGTACAACGATGAGCCAAATGCGAACAGAGAATAAACAATGTGGAAGAACTTCCCAGCCGTAGCCGAAAACCAAAAAACACCCTTGATAAACGAAATCACCACGTAAACACGGGCGAACTAAACTGATAGGGATAGCACAGCAAAACCGAAAGACACCTTCGGAACTTGACTAATACGTCCGATAGCTGGTGAAAGAAATGAAAGTAAAATAACACTCACACCCTCACACAACACAGAGAGCGGGAGTAGGAAGGAGAAGAGGAAAGGGAGAAATACAAACAATACTCCCTGAGCTTCTAAGTGATTATTTGCAAGGCTCTGTTACGCGAATAAAGAACAAAATCTTTAGATACTTGCGTGCAGAGAAAACAGACAACGACCTAAAACATTCGTGCAGGTACGAAATGATAACGAAGCGTCAGGAAGCGGAACTCAGGGATATAAGTACCTCCTGACGCGGACGACAGGTGAACCAACTAATCACCTGGCGAAAGGAAAATCCCGCACGGGAATGCGGGGAACAAATCCGATAGAGAAAATATGTGAGGCGTGGAATTTAGAGGAAAGGGGAGTTAAACCATGACAGGACCCCCTCCCTAAGGGACGACTCCAGGCGATCCCTCAGCTCGATTATTACGGAAATTCCTGATAAGCTGGGGATCCAAGATATCTCTAGAAGGAACCCAGCAACGCTCCTCAGGACCATAGCCCTCCCAATCCACCAGAAACTGGAAACCACGGCCTACCCGTCTCTCCGCCAAAATGCGGTGAACCGTGTAAACCGGGCCCCCCCCGACCATCCGAGGAGGGGGGGGGGGTCTCTCGGCCGGAGACAAAGCACTGACTAGTACCGGCTTTAGTCGAGAAACGTGGAAGGTGGGGTGAACGCGCATGGAGCGCGGCAACTGGAGACGAACAGTAACGGGATTAATCTTGTGAACAATCTTGAAAGGACCAATGTAGCGTGGGGCGAGTTTTTTAGACTCGACCCGCAGAGGCAAATCCCGCGTGGAAAGCCATACCCGCTGGCCCACCCGATAAGAGGGAGCCGCGCGACGATGCTTGTCGGCGGAAATTTTCTGAGTAGCAGACGCTTTCAAAAGGGAATTGCGCACTCTCCTCCACACTGCACGACACCTCCGGACAAATGAGCCGGCAGACGGGACCTCCACATTTTTCTCCAGCTCCGGAAAAAGCGGAGGCAGATACCCTACCTGGGCCTCAAACGGAGAAAGACCCGTGGAGGCATTACGCAGGGTATTGTGGGCGTATTCAGCCCAAGGGAGGTACCGACTCCACGAAGTGGGGTTAGAGGCTGCCAAGCAGCGCAGAGTGTTCTCCAGCGTTTGGTTAGTGCGTTCAGTTTGTCCGTTAGTCTGTGGATGGAACCCAGAAGACAGATTAACGGACGCCCCCAACTGTGTGCAAAAAGACCGCCAAAACTTGGCGATGAACTGGGGGCCACGGTCAGAAACCACGTCGCGAGGCAACCCGTGAAGCCTAAACACGTGCTCTACTAATAACTGGGCCGTCTCAGGTGCAGAAGGCAGTTTAGCCAAAGCTAGGAAATGTGCCGCCTTAGAAAACCTGTCCACAATTACCAGGATAACAGTGTTTCCCTGAGAAGCGGGTAACCCAGTCACAAAATCAAGAGCGATGTGACTCCATGGTCGACTGGGGACAGGCAGAGGACGTAACAACCCCGCGGGTGAACGCCGAGAACCCTTGTTCCGAGCACAAATGGGACAAGCAGCGACAAACTTGCGGACATCTCTCTCCATACCAGGCCACCAGAAACGTCTGGAGAGAAACTCCTTGGTACGGTGAACGCCTGGGTGAGCGGTGATTTGTGAGGAATGACCCCACTGGAGCACTTGAGACCTCACATTGGGCGCCACGAAAAGGCAACTGGCAGGGCCACCACCAGGATCCGGATTCCGTCGCAAAGCGTTCTGAACCGCTACTTCGATGTCCCAAAATACCGGGGCTACAATCTGAGCGCCTGGCAAAATGGACTCCGGGGAGACGGAACTGTCGGACTGATCAAAGATACGGGAAAGTGCATCAGGTTTAATGTTTTTAGACCCGGGCCGATAAGTAAGTAGAAAATTAAAACGGGTGAAAAACAATGACCAGCGCGCCTGCCGAGAATTGCGTCTTTTGGCCTGCTGGATGTATTCCAAATTTTTGTGGTCCGTCCAGACCGTAAAAGGGTGTTCAGCCCCCTCTAACCAATGCCGCCACTCCTCCAGAGCTAATTTGACAGCCAGCAGCTCCCGATCCCCTACATCGTAATTCCTCTCAGCCGGAGTAAGGGACCGAGAGAAATATGCACAGGGGTGCATCTTGCGATCGATGGGAGAGTGCTGGGACAGAATGGCACCTGCTCCCAACTCGGAGGCGTCAACCTCCACGACAAACGGAAGGGAGGGATTGGGCGTAACCAAAATGGGCTGAGAGCTGAACCTCCCCTTTAACTCCCTAAATGCGGAATCCGCTCTGGAACTCCACTGAAATTGCCCTGCAGTAGTCTTTTTTGTAAGGGCGGTAATGGGTGCGGCGAGCTTGCTAAAATTCCTAATGAACCGCCGATAAAAATTGGCGAACCCTAGAAAGCGCTGAACCTGCTTCACAGAACGAGGAGTGGGCCAATCAAGCACTGCGGAGACTTTATCAGGATCCATGTGAACCTTGCCCTCCGACACGATAAACCCTAAAAAGGAGATGGTGCTGACGTGAAACGAGCACTTCTCCGCTTTCACAAACAGTTTAGCCTGTAGGAGGGCCTTCAGAACCTGTTTAACGTGCTCGATGTGCGTTTGCAGGTCTGCGGAAAAAATTAGAATATCGTCTAAGTAGACGAAAACAAATTTGTCTAGCATCTCCCGCAGTACGTCGTTCACCAACGCCTGAAACACAGAGGGGGCGCTAGAGAGACCGAAAGGCATGACCTGGTACTCGTAGTGGCCGCTATGCGTGTTAAACGCGGTTTTCCACTCATCGCCCTCACGCATACGCACCAGGTTATAGGCGTTGCGGAGGTCGAGTTTAGAAAAAATCACTGCCCCCTGGAGGCGTTCAAATGCCGAATTCATCAGGGGAAGTGGGTACCTATTTTTTATAGTGATGGCGTTAAGCGAGCGGTAATCGATACATGGTCTCAGACCCCCGTCCTTTTTCTTTACAAAAAAAAACCCCGCCCCAGCAGGAGAGGTGGAGGGTCTGATGAAGCCGTTAGCCAGCGCCTCCTCGACATACTCCTTCATGGCCGCGCTCTCGGGAGCAGACAAGGAGTATAAACTGCCTCTGGTAGGGCTGGTACCCGGATGCAGTTCAATGGCGCAATCGTACGGGCGGTGAAGGGGGAGGGTGGTGGCTCTTTGTTTGCTGAAAACCTCAGCCAGACTAGCGTACTTGGAAGGAACATTAGGAGGTAATGGGAATTCTAACGACCCTGCCAAGTTAACCCTCCCCGTCTTGGAAGAGGGAGAGAGAGAAGGTGACCACCGAATATCAGTGTCAGAAAACTCCTCCTGAGAACTCTCCTCCCAACCAGACAGACTATCAGCGCGAGAGTCCCATTCCAGACTCTCATCCTCAACCTCCGATCCCAGGACGGAGTCTTGAGAATCCGAGCCAATAATACTCTCCTCTGTCTCTGAGTCGGAGCTGCAGTCAGTAGCTCCTGAATCTCCCCTCGACCCCACAGATAGAGGAACGTGGCCCTGGGTAGTGCACCGAGACCCCCACTGAAGGACACTAAATTCGCCCCTCCCCCATTTAATATGTGGATTGTGCTCCACCAACCAAGAATGGCCCAATACAATGGGATAAGAGGGCGAATCCACTAGAAAGAACTGAATAGTCTCGGTGTGATTCTCATGAGCAATGATCATCGTGAGAGGAGCGGTGATCTCTTTAATCACACCTCCTCCCAACGGTCGGCCATCAAGAGCGGTGATGTGGCGCGAATGGGAAAGTTTGCGGATGGGAAAGCGATGTTCTCTAGCCCACCGTGAATCCATAAAACACCCAACCGCCCCAGAGTCAATAAAAGCTTCTGCCAGTAGAGGGCACTGTTGCCTCATTATCCTCACTGGGAGTAGAGTCCGAGATGTAATGTCATTTTGTCTCGCTAGGGGTCCCGGTTCCTCTAACGAGACGGACCTTTTCCCGATCGCTTAGGACAATGGTTGATGGTATGTCCCTGGCGCTTACAGTAGCGACACCAACCCACCGTGGACGAGGAATCTCTGGGAGAACAGTAGGACGCACCATCTACCTGCATAGGCTCCTCATAGCCACGTGAAGTGGAAGCGGCCAGAGGCGGAATGGGCACGGCAAACGGTGCAAAGGGAGCAGCAGCGGTGCACTCTCTCTTGCCTGTCTTAATACGAGCCCGATCTCTAACACGGTTATCAATACGGATAGCCGTGGCTACTAACGCATCCAGTGTTTCACAAGGCTCCAATACCGCCAGGGCATCCTGAATAGGATCACTCAAAGATTCAATGAACTGAGTGATAAGAGGAGCCTCTGGCCAACCTGTCTCGCCCGCCAGGGCACGAAACCTGATGGAAAAATCAGCCACTGTTTCGTTACCCTGACGGAAGCGAACCAGGCGCCTTGCTGCCTCCTGGCCCGAAATCTGCTGGTCGAAAACTGTCTCCATAACGTCCATTAGCGATTTGGCCGTGCTAAGCGTGGGAGAGCTGTTCATAATTAAGGGGGTAGCCCAGTCAAGAGCGGGACCGGTGAGAAGAGATAAAATAAAAGCCACCCGGGACTCTTGGGTAACAAACCGTGTTGACTGGGCTTTAAAAAATATAATGCACTGCGCAAGAAACCCCCGACACTTGCCAACCCGACCGTCATAACGGAGGGGCAGCTGTAATTTAGGTTCTTTAAGAATCGCGGAACCTGGGGGGAGAGAGACTTGAACTGCCGGAGGAGGCGTTTGTTGTGCGCCCGTGAGTAGCCGCATACTCTCCGCCAATTCCCGAAACCAACCCTCCTGGACCCGCAACTGGTTTGTCAGACTTTGCACTTGACCGGTAAGTGCCTGCTGCTGTATGCGGAGAGCGGAGATACTCTCCTCAGAGGGATTATCTCCTTGTTGAGCAGGAGATACATTCGCTGACTCATCCATAATGGCTTCGTTATACTGTCAGGGCGTTGTAGTGGTACAACGATGAGCCAAATGCGAACAGAGAATAAACAATGTGGAAGAACTTCCCAGCCGTAGCCGAAAACCAAAAAACACCCTTGATAAACGAAATCACCACGTAAACACGGGCGAACTAAACTGATAGGGATAGCACAGCAAAACCGAAAGACACCTTCGGAACTTGACTAATACGTCCGATAGCTGGTGAAAGAAATGAAAGTAAAATAACACTCACACCCTCACACAACACAGAGAGCGGGAGTAGGAAGGAGAAGAGGAAAGGGAGAAATACAAACAATACTCCCTGAGCTTCTAAGTGATTATTTGCAAGGCTCTGTTACGCGAATAAAGAACAAAATCTTTAGATACTTGCGTGCAGAGAAAACAGACAACGACCTAAAACATTCGTGCAGGTACGAAATGATAACGAAGCGTCAGGAAGCGGAACTCAGGGATATAAGTACCTCCTGACGCGGACGACAGGTGAACCAACTAATCACCTGGCGAAAGGAAAATCCCGCACGGGAATGCGGGGAACAAATCCGATAGAGAAAATATGTGAGGCGTGGAATTTAGAGGAAAGGGGAGTTAAACCATGACATACGCTGTGCACTTATTTGTTTATTTATTTATTTACTTTTGTTTAGTGTGCCTATATTTTCTTGCTCTGTTATTTACACGTGTGCACAGTGTATATTATTGTAAGGGAAATGGGCTTGTAATTGAAAGGTTGTAGGTTTGATTCCCAGCTGGGGTACCGCTGTTGAGCAAGATACTTAGCCTGAATATTTCAGTAAAATATCCAACTAACTACATAAATGGATTGTAAGTCGCTCTGGGTAAGAGCATCTGCTTAATGCAGACATGCGATGTGAAAGAGGACAACAATGACAGACGTTTGCTGTATTATAAAACATCTCTGAGCCTCTCTTTTTCTCTCTCTGACTGCATCAATAATGCAAGGGCACTTTTCCACCATTTAAACTCTTGTCTTGTGCTGAAAGTCCTGAAACACATGCAGACCTAGTAAGAGGGTGGGCTTTTGTTAAGCGTTTGCACTTCTCTTGGCGTGTTTTCACAGTCGCTTGCTTGTGTTCTCATAAATTCAACATGCCTCTTTGCTTTCCCCTCGTCTGCTCTGGGAAAGTTTTCACAGTGAGCTTTTATATCAGCGTAAACTTCCAGCACCTTCACTATGCCATGCCAGCATTCCCCGGGGACTCTTTTCCTGACATCGCACCTCGTTAATAATGGAAAGTGAAGCTTCGTTGGCCCCCGAATGGATGGAGCTATCATAATGTATGAGGTGATTTGGCATGAGGCAATCAAATAGCTTTTGTTTCCAGGTATACAACAAAAAACGATTATAGGGTCCACTTGTGGAGTCACCAATAATGTATAGTAGCTCCACACATTGTGGGGTTCATGAATCCTCACTCAGTCTCCCATTGCTGCCTACATTTTGTTACGTATTCAGCCCACTCTTTCAGCTTGTGTAGAACGAGCCCTGCTTCTCTGCCTTCTAGCAGTTTCCATACCCCAGCAGTGCAAGAGGTGAGTGTCTCTGTTGGTTTTATTTATTTGAGTATTTGATTGTGCAAGTGGATTTGATCTCTTCAGACTGAACCGCGTCTCTGGATTGCGCTCAGTCCTTTCGACCCAGTTCCCCTCACGGAGCTGTATGCCGAGTTAACCTGGAACCTTGGAGATTATTTCCAAATCCCCAACAAATCTCCCTTCTCACCCCAGTGCAGAGATCAGGTGTTTAGAGCTCCAAGTGTAAATAACTGCCTTCACCCCGCCCCCAAAAATAAAAAAAATAAAAATAAAGAACTCCAGTTCCCCTCTCATACATTTTAAATGTGAAAGTAGCTTTGCAAATGAATGAAGGATTGTGGATAGTGCAGTTGGTTCTTCAGTACCTCATCAGTATCTTTTTTTGCTTGACAAAATTAGTGTAAAAGATATTTGTCGCTGATATGAATATGAATCATTAACAACATGAAACAAATTTCAGTTGTCAAATATGTAGTTTTATATGGCTTAAATATTATTATTATAATTATTATTATTATTTCAAATATTTGAATTCCAGTAGATCGGAATGAGATTTGCTACCAATGGAAAGATATAAAAGGACTGCAAGCTTGTGTAACCTGTGTAGGGTTCACCTGTGTCGCCCCGCCTCCTCTGCCGCATGGCATACCTGAGACCAAAATGCCCTGAATGAGTGGCCTCTGACCCGCTCTCCGATGGGCCGTAGCATAGCTGTGCATGAAGCTTGCTCTGCACTCACGGTGAATTATGGCCGGATCGATGCCTTCCTCCGCTCCTGAATGGACTGTGGTGACATTTCAAGGGTTTTGCTGAAATGGCTGCGAGATAAAATTGACAAATCCAAGATCATCATTTGGCAGTAAAAAAAAAAGAGCTTTATTGCTCTTTTAAGGCAGAATTCAGAGCTCAGTGTTGACTGTGGAAAGTTAGCTTCAGAAGTAAACATGAAACATTTTTTTCCTGCAGTCACAGGAAAGCACAGCAAGCAACAGTAATGTTGTTGAACACTTTTGATGAAAGCTTTTTTTCCCCTTCAAGGATGTCTCGAATGTGCTCCAAAAAGTGAGTGTGAAGAAGTCACTGGCAATATTGCAATATTATTGAGTAATATCCAATGTTATTGAATGTGGTTGTGCTCCAGCGCAACCCAAAATATGATTTTATTTCTGCACACATATCCCCATTGCATAATTAATGATATGTAGTCTCACTCCAGCAGGAAAGCACTAAGAGCTCAATTTGTGAGTCCCATATCGCCTCTGCAATCTAGAGTTGTTTTTGCTATCATGCACAGCAGCAGGGGAACTAATCCATTCTAATAGTTAATTAAGGAACCCAAACACAACTTTGGAACAATGTATGTCTGCTTTGCAAGCCATTAGTTCATCTTGGTACACACAAAGAATGCTGAATCCTCAGAGATCATTATATTGTAGTTTACTTTTTCATTCTTTACATGGAACTTCTGATGGTTATTTATTGAGATTAAATGACTGTACATAATAGAAACCCAAATACATAATTTAGTAAGTTAATTTTGCTTAAAAAATTCTGGGCGACTGCCAATATTTAGGCACATGCAATAATATGTATACATCCAGAGGGCTCAAAGAACCAAATCATGTACTTAAGTCTTATGACTAGAAGACAACATGTCTGCAGTGCAGACATTCTTCAGATCTTTATTTATTTTACTGTGATGTTTAGCGATGCTTCAGTGCAAACAAAGCCAGGTTGGATTCAAATAATCCAACCTGGCTTTATTTGAAGGAGTTAGCAGTGAATTCCGCAGAGAAATATTTGCCATGTACGCTTTTTGCCAAATGTGCAACCCTACATGATTCAACCCTATGCCATCCCTCTTTCAGAACGAAAACATCAGAAATCTCTCCGTCTCTCTGTTCCTCGCTCTCCTTCTCACACGCAAAGTTGCACCTCATTCTTACCCACAGAGAGCCAGCGATCATGCTTACGTGCCACTGAGCCCTTAGCATGTGTTTGCGCTTGCATGCTTGCTCCCTGGTGGCCAGGCCGGTCGCGTGGCGCGTCAGAGTGCTAAAGATGGATTTTAACTGTCGGCTGTCTGCTGCCACGCTCTACTGCTTAACGCATTGCTTCACCTTTCTGTACTTTAGGTCTCGAGAATAAGCAGAACACACATCAGGGTATTTCTCCATTTAAGAATGGAATCAAAATGCAGAAACATTTGCATAGACAGTAAAATTATCAGTGTCAATGCAACTTTTAAAAGGTAAGTAACCCCGAAAAACTTTTTTTAGCTGATTACTTATATATTTGGACATATCCATGTGCTAGCGATTGATTCTGTTGCAAATTGCGACATTTCATTGCATTTTTAGCATCATATAGGAAGAGTAATGTATTTTGGCTAACTAATGCCATGGTGGTGAAATGTAGGCTATTGCTGTTGTAATTTACTATTGGCTGTTGTACAGTATATGTGACGTGGCAGCACATGTGATGTCACACCAACTGGGTGCATCTGGCCACACCCTTCCACCTTACACTATAAATACGTTTTTTTTGTAAAAGCAAGTTGTGGAGAAGAGCATTTGTGTGAGCGACAGGCTATTAATAGAGAGAGGATAGCATAGGTGTCAACCTATACAGTTTGCCTGTATGAAATACGGTTTTTCCAACTTTTCGAAGGCAAACGGGCATATAAGGTTATGATCCGAGAAAACTAGTCTAATACGTTTTTTTTTCAAACGTTTCTCCATCAACCTGCCCAGGAACTACAGATAAAAATTAGTCCCAATAGCTAAATCTGGCACATTTACATGTATTAATGTGCATTGTCGCTTTCTTAAATAAATAAACTTAAACCGGTAATTAATTTAATTACAGCAATGACATTTTTTTTCACCCTCTTGGCTATTCTTTCGCTTTGTGAGGCCATGGGAAAAACAAAAATAGACTGATCTAAAAATGCACTTTATGACAGCGAACCACAAAGACACAGTAGCCTAAGTAACCTACGTTAGTTAACTTAGCTAACAGTTAAAAAGTTATGACTGGTCAATGTTTATGTTTATGCAGTTTTTACCTAAATTAGATTATGTTTTTTGATGTTTTAATGTGGCTATATGACTTAATTTAATTAATTTAATTTAGCGAAGCTTCATTGTATATTAATTCATGGCTAACTTAGCAGTCTTTAATAACATTAACTGTTACTAAAAATGATCCAAATTAAGATTATTATTAAGAGCAAAATGTATAACTATATGTAGCATATGTTAATGTTAACGTAGCCTATTTGTATCTAAGGCTATCAAAGCTGTTATGTAGTAAGATAGCAAAACCGCAACAAAAAAACAACACAACATAATTTCTGAAATTGTGGTATCCATCTATGTATCTCTCGTGCACTGGGTTGTAGGTGTGTGGGGTCAGTCATGTGGGATCTCTCTGTGAACTTGAATCAGACAAATAACTGTGGTGGCTAGTGATTTTAATAGATGGATAATGTTCTTTACGGTTTTGGTGAATTTATACAGTGTTGCAGGCGTGAAAATAAGGGCAGCTTTCTCCAGAGGTCGACAGCTATGTGATAGGCTACATAGAAAGTGAGGAAACTAGTAGGCCTACGTGGCATGGGAAACTCTACAGTCTGTAATTGTTGCTAGAAAGGTCTCTTCTAATCACAAACGGGGTTATCTTTATCTATCACTCCCTACCACTCCGAAACCTCGCCCATTCGCCGGTTCTCCATCTCTGCCATGGCCGCTGCTCCAGGCTCAGCAGCCGGAGTGAGTGGCTTGAACAAAACAAATTATGGCTGTGAATGAACATACACATGAACAAAACAAAAATATGGCGTGGCTTGCTAACTCGAGCACAACCCTTTCATGAGTATCTTTCCCACCCCAGATTTTGGCAATTTTCTGAACCGCAAATGGAGGTGTGGTCGCCCTGAAACAGCCTGTTTAGTTACCCTTTACAGAACAGTGTATTTGAGTGTAATAGGGGTTGCATGGGCTCTATCAGAGTTGGTTTAAATCTGAACATTTTAAAGGGTAGGGCAATGGTCTGTCTCTGGTAGAAGCAGAAGTAAACTTGGTTGGGAAGCAATTATCTGGATGCAGATCCAGGGATATTCATATGAATCAGCAGTGGATAGAATATTAGGGATGACTTGACTTGTGACCTTATAGTTCATAGGTCAGCACACCAAACAATGCTCCAAACTGACTGCTCTTTCTTCTCCTCACACACTAGGAGCACAGCACAGGCTACTGCACACACACACACACACACACACACACACACATACATATCACCATGTTTGTTACAGTAGCAATTACATTTCAGTAAATATATGTTTATAGTCCATTTATCTGAAGTTATGTCAGTAAGCTGAAAATTGAATTTAATAATATTCTTAATTTAATTTTTTTTATACTTGCAACAAAATGCAGCATAGAAAATGCATATACCATACCATTCATGTTACATGCTATAATAACATTTAAAAAATCAAAGTATGGGTAAACGGTTTCTGATTCCGTGAAGGTGGTTAGACTGCTCATTATATCTGGCTTCTGAATCCATGATTGTGGTCATACCACTCATTAAATCTATGATTGTGGTCCGAGAGCTCATTAAAAGTGGTTTCTGATTCTGTAATTGCGGTCAGACCACTCATTAAACACGGTTTATGCTTCTGCGATGGCGACGGGTGGTGGAGCTGCCTTCAAGGACTGGCACCAAACCATTCGTTCTCCATGGGACGGATTACAGAAGCAGATGTTCAACTGCCTTGGACAGCTGCGGCCAAGCTCAGACACTCTGTTTCATATATCTCTTTCTCTGTATGCAAGGAGCCCATTGCGTAATTTCTTTCTTTTTGTCTGATCTGTTTATCTTAACAAAATATAATATTCTAGCTATTATGAATCTGTAACAAATGTTGAAGCAATAGATAGTTTTGTTTTCCTATTAAGTAGAGTGAAAGTAACTACTTAGGGAAGGTACGATATAAAATAAACGTTTATTTTGAATTACCATTTATATTTATGTTATAGTTAGTATTGCTTTTGCAGAATTAAACTTTTATAAGTTGAGCTCTGAAACATCTCCAGTATGCGCGCTTGTGTACACACACACACGCACACACACACACACACACACACACACACACACACACACACACACACACACACACACACACACACACTCACACACACACACATACACAAACACACTCTCTCTTCTTAGTGGTCAGGTCTGACTTTCACCAAGGTTGTGGTGGAATTCACCATGCCCTCTGGAAGTCCTGCAAGGTAACTCACATCTCTAGTTAGTACTTTCCACCCTGTCAAAACATTTTTCTCCCTTCATCCTTGTGGCTAATGGCTATGCTCTCAAAAAGAATGTGTTGATATGCAGCACACCTTTTGTGTTACTACTTTTGTGTTACTTTCAACACATTATGTGTCAAAGTGACTAGTTTTATGTTAGGTTCTACACATTTTGTTTCAAATTACATAATGCATGTGCTAAAAAGAGAGGATTTTTAACACAGACTCTGCTGAAATGTAACCCAAAATGCGTTGTCCTTAAAACCTTAACTAGAAATGGAGGTGTGTTAAAAAATGACACGTTACGCGTTGTTTTTAACACATCTGTTTTGCGAGTGTAGCAACATTAAAAGAGGAATTTCTTGGCATTTTTGTCAGACGGGGGATGATTTTCTAGACAGCAGGTGACGATTCAGTGCATCGAAGTGGCTGGTCCGGATGTGACGTGCAATTTTGTGTTTCAGCACCGGACAGCTCTTTTCACACAAGCCTGGTCTGAATTCAGCACTACGTGCCGGACAGCTCCCGTCACTGCTGGCGGGCGGTTCTCTGGCCTCACGCTGAAGACAGAGGGAGGCAGGCCTCAGAGAGTCGTAGTGTATGCATTTCAGCCGCGTTTCCTTTTTAATCCCCATTCCTAACCTCTAATTACGCATGCCGGGATCGCCATTCTTCGAGAGCAAAACAGATGTGCTGGGAATTACGGCTTTTGGCTGACGGCGCGCCCACAGCTTCTCTTTGCCACCGCAGTTTCATTAAGCATTCACTCGAGTTCTGTTTGCTAAAGTGGCCGATGGATCCATTTCTTCTAAAGGGAAATCAGCTGTGTACGTCTGGTTGTAGCGGAACCGGGGGAGACTGACTGAGCGCCCATGTCTACAGGAAATGAAGCTCTTCTCTAATGATGGCTGACGGGAGCCATCTATCACGGTCATGCGATACACTGCTTCAAAGAAGGAGAGGCCTGCTCAATATGACAACTGGCGTGTGCCTACACCGTAAAAAAAAACCTTCTGTTACTGCCTTTCCCTGTATTTTATATACCCATACTGATAGAGAGTGTGTGTGTGTGTGTCTTTCCTGTCAATGATGTAATAGTGGAAGGAAAAGGGCAGTAGTTCTGGAAGCATTGCCTCTAAACCTCCTTCTCCTCCCTCAGATCTCATCCTAAGATTCCTCACCACACAACCGTTCAGTTTGACACAGCGCTTTCTCTGTTCCTAAGATTCCTCACCACACAACCGTTCAGTTTGACACGGCGCTTTCTCTGTTCCTAAGATTCCTCACCACACAACCGTTCAGTTTGACACAGTGCTTTCTATGTTCCTAAGATTCCTCACCACACAACCGTTCAGTTTGACACAGCGCTTTCTCTGTTCCTAAGATTCCTCACCACACAACCGTTCAGTTTGACACAGCGCTTTCTCTGTTCCTAAGATTCCTCACCACACAACCGTTCAGTTTGACACAGCGCTTTCTCTGTTCCTAAGATTCCTCACCAGACAACCGTTCAGTTTGACACGGCGCTTTCTCTGTTCCTAAGATTCCTCACCAGACAACCGTTCAGTTTGACACGGCGCTTTCTCTGTTCCTAAGATTCCTCACCAGACAACCGTTCAGTTTGACACGGCGCTTTCTCTGTTCCTAAGATTCCTCACCAGACAACCGTTCAGTTTGACACGGCGCTTTCTCTGTTCCTAAGATTCCTCACCAGACAACCGTTCAGTTTGACACGGCGCTTTCTCTGTTCCTAAGATTCCTCACCAGACAACCGTTCAGTTTGACACGGCGCTTTCTCTGTTCCTAAGATTCCTCACCAGACAACCGTTCAGTTTGACACAGCGCTTTCTCTGTTCCTAAGATTCCTCACCACACAACCGTTCAGTTTGACACGGCGCTTTCTCTGTTCCTAAGATTCCTCACCACACAACCGTTCAGTTTGACACAGCGCTTTCTCTGTTCCTAAGACTCCTCACCAGACAACCGTTCAGTTTGACACGGCGCTTTCTCTGTTCCAAAGATTCCTCACCAGACAACCGTTCAGTTTGACACGGCGCTTTCTCTGTTCCTAAGATTCCTCACCAGACAACCGTTCAGTTTGACACGGCGCTTTCTCTGTTCCTAAGATTCCTCACCACACAACCGTTCAGTTTGACACGGCGCTTTCTCTGTTCCTAAGATTCCTCACCACACAACCGTTCACTTTGACACGGCGATTTCTCTGTTCCTAAGATTCCTCACCACACAACCGTTCAGTTTGACACGGCGCTTTCTCTGTTCCTAAGATTCCTCACCACACAACCGTTCAGTTTGACACAGCGCTTTCTCTGTTCCTAAGATTCCTCACCAGACAACCGTTCAGTTTGACACGGCGCTTTCTCTGTTCCTAAGATTCCTCACCAGACAACCGTTCAGTTTGACACGGCGCTTTCTCTGTTCCTAAGATTCCTCACCAGACAACCGTTCAGTTTGACACGGCGCTTTCTCTGTTCCTAAGATTCCTCACCAGACAACCGTTCAGTTTGACACGGCGCTTTCTCTGTTCCTAAGATTCCTCACCACACAACCGTTCAGTTTGACACGGCGCTTTCTCTGTTCCTAAGATTCCTCACCACACAACCGTTCAGTTTGACACGGCGCTTTCTCTGTTCCTAAGATTCCTCACCAGACAACTGTTCAGTTTGACACAGCGCTTTCTCTGTTTCCGTATGAGAAGTTGTGATCTCCAAATGTCTTAGACACATGAAACGCTGCCGATTCTTAGAGCAAAACAAAAAAAATCTAACATCTAACCCCAAAAAAGAACAAAACACTGATTTAAACATGCCGTGCCTTCAAAATATTAACCTGACTGGCATCAAAGTAGAACACTGGAATATTAGTCTTGAGCACTGAACACATGCAGTTGGAAGTGCATTTTTATTGTTACCCGTTGAAGAATAGGTTTTTTAAAAATGTTTTTTTTTTTATTCGAAATCAGTGTTTGAGAACTCCAGTGCTTTGGAATTACCAGCAGTGGTTGTTACATCAACATTAGAATGTTCAGGTCAGAACATTCTCATCACATATTTGTCAAGGCAGTTTAACAAAAAACTCAATTTTCTTTTGCAGTGACAAGCTGAGGAATCAACGTGGTTAGGAAACGCAAAGGATTATGTGGAGAGTCAGATGCAGGTTGCCATAATGCCGAGAGCCAGTTTCATGGGGATTTGGCCAGGACACTGGGATTAACACCCCTACTCTATGGAAAGGTGTTCTAGGATCATTAATGCCCATGGTGAGTCAGGACCTTGGTTTAGCATCTCATCCAAAGGACAGCAGCTTTTATGGCACAGTGCGCTAACACTGTGCTTGGCGCATTGGATTTGGTCCAGAGAGAATAACGCCCCCTATTGGCCCACCAATGCTTTCTCCAGGCAGATTTATTAGGGGTGCAGGAGTTCCAGACAAGTACTAACGAAGCTCACACCTGCTTAGGTGTAGTAATTTTACATAAGAAAGGTGCAGGTTAGTGTGACTGCTGAAAGGAAGAAGTCTTGAGGCAGCATGTGCAATGCTAAGGTATAGGGGGTGGGGAAATGGGTGGGGAAAGGGGCGGGCTGTGGCGCAGCTGGGTTTGGAATAGAGAGCACTCACTTACTGCACACCTGCTCCATCGGCAGGATCGCGGGAGCTCTTTCCTCCACACACAACAGGATTAACATCGCCCCCTGTCCTCCACACCGGAAACAGCGTGCCACCAGACACGACTGTGCCAGACATGTTCACGGGACCTCCTGTGTCTTACCCCTGTTTTTTTAATTGTGGTTTTATTGACACCGAATTGCGGTTAAATGCCAGTGCTGATTTTATTCTTTATGAGCACAGCTAGGCGAGCTAATTTTGGCAATCGATGGAACTTGCCGAGCGGTGGTTTGGGTTACAAATACGCAGCGTGATGACCTCATCCCGAGAAGCATGAACCATGCCTAAATCTCCTCACATCCGGAGATGTGAGAATTTACACCAGCACTATTTATACAATACATGCTGTGTTCAGTGAGACTGTTTTGTAGGTTTAACTTGCTAATTGAATTGGTGATTAGTTTAATGAACAGTGTTTATTTGCTTATTTGCAAGGTTTAGCATCGGGGAAAAAGGACAGATCATTGGACCAAACATTTCAGAGATATGTTGAGTATAGAGTTCTTACGATAAAGCACTACTTCGCTGAACAGTACTGATTGATTTGTCTATTTCTGGTTCATATAGGCTGGAGGCAGCACCCT
Organism: Ilyophis sp. 1 JC-2022; assembly: GCA_022702515.1. NCBI lineage: Eukaryota > Metazoa > Chordata > Actinopteri > Anguilliformes > Synaphobranchidae > Ilyophis > Ilyophis sp. 1 JC-2022. The sequence continues at coordinate 29,871,442 of CM040404.1, forward strand.
CATGCCAAGTACACCTTCATTTCACAAGGGAAGCACTGTGTGCCATCCCTTTGTAGAGACTAACTGTGGACCTTATACCAGAGGAAAGCTTGAGACCCAGAAGAAGGGTATACGTAGTAAGTGTTATGGTCTTAGCATAAAAAGAAGGGTACATTTAGTAACTTTGTGACCTTAATATCAGAAGAAGGGTATATATAGTAACTGTTACGGCCTTAGTATCAGAAGAAAGATATATGTAGTGACTGTGTGGGCCTTAGTATCAGAAGAAGGGTATATGTAGTGACTGTGTGGGCCTTAGTATCAGAAGAAGGGAATATGTAGTGACTGTGTGGGCCTTAGTATCAGAAGAAGGATATATGTAGTAACTGTGTGGGCCTTAGTATCAGAAGAAGGATATATGTAGTGACTGTGTGGGCCTTAGTATCAGAAGAAGGATATATGTAGTGACTGTGTGGGCCTTAGTATCAGAAGAAGGGTATATGTAGTGACTGTGTGGGCCTTAGTATCAGAAGAAGGATATATGTAGTAACTGTGTGGGCCTTAGTATCAGAAGAAGGATATATGTAGTGACTATGTGGGCCTTAGTATCAGAAGAAGGGTATATGTAGTGACTGTGTGGGCCTTAGTATCAGAAGAAGGGTATATGTAGTGACTGTGTGGGCCTTAGTATCAGAAGAAGAGTATATGTAGTGACTGTGTGGGCCTTAGTATCAGAAGAAGAATATATGTAGTGACTGTGTGGGCCTTAATATCAGAAGAAGGATATATGTAGTAACTGTGTGGGCCTTAGTATCAGAAGAAGGGTATATGTAGTGACTGTGTGGGCCTTAGTATCAGAAGAAGGGTATATGTAGTGACTGTGTGGGCCTTAGTATCAGAAGAAGGATATATGTAGTGACTATGTGGGCCTTAGTATCAGAAGAAGGGTATATGTAGTGACTGTCTGGGTCTTAGTATCAGAAGAAGGGTATATGTAGTGACTGTGTGGGCCTTAGTATCAGAAGAAGAGTATATGTAGTGACTGTGTGGGCCTTAGTATCAGAAGAAGAATATATGTAGTGACTGTGTGGGCCTTAATATCAGAAGAAGGATATATGTAGTAACTGTGTGGGCCTTAGTATCAGAAGAAGGGTATATGTAGTGACTGTGTGGGCCTTAGTGTCAGAAGAAGGGTATATGTAGTAACTGTGTGGGCCTTAGTATCAGAAGAAGGGTATATGTAGTAACTGTGTGGGCCTTAGTATCAGAAGAAGGGTATATGTAGTGACTGTGTGGGCCTTAGTATCAGAAGAAGGGTATATGTAGTGACTGTGTGGGCCTTAGTATCAGACGGAGGGTATATGCACAGAAGTTACAAAGGAGAGAGTCATTGCAACAGAAATAAAATGTTCAGTGTTAAATCGACTTTTAAAAATGGTAGATTTTAAGACTTTTTATTTAAACTCAAGTAAACTTAAGTAACATTTAGATTTATCATTTGTATTGTATCCACTCTCCCTCCTAACATTCCTTCATTGGTCCAATTTGCTAAATCATAACCTCATACTAACTTGGTTATTTATTTTGAACATTTTAGTTTTAAGCTGTTAAATTATAATAATGGAGTTTTTGTTATTGTTTTGCATAGAGCAGACTTACGTGGGATGATTTGGCTAAGCTAAGGGTATTAATGCTAAGCTGATTAACATGAAAATCCATGGTGAGAATCTTGTCAAATTAATTCTATTTGTTTATTTGTCTTACTTTGCAAAATCCCACTAAAAAAGATTATGTGCTACTCTTTTAGATTTATTTGTGGGGTGGGGGTGGAAGGGGGGGTTATGGGCGCAGCGTGATTTTGCAGTTTAAGTGCAGATTTCTTCACCCCTCATTTACTCCTTCCGTTCCATCTACTTACAATTATTAACTGTGAACATGGGTGCAATTTGAAATGGCAAATGTCTTTGCTGGTGTTTCATGTGTGCATGCTCGAGCATACGAGACCACAATGTAAGGTTCCTGCTCAGAGCAGATTGCTAAACATCTTATCATTGCGTTTTTTATTTAAAAATTTTTTTTAACGTATGTTGTAAAGTGCTTTTTTAGTTTGGAATAGTCAGGAGAGACAGAAAGAGAGAGAGAGAGAGAGCAAGAGAGGGATGGAAAGGGAGAGGGAGAGGGAGAGAGAAGCAGGAATTGATGTCAGCACATTTACCACCGTACCCATTCACGCTGAACGGCCGTCACCTTTATCTGCCTGGTTTTATATTCAACTGGAAGCATTAAGCCAAGCGTAGCTGGCAAAGTTCATTTCAATCTTAAATGTGTCCCCTTTTAATAAAAATGATAATGAGTCACAAACGTTCAAAAGGTGAAATGGCGATATTGATGAGGGTGAGGAGGGAGAGATCAGGGGTTGGGGGACAAACGTGTGCATTTTGGAGAATACATTGGCATGTGAGTGTGTGTGTGTGTGTGTGCATGTGTGCACGTACTTGTGTCTGTATACGCGTGGGTGAGTGTGTGTGCGCATGTGTGCATGTACTTGTGTCTGTATATGTGTGTGTGCGTGTGTGCGTGTGTGTGTGTGAGTGTGTGTGTACTTGTGTGTTTGTGCATGTATGTATGCATCTATGTGTGTGTGTGTGTGTGTGTGTGTGTGCATGTGTGTGTGTGTGTGTGTGTGTGTGTGCATGTGTGTGCATGTGTGCGTGTGTGTGTGTTTGTGTGTGTGTGTGTGTGTGCAGTACAGTGAAGGAAAGGAGTTGCTAGACCTTGCTGTTGTTCAGGTACTGCACATTTGTGATCTTGAGATGAGTCACAGCTGGCAGGTTTTCATGCATGTTCCATCTATAATGTCTGTATCAATTGAGGATACTTGCTTTCTGACATCAAGGTCAGAGATTACATGCTAGTTATTTAAATTCAATTGCAATTGAACCAGCTGAAATGAGCAGCCAGGACTTGTGAAACTGTCTATGACACCTTATTTTAGCTTAGCGCTACTACTGCTTCATAATGACAAGGGGAGTGTCCCAATAGTCGAAAAATGCAAAAAAAAATGCAACCTTTCCTCCTCGAATTTTTGTGCTTTAATCTGAAGTCCCTGATTACATCTTACTTACGTATTAATGGTTACATATGAATTAATGTCTGAACACAAACCGCAATGTCAGGTACATTGTATACTGTACATGCAAATACTTGTACTCAAAATGTTCACAGTTTTGCATACTTCCGGGTAAGAGAGGAGTGGTAGTGGGGGAGTGGGGGTCGGGAGGTGGGAAGTGAAGAATATTGGGACGCACCCTAGGTATGAGAGAGGAGAAGAACACACTTTTTGTACTGACAGTATCCAGTAGGATTCTTGCTCCTCAGAAAACAATGTTGTCAGTATCCAATAGGCAAGCGGCACTGTAGACAGGCAGAGCTTTCAGTAACCAATAGGAGATGTTTTCTGCTGATGAGCAGTCTGTTTTTCTTGGCTTACAGGGAGGAGAGACAGGTCAGCGGCTTTGGGGGCTTCCTGCTGATCACCGTGACATGGTTAACAAGGTTAAATGGAGGTTAAACGGTCGCGGCGGCAGCCTGGCCCAGCATTGGCACGTGACTGGTCCTGCAGACTCACTTTTGTTGGGGAACGAATTGATTAGCTCTTAACGAGCAACCCTGGGAGCAACTTAGGATTGGGCGGCAGTGTAGTGTAATAGTTAGAGAAAGGGCCTTGTAACGCAAAGGTTGCAGCTTTGATTCCCAGATAGGCCACTGCTGTTGTACCCTTGAGCGAAGTGCTTAACCCAAATTGCTTCAGTAAGATTTATTAATTTTGATGTATTATTAAGGTGTGTAATTATGCAGATGTTTTTGCATGTGTATTTCTTCTTTTGTCAATTGTGATGATACTATGGTGCTATGAAAATTTTTATTTTGAATTTATATTGGGAAGTTATTCAGGCAATAAGATTTTACTCTTCCAAATCCATGTTTGAATTTCTGAACAATGAATTTTTGACTCATGTATCAAATTGAAGCAGTATTTGATTAAAGAATGAAAACATTGTTTTCAAAAGGATTTTTCACAGTGCAAATTTTAGAAATACATTTAGATAAAATAATATGCATTGTCTGCTGTGTGCCGTGCCGTTTGCATAATCAGTATGTCGCCTGAAGGAGACTGAAATGCAGTGGGTTGATGAAATTAAACGCAATGAAATGAATGTGTGTGTGTGTGTGTGTGTGTGCCTGTATATCTGTGTGTGTGCCTGTATATGTGTGTGTGTGCCTGTATATGTGTGTGTGTGTGCCTGTGTGTGTGTGTGTGTGTGTGTGTGTGCGCGCGCACGCTAGTGGTCTGTTGGACCCATTGGGATAGGGTGGTTTTGAGTGCTTGAAGAAGCGAGGGGATTCGATGAGTCAGAGACAAAATAAACATTGGTTTCCACTCAGCGGCTTCCCCTCTTTCTCTCCCCATCAACTGTTTTAACATGGTTTTTCTCCTCCCGCCAAATATTGCGCGTTTTTTCCAAACAGAAGGATTCATGGGCGCACGCTTGCACGTCTAATTCGTTCTTCTCTCCTCTCTTGACCTGAAATACATTTGAATATGTTATCTTTTTTTCATTCCAAGCCTTTGTTTGAAAACCAATGATAAGGTGGAACTGCCTTTCGTTTTTCAAACTCTTTTACAGTTTTGCAGATTGCACCCCAGTGAAAAGTTATAAAATAGTTATATTGGAAATGTAAAAAAGGAAAGTTTTTTTTATATTTAATACTAATACAAAATTATTTTTTGACAGATATTTTCCCAAAAATATATTTATCTATTATTCAGAGCCCAAATAATTATTTTAAACAAAATAAAAAATAAATAAATCTCCATTGCATTTCTATCAATGGCATAGTGGCTTCCAATGGCTTCTTGTTTCACTTGCTTTTATAAATAAGAAAATCATGGACTCCAGCAAGTACCACAACATTTTGGCCAAAAACCTGGCTCAAACCTGATGGCAAATAGATTTTTCTGCAAGACAATGGGCATCATTCATGAAACATTCCAAAATATGTACGTACATTTATGTACAAAGGTTTGTAGGACCAATTTATGCTGGATTCATCAAACCGTGTGGAAAGGCAGATTTGTTCATATTGACGTATGTTCAATAAATTAAATAAACATTGGTTTCCACTCGCGGCTTCCCCTCTTTCTCTCCGCATTGACTGTTTTAACATGCCTTTTTTCCTCCTGCCGAATATTGCGCTTTCTTTCCAAACAGAAGGATGCACGCTTGCATGTCAAATTTTTTTGGAAGGATCCAACTGAATAGCAGGTGTTCTCTCCTTTCTTGACCTTGTGTATGAAATACATTTGAAGATTTTTTTTTTTTTAAACTATTGATTGGGTGGAACTGCCTTTAGTTTTTCAGACCTCTTTACAGTGTTACAAATAGCACCCCTGTGAAAATAGATACATAAGTAAATGAATGAATTCATAAATAAATAAATGAATGAAGAAATAAATACACATTATGTGGCTAATCCACACACCTATCAGAATTTCAACATGAATCAGTATGCAGCTGGGGGATTGAGGACACATTTTTATCAAAATTTGAAGGGTGTGTGTGTGTGTGTGTGTGTACTTGTGAATAAATTCAGAAAAAATGAAGGCTCCGCTCACCAAAAGATGCCTTATCGAAAATTGCATTAGAGCAGTGGTTCCCAACCCTGGTCCTGGAGTACCCCTGTGTATGCAGGTTTTCGTTCCAACCACAATTGCAATCCCAATATTTTAAGCTGTTAATTTATCATGTTTAGAGGGATTATTTACCCTCTAAAAATCACATTATAAAAGACATTGCTATACATGCCATGAATAATACATTTTCCAGGTTCACATTATGCTTATTGTGTTATATTGCAAACAATTACAAAAAAGAGGTAAAGACTGAGGTGAATGGGCTCTTAATTAGGTCATTGAACAAGTGTTCCTTCATAATGTTTCCTTAAATTGAACACAATTCAGGTTTGGCTCGTTATCATTTGCTTTGTCTTTGAATTCTTCATTATTTACCAAACGGTTAGTTTTAGTGGCCATGTGTCCACAATATCATCAATTAGGAGCCTATTGATTCACCTCAGTCTTTAATTTGATCAGTTAAATTTTTTTTTAACCAATTTTTAATTGTTTGCAATACAGCACAATGTGAATATTAAGAAAAATTAACAGCTTGTTAAAATTCTGATATTGCAATTGTGGTTGGAACGAAAACCTGCATACACAGGGGTACTCCAGGACCAGGGTTGGGAACCACTGCATTAGAGGACAGGATCACAAACATTTCACTTTTCAAAAGAAAGCTTTAACGCTGAAATGTTTGTGATCCTGTCTTCTTAAATTAAATTATCCATACGGCATTTTTTGGTGCGTGGAGCTTTAATTTTCCTCGATTTATTTACTTTATTCTGTGATTTTGCGCCCAATCAAGCCCAAGCACAGTATTTTCTTACATTTGGTACTTGTGAATAAACAAAGCCATGACCCTTTTTGGGATGAGACACTAATAGATGAGCGGTATTGTGTTTGTTTCATACGGTCCCGTGCCATTATTAATATAAACCCATTAATATAAACACATTTCACAGTCCCACACAAATGCCCTTTTCTTATGTTATGAAATGTAAAAAAGGAAAGTTTTCTTTCCTAATACAATTGGTTTGAGAATTTTTTTTTGACAGATTGTTTCCCCAAAAATGTATTTGTCAATTATGCAGAGCCCAAATAATTATTTTAAACAAAATAAAAAATAAATAAACATGATGGCTTTATATAGCATATATAAAACCTTGAAAAATTAGACATAATGGCTTCATGAATCATTCATCATGTCTTGCATCATAAAGGGTGACATAACACCTTCTTATGCAACATGTTATGTCAAATGTGACATAACCAACAATAGTCACCTGCCTAATGACTAAACATTATACTGGGTGACATAAAACGTGATTATGTACGAGGCTAAGCTAACTGTGACACATCTGGCATAACATGTTGCTTAAGAAGGTGTTATGTCACCCTTTATGAAGCATGACATTTGCGTATGAATGATTTATGAAGCCATTATGTCATGTTTATGAAGGCTTTATGGCTTTATATAGCATATATAAAGCCTTCATATGAAGGCTTAGTTTGAAATGTGACCCAAAAACTTTATGAATTCCAAAATATGTGCAAAATTGCTAATTTAGGCACAAATGAATTCTGTGCATGTTTCATAAATAAGGCCCAATGTGTGTATACATCTATGTAGAATATGTTTGTTTGGAATAATTATTGTGTGCACATTTGTATTGGTGTGTTTATATGTGTATATACTTGTGTTGTTGGAGTGTGTGTGTGTGTGGTGTGTCTGTGTGTGTGTGTGTGTGTGTGTGTGTGTGTGTGTGTGTGTGTGTGTGTGTGTGTGTGTGTGTGTGTGTTTGTGTGTGTGTTAAAGCTATAGTTATTTCTAAAGGTTTTGATACTGTTTTAGTTTTAGTGTATGTTTCCGATGGGCCCAGACAGTTCTAAAGGATATTTCAGATATTTACAAAAATTTCTGACAACCTGCCAGCTTCACAGTAGCTGGCATGTGGGCATTTGGGATTTGTGTTCTAAAGCAAGAAAACACACTTCAAAGCATCTTCTACAGTGATGTTATGCCACCAGAGGTTGTATGTGTGTATATTACCAGATTATTCTTCTAAAACAACATTTTTTGTATGGCATATGCAACCTGAGACTGAGAATGTTTTTTTATAACAAGATTACTACACATATCCTTGGGAGAGACACGCTCACGCCATCTGAGAACGAAGGAAAGACATATTGATATAAAAATGATTTATGTTTGTAATTTTGGAGGAATGCTATAAAGTAACCTGGACTCATGATGTCACTGTACAAGCTGCTTTTTGGAGTCACTTGTAGCATTTTTTCTTGCTTTAAACCATTCTGCCTGAATGTGCCTATAGTCACCAATATAAAGCCAACTGATTGTCAGAAACTTCTGTAAGTATAACAAATGTCCTTCATGAAATGTAAAAACTGTCCGCGCCCATTAAAAACATACAGCGAATCCTGACTACAAACCCCAGAAAGTATCACTTTACATTAAAAACATACAGCGAATCCTGACTACAAACCCCAGAAAGTATCACTTTACATTAAAAACATACAGCGAATCCTGAATACTGTCCGTGCCCATTAAAAACATACAGCGAATCCTAAATACTGTCCGTGCCCATTAAAAACATACAGTGAATCCTAAATACTGTCCGTGCCCATTAAAAACATACAGCGAATCCTAAATACTGTCCGTGCCCATTAAAGACATACAGCGAATCCTAAATACTGTCCGTGCCCATTAAAAACATACAGCGAATCCTAAATACTGTCCGTGCCCATTAAAAACATACAGCGAATCCTAAATACTGTCCGTGCCCATTAAAGACATACAGCGAATCCTAAATACTGTCCGTGCCCATTAAAAACATACAGCGAATCCTAAATACTGTCCGTGCCCATTAAAAACATACAGCGAATCCTAAATACTGTCCGTGCCCATTAAAAACATACAGCGAATCCTAAATACTGTCCGTGCCCATTAAAAACATACAGCGAATCCTAAATACTGTCCGTGCCCATTAAAGACATACAGCGAATCCTAAATACTGTCCGTGCCCATTAAAAACATACAGCGAATCCTAAATACTGTCCGTGCCCATTAAAAACATACAGCGAATCCTAAATACTGTCCGTGCCCATTAAAAACATACAGCGAATCCTAAATACTGTCCGTGCCCATTAAAAACATACAGCGAATCCTAAATACTGTCCGTGCCCATTAAAAACATACAGCGAATCCTAAATACTGTCCGTGCCCATTAAAAACATACAGCGAATCCTAAATACTGTCCATGCCCATTAAAAACATACAGCGAATCCTAAATACTGTCCATGCCCATTAAAAACATACAGCGAATCCTAAATACTGTCCGTGCCCATTAAAAACATACAGCGAATCCTAAATACTGTCCGTGCCCATTAAAAACATACAGCGAATCCTAAATACTGTCCGTGCCCATTAAAAACATACAGCGAATCCTAAATACTGTCCGTGCCCATTAAAGACATACAGCGAATCCTAAATACTGTCCGTGCCCATTAAAGACATACAGAGAATCCTAAATACTGTCCGTGCCCATTAAAAACATACAGCGAATCCTAAATACTGTCCGTGCCCATTAAAAACATACAGCGAATCCTAAATACTGTCCGTGCCCATTAAAGACATACAGCGAATCCTAAATACTGTCCGTGCCCATTAAAAACATACAGCGAATCCTAAATACTGTCCGTGCCCATTAAAAACATACAGCGAATCCTAAATACTGTCCGTGCCCATTAAAAACATACAGCGAATCCTAAATACTGTCCGTGCCCATTAAAAACATACAGCGAATCCTAAATACTGTCCGTGCCCATTAAAAACATACAGCGAATCCTAAATACTGTCCGTGCCCATTAAAAACATACAGCGAATCCTAAATACTGTCCGTGCCCATTAAAAACATACAGCGAATCCTAAATACTGTCCGTGCCCATTAAAAACATACAGCGAATCCTAAATACTGTCCGTGCCCATTAAAAACATACAGCGAATCCTAAATACTGTCCGTGCCCATTAAAGACATACAGCGAATCCTAAATACTGTCCGTGCCCATTAAAAACATACAGCGAATCCTAAATACTGTCCGTGCCCATTAAAAACATACAGCGAATCCTAAATACTGTCCGTGCCCATTAAAAACATACAGCGAATCCTAAATACTGTCCGTGCCCATTAAAAACATACAGCGAATCCTAAATACTGTCCGTGCCCATTAAAAACATACAGCGAATCCTAAATACTGTCCATGCCCATTAAAAACATACAGCGAATCCTAAATACTGTCCATGCCCATTAAAAACATACAGCGAATCCTAAATACTGTCCATGCCCATTAAAAACATACAGCGAATCCTAAATACTGTCCGTGCCCATTAAAAACATACAGCGAATCCTAAATACTGTCCGTGCCCATTAAAAACATACAGCGAATCCTAAATACTGTCCGTGCCCATTAAAAACATACAGCGAATCCTAAATACTGTCCGTGCCCATTAAAGACATACAGCGAATCCTAAATACTGTCCGTGCCCATTAAAGACATACAGAGAATCCTAAATACTGTCCGTGCCCATTAAAAACATACAGCGAATCCTAAATACTGTCCGTGCCCATTAAAAACATACAGCGAATCCTAAATACTGTCCGTGCCCATTAAAGACATACAGCGAATCCTAAATACTGTCCGTGCCCATTAAAAACATACAGCGAATCCTAAATACTGTCCGTGCCCATTAAAAACATACAGCGAATCCTAAATACTGTCCGTGCCCATTAAAGACATACAGCAAATCCTAAATACTGTCCGTGCCCATTAAAAACATACAGCGAATCCTAAATACTGTCCGTGCCCATTATAGACATACAGAGAATCCTAAATACTGTCCGTGCCCATTAAAAACATACAGCGAATCCTAAATACTGTCCGTGCCCATTAAAGACATACAGCGAATCCTAAATACTGTCCGTGCCCATTAAAAACATACAGCGAATCCTAAATACTGTCCGTGCCCATTAAAAACATACAGCGAATCCTAAATACTGTCCGTGCCCATTAAAGACATACAGCTAATCCTAAATACTGTCCGTGCCCATTAAAAACATACAGCGAATCCTAAATACTGTCCGTGCCCATTAAAAACACACAGCGAATCCTGAATACTGTCCGTGCCCATTAAAAACATACAGCGAATCCTAAATACTGTCCGTGCCCATTAAAAACATACAGCGAATCCTAAATACTGTCCGTGCCCATTAAAAACACACAGCGAATCCTAAATACTGTCCGTGCCCATTAAAAACATACAGCGAATCCTAAATACTGTCCGTGCCCATTAAAAACATACAGAGAATCCTGAATACTGTCCGTGCCCATTAAAAACATACAGAGAATCCTGAATACTGTCCGTGCCCATTAAAAACATACAGCGAATCCTAAATACTGTCCGTGCCCATTAAAAACATACAGCGAATCCTAAATACTGTCCGTGCCAATTAAAAACATACAGTGAATCCTAAATACTGTCCGTGCCCATTAAAAACATACAGAGAATCCTGAATAAAAACCCCAGAAAGTATCACTTTACATTAAAAACATACAGCGAATCCTAAATAAAAACCCCAGAAAGTATCACTTTACATTAAAAACATACAGCGAATCCTGAATAAAAACCCCAGAAAGTATCACTTTACATTAAAAACATACAGCGAATCCTGAATAAAATCCCCAGAAAGTGAAGTATCACTTTACATTAAAAACATACAGCGAATCCTAAATAAAAACCCCAGAAAGTGAAGTATCACTTTACATTAAAAAGCAAAAACATTCTTGCAGGCGGAGCTTGAAAGCAATGTGTCCCTAATAAACAGGGTTTAAGGGCATCACACAGATTGCATTCTAAACTGAAACATGCATGGCTCTGGCAGTCTGTCTCTCTCCCTCTGCTGGCCAACACAGGCTTGTCTCTCCAATGAGTATTTTCTTCAGGCATAAATAAGGTTGAAGCATTGTACTGTGATCACAGTTCAGGTATCCGGCCACGATCACATGTGCATCACGGTCAGTTTGCCCAGTCGGGCTTCACGCCGGTGCCAGGTACCGTTTTGTGCATGAACCCAAAATGTGAGTCCCTTTCCCAAGCAGTGATGTGAACCATGAAAGCACTTCAAAAAGTGGCTGCTTGTGTTGACCACTTCTGTGGCATGTGGGGTTAAGTGAAATGTCATGGGCTCTGTGCTCTCTAATGAAATCCGACATCTCTCTCCATCCCTTTCCTTTAGTGAAGTGCCATTGGCTCTGTGTTCTTTACTGGAGTCTGACATCTCTCGCTATCCCTTTGTTTGTTTATGTGGTACCATGGTTACGACAGTACTCTTTGTGACCTCATAGATGATGTATTCATTTCCCAAAGTGAAGCGTTTTACCTAAAACACTATTAATTTTCAACTGAATAAATTAATTTATAACTTTTTTCATCGGAAATAAGCTGGTAAAAAAATTATAGGAAAGGAAAAAGACAACAATAATATCTAAATTATATGGTATCTTCATCAGTGCTTTGTCTGCTTTAGCTGTATAACATTTATGTGTGCATTGCATGCTATAAATCTGTGTTCTACACAAAAATGCAGAAAATAGTGTACTTACAGTGAACATTGTGCCTACATATATTAACTAATTAAAGGAAAGACAGTGCCCACTTATTATCTTATAATACTTATTGGCGTATTGGCAACATCAAGTAATATGATCAAAAAATGGTGGATACATTTTATCTTATTGTTAATCAAATGTTTTCTAAGCGGATCATTTTGAGAAAATTATGCTCAGAGAAAGATAAAATAATCTTTAAGACAAAATCATTTGTGTTAAAAAAAAAAACATTTAACACAAAACCATTTGTGTTCTGAAAAAGACAATTATTGTACTTTATGTATACTGTATTTACATTATGGATCCTCCCATTGCCATGATAACAGCCTTAAGTCTTCTCCAATAATCCTTGATGAGGTAGGAGAACACATATCAAGGTTTCGGACACCATTCCTCAAATGCAGAATATCTCTAGACCTGTCAGGGTGCTTGATCTTTGCTTGTGGACTCACATGTTGTGAGTGGGGTTTAGGTTAGGGATGGGGACTGGCATGGTCATTGCAAAAGCTTGATGGTTTATGTTTAGAAGTTTTAGATGTTTAGCAAATGTTTCAGATGTTTAGCAAACTCCAAGCATGTACAGTATGTCTGTGGTTTGACAACAGGCCTTTTTTTGACAAGCCTTTTGTGAGCCAGATTTTGGAACGTAATTTGAAACATCTCACAGGCTGTGAGCCATTTGTCTCGTACCTCCTGAAATTTTTATCGGCTGAAACTGCATCATTAATGTCTCACAGCTTTGATTGGTTGACTGGCCTGGGGATACAAAGCATTCTGCGTTGCTAAGGAGATGAGAAATTGCTTCCGCAAAAAGGTAAACAGACCATAGACATGCATATTAACTAGATAGGAAAGTAGGCCCTCAGCCAACCGAAATTTAGAAAGACCCGGAAGTAAGCCTGTACTGCGCGTGTCTTTGTGCTTTGAGCTCAAAAGATTGGAGCTCCAATTAAAATGAATGGGAAATATCTGACCTTTGCAGGTGAAATTAAACTTCCCCAATTATATTTTTAAACTTGATTCATGGAAAATATGTAAATTTTTAGAAAAATTTAATTTTAATTTAAAAATTGGACAACATTTCTGGGCTGAAACAATCATAATTTCACAAACTACTACACATAATGAATGCAAAAAATTTACTGATTAGGTTTTTTTTGGTTGTCAAATCAGCTTGGTTTTCTCCAATGATTTCAATGGGCAGAAACACCAGCAAGCTTACTTCTGGGTGCTTCACTGCCTGGCCTCTCCCACCCTCTCCAGTCTGTCTATGAAACAAACCAGTTGGTGGCGTATACAGTTGTCATAGAGACTACTCGCGCACACCTCAGTGCGCTTGTCAGTGAGCCAATGTATTGAATATAAATGCCTAGAGCTATGAGCCATGAGTCAGTCTCATAGCTTGTCTTACAAAGTATAAACTAGGCTTTACAAATATCTTGTTCTACATGGGGGTAGCATCTAATTGTAGTTTTGGAGACTTAGCGACCCCCAAGATACAACCAACTTCTGCCGTTCCTCAACTGTGATGCTTGGATAATTTTTTGGCTCTCGAACCATCTCACTGTGCATGGGGGCAAAATACACTTCTGTGTTCTCTTCCCGGCATGTTCATCCCAGCTCCTGTTCTTTTAAAAGTCTTAGATATTGCCCTAATAGGGCAGATGGGTATTTCAAGGCATTTGGCTATTTTTTTATAGCCATTGTCTGATTTATGAAATTCAGCAACCCTTTGTCTCGTTTCATTGTTGTGTTCTCTGGCCTTCCCCCTGTTGATGGATGACTAAGGGAGTTTAGCCTGCGTGTCACCTCATATTTATATCCCAGTAAAAAGGGAAGTCATGGCATACCAGGGAAGAGTTCTTAAAGACTCAGTTGAACTTTTTTACGTATATATAAATACAAATGTTTCACATTTAGATTTTTAATTTTTCACCTTCTTAATATTTAATCTTAAAGTACAGAATAAATACAAAATGGGGTATCATTATTTATTTATAAATTATTTGATGGAGTCAATATTTCTGGAGATAGGACTGTTTGAATATTGTGTTTTTTCAAAAAAACAAATTTGATATAACATTTTTTGTGTAATTTTGTGGTGAATATTGCCCTTTATCAAAAAATGCACCCTCAAACCAGGAATAATTGTTATATTTGTGTAGTTCCTATCATTAAACAAGAATAATTTATAATACTACTGCAACAGTTATATAGCAGCTTGTCATCACAAAGACTGATAAAGTATGATCTCCATCTGGAAAACCATACCAACGATGAACATATTTGAACACATGAACGTTTTGTTTGGGACTCCAACATTACAGTGAATCTAAGATAATTTTTTACATTTGTCAAATGCTAGACTCGTCCCAATATTTACCAAAACGTCACATATTTACACAACAATTTGAATTTCGAAATTTAGGTCAATGGTAGACTTCGATTCTGGTATTAACTCAATTTTGACAGGATACTGATTTTGCTGTTTCTCATCTCTCCTGTGAAATGGGATCTCAAGCTTGCGTTGGGTCACAAATATAAATGGCAATATAGTAATATTCGATTTTGTTCATAATAATTTATAGAGGTGCCAATAATTTTGACACGCATGTTGAAATAAGAGTTATTTATTGATGTAGATTTGTTTTAACAATTTAATCTCAAGTATAGGTTAGATTTATTTTATATTGTGAGCGTAAGTGCAAGCTGATAAATAACAATGACATTTTTCCCATAGCTTTTTATTGCTCATCTTTTCTGAGGGTGCCAACAATTCCGGAGGGCACTATGAATGTTCCTTACAGTGCAACCCTTTGTTTTCTTTGTGAGGTCCTCATAGTGAATGATTTCCTGTCTGTTGTGTGTGTGGAGGACACTGTGAGCTCGCTGAATGGCTGCTGTGTTCAGACCTCTTCATAAGTGCTTCACCATCAACCTGTATGTTCACCACTTTAAAGGGTGGTGAAGAAGGAGGGTCACAAAGGGACAGAAAGTAAGAGAGGAAAAGAAAAAGAGGATTGTCTGGCATGCTGATATACCCAGATCCCAGCCCAGATCCCAGATGGACAAGCGTGTTGCAGTTCGGGGCTTAGTGTGTATATTTTGGGACTGTCCGAGGACACTTGAGTGCCAGCGGAGCATGACAGCGTCTGGGTTCTGGAGCCATGCTGGGGGTTAGTGGGGGTTAGGGGGGGTTACTGAGCTGCCAAGTCCCATAGCCAAGCTGTTCCCAGTCTGGGGCCCAGAGCACTCCTCTTTGCCTCACAGCTCTTGAAAAAGGAAAATGGACTCTCTCAGCAAAAAGAATCAATCAATCAATACATCTTTTCAATCACACAGCTGTCCCATAGTACTTTACAGCAAGCATTATAACCAGAAGAAAAAATAGAACCTATTTGTGACATTGAAGGAAAACCTGAAAAATGATGTCCTGACACTTTCGAGCTGAAGTTGAAAATGATGGCATACAGTTTTACACACTGAGAACAAACTTATTTGGGGGGTAAAAAGCCAAAAGGGCGATTTTGAAAGGTGATTCAAGTCCTGTAATGACCAGCTTATTTACGTATATGAAAATAATAACAAATATAGCAAATTGTCAGGAATTTACCACAGGAATTTTGGCAAACACTGAAATTGGCCAAACAATGTGCTTACTCAGTTTGCTATGCTCTTGGCCACACCAACTGTACATTCGTACATTACTTCCCCATGAGATCACCCCTTTATCCTCTTCTACATGCAACCGCAGTGAGAGAGGTCACGGTTTGAACTGGATATTATACACTGACCGTACAGACATTATGCAGCGATGCCCGCTATGAGATTCACATTGCTGGCTTTACCCTGTGTAGGATCCATCAGAGTGCGTTTGACAGGGTCTAATTGTGTGCGCCGCGCATGCAGGATTATCAATCCTTTATGTGTGCGAAAAAGCCTTCCCTTCACGACTTGGCTTGGCATTGAGTTTCAGAGAGGGGAGATATATAATCACTTTGAGTATGGGTTTATTAATGGGATTTGAGTGCCTTGAAAAATCTATGTACGTTGGAGATAAGGGAATTGTTTATCCTGTTAATGTCTCACTTTAAAGACATTATTCCTCGTTTGGCTGTGTGCCCCGTTAATCCTGAGTGCTGCTAGACAAACCATTTATTGAATTGCACATTAATTAAAATGACGTAGTTGTTTTTTTTCTCGGTAATAGCGGTAATTTCCTTGTCGAGGAAATACTTTTTAAGCCCAAACCGGCTTACGTTAAGGCTCCATCACTCATTAAATTTGCAAAGCAGGCATTTTTATTTTGTCAACGTGAAAGGTCGGCGGATTGATAGAGCGCGGTAGAACAGGAGTCACCTTGGACGACTGCGGAACGGCGGGCGGGAAACAGATCGGCGGAGCGGTGCGTCGACTCGGCTCCCCGCGTCCGACGCTCTACCACGCCCGACGAGGTCAGCCTCAGCCATTCGCAGAAGAAAGAATATAATCCAGTCGCTGGGTCTGCAAATCATGTCGGTTAATGAATTTCATTTGTTCAGTCATTTATGTTTAATAAGGAGGTGTAATTAGCAGGTCTTAAATAATGCAAGGCACCACAGGGATGTTTCATAGTGTAATTTATATTGGCAAGAAGAAAAGTGCAAAACCCACATTCATTACTTTTCATATTTCTGTGAAATCCATACACAAGCCAATATTGTATGTTTTACGTCCAATATATTAGTGGAAGGGAATGCCAGAGGGCAGCTGCTGAACATGTGCCTCTAATTCTGATTGGCAATGAATGTTCGTTAGCGGGTTCCCTGCAGACTTTGAGGCTGCTCAGCTGATTAAATAGTCAGCACTTGGTTTTACAACCTTAGGCCAAATACATTGTAAAATGCCATTTATTTCCTGCAAGCAATTGAGAACTTATTGCTAATTTAAAAAGTTAGCATTTGTGTGCCCTCAGTGTCCAGCATTGGTTTGATTGATTGTTGCAGACACTCGTATGATCCAGATCAAACCGGTGCCAAACGTAGCTCCCATGGAAGGGCGCGCGATATTCCGTATCCTGGCTAAAGGAGGGAGGGAGGGATCCAGTCTCTGCAATCAGAGCCGGCCACTGGCGTAAACACTCTATGCCACTCAAGCATTTTTCATATGATTTTGTGATTTGTGCTTGAGCACTTTTGGGCCACGGTAACATCCTTGTTCAGGGCCACCAAAACCCTGGGGCCCGCCCTGTGTGCAATGACCATGACTCATCGTGCCCCAACGGCCCACTTGGGTCAGTTGGGCACCTGCTCTCTGCCTGAACAAGCCGAAATGCACCCCTCCAAAAGCAACCTTACACGCTCAACAGAGCTACAACCTTACACGCTCAACAGAGCTACAACCTTACACGCTCAACAGAGCTACAACCTTACACGCTCAACAGAGCTACAACCTTACACGCTCAACAGAGCAACAACCTTTTACACGCTCAACAGAGCTACAACCTTGCACACTCAACATAGCTACAACCTTAGATGCTCAACAGAGCTACAACCTTACACGCTCAACAGAGCTACAACCTTACACGCTCAACAGAGCTACAACCTTACACGCTCAACAGAGCTACAACCTTACACGCTCAACAGAGCTACAACCTTACACGCTCAACAGAGCTACAACCTTACACGCTCAACAGAGCAACAACCTTTTACACGCTCAACAGAGCTACAACCTTGCACACTCAACAGAGCTACAACCTTAGATGCTCAACAGAGCTACAACCTTACATGCTCAACAGAGCTACAACCTTACATGCTCAACAGAGCTACAACCTTACACACTCAACAGAGCTACAACCTTACACGCTCAACAGAGCTACAACCTTACACGCTCAACAGAGCTACAACCTTACACACTCAACAGAGCTACAACCTTAGATGCTCAACAGAGCTACAACCTTACACGCTCAACAGAGCTACAACCTTACACGCTCAACAGAGCTACAACCTTACACACTCAACAGCTACAACCTTACACGCTCAACAGAGCTACAACCTTACACACTCAACAGCTACAACCTTACATGCTCAACAGAGCTACAACCTTACCCACTCAACAGAGCTACAACCTTTTACACACTGAACAGAGCTACAACCTTACACGCTCAACAGCCGGACTACGGAGCGAAAAGTAGTGCCTCTCTCGGAAGCGAGCCCGTCTCGGCTGTGCAGAACCGCTGGAGAAGACTGCAGTAAAAATCCGTTGAATAAAAGCAGAAAGACTCAGTGCTTTTCAGTCCTGTGGGTGTATACTGTCACAGTTGCATCAGGATTGTCAGTCCTCAATTGTTAGTGCACCAGCGGTCCCCAACCTTGTTCCGGAGAGCCGCAGCAGTTTTAACATTAAAATTGTACGGATAGTATTCCCGCACATTTAAAGCTGAGGCATTAGAAGACTAGGGCAGGGGACCTATAGTTCAAACTGTTGCAAGATAATTGTGCTTTCTGGCTGCCATTCCAGTCTAGAAGTGCACAGAGAAGCATTTCAACAATTAAAAAAAAATAAAAAATCTGATGCATCGATTCTCCTCTCCCCTCGACCTTTCCCAGAAGTTGAAATGAATATGATGAAGAGTCTAATCTCCACGGCTGTTATTGTTCTAGTTTTTAATGTCTGTGTATCTGGTAATAGAAGCTTTGCCTAAGGTACTTAGCAAGAAAAAAAAGACAAGACTTTGTTTTGTGAATCTATCTGGCTGTGTTTCTTTTTTGTGATCTGTAAATGTTCTTTGCTATTAAAAAAGGTTTTTTTAACACAGAACAGTGGCAATTTTTCTTTGTATCCTCATCTGGGGAATATTCCTTCAAGTTAATTGAAGCAAGGAAGAAAGGAGAAAATGGTTTATTTTATGAAATATATTTTTAAAGGATCCGTCTGAGAGTACAGAACTGTGCATCACCAGAAGAGTGATACAAACTGTAGCAGTAAAATGTTTCAGTGTTTAAAACCACCTGGCACATGACTACTAAAGCTATCTACTCTCATACAGTGCAGTAGCTTAATGTGTTATAAGTGACATTGCCTTGCATTTTAGGGTATTTTATAATGTATTTTATAATATTCCTACGGGTGGTGTAATAGCGCACCTTACGATGCTCAGTATAAATGTGATACCTGCTTAATACAATCCAGTGCGTTAAACTGACCATTTCCCGAAGTGAAGGGAACTTGTGTGCAAAACTTTGAGATGGATCAGCTCATTGGCTGGGCACGCAGTGGGAACAGGTTAGAACAGGTTGGAACAGGTCAGAACAGGATGGAGCACAGCCTCGTATGTTTGTTTTTTTTCTATCGTCCAGACGGGATTGTGGCCTGCTGCAGCTGGTCTCCAGTGAACCGGCCTGACGTGTGATTTACACTGAAAGGGCCGCAGGGCTGGGGGACAGCAATTTTACCACTCACCGACGAGGGCCAAAAGTGATTGAATGCGTTTGCTGGAAGCCTAAAAACCCAGACCGGCTGTACCTGCCACAGCGTACCTGCCAAGACTCCGACAGGACAGACACTGACTGCTTCCCAGGAGACGCTGTGGGGGGAAAAACCTTCTGGCACAGACAGAGAGTAATATTAGAGTCAGCTCGGACAGACCTGAGAATGTGTCACAGGAGTAAACAGGCACAGTTTCCTCTGAGCACAGCCACTAAAAAGTGACTGCAGACCCGGAATGGCGACGCTTTCATTTCTAAATCCAGCAAGTGAAATGAAAATGCAAACCTCTGAATCACAAAGTACACCCACTGATTACACAAACCATTTCTTCAGCTAGGGGACTCTTCTTTAATTGATGGTCCCCCCCCCCCCCCCCCCACAAGCATTCACTTTTTTAAAATTGTAATGTCCCTTGCTCTAATTGATTTAATTAAGAGAAACAGACAGAGATGAAACACAGTGTGGTTAAGGATTGCCTGCGCTGCTGTCTTCCAGAAGGTTCTTACTATAGTAGTACGTCAACCATTTCCTGAAGGAAAGCATGCAGGTTTTTCTTCCTTTTGAGTGGGACAAACCCTACAAATTCCTGATCGATCTAAACTTAAAGCCCCGCAACCCCATCTGAAAGACAACAGAGGGCTGGGAAAAACAGACCATGCACCTAATGTCAAGAGGGAACGTCAGCACTAGTTTGAGTCCTAGGCCACCTAAGATAAAACACCTGGATGTTAGCCACACTTAGGTAATAACTATGCATCTGCCTAACTTTTATCTCTAATGTGGCAAAGCCCCACAAACTTTGAAGTTGTGCTTTGATAATAAACTATCTGTGACTAATCAAGAATTTGCAGAATTCCAATTGGAGGAGGCAATTCAATGCAAGAACATTCCATGTTGATGCTCAGGTAAATGGAACACAAACTAGCTACACTTGGTTGGATTAGCCTACTAACCATTCAATCAAAGGGAAATTACCACTGAACCACTGAGTGAATTCTGGCAAAACACTGGAATTTGATACTTATTTTCTATTTTTCTGTGTTTCTAGTGATCCAAAAAGAATCTCAAGAGACTCCAGAAGGCCATTTTCAAAATCCTAATCTACTGAGGAATTGTGTCTCATTGACTCTCAATTGGGAAGGAAGTGTCTTCTGGAACCTGTGGGAAAACAAAGGTGCTATTTATGGCCAGAAAGTTGTGCCTTCTCAGTTTCTGAGAGAGATTGTTCTTCCTGATAGTACCCGGGGTCTGGCTCAACTAGGTTTGCCTAGTCTTGGGCTGCATTCAGATCCAATTAAGAATTCCCTTCACTTTCTCTCTTCCCTTGAGTGAGCTATTTTGTGACAAAATTTGTGACGCGCAGCAGGCAGATAGACGAGGAACAATCCAAAACTGAACGGAATGGCCCATGCAACTGATAGAGTAAGTCCTACCTCATAGAGTTGAAATGTGGTCACCCTCTTTTTCTGTGTGAAGCATTGGATTGTGGGATTCCTATCTTGCTGGAAGCTTGCATTTTATACTTTTGGTGGATAAATGTGGGAGTAAGAGAATATAATTACTTTCTCCCCTTTCTTAAATTGGTACCGAATCTCATTTGGTGTGGCTGCCATATTTCATCCTGGCATTTTGGGGATTTCCCCATTGAAGTAAAGGAAGGGAACGACAGGAAGATAGCATGCAATTTGGATCCGAATGCAGGGTTTTTTTATGACCATCCCTACTTCCTTTCACTGCGTTTTTTGGGGGGAATGGCAACATGGTGCTTCAGAATAAAGAAAACACTGTTTGCAGCTGAGCGAGGCAGTGTACTTCTCACGAAAAAATGTTGTTTGATTTATTTATTTTTTTTACATTTATTTTACGACAGTGGAAGTCAAGGACTTAGTGCCAGCTTGCTTATTCATCATTAGTCATTATTGATAGCTATTTATGAAGCAGTATCTGCAGCTAGCGTAAGATAATAACTAACCAACAAAAATATATTTTTAATATCACTACTTCACTACTTCAAACAAATATTCAAAGCCATTCAATTATAGACAGCAGAACCAAAAGAATGGTCATAAACCTGATAAATGGCAAAAATCCCAGTTCTGAATGATATCTTTACAAGTTATATACAGTATTTTAGGAATGAACACAGCTATCGCTTGACCACTATCTATTATTCAAATACATCTGATCACCCAGTTTCTATGTAAAATATTGTTTGATTCTGCCTAAACTAAGCTGAATAATGGGTGAATGTTTATGTTACTGGAGCCTGAAGTATCTTGAGAAAGCATTTAAACTACTGAGTAATAATCTTGGACATTTTAATTCTTAGGCAGAATTTGTCAAGTATCTGGTGACAATATTGACCTGTGTGTCAGTCAGAATTTACAGTTTGAACTGTTGAACTGCAGACTGATGAGTGTGTGAAGTCATACAAGAAGAGGCTCACAGAACAATGTTCCAGTTCTAAATAATAGATTAGTCTGCAATGATTGTCTGCTTTTGGTGCCGTCTGGGCCTTCCTCGATAGAAGAGCAACAGTTTTTGTGAAGTTTTTTTTTTCCAGAAATGTTAGCTTTTTAGAGCATAGTTTTCATAGTCACAAACACCGTTTTGAGTCACATTAAATTTAATTAAAGTGTCCAATTTATAAATATTGTGATCACCAAATATTGAACCACAAGGCTATTTTAATTCACTGATTGTAGCCATGTTAAGTAGAGAAGATAACTATGGAAGTGCACTTCAAAGGGAAGGGTGGGCACAGAGTTTCAGGAATGCATGCATTAAATTATAACAGCCCCAGCCAACCAGATCGATTATCAGAAATCTGCTTGCACAAATCAGATTGCAAAAAGTCTATGCCAGGAAAGATAACATTTTCTAGATGCTCTTTCAGAGATTGAGCATCTGGAATTGAGACTACCTGAGTGCCTAACATATTAGTTCTTGGTAAGGACACTGAAACGGACATTGCTAACTTGAATATAGTGTGTATCATTACAGCCCTGATTTGCAAAGGCACATGAGACTGATGATTATGCAGATTGGTACCTCTGGCATCTCTACAAATGTACAGTGCACACAAACACATCCTTAATAATTAGAGTAATTACTACTGTATCTGGTAGGAAGAGACTCAGACACACACATATGCATACACACAGTTGCACACACATACAGATGCATGGACACACAGACATATGTACACACACACACATTCAAACAGACATACACACTGTTTGTGAATTGTCACACAGACTATACTGAAAGAGGGAGAGGGAGGGGGAGAGGGAGACAGAGGTGAAACTCAGGGCACTTAGACATGTACATTCCCAAGGACTCCTCAGTTTCTCAATCTTTGAGTGGAAGGCAAGGCAAGGCAGCTTTATTTATAGAGCGCATTTCATACACATGTGCAATTCAATGTGCTTTACATATACAATAACAAGATTAAACGAGGAAATCATTAAAATTCATAAAATAAATAAAAAGATGAGGCAATAAAAGAATAAAGAATCTAAAAATAAATAAAAAGATAAGACAATAAGATTTGCAGCAGAAAACAGTAAAAAAAAAAAAGTAACTGAATAAAAACAATAATAGATAATACAATTAAAATTACACCTTTGTGGGGCTACTCTTAGTAAAGCAAGTCAGTGTTCATAAGCCCTACAAAGCAAGAAAGTTTTGAGCCTGGATTTAAAAGTTGCCACATTTGGGGCGTATCTAAGTGTTTCTGGGAGTTTGTTCCAGGTGTCGGAAGCATAATATTTGAATGATGCTTTACCGTGTTTTGTCTTAGGTCTATAAACAGTTAGTAGTCCCTTTCCAGATGACCTAAGGGTTCTTGATAGTTCATAGGGAATAAGAAGATTGAGGATATATTTTGGCCCCAAGCCATTTAGGGTTTTATAGACTAATAAAATTATTTTAAATTCAACTCTCTGGTACAATGGAAGCCAGTGCAAAGACTGGTGTGATGTGGTCGTATCTTTTTGTTCTTGTGAGTACCCTTGCAGCTGCATTTTGAACATGCTGTAGTTTTTGGAGTTTTTTTTTAGGTAGGCCGGTATAAAGCCCATTGCAATAATCTAGCCTTCTAGAGATGAAAGCATGGATAAGCTTTTCCAGGTCTGGTTTGGATCGTAGGCCTCTAATCCTTGCTATATTTTTAAGGTGGTAATATGCTGACTTGGTTAACCTGGTTTTCAAAGTGTAGATCAGCATCTAAAATAACACCCAAGTTTCTGGCCTGATTTGTAGTCTGTAGTGATAGAGATTTTAGATAGTCACTGACCTTAATTCTCTCATTTTTATTGGAACCAAAAACAACTACCTCTGTTTTGTCCTTGTTTAGCTGAAGAAAGTTCTGGCACATCCAGTCATTTATCAGTGAGACACAATGACATAGGGAATCAATTGGACTATAATCAGAGGGTGAAAGGGCAATATAAATTTGTGTATCATCAGCATAGTTATGGTAGGCAGTATTGTTGTCCCGCAAAAGTTTTCCTAAGGGTAGCATGTAAAGATTAAATAAGAGAGGGCTAAGGATTGATCCTTGAGGAACTCCACACGTCATGTTAACCTTCTGAGAGACGAAGTTGCCAATGGAGACAAAGTAATCTCTATCTTGCAGGTATGACCTGAACCAGTGAAGGACCGTATCAGATAGTCCGACCCAGTTTTCTAGTCTATCTAATAATATAGAATGGTCAATGGTATCAAATGCAGCACTTAAATCCAATAAAACCAAAACTGATATATTACCAGAGTTAAGACGAATGTCATTAACCACCTTAATTAGCGCCGTCTCAGTACTGTGGTTGGGGCGAAAACCAGACTGGAAGATGTCAAAACAATCATTAGTTTTAAGGAAACAACTAAGCTGGTGATAAACAACCTTCTCAATTACCTTACCTATAAATGGTAGGTTTGATATTGGTCTGTAGTTATTTAGAACAGACAAATCTAGAGTGCTCTTTTTTAGTAGGGGTTTAATAACTGCTGTTTTTAGACCCTGTGGGAAAAGGCCAGATGAAATCGAACAGTTAACAATTTGTAGCAGGTCTTTGGATAAATAATTGAAACACTTTTTGAGAAACACAGTAGGCAAAGGATCTTGACAGCAGGTAGATACATTTAATTGCAAAACTATTTTTTCAAGGGTATGAGAGTCAATGGTTTTAAATTTAGACATTCTTGTTGAGGTCATTCCAGCTGGATAAAAAGGTAATATGTTCTGTGCCAGCTGATTTATAGAACTTCTAATTGTTTTAATTTTATCTCTGAAAAAGTCAGCGAACTCATTACATTTACTGGCCGATAAATGTTCAGGGGAAGTTGACACTGGAAGACTAATCAGCCTGTCAACAACTGAAAATAGAACACGAGCATTGTTAGAGTTATTTTTTATCACGTCAGAGAAGTAGGATTGTCTTGCGTTTTTTAACACAAGGTTGTAGTTATGCAGGTTTTCTTTATAAATGTCGTAGTGGATGTAGAGGCCTGATTTTCGCCATTTGCGTTCTGCTTTCCTACATTATCTTTTCTGGGCTTTTACAGAAGCTGCATTTCTCCATGGTGCTGCAAGCTTGGGGGAGATCAACTTTTCCTTTACTGGGGCAATTATGTTAATGATATCTTCCATGTTTGAATTAAAATGATTTAAGAGTTAGTCCACAGAGGTTGACGTTGAGGGAGGGATCAGCGAAATAGCCTTAATAAACATTTCAGTAGTCTTCTCATTAAAATGCCATTTTTTAACTGTTGCAGGTTTAGTAGGAGTCTGAAGAATAGTGGAGTTATGAAAGAACACAGAAAAGTGATCAGAAAGTGCAACATCAACAACAGATACACTAGAAATATCAAGGCCCTTAGTGATAACTAAATCCAGAGTATGCCCTCGACTATGAGTTGGTCCTTGCACATGCTGTGATAAACCAAAAGTTTCCAGTATGATAGTTTTTTTGCGTATTTGTCCAGTGTGTTATCAATGTGGACATTAAACTCGCCAGTAATAACTAGACAATCATATTCAGTCGAAGTGAGAGAAAGTAGCTCAGTGAAATCATCTAAGAAATTGCTGCAGTATTTTGGTGGCCTGTAAACGGCATGCTTTAGAAGGAATGAAAGGTATTCAAAGGAGGCAAACTCTCAGAAATGTACCTGCTTGCATTGAAATATATCTCTACAGAGAGCAGCTACTCCATCACCTTTTTTTCCATCACGGCTGACGTTCAAAGTATTAAAGTTAGCGGGGCAAGTCTCAATTAGAATAGCAGCAGCATTTTTTATATCTAACCAGGTTTCAGTTAAGAACATGAAATCAAGATTATGTGATGTGATAAAATCATTGATTAGAAATTATTTAATCCCTAGTGATCTTATATTAAGTAATGCTATTTTGATTGTTATAGAGCCAGGCTTCTGAGTAGGTCTTGAGGTAATACTGACACGGATAAGATTACTTGAACGGGAGCTACTATTAAGATGTCTAAGTTGTCTTTGGCTATGCCGCTGACTCTTTAAAATGACAGGTATTTGTGACACAGCATGATTACAGTTATTGACATTGTTTACATCAGAAGGCAGATTACATATTTCTTGATATATTTTTAGATATAGCGGATAGTCAAGCAGTTAGAGCTTTTTGAATGTTACCGGACAGCACAACAGAGCCTAATCTGTTGAGGTGTAAACCATCCTGCCTGTAAAAAGCTGGTCTTAACCAAAAAAGTTCCCAGTTATCAATAAAACCAATGTTGTTCTTAGCACACTATGTGCTAAGAACACAAGTTTACACACACTGACAGATGTAAAATTAACATTTCGAATAATGGAGTCTCCAATTAACAGCACCTCATCAGTGTCCGTTTGCGAGCATTCATACTCACTGAGCACCTCAAACCTGTTGCTAAGCGTGAGTTCGGATGGTGCAGGAGGGCTGCAGGGTTTTGGTCCTCTTCTTGCTGTAATCCGTTTGCCATTCGTGTGTAGAAATGGTGAGGCCGCAACGGAAAGTTCAGGTAGGGAAGGTGGGGGCTGTAGCTGCTTTTTTCTACACCATGTAGTCCTAGTCCACTTGCCGCTCACGTTACAGGGTGATGAGGAGCAGATTGTGGGAGGAAAGTCCGGACATACAGTAGAGATGTTATGAAAGCTTGCATCCACAGCCTGTTCGCATTTTGCGATCTCTTTCAGCATTAGAATGCACTCTTCTAATAGTTATTTTGCGATTAAGTTCGTAGTTATTCCTGCATTTATCACACTCGAAGTCGTCCATAAAATCACACGGGTTTACAACCAAGAACATCTTGCATGATGTACAAAGCAATGCTTTCTTGTCATGAAAATCCATCTTCTAATCCAAAGAAAGTTGTTCCACAGTGCTGCGTTGACCCGCTATCGAGAGGAAGCTAAATTTGGTCTGGCTGCTTGGATTTCTGTGTGCATGCATGTGTGTATGTGCCCATAAGTGTATCTTCATTGATAGATAAATAGCATCCTGCTCTCCATTATAGAATTCAACTTCCGGAAACAAATTAATAAAAAATAAGCATTGAGAGCATATGGTTTTACATTTCAACATTCAACAGTCCTGGCACAAACTGCCATATTTCTCACGTTTGTGAGCCGGGCTGCTTTTGGGCCACAGGGGGAGGTAGCAGGCTGTATCATCTGTGGCTAATTCCTCTCAGTGAGAATATGATCGCTCTCCATACAAAGAGTCCTTTTCTGACGGTTTAACGGCAGGGTCCCCGCAGTGACACAGTGCTGGGAAATATGGAAGATTATCAGTCGCACTGCTCCCTGCTCATTACAGAGTCTCCGGCGGCACCACAGCGGCATTAGAATCAACATTACAGCCGCTTCCACCCAGGCACACCAACCGCACAAGTATCATCCATCAGGATTGACTCGCTCCCATCTCTTGAATGCTTTTTAATTGCATGCATTTTAATGGACTTTATGCCACTGAATGCCAACTACTTCATTCCCATGTTTAATAAGGCATCCGAGCAGCATTAGGCTCTGTGCTGTGATTTGAGACGGGCACAAACACGGGAAATTAGATTTTTTTACACTTTCTTCCACAATGACATGCTGTAGGTAAATGTCAAATTAGGGATAAAACCTGCCTATATATACAGTGCCCTCCACAATTATTGTCACCCCTGGTAAAAATGAAATGAGTAAAAAGGGTTATAAAAAATTCACCCCACTCTGAAAAAATTTGAAAAACCCAACCTTTAAATTGTAAGTACATTTATTTAAAACAGCACTGAGCCTTCTCCTGTAACATCTCATAAGGTTGGAGAATACAGAGCAAGGAATCTGAGACCATTACTCTTTACAGAATCCCTCCAGATCATCCAGTCCAAGGTCCTCTCTTGTGCATTCTCCTCTTCAGCTCAGCCCACAGGTTTTCAATGGGGTTTAGGTCTGGGGACTGAGATGGCCATGGCAGAAGCTTGATTTTTTGTTCAGTTAACCATTTTTGTGTTGATTTAGATGTACGTATTGGATCATTGTCCTGCTGGAAGATCCAACGACGACCCAGTTTTAGTTTCCTGGCAGAGGCAGCCAGATTCAAATGAAACATTTCCTGGCATTTCATGGAGTTCATGAAGCCATGTACCCTAACAAGGTTCCCAGGGCTTTTGGAGAAAAAACAGCCCCACAACACCACGGAACCTCCACCATACTTAACAGTGGGGATCAGGTTATTTTCGGTATAGCCATCCTTCTTTATACGCCAAACCCATCTTGAGTGTTGGTTGCCAAAAAGCTCAATTTTCATTTCATCTGACCATAGAACACGGTTCCAGTCAAAGTTGCATTTGCGTTTAGCAAACTCCAGGCACTTATGTTTGTGGTGAAATGACAGGAAAGGCTTTTTTCTGGCATGCCTTCCAAATAATTTGTTGGCATGGAGGTGACGTCTAATGCTAGTTTTGGAGACTTCATGACGCCAAGATGCTACTTTCCTCTTTAATTTTCTAACAGTGATCCTTGGGGATTTTTTGCCTCTCTTACCATCCTCCTCACTGTGCGTGGGGGCAAAATAAACTTGGGTCCTTTTCCAGGCAAGTTTGTAACAGTTCCAGTTGTTTTGAAGTATTGCCCTAACGGGAGATATGGACATTTTCAGGTGAGTAGCTATTTTTTTATAGCCATTCCCTGACTTATGAAGCTCAACACACTTTTCCCTCATTTGATTTGTGAGTTTTTTTATCTTTCCCATGTTGATGTATGAATAAGGGAATATGGCTTCTGTGTCACCTCATGGTCATGGATTGCTGCTTGAAAGTTCCTAAACACTCTGATTAACTTTAAAAAGTACAATATAAATGGAAAAAATGCTTCAGTTACATTGTGTTCATAATCATTTCTAGGGGTGCCAATAATTGTGGCACACGTGGTTTTGTTAAAACTTTTGTGGATTTTTTTTCTCAGAATAAATTTTTTATAACCCTTTTTACTCATCTTTACCAGGGGTGCCAGTAATTGTGGAAGGCACTGTATATATATATATATATATATATATATATATATATATATATAAGTATATTTTAAGGAGTCGTTTTCTGGCGTAGTCTCAAAATCCAGCATAGTTCTGTAGACTGTTGATGATAAATGGTGAAATGAGTAGGCTTAACAGAAACAGAATTTATTAATGCACTTTCATGACAGAACATTTTTCTGTCAGCATTTGTATTTATACATCACACACAGCCAATGCATAGAAATATGCTTCACACTAGAGAACCTGGATTATCCCTGTTCTCTTTTATTTTAAGCAATGGGCTATTTAAAAATATGATTATCTTTAAATCATATCTGGGAATGAACATTGTTCAAGCAGAGGTGAGGATGACAAAAATCTCCCTGTCCCCATCAATAAATAAAATCAGCCATAATTGTGAGCCCATGATTGATTCATTACGCTCTCTTCGTTGTTGTTGAAATCACATGGTCTGGATTTTTCAGACAAAAAAAAAACTGTTTGTAAATTCTTTGTCTTGGTGGTAAAGAGACATTGCTGTGTCTTCTAATGGAAACATAGCTTGCAATACAGTGCCCGTCCATGGTTTGTTTTGCTTTTCTCACTTGATTGGATTAAATGTGATGTGTATAACCGCTTATGTAATGTTATATGCTGCTCAAATAGCTGCTTCTGGGCTCCGACATCCGCCCAAGCTCAGAAACTGTCGGTTACAGCTCTCTGTGCCTGAAACGGTGACCATCTCTCTTCCCTCGAGTTTTCTCTCTGGGTTTCAATTGAAGCTGTTTGGTTTCCTTTCGAAAATGCAAGAATCTGAACCATAAAGGGCTATGAATTATTAACGACCTTGCCGCCCATTGCGCTCGGCAGTGCTGCGATGGCGTCCCGGACGTGCAGGAGGGCCGGGCGTGGAAGTGTGTGCAGGTGTGAGCAGGTGTCTGCAGGTGTGGGCAGGGACACGGGCAGGGACACATGAGGCCCCAGGGTTGGTTGGCGTGGGCATGAGAGCAGAGTGCCCGTGTGGTGCCAGCTTGGATAAGAGTGAGTGAAGGAGATGTGAACTTGTTATGGAGGTACTTACCTGTCACTGGGCTGTCAGCCTGACCGCTGAAGCTCCAGCCAAAGCAATCAGCTTCAGCCTGGTGACAATACACTATAGTAACAGTGACAGCTGCCTTGCAGATGTGTGTGTGTGTGCATGTGTGTGTGAATAAATGAGTGGGTAAGTGTGTGTGTGCATGAATGGATGAGTGGGTGAGCGTGTGTGTGTGTATGTGTAAAAAAAATAAAGTGTGATAGAGAGGGAGATAAATGAAGAATAAAAATCGGATTTTTTCATTTATCAATCCAGGGAAAATGTGTTTTCTCCTGTCACATCCAGAAATTGTCATACACAGCTGCCTCACGGATACCTTACATAAGAGATAAACAATCAAAGGATGAAAACACTACACCCACATATTTATCAACGGCATGTCAAAACGCCACTCAAATATTCATAGGCAACTCTCCTTCACACAATGTGTGCAGGTTGCCATTGATAATATGCACCATCAAAACAGCTTCAGCTTGAGCAGAAAATATGAGCGCTGCTTCAGGTCTGGCAATGATCAAAAAACACAGTCATATCTCTTTGTGGGGACAATTTAATAATTTCTATTCTGATCGCTTATGCTTATAGGCAGAGGCTGTGTGCATCATTCACATAGTCCATTGATACAGCAGCTTCTTCTGTGCTTCAGGAAACTGGTCTGGCTCAGTTAAAGGGCCTCCGTTCAGCTAAGGTCTGTAAAACAGCTCTCAAAGGGGTCTCCCTTGTTTATGGTACCTTCCTGATGAGGCAGTGGCAAGTTCTAAAATGGGTTAAATCGCCCCTCCCACACACAAAAGGGGATGGGGGTGGGGGGGGGGAAGCTTCACGTGCAATGTGAGGCATGTTCAGCCTCTTTTGATCAGCTGCCGGTGTTTTTGAGCAATACGGTGTAGCACCACCCTTGAAGGTGACACAGAGTAACTTTCCAGATTTTGGTTGGTGAAAAGGCGGGGTCAGTCGCGGTGGCCTCCCACCTCTCCACCTTTAGCAGCCCCCAGGCACTCTGTCCTTAGCCTGGAGAGATGTCTGCCAATCAGATGACATCTGTCTCAGGGCCTCAGAGTTGTTTTTTAAAAAATTATCATAATAAAATACTCCAGGTCTTTTCTGTAGAGTAGAAGAGTCTTTCTGTAGCCACCACAGTGCGCAGGCCAAAAACGTTGCACTGTGTGTGTGTGTGTGTGTGTGTGTGTGTGTGTGTACATTATCATTATTAAATGACTGAAAGGTCATAATGCCTTCCAGTATGTTATGCAACCCTCTGCGATGTAACGCCATGTCAGGAGGTTTTGCTTTTCAATGCACTATGTTGTAGCTGTCAGTAAAAGTTAAGGGCCGTTGTAAAAAGTGAATTTTTCTGATTAGTTCCACATGTACTATTTATTATTTTACTTATTCTTTATCGTTCAAGAGCAATGACAAGTTCACCCGCCCAGTAAAACTGATTGATGCATGTCGTAAAAGTGAAACGACCAAAGACCGCATTAAAGCAATGTTCCCTTGAATCCATTTTCAGTACATAATAATAACAATAAAAAGGAATTTCTATCAATCATCAATCAATGTGGTAATTAAGTGCTGCGGCCTTAAATCTGCTGGTAATGGGCTAGGCGGTGAAAGGCAGTTAAATGTTGCTGTGCATTTGATAAGCCCTCTGATCCTCAGCCAAAGATCAAGACTGCTTACTCTCACGCACAGCTGTCGCTACGCCAGTGGTTCTCAACCTTTTTATTAAGTGGGCTGCTGTCGTATCCCAAACGAAGTATTGCAGGCCGCATTGATAAAAGCAAAAATATATTACGTAACATAGGCCTGAAATGTTATTATGTATCGATATTCATGACCGTGGATAATCAATTTACACTTTTGTATTAATTATAACAGTATATTACTCACATTAATGAGATGCTTGGATTTGTCGAGAGGCAGCCAATCCTTCACGGTCAGGAATCATATGGGTGTCCGCACAGTGGAGCTGGGCCTCCAGTTGCTCGTCTGTAAGACGGTATCGGGACTTAATGAGGCACATAGCTGAGAAAGTGCGCTCGCATATACAGTATATGTGGATCCAAAGATTTACGTGATTTTGGCGCTTAGATGCCGCAAGTGCTGTCCAAGAATGCATTTCCATAATTCCAAGATGGAACTTGAGTGCTGGGTTGCGTACGTCTACCCCTTTGCTTATATGTCTGTCAGTTCATCTCCAAGCGCATCGCGAGGCAAGCTGAAAGTTTCACAACTGGGAAAGTGAACGGGTGTTTGATGAAATCTCCAGGATTCTGAAGTTTTTTGAAATCGTTGAAATGTGACGAAAATGTCTCTTGAAATTGACACAGTGTCGCACCGAATTTCTCTTTCTCTTCTTTTTCCAATGCCCCCTCGCATGCCTTGTTCAACAGTAGAAAATGGATGAGATCGCATTTTTTCACTTGTTCAGCATGTAAAACCTCCTGCAACTAGACCAATTGTTAAACCTCCTGCAACTAGACCAATGAGGGAATAGCTTGGAGTGAAGGTTTAAGCGTGATGTATTCCGATATTGCTGTGGGAAAAGGTAGAAGTTATTGTGTGAAATATCACTATTTAATGTACTCATTTATCTGACTCCATTTAAAACTAGAATTTAGAATTTGGTTTTAATCATGCATGGAGCTCGGAGTGGTTACACTCGACTTGTCCTTGGGTACCACCATTACTCAGTATATGCTTGCCGGAATCAGCATTATTGGTGAATCTCAATTCGTTGGAGAACACCGAGGTTGGGGGTCTAGCCAACACAATACATTATTTTTTACATAGATAGTTGCGAGCCCAGGTCAGAGTGCATTCAGTGGGCTCTTTAAAGCAAATTTGACAAGAACCGACGTAGAACGTCCAAGGGTTCTCTTCACATCAATTCACCAGAACCATGCACCACCAATCCCGTTTTGCTGGCAGAACTTGGCTGCCTTTCTCAACTTGAGGACGCCACTAAACACTTGCTGTACCAGGCCACTGATCAGTTGGTCCTTGGTCAGAATTGTCCCCCTGTGTATTCAGTCGTAATTTAGGCTGAAAAGGGTATAAGATGGATTACAGTCATGGAGACCACGCAAGTTAAAAAAAATAACAATTGAATAACAGGCAGGTAGGTCATTAGCTTAAATTTAGCAAAATATATCAATTACAAAATATACAGATTGCAGAAAGGAAAATATAGAGTAAATATTATACCCAGCCTGTTCAGCTACACACTGACACAGAATATGCACGGTGTGGGAAGTCAGTTACAATCTTCCCCATACTTGAATGACTATGGTACCACTACAGCACCAGAAAACCTGTTAAGCAGATTCTCCCATACTGGGAACTTGCACTCAGCCCTGAGTGAGATGCAGGGGTTCTGACTATGAGACTCAAGCATACATACCACAGTGCTCGGAACACTGCAGCTCAGATCATATAAGCAATTGAAGCTGAAAAAAGAGTTGAAAATAAAGATGCAGATGATGTGAAACATGGTAATTTATTAATGACAATAATCACTGGTTAAGACTGTGAGAGCAAATACGAACACATTCAATACCTATAGCTAAACAAAGGATAACATTCTGCTAAGGCAAATAAACATGAACAAGTTCACTAACAAAGTATATAACCAATTGATTCCATACGGTGTGACTATGGTTCCAGGAGAACTGTTAAGCAGTCTCTCCTTGAATGTCCCTTCGGACTTCCCTTAAATGCAGTCCTGAGCAGGCCTTCCACATTCTACAATTCCCTTTGTTTGTCCAAATAAGGTCTGGCAGGAACATATGTCACTCCTCACCACCTGGAGACCCTCACCTCGAAGAAGATAAACTGCATAGTCTACTCTCCCCGATCTAATGATAGTAATAAAATAATTTTAACGACGACGCGTGATCTTATGATTTTCCCTATCATGTATCTAGATATCAGGTGAGGTCCCGGTGATGGTCACTCTATGTTCCAGATACTTGTATGGACAAGCGCATCCCTGATAACTTATACAATCCTCCTTTCGATCACATTCTTTATTCCTCCCCCTCCTACCCCACATACCCCACACTTCAATTAGTATTAATCCCGGTTCACCACATTTATCATATTTATCATCCCTGGCCGCACCTTGAT
Source organism: Ilyophis sp. 1 JC-2022 (assembly GCA_022702515.1). NCBI lineage: Eukaryota > Metazoa > Chordata > Actinopteri > Anguilliformes > Synaphobranchidae > Ilyophis > Ilyophis sp. 1 JC-2022. The sequence goes on from CM040404.1 coordinate 29,905,987, forward strand.
ATCTTATTTACATGCACATACATATGATGTTTCAGTCCATAATATGTTCCAAGAGCATTGGATGCTTGTTCACATGTCTTTTACAGCCTGGGAACAAACATCGCGAGAATGCCTTCTAATGTCCAGTCGGGTCAATTCCAGCTGTCGTTTACAAGGCCATGAGAGGTCAGAGGAAAAAGGTTCTCAGGCCACCTGGTGAATTGTTTTATGGCACCCTCAAGGAAGTCGGCACCAGCTCCAAGGGTTTATGACTGATAATCCATTTTTCAGTCTTACAAGCATACAACCCCAGCTTCATGTTGAAACTTTCCACCTGGCACATTCATTTATTGATAAATTTCCCCTCGCCTTGCATATGTAGATTCAGCCTGTTCAGGTGGGCCGTCAGGTTGCTGAGAAAGGCCAGGTTATTTCTCCATCCGCTGTCACCTAATTATGGGTATTTCTCTCCCTCCGCAATCTCGACAAGAAACCGTTTGATCTCTGGAAGTAGTGTCATGAATCTGTCAAGGACATTGCCGTGACTCAGCCATCTCACTTCGGTGTGCAAAACAATGTTTCCGTAGGCGGCATTCACCTCATCCACCAATGCCACGGTGAAGCAGTGTCCGTGTTAGAATGAAGTTAACAACTTTCACCACAGTGTCCATAAATCTCTTCAGGTAACCTTCTGATAATTTGCTGTAAAGGGCCTGCTGGTATACGATACAATGAAACGTCAACAAGTTGGGGTACTCCTTTGTCATTTCAGCAACAAGACCCTTGTGCTTTCCAGTCATACATGGGGCTCCATCTGTTGTGATCGAAACAACAGAGTGAGGTGGCACAGACATTTCGTCGCAAGCTTCGCTAACTGCTTTGCGAATGTCAACACCTTGTGTGCGATCGTGGAGGGATTTCAGTGAAAGTCTTCAGTAATTTAAAAACTGTATGAATTCGCACAGAGCACCCAAATGCAAAGCTGATCCACATCTATCTGTAGACTCTTCTGTTGCTAAACTGAGTGCAGAGGCTGAAGCTATTTTTGATTTTGATACTCTGACATTTCAGCAATCCGCCTTGTAACGGTGTCATTGCTCAATTGCAATTTTTTTATTCTGCGAATAATCTCGTTCATGTTGCTTAAACCATCAAAAAGACACTGTGCTGATTCAAGAAAGCAGTTTTTGACCAGTTCACCATCCGTGAATGGTTTGCCATGTTTGGCAAGTAGACATTAAATTCTGAACGTATCTAAATGAAAAAGATATGACTGTGTTTTTTGATCATTGCCAGACCTGAAGCCGCTTTCATATTTTCTGCTCAAGCTGAAGCTGTTTTGATGGTGCATATTATCATTACATTACATTATAGGCATTTAGCAGACGCTCTTATCCAGAGCGACTTACACAGCATTTTTTTGCATTTATACATAGTATCCATTGATACAGCTGGATATATACTGAAGCAATGCAGGTGAAGTACCTTGCTCAAGGGTACAACGGCAGTGTCCGACCTGGGAATCGAACCTGCAACCTTTCGGTTACAACCCAGTTCCTTAACCATTATACCACACTGCCGCCCTTTATATCACAGCTTGGGATACCTGCAGGCTTGCTTGCATGGTTCTCTGCTCAGCATTGACTGATTTTTCAAGATGACTTACCCGGAGAGACCTGTCCGTTGATTTGGGTGGGTATCTCTTGTCAAAATCTTTATGGACAGTGTCGAAATGTCCTTTTATATTGAAGACACTGAGGATTTAGCTACATATCAGACAAAATGGCTGCTCATCCATTTCAATCACACCGAATGTGCTTCTCCATTCCTTACGTACTTTGCTGCCCTCCATTCCCACAGTCCGGTACTTTTTTCAACTTGGCCCTGGTGTTTCAATTGGTTTTTCTTCTGGTGTATTTTTTCTTTTTTGTCCTCCTCTGACTAAAAACCTCTCCATTTTCAACAGTATCAAGATACCACTGCACTAGCTACCTGCACTGACGATTAGGCCTAAACATTTTCCCAAAGACACATGTGATTGGCGAGATCGGGGAGTAGCTGATTGAAAGTTCTTTAAGAGTTATTTATAAGGTGTTTCTAAGAGTGTGAGACTTCATCTCCCATCAGCCCTTTTAAGATAGTTTTTTTGTGTTGTTGAATGGGTCGCTATCTAGGCCAAAATATTCCCCATTGCGTAATTATTTAATATCATTCATGGCTCTGCGTGCCGCAGATAAACATGGTGCATACCACATGTGGCACGCGGGCCGCACGTTGAGAACCACTGCGCTACGGTAACAAGAGATGTGCTGACTGAAGGAGCCCGCTCTCTACATTGGCCGTATTTCATTCTGGAGTAGAACTATGTTTCACATGTCACCCCCCTGTTGAGGTCACTCCACTGGCTGCCAGTTGCAGCTAGGATCAGGTTCAAAGTTCTGACCCTGGCCCACACTGCAGCTAATAGGACAGGCCCCGTCTACCTGCAGGACCTGATCCAGACCTATGTTCCTGCTCGACCACTTCGCTCATCTACAGCAGGGCGCCTCGCACTTCCCCCCCTCCGTGTCAATGGCACTCGCTCCTCCCGACTGCGAAGCTTTTCCACCCTAGCTCCCCAGTGGTGGAACGAACTTCCCATTCCCCTACGCTCAATACCAACCCTGCCTGCTTTCCGTCGTGGCCTGAAAACACACCTTTTCAGGCTCCACCTGGACTAATACTTATCTAGGACCTCATGGTATGTCTTCTTGTTGAACTGTGTACTCAAGTTTATACTATTTAGAATAGAATTGTAGTAGAGATGATTTACCCAGTTCACTGTGAACTGCACTGTGTTCGTTACTAGGGATAGCTGATACTGTATGGGAAGAATGTGCTTTCTTATCTGTTCTGTAGTTACTTCGATGACCTTTCTATATGCACTTACTGTATGTCGCTTTGGATAAAAGCGTCTGCTAAATGACTGTAATGTAATGTAATGTAACTATCTGAAGACCTTTAAAGGCCATTTTAGTTCAAATAATTTCAAAAACAGTTCATAAATCTCCTCTCCCTTTGGGGGCTCATTTTCTTCTCCCTTTGGGGACTCGTTTTCTGACCCGAAGGATAGATTCACAATTTGAATAGTGTCATTCAGTAATTTTCACATAATGTGCATAACAATTCAAATTGTTGGAATTGATAGAATCCAGGACTGCTTTTTTTCTGAATGTACATATTATCATGGGAATCTGTAGAAAAACTTTGTTAATTGCTTTCTCCGGGGAACAATGGCTTTAGCACACCTGGGATTTGAACCTGTGTGCCTCTCGTCACCAGGGCCACCGTGGGATTATGGCAAATCTTTTTAGAACCACAATAAAAAACTTTGTTAATTGCTTTCTCCGGGGAACAATGGCTTTAGCACACCTGGGATTTGAACCTGTGTGCCTCTGGTCACCAGGGCCATCGTAGGATTATGACAAATCTCTTTAGAACCACAATGAGAATTGATCTGACAGCATAATGATTTCAGAGGCGCTAACAATGTCTGTAGCCGAAAAACAGTCATGGAGAAAACACAGTGAGCCGACCAACTTCAAACCGCCATTATGCAGTCATTGTGACTCAACGTCTCCCCTGTGCAGTCAACCTCTCGCCCCTGTAATGATAGCTGAGCACTGTTGAAACGCATGGCAGCATTGAAAAATTCTCATTGTGCTGAGTGCATGGCGCGTGTTGGTCAAGGTCACCCATTTCTTGTGGTGCCTGCTGAGCCCACCCACCATTGCTGCACTCGAGCAATGTGCCTGCTACATGGGGATTATTATTGTTCGTAATAATAATAATTCCAGTTATCCTTTGACCTTGCCTGTTTTCATGTTTTTTACATGCCAATTTACTTTTTTTTGGTTACATGTTTGCATACCATTTAACCAGCAGGTTTATATACAGCTGAATATGCAATGGCCTATGATTTATTCACTCACAAACACACAGCTTTCCCTGGCCGCACCTTGATATCTCAGTGACTACGATCTGCATGTGTTTCTGAAATAGGCCAGAACTTCACAGAGTCACTGGGCCTCAATCATGAAACGTTCGTAAATATGTGCGTACATTTCCAGTTTACGCACAAAATAAGTTTGTACAAAATAATTTACACCGGATTCATCAAACCATGTGGGAAAGGCAGATTTGTTTGTATTTCATGTCTATGTTCATGTATTGCGATCCACTTTATTTTGCGATTAGCATAAATCCACGGCCATGAATAAATGGATCGACATTAAATTGGAAGTGAAGAAACGCATATAGCTGCATACAAAAGCACCACAGCTACATCTGCCAAGCACTGCGGTCATTCTCGCTGCCTGGAAATAAATAAAATGCTATTGATTTAGTCATTTTGTTGGTGTTCTGTGCACGAGAGAGGTGGATTGAAATTGTGTAATCACATACAATATTTTAGAATCCCTCTTAATTGCTGGCGCTTTCTAAGTGCGGCCACATTGTTGAGTTTGAGTGGTGGTTCATCCGACAGCAGCCTTTGTTCAGGCGGATTGGGAATGTCTGGTACAGGAAGGTCGTGTTACAAGGCCATTGTGCAGTCAGGACACAGCAGTATTATTTTGCACACCATCTCAGGTTTGTAGAAAAGGGTGCCGCCTGCTGTGCTCAAGCACATCCATTGCCCCTTCAACACGCTGTTGGTACGCTGGATGACTGTGTGATGGTGTGTGCCCCATTGTAAACCAGCTCTCGTGGTCTCTGTGGGTTGGTTAATAGAGTCAGCTACGGCTTAAAACGGGTAACCCCTGTCCCCTAGTGATGGAAATAAGTAGTTAGGAATCTACATACTTTGATCCTAAAGCCATAACAGTACACAGCAATTTGACAAATATATTCTTACCAATAAGCCAGCCATGTCTCACAGCACTGTTCTCCAAACAAGTAGTCTACCAACTGAACTTCCCCGCAGAATTAAGTTGTTGTGGGTCCCACCAGGCTACAACATTGAACACACATTTGTGTCCCGGTACAGACTACAGATACATGCCTCGCATCCGACCATTGCACAGGAGAGCCACAAGACGTCTTTTTTTTCTTCTTCTGTGGAATAGACGCCTGCAATATCCGCTGAACATCATGGATATTCATATTGTCGTATTTGAAATACCAAACTAACAAAAAAAAAAAGTTGGTTGAGATACGTCTGCACAGTCGTGCGTAAAATCCGCGTATTCAAACGAATGCAGGTATCCCCTAATAAAATCTACCATAACTCGTTTAACCATATTTATTTTAAAAGTCAGTGCGTTTTTACAATAGCGAAGTAGCCTATTAGCTACAGCCGCCAGCTGTGATAGGTAGGCTACTCGCTGTGGAAATGTCAACTGTAGGCCTTCTGGACATTGGCGAAATGGAATAAGATAAACTCTTCAGTTGTAACTTCATGCAGGTATGATATTTGTTTTCTTAAATATATGTAGGCTATATCAGAAATTTTGTGCAGTTTATTGTCTGGGACTGTGGCAAGATTAAGCTCGTAAACAGTCTGGTCTAGCACCCTGTTGTTTTATTGGCTAATTTGGCCTGCTTGAACTAGAGGGCGATGCTTTCGCAAGCGAAGCGATGAAACGTTTTAACAATCATGCGGAACTTTGCCTGTTTTCTTCAAGCTGTAATGTAGCCTATACTTTCGGAGAAACGTGCATACTGTAATTATTTCTGACTATTGCTGGCTAAGATTCCTGGGGAATATGCGTTGTCCAATTAAGCTTGTTAGCCAACTTTAGGGCTGAAACATACCTTATGCAAATACGCAAACGTGGACGCTTAGAGCTACGCAACACGCAACATTTTTATTTTGCCATGACATTTGTGAAAGGCAAACTGGAGGAAAGCACAGATCGAACAAGAAAGTTGGTTACTGTTGTTGCCTGCTGTATCATCCCTCGCTGCAACGCACTGGTTTGTTTTTCACAAATGTCATGGCAAAAGAAAAACTGTTCACGTATTTCCATATTTTACTTATGCAAACTATTTAGGCTATATGTCTTTCTTTCAGCTAGAATGTGTTTGCTAGGATTTCTGCTGATTTTGGACTTTGAAATAGGCTAGGCATACTGTTAAATTTAATTGATTTGCTAGCGAGAATAGTTTTGGAATAATACTATTGGAATAGTTACTAGCAACTAAAGAATAAGTACTAGTATCTAATGCATAGTTACTAGTAAAACTGAAATAGATACTAGTCACTATTGGATTAGTGACTAGTAACTAAAACATAAGTACTAGTAACTTTAGAATAGTTACTAGTAAATCTTGATGAATAAATGTTAAAATGGCTTGCCATAGTAATTGTGACGGATATAACTACCACTAGGGAGGCACAATGGATAGGGCTATTTCTGTAATACAGTGACATTTCTGTAGCCTAGGCCTAGGTTAGCCTACTTGATTTTCGATTTTCTCAGAACACCTAGAAACAGTTTTAAAACAACCTTTTAAACAATCACTTTTAATCACTTGGACCTGTTTTCACAAACTATTTCCACAGTCTTCATTGGTAGGCTAATAATAATTTTATTTCCACATCTTTCTTTGTGAACCAAGTGAACCTGCTTTAATCAGTGGCTTGTTGGATTAAATGCACTGATTTAGATTTTTTTTAAATTGCACTTAATGTACTATTACACTGATCTGACTTCTCACGATGCCTTTGTGATGGATTTAGTCGGGGATATTCAAACACAGAGGTGAAGGAGATCAGACAAGTCACCCACATAGATGAGGACCAATAAGGGAGATATAACACGAAAGAAAAAGAAAACGACGAAAAGAAAAACAGGAACTAATTCCTGACAGCTAAACAGCCAAACTAAATCTACCATCGAAAATAGGGTGAACTCAAACAGTGAGTGAAACAAAAATCTAAATCTCCTAAACTGAATACTAGAGCCAAAATAGGAGACTAGAAAAACACAATGAAAACACCTTCAGAACGTAACTCTACAACGTCCGATGGAAGGTGAAACAAAATAAAACCACCAAAAAGAAAACACTGTCTCGTAGAGAATAGCGCGGAAATAAATAGTGCAGAACGTGAACATACGCAAGTTACTATCACAAGGTCGCTTAAACCTGGCTATACCTGGCTCAATGTACAAATGAATGACAAAGCAGCACCGGGGAAGCGGAAGTAAGAAACTTAAATACCCAGCGGGTATTTTTTTATTTATTATATATTAAATAGAAGCACAGGTGAAACGAATAACGAGCACGGGAAAGCAAAACCCAGGACCGGAACGTTGAAAAAATCCAATCAATCGGGAAAAAGGACGAGAATCGCAGCGTGAAAAAAAACAAAACCCATGAACCATGACAGCCTTAGGGTGGTTTAACCATAATGTTTGCGAATTAAGCTCTTTCCCTCAACTTATTCAAGACTCAAAATAAGTATTCAACAGTTTGCACCATTCAGTGTTACTAATTTAAATCATTCCACTGATGTTAAACAGTCACATGATAGGGTGAAGGTATTGACGTAATCCTTTAATCTACCATTAGTCCTCCAAGATAGGGATGCAAATTAGTTTGGGGCCAGACAATCATTCATATGCAAGGTATTGTGGGATAGCTACTTGGCAAGAAGTAATTACTGGTTGATGAGGGCTATCAAAATGTGTGGGCACCCTTTGAAGTATTATTGCTATATTTCAATAGGGAGAGCCGTTATCAATGTTTTGAAGTTACATGATAATGGAGGAGTCATGCCAAAATAATTTGGGAAGTGGAAGAATGACAAAGGCTGAGGGTTTTAAGCAAAATCAGAGGTTAAACCTCATGTATGATTTTTTTCATATTCTTATGAATTTATGATTCAATCACTACTATAATCAAATTTCATACAATAGTTCCTGGTTTTAGGGTGTATTTTATCATGAGAAAGGGCAGAATTCACAACAAAATCTATGCCAGTTTTCTCAAAACTGTGTTTTGCAAAATCACAATATTCAATTCATATCTCCAGAAATATTTGCTCGATCTCATCAAGTGACACTTCATTTTGAAAAAAAAACTCAAAAAGTTTTAGAATTTTGAAACATGTATCCAAAGCAGGAATCCGCTCACATTTTGCATCATATATAATCTACACATTGATGGAGTGATAGCCTTTTCCATTCATATATGCAAACACATCATGAGATGGAGCCTTATTGCGTATGTGTGTCCAGTCTATGGCACCGATACCATTGGACAGGTTGGCAAGAGTGGCCATTGCAATGCTGGCTACTGCCATGTAAAGCTGGGTACACATTACACACTTTTTCCAATCGTAAGCAACAATGAAAGGAATGAGCAGAAGACATTTAACAGCTGTCATATGCAGATTTTCAGTCTCTTCTGTCACACGCACATAACGACGGCTGTCTTCGTGGAGCTGACATACAAAGATGGAGAATAGACGGACGCAGTTTTCTCGCAAGAACATTCATTTTTGTGGTACACCTGCACCCGCGAGCATGCCTTTTCCCTTTGATATTTTAAACCAAAACGAACTTGGAGCTCATACAGCTTGCAACTTTGTCTGTTTTGTTGTGGTAACTTGACAGAGTTGACATTGTACAGACACACGTGTCTGCCTCAAATCTACAAGTCGATCCTCATTTTTAGCATTCCAAAAAACATGTTTATTTGGCTCAGCCATCACACACGTTAGATCTTGTGTTTACTTCTGTATTTGACCCCTTCTTCTTTCCTCTGTCGGAAACCCAATTTTCATGGTCGATTGGAAATTTCCATTGCGATTGAGTCTTTGGCGAGGACAAACCATAGGATTTTGCAAAAACTAGCCCCGCTAAAACATGTTTGATAAAATTATGGCGTTTCCGACTGGGATAGCATGAGAGAGATTTTAATCTTTCACTCCCAGACACATAAAATTACAGCTGCGGCTGTACAGTGCAACTGCCCTGGAGTACCGCACACAATCTCAAATCGTTGCCAAATCAGGCAAAAGAATCATGTAATGTGTCCCCAGCCAATTTACAGCAAATTCCATGTATTGGTTAAATGTGCGTTTTAATTGGCATATTTAACATCGTATATCGTTCAAATTTAATCAATTTAGAGAAATAGGTAGGCTATAAATATGGGTCTAATTATACAAGTTGAGTAATTAAAATTGATTGATTAATAAGCATAATCCAAAGTAATGTTTGTAATTTATTACATCTGCATTGTTCATTTCAAGGGCTACATTTAGGCCTGTGAATTTAACAGAAAATAAAAATAAATTCATATTGTAATGAAAAATTCAGAAGCTACATTTAGCAGCATTTTGAATGTACGAGTGCGGTAGTGTGGTCCTGAGCAGGGACTCTCCTCAGACCCCGGTGGTAAAAACTCCATGACCACCCTCAACACACCTAGCCATTTAGTCAAATCTTAACCAAACATATTGCCATTTTCCTAAACTAAGCACAGCCAGTTACTTTCCGTGGTTGTGTTTTACATTACCTCAGCAAATTTATGTTAAGGTGGCAGTGTTTACCTAATCACAAATGCTAACTTTTAAGCGAGTTTCTCTGTTTACCTGACATTGTTTCACTTGCGAGTCGACTTTAACAAACGTTAGTGAATGCTATTGCAGATTTTATGAATATTCAGAGCGTGCTGTCTGCTAATTTGTTTCAAATGGGTGTGTTGATTGATTGTATGCAATCAACAGGAAATATGTCACTTTGTGCACCTCCATGTGTGTATAAATTAGTGTGATCCATGACTTTGCACACGAGTGGAAGGCTGTCGATCGAACGCTCTCTGCCCCTCCATTTTCCAGGTCAGTGGTTCAATTTCAAATTTGAACGGCTGCAAATAAAAGCAATTTCCATGTGGAGGGTGGGAGGGTGCACTACATTTCACAGCCTATAAATTTAATCATGCCACAGCTCAACAATAGCCAGGAACACTACAGTCCAATTATTAATAGGATGCCTCTGCGATAGAGCGAAAATCTACAACGCCCGTCGTGTCCTACAACTGCGTTAAAGTGCTTTATTATTTTCTTTAGACACAAGACATTCATCTTCATTAACAAAATCAGGTCCCAGTTTTGTATTTATGAACTGTTTAATTTCAGTCTGTCGCAAGGGCGTGGCTAATGAACCGGGTGGGGCCTGATGATTCCAAAAGGCTGACGGACCATTGAGTAAGCACTGCTCTGTTTCTCCAGTGGAGAATTCTGACATTCTTCGTTTTTCCGCTTTTATTAATATTTCTCATTAAACGGATTACGTACAGTGTGTCTGGATGCGTGAAGCTGTTTGATAACTCTGTCTTGCTTTTGTTTCTCATTGGGAAAACTACATATAAATGTGCACCTACTATAAGGGATATAGGGCACTATGGAGGAGAGATTTTTAGAGCTGTTTGTAATATCATCTTTGTGGTTGTGCACATGTTTTTTGTCTGTGCAAGGTTTTATTCTGACAGTGATCAAAGACCTGTTATGTACCGCACTTATCCAGTCTAATGGTGCCATCATAGGAACCCCTTTCTCAAAGCCATTTACACATCAAGGAACAAGAGCATAACTCGATCTTTATGAATTATTAATTTTTTTAGCAATTTTTTTAGCATGACCCAAAGGGCCAACCCGCAGGGCATTTTTGCCCATATCCACAATTTTTATTCTCAACCTATAACTCAAAGAAACAGCAGGGTCACCTGTAAACAGATTGGTATTTTATATCAATCACCTCCATAAACTTTTACTCACTAAAAGGGAATTTTACTCACTACCTTCATAATCAGCTGGACAGTTTTATTGAAAAAATATATTGTACTGAAATGTGGTTCAGTAAGAGCTTTTTGACAATAGGTGCAGTAGTAATGACCCTCTGGGATTTAAACCCGCCATTCCATTCCATTGGCTAAACCAGTGACCGCGCCATGGATACAGTCTGCTGTCCCGTTATAAGAGCAGTTAAGAAGTTAAGAAGACTATTTAGAAGATAAGAGCTCATGGCCGAATCAGCAGATCTGTCCCAGCGTCTGAAAACACAGGGGTGGACAAGGCGGCTCACGTCTTTGCCGTTTAACAGACCTGCTTGTTTACACCACCAACCCCATTCCACCACTTCCCTAAAGCGATTCCCACGATTTCAATTTCAAACTAATAATGAAATGAAATCGATAAGCATGCAAAAAAATAAGCTACCCCCCACACAAAATTCATTTTTTATAAGCGCTTTTCGACGGCGCCTCTCTGTCTTTTTTAATATGTTTTATCACTTGCGGTTGCACAAGAAGTATTTCCGTTTTGCGATGAAACGGGGTAAGGGTTTCTGAAAGGCGGTAGTGAAGGCTCAGTCTCTGCTCCCTAATTCAATTCCCCCATCCTCCGCCAAGTTCCTCTATTTAACTGTGACAAATCTGGGTGTCGGGGGACAAGCACACAATGCATTCTCTACAGCGCTCCAGTCAAAGCCTTTTTGCCTTTTTAAAACCCATCTCACAGCCCCAGCCATGGAAACGACAGCTGATCTAATGTGCGTGTAAACAGGAAGTGAGCAGGCGTTTGTGCGTGCACGGAAACTAATCACATAAATTTGATAATGTGGTTAATGTCACCGTCCTTTCATATGCTAAAATGGGCCGTTGTGTCTCGGCAAGGTAATGAAAGTGTAATTGCTGTTTGACACATTCATGGAGCCAAAGGAAAAAGAAAAAGCCGCAATGCCTTCATTTATGTTTTCAAATCACACCACACTCACAGTAGCTTTCAAATGTAAATGTGCAGTGCGATATTTTAATTTATAAAGCTTGGAGGAAATATGCATTTCCCTTTGATGAAAAATGATGTTTGTAAGGATGTTTGAAATGCGCAAGCAATTTCCTGCAAATTCTTTAATCAGTCAGGCCCCTGATTTTCACAGTCCGCAGTACAATTAATCAGACCAGTGCTGTGACTGAACAGCAGGAAGTGACTGGAATTATTTCCCACCTGACAATAGATCATGCACTGTTTAATAGAAAATAATTATGATTTTAATTGCATAAAATGTGTTAATATAGGAATGTACTTAAAATGTGTCTTTTTAGTTTAATATCTTACTGCAGCTGTTAAGAAATGCCTTTGATTGGATGTGAACATCAAACCACGTTCAGTCATCAATTACACAATGCTTTCTGACAGCTGTAATAGTTGAAAAGACGGCTGGCTTTCTCCTCGTGATTGAGGGGGAAGAAAACTGAAGGCCTGTAGAAATTATGACAAAAATGAATCGGCCCGTTTCCAGTTTAAATCCTTAATGTGCAGCTGGATCGTTTGTTAAGATGACTGGAAGTGTGGTTTCGTTTTTTGAGAAACCTTTGCAACTTTCTGGTACTTTGCTTAAATTTTTTTAAATGTATGAATTCATGCTAGAAATTTTTTTTGAGCTCAGTAAAAATCTAGGTGTGTGAGGTCAGAAGTCAAAAATAGATGAAGGTGTGGTGTTACGTGTTCATTTAGCCTAGGGCTTCTCGGCACGGATGGTTGAAATGGTTCCAACCATGCTACTTTAATATAAAATATTCAAAATCATCCAATTCTATGAACTGAGATAATAAGTTGTTCCAAGAAATATTGAAGCGGTCCATTTGCAGTTTATTCAACTGATCTTGTCTATCACTTCATAGTTTTTTTTATTATGGTCATTATTATTCATACATCTTCATTTGTGCTCCAAATTTAAATAAATAATTTCTAAAATAACAAGAGCAAGTTTATAATGAATGTTATTGAATCAGCATTTCTTCAACAAACAGGTGTGGGCGATACCAGCTTTTTAATGCATTTGTGCATCCGGAGATAACTTCACACCTAGACCAATGTTTGTGTTAAGAGATAAATAAATGATTGTGCTCAGACAAGTGAGACGAAGCACAGCCTGAAATGTAAACTATTGCAGCAGACAAGATTAAACTTGACGCAACCCTTGCTGAAAAAATACCTTTTGAAGGCTGCTATGATGGTGAAATGTCAAAATTTGCAACTAAACATACTTTCTACACTTTTGTAAAATGAATAATTTAAGACACATTTTTATTATAATTCCTAGGACTAAACATTAAGCAAGATGAAAGACATGCTATCACATTGTAGGCTATTAGGCTACCTATTACTACAACATTTTAGGAGTTCTTTTTGGGGTTCTGTGCAAGGAAGGCAAGCACTTTGATGAGTTTCAGGGAATACTGAACAGGGTTTTTGTAGGTCTTCATGCCTGATTTTGACTTTTGGATTGGATTTTTTGTCTATAGTGTTTAGGTTGCACAACATGTTTGTGTCCTGTGTGTTTACATGTCCATGCAGCTTGTATCAGTAACGCTTAAGGGTAATGTTAAGTGTAAGATTGACATGCCAACTGACAGACACCAACATGAAGCCCAGTGAAATTACGATGACGTTGCTTTTTTTCAATATCCTGTGCTTCAAAGTCAGGAATTGCATGGGACAGACATTTATGGTAAGACAGCGGACGAAGAGCCATTACGATGCCTTAATATTTGCAAGAAGACTTGGGATGCACAGCAGGAGTCAGGAGTCGTGGGCCATGTTGTGCACTCCTAGTGGTCGGAAAGTTTTTGAATGAAAAATGAAACCTTCGGATATTTCTGCCATCGTCTTTCCTGTCGCCTTTTCCAGATAAAGCACTCCTTTTCACCAATCAATTCTTGTCAGGAAGCATGTAGTTGTGGCTCGCTGCTGGTGCTGGATATCACACTATTGCACACCTTTTTGGTATAAGCACATCCTTGGTATATTTTATTGTTTGTGCACTTTGGCAGGCCCGACAAAGTTAATTTTTAGAGAATACATACAATTGCCCAAAGGGGATTAACTCCTGGAAGTCATCAAATGCTTCAAAATGAAGTGGCAGTTACCTCAGTGTACAGTAGCAGTTGATGCTGGCACTAATATGATGTCAATAGGTCACTTTGGGGAAAACAATACCTGTTCTGAGTGTTTAAATTCAGGTTGGATGTTGGCTATTTGAATCGGAATTTAATACCGCATACGAAGGAGGCCTGCATCCGATCTCGCATACCATGCGTTTTTCTGGTGTTTACTCACTTATTTCCAATGAAGAAAAGTGAATATGGTTGTCATGTCACCACAATATCTAAACAATTGACTATCAAGAGTATTTTTATTGTTTTAGGACAAGACAACAGTTTATTTTGGACTGTTTGCTAAATCTGTATGGTCTGTTGCTTTTAAATTAACATTAGTTGACCATAAAAATGATTAACATCCACCTTCAAAACCATGAGATAAAATTCAGAACTCTCTCAATCTTTCCCCTTTCTTCTACTAATGCTGACCTGTTGGCTAAATTCAGTGTATGCTACAGCTCCTGTCAAGAAGGGGGAGAGGCATATGAGAGAACGCATTTTAGAAGATGCATACACGGAAGCAGCCGGCATTACAGTTACTCTTCATTCTATAATTGAAAATCCACACGCGACTGCTTTTTAATAGGCAACATTTACATAAAACAAAACTGAAAAATGGTATAAATGTTTAAAAAAAAAAACATCTGTGTGGATTTTCGTAACCGTCGGTGTGACGGTTATATGGTTATCGTGACAGCCGAAGTGCTTAGTTTATTTCATTGTAAATGAGATCATTAGGCACAGGCTATGTGAAACATACCCATGAAATGTGTATACAAACAAAACGAAACAACATTTACATTTACATTACATTTGTGTAATTTAATCTACCTTCTGTGTGGACTCAGCGGTGTGACCGGTGTCAATCCCTTACAAAAAATTATGTTTATAAAAGTATGCCTTAAGTACACTTGTTTTGAACTAAATTCCAGGTAGAGTACTTAAAGTGCGCTTTCACTTTACTGTCTAGAAGTAAACATCTACCACGGTTTAGTCTACTAAGTTAGGATACAACGTTTAGAAGTAGTTCATAAATGGTATAGGTCCAGGAAATACATCAAGTATACTTAAAATGGGCCAATTTAGTTTTATAAAGTATTAAACATATACTTTGGAATAACATTCATGTACTTTACGCATAATTAAAAAAAATAATAATTTTAAGTGCTACTTTTTCTTAAGGGACACCATACACCATACATACCATACAACTACTTTCTCTGGTTGAATACATTGTTGCACAAGATATTTTCGATCATAGATTTGATTACATAACATAATATTTCTTTGGCCCTACTTTTAAGATCATTCCGACTTTTCTTTTTTAAATGATATTTTTAGGGCTTTTCAGCTTTATTGTACAGCAGAGTGTAGAGAGATGGGAAGAATGTTTTTTTTTCTTTCTGGGGTGACCTGGGGTGGCGGGGCCCAATGTGAGATCTTTTCATGAGATCTTTTCTCTAAATTTCTCAAATTTAGTCTTGGCAAGGTAGGATTGACCCATGTTGCCTAGATCTCTAGTGAACAATCAGAAAACATGATGTCTCTCTGATAACCAGATGTTGTTTTCACTTGTTTCTCAGTCTCTTGGTCTTTTGCACCGTAACTAACTGTGCTCACTAAGTATTTGGACACGGTTGTGTGGTTGTTTTATTTTGCTTTGATGCTTGAGCGAACCAGTCATTAACGTGGCACGGATAGCGTTCGCAGCTGTTGCGCAATCAGCAGCATGTTGGTATTTTTCATTAGTGGATCTAAGTGTCTCAACCGATTTTAAAAGGCAGCTTCGTGCTACATTACGATACAAGAAGTCAAATGGTGTGTTGGAACTGTCACTATGTCCCTGCTGAAGGCTGAGGCTCTAAGCATCAGTGCATATATTTTTTTACTTCAAAAAATAAATAAATAGATGAATTATTTATCAATTTATCAAATTCCAACCAAGCAGTAAAACACTTGATTCTACTAATCAACCACTAGAGTCTTTGTTAAGGACCTCGATTAGTAGAATAAGGTGTGTTTACTACTTGGTTGAAACAAAAGCCTGCACCTACACTGGCCCTTACTGGATAAGATTGAGGATCCATGCCTTAGATTTTCAAGTAAAGTTATGCCAACGTACATTCATTAGTTGTTTTTCAGAAAACTTAAATTTCATTGTTAGAAAAAGTTTTTTGAATTAATGTTAGTTGGCATAACTTAAAAAAATAAAGGTAAGCTGAAAACTCTAAAAATGTAGTGAAGTAATTATTTTAGAAATTTTGAGTACTTGAGTACACGGTCATTGGCGCTGTTCTGAGAGTTGAATATGGATAAACCTACTGGAGATGAAATGAACAGAAGCAACTCAGTTTGTATTCAAGATCAGAAAATAAGATATCAAGAGTCACATATAATAAGATTTGATGAACATTTGATATCTCTATCGACGCTATCACTACAGCAAAGCTATGGCACATATATAATTATAGTAAGGGGCAGTGCTACAACAACAGCAAAGCTATGGCACATATATAATTATAGTAAGGGGCAGTGCTACAACAACAGCAAAGCTATGGTACATATATAATTATAGTAAGGGGCAGTGCTACAACAACAGCAAAGCTATGGCACATATATAATTATAGTAAGGGGCAGTGCTACAACAACAGCAAAGCTATGGCACATATATAATTATAGTAAGGGGCAGTGCTACAACAACAGCAAAGCTATGGTACATATATAATTATAGTAAGGGGCAGTGCTACAACAACAGCAAAGCTATGGCACATATATAATTATAGTAAGGGGCAGTGCTACAACAACAGCAAAGCTATGGTACATATATAATTATAGTAAGGGGCAGTGCTACAACAACAGCAAAGCTATGGTACATATATAATTATAGTAAGGGGCAGTGCTACAACAACAGCAAAGCTATGGTACATATATAATTATAGTAAGGGGCAGTGCTACAACAACAGCAAAGCTATGGTACATATATCATTAGAGTAAGGGGCAGTGCTACAACAACAGCAAAGCTATGGTACATATATAATTATAGTAAGGGGCAGTGCTACAACAACAGCAAAGCTATGGTACATATATAATTATAGTAAGGGGCAGTGCTACAACAACAGCAAAGCTATGGTACATATATAATTATAGTAAGGGGCAGTGCTACAACAACAGCAAAGCTATGGTACATATATAATTATAGTAAGGGGCAGTGCTACAACAACAGCAAAGCTATGGTACATATATAATTATAGTAAGGGGCAGTGCTACAACAACAGCAAAGCTATGGTACATATATAATTATAGTAAGGGGCAGTGCTACAACAACAGCAAAGCTATGGTACATATATAATTATAGTAAGGGGCAGTGCTACAACAACAGCAAAGCTATGGTACATATATAATTATAGTAAGGGGCAGTGCTACAACAACAGCAAAGCTATGGTACATATATAATTATAGTAAGGGGCAGTGCTACAACAACAGCAAAGCTATGGTACATATATAATTATAGTAAGGGGCAGTGCTACAACAACAGCAAAGCTATGGTACATATATAATTAGAGTAAGGGGCAGTGCTACAACAACAGCAAAGCTATGGTACATATATAATTAGAGTAAGGGGCAGTGCTACAACAACAGCAAAGCTATGGCACATATATAATTAGAGTAAGGGGCAGTGCTACAACAACAGCAAAGCTATGGTACATATATAATTATAGTAAGGGGCAGTGCTACAACAACAGCAAAGCTATGGCACATATATAATTAGAGTAAGGGGCAGTGCTACGACAACAATATATAATTATAGTAAGGGGCAGTGCTACAACAACAGCAAAGCTATGGCACATATATAATTAGAGTAAGGGGCAGTGCTACGACAACAGTTGTTGTGTATTGCTGCATTCGCTGAAGTTGAATGTTATTGAATTCTGATACAGTAGACACAGCAACACTTGCCCATATGTGCAGTACACACAGGCGTGAATGCACAAACCCACACATACACACATGCGTAATGAAAGCACACAGACAGTGCAGCAAATTTCATTTTGTTTGTATGTAAATGTAGAAGCCCACCCCACTGTGCTCTGATTGGTCCCATTTCCCCTCGCCGCAGAGATGTCTGGGACAGGAGCGGAGATCTCCCTGGTGCACTGGAAGCAGCAGTGGCTGGAGAACGGGACGCTCTACTTCCACGTGTCCCTGAGCAGCGCGGAGCAGCTGTCTCATGTGACTCCACCCCCAGCGCAAGAGCCCGCCCACGTCCTGCACGAGCACGTGCACCTGCTGCACATCTCCGTCATGGTGAGTAATCGTCCAACGGCCACTGCGGACAGGTGTGAGAGGAGTCACAGAAACACACCCACCAAAGGGGCGGGGCTTCCATGACCTTTCAAACATAGACTTTAATGACAATTAAAAATGTTATGATGGCATGCAATGCTGTAATTTAGCAGACACTCTTACCCAGAGCAATTTACACAAATTACTTTTCAAAATGTGTACGTACAATTCACATATACAGCTGGATATATTACATAATACTGAAGCAGTTCAAGTTAAGTACCTTGCTCAAGGATACAACTGAAACACCCCTGGGAGGGAATCAAACACACAAACTACAAACCCAGTTCCCTAAACGTCACACTGTCACCCATGTTGGCTCCAATCAGTGACTCTCTGATCGCACACGATTGCCAAACTCATTCTGGAGTTTGTGGAGCCTCAATCTCTCATCGCGTCTTTCATTTGAATACATCACTCTTTCTTACACCTAATCCCTTTCGTCTTCATCTATGTCCTGTTACTTCTCTCTCTTGGACTTCCACTGCAGAGAGCACAGCCC
Source organism: Ilyophis sp. 1 JC-2022 (assembly GCA_022702515.1). NCBI lineage: Eukaryota > Metazoa > Chordata > Actinopteri > Anguilliformes > Synaphobranchidae > Ilyophis > Ilyophis sp. 1 JC-2022. The sequence continues at coordinate 29,924,744 of CM040404.1, forward strand.
AGAGGAATCCCTGAAGCACAGTACATCTAAACACTACTGATGAGCTTCAACAGGCCAGGCTACTGTAAATAGACCCATGCATGCGTAGAGAAGGAACAGGTATCACATTCTGTGAGTCTGTGTGAATATTCAGGCCCTGTGTGGAGCAGCTCCCGCTCTGTAGCATTAGTCAGAGAGGTACTCTGCCAATGTGATTATTAAGCACCTTTATAAAACATCCTGAGATCATACATTTTCCAGCTCTGACACCTGCACAGCGGCCAGTCTGAAGGTGTAAAGTCATCATGTATCTTTCACACACGCGAGCACGAACACACACACACACACACATATGTACATATGTACATATGCTTAGGCATGCAGACTCACAGACACACACGTGTGCACACACATACACATGCACGCACACACACATGCACACACATATGTACATATGCTTAGGCACACGAGTGCTCGCACAGACGCACACGTGTGCACACATACACATGCATGCACACACATACGTACATATGCCTAGACATGCAGACTCACAGATACACGAGTGCCCACACAAACACACATGCGTGCACACACGCACACACACACACAGATACACAGAGTTACAATATACTTACTAATATCACAATACCAAAATTGTTTTATTTTTAACTTCATGAAAAGGTCTGGGTGTTCAGTCTGTAAATGTTTAATTAAGTTGGTACTGTTCCCCTTTATGGCTAGCTCTGGTCAAATTGGCTTGCCATGGCCAATGGCCTTTCTGTCACTGGCAAAAATCTGAAGTAATTTCAAATTTGACTGTGGGAATTGGGCTTCTTAAGAAACCTAGAAGACTATTGGCTCGGGTCTGTCTCTCTGTTTGCCATCGCATGCAGCAAGCTGAACAGCAGTTAGCTTTTACACAGCAGACAAATGTAGGTGGAAAGAGCACAGGCAAACACGCAACACGCAACACACAAACCGTGAAAATGTGAAGCGCATGTGACAGTACAGCTAGATACCAAGAGCCTTCATCCAGCTTTCCTGAATATTTAAACGTCTACTTGCCTGTGACTTTTGCCAGCGGCACTACACTACAGACCAATACACCTGAAATGATGGTTAAAATTATGAGACCATAGCACTTAACATTTAAATCATAAGTATTGTGATGTTTTGGTATGTTGATATTCCATTGGTGCCTGAATATCATGCCACATTCTTACTGATGCAGACTCTATAATGGCATGCACATAGACTGTAATGCCCCATTCACACCATCTACTCGCGACAGAGACAAAATTGCTGTACTTGGTCACGTGCAGCGACAAGGGGGCGTTGTAAGCGCATTTGGTGCAACACCAACAACTTACCGATTATTAACACTTGGTTGCAAAGTGCAATTCAGTCACTAGACATGCCGAAGGTCTCAGAAATTATTTTCAAAATCTCAAGTTTTCTAACATCCCTATAGCCGTGCAGACTGTTATTGTATAATATTGGGCGGTTTAAGACTGCGACGATGAGCTGCTTTTCAGAAATACGGAATTTTCTGAATACCTGCTGTTTGTCGCCGTTATCCATAAACTTTGAATGGAATCTTGTAGCTTTGTTTCTGTCGCGAGTAGATGGTGTGAACGGGGCGTAAGTACTTATTATAGTATAGTTATACTATACGTTTGTGGTATACTTACCTACATATACTATATACGTTGTGTGTGTGTGTGTGTTTGTGCATGTGTGCAGTGGGAAATTATTGACTGACTGTGAGAGAGAAAGAGAGATGAGTAGAGGTGTGCCTGTCTGACATATTGAGTAAGCTGAAAAACATGGCTACAAAAAGAAGAACGTACATGTAGGTAGTGCAGCGTGTGTTAATGAGAGTTTAGCGCAACCCTTTCCAATGCTTGTCTTCGGGTTCCTTGGCTCATAATTGGACATCCCATAATTACTCTGCTCCACTCCCCTCCCCATCGTGTTGACCTCTGCTTTGCTGCTACACTGAAGAACACGCAAAACCTGGAGTAAAAGCCAACATTCATTAGCATAGCATTTTCTTTTGTATGTGGTTGGCAGTCTGGTCTCAAGCCTTGGCATCGCTATAATTTAATGTCAACCAGGTTGTACAACTGACCATTAAATATCAAAAAAAAAATTTGTGTCTAATCTAGCCCTCAAATGGAGTTTGATATATTCTTTATTAGAATTTCTTTTGGTGGGGGCAGAGGTCCATAGTATTATAGTATTAATGAATCTTCAGAAGTGGATGAAGCAGTCTGGTCCATTGTTCGTTGTATAGACGGGTTAACGTCTGGCCATAGTGATGTGAAGGGCATGAGTCCAGGCTGGGCTGGATGCTTGATAACGGTGTTTGCACACCTTTGCAGTGTCCACAGCTTTACCTACGTAAATGACATAAATTACTTTCATTTATTTATTTTGGTGAGCGGGTGGGTGGTTTTGGGCTGACCCCATGCCGCCTGTCCCGATGACAGGCGCCACCCCCACAGGGTTTATGAACAATGTGTTTGGAGCTCTCTGACGCTTGCCTAATCGCGTAATCGTCCGTGGTTTCGCTGCTCGTTTGGCGAGAGATGCCTGGAGCGCATGGGGAGCTGATATTGATAAAAAATATCTACACTACTCTGATTATCTCCACACAGTGTGCAACCAATCTGCTATGATCAAGGTTATCACTCTCTCTGTCTCTCTGTCTCTCTCTCACATTACTTTAATCGGCTTTGTTGGCAGGGGAAGGAGACATTTGCTGTCTAAATAAACCTTAGAAATAAGCAAGGACACATTGAAATGTAATTAAAGCATACGTAGTAAACAAACAGAATGAGTCTGCACCTCAAACTGAAATGCAAATGTCAATTTAAATTATCATTCAAATTTACATTGCCTTCATTTGCATGACAACCGCAAGGTTTTCTTTTGCCAGCGTGCATAAATCCTTATAGCAGCACAGGTGTACCAACGCGGTCTCATTGATACACGCGCCCGGCCGCAACATCACTGGTGCATATGCAGTCAACGCAGACGCACAATATCCCTACAGACATTATATGAGTCTAGTGACTTCTGCATACAGCATCACTGTGAACATAAGCATCATTTCTCTGGACAGAGTGCGCATATCGGTGGGTTTCGCACCTGCTAACAGCCCGGGAGCACTATTACAGCAGTGATTTACACGGGCTCAGTTGTGTAAGGTTCCCAGGTGACCACATTATATTTCACATGTGGATTGAGTGCAGTTATTGTATCTGGAGTTGCTGGTGTAATAGAAAAGACTATTTTGCGCTTAAAATTACGCACCTGCAGCTCACAATAAAATGCATCTGTAGGTTGTGGAAAGCAGGATGCCACCTTTCCTCAAGAAAAGAAAAAGAAAAATGCAAACACTGTAAAAAAAATAAAAATAATTATAGTTTGAGGAAACCCATTGTTTTGAACTATTTCAGCAGGAAGACTTAATCTGTAAAGGCATTCAGTGGTCTTTAACCTTTATGTTACGCTTTTTATTAATTGAGTTATAATAACTCATGACATTTTTTTAAGCGGAGACTGCTCAAGTCATTTAGTAAAATTATGCTTATCTTTTACAGTGCGCTGAAGAAAAAAGGGAAACAAAAAAGCCGACCCTATCTTCACCTTGAAGGCACTCATGCAAGCTTTCGATTAAAAAAGAGATCGATTGCAGCAGTCGCCGCTGTCAGATCCCTACGCTTTCTCCTCCGGGGCCCACTGAGGAGGGCAGCGTGCAGAATCATTAGCTCCTTTTGCTAACCACTCTGCCGCCACAAAAGAGTTCTCGCGCCGATTAGACGGGGCCTTTCAAGATGCACGCCGCCACAGATGTTTAACAAAACCACCTGGGCACACCTTGAAAAAGCAATTTCCTTCCGTAGGAGCCGGCCGGAATGCAGAACGGAGCAGGTCCGGGTAAGAGAGAGAAGAGAGGTGACTACACAGCAAAAATGTCAGTTTACATTTAACACCCTAGGGTGTTTGTATGATACTGTGGTCTCATATAAACACCCAAGGGTGTTAACTGTACACCAGCAGTGTTAGAATTACCCCGGCACGTGTAGTAGTGTAATAGGTGGGGAACCAGATTTTTACTTGACTGGATATCTGAGCACATAGAAAGACTGGGTTTTCTCTGTGAAACTGTGATACTGTGAAGGTTTCAAGAAAATACTATTTTTTTGGTGAGGTAATAATAACTGTAGGGAAGGAAAGAGCTGAACATGATTACAGGTCCCAAGAGTTCGTATGAAGGGCAGTGTAGGTGCCCGAGCAGCCGAACTTGCATACAGGGCAAGCAGACGGAGGTTCTTAATGCACTCCATGCTTTTTTGCATATGCAGCATATTACATATATTTACAACGGTGGACAGCTGTGTTACCTTCACCGGATTGAACGGGGAAGGTAATTTAACGGTAAAGGTCATAAACCAAGATCATGTTAATAAGAAATATCTCCTTTTTAAAAATACAAAAAATCCGTCTTGATATATGAGATACATTTACACAAAATGCCGTGAAATGCATTCCTTAGCAATGAAGCTCGGCTGGTGCACATCAGCTGACTGTTTATGCATCTGTGTATTCGTCCGCAGAACAATTATAAGCTCATTCACACAGCCGCAGGTGTCGCTGTGCGGGCTTTTCCCCACTGTCAGGCTGTCACCTTCTCAAGTGATAAAGGACTCCTAGCTGCCCACAGTAACTGGCTTTTTCAGCTGGCATAGATACTACCGGTGAAGCCCGTAACTATCAAATGCTATCTTATTTGATGTGGAAGAGACTCAGGTGTCAATCACTAAAATATGTCTGCTGCAACGTACTGTGTTGTCGTCATTTCATTCATCTATTTTAATTGGATGTTATTTCCGTGCATCAGGGTATGAAGTTGTCACAAGGTATGTGCCAAGAAGCCATATACTCATTCAAACCCTTGAAGGAAATGACCTGTTCATACTTGCTTCTGAAGTGATATTAGTATTGTGACAGAATTGAGAAATATAATTGCTGTTCTCTGCCATATGCAGAGAGACGCAGTTAAAGGCCTGGAACTGAAACAGCCTTTTTTCTGTCAAAATGTTACAGGGGGATATATAGGAATATAGGAAACACCCCTGAAAAATGGCTTTAACTTTGAAGCATCTAAACCACAATTACAAAAGCATGTACACAGGTGATTCCTATTCAATTAGCAGCATGTGTCTGCTTAAAATAGGTCTAACCAGCAGCACTTTGCTAGGTAAGTCTCCAAAGCAAGATGAGGATACTAACAAAGGTCCAAAGGGGCCAAATAGTCAGTTGCCGAATTGCAGGTGTGTCGGTCACATAAACGGCTAAATTATTTAAGGTGGCAAGGGGAACAGTGTCAAAAAAGTCAAAGCTCTCTGACAGGGACAGATGGACACTTGGTAGGATAGTTTCTAGTAACCACAGAAGTACAGCTCTAAAAATCACCACAGAATTTAATCAATCCATATCTGAACCAGTCTCAACAAAAACAGTACGTCATGAGCTTCAGAAAGCTGGTATTTATGGCAGGCCCGCCATTCGGAAACCATTTGTATGCAAGGCCAATGCACAAAAAGGCATAGCACAAAATCTGGAGCCCTGAGCAATGGAGAAAAGTGATATGGTCTGATGAGTCATCTTTTAATACATTTTTAATACATCTAGACGGGTTTATGTTTGGAGAAAGCCTAAGGAGGCATTCAATCTACAATGTCTGTTGCCAACTGTTAAGTATGGGGATGGTTCTGTAATTGTATGGGCAGCCATTGGGTCCAATTATTGCTCTCCATGGACGTGTAACAGGCAAACACTATAAAAACATTTTAAAAGACCAGGTGCCCACTATGGTGCAAACTCTGTTCCATTATGATGTCCCTATATTCCAACATGATGACGCCCCCATACACACTGCTAAAAACATTAAAGAATGGTTCCAAGAACATGAGGATGACGTCAAGTACCTTCCATGGCCTGCATAGTTACCAGATCTAAGCATGATTTAACCTTTATGGGAAGTTCTGGAGCGCAGAGTGGATTTCCTTCTCTTTCATTTCTAAAAAAACTGGAGGCTGTCTTTCTTGAACAATGGGCCAATATTCCACTACACACAGTTCAGAAATTGTATGACAGCATTCCTAGAAGGAATAAAACTGTTCTGAAGGCAAAGGGTGGGCCTACTCATTATTAGTTACTAGATATTCAGTTTTTGTTGGTGTTTTTCATATTTTTGTCCACCACCTGTATGTATATATATATATATATATATATATATATATACAGTATATACACAAACAGCCACATCATTAAAACCACTGACAGGTGAAATTAATAACATTGATTATCTCGTTGTTATTTTGGTTCTGTACTCTAGCACTTTGAGTTTGTAAAAATACAATGACAATGAGGTTGAATTGCAGACTATCAGCTTTAATTTGAGGGTATTATCATCCATATCGGATGAACCCTTTAGAAATTATAGAACATTTTGTACATAGTCACCCCCATTTTCTGGCATCAGAAAATATTGGACAGTTTAACATAATGTTGAATAAATTAATAATTTTAAATATTTGGTCGTATGCCATGACTTCCTGATGTCTGTGACCAAACAATATCAAAATACTTTTGATATCTTATTTTTTGGTACTCCTACAAGCGATACTATAACCTCTCTGCATTTGAATGGATCTAGATTTAGCTGTAAATTACACTGGAACAGTATGGAACACATGGTTCGCTAAAAGGCTCCAAGTCATCAAGGGTCTGACGTATCAAACAAGCCTTAGACCATCACTCTGCTGCCAGATATGCAGCAGATATGGATGGATCACTTTAAGGGTTGTTTCTCCTGACAAATCTTTCTATTGAACTCTTTGAAAAAAAAAGTATTAATGTATAATAAATGAATAAATATTTAAAAATTATTACTTTATTCTATATATAAATGTAGGGGTACCAATAATTGTGGCACACGTGGTTTTGTTAAAAATAATTATTTATTGATGAGGGATTTTTTTTTCCTCATAATAAATTAACTTCAATTTGGATTAAAAAAATGTCAGTGTGACATTAAGCTAATTCACCAAATGGTGATTTTTTAATAACCTTTTACTCATCTTTACCAGGAGTGCCAATAATAGTGGAGGGCACTGTACGTATATGTGCAGCGCATGATACTACTACTAATCAATCAGAAGATAGGAGAGAAAAAATATGATTTAGCTTGTCAGTCTAGCTTTGGGCATAGAAAGTGATCAAGGGAGCTAAAAATAAAGAAACTGAAAAAAACTAGCCAGTTCAGTAAATTTTAAATGTGAGCAAATGTAATTGGCCTGTCATATCATTGCTTAGCTAGCTAGTAATTTATTGTCATTCTTAGTAACCAGCAAGCTAATCAATGGTTCAGTCTATATATACCGCTTAAATGCGTGCAGCTTAAATATTAAGGCAATACATATTTTGCAAACATTTCAAATATTTTCTTATTTTAGAATGTGACAGATAGAATGTGTCAAATGTGTTATTTGACACATTCTATGTTTAACATAAGAAAACTGTCACCTTCAAAATTGTAGTAATAAAATGTCATATTTCTCTGGGCTCCACCTCCAGCTCAAACTTTGTTTCTGTGGCTCCTGCCCTTTTGAAAGGACATCAGATGTGTCAGGAACAACCAATTTTATAAGCCACTGGGTGACTTTGATGAAGTATTTCACCACAGTGCAGTGCTGTCTGGAGTCAGTTTATGCTTGAAAATAATTTGTTTTGCATAATTTCATTAACGCCCTGCTGTTTTGAGGGTCTAATTCAAGGGAAAAAATTACTGCCTCCATGCATTTCTTCCTCACGACCATGAATCTTTACATTGTTGTTTTTTACTGCTCGGAGAAACCCGCCGTCATACCCTTTAATGTGCCCAGTAATTCTGACGAGGACAAAATGCTATAGAATATTTTACCACACGTCTTACATGTCAAAACGGTGATGGCATGCCCTTTTTAGTTGAACACAAATAAGCTGAGAGAAAGGAAATATATAAATGATTAAAAGAGGTTGCAAATTGGCAATTCATTAGGTGACTGAAATGCAGTAAAGTTGCGCAGTTAAAGAAATCTCACTACATAATTTTGATTAATGCATCATCACCCATTAATTACCTTTTAATTGCTCGGTAAGTGCTCTCATCCCAGACAACTTGTGAAGCTTATGTTTCATTCTATGTGCTCTCCTTTCATACACTTGCATATTTATTGACACTATTCAGTTTCAGCACTTTACATAAGGTTACAGCAGCTATACGCATCTGATAATTGAGCCTGCACCCATTTAGCCTAATTCATAAATGCTATACATAATATAACAGTATATAAAACACTATACTATATAATCTAATAGATTCTACAGATGGGTTTTAATTCGCCTGCTTCCGCATCTTCTCCTTTGTTCTTCTGAGTGCCCAGTTCTAGGTGTGTCCCATTGTTGCCATGTTTTCAATTTTGTGTCCAATGTCATCAGTTTTGGGAGAGATTCCACTGGCACCCACCCCTCCAAAATGTTTGTTTATTGCCAAGTTTCAGTCGGCCAGTGGAGTTGCCGTAGTTACCCCTGCGTAGTTCACACAGCTGGAGCGGACATGGGCCCTGGTCTCTGGGGCAGTGAAAAGGTGGGGGGAAAACGTATCTGGGTGCTGCCTGTCAAGCGTCACATTGCAGGACAGGAGGCTGCAGTCTGTGTTGACGTGGCTCCGCTACAAGCCGGGCTGTGCGGCTTCAGTCATTCCGAGACATAAGGAGCCAGGCACGGGACACGCCGTGTTCTGCAGCCAAGGAAAGCGACGCTCGGGAAGCACAGACTCTATTTATATTGACACATAATCGCTTGCTCGTCAGTTCAGGTGCCATCAGGGATATCAATGAAATGCATAATATGCAAAGTCAGTGGTACACGAGCATGCTATATCTTATGAGAAGAAAAAGGAAACTTTAAATAAACATTACCGATGGTGATGTATTGCCCCATAAGCACAGGGTGGCTTTTTGAAATGCCTCTCTCTGGATCCATCTGTGTGTAATTAAAAAGGCTGACGCCCATGAAAAGCTGGGCAACTAATTGGGTAAAGAAATGAGGTTTCATAAAAATTAACAACTTCATACCAAGGGCTCTATTATTATTATTATTTTTATCCTCCTTGCAAACCTCTGATACACGCAGAGCGAAAATATACTACAAGGATTAATTAAAGGAAAAATATGAAACAGATTTTGTCATTACCTATAAAGACACTTTTTTTGTGCTTTGCGTAATGCGGTTCTTATGCTGTTTAACGCTTAATTTGTGATGGCACGCAATGCTTTCTGCTGGGTTTAACAGCTGCTGAATTGCATATATTGGTAAATAAACAGTATACTTTTCACAAATTGGGCCTGCATTGTGTAATCAGGCAAGTATACCTTCCAAAAGTCTCCATAAGGCATGCACACCTTTATTAAAAAAGAGTAACATCATAAATCATTGAAATGCAAATGCAATTCTTAATCTAGGACTATATAAGTCATGTCAAATTATATTTTCAAATGTGACACAAGCCACTTATTTGTGACCCTGATGACAAAAACCCATGTGCTTGGGCTTATGAATACATTTTGAACATTTTATGCAGTGGTGAGGAAGATGCCTCATAAAAACATAAGAAATATATGCCATACATTAAGCGTGTCTGCAAAACTTCAGGTATATAGTGTTTGGTTTAGTGTGATTTGTGTCTGACCTGTGATAATGACTTTTTCAAGACGTCCTTGATAAAGACAGTAGTGACTCCATCATCATTGCCATTTGCATGGCACCACCAATCACCAAAACAATCAAAAATCAATGTTTGTTTGTACAATTAATTTTGGTGTTGTTGTTGTATAGTCACAACACAATCACAGAAATCAATGACAATCACAAAAAAAAATAAAAAATAAAATACATAATAAAATGTTGCAGTGCACATTTTCTGCATTCTGTCGCATGCTACAGGCCTGCATGAATGGGGAATATGAATTGCATTATTGTTGATATAAAAGTGCCTAGCACTTTCAGCTCAATGTAAATAATCTTATGCAATTTTGGTGAATTAAAAATTATAAAATAAATATAATAAGTTCATATTAAGTATATGTCGCTAAAAGTAGTACATGCTCTAGCTTTCCTGGATCACCATTATCACCCTGAAGCCTTCCAATTTATGATAACTCATCTTTTCATATGTTGCCTACCTTAATTTATAGTTAGGAAGAGTTGGTGAGGTGGGGGGTCCAAGTTCAAACTGTAAAATAACTTAATGCATATTTCGTCACACGATGAAAGTGTTGTGCACCAAGAATTAAGTTGTCGTGATCTCCTTCCCATGTTCAATCACACTGCGTGACAAAGTATGATGGTGTGCGAAGTCATGCAAAACTTTTTTTCAGTTGAAAATACATAATATTTTTCAAGCTACTGTAGAACCCACGCAGCTAGACCAATGAGGGAATAGCTCGGAGCGAAGGTTTAAGCGTGATGTATTCCGCTATTGCTGTGGGAAAAGGTAAAAGTTATTGTATGAAATATCTCTAATTACTTTACTCGCGTATCTGACTCCATTTCGAATTTGGTTTTAATCATGCGTGGAGCTCTGAGTGGTTACACTCGACTCGTCTTTAGGTACCACCATTACTCAATATATGCTTGCCAGAATCAGCATTATTGCTGAAGCTCAGTTTGTTGGAGAACGCAGAGGTTGGGGGTCTAACCAACACAATACATGCATTACATTTGTCTTAGATAGTTGCGAGCCCAGGTCTGAGTGCATTTAAAGGGCTCCTTAAGGAAAATTTGACCAGAATCGGCGTAGAACGCCCATGGTTTCTCTTCACATCAAATCACCAGAACCATACACTACCAACCCTGTTTTGCGGGCAGAACTTGGCTGCCTTTCCCAACTTGTGAACGCCACTAAAGACTTGCTGTACCAGGCCACTAATCAGTTGGTCCTTGGTCAGAATTGTCCCCCTGAGTCTTCAGTCATAATTTAGGCTGAAAAGGGTATAAAATGGATGAGAGTCATAGAGACCACGCAAATTAAATATAAAAATAATTGAATAACAGGCAGGGAGGTCATTAGCTTAGAATTAACAGTCAATTACAGACTTGAGTCTCAGAGACGCCTTTTTAATCGTTGCGTAAAAACTTGAAGGGCGGCAACCTTTGCGTCACAGTGCCTTGCTGTCTTTCGGGCCCTCTTTCTCCAACAGCCTCCTGCTTTTGCTGTTTGCCCGTTAATCTTTTTCTCTCGCTGAAGGAGCCACATCCTCCGTAAAGCCGACGTACAGTGATCCAACTTGTTTTATTTACTTGTGATCCATGTGTGTGTTTGTAATGAGCAGCATTAAACATATTCCTCTATGTTGATATGGCAATAAACTATAGAATCTTAGAATATGGCAATAAACTATAGAATTCGCCAGCGCGGCGAGTTTCGCGGCAGTATGGAGAATCTTTGGGGGGGATTTTTCTTGTAAACAAAGGCGCTGTGAAAGTTGAGGGCTGTCAGAAAAAAGACTGACATGGAAGCACAGAAAGGGAGGGAGAGGCACAGAGAGAGAGGAGGAAGAGTACAGGTCAAATAGGGAGAGAGGATGTGGAAGATAGCAGAGACTGAGACAGTGCTGTGCAGTTAGGTGGTAGTGTGGAGTAATCAGGTGGTGTTGTGAGGTGTCATTTTGGGATAGTTAGTTGAATTAGCATTGTGGTAGTGTGGAGTAGTGAGTTGGAGTAGTGATGCCAGTGTAGCCTCATGGGTGCTGTAGTAAGGTGGCAGTGTGTAGTTTTATTTTTTATGCAAATTTTTTTTGAGTCTAGAAGATAAACACGGAGAGGGGCTGCTTGCTGGTGGTTGATTACAAAAAGATTTATCCATCTGAGACCAGCCAAGTGTAACAAAAGTATATCTAAGTAACGAGACAGAATTCAGATGCTGCACTTATGCCATGAGCGAGAAAACATAGATTTTCTATAGCCTTCTATTCTATTATTTTTCAGCCTTGAAATACCAATAAGTTGTGTTTTTGGGGCAGGATTTAAAACTGGCTTAGTGGACGTCAGACAGCATATTGCTCAAACAACAATTTGTCTCAAAGTATCCATATTTTTGGGTTAGACCACAGTACCAATGGGAAAATAGGAGAATAAGGCTTCATAAAACCAAAGCTCGACCAGCATGACACCACAAAGCTTATTTATTTTTCTTTTTATAATTTTCTTTTTTTAGAGGGCTCTTTTAAGTTGTATACAATGTCTGAGCATTGTCTTCCATTTTCTCTGAGTCTGGCTAATCACTTTATTTCTTATTCACAGCCTGGGCCCTGTTTCTTGTAACTGGCTAACTGACTTAGCTGGCTTGAGAAACCCCCCCCCCCCCCCAAAAAAAGGAACATAGGAAGTAGCAAAAACGCTGTTATGGGTTTTACTCAGTGCAGTTAGCCAGCTAGCACAGTTAGCCAGTTACAAAGAGGAACAGGGCCCTGGATATTTTTCAGAGCCTCTTGAGGCTCCATTGCTCCACAATGAGCCTCCATTGCAGGGCCCATCATTGCACAAGTGAGTATAGAGCCAGTAAACTAGCAGTAAGTCATCATTTGATCTGGCATCTCAAAAGAAAAAATGGTCCTAATCAATATGTATTTCATTCAGCGTGGACCAGGGTGCATTCTGGAAGAGGTAAACAAACAAAAAAGCACCAACAAAATAAAAAAATAAAAATAAACATGCAAGGTGAATTTGCACTTGACTGCAGGATAGAGCGGTTTTGTATGGGGAAATGGCTGCATCTGAAAACCCAGAAGCAAACAGGGAAAACGGGTTTGTGTCCACATCAGTGGGGAGTCTGGGAATGGAAATGCCAGCTGAACGTGACAAAAAGAGCTCCTACAGTCCACAGAGACTACAGCAGCTCTTTTTTGTGTGTTTCTTTAATATCTGATAATTTGCGAATCCAGGGTAGAGAATTGAGTGCAGTAGTGGAACTCAGTCTTATTTGTTTTTCAGCTGGAATGTAGAAGGAATATTAATGTGATTTACCCCCCCCCCCCCCCCCCGCACAACACACGCGCGCACACACGCACACACACACACGCACACACGTTCACCACACCAAAACTCACACACACTTTGAATATAGCACACACACACACATATACATACACACTGTGCACAAACACTGACACATGAAGCTTGAACAAAGCATCATGGCGCTTTATTTCTATCAGAATTCTGAATTTAAAGTGACACATGGTGTTCTTCTTTGTTCCTTCTTCAGAGAAACAGAATTTAACATCTTTTTCTCAGACAGCAGCGAGATAAGTGGATTGTTTCTATGACTGCACATGCCTTATTAAAGTAGAATAACTCAGAGCCATGTCCGTAGGAATTATCCCCTGAAATTGAACAGCTTGTTCTGCAGAGCCTTGGCTTTAAGTTTAAGGAGGTCGTTATCAGAGGTCAAAGGTCCAGGGGTCACAAAGTAAAAGTCCTGTCATGGTTTTTTTTGTCCATCCGTGAACTAATCCAGCTGATTTAATTAATTAGTTCTACCTCCTGGCTGAAGGATTGTGCTAATGTGCAAATCCAGGTGATTGGAACAAAATACTGGGGAGGATTTTACTTTCTGAACCTGGATTTTCCATCTCTGGTTGTTACAGAAGACATTCTGTAAGAAATCTTGGGAACTCCAGTTTGTGTTGTTATGATATCATCAGTGTCACTTGGGAACCAATGAGTATTACAGTTACCTACAAAACTTGTGACGAATGAGCTGACCTCTGCAATCTGAGAAAATCTAATGATATATAGATAGATTCATAGTAGTACAAAGAACATTACTTGTTCGCTAGATCACATTCATTTTGCTATCAACTATCAAGCTATCAAGAAATTAATCTTGAAATACAATTTGGAATACATTGCCAGATGCCTGCTGCCTTGTCGCTGTTCTCTGCGTAAGAACATGTATGTGTATGTGTGTGTGTGTTATGTTCAAAGTCTTACAATAGCATTACCGAACTTAACCAAACTGGAAGCTGCTTGCCATTACATCAGTAGGAGCACCAAGCATATTGCAAACGGCACACAGCTGTTAATGGGGTTGCGTGGTCGAGGATAACCTCTTTGTACGTTTTGTTCACGGTGACAAAAACTTTGCACTTCGCACTGTCAGAGAGCAGCTGCTTGCTTTGTGAGTTGCGGCTACATCCTCGGCTGTGTCATGTTCCCGCTCTGTGAATGGAGTAGGATTGGCCTCCCTCTGCATGTGCACGTGCCCTTGAACACAAAGACTCTGCTCTCCTGAGGGACGGTTCCCAGGAAGGGAACATTATAATTAGAATGCATTTATTACTCCCGCTTTATCGCGAAACATAGGCCGTCCTCAAGTCAAGGTGCTGCCTTAAAGGCATTCTAAGGACGGCGAGTAGGACTGAAGTGTCATTGATTATTTCATGTTTTTATAATTTTGTAGTTTTGTTTTAATGTTTAAACCTAATAGCTTTTTAGTACTTTCAAAGGCAGTGTTGCACCTTTCTTTTATGCATGAAAAGCGATTCATAATTATAGAATTTTTTTGCGTGTTATATTACTATTTTACCTAATTTCACTCTTTTCCCTGTTCTTTTTTTTCATGCCTCCGCGCCAGCGAGAGTGGCCGGAGGCATTATGTTTTCGGGTTGTCCGTCCGTCTGTACGTACGTACATACCAGGGGCTGCCTTAGGCCAGAAATTGCCCATTTTGACGTTTTTTTATGACAAAGGCCGAAAAATGTAATTCCCTCCGGACATTCGGGCCGGTAAAAAAATAAAAAAATGAATTACGCAAATAAACGCGAAACGCGACGCTATTCCAATGATGACAGCTGCTGTCTCTGGGGCTACGGAGGATTAAGATTTAAAACATTTTCCCGACTGGGCGAAGGTGGCAAAGATGGTCTGTCATTCCCGTGTCAAGTGTGCCAGCAGAGCGAGGATTCTCGCTCCAAAACCGCACTCAGAAGCCGCCTGCAGGAGGAGAAGGTTACGCGACACAGGCGTATTTCAAGCTGCGCTAAAACTTATGAGACATTCGATTTCAAATCAGCAGCTGCTCACTTCCATGAAATGAAGCCTCATCGCAAATGAAAAGACCCTATATGGATTGCTCGTTTTTATTTTTTTGCCAGTTATAAAAAGGCTGTTTTTAACTGTCAGTAGGCATAGGCTACTTGAACTTAATAGGCTATAAGCTTGATATTTTTTTTCCCAAAATCGTTGTTCATTAACGTTAGGTCGGAGCCCAATTGTCACGTGTAGTTGCTGACTCTTTTCCTTAGCCTATAGCATCTTCTGCAACTGCAAGAAATATCGTTATTCAAAATTAGGTTATTGCTCGTTATTCTGAAGAAAAATGTGTTCTAATAAACTAATGATGCAAAATCAAGACAGCTTCTTTTGTTGAGAAAACATTACGCACGCAGTCACGCACACAAAATGCGCGATTTTAATGTAATTCATCCACTTGTGCAAGGCGAAGCTGTTATATTAATTTGTATATTATTATTTTATTTTCAAATAGTTTTCAGTGCAAAATATAATACTATGCTGTAACATATGTTGTTAGGCTACATCATTAAATGCACTGTCGTTCATGCATTGAAAATAGATAAGGCCATTTTTGTTATCATATGTCCGACAAACTGTAATCATTCCGGACATTCTGGCCGGCAGTTTAAAATCCAAGCGCAACCTCTGGTACATACGAACGTACGTACGTACGTCCTTCCCATTCTCGTGATCGCGATATCACAGGAACGCCTTGAGGGAATTTCTTCACTAAACGTCCACTTGGATTCAAATTTGGTGGTCAAAGGTCAAGGTCACTGTGACCTCACAAAAGACGTTTTTGGCCGTAACTCAATAATTCCTATGGTAATTATGACAAAATTTCACACAAACGTCTAATAGGATAAAATGATGAAGTGATTACATTTTATATCCAAACGTTCAAAGGTCAAATTCACTGTGACATCATAATGTTTTTTTAACATGTTCAGGTGCATGACTGTACAGTCTCCTAATTTCATTTGCAAATAAAAAACATGACAAAACTGTATTGGCTGGCTAATTAGCTTCTCTATCAGTCCCCTGTACTCTTCTGTAAAAATAGTCTCTAAGTGAAGGCAGCATGTTTCTCACTGGAAATTATTCACTGGAATCATACATGTCAATATAGTGATAACTTCCATCTCAAGGTAGTTATTTCTAGTTTTTTTTGTTGAAGTAACACATTTAAAACAACTGCAGAGGATACTTCACTTCTGTAATCTTTTTCTGTAATCTGGATTTTGTATTTGTTTTTTTTATTTGTTAATCATTTGTCAATGTCACATTGCTTTTATCACCATGCACCTCTCTTGGTGTTTTTTTTATTATTTTTTATTATGTTTTTAGTTTTTTTATCCTGCGACACTTTTCTTCTGTTTCCGCCCGTTCTTTTTCCGTGAAACAAATTGAAAGCATTCAGAGTGCTCATCTCCATGGAGAGCTCTCCAAAGAACAAAGTGACAGGGATGTTTATGAAGACAAATACTACTTATCTGTCAGTGCAGTGAGCTGGGAACCTTATGAGATAGGGGGGAAATCATTTGGCGAGCAGGCAACCGGCAGGCCTCTCTCTGGGATTCAATCTGCCTGTGGCCTAGAGCACTTCTCATTTGTGATGGGTGACCCTTCCCCAAAGCCTTTGAAATGGCAGGAATGGCATTCCCCAATATGGGATGGACCACTTTGCCTGGTTCTGAAACTACAGCCCCTTCAGTACTAGGTCAGTTCGGAATCGTAAAGCCACCTGGACCATTCGCCCCTGGTGCTCTGTGCAGTGATACTGAGAAGGAATCCCTCTGTACACGGGTGCTGTGATACAAAAGTGTGTCACTGGCTGAGAAGTGCCGACTCGTCTTTTCCCGTTCTCTGTAAAGCGCTACGCTACCAGTCCGTGACTGAAGTGGAGTCCACATCATTTCTGCAAATAGCTCTTTTTCAGCTGAGTTACTTTTAAGTCACAGGCCTTGAAAGCAGCTTTCTCTGGGCTCTTAGTGTTTTTTTCCCCCCTAGAAATACTGAAGCATTTACACTGTTATCCATTTAGGCTGGATACATTCTTTACTTAACATTTTACTATCTGAATAAAGCACTGCCACACTATGAAAGTTGTAGTGTTCATTTAACTCTAACAGAGTTTATATGAGTCCAAGAGGGATCACATGTACCCTATCACAGTCAATTTAACACTGAAGATTTTACTGTGCATCATCTTCCTCATCATCATCATTATCATCATGTGAAAGTCCATGTGAAATAACTTCCTAAAAACTGAAATTGCACCCAGATTTTAAACTTTTCCCATGTTTACCATCACAAGCAGATGATAAGTACAACATATATTTGTAAATAACTAATTTTCACCAAAAAAAGTCACTTATACCCTGAAATTCTCACATTACTCTCAGATGTGTAGGTTTAGTTGGATCTCAAAAGAGGGCAGGTGATACACCCATACCTGATATCAGCCATGATGCAGATGAAGGTAGAAGTGAGAACACAGTGTATTACATTATGTAATATTTATATCTGCATGTATGTAAGTATTTGCATATTCATTTATTTAATTTGTATTCTATTCTAATTACTGCCAGTAAAATCTCCATCTTGTTCTAATTAATTAAGCACTATTGAATTAGTATAGATCTACAGTATGTGCAAATGTATGTTTAGTATTAGACTTGGTTGATCTATTGATGTAGTAAAATGTGTAGTAAGTAATGTGTGAACTTACCCCGATGGCTTACCGTCGATTTGTACCGTAACCTTAAAAATCACATGGGCGCGTAAGCACTCCTCCAAACCCGGAGAGGCGTGTCCAATCGTGTATAAAATTCAGCCTTTCGGTGAGCCCGTAAACGCGCGCTGGTGTGAGCTGTGGAACAGACCGATTTAGACCAGTGCCGCTGCTCTAATGGGAAAAATGCTGTTTCTGCATTTCACGCCCCCTCTGTGTCAAGCCTCTAATTCCGTGTGATAAATCGAAGCCTGGGTGGGTCCCCTCTTTTTACACTAACTTTGCCCGTGAATGCAACAAATTAAATATCATATTGAGGAAGGTGACAGCCAAATGCCCTTACTTGTCAGAATCGCTGTGTTGTCACTGTCCCTGCACAAATGGCCATACCCTGTGCATAAAAAAAGTTACGCGGATTAGTCCCGCCACGGAATATTAGATAATGTTCCGTAATAGCCTACTTCCCTTTGCTAAGACTCAGATTACCATTTTATTGTTATTTACTTTCCACCGGATTATGTAATATGGATTTATGGTATCAATATTGACATTGCGATACTGGGATATTTAAGAGTTTCAAAGAAACTGGTAACTTGTAGGGTGGAACTTGTAAGGGCTGGATGTGCAGACAGATTCCCAATTGGAATTACATTAATTTGAACTCATTTTTCATCTTTCTGAAAGGCAAAACCATATTCTGAATTTTGAATGAAGCATTGTTAGGGCATTGGTTCAGTGTATGGGATTAAAGCATCAACTTTAACAAGGTCCTGCCACGGAACATCCTGGAAACACGCTAGAAAGGCGCACGCCTCAGAAGCCCATTTTCCTTTCCCACGACTCTCCTTTAAAAAAAAAAAAAAAAGAAAGATGAAAAAAAAATGAAAAGACATCTTAAAATACAGTATAGTTCTGTCAAAACAGAAGGCAGCCTTGTCAACAAAAGCAATCCATAAACGAGAACAGCAGGAAGGAGAGCAGGTGGAAAGGTCAGACCTTATTGATCCGCGTTGCACTGAAGCGTGGGGGATACACAGACTCCAGCGCAGGGGTCTGCCAGCTAATGTCGAAAATCGGCTCTGTTCCCCGCCAGCGCTCAGAGTGAACAGACGAAGGGCAGCCCCCTCCGCTTTGAGCAACGGCCTTTCCGTTCCGTTTATTTATTTATTTATTTATTTATATTTTATTTTCTAACGAAAGAACCGAGCAAAGAGTTTACTCAGACTCTTCGGCCCAGGGCAGTGTGCGTGTCTGGGACTGTGCGTTCTTCTTGCCTGGTTTACAGGACAGATCGGTGTATGGCAGACTTCTTCCGTGAACGTGAACACTGTGCCAGGCAGCAGGCTAATGTTGTCTTGTTTCAGTGTCAATGCCATGTGTCGTGAACTCATGCTTTTATGCCCCTTGTGTAACATTTTATATCCTCCTGAGACCCGCAGAAATTTTAATGGAACGGTGACTATGCGGTTAAAGTGCAGACTTTCAGCTTTAATTTGAGCCGGTTTACATCCATATCAGGTGAACTGTGTAGAAATTGTAGTCTTTTTTCTATTTTAGTCCCCCCCATTTTATGGACCAAACATAATTTGGGAAATTAACATAAACTTTAGTAAACTCTGCTTCCAGATATGCAGTATCTGACTCATTTTTCTATTGAACTATATACAAAATAAGTCAAGGGAAGAAACCCTTAAAGTGATCCATCCACATCTACTGCATATCTGGCAGCAGAGTGATGGTTTGAGGCTTGTTTGATACCTCAGACCCTTGACTTATAGCCATTTAGCCAACCATGGGTTCCATACTGTTCCAGTTTAAATTACAGCTTAATCTTGACTCCCCCAATTCCCTTAGAGATCCATTTAAATTCAGAAAGGTTATAGTATCGCTTGTAAGACTTCCTGGAAATATGATATCAAGAATCTTTTGATGTTGTTGGTTCACAGGAAGTCATGACATGTAAAACATATGCAACCAAATGGATGTAAACCCGATATGTATGGAATACTTTAGGACTACAAAGTCAAACTACTAAAACTGTCAGGGGCACTGGTGGGAATTGGGAAATCTAGTGTGCATCAGACTAACCGCTCTGCATACCTGTCTGTATCACACAGACTGAACGCTCACCATACCTGTCTGCATCACACAGACTGACCGCTCACCATACCTGTCTGTATCACACAGACTGACTGCTCTGCATATCTGTCTGTATCGCACAGATTGTCTGCTCTGCATACCTGTCTGTATCACATAGACTCACGGCTCTCCATACCTGTCTGCATCATACACACTGACCGCTCTCCATACATGTCTGCATCACACAGACTGACCGCTCTCCATACCTGTCTGTATCACACAGACAGACTGCTCTCCATACCTGTCTGTATCACATAGACTGACCGCTCTCCATACATGTCTGTATCACACAGACTGACCGCTCTCCATACATGTCTGCATCTGTTTTGCGTAGACTGACTGCTCAGAGAGAAAATGTGTGAGAGAAAAAGACAATGTGTGAGCCCCTACATATGCGTGTGTGTGTGTGTGGGTGGGTGTGTGTGTGTTTGTGAGGTGCGTTGGCAGAGACAGCAGTTTTTCTGCAGATCTGTCTTTTTGTCTCAAGCGCTGGAGTCCAGGTGAAGGGCTGCTAATTATTTATTTCTGGCGTGCATATACGCATATGGTGTGGAGCTCTATTTTCAGGTGCTTTTTAGCTTCAATGACATTCATAGTGTGATCATCTTTAAGAGTGTTTTTTAATTTTATATTTTGTATTTATTTCCTATTTTTAATAAAGAGCCATTTTTTATTTTTTATTTTTACATTACATACAGTATATATAAAAAGATATTTAACCCATTATATATGTAACTTAGTACTGAAATATACTCGTGTAGCTATGAAACCTGCAGTATATGTACATCTGTAAACCAGCTGTATAGTCTAGCCCAGGGGTAGGCAACCCTGGTCCTAGAGAGCCGCAGGGTCTGCTGGTTTTTGTTGTTACTCACCACTTAATTGATCAATTAAAGCAGTTGATTACACAGTTAACTCACCTCACCTGGTTTCTTTGGTCTAATTAGTTGCTGTGTTTAAGGTGAAAACAAAAACCAGCATACCCTGCGGCTCTCTAGGACCAGGGTTGCCTACCCCTGGTCTAGCCTTTTATAAAATTCACGATTTGTTCATGCTTATCTAGCTTCAGGTGACTCCATCAGCAAGCGAGCCAATGTGTGCGGATTCATCCTCCCTAAATCCGTCAACTGCCACCGTGGGGGAGGGGCCTGGAAGCAGTCCGCACGCATCGCAGATGGCATACATCTCTCCAACCGCTTCCTTCCTCTGCGATTAATGTGCAATATTTCATCTTTTGTCATATTTTAATCTCCACCGATGCGCCATTCACGGGTTCATTTCCCTCCGCCCCCCACCCCACCCCACCCCACCCCCTGTTACTGCCGCCTGATTTGCAGCTTAGCATCGCAGGCAGGGCCGTCAGATAACAGCCACCGTGCAGATTAAAATGCAACAGAGACGTCGCTGAGTAGGCATTGATCATCCCGCCCATCGAATGCGAAATGCGGCTCGCGTGCGCGGGGGCGGGGGCGGGGGAGGGGCCGTCTTTGGACCACTGCCCGCCATCACTCTGGACTCTCAGAAGAAAGAGAGGAGAAAGGCACGCGTGCCCGATGGCAACGTCTGAACGGACGAGGCGATGCATTAATGAGTGTCCCTCCGCGAAAGGGCCCCCTGACGAGCTGTATGGCTTGAGCGTTCAAGCGCATTTTATTACATTTTATTTTAATTTAATTAAATAAAACGTCAAATGATTTCAGTTGAACCGCAGTGAAGAATGAACTGCAGGAGCAGAAACCAGGAGAAAGAGATCCAGGAGATCCAGATTTGGGGGAAGCTATAGACATAGGACAGACAGACAGATAGGCACACGGACAGTACTTTCTCCAGGACCAGATAAAAAGGGCAGGCATACAGATAAGCAGTGACTGTTTCAATAATAATAATAATAATAATAATACTAATAATAATAATACTGAGAGAGGTCACTCATATTTTAACTAACTGTTTTGCATTTTTTTTTGCCGGGTCCACAGTTACAACCTAACATTGTGTTTCAAATATTTGGCTAGTAAGTCTTTCCCCATACTTTTGAACAAGGCAGCATTTCAGGAGAAAGGTTTCCATGTTTCAGGTTGCAATACGTGAAACCTCAAAGCATGATACTTGCGTACAATAATATTTTGTTGGTGGAGCTTTAATATATTTTGTATTTACTTTCTAGTTGAAATGGTTGATATAGATAGCTAGTAATGATTTGTGCTAATAATTCCCATGTTCAGTTAGCATTATAAGCTAGCTTGCCAAATGGGTTGGTTAGCTGCTGACAGCATCAGCAACTGGAAGGCTAGCATTAGTGAGTGTTTAGCTTCCTTTTCTATTTAGTACACAAGTTGTGGAATTAATGTGACAATCAGAACAGTAGGCGTTAGCCACTAACCTCTACAGACTCCAAATTAATTCCTCAACCCTACTCTTCACTAGCACTTTAATACCTCACCCTAACACATGGTTTGGTGTAACTTTTTTATTTGTTTTCAGAGCCTGCTGTTGTTTATTTAATATAGTTCAATGCTAATCGGGTAGTTTTGTCCTTGGTTGTATAACTTACGTTCATGTTCAATATGATTTGACAAGTTGTCATTTGAATCTGCACTTTTTGCACTTACTGCTGTCTATCTTTGGACTATACTCCCCCCTTTAGGGAATTGCTGCACTTCGATCCCTGATTGTTGCGCTTGAGTCTGCATTGTAAAGTTGCTCTGGCAAAGAGCATCTGCTGAATGCCAGTAAAGTAAAGCAAATATTGCTTACAGTGTTGTGTAAGTAGTTTTTAAAAAAAACAGCCCAATATTATGTAGCTATCAATAATCGTGCATCTCTCTTTTTGTCTTTCTCTTTTTCCCCTCTCTCTCCCGCTCTCTTTGGCTTTTTCTTCTCTCTCTCTGTCTCGCTCTCTCTCTCTCTGTCTCGCTCTCTCTCTCTCTGTCTCGCTCTCTCTCTCTCTCTCTCTCTCATACACACACACGCCTAGGTAGTGCTTTGATTAAAGAGACAGTGGTGAGTGAGCACTTGCCCTGGGGCAGCCGCGTTACTGATCTCCGGGGTCCTCCGCACACCGCATTGTGGCTGACAGCAACGAGCAGTGGCGCGAGCGTTAGCGATGCTTCAGCTTGGCTGTAACTCAAAGAGCAGAGTTGAGCGGAGAGACAGCAGAGTATGCAGTATTTACCTCACACCCCTACCACACCTCTCCTCCATCCCCCCCCCCTCTGCCTTTCCAACAAATCCCCCCCTTGCCAGTATCCCACCCTCCTGTTTCACTGTCATAGATTAGCAACCAAAGCAACAGGAGAGGTATTTAGTGTTGTCAGATTATATTCAATTATACAATTATACCCACTTTTCTGCTATAATGCTGGAACTAAACTAGCACCTGATGGGTTTGCATTTGGCTGACCTAGCACAGCAAGATTGTTTTTTTCACTCATTTGCAGTAACCAGAACTGAAGCGCGAGGCAAAACCCTTTCAATGCAGCTGTGTAGCAGTTTACAGGAAGCTGCTTCCAATCCACATGTGACCAAGGCTGAAGTTTTTCTGAAAAAAATAATTCAAACTGGACTCCATTTTACTGCAATGCGTTTTTATTTGGTTGAAGTGATCAATGGTGGCGGCGTGCTGAACGTGTCATTCTCCTCGCCGTTGTTTACGTGCTGACGCCAGCTGAAGCGGGCTTGCTGACTCCACCCACAAAGTACCTGCAGCTAGGCCAGAGCCAATAATGCAAGTGGGTTGTGCTGATGTGGCTCAGCATGGGAAATAATCAGAAATGTTTTTAAATATTCATATTCCATAATAATAATAATAATCCATGTGCATGCCCTTTTACTGAGTTGCAGTTGCCTTCTCTGACTGGACTGTGGACCACATCGGTTAGCTTGGCAGGGGAAGGATCTTTCTCACCTGTGACCGTCTCTGGTAATTTGGTGTCAGGTTGAAGGGAGGGAGGTGTCAGCTGCCGTGACACATGGCGCTTTACCGCCATGCTGACAGAGAGATGGGTGAAGGCCTGAAAAAAGTCTTATTAGCTTAGCCCCACAGTGGGGAGGTCTCTCCTAAGAAACCCCATGACTGCTCCCTCTCGTCCCCACTGAGACCAGCCCAGGTCCTGCAGCAGTCACACAGGAGACCATCCATTTTGGAAGGAAGGAATGTGTGTGTGTGCGTATGTGTGTGTGTGTGTGTGCGTGCATGTGTGTGTGCATACGTGCGTGTTTTTG
Organism: Ilyophis sp. 1 JC-2022; assembly: GCA_022702515.1. Taxonomy (NCBI): domain Eukaryota; kingdom Metazoa; phylum Chordata; class Actinopteri; order Anguilliformes; family Synaphobranchidae; genus Ilyophis; species Ilyophis sp. 1 JC-2022. The sequence continues at coordinate 29,949,006 of CM040404.1, forward strand.
TGTGTGTGCGCACGTGTGTGTATGGCTCTTCAGTGTTGTTCCTGCATGAATGAAGTCACGCCACACCATTTAAAACCTATGACGCAAGGTGAACCAGGAGCTGCTGATCTAGATGCTAACCGATCCAAACTGATGCAGGATTAGCTAAGCCCGTCTTTCTGTTGTTTTCATCCTGCACGTTTTTCTAAGCGTGTTGGATTCCGTACCCGTCAGGTTGACAGATTATCTTAAATGGTTTACAAAGTTCTGTGTCATCCGACAGCCCCGTAGGGCTCCGGCGGAGGTGACTGCATCAGAGTGATGGGTCTGATTGTGCAGTGGCCGATGGCTCGTATCGCAGCAAATGACATTCACTGAAGCTTGAAATAAGAGGAAAGATCCCTATGAAGAAAAATGGCGCGTGCGTGTCATTCATTTTTATTATTTTCTACTGCCGGTATCTAATCCAAAGGTGGATGTACAATCTTTGCATTTAAAAAGTGAAGAGATCGTTGTGGAGTGAGGAGCAATGACTCAAGGGAAAGAGGTGGAGGAAATTACGTTGTGCGTCAGTACAACGCATACACACTTTGGGCCATGGTTACTCCGCATAGATTCTTAAATACATTTTGTTTCTTCCTGTGTTGCCTGAAATGCCTCATCCCTTATTCTTTACAGTATTCAGTTTCTCTTTCTTTCATTGCCGCGAGTTGCCTTAATCCTGGGCTTTTCAGCACGGGAGCTGTGAAATTAGACTCCCGCACCGCACACCTCACCGATGACAGAGCAGCCATCGGCGAAATGGCAGGAAGCGGCGGGTCCCGGGGGAGGTGCGATGAAAGCGCGTGTCTGGAAGCCAGCCCCCAGGTTAAACGCCATCGGATTACCGAGGCTCTGCCACGTTTGCAAGTCAGCGGCGGATTTGTCGCGTCGAAACCTGTGAGGCATATGCACGTCACGTGCTGAAATGGGCCCCCGCCCAGTCTAGTCCTTCTAGTTGGCTGTTTTGTTCATTTTTTACCAAGTACATATATCCCAATTTGGCATGTCACACCATATTCACAAGCCCAAAGCTTGTGATGCCAGCTGCCACTTCTGTTTGTGTCCTCCACCAGCCAAACTGCACAGTTATTGCACGTGTAGCACGGTTGGCTATTAACCTATGATTCTACCATTCTTGGTTATCTACAAGGATGACCGCTGATGAAGTCGGTCACATATGCCCCTCTCCATTTTTTCCTGGGTGTAATCCTTAAAGCAAAATTTTAACTAAAACGGTCTCAAAATGACACTTCTAGCACGTATACAAACGTGAATGAAGCGGATTCTGTCAATACAAACAATTTATTCTGTGTGGTTTCTGGGGTTGTTATTTGATATATATGTTGTATTTTAACCTCACTGTACAGCACTCTGTGCACTCGTGCTGTGAAGAGCGCTTTATAAATAAAGTTTTACTTACTTACTTACTTACTTACTAACCATGTTATGAGAACTGATCGGAACCACTCACAGTCGCAGACACCAAAAGTAATGGGAATAAGGCTTTATTTGAGGTCGACAGGACAGGATCAAAGTCCATAAACAAAGTCCATAAACAGTGCAATACAGACAAGGCAGATTCGTAGTCAGTTCCAGGCAGGGATCAGAGTCCAGCAAACCTCCAATGCAGAATAAGCAAAAGCGAAGTCCAAGACAGGCAGGGGTCAGAACTGGGGAATCCGTCAGAGCAGGGGTGCGACCCAATAGTCGAAAAATGCACCCTCCCTTCCTCCACTACCACCTCTTCTCCTCCTTGCCCCGGAAATTGATTTTTGTGTTTTAATTTAATGTTGCTGATTACATCTTAATTACGTATTAATGGTTACATTTTAATTAATGTCTCAACGCGAACCACAATGTCAGGTACATTGTATACTGTACATGCAAATACTTGTACTCAAAACATTCAGACAGTTTTGCATACTTCTGGGTAGGAGAGGAGTGGTAGTGGGGGAGTGGAGGAAGGGAGGTGAAGAGTGAAGAATATTGGGACGCAGCCTTGGAGAACTTGACAGGAACAGGCAAGACAGGCAGGAGAACAGGAACTGGACGGGTAAACACAGGACTGGACACAGGACTCTGAACAGGACTCTGAACAGGACTCTGAACAGGACTCTGAACAGGACTCTGAACAGGACTCTGAACAGGACTCTGAACAGGACTCTGAACAGGACTCTGAACAGGACGGGAAAACTGTTGGAAAGTAATGGACACAAGCACGAAGGCAGGGCACAAGACGATCTGGCACAGAACAAAGAAACAGGGGAGGCTATATGCCAGACTAATGAAGAGACAACGAGGAACAGGTGAGACGAAACATAATGAGGAAACACATATCAGGTGCGGGAAGCAGAGACACAAAATGGGGAGAAAGGGAAAACATGGAATGGACTACAAATATTGAAACTACATATAAACGGAAAAACCAGGAACAGACTAAGACGTAGAGGCACGGGACGTGACAAACCAGTCCTCTTACGTATTTTTTTTGTGTAATTAAAATTATTTATAAAAGTACTATTTTCTTCAATGTGTTTAGCAAGCTACCAGAAAAGACTAGCAAAATGTCAGCAGGTTGGTTTGTTTACCATAGATATATACTACCAGGCACGCTTGCTTCCATGGAAATTTGGACCAATGAGTGGTTTCTGACACAAGAATTACCGACAGGATCTACGTTCCAAATCAAATATGAAAAATCCAGGAAAGGGCCATTTAATCTTCTAAAAATATATATGTAAGAGGATTGGTTATCGTTTGAATTGACTGAATCCGCTTTGTTCGTGTTCATATAGGTGCTAGAAGTGTCATTTTGAGACCATTTTAGCTGCGCTATAGAAGTGAATGGAGAGCGACAAATACCCTATTCTGGATTATCACCCCATGGAAGCACAAAGCAACTAACAATCATATTTTGCCCCCATTTGGACTCCTATCATGGCCAAGTAACAACACAACCCAAAGTTCTACCAAAGTTTAATTGTGCTTTAAGCATTGCAGGGGGCAGGGGGTGGGGCAGGCAGTGACAGTGGGGTACAGATTGCAGGTGCCTTGTGGCAATTGATCAAACAGATGTTAATAGCCAACTCTAAAACTAATAATGCACCTTCTCACTAGGCCAACACCTAGAAAACCTATCCACAATGACTAAAATAACCGTATTGTAAAAAATAATGCCCAGCGCGCCTGTCTAGAATTACGTCTTCTAGCCTGTTGGATTACGTCTTCTAGCCTGTTGGATGTATTCTAAGTTTTTGTGGTCGGTCCATACAGTAAAGGGGTGTCCCGCTCCCTTTAGCCAATGGCGGCACTCTTCCAGGGCCAATTTGACTGCCAGTAGCTCCCAATCACCCACGTCATAATTCCTCTCGGCCGAAGTAAGAGCCCGAGAGAAATATGCACATGGGTGCATTTTGCGGTCGATAGGTGAATGCTGGGACAATATAGCACCTACACCAAATTCAGAAGCATCAACCTCCACCACAAAAGAGAGGGAGGGATTGGACATAACAAGAATAGGCTCAGAACTGAACCTCTTCTTGAGTTCCTCAAAAGCAGACTCAGCCTTTGGGTTCCACTGAAATTGAGTCGCCAACGTTTTCTTGGTCAGGGCTGTAATGGGTGCGGCGAGTGCACTGACATTACACATAAAACTTATATAAAAATTAGCAAACCCAAGGAAGCGCTGGGCCTGTTTAACTGAGTGAGGAGTGGGCCAATTGAGTACAGCAGAGACTTTCTCGGGATCTATACGGACCTTGACCTCTGTTACAATGAATCCCGAAAATTAAACAGTGCTAGCGTGAAATGAGCACTTCTCTGCTTTCACGAATAATTTGGCCTCCAACAGGGCTTTCAACACCTGTTTTACATGACCGATATGGGTTTGCAAATCGGAAGAGAATGTTAAAATGTCGTCAAAGTAGACGAACACAAATCTCCCATAGTACGTCATTCACTAACGCTTGAAACACAGAGAGGGCGCTAGTGAACCCGAATGACATACGAATGACTAAATATTAATTGTGCCCGCTGTGAGTGTTAAAAGCGGTTTTCCATTCATTGCCCTCACGCATGCGCACCAGGTTATAGGTATTGCGGAGGTCGAGTTTGGAAAAAATAGTGGTCCCCTGGAGACGTTCAAACACCGAATTCATCAGGGGACGCGGATAGCGGCTTTTAATAGTAATGGTGTTCAGAGAGCGATAATCAATACATGGCCTTAATCCTCCATCTGTCTTCTTAACAAAAAAAAATTCTGTGCCAGCAGGCGAAGTAGATGGCCTTATGAACCCATTGACTAATGCTTCCTCAACATATTCTTTCATGGCCGCACTCTCCGGAGCCGCTAAGGAATATAGGCTCCCTCTAGTAGGGGATAGAGTTCTATGGCACAATCATAAGGGCGGTGGGAAGGAAGGATGGTTGCCCTCTGTTAACTAAAAACCTCCGCTAATTCGACATATTCAGCTGGAACGTTGAGTGGCAAAGGAAATTCAAGTGTCCCTGCAATACCAGTCACTCCCCTCTGAGTGGGCGAACCAGGAGGAGGAGACCACTGAATCTCAGAGTCGGAGAGCTCATCAGTAGAGAGCTCCCTCCAATTGGGACATCCATCAGCCAGAGAGTGCCACTCTAAACTCTCGCCACCAGCCTCAGAGCCTGAGACAGGCTCCTCCTGGTGAGGCGGAGAGGCAACCTCCTCCAGCTCAGACTCGGAATCAGAAACGTCAACATGTTTCTTGGACAAACTGGAAGGAGTGAGGTGATCCTGAGAGGTACATAAGGAACCCCATTGACAAATGACTAGCTTATCCTTTCACCGCCTAATATGGGGATTATGCTTAACCAGCCAAGTGTGACCCAAAACAAGAGGATAAGCAGGGGAATCGACTAACAGAAACTGAATGCTCTCAATGTGAGTCTGCTGAAGAGTCAACATTGTGAGGACAGAAGTAATCTCCTTACTGGTGCCTGGACTCAACGGGCGACTGTCGAGAGCGGTAACCAATCAGGACTGGTCGAGGCACTGTACAGGTATTTTAGTTTTTCTAGCCCACCGGGCTTCAATAAAACACTCCACGGCCCCAGAGTCTATAAAGGCTTCGACCGGAAGAGAGTGCTGTCCCCAAGAAAGGTTAACTGGTAACAGTGTCTGGGGTATAGTACCTTGAAATCCCACTAGAAGCCCATGTTCCTCTAGCGAGACCCCCCTTTTCTCTTAAGTTTAGGATACTGGTTAAGAGTGTGACCCTTCCTCTTGCAATAACGAGACCACTCAGTTTTAGAAGCGGTGTCTCCGGAAGATGAGCACGCTGCCCCATCTACCTGCATGGGCTCCTCAGTACTAGGTGAAAAGGGTTTAACTACAGGAGAAGAGGACTCGGTGAACGGGATAAAAGAGGACCTCATCCGGTGGTCTTTTCTTTGTTCTCTACAGCGTAGACGGTACCGAATATGATTGTCTATCTGAATGCCAGAAGATACAAACGCATCCAGGGAATCGGGCTGCTAGAGAATGGATAGGGCATCCTGAACAGACTCGTCTCAGAGAATAACGTCTTCAGAGGAGCTTCTGACCAACCTGTCTGACCTGCCAGCGCTCAAAACTTTATAGCAAATTCAGCCACTGTGTCGCTACCCTGGTGAAGGCGATTAAGCAGTCTGCTTTTTTGTACTGTGATGGGTTAGTAGTGATGAATCAAATGCAAAGTAAAATGAGATCAGAACAAGTCACCCACAAAGGTTAGGACCACTAAGGGAATAATAACTACAAATACGTAGAAAATAAAAACAGGAAATAATTCCTAGTAGCTAAACAGCTAAATTAAATCTACCCAGGAAAATAGGGCGAACTCGAATATACCGAGTGAGAACACAAAACTAAGTCTCCCGAGTTCAATACTAGAGCAATACAGAAACCTAGAAAAAAAAGCAAACCTTCGGCACGTAACATTATGACGGCCCAAAAACTAAATGGAAAAAAAAAGGTAGAAACACAGGTGAAATGAATAACGAGCAAGGGGAAGCAAAAGATTCTCAATCGGGGGAAACAGGACGAGAACCACAACGAAAAAGGAAACAATAACCCATGAACCATGACACCTTTTGCTTAAAAAAAATTATAATATGGATAGGTCCCCTTCAGTACTGTGTTTTTTTATTTAAAAAAATATATTTTTTCAGTTTTGTTGTGATTGATGAACCCATTTGTCCGGTGCGTCTTCCCCCTGTCTGATCTGTCCGCCTGTGAGAAGATTCATGGGCGTCCTGAAGTTTGTGCACGCATATCTTTGACGGACGTTTGTTTTTCCTGTTTTGAGAAGTCGGCATTCTAAAACTTGATTAATAGTGTGCATGCCTCGTCGCTCAGGGGTGCACGGAGATAGACGTGACACGACCGAAAGGCATGTCAGTCGCCATTCTTTCTCCGGTCCGTGACGGGTGTTTAAAAACTAAAAAGAAAAAAAGGAAAAAAAAAGTTTTATTCTCTTGCTGGGGGCCGGCATCGAAGTGGCGGGAGTCTCTTGGCGTTACCTGTTGTCATCATCAATCTGGCAGATTGACAGAAAGTGTGAATGCTCCAGGCTCGCTGCTCTATCCCGGCATTCATGATTTAAGAGCACAACAGCCTCTCAGCCTGTGCGTGAGCACATACATATATTTGACAAATCAGTTATGACATTTAGGGAAAGAAAACATTCTAAATCGTGGCCTGAATACAGCTGGTCTAATTGACATGTTGGAACTGTATCTTTTTCTGTTGTTCTTATGTCCTTTTTACAGCATTTTCTTAATGCACACTTTTTTAACATGTTCCAATTAGGAATCCCCTTCCATATTCCCAGGCCCGTCTTAACACTGCAACATTCACAGTAAAATGTTCAGTCTTAAATCAACTCTTCGGTCTGAAATGTACTCCGTTAGAGTTGAATTAACACTGGACATTTTATTGTTCTCATCAGTCCAGAAGAGCCATTGAGTGTGGTGCCAGGTGCCGCTTGTTTTTACTGTGCAGTCACTTGCCATCGCCGTTTGCGAGATGAGACGGGAAAAATCCCGCTGACTGAAGCCAGCTCTCCCTGGGTGATGCTAACAACACCGGCTATGCGCCAGTCAGCGCTAACAGATAGTATGCCATGTCAGTACACTGAAACCAAATGCTTTAGCAGGACGAGTTACCGGGGAGCCAGTTAGTCTGAGTTTCTGTTCTGTGTTAGCAGTACAGTGATGAGCAGCAGTGTCACTGATGATATACAGTGGCAGTGATGATTTACAGTGGCTGCGATGCTTGGCCGCAACAGCGTCAATTGATAATGGGGATCGACAGCGAGAATGGCGATTGGCGGCAATGACTGACAGTGGGAGACAGTGACAGTAAAGATTAACAGCAGGGATCTGAAGTCTGAGTTTGTGTACATTTCTGGAGCTGGTGGAAGCTGAATTGTGTGTCAGATTTAGCAGTACTTCAAATAACTAACACATTCTGGATCAAACCTTTACAAATAATTAATTCTCTTAGGAGAAGGTATACAACTGTGGTTAGTGTAGAGTTTGATGAAAGTATTATCCTGTCATTCTCCTTTAGGATCTTCTAAGCAGAGATCTGTGTTTTTACATCATCTCTCTCTCTCTCTCTCTCTCTCTCTCTCTCTATCAGTGCAATACAATTTCCATTTACATAGCTTTATTGGCATGACAAAAACAATATTTGTGTCACAAAAGCATAAAACATTAAAACACATTAAATTAATTTTTATATAGAAACAAAATTGCCTATCTACCTATGTAGATGCATTGCTAAATACTGTACAATACACAAAAGACTACATTTAATTACATCTAGGCAATATCTTTTTCTTTATACAGTTACATACAAAAGCATTGGGATATGAGGGGCCGTTTAGGCCATAATTCATACTCACTCTCACATACATATATACTCTCTCTCACATACATATATACTCTCTCTCACATACATATATACTCTCTCTCACATACATATATACTCACTCTCATATACATATATACTCTCTCACATACATACATACTCTCTCTCACATACATACATACTCTCTCACACATACATATATACTCTCTCTCACATACATATATACTCTCTCTCACATACATACATACTCTCTCTCACATACATATATACTCTCTCTCACATACATACATACTCTCTCACACATACATACATACTCTCTCACACATACATATATACTCTCTCTCACATACATATATACTCTCTCTCACATACATACATACTCTCTCACACATACATACATACTCTCTCATACATACATATATACTCTCTCTCACATACATACATACTCTCTCACACATACATATATACTCTCTCTTACATACATATATACTCTCTCACACATACATATATACTCTCTCTCACATACATATATACTCATTCTCATATACATATATACTCTCTCTCACATACATATATACTCTCTCACACATACATATATACTCTCTCTCACATACATACATACTCTCTCACACATACATACATACTCTCACACATACATATTCTCACTCTCACATACATATATTACCACTTCCACATAAAAATATTTATGTATGTATGAAATAAAAAGTATAGTGGAAACGGAAGGCACTTACATGAAAAGGAAGTCACTTACATGAAATGGAAAGATTGTGATTGGCTCAGAAGCTGGCTGGTACCATAGATATACACAACTACTAGATTCATAATTCGCCCTGTTAAGTTACGTCTGCACTGCTACCATAATATGCCATACAGACTCTTGTCCAGTTCCCACGCACCATGGAGAGGGAAGACCAGAGACATGTATTACAACAGGACATCGGAGTAGTGCATAATATACCATCGCTGCCTAAAACAGGCAGTGTATTGTCCTCATCTCTTGAGGCCAGGTCAGTGCTGTATCATTCTGCGCCGTCTCACAGCGAGATGAGAGCGCTGGCATTAACGCTAGTGTAGCTACCTCAAGAATCCTCAGCAGGCCAGCTTGGACTTGCTCAGAGACAGTCTGCAGTCCTGCACGATATAACACTCCACAACACTTTGGCAACTGACTCTCGGTCGAGGAAAAGGTATCAACTAACGTTAGCTTGCTACCAAGTTTAATCGCTGTGCAAACAGACCAATTAACCGTTATCATTTCGTAATCACGTAGTAATGCTAAAAGATAATCACACCACTTGCTAACGTTAGCTAACTAACCAACAAAAGCAAAACGGCCTTGGCTACTTAGATTTGCATTAAACAAGCTAACGTTAGAAAGTGATGTGATTATTTTTTTAGCATTAGCTAGTACATGATTACCAAATTATAACGGTTCACTTGTCCGTTTGCGCAGTGAATGAACTTAGTAGCAAGCTAACGTTAGTTGTTACCTTTTCCTCTGCCGAGAGTCCCCTGTAGCTTAGCTCAGTAGGCTAAGCTACAGGGCTGATGCTGGCCTCTCAAGAAGCACTGACTGTTTCAGGTGATGATAATATTTATGGATTGCCGGTTGGAGGCTAATAACTTTACTGGTCTGCCCCCTCCATGGTGCTCGGACGCTGGACAACAGCCTACCAGCCGTGGATATAAAAACGTAGATCTATGGCATCAGCCGCTGTGTAACGTTTCAGCGATACTAATATTGAAGAACTATGTAGGCTATGTAAAAAGAAACAATCATTCATTACTTTTTTTTAGTTGTGTGAAAGTGTCCACATTCTGGAATGAGTGGCCTGGCCACCGTCGGGCGGTGAAGATTCACGTAAACAAACGGTAGTGTATTGACGGATGCAGACTTCCTCCGATAAAATTGACTGTAACTCGCTTAATTCGCAACTAATTTGAAACATTTTATAAACATGATAAATGTCTGCATAACACATGTTAACCTGAATTCCAAATTTCTCACAACATATACTTATTTGTAAAACGCCCTTTGAACTATTATGCTAAAGTTGTCAAAATGTTGTCAGAGCTAAGGATGATTTTATTGTTTAAAGCTGCTAGAAAGCAGTAGAGGGTGGTTCTTAATTATTAGCTTGGTAGCTCTGATTATTATAACTGTATTAGGCCAGCTGCAAATCTTGGATGTAGTTTGAATCGCAAATGGAGAGCGATTTTCCAGCTTGGAAGCAAAGTGGTGGAAGTCAGATCGCCGAGCTAACAAGGCGTCGTATGACATGGGTATCGGCTGGAAGACGTACAAAATATTACATTTCCACGAAGGTGTGCTCACCGCATATACATAATATGACAATGAGCATCGTAGATTCTAATGTAAAACCACAAGTGTGCCTAGAGTGTAATGCTGTGTAAAATGCAATAAACGATGTACAATTAATACAATTCTGAATGTCTTTATTTAGCAAAAAATAAATTACTTGCATGAAATGTACAAATGGATAATATAATTTGTTTTGGGAAGTAGTACAATGAAGTTCACAGTGCAACTGGTAGTAGCCCAGATAGCAAGGAAACATTGAATCAATGTTGAATTGATTAAGAGCTGAAAACGCCCCAAAACAAATAAGTGCTTCAATAGGCACAACATAGAACATACGTGGTCAGTCTTTCTTTAAGGCTTCACTGTCGGTTACAGTTCTGTTCCACTGTTGTTTGCATTTGTGACAAAACCAGCGGCCATTTGCAGCAGGTGCATGAGTCCAACACAACCAAGGTGGTTACACTTTAACATAACATAACATAAGGTATCACCTTAACATAACAGCTAACGTTAACGTTACCGTTAATGTTTTTAGTTTGCGTCTGCAAAAATGGCAGATAAAACCCACAACACAAGGCTGTTTATACGCAGATCGCGGCCGTGCAGATTTGCATAGGGCAACTGAGGATCTGTTTGTAATACAATTATCTATGGTACCGGCCAGCTTCTGAGCCAATCACAATCTTTCCATTTCATGTAAGTGACTTCCTTTTCATGTAAGTGCCTTCCGTTTCCACTATACTTTTTATTTCATACATACATAAATATTTTTATGTGGAAGTGGTAATATATGTATGTGAGAGTGAGAATATGTATGTGTGAGAGTATATATGTATGTGTAAGAGAGTATGTATGTATGTATGTGTGAGAGAGTATGTATGTATGTATGTGTGAGAGAGTATGTATGTATGTGTGAGAGAGTATATATGTATGTGAGAGAGAGTATATATGTATGTGTGAGAGAGTATGTATGTATGTGTGAGAGAGTATGTATGTATGTGAGAGAGAGTATATATGTATATGAGAGTGAGTATATATGTATGTGAGAGAGAGTATATATGTATGTATGAGAGAGTATATATGTATGTATGAGAGAGTATGTATGTATGTGTGAGAGAGTATGTATGTATGTGAGAGAGAGTATATATGTATGTGAGAGAGAGTATATATGTATGTGTGAGAGAGTATGTATGTGTGAGAGAGTATGTATGTATGTGTGAGAGAGTATGTATGTATGTGAGAGAGAGTATGTATGTGAGAGAGTATATATGTATGTGAGAGAGAGTATATATGTATGTGAGAGAGAGTATATATGTATGTGAGAGTGAGTATGAATTATGGCCTAAACGGCCCCTCATATTGGGACAGTGACACATTTCCTGTTGTTTTGGATCTATACTCCAGCACATCGGATTTGAAATCAAACGGTTAAGGGGCTTCGGACTGTCAGCCGTAAATTGATTGACATCCATATCAGGGGATCCTTGTAGGAAATACAACCCTTTTTATGCATAGTTCTGTTCTGCCAGGTCTGTACTGCAGCCATTCTAAGTTATAGTTTGTTTCAGGAGCTTTTTGCCTACAGTCTTGTTTTCCGAAAGTGAAACGCATGTTCAATTGGATTCAGGACTGGTGACTTGGCCAGTCAAGAACATTCCACTTTTGTCCCTGAAAAACTCCTTGTTTGCTTTAGCAGTATGTTTGGGGTCATTGTCCTGCTGCAAGTAGAAGTTCTGTTGAATGAGTTTTTAGACATTTGGTTGGATCGGAGCAGATAAGATGTGTCTGTACATTTCAGTATTCATCCTTCTGCTGCCGTCAGCAGTCACATCATCAATGAAGACAAGTGAGCCAGTTCTAGTGGCAGCCATACAAGCTTTCTTGTCCATGACGCAAAGACACACAGCTGGCCAATAACAGCTGAGCACCAAATTGTCCAATTATATTTTCTCCCCAAAAAGGGGTGGACTATGCATAAAAAGGGCTGTAATTCCTACACGGACCACCCAATATGGATGTAAATACACCTGTTATGTACATCTATAACAAATATTAACACAAATAACACAAATTTTATTTATAGTATCAAAAACAGGATAACAAAAAAAATTACTGTTACAATGACATGAACTAAAATAAAGCAGTACTACTAATTATAATAATAATGTAATAGCAATAATAATGACGATATAACGCTGAGATTTCTCTTTCTCTCTGTTTCTCTCTCAGGGAGGTCTTATTGCGTTGCTCCTGCTGATCCTCCTGTTCACCATGGTTCTGTTTGCGAGGAGGCGCTGGTGCAGGCGCAGACGGGCGCCCCAGAAGAGCGCGAGCACCGAGGCCACGCACGAGATCCACTACATTCCGTCCATCCTGCTGGGCCCCCAGGCGCGGGACAGCTTCCGAAACTCCCGCCTGCAGCCGCACGGCTCCGTCATTGGCATGCCCATCCGCGAGACGCCCATCCTGGACAACTACGACTGCGAGGAGGACGAGCAGCTGGAGCTGGAGCTGGAGCAGCAGCAGGCCGACCACCTGCGCAGCCAGACCCCCGACTGCAAGCGGGACGCGGACCTGGGCTGGCAGGCGGGCCACACCCTGGGCAGCTTGGAGAAGGAGGACCTCCATCACAAACTGGGCCTGGAGAAGAGAGGTGTGCCCCCTTTTCGCTTTACTGAGCATTACACTAAGCGTATGAATTCTTAGCTTAGCAATGAGCATTGCCTTTAACAGCCTCTGTCACTAGCATTTGTGTGGACGTGTGTGTGTCTGTGTGTGTCTGTGTGTGTGTAAGATAAATTAAACAGAGTTTGAAAGAGTATGTGTTTGAAAACAGTGAGAATATGAGACTGTAATTGTGTGTAACTTATGTACTTGGATTTTGTGTTTACATACATGTATGGATGTCTATGTGCATCTGTAGATTTACCGTGTATGAGTGTGTATGTGCGTGTGTGCACGTGTGTCTGTGCATTTATGTGCGTGCTCATTCTCTTGCTTGGCCCCGGAGTCACAGCAGATGTGTGTGTGTGTGTGTGTGTGTGTGTGTGTGTCTGCTACATCAGGTCGATGTATACAGGTCAATACTACCAGGCAGAGCAGTTGTGTTTCACTCAAGATTTACATCCCATGTCTGACACGGTATAAGCACCTATGTCTGCTATCCCCTGGGACTCAGTGCTTAAATAAAACCCGGATCAAGAATGGCACGTAGACGTGATTTAGTTCACCGACTACTGCTTGTTTATTTTGAGACTGGACCTATTCCTCTACTGGTCTGGTTAGTTCCACCATTGGATCAGAAATGGATAAAAGCCGGTAAAGCTTTGCTGACATATGATGTATTAAAATTAGCCTGTCAGTAATGCAGCCATTGATACTCATCGTGTTTCTGTATTGCCCCCTTTATTTAAGGTGCCAATTGTAAGTTTACACGTTAGCGGAAAATCAAGTCCCATGCCTCAATCCATAAAGAGGAAGCTCCAAGTCTCTTGTTTCTCTGTGAAGCTCGATGGTAACGTTGGCTTCCTGAAGGCTTTTTATTTGACTGGATGGGAAGTGAGGGTCAGTGTAACCTCCACATTTAGCCAATAATGAGCCGATCAGGCCATATACGAACGTAGGGACAGGGAAAGTTTTATGATAAAAAATTTAACAATTTTTTCCCCCAGTGGCAGTTGAATGTCTGAACTCCTACTCTTTTTCTCCCTCCCTGAAATACGAGGTAATCATCTAGAATGAGACACATTTGTCATGTTGGCCGGAACTCTTCCCATGTTTCTTTGTGATATGTTTTCTATTTCAGCTGGTAAATAATTCAACAGACCAAGGAGGACAGTGCAGATGGCTTATTTCAGCGTTTATTTCACTGCTTGGCGTTTCTGTAGCCGGTAGTTATAAGGTGAACTATGTGTCACATTTAGCAATCGCTCACATAAGGAACAAGCTCTGGATCAAACCTTGAAAAATAATTCATAAATTTAGCATAAGGTCAGCGCCATCGTAAGTGGGGAGAAAGGTGGTAATAATTCTAGAGGCCCAATGCTGGGGGGGGGGAGGCACAAGTTATTTGCAATGTACTTTGTGCCCACTTTTTTATGCATTATTCTTTCAGAGGCCCATTCCTGGGTACTCCCCTGCATACGATGCAGAACTGTGCTTAATGTAAGGTCTGTGCTTAAAGTCTAGGTCTCCTTCATTCTCCAGTATGCTTTTTCTTTCTTTCTCTCTCTCTCACTCTCTCTCTCTTTCTCTTTTTCTCTCTCTCTCTCTCTCTCTCTCTTTCTCTTTCTCTTTCTCTCTCTCTCTCTCTTTCTCTTTTTCTCTCTCTCTCTCTCTCTCTCTCTTTATCTTTCTCTCTCTATCTCTCTCTCTCTCTCTTTCACGTGCGTGCGCACACAAAACTCTCTGAGAGGGGGAGTTTAACTGTTAACCACAGGGGGGTCAAATTTGTGCAGTCACTCATGTGAAACTGCCTCTCTAGTTTGGCAGAAACAATCCTTGCAGCTTTCATCCAAATAAATTCAATCATCCAGCATATTTAAACCAACAAAGGTCATATTTGTGTTGATTAAAACCTACTGTAAAACACAATTTGGGCTGAGAGGAGAGAGGTGTGAGTATATTTGTCCTCTGAAGGGTAAACAACAGCCAGCTTTTTTCTTTCATGTCTTGCTGTTCCGTTCGTAGGTTATAGTTGGATCATTTGCATGACATGAAAGCTAGGAAGTGTCCTGTATCAGCTCTTTTCTTCTTTTCATTTTCTAAGAACAGCCATTTTCATTTGAGCACTGTCAATCGGAACCAGTCTGGGGGGTTGGGGGGTGGTCAGTCACACTTCGACCACCCCCCATTCCCCTCCAAGGACATGCCTATGTACATACAACATTTGATTGCTTCATTGTTAAATTTTAGGATGAATATTAAATAATTATTTTTATGTCTCAAGTAGGGATGCTGTGAACCAAAACCATAAGTGTTACATATGAATTTTAGCCAACATTAGTCTCACCAAAATACAGGTATACTCCTCATTGTACGGCAGATCCATAAATCTGTTTTCTGGAGAGAACAATTATCTAGTGGCATATTTTTATTATTATATACTTATTTTTTAATAAGTATATAATATGCCAAATGTGACAAAATCAACAATGCCACCTGGCTAATGGCTAAACATACAGTGTGACATTAAACATTCTTATGTAGGATGCTAGGCTAACTGTGACGCATTTGGCATAACGTTGCATAAGGTGTTATGTCACCCTTTATGAAGCATTTGCTTATGTATGATTTATGAAGCCATTATGTCATGTTTATGAAGGTTTTATATATGCTATATAAAGCCTTCATGCCAAACTTGCTGCTATGGTCAGATGAGACAAAAATCAGGCTTTTTAGCCATGTTCATTGCTCACCAGTAGTTTGTTTGGCATCAGAAGAAGGACGCTTATGCTAAAAGGCCATCATGCCTGTGATGAAATAAGGAATTGGATTTTTGATGTTGGGTTAAGGGGGATGTTTTGCATCTATTGATCCTGGGGCTCTTGTTAAGATCAATGAAATCATGAACTCCAGCAAATGTCAAGACATTTTGGCGAAAAACCTTGTTTCCTGTCCTGTCAAATCTGACTGCAGATGCTTTTTTGTTTTTTTTTCTGCAAGATAGTGACCCCATGAATGCCTCAAAATGAACCAAGAACTGGCTAACCAACACATTTACCATTTTCCCATGGCCATCTCAGTCCCTCTGAGCTATTGTACCAGTTTAAAAGAATGTAATTTTAGCACACAAAACAGCTCATTACCTGTGTTGTTTATTTTATGCAACCTATTTTGCTGTGACTATAATTTTGGAAGGCACTGTATATGTCACTGAGATATAGTAACCTCTGAAGACCAGAGGCTGCAACAACATTACTAGCTAATTGTGCTAGCTTAGCACACTCTTGCGTGCATAGTTCCCCACAGTGTCATAAAGTCAAACGGTGTCAGAAGCTTTATTTAAAGTGCAACTACTAGCAACATACCACCAACCAAAGAAACCTAGACACAGCAGTATGCTAATGGAATTATAAATGAGAAGGAAAGGACAAACTAAAATCTAACTAAAGCTCCATATATCTTTGCAATAAAGTGCTTAAGGAAAGCACCACAGAATCAAATGAGCTTATGGGAAGTGGAGTGGAGTTAAGAAGAATGACACTGTGGATTATGCCTAAAATATGTCATGGTAAAATATATAAATAAAAGAAAAGTACATAATAGTAAAATATACTGGAACTCAAATCGTATAAACCTCCGCTCTAGCAAACCTACTTGGATATATGCATACTGTATTTTTTATAGACATTTATCTGCACAGATGAGGTATCTACATTATATTAACATTTATCTCTGCGAAGGTTCATGAATTATGCATGTACTGATCATGTGACTATACCTTTTTCAGTGAATTTAATGAGTGAAAAATAAAATGAGGAAAACAGGGCATTTTATTCCTGAAAACTGAACAGCATAACAAACCAGTGATGCACAGAAGAAAACATTAGACTCCTTTGGATCATTGTGCCTGAAACCTACTAGTGTCCGTTTGTCAGAAAAATAACCCTGTTAGTCTCAATGTCACTCCACAGACAAGAAAATTGCCTTTAATCTTTTCCTGTTCCTATAACCTGTATAATGATGGATTTAAATTCAGCAAAACGTAGTTATTATTAAGTAGACACTGGAATGATGATTCATATGTAATTGACATTGTAGAAGAAGTCTCTTCTTCTCCCCTAGTTGTGCCGTCAGCTTTATTTTGCAATTCAACAATCATCATGATCATTTGTGTCATTACGTCTTTCTTGTCTTAGCATATTCACTCCCATCACAGTCATCATCGCAGACTGCGGAACCTTCCGGTATCTCTCCCGTATGACTCCTTTTCTCCAGGGCCTGTTCCAATCTCACTACGCACACTTCGCCAGACAAAAGTGGAGTCGTTTCTGGGTTGTTTGATTAATTATCCACTTAAGCTCATTATCAAAAAAAGAGCGGAGTGAGCTGTGTTTGTGGAGAGCCGGTGTGTATGAGAGGGGGTAATTGTTAGGTACATTATTCATAGATCTAATTCTGTTTAATGCGGTCACGTGATTTACCACCATTTACTCTTTCACCGTGTTTCTGTGGAAGTGTGTGTGAATAATCTGCTAGGCAGATGTAGTTTTGTGCGCTCTCTTGGCAGTTTGGGGCCACCAGGGGTCAGTGCGGTTTGTTTCCCCCCAGTATATTGGGTGAAGAATACTTGGTCAGGTGGGATTTGTGAAGGATATGGTGTATGTTCACTGTGTACTGAGAATCCACTATCCACCTCCAAGCATACAACACAGACACCCACATAAACACAGAAACATCACACAAACACACACAGTTAAAAATGTGTACCACACTTATCATTAGACTGTTGTCATTGAAATGCAACGAGCAATATGTAGAAAACCTCATCTAACATATTACAAATGGAAATTGTGCCCAAGGGAAATTAATATCAAATCATATTCCCCTTGAATACCTTCCTGTCTTTTTGTACTAGGGAACTGTACAGAGAGTTGTCAAATTGAAATTATAACAACCGTGCCGTAATTCCATAAACTCTACGCCATGTTTCAAATATCACATTTTAAGGTTTAATTTTGAAATAGGGAAATCAATCATCTTTAGACAGTTTGACTGCGTGGGTTTAGTCACTACAGACCATAATGTGATAGTTGAACACTGTTAATCAACCTGCTTTATTCAATACACATCCCAGGGTTCGTACAGAACCTTGAAAGTTTTGAAAATGCTTGATTCTGAAAGCTCAGTTTTCAAGGTTAGAAATAGGCTTGAGTTTTGAATAAACTACTTGAAAATGCTTAAGTTTTCCTTAACTAGTAATCAAAGTAATTGTTGGGAGGAAACAAAAAATAATGAATATTTGTTATAATAAAAATTTGACAAGAAACAGTTTTTCTTGTTGTGAGTGAGGTTCCGTGATGTCTTCTCTCCGATTGCGTGCTCTGTATTACCAGAACAGTTACAGTTGAAGGGGCTACAGTGTACACGACACGCTCCTACCATCATGCCCGGCTGCCGGTTCAATGAAATATACTCGATGGGGGAATCAGCACTGATAAGCCATGCTCAAGGTAATCGGAGCAAACATGGTTTTAGTCAAAACTGTCCAACGTACCGTTTCAGCGGCAGGAAAGAAAACATAAGAGACTATAATTTTAAAGACACACAGGAATCTTTAATAGATACATGCATTGCTAATGATACAGTGGCGATTTATAATTTACAAATGTATTAATTTAAAACATGAAAATTATACTGAGGCACACATTAATTTTAGGCATATACTGGTGCTCTTATCCAGATAGTTTTTCATCCAATGGCAAAGTGCTAAAACGCACGTATATGTTTATGTTTATACTGCGTATGTTTGACATGGATATAGTTTTGTTTTTGTTTTTTTGTGCTACTTTGTCGGCATCCAGATAGTTGTGTGACGAGAAGAGAGAGAGCTAGCCAGCTGATAAAATGTGTTTGTGTGCGGCATACAACTGCATAAAAGGATGTTGCTCAGGGAGGTCTGTAAAAAAAATTGCGGAAAATGTTTACAAAAATATTATTTAAAAGTAGCAACTGATAGGGCATCTTACCCTGCTGTTGTTTTAAATACTAGGCTTATTCAGGTAACATAGTTAACTTACAGATGCCTATGTATAAAACTAAGGTGAAATATTGTAGGCCAGCTACTATTGTGATGGACAAGGGATTCTTAAAATAGTCACAATTACAGAGCGATGTATCCACTACACACCCACCAAATATATTTTCAAGAAAATGTCAATAGGTATAATAATATACATCTCAAAGTCAGCGAATTAACTCTCCTTCATTCTCCAGTATGCTCTTCAAACTAGAGACCTGCTTTTTCACATCTCTCTTTCTCTCTCTCTCTCACTCTCACACACACACACACACACACACACACACACACACACACACACACACACACATTGATTTCTACAAAAAAGTGAAAAACATAAACTGAGCAATCATTAAACAGTTATTGAAATGCAGAAAACAAGAGGGAGAAAACAATCTAACACATTGTAACCCAAAATTGTAGCCACAGGAAATTAATCTCAAATCATATTTCCATTGAATACCTTCCTGTCCTTTTGTCCTAGGGAACTGTACAGGGAGTTGTCAAATTGAAATTATTACAGCCATGCTATAATTCCATATACTCCATGGAAAATGCCACGGCATGTACCAAATATCACATTTTAGAAGCAAAATTTTTTTGGATTGGGGAAATCAATCACAGTTAGGCTTTAGGCGATAAACTCTGTGGGCGCTAGAGACCATAATACGATTGTTAAACACTGTTGATCGACCTCTATATGGAGTGCACATTCACACACATACGCACGCTCACACATACTGTATACCCAGAGACACACAAACATGCACACATGAACACACATACGCATACAAACACATACAATACTGTACACACATAGACACACAAACACGCACACATGAATGCACATATGCATACAAATACACACACAATCACACATATAGTAGGCTACTGTACACACGTATACACAAAAACACACACCCTCGTACATAAAGGACACAGATGGACACGTGAATACCCCCACGTGCACGCACTGCACCAGCAGGGGGCAAGTTGAAAAACAATTGGCTCCCAGCGTGTGGACGACTGTGCTCACTAGATGCACTATACATCATGCCCTGCAGCAAAAGGGACATTGGGCCAAGAGGCAATACTGTGAGACAGTCCTAATATTGGTGCAGAAAATTCTGCTTATATATCCCGGTTTGAGGTTTCCAGTCACGGGAGCCTTCCCACTGCGAGCGTTGCTGTAGCTTCAGAGGGGCGCTGGGACGTCCACCAGCTTAATTAAAGCGGCACAGAGGCTGCCCAAGGGCTACAGAGCCTGCTGGTCACAGATAGAATGTGCTGGAGAACCGATGTCTCATTGGCTATGACAGGCGTAGGTGCAGATGACAAAGAAGCACATTAAAATTTCATAACGGCAACATTTCATCCAGATATAACAATTTATACATTACATTACATTTCTTAGCTGTACAGTTAAGTGGACTTGTGCTTGATTTTTTTATTTTCACATTCCCAGCACTGTCATCAAAAACCAAACAGCACTATATGGCGTTCGTTTTCATTTGCTTTATAAAGACTTCAACCCGTGAGGCATGTCTGGGTCTATAAATGAAATACGTTGAGCACGGAGTAGCGTGAGTGAGGGAGGGGGTACGTGCGCTCGCTTGGGGGTGGGGAGTCGCCGCTGTTTTCTTTTATCACAGCTTAGCGCTAGCGACAGCATCTTAAAACGAGTATGATATCGGAGCCTCGTCCGGCAGCCTGCAGTGTATATCCTTTCCGTTCAAAACCCTGACCTTGGCTCTTCCCCTGCTCCTCTTTGCGCTTCTACAGTACATAATGGCACATTTCCGCTGCCAGATAGCGTCAGGAGCGCGGGCGTCGTCCCCACCTTCACGCATTACCTTCTCAAATGAATCCTGATAGGACGAGACTGCAGTGTCACCCAGTGTATCTGACAATCGGGGTGATTTGTCACCGGGTTAATCTGCTTATGACAGCTATTTGTTTGTCATCCGTTAACAACTAGGCAGTGGCTTCTTCGCTTGTAAGATGAGCAACAAGGAACAACGGCACGAACCATGAATATTCATCTACAGGTCCCTGTGAGACTATTTCTCTGAAATAAAGTCTCAATTTCTTCTGAAAAGTTTCATTAAAGGGAGAATTTGCACTGAATTTAAACTTTTAATGTGTTGTTCCTTACCTTGCATACAGTAGCTATCTGCATTGAGAATAAATGAATAAGAATAAGAATGTTTGCTAATTTAAAAATGCTTTTGTGGTTTGGTTTGCGAACCTACTTTTAATCGTCACAAATACAAAATGTTCTGGCTCTCATCTCACCATTTGCAGAGCTTCACACACACGTGCACACACATGCGTGCACTAACACGCACAGCCACTCATTCTTCACAGTTTTTTGTTATTTATTTTAAAAAAAGATAAATGTTTTGTCATTGGTCTTTGCAAGCTTTTTAACCAAAGATTTATTAAACTATAAATTTATGCCTTGTGCTGTCTCTTACAGCATCAACATACAACAACAACCTAACAATCAGTTACCACACACACGTACAGATATATTACCAGCAAGTTCAATGCTTTTCAATATTATCAGTGACACTTCCCCTTCCCCTATGAACAATGAACCTCTTCCTATCCTGTCTTTAAAGCAGAGGATTTGAAGGTTACAATGCATGGCTGCTACTTCAAAGAACAATCCTTTTTAATGAATGCGATACCAGACACTGCAACACCTATAACACCAGAGAGCAATCCCCTTCCCCTAAATTGTGAGAAGATTCAGCTTCAATCATTTGTGACATCAGCACAGCCAACTAAAAATTACTACCTGCAATGAACTGGGGATGAACATTTTGTTACAATTGAGCCAATCAGCAAAGGTTAGGAAAGTGGAATAAAGCAGGAATTAGGGCAATCTTGGCTTCATTTTATTCTGTTATTCTACCGTTTATTTCTTTCTTTATTTCATCTAATCTCAGATCACTGAACACAAAGCCAGTCCTTAGCTTTGTGAAGATGCTCACAGTCCATTTCAAGTGAGCGTTGCTCTAGCAGGAAAATGGGATTTGCCTGTGTAATAAAGCTAAGATCTCAATTCTCTCAAATGCTCCTGACAGAAGGCGACTTACTACTACTTAGAAAAGGCTAAGCTAGATATTCATTACAAGAGTTTGCCCAGCATCAAGTATAGCAAGTTGTTATAATGCAGTCATGGACACTCATTGCCACACGCTCAAAAGTCTACACATTTGCAGATTCTCTTTAAAAGGGACAGTTGAGGGTATTACAGATATTGTCCATCATACCAATTCACTCCCTGCTTGTTGAGAAAAGGTTATGGCTATATGGCGTCCGTTGCATTCCCAAAAATCTGGGTGACGTAAGTGTTTGATTTTGGATGCTGCCATTTATAAGAAATATCAATAGTAACTGTTCTAAGTATATATCTTGTTCACAATGACCCACCAAAAAAATACAAAAACCACCTCCTCCTGTAGTCCCAGAAATACCCCACCATTCCATGGGTCTGCCCGTCATTGTTTGGCAAATTAATTTACATCCCTGGCCTTAATATTACAGAATTTCTTCTTTCCTTTCTTTTTTTTTTGTAAATAAAAATGCCTTGATGAAGGGAGGATAAAGAGCAAGAAAATTTTATCTTCAGTGCAGGAGGGTATTCTCAGTGACAGTGAAACAAACGCTAAAGCCAGTGATAATTCTAAATGTCAGCACGGATTTAAATCCCATGTGGTTCTCATGTATGCCTTCGATAATGAACATCCTGGGTCAGTTGCAGCGTGCTTAGCTGGAGTTTATACCTCTGATTTAAACCGCTAGACCACGGGCATGCATTACGAGTGGAACATCTATCACAATCTGTGAAATAAGGATTAGCTCTTCCATTAGCAGTAATGCAGTTCTGTGGTCTAGAGGTTTAAACCAGCTAAACACACTGAAATTGCTTCAGTTTTTCATGAATCACATCATCTATTAGTTGAGTTACAACACAAAGATTTTGTTTTTCTATTTAATTTAAGGTAGTTAGTAGTATGATCGTTTAATTTTTAAAGGACTTAGAAATAAAGTTATTTCATAACTTAGAGAGAGTAAGGCTAATTTCCTCATTAATGTCATAAATGAGGCATGGGAAAACAGCAAACTGATTTGGAGGAATATTCCTAAACTCTCAGGTAAGGGACATAAGAGTTTGTAATATAAATTAAGAGTACAAGCAGGTGTGTGTGGTCATTGACACAAGGGGGGGAATCTAATGAAATTAATCTAATTTCAAATATAATATAGTACAAAAAAGATTAGATTGCCTCAAATAACTAATATACCAATACAATATAATAGAACAAATTACATCTGCCTTGATCATACTGTACATCATTACATCTGTTTTGGAGCTTACAGACGGTTGCCATGTCAAAAACTAACATTTTAGTTTTTAGTGGAGATTTTTTTTTGTAGTGGAAAGTTTGCTTTTATTGAGAGTGGAAGGCGGCTTGAGCCTCCAAGTTTGTTCAGATGGCTATATGTAAGTTTTACTTCATCCAAACGTCCTCGTTGTCTAGATTTCTAGACGGGTTTTTCAATTAAGTTTTCCCTGCATATACTTAACAGTATCAGCTGAGAAATAATAGTATTTTTTATTAAATCAATAGCAACAATATACAAATACAACATGAAGTCTTCAGAAGGATAGAGTAGAGTCATTCTTCTCATTCATACTGGCCATCTTTAAATCAGTATTCACCAGTTTACATTCTCTACTGTACCACATCTGGTTAATAGTTCAAATGGGATATATCAACGTTATCTCGTAATAACCATGGAATCAATAAGACATAGCAAAGGAAACAGCAACAACATTTTGGTTGAAACCAGTAGATGTGCAGTACTGGGGGAATACGCAGGGGAAACGGAAACACTGAATTCAGCAACTAAAATTTCCAGATTTGTGATCACAATCGCCCCTCCCCACCGCGGCTGATATTTAAATACTGTGCATGTTCCTGAGTACACCAATGTTGAAATTATTGCCACAGAGGTTCACAACTTTTTTCTCCGGTCAGTAATGAACTTCTTAAGAAGAAAACAAATAACCTCTCTTTGTGATACCCATCTAGCTTTCAATTTAGTCCCTGTTAATGAGTATGTGGTGAGAACAGTGCTGACCTCCTTAAGGAAATCTAAATCCAAAGATGTATATTGATTGGACACTATATTCCTTAAACAGTATAAGGATATTTCCATTACCCAAATTACAAATTTAATCAATCTCTCAGTGGGGCAGCACATTTTTCCCAATGCCTGGACATCCGTGATAGTTACCCCCATATTTAAATCAGGGGACCTGTTAGAAGTAAGCAACTTCAGACCAAGTTTTCAACTTTGCGTAACAACTGACTGATTATTCAAATGCCCATTTTCCTCTGCATCACATGCAGTTCGGGTTTTGGGTAAACCACTCCACTGAAATAGCTTGTTGCTATTTCCTGGAAAACATGGTAGATAAAGGTTGGGTGCTTGGTGCTATATTCTTTGATTTAAGAAAAACTGTTGATACGTTAAACCACAATGTCCTCCTCACTAGACTATCCAAATGTAATTTTTCATCAAACAAAATATGTTGGTTCGAATCATACATATGTGTGTAAAAATTATTGACAGGTTTTCTATACCAGCAAAATGCTCATTGGGAGTACCACAGGGACCAATACTGGGGACTCTCATATTCAGTCGATATAAATTATCTTCACGCTGTCTGTGACAGAGTTGACATACAAATGTATGAGACAGTTTTGTACACACATGGTAAAACTGCTCAGAAAATGTCTTGCTGGCTCACTGATATCTTGAAGAGAGGAGAAGAGTGGCTTGATAATTTTTGTGTTAGTTTAAATGTTGTCGAAACTGTGGGAATGTATTTTTACAAAAAAAAAAGCAAACGAGTGCATCACAATATTTTTATTAAATGTCAAAAGATTTCAAGTATCTTGGGATTACACTCAATGACTTTAAAAAAACATTGTCAAATGTATTTTTATGAATGTATAGGTACAGCCAAGATGCATATGCATTAAATGCCTTCACACATTTTAATTATTGTATAACAAGCTGGTCCAAATTAAATGAAACCTATTCAATCTCTCTATAAACAAGCACTAAAAACTCTGGATAAATACCAGCGCAATATCATCACTGCAAGATGCTTTCCAAGTAAAATTTATTCAGTTTAGATGATTTTTGTTTTTATTCTAATGTTTGTTTAAAATCACCCATGATCTGGCACCAACATCACTCTAAAGATTTGTTACACTTTGCACAGAGAGCAATAAAAGAAGCAGTAGATCTTCATCTAGAGGAAGTTGTAAAACTCCATATCATTGCACTTCATTTGGTAAATCTGCTTTCTCTTGCAAATCTATCACTCAATGGAATACTCTCCCCAGTGACATCAAGACATGTGCCAAGTTAAATGCATTTTCCCATGCAGCTAAAACTTGCATGGGCAATGCTGCCAACATTCAAATTTGTATGTGAAAATAACATGTTTCCTACATGTCTTTTTATAGCTAAATCTATTTTTACTTTTATATATCATATGGACATCTATTTTTAGTCTGTGCCCTCCATAATGTTTGGGACAAATACATACTTGTTTCTTTATTTGCCTTTGTACTCCACAAGTTTAGAATTGTAATCAAACAAATCACGTGTGGTTAAAGCGCATATTCTTCACTTTTATTACAGTGTATTTTTATACATTTTGTTTTCACCATTTAGAAATTACAGCACTTTATAAGTTTAATTATACTTATACAGAGCCCCCATGTCAGGGCACCCTGGTCTTTGGGACAAATGGCTTTACAGCTGTTCCTGATTAGTCAGGTGTATTTAATTGTTTTCTTAGTGCAGGTTTACGAAAGCTTTCAGTATCTAGCCTTGATTCTAGGCCTTTGATTGCTTTTGGGGTCTGGTATTGTCTATTGTCATCATAAGGACCAGGGTTGTGTCATGGAAAGTCAACAAAGCCATTATGAGGCTGAGAAATAAACAGAAAATAGTTGGAGACATAGGGCAAACCTTAAACCTTAAACTTACAAAAATCAACTGTTTGGAACATCATTAAGAAGAGAGCAGTGGTGAGCTCTGTAATCGCAAAGGGCTTGGTAGGCCAAGAAAACTTCTACAGCTGATGACATAAGAATTTTTACCATGATGAAAAACCCCCAAACACCTGTCCGACAGTTCAGAAACACGCTTCAAGAGGCAGACGTGGATATGTCAGTGACTAATGTCCACAGAAGACTTCACAAACAGAACTACAGACACTACACTACAAGATTTAAATCACTAGTTACCTGCAAAAACAGGATGGCCAGGTTATAGTTTACTAAGAAGTACCTAAAAAAGCCTGTAGAGTTCTGGAAATGGGTCTTGTGGGCAGATGAGATGAAAATTAACTTGTATCATAGTGATGGCAAGAGCAAAGTGTAGAGGCCACAAGGAATTCCCCAAGATCCAAAGCATATCACCTCATCTGGTGGATAAAACTTGGTGGAGGTGCTGGGGTTTGGGCATGCAATGGAGACAAATCAAGAAAAAATATGTTTTTGTTCCAAACATTATCGAGGGCACTGTATAACGACTCCATTTTGTTCTGATGGTTCGTTGTGTATTGTATTTTGGCCATTTCCCTGCATACAATAGGTTAATATGGGGCATGACAGTTGTCTGTGATATGTGTGATATGTGGATTGAAAGGAGCGTGGGATTTACCATAGATTTACCAATGAAAACTGAGAAGTGAAGCACTCTTTCCATCCTTTGGTCAGTAAATTTGACGGACAACATTGCTATTATTAGGTTATTATTATTACATGTATGACTCTTCCTGAATGCAATATTTATCGATTGTTGACTCTGATGCCTGGCACAGTTTTGTTTTCCGATTTGGTCTGCTTGGAATGATATAAATATTTAATGTTTTGTGTGATGTTGTTTTTTATTGTTTTATCATGCTAAAACCTTGGTGTGACAGAGGTATTTATTTATTTTTTATTTTTTTTATTTTGCAGTTCGCACACATACACAATGAAATAACTGTTTGATTGCTCATTTGTATAGCTGAGAAAATCAAACCACGGCTTATTGGTAAAGGTAATGGTCGACTACAGTCATGAGTTAAAGAGTAAGAGGTGGAAAACTTGTGAAAATTTGCTTAGGTCTCTGTGTTGTTAACTGCTGTGAAATTGCATGTGCTTATTTAACTTATGTCATCACACTAAATTCTAAGCTTGCATTATGGATTATATACAGTTGCACTGGATTCAGTCAAAATTTGTCCTCAAATTTTATAGGAAATAAATTGTTTTCTACCTGGTGAAAAAATTACCTTGCTGTGCTGCCTAAATTATGTTGATAAAAAACATTAAGGGCCTGATTTCCAAAGACCTTTAGCATGTGCAAAACCTTTTAGCACATGCAGAACTAATAACACAACCAATGATTGGTGCAAAATAAATACCATGACCAATCATCGGTCATGTTATTGTTTATGCATGTGCTAAAAGGGTTTGCACATGCTCAAGGTCTTAGTAAATCAAGTCCAAAGTAACTAACACTTACTTAATTATAAAATATACAAATTGACAAATGTTGATTGAATCCAGGCCAAAGTGTTGCGGTTTAGCCATAGGGGGGTTATGGTTAAAGATACATTTTGCATTGATTGCCTCTGTAGATTCTGAAAATGGCCTTTTCAAAAGTAAATAAATAATTAAATTAATTATTAAATAATTTTCCAAAAAACAGATTGTGGGTACATTGTGTTCACCATGTCACTGTACACTGTACATAAACCACTGGAGCCCCAGGCAAAAAATGTACTTGAGATTTTATATTAACTATTATATAAAATAGTTTTTAGGTATGTTTTTTTAAATTTATATTGGTTGTTAAATTGTTATACAAATAACTGCCAGGGATCACACTAA
This sequence comes from Ilyophis sp. 1 JC-2022, assembly GCA_022702515.1. Taxonomy (NCBI): domain Eukaryota; kingdom Metazoa; phylum Chordata; class Actinopteri; order Anguilliformes; family Synaphobranchidae; genus Ilyophis; species Ilyophis sp. 1 JC-2022. The sequence goes on from CM040404.1 coordinate 29,976,983, forward strand.
CTTTCAGAAATCATAAAAAAAATTGTATTTTGCCAATTTACTCATATACAACATGTATACTTTCTCCTAGTCAAATTAGACAGTAGACATTTACCATTAGACAGTCGGGCATATGACCATTAATATCATTCCACAATCTCATCACACTTGGCACAAATGACCGTTTGTACCTCTCAGTGGACATTTTCAGAAAAATGAATCTATTACTGAAGCAGCTTCTATGTTTTATCAATATGTTGTGGAGAGGATAATTTGTACTGTCTATGATACTTTGACGTTTGTCCCTGGTAATACCACACTGTCAGACACATACTTATGAGGGAGTTAGACACTACGGCTAGAATAAATGTTGGAGATTGGAGAGTCTTTTAAAATCTTTATGAATTCACTGATTGATGGCTAAAGAAAGCTGACCACAGTGAGGCTCATTGAATTGCTAAACAGAATGCAGTTGTCTCAGGGTTCATTAGCGTGTATTAGGAGAATAAATTATTGTCCTCTTCTTTTTGTACAGGCATCTCTTCACTAGCCCCATCAAAGACCTACCTTAAACAGAGGGAAATATCTCACTTTCATTTTCATAACAACCGGATATTTTTTTACCACGTTAGTTTCCTCATATCAACGGGCATTGATTTTTAATTGCGGCATTATCTGCTCCTTACTGTTGCTTAATTATCAGTCTTTTAACTATGATAACGAGCCTGCTGGTTCGTATGGTGCATCAGCTGTTTTCTTTGTTGAGGAGTTAGAAACAAATAAGGCGCTCATTTCTCTAAGCACTGCTCTCTTAGGAGCTTATCCAGGCTCAAGATACACGTGTGTAGTGAAACTTGGCGGTTAAACACAGTTACAAAAACAGGACATTTATCTAGATCCTTCCTAAAATATGGCTTACATCTGAGTTGTTTGTACATTTTATCCGGTTCAAGCTGTTGTTGCAGGTACTAAAACAGGAAATGTATTATACCATTATGATTATAAAGTTTTGTTGATTGAAAAACAGTTAGCCCTTTTGAACACAATGGAATTGTATACATGTAATTCAATTCTAGAATCTCAGGATAATTCAAGGGAGTTCAACCAACTTGCACTAAACATACTTCAAGAATAAAGCAAAATTCATCATTTTAATTTGAGTTTATTTCAAAGAAAATTATTATTTTTTCAATATTGTTTATATACAGTATGTGTCGAATAATTAATGATTTTGCACGACTTGATGATTCAGTGACTTGATGATTCAGTATGATTCAGTGACCATGTGCAGATCTTTTGTCTCTTTTTCTTTACCATAAAAAGCTCTATTGCTCGCCACCAACTCCTTTTATATTCCTGACGTTTCAGTCACAATTAGCTTCTTGCCAGTCTCCACTTCAGATCACTGGAGTATTGATCAGAATCGCACTAAATCCCCGGTCTCTTGTAAGGTTTTAAAAAGAAAAACTCGCCCCGCTTGCACTGAATGTTTAATATCGCCATTACAGATAAACACCTTTTCCAAGGTGGCTTGCAGCTTCATTATTCAAATGATAGATTTGTCCCTGGTTTGAACACACAAGCCTTTCATGCGGAGAGCCAGATGAATGCACTGCCATCACTTTGATCAAATGGAAAGAAAATACCGGCTGTAATTCAAGGTATAAATGGAACATGTTTACCGTAGCAGTGGAAACATTCAGCTTTGTGGCAGCACCTTCCGCGGATGTGCAGAAACCTTTTGATTTCTCAAGTGCTTAAATTTAATAGTTTTCCATAATTAATGGAAACACATTTGTGTTTAGAAGAGTTTGATACTTGCAATGGCATGTAAGTATAATTCCCGTGGCAGTATTTTTGTCCACCCATGGGCTTGTGCTTAACCTAAGCAAATTTACATTTTCACAAGGCGAGTCTGAATACCTGCTTTAAAACATTCCTGTTGCCTAAGTCTTCTGATTCTGTATTGGGCATGTAGTGCCCTCATTCTTGAAACTGTTGCTCACTTAGTACCAGTGTTATCGAATGATGATCTCTCTGTATTTCTGAAAGATTTGTTCTCTAATTTACCTTGTTTCTGGAAGCTTTAGTTTCTCAGTTTCTTTAAGCTCTGAGCTCTCAATGCCCTTGCTTCTCTGCCCGCGTGCCTCTCAATGCCCTTGCGCCTCTCAATGCCCTTGCTTCTCTGCCCGCGTGCCTCTCAATGCCCTTGCTTCTCTGCCCGCATGCCTCTCAATGCCCTTGCTTCTATGCCCGCGTGCCTCTCAATGCCCTTGCTTCTCTGCCCGCGTGCCTCTCAATGCCCTTGCTTCTCTGCCCGCGTGCCTCTCAATGCCCTTGCTTCTATGCCCGCGTGCCTCTCAATGCCCTTGCGTCTCTGCCTTGCTTCTCTGCCCGCGTGCCTCTCAATGCCCTTGCTTCTCTGCCTGCATGCCTCTCAATGCCCTTGCTTCTATGCCCGCGTGTCTCTCAATGCCCTTGCTTCTCTGCCCGCGTGCCTCTCAATGCCCTTGCTTCTATGCCCGCGTGCCTCTCAATGCCCTTGCTTCTATGCCCGCGTGCCTCTCAATGCCCTTGATTCTATGCCCGTGTGCCTCTCAATGCCCTTGCTTCTATGCCCGCGTGCCTCTCAATGCCCTTGCTTCTATGCCCGCGTGCCTCTCAATGCCCTTGATTCTATGCCTGCGTGCCTCTCAATGCCCTTGATTCTATGCCCGCGTGCCTCTCAATGCCCTTGATTCTATGCCCGCGTGCCTCTCAATGCCCTTGCTTCTATGCCCGTGTGCCTCTCAATACCCTTGCTTCTCTGCCCGCATGCCTCTCGATGCCCTTGCTTCTATGCCCGTGTGCCTCTCAGTGCCCTTGCTTCTATGCCCGCGTGCCTCTCGATGCCCTTGCTTCTCTGCCCGCATGCCTCTCAATACCCTTGCTTCTCTGCCCGCGTGCCTCTCAATGCCCTTGCTTCTATGCCCGCGTGCCTCTCAATGCCCTTGCTTCTATGCCCGCGTGCCTCTCAATGCCCTTGATTCTATGCCCGCGTGCCTCTCAATGCCCTTGCTTCTATGCCCGCGTGCCTCTCAATGCCCTTGCTTCTATGCCCGCGTGCCTCTCAATGCCCTTGTTTCTCTGTCCACGTGCCTCTCAATGCCCTTGTTACTGTATTTCTGTCTTTGTTTCTGAAAGCTCTTCTCTCTTAATGACTGTAAGCTCTATTCTTTAATTGCTCTTGTTTTTGAAAGCTCGACTCTCTCAGTGGCCTAAAGCTCTGCTCTCTCTCTGTGTACTTGTTTCTTGTTGAGGCTCTCATACCCTTTCACACCGAAGCAACAACCCGGGGAAAAACCCATCTAGGCCGTTTGTGCAAATGGGTCAACCCACGTTATCCGACCCGGGTCCACGACCCGGGATTTACACGGTTCAGACACGGCTTGGCTTCGGTGTGAAAAAGGTGACACAGGTTACTCTAACATAGTTATCTGACCGACCCTCGATCTTGTCATGTCTTTAATGTTCCGAACATTTTATATCCTCCTGAGACCCAGCAGAAAATTAGTTTTAAGTATTTTCATTTGTTCGACATAACACAAGTGTCTTTGATGACAAAAGATCATGTTCCAGTGAAAACATTTAAAAAATATATAATTTATTTAATTTAAAAAGGCCAGTACTTACTCGTGACTATAGTGTGGTGTGAATGGGTCAAACATGGGTTGAACCCGTGTTCAATATCTAGTGTCAATCCCAGTTTTTGTGCGTGAAATGTGTATCAGAAAACTTGTTTCCAAAAAGTGCTGCTCTCTTAGTACCTTTGTTTCTTAAAGTTGCTCTCTCTTAGTGTCTAAGCCAGGGGTAGGCAACCCTGGTCCTAGAGAGCCGCAGGGTCTGCTGGTTTTTGTTGTTACTCACCACTTAATTGGTCAATTAGAGCAGTTGATTACACAGTTAACTCACCTCACCTGGTTTCTTTGGTCTAATTAGTTGCTGTGTTTAAGGTGAAAACAAAAACCAGCAGACCCTGCGGCTCTCTAGGACCAGGGTTGCCTACCCCTGGTCTAAGCTCTATTAACAAATTGCTCTTTTTTCCCCGAAGGCCTTACTCTTAGTGCCCTTGTTTCTTAAAGTTGCTCTCTCTTAGACTCTAAGCTCTATTAACAAATTGCTCTTTTTTCCCCGAAGGCCTTACTCTTAGTGCCCTTGTTTCTTAAAGTTGCTCTCTCTTAGTGTCTAAGCTCTATTAACAAATTGCTCTTTTTTTCTGAAGGCCTTACTCTTAGTGCCCTTGTTTCTTAAAGTTGCTCTCTCTTAGTGTCTAAGCTCTATTAACAAATTGCTCTTTTTTCCTGAAGGCCTCACTCTTATTGCACTTGTTTCTCTAAATGTGTCCTCGTTATGGGGACCTGCTGTTTATGGAATGCTTTTTTCATCCCAGCTGACCTCAATTAAAATTAATTGGATTCAATTGAGCTTTTAATTGAATATTGATTTTGTTATTGGCTGTTACTTGACAGCTATCTGCAGTACACGCACAACACAAAATGTGTGATAGGAGGACCGTCTGTGCTAATGGAAAGCAATGTTGTTGTTTTTTACATTTAAGAGCAGCTGTCATCAACAGCTCTGTTTGCGATTAAATAAGTTATAAAATAGATAATAAAATAGATAATAAATAACAATCTGATTTGCAACATTTTTTTTTTCAGAATAAGTTGTTAAATTAAAAAGAATCAAATTTATCGGATATGATAAAATGATAACCCTCTCCGTTTAACTTTCTGGCAGCTCAAACACACTGGATTCATAATGACTACAGGTGCCATAATTCAGGATCAACACCAGCATACACAATGTGCCTCTGGGCAGAGGATTTGTACATATCTAATAACTGCACACAGAGATAAAACAGTGTACCCTACAATTAATGTGGGTGGGTTGGATATAGCATCACAAACAAATTGTTGCCTGGGGGGTTGGGAGTGAGTAGGCATATGATTTGTAGATGGGCAGGGGGTGGGGTTAGGTTTCTATGTGCGCTGTTGATGGGGGTGGGGCTGTGACTGGTGGTGTGGATTACTGTCTCATAAATCATTGCCAACATACCTTTGTATTTTGAATTGACACAATGTTGCGGTTTCAGACGGTCTGCCGCTCCAACATTGTGACCACATGCATGCCTGAGTGCCATTTTTACACATAAAAAAAACTTCATGATAAAAATGATGCTATTGTTAGGAGGGACGTGCATATTCATAGGCACATATTTATATTTTTACTTTCTATCCTATCTTTTCCTATTGCTGGCTGGTGAGATGGTGAAGTCATGAGAAGAGGCCATTTTGTGGGCAGTCAGGTGACTGAAAAGAGGCCATTTTGTTAGTAGGCAGGAGATTGGGGAGAAGGTATAAGAAGGCCCATTTTTGAGTGCCCCGCCCAGGTTTTGGCAGAGACTCATGCTGCCTTCAAGTGCTCTTATTTCCCAGTTGGCGAATGATAATTACGAAGTTGAAGCATTCTCGTGCTCCGATGTCGGAAGTACCAGCAAACATGGAGGTCTAGAAACTAAATGTTTTTTTATGACACATGGAAAGCTGATATCACTTTCTGCATAAAAAAGAAGAAGAAAGGAAACATATGAGGAGAGGAATTAATGATATATTAAAGTATATTTTGCTAGATGGTTGTGTGCTGTATGTGCGTGACCATCGATATGATAATCTGCTGCATTGCGCTGCCTGTCTGCATTGTAATACCTGTCAACCCATCGTATTTTCTGCCACTTCAACTTGGCATCTGGGAAATAGGAGCTTCCGAGGAGCACTTGAAGGATAGAGAGGTGAAAGGTGAAATGTCACAACTCGGGAACTTGGGTAGTAAAATTATCTCAGACTTCCCCACTTTTAAATACGACTTGGAGGTTAGTTCAAATGCAAATTCCATGTTGGAAACTCGTATTTCCGATAATTCCGACAGCACTTGAATGCAGTATCATTTTTGAGCTCATTGGGTGCTCTGGTTGCTACAGGCCTCAAATGCTGCTTGCTAGCTAACATTGTTTGGGGTTGACTGCCTTGGAGATTTCCTATTGGCCTGGTGTTGACTGGGCAAGTTTAGTTTGTTTTGAGTTGTTTTGTTTTGTTTTGATGTTTCCAACCAAAGAGAAATTACTTCTGAACCTGTGAAGACTTCTCCATGGAAGGAAGGTGGAGCTGGTCACTCTCAGAGGAAGTACATGCTTGAGCTGGCCCTCAACCAGAGTGGTGAGAACTGTACTGACCACTCTATCTCCAGCCAGCTTCTTTCTTTTCTGTTTTGTTTCCACATCCATGCTTACATTAGACACACAAATACTCTTTCTTAGGGAAGAACTTTGTTTGATATTAGGTTAGACAACAGTGAAGTAGCTCCTCTTGTGACACTATGCTAATTATTTTTTAACAAAACAGGCTACAAAAATGCATCACAATTATTAAGACTACCTGAAGTATTTCACTGTCACAATATATTAAACAAAATAAATTATAATTGTTTAAGGAATTAAATGAACATACAATATGTTACTTCTGTTACTTTTGTTTGTGCTCTGACTTTTTAAATTTCAACTATTTTGGTGCTTAGCATAAATATGTATTTGCTTTACATATATACCTCCAGGCCTGGGAATTGGTATAACAAACATTGTTGACTGCATACAAGATGCCAATCATAAATTAAGGCAGTAGTGGAATGTTATAGCAGTATTGTGGTGAGCTGGCCAGAGAGCCATTCTCATATCTCCAGATCTAATTCCAATGTGACACTCTTATGTGGGTGCCCTAGACCACGATCCTCCAGATGTAGTGATGTAAAAAAAATAAAAAATAAAAAAAAATCTTAAAAAAAGTTTATAACTTTGACTGGCAATTTAATGTATTTAGTGTATATTAATTAGTGTTAATACTTGCGTTCCAAAAAAAGCAGGACATGACCTCAAACAGCTGGGAGGTGCAGCTTCATATTAATATGCACAAAATGAATGAATTAAAATGCCTTCCATGTTGTATAACATATGAAAACATTTTGCTATAGTTGAGTGTTACTTAGACTTAGCAAAAAATAAATTGTGAGAAATAGAGAGCAAGTGAATGTAAGGACAATAATTCATAGGATATTCCATTAGGAAAATCATCTTGCCCTGTAATGAATGGACACACTATACAGATGAAATTTACATAATGTATTTTACCATTTAATTTCGCCCTAACATGTGTTGCCAATTATTGGGAGCCAGGGTGGTGGGACCTGGTTGTATTTCTCATCTGACTGTAAAGTCCCCTCTTGCCAGCTTTGCAACATATGGCTGTCTATATCTTACAGATAATTTTTTTTGTGATATTTCAGTGAATTCATGTATTCATGATCATTCATAATGGAGAACAATACAAAAGGGGGGGGGGGGGGGGTATACGGTAAATATTTTTAGATTACACTAATTAAAGGTATTGATTAGACGAAGTGACAAGCTCTCGTCACATGATTATATGGATCTTTTCACAAAAGGATATAACCTTAAACTTTTTTAGTACACCGTGCTTGTGCGATTGTGTGTATTTGTGTGGAGTGTAATGGAGTGCGTGCATATGTGTGCGTGTGCATGAGTTTGTGAAATAGACAGAAAAATAATACATTTATTGTGTGTCGTGTGTATTTGAATGTGTACCATTGAACGTGTATGTTTATACATTATATCCAGTTCCTGTGTGTGTGTGTGTGTGTGTGTGTGTGTCTGTGCATGTGTGCATAACAGTGTGTGATTAATGAGAATGCTCAGGAGAATTAAGTGCTGCTGAAAAGAAGTACCTTTTGTGTAAAGTGACCCAATATATTATACAGTCTTTCATAACTTCACAGAAAATCTGAAATATCATATTTCATAACTTTTAGCATAACATGCACTGTACAGTCAAATGGATAACATATTGGAGCAATCGTGTTTACCTCTTCTGTGTTCTGATTGCATTGTAACATGAGTAACGCAACTGACAAAAAGCACCCAGAGCTGCTTATTTAACCCTCATAATATCTTTGGGGTCAATTTGACCTGATTCAGTGTATGACTGACGTCTCTTAAAAACCTTATTTTTAAATTTTGACTATATGACTTTTCCTAATTTGTTGGGATTAAATAGTAAACATGCAATACATATAATGCTATCTTTTCAAGTCCTGTACCAACCTTGTATACTATGGGTTGCCAAATGTAAAGTAAAACACAACACGTTTTTCCTGTGTTTTTTTTCTCAGATTTAGCATAAATGTGGCATTTTCCTGAAGATTTATACAAAATATATTTTTTTTCCCAGATATACCTGACATGCTAAATAAACCTTTTAGTTTATATTTTAAGATTTAATTGATAAATCTGAAATAAGAATGTCCTAAATATATAATTTAAATGTTTTATCTGAGTTTTCAAAAATAAATATTTAAAGATACCATATATATATATATATATATATATATATATATATATATATATATATATATATATATATATAGCTTATATCTATGTTTCAGAAACAAATATTTAGTCAAATATAAATATTTAATTTAAATATTAAATGCTGGTTTCAAAAATAAATATGTATTTAAAAAAATAGGATTTAGCTTAAATTTTACGTTTTCCAAAAGCAAGATTTAAGGTTTAATTAATATATTTATTTTTGACCACAAATTTGTGTTTAACAGTTCAATATTTAGCAAAAAATTATTATTTGGGTTCTAATTTAAATATTTAGCTTATATCTTAAATCTTGGTTTTCACAAACCACAATTCAATGTTTAACTAAATGTTTATTTTATCACAAATCTTGGTTAAACATTTCAATATTTAGTCAAATATAAATATTTATTGATATCTTAAATCTTATGTTCGTAATTAAACATTTAGCTTATATCTTAAATCTCAGTTTGTAAATTAAACATTTAGCTAAATATAAATCTTTAGTAAAATTTTTGTTGAAAAATATACTAATTAGCCCTGCTCCTTGTTGACTGGCAACCAATAGACAGAGACGGGGAAATAGCTGGCTTTAATGATGGGGCTAACTGAGGGTCTTCTAGCAAAGTGTGAAACTTGACAACATTACATATATTAATTCCTATATTAATTCCTGGTTGACGCACATTATTTATATAGCCTACACACAGAGAGCATCTGTTATAATCATGTTAGATGTCTGACGTGGCTAGCTAACTAACTCGATAGCATAGACTATGTTTTCGGCATAGGCTATTGGTGTTAATTGTGTACTGATTTATTATGGTGAAGTTTAATATTGACAGCCAGCCAAGCCAAATAACAAGCTAGCAACTTGATTCAATAGATGGATAGTGAGCTACCTCGCTGACCTGTCTGTTGCTAATGTCATAAAATAGCAGGATTCTTGAAACAAACTTGAACCATTAAAACTACCGTTAGCACTGTTTGTCGCTGGCTGATTGAGATAGGAAGCAAATTGACGTTTACGTCTGACAAGACTGGTTAATATAGTCGCGCGTGTCTGGCTAGCAAGGGGTTTGTCTGCTTATGGGATATTACACATTGACATGGTTACAATTGCCTACAAATACAGAGAATGATTCTGCAAACCTTCCGTCTCTGTCAAACTAAAATGGGACTCGATTTGTTCCACTTTTTCCTCAAAGTTTCTCAACAGGGGCATTAGAGGGCACTGGTGGCACTGCCAAATAACTGTAATGTAAAAAGCATACATACTGTAGAGTACAGGGGAAACTGATGTTTTATTGAGGTACACAAGTGAATGATTATTCTACATATTTATGTGTGTGTAACAGTGTGATATCAATGTTTTCATCTTAAACCATCAGAAGGGTCAAATGTATATGCTTTATAATGGACAAAACTACGGTGGCCCAGAGGTGCAATCCACATTTCTAAAAAGCAATCTTTGTTTCTAAATAGAAATCCTCTTTTCTAAAAAGAAATCCTTGTTTCTAAAACAAAATCCTTATTTCTAAATTGAATCCTTGTTTCTAAAAAAAAATCCTTGTTTCTAAATGTAAATCCTTGTTTCTAAAACAAAATCCTTGTTTCTTAATATAAATCTTAGTTTCCAAAATAAAATCCATAATTCTAAATAGAAATCCTCATTTCTAATACAAAATCATTATTTCTAAATGTAAATCCTCGTTTCTAAAACAAAATCCTTATTTCTAAATGTAAATCTTCATTTCTAAAACAAAATCCTTATTTCTAAATTAAATCCTTGTTTCTAAAAGCTAATCCGAGTTTCTAAATATAAATCCTCATTTCTAATACAAAATCCTTATTTCTAAATGTAAATCCTCGTTTCTAAAACAAAATCCTTATTTCTAAATGTAAATCTTCATTTCTAAAACAAAATCCTTATTTCTAAATTAAATCCTTGTTTCTAAAAGTTAATCCGAGTTTCTAAATTGAAATCCGAGTTTCTAAATTTAAATCCGAGTTTCTAAATTTAAATCCGAGTTTCTAAATTTAAATCCTTGTTTCTATTAAGCCTGAAAGCTAAATGCTACAGTTAGCCTGTGCGCAAAGCATACTGGGACCAGATGACGTATGCACGAGTGAGTCTGAGAGTGCAATTTGCATAGCAAGTTTAACGAGAAGCTGGTCTTCTGGCATAACAACTATCACAAAATTGCCGAACAAATTAAAGTTGAGTTTTCTTGCAGACATATTAACATAAAGCCTGTTAACAAGTCCAATAATTTCAGGAATATAACGGAAACTCGTTCTTATACGGAACTGCAGCTTGATTACAGTAGCCTACATTAAGCCAATCGTGTGGTTCAGTTTGTCACCTACAAAAAACAGGCTTATCATTTCCCGTTACGCTGCCTACAGTACGGTACACACTAATTAGCTGTTATTTTATGTAAAACGAAATTGATCTCTCGCCAAAGCAAAATTAACTCCATGTAGGCTAACTTAGCCTGCATGTGGTCCTGACAAATTGTTAACTAGGCTACTAATTGTAGTACTGTGGCGACCTGGGGATTGTCAACTGGCCAGCTAGGACCGGGTAGTGAGCCGCTACCTGGTCAAGGTGTACATAATTGTAAATAACGTGCTGTGTGTGTTTAAATTGTGTCGTTAACTTGTTAGCCGCGTCTTGTGTTAACCGTTTTGTTTTAAATGTAACTGTCAATTTTAACTGTCTGTTATGTGTGGCTGTGATTGGCTAGTAATCGGTAAGTGTGTGCGCCAATCACAGCCTATATAGTTCCTATATAAGCAGTGTCTGAAGCGATTCAGTTGTTAGTGTGAAGAAGTGTTTCTGAGCTGATTTTTGTGCAGAAATTCCAAAGGCTCTTTTGAGAGCTGGTAAGGTAGCTAATAAAATGAAGCTCGGCTGAGCGATTCGGAACTGCAAGCCGCTGTTTCCCTCATTCTCCGCGCTCGCTACAGTACGTTTAGATTCTTTAAAAAATATATAAAGTCAACACTTTTTATGGACATGATAATGTCTTGTCCAATGAATATTATCATGAGTGGTAGCTTAACTGTCGGGTAGCTTTATAAAAATACTGTAAATCCTTGAAAATAGCAACTATTAGCCATGATTCACCCAGTAGAGCGGGACTGGTAGCAGCATGACGCTAACTGCACAACAAATTAGCTATTCAAGTGTATAGGGCAGGCTAATTCATAACGCTTTCATTAACTTTAATTTGTGACTTTATTTATGGAGGGGGCACACGGCTAATTGTGAGATTTTAAAAATCAGGCAGTAGCTACATAAAAGGAAAACAATGTTTCTTAATTAGCTACGTTGTCTAAATTAAACGCGTGAAAGGTAGGCTATAGGAGAGCCGATGGCTCAGATCACAAACACCGCTTTTGAAAGTAGAACAGCAAAGTTTCCAGTTTGTGGAAAGTGCTCTCTGGTAAATAGAGTGATATTATTTTTAAGTTAACGTGCGTACGGATAAATGTTCTGCAAAATGACGTTAGCACAAACGCATTCCTGTGGTTTTCCCTGCCTCGATTACTTGCGATTAAAAAGTAAAACCGACATCGGCATGTCAAAATTGGAAATTAAATTCTAAGGTTATGTGAAATTTTACTGTGTAGGCAGATTTCAGATATCAAGAGGCAGCCTTCTAATGGATTTCATGATTAGAATTGCCTAATAGGTATATGAAATACAAGGCTGATATTATAGTATGTAGATTGCTTTATTATTACATAAACCAAGAGGACATGACATTTGTTGCTTTAAGGGCCTGGTTCCTTCGGTAAAAATGTTATACATTTCCCGCAGTGATTGCAGAACTGAAAGGACGTTGCCACAAAATGGACAAAACATAATGAAAAAATACGACACGGAAAAAAATGTTTTACGCGAGTATTGGAGGCTAACTAAGTTAACTATCAAGCAATATACCTTGCTTGGCAACGTTAAGCAAGCAAGGCCAGCGAATAACTTGGCTTGTGTAAAAAATAATGTATAGTACACCATACTAACAAATTGGTAAATAGCTTTTCAAGTCCACGAAGCACGCGTGAGCAACGTTACGTAGAACGGGGAGCCCTGGAGTACAACTCACAATTCATTATGATCATCATAAAATAATTAACAACTTTTCTGTCAAAGCATCGAAGTTGACCACAATTGGTAGGGTGTCTGGACCACATGCAGGCTAAATTGAGTTTGTTTGGTGAGAGATAAATTTCGTTTTACATCAAATAACTTGGCTAGTTAGTGTGTACCGTACTGTAGGCAACGTAGCCTACAGTGCAACAATGAACGGGAAACAATAAGCCTGTTTTTTGTAGGTGACAAACAGTGAACCACACGATTGGCTTAATGTAGGCTACTGTAATCAAGCTGCAGTTCCGTATAAGAACGAGTTTCCGTTATATTCCTGAAATTATTGGACTTGTTAACAGGCTTTATGTTAATATGTCTGCACGAAAACTCAAATTTAATTTGTTCGGCAATTTTGTGATAGGAGACCAGCTTCTCGTTAAACTTGCTATGCAAATTGCACTCAGACTCATTCGTGCATACGTCATCTGGTCCCAGTATGCTTTGCGCACAGGCTAACTGTAGCATTTAGCTTTCAGGCTTAATAGAAACAAGGATTTCAATTTAGAAACTCGGATTTTAATTTATAAATGAGGATTTAAATGTAGAAACTCGGATTTCAATTTAGAAACTCTGATTAATTTTTAGAAACTCGGATTAACTTTTATAAACAAGGATTTAATTTAGAAATAAGGATTTTGTTTTAGAAATGAAGATTTACATTTAGAAATAAGGATTTTGTTTTAGAAATAAGGATTTTGTTTTAGAAACGAGGATTTACATTTAGAAACAAGGATTTATTTTTAGAAACAAGGATTTCTGTTTCGAAATAAGGATTTCTTTTTAGAAACAAGGATTTAATTTAGCAATAAGGATTTCTATTTTGAAATAAGGATTTTGTTTTAGAAACGAGGATTGTGTTTTAGAAACGAGGATTGTGTTTTAGAAATGAGGATTGTGTTTTAGAAACAAGGATTTCTTTTTAGAAAAGAGGATTTCTATTTAGAAACAAAGATTGTTTTTTAGAAATGTGGATTGCACCTCTGGGCCACCGTACAAAACACATTTTATTAATCAATGTTTTGGATATGGTTTTGGACCCATATATATTTACCCCTTTACACTGATGAAAAGATGGTCATTCTTATGCAAAAGTGAGTTTTATAGGCTTTTTTTTCATGCTAAGTGTGTCTGTTTGGGTCACACATTTCGACACCATATAACAAGCTTCTGAAAGCAAAGCAACAAAAACAAACAATAAACACTGCAATGCATTAATCCAGTGTTGACGAGAGAGGCTTCCATTGAAACTAAAACTTGTACCGAAAATACAAATCCACATTCTATTACAATTACCACGAAGGGGTTCAAGACATAAACAACATAATAACATGTTATATGTGTTGCACATTGATTTACAAAGTCATCTGTTCACTTGCACACCATTGAACCATTGATCACATTGCAAGAGGGGTAGCAGGGCTAGTCCCCTAGAGAAGAAATAGAATTAATAAAAGAGAGAAGAGGGTCCCAAGTCTTATTAAACTTATCAGAGCAACCCCGTAGACTATATTTAATCTTCTCTAAACATAAGAAGGACATAAGGTCTTTCAGCCAGGAATTAGAAGATGGAGGTTTTTGGTCCTTCCAATGCAATAAGATACATCTGCGGGCAACAAGCGACGCAAAAGCAATAACGTTGCACTCCCTCACAGGTTTACTGAAGGCTGTAGAGAGTGTGTTATAAAAAGAGGACCAGAATGAGTCCAACTTCGGGCAGGAGAAAAACATGTGAGTGTGATTGGCCTGTCAAACAGTTTGTGAAGTCTAGCTTTAGTCAGGTGTGACCTGTGTAGAACCTTAAACTGGATCAGAGTCAGACTGGCACAGGGTGAAGTAGAGGTGACTCTGCTTAGGGCTCCCTGCCACCACTCAGGTGAGAATGTAACACCAAGCTCCTCCTCCCAGGTGTTCTTAATTGCTAGAGGTGACGATAATGCCGATGTAATTAATTTCACCATACCTGAAATGACTCCACGGTCTACGGGGAAAGATAAAATTGTGTCAATGAGAGAGTCAGGTGGTTCATGAGGAAAATTAGAAAAGTTACGGCGGGAAAATTCACGTATTTGAAAATATCTGAATAGGTGGGATTGTGGAAGGTCGAATTTGATCCTGAGAGTGTCAAATGAGGTAAATACTTTATCAACGAAGAGCTGTTTGAAATACACCAAACCTTTCCCCCGCCACAGGGAAAAGACTGGGTCAAGAGATGAGGGAAGAAACATATGATTATTACAAATGGGCATTAGTGGCGACAGGGAAGTAATCTTGAAGTGACGCCTAAACTGCCTCCAAATCTTTACAGTAGACAGTACAATCAGGTTAGAGGTGTATTTAACAGGATATGACTTTAGGGGAGCCACAATTAAAGCTGACAAAGAGATAGAGCCACAAGAATGTGCTTCCATCCGGCACCAGTCTGTTGTGGGGTAATTATACCAAGTATGAATCTTTTGAATATTGGCAGCCCAGTAGTACGACAAAAGACTAGGCAGCGCCAGACCACCATCTTCTTTAGATCTTTGTAAGATAGAGTATTTAACCCTTGGGGCCTTTCCTGCCCAAATAAAAGATGAAATAGCCCTGTCCAAGTCCTTAAAAAAAGATTTGGAGAGAAATAGTGGTAAACATTGAAAAAGGAAAGAGAACCTGGGTAGCACATTCATTTTGATTGAATTGATTCTTCCCAAGAGTGACAGAGGGAGAGCATTCCAGCGCCCCAAGTCAGCCTTCACCTCCCTCACTAGCTTCAAAATATTAAGTTTGTAAAGCGCAGGAAGACTATGTGAAACATTGATGCCAAGGTAACGGAAACTAGAGGAAGCCAGATGGAAAGGTAGCCTCTGGGATGAGATCTGTTTTGCCGCATGATTAAGAGGGAAACATTCGCTTTTACTGATATTCAGCTTGTATCCTGAAAAGGAACCAAAGGTTCGCAACGTGTCAAGAATCCCACTGATACAGGCAGAAGGATTTGAGACATAAAGTAATAAATCATCCGCGTAAAGCGAGACTCTATGCTCAATCCCATTCCTATAGATACCAGTAAACACAGGTGAGCTTCTAAGAACGATGGAAAGTGGTTCTATTGCAATCGCAAACAGCAATGGTGACAGGGGACAGCCTTGGCGACAACCGCGTTGTAAAGGAAAATATTGTGACTGAGTGGAGTTAGTAGTAACACTGGCAGTAGGAGCACTGTATAATAATTCAACCCATGAGATATATCTCTGACCAAAACCAAACCTGTTAAGAATTGAGAATAAGTAGCTCCATTCCACTCGGTCAAAAGCTTTCTCAGCATCCATAGAGATTATCATTTCAGCGTCCTGCGCGTTAGATTTAGAAAATACAATATTAAGAAGACGACGAATATTCGAGGACAACTGCCTTCCCCGTATGAAGCCAGTTTGATCGCCAGATATAATGCTTGGGAGGCAAGGGTCCAGACGGCAGGCCAGGGTCTTGGCCAACAATTTAATGTCAGAGTTGAGCAAGCTAACAGGTCTCCAGCTACCACATTCTTCTGGGTCTTTATTTTTCTTTGGGATAAGAGAAATCGATGCCTGAGTAACAGATGGAGGGAGGGAACCACGTCCCAAGGAGTCATTAAACATATCCAACAGCAAGGGAGCTAGTAGATCCGAAAACTTCTTTAGAAAGTCCACTGGGAAGCCGTCCGGGCCCGGCGCCTTGCCATTCTGCATCAATTTAAGACTAGCTGTAACCTCTTCTAAACTAAGTGGGATATCTAGATTATTTTTAGATGTTTCGTTGATTACAGGGAAATCTACTTGGTCCAGGAAATTAGTCATTAGGGTGCTGTCAGGTGGGGCCTCTGATTTATAAAGATTAGAATAGTATGAGGCAAAGACTTTATTTATCTCATTTGGGTCTGAGACCAGAGTGTCGGGAGATTTGCGGATTTGTGTAATAAAGCGGGAGGCGGATTGATGTTTTAGCTGGAATGCCAATAGTCGGCTGGCCCTGTCACCATGCTCATAATACGTGCTCTTTGTGCGTCTTAACAGGAATTCGGCTTTGTTTGTGGAGATGAGCTCAAATTCAGTTTGGAGCCTGAGTCTCTCTGCTTGAAGAGTGGAGCTAAGGGATGAAGAATGCTGTCTATCAATTTGCAAAATAGCTTCCATCAGTTCATTTTGTCTCTTTTTCCCCAGTTTACGCTCCCTGGCACCATATGAGATAATCTCCCCACGAATCACTGCTTTACAGGTTTCCCATAAGAGGGACGGAGAGGTTGAGTCAGATTTATTATTTTGGATAAAGATATTAATTTTCTCAGAAATAAAGTTGCAGAATTTTTCAGACGATAGTAATCCAGCATTCAGTCTCCAATGTAAATGCCTTTCACTCTTAGGAAGCAACTCCAGATCTAATAGAAGGGGGGCATGATCAGAAATGACTATTGCTGAGTATTCACATAATTTCACTGAAGGGAGAAGTATTTTGTCTAAGAAAAAATAGTCAATGCGTGAATACGTCAGATGAACATGGGAGTAGAATGAAAACTCTTTTGATGTTGGATGATTGAAGCGCCATACGTCCACACCACCGATCTGATTCATAAGTGTCATAAGAGCCCTGGCCATATTAGAAGAAGTAAGGTTCTTGGGGTTGGATTTATCAAGGGCGGGGTTGATAATCAAATTAAGGTCTCCCCCAAAAATAAGATGATGGGAGTCCAGACAGGGGATTAATGAAAATAAAGATGTAATAAAGTTAGGACAATCCCACGTGGGGGAGTAGACACAAACCATAATGATGGGAGTTTGGAACAATGTGCCCACAACTATAGTATAGCGCCCATTTGGATCTGAAATGCATTGTTGCATAGAGAACTGCAGACGCTTATGCAATAATATAGCTGTACCTCTAGAGCGACTATCAAAGCTGGAATGGAACACCTGTCCGACCCAGGGCTTGCGTAGCCTGGTATGGTCACATACACGCAGGTGCGTTTCCTGCAGAAAAGCAATGTCCGTTTTCAAATTCTTGAGGTGCGAAAGCACTCTGGCCCTTTTGACAGGCCCACCCAGTCCTCTGACATTCCAGCTAGTAAATCGGATGGACCGTAGTGTAGTTTTATGATCCTTATTAGCCATCAACCGTGCACCAGAGCGTCAGCCTTTGGAATGGCATGGAGAAACAGTGAATTAACCAGTGCAACACAGAACAAAGCAACAATAAGTACAAGCATGTCGTAATGATGGGTGCAAAGAAGCCTTCATCTTGTGTCAAGAAGAAAAAAAAAAACTCAAACAAAACCCCACATGATCCAACAGCGACAGATGTCTGAACTAACATCTTTAAACTAACCCAAAACTTACAAACTTGTCCTAAGCTCGTCCATAATATGGATGAGCTAGCAGGAAATATAACGTACACTTCCAGTTAACTACAGTGGAGTTTGCTCCCCACCGAAACATATAGTAGGCCCAGTGATTGCTAAACAGCTGATTAGTCCTTTCTCAGTCCACAGCCCCATAAATAGGCCAACTCCCTGGCCAAACAAAAAGCTGCACAAGAGCCTGATAAAAAGTTCAAATCCGTAGGCTACAGCTTCACCTCGAATGATGGAAATAAAATGAGAACTTAAAAAAATAAAGTGTTAAGGGGATATGCGGACAGTTCAGGCTACTCACTCACTGCTGTGGATTCATCATTCATTCATTACTTGTGCTGCTGATAGAAGCGCTCCGCTCCCTCCGCAGAATCAAATATGCGAGACTGTCCGTTGATAGTAACCCGCAGGCGAGCTGGATAGAGTAGACCGAAGCGTATTCCATCTTTGTAGAGCTGCGACTTCACTTTGTTGAAGGCGGCCCGCTTCTTGGCAAGGGTGGCGCTGAAGTCCTCAAAGATCCTGATGGAGTGTCCTTGGTATGAGACATCCCGGGTCTTCTTAGCCCACCGCAGCACACGCTCTTTCTGTGTATATTTATGGAAGCGGACGATGAACGGCCGAGCTCCCTGCGGCGGCTTCGGACCCAGGCTGCGGTGCGCGCGGTCCAGTTCCAAGTCCTCCAGTTGATCATCACCGACCACTTTCTTGAACAATGTAGTCATAAAGAGACGAGCGTCCTCTCCCTCCATTCCTTCAGGGACGCCGACCACTCGGAGATTCTGTCGTTTGGAGCGGGAAACCAAGTCCTCCACAGCGAGCTGCAACCTCTCGTTCGCCTGGCTAGTCGTCTCCAATTTGGATTTAAGTGCTACCACCTCGCGCTCCAGATTAGCGATCCCGTCTGAGTGAGCCGTGAGAGCCGTTTCCAATCCGGAGATGGTGGCAGTGTGTGTGGCCACCGTATCGGTGATCTTTTGTAAAGAGGCTTGGATTGGTGCTAGGGCGGTGTTCACGGACGCGGTAAGTTCACCGGTTATGTTTCTCCGTAGCTTCGACAGTTCTCCAACTAGCATGTCGAGTGTTAGCGGCTGCTCGCTAGCTTCTGAAGCACTAGCCATCTTGCTAGCATCTTTGTCTTGCGAGCTAAACTGCAGCTGTGGTTGATTTTTGCTGCGACTACTGTGAGCTTTACTCGCCATTTGGTCTCAAGTTTGGTCAAAAAAAGTTTCCACGGCACTAATACAACCTAATACCTATAGAAAGGCAGTAAATGACTGGGCGTGTAAATTTCTAAATGTAAAAGTCTACGGGAGCAAACGCCAAGCGACCGATCACCCCAACTCCATAACCGGAAGTCCCGGGTCACACATTTCTAGCATGCTAGAACCCTATGAGTGGTTACATCTCCTTTAGGAAGATATCACATTGTGGAAAATAAATAAATAAATAAATCTGCCATGAACCGGTAAAATGTACCAACTGCATAATTGTGGCAGAAATCTTGTCTCAGTTTGTCAATAAAGCAGTGATGGTATCACCAAGGAAACAAAGCAGTCATTCTTATAAAAATAACTTTGCAGCATATTGTTCTCATAATTGCTGGAACTGTGTATAGGGAGTTAGTAATATTTTGTTATTTATTTATGAGAGGTAGCAGCAGCATAAGTCGGAGTAATTATTTTTTTAAATTTTTATAGCATGAGCTCAGATTTGCACTTAGCATTAAGCCTGTCTCGACGGTTAGCAAAGCAGTCAAGGTCCTGCTGTGGGAGAATTTAACTGATGGCGCTTTAGCGCTTGGTTTGATTGGAGGGGATTTTCTGGACCCGAGGCCATTTTGTCTGAGTTCTGTGCATATAGTCTGGTGTGAAAGCTGTTTTCGCACCCACAAAAAGTGGTTTTGAGTCTGTTTGAAACCGCGGGCCTGAGATTTGCCTCTTGTAAACTGCAGTACGGTTTGCTGCTGGTGTGAAAGCAATTCGCTTAAATTTGCCTTGATTTTCTATGTTGAGTGTTGAGTGTTGATGTCATTCAAGTCATTTGCAATGGCTGTGCATGTGAGACATGCTCTTGTCCTTATTTTCAGTTTTCTGTCATCTTTATCAAATGGTGTCCCTGCTTCATGGTTTTTGTCGGAATTTACCTTGATAAAAGCACATCCCTAGTAATGTTCATACTTCACTGTACCTACATCCACTCATCTTCACATGTGTATTATAGTGTAATATGAATAACTTTCATCAATGCAGCTGTAACTACCATATAGCTCATTTTTATGGTTTAATGCCGTGCTTATGAGGCTTATGAGGTGACAGTCCATGGCATAGCTATGTTTACACACTGCAAAAAACAAAAATTAAGTATTTTAATCTGAATTTTTATTTAAACTTTAGAATATTATTTATGTTACTTTTTTGCTAAATAAGACAAAAAATAGCCAGTGGGGTGAGATACGTTTACTAATTTCAAGATTTAGAATAGAATAACTTTTATTTCCCACCAGGGAACTTCAGTTGTAGCCCCAGCAACAACAAAAAAGACATAGACAGTGGGGCAGACCCACAACACACAAACAAACATATAAAACAAAGACATCCAACAGAATCATTACATCAATCAAGTGAATTAAGTGAATTCAAGTGCAATACAGCCATGATTAAAAATAGCCCCCGCTGTACCGAGATGTCCAGTGTCACGAAGCAGTCCAACACACAAACTCCGCCTCCACGACTCTTCTCCATACACGCAACGCCGTGGTCTCCGTATACCACCAAAACGGAGCAACCAAATTGCGTCAATCTTTCCAGTCGTCTCCTCACTCCTCCCCATTATGTTCTCCCTCCCTGGTTGCCTTTAGAAGATTGCCTGCACTCCCAGATCAGTCCCGACATCTTCAACTCTGGTGAAGAGCGATGGTAACTTTGTTGCTGCAGTCTGCAGATCCAACAGACATTCCAGAGCATATGTTGTGAATGCTTCTCCGTGGTGACAACCACAAACAAAATTATCCTGAATATACAATTCGTCAATATTATCAAAATGAGCAGCAGGAGTGCCCCGACAAATCTCCAGCCCGCTTCCCTGTCCCACAATAGACACACAGGGCATAAAAACACTAAAGACAAAAGCCAGACACAACAAAATACATTCAAATTAACAAACATGAACACGAGAGACAGCTGGACTACATGTCGCCATTACAGCGTCACGTGACGTCAAGTGGGGTAAGATAATTTCACACGTCAAGCAAAAAGTTACTTAAAACATGATAATATTTTCTACTTTAGAAAAAAAAAAAAAAGATTTAACTCTCATTACTAGACTAAAACACTTGTTAAGACAGAGTTTTTTGCAGTGCAGTTAGCATCTGATGGAATGTGTCAGAATGTGCCATCAGATCCTGGCTGCTTTGAAACCAACTGAGAGTAACAGCACGTCTGTGATATAGCCTTTCCAAATACAGTGTAGGTATTGCACATAATTGTGACAAACTCATACTGCCCTGTTCCTTCTAGTTCCATTTGTTTTGAATTCCAAATAAAATAAAAATAGAAAAACAAACATGATGATCCACAATTCTCCATGAATTTCCTTTATAGTGTCTGAAGCCGCAGATAGAGCTAACCCAAACCCATATTCAGGCCCACCTTGACTGAAGCAGCAGATAGAGCTAACGCTAACCCATCTGCAGGCCCATCTTGTCTGAAGCCGCAGATAGAGCTAACCCTAACCCATCTTCAGGCCCACCTTGTCTGAAGCCGCAGATAGAGCTAACCCTAACCCATCTTCAGGCCCACCTTGTCTGAAGCCGCAGATAGAGCTAACCCTAACCCATCTTCAGGCCCACCTTGTCTGAAGCCGCATATAGAGCTAACGCTAACCCATCTGCAGGCCCACCTTGTCTAAAGCCGCAGATAGAGCTACCGCTAACCCATCTGCAGGCTTGTCTGAAGCTGTAGATAGAGCTAACGCTAACCCATCTTCAGGCCCATCTTGTCTGAAGCCGCAGATAGAGCTAACCCTAACCCATCTGCAGGCTTGTCTGAAGCCGCAGATAGAGCTAACCCTAACCCATCTGCAGGCTTGTCTGCAGCCGCAGATAGAGCTCTGAAATCTGGGAGCCGGATACACTGCAGTTCTCCAATTTCACAGCTGAGTGGATGGGAGGGGAGCTTGGGCTCAATTGAGTCGGGGGGCATGAACCACGCGTAGCCTTAATCTTACACCAAAAGACCACAGCTCGATCTCTGCCATTAAATCCCCCTCTTTCGGCCCCTCATGGCACTGCATCCTGTCTGGGACCTGCCAAGTACATGTTTCCTATTGAGAAGTAATAGGGCGTAGTGGTTACGGTACTGTGCTTTTAATCAGGGTTACCAGTTCAAATCCTGTGTATTGCTGAAGGGGGGTTTGCCAGAGCACCCCCTGAGAAAGGCTGAGAAAGGTATTCACCCTGCACTGCTTCAGCCAATATGTTGCTGGATCAAGATTAAAACGTTTCCCTGGATAATAAGGGTGTCTCCAAATTGACACAAGCAAAAAGCTATTATTAGTATTATTAATTATTATTATTATTATTATTATTCTTCACATCGGCTATGATTTGTTTTGATTTGTTTATCTGCCTCAGCCCTATAAAAGCCTGGCAAATATGATTCCCTTTGTTTGAAACTGCTCCAGGGAGGGGGAGGGGTTCATTTACACACTCGTGCTCTGAGCAGCCAGGATGCACTTTGAACAGGGCTCTCGACAAAAAATTAAACCAGATCAATAGCTTTTAACGCTGCCAGCTATAATTTGTGAGGGGCTTCTATGGCCTTGTGCTGGGATCACCTCCATCACATAAGAATAGGTGTGAAGGGGGGCATCTAGAGAAACTCAACTGAGGCAGCATGGCTTGCGGCTGTGGACGATAGCCGGGCAAAACCAGGGGAAGCTTGAATACAGCCAATCACATTCTGTGTGTGTAAAGGTTCCAGAAAGTTCCAGTCTCTTTCTGTTTTTTTGTGGCTCTCAATATCTGCTTTTAAACCATAAATGAGGCCACTACTTAACAATTGTACTGTTGTGTGTGCTACCCTTTATTTGTTTGTCTGTAATCTGGAAACATTTGTATAATCCTCATGAGGTCTTTTGTTTAGGATTTGACAGGCCTGTTAGGGTTGTCTGGTGTTTCGTGATGACACCTTGTTGTAGTTCAAATGAGCTCTTTACTTAGTTTCTCTTGTAAACCATAGGCAGCCAGTGTTACACCAACCACTTTTCAGAACAAGAGCCGAGGTCCACCATTAAAGCGCATTTAATCTCGTTTGACACTTACCCTGTGCTGTCTCATTATGTGAAGCGCAGCGCAGAGCCATTATTTGCCAGTGTTAGATGCACCCCCCCTGAAAACACACTTCTAATGTCTTTTTTCCTCCACGGGCTTGACACAGAGGGCACGCACTGAGCCACAGCTCTTCACAGCAGCTCATGAAAGTCATAGAATGATGCTGACATTTAGCCTGATATAAAGTTAGCACAATCAAACCCTGGCCTGCAAAATAACAAAAGGACAGTTGTTTTTTTTAATGTGTTGCAGAGCGCAGCCGGTCAGTTTATTTCATTCATTTTAGATCATATTGCCTTTTAAAAAAGACTGCAGTGTCTATCACGTTCTGCCAATTTTAGTTCAACTCCCTCCCATCACTACCACTACATTGAGCTCTCCCTGTTGCCAAGAAGAAGACATCAATCTCTCAGCTGCCAAATCGGTTCTTGCATGCGCATGCACAAAATAATAGTAATGTCAGTATAAATATTTCCCTCGGTTTTGAAATTGACTTCCCTTCCACAAAAAGTCGATAAAGTTATTTAAATTTATTTAAAAATCTGGACCTCTGTAAATCTACCCTGCGAGGCAATTTGCATCGGGAGTCACGGCGTCCGGGCGAAGATTTGCAATCTGAATGCGACTCACAACGCTTCAGCTGGCTTGCAAACAGTACCAACCCATTCATATTTCATTCTGGCCCACAGTGAGTGCCTCTAGATGGCTTATAGAGATGGCTTATTGCTACCCCACATGAGAGAGCCGGCAGGAGTTAAAACACAAGCGGCAGCAGAAATGGTCAGATTCTGGTGCCTTGAAACAAAACCAAACATACACTAACAGCAGACTGCATGTGAATTTAAGGCTAAGTTAAGCCTTTGACTGCGTAAACCTCTTCATGACAAAAGCTCAGATATTTGCTGTGAAATGAAAAAATATATTTTTCTTTTTTTAACTATTATTAGCAATAATATGGTAATATTCATGAATTGAACAAAAGTCATCCTTAATCTGGTCTCAGTACATGACAGATTTAACTTTAAGCCACCAGCAGAAGTTGCAATGTACATCACCAGCCCTCCCCCCACACACACAAACATCAAGCCCCCACATAACACACTTAGGGCCAGATTCTGAGTTGAGATAAACACGCGCAATTGGGACTTTTGAAATTCCGCTTAGCTTCAGCTATTTGTGATTTGACTCACTTTGTTCGGAAAAAAAGGTGCCGCCAATAGATAATTATGAAAAATACAGCATTTTTTGCACAATTTATATTAGAATGAGTGCATGTTTTTTGAAAATAATATTATTTTCCTTTGCCTAGCCTACTTACAATTATCAAATAGCTGTCATGAAAATATGTAAAAGTAGGCTATGATTGACCGTCTGGTATATAATTCCAGACCAATATTAGATGGATTAATTGATAGACAATGTCTGGATCGTATTCGCTTTGACAGAGAGACAATTTTGTAGCCTACTTGTACCTACTGCTGCTCCAAAATGATTAAGAAGCGCAAAGAAACTCATAAATGCACTCAAAATTAAGTGGTTGCAAGTATTGGGCTATTAATGTTACTTCCACTGAAGACGTTGCATATAGGCTATTATTTTCAACCACCGTACATTACTTTAGTAGGTAAATCATAAAAACATGATTTGAATTTTTTTTTCAAGTAAATCCAACGATTTATTTGTTTACTTAATATTGCGTGGAACCACTGTCCAGTGATAATTTTTTTAAATGTGTGATGGGTATATTCCAGTCGTCAATAGGAGCTATGATCATTTTATCAATGCGATGTATTAATACTTCCACTGGCTTCCCCATCACGTAAGAGCAACTACGATGCACAGAGTAGATAAGACATCTAAATGAAAATGATAATTCAAATTGCATGGAGTGCTCTCCTTATTTTAGCTCATAGTGTTGTACTTCCTAGTTCCTATCAATGTACGGACCTACCCCTCTGTAATGTAATCTAGCTAGCTAGCTACATGCATTCTGATAGGAGTTTTGTGCAATGACTGTTTAAAAAACTTCCCATCGCAAGATTAGCATGGGGTTAACTTTACAATCTAAATAAACTCAAAACTCGGTTGTTTTAATTAAATTGACCATTAATTCACTTTTTAAAGATAATGTGCAATTTTGCCCACTTGTTCTAAAAGTGGCGCTGATGAGCCGAACACACAATTTTGAGCTTGAGAGAGAGGACACCAGGGAGGGTGTGTGTGTGTAAGAGAGAGAGAGAGAGAGAGGCATTCTTCATTTCTCTTAGATGTGCAATTTGTCACTATTGACTATGGCCATAGATCAAATGATGTAGGGCATAAATTTAATATATCAGCTAAAAATACCAAGCAAAAGGTGGGCTGGGTCACATGAAGGAGATCTGGGTGGCTATAATCTGTCTTCACACACGCCCTTTTGTCATCATTTTCATTTGACAAAGCCAAGGGCGTGCTTGGAGAACACTAAGCACACACCTGCTACAAATAGCTACTCAAAGGAACTAGAAGGAGGCATTCCCTGCGAGTGAAAAAGCTCTTTCAGATTAAACTGAGCTGATTCCTGTATTGTGTATTGATGAGATCATTCCAGTCAAAGTCGGGTTTCTGTTACAAAGATGGACAATACCGATAAATCAGAGTAACACATGCAATTTGGCCAGAAGTGATTAAGAGGTGGTCATAAGTCAGACAGAGCCATTAGCTCAGTGTAACTCCTGAACCCTCAGAAGAAGAATCATGTAAAACACACTGTGGAACACACACTGCCTTCTCTATAGTACGTATAATATTACCATGAGTTACTAAGTTACTATGATGTGAAAAATACTTCAAATACAAAAAACATGTATAATGCTTTCCCCCCATTTTCTCCCAAAAATTGACTGCCAAATCTGCTGAATTATCATTGAATTTAGGCTAACCTATAGTTTAAATAGTTTCAGCGACAGTTCTGGTATTGTCCACAATTGACCATGATTTATATCTCTGGATTTTTAAAACCCAAATTATATGGTTCCTATAAGAAATCTCTATAGGAAACTGAGTTTCTGAAACTTCCATCCATGCCATGGAAAAAATCCTGACTTTGAAACTTCCCCCATCAGTTGTATTATTTATTTTTCCCTTGGCAGTCCGTAAGTGGTTTCAGGGAGAGACATTTCCTCAGTGGGAAATAAACAGAGGTTTAGTTGTTATTGTCTTGGATTTTGTTTGTACTATGCAGCAATACCTGCATGAATAATGAGGCTCCAGGATGGGAGATCCACGAGGCTGTTCATCTGTCTCATCTCCCGGGTTTCCCTTGAGGTCCTTGTGCCAACCACCATTCTATATACAAAGCGTCCTGTCGCTACAAAGTCTGCATAAAGTTGTGTGGTCACTCCCATGCTCATTTAACCTTTTCCTGTTAGCCGATCCCTTGCCTTATTGGATAACCTAGTGGGCAGAAGTGGATGGAGTGAAAAAAAGTCCCGTCTCTACACAAGTCTGCCTGTTAAGTCCTTGTGGCTGAAACTATATAAACCATAGGTCGTCAATGACCAATTTAATATTCCAACTGATGATCTCATTATAGTTCACTGTATATTTCGACTTAATATTGCCCCATAAAACTGGCATAACCTTGTATGATAAACTGAAAGTTTTTTCAGTCTTCAAAGGTATAGCCCAAACATACTATAGTTTGTAGTTAGATGCACATTTGTACCTGTCTTGTCTCACTGTCTTATTGAATAAGGTAAATGCACCAGTTTTTATGGTATATATTTGGAATAAACTTTAGGTGAACCGAGTTTTATGCCACCCCCAGGCAGTCACGGACAGAATTACCCACTGCTCTGCTGTGATGTGATGTGTTGCGTTGCGAGCAGAATGCCAAGGATAAATCTGGGGGATGTTCTGGGGGCAGCAGGAGGAGAAAAAAAGGCAGTTTAGATTTGAGAAAGACAACAAGGATCCCCGAGGCAAGGCAATTCTCTTTCCGCACCACACCGACCCAACTCTCAGTAGCAAAGCGCGTTTCGGTGATGAGTTTCCTGCGGAGGGTGGTGTAAGAATATTGAGGCATATTCCCTACATTAGGGAATATGCCTCTATATTTTTACAGTGGAGAGGATGAGGGGACCATAGATTGTAAAAAAAATGTGTGACATTACCCTCTCCATGCGTTTGCTGTGTGACATTGGAGCCAGAGACTGCGCAGTAGGGAAAAAGGAGGACCCTTGCATAGTCATGAAATCTAGGCCGGGTCCAGGTCATCCACTAAGTGCATGAGATACACCCCCCCACCCCGAGTGGCAAGCAGGGATGCTTAAAAAATTGTCCAAATGACACAATAACTTAACATGATCTTGTGGGAAAAAATGATTGACTTCACATTTTGACCACATTGGTAGCATTTACTTACATTAAAAAAAGGCCTATACTGGAGCCAACTGCACTGGCGCTAGTGAGTATCATCTTTGAACAAGACCAGGAAGTCAGTTTCTAAAATGAAGCCGGCTCTTGGCCCCTTGTTTGGGATGCGGGATCATGGCAGCCAAATCTGTCGCCCTCTGTTAGGGCGAGTGCCTCCTTAGCAACGTGCACGTTTTTTGTAGAGGGAGACACCGAGCCAGGGCATTCCAGAGTTTCTTATTTTCTGTTATGGGGGGATCAAATTATGTGGTTGAAAGCCAGCATTTTTGCAGTCAGGGTGGCACCATACAGTCTCACTTGTGGAGCTCAACGCGCCGCCCGTGGCATAGTCACGGCACCATGCCGACATGGTCAACCCTCCGTCTCTGCTGATAAGTGGTGAAAAATAAAAGGAGGCTGAAGGAGAAAATAAGGGCGCCTGGCTCGGGCCAGAAACCTGGGCTGAGCAGAGCAATCTGGCCTGAATTGTGGAGCGCCACCAGTACCAGCTGCTCAAGCTGCTCAAAGATCAGTCTCATGCAGTAGGCCATAGAAGGGCTACCCAGCGGGGAGTACCCAGCTTATGTACTTCAGCAAAGTGCATTCAGAATCCTGACCATACCTGCAGTGACCATGACCAGGAATCCTGTGGGGTGATACTTAATTGGCTATGGCTTCAGTAGGAAGGTTTTTGTCAGAAGGGTATTCCCTCTCTCATTCTTCAAAGAACTGGAGGCTTTCCTTTTTGAATTGTGCTGTAATATCCCACTACACACAGTTCAGAACATGCATGACAGCATTTGCATTGAAGCTGTTCTGAAGGTGTGGCCCTGCTACTTATTAGTAAGTTAATCTATGAGAACACACGTCGATAATCTCAAGTCACAGTGCAAGGATTTGTGTTTCTATATTTTGACAGGCATGCCAGATTCTCTAGTTTCTGTTACAGCCCACGACTAAACAAATTGGCCACAATGAAGGACTACTCTCTGTAAGCAGATAGAATAACACGCTAACCTTTCTCACTCCTCAATCAAAATAAAAAATTGTGCAGACAGTTTGTGGTAGGGCTTTACACACTAAGGGCAAAGATTTGCAAAGGCCATTAGCATATGCACAACCTTTTAGCACACGTGAAACTAATAGCACAGCCAACGATTGGTGCAAAATAAAAACTATGACCAGTCATTGGTCATATTATTGTTGTTGCGTTTGCTAAAAGGTTTTGCACTTGCTAAAGGTCTTAGTAAACCAGGCCCCAAGTTGTGTAACATGCTGTCATAAACGCATATCTGCTACACTTCCAGTACACAAGGGAGAAGGCAGTTGAGACATAGAGCTGTTATTTCAGCCAGGTGTTCTGTAGGTTACTGTGGCGTGGTACTGTTCCTCAGCAATGACTGTGTCAGCATGCTAACACTGCAACACCAATCCGTATTCTCCTCCAGGGGGTACAACTCTATAACACCAGCCAGAACATTCTAGCCTCCAGGGCCAGGCTATATGGAGCACTATTTTTACAGGGGTCATTCATATATTTATGCCAAAAGTTAAATATTGGCCATACTTTACCCATAGCCAATCACTGGTGATTCAATGCTTTTTATGTAATGCGTCAACCAATCCCTGCCCAGTCAATGCTATTTAGATGGTGTGTCCGCTACAGTTGGGTAATGCTTACGTGAATCACAAGTCACTTCTTCAGGACTCGATTGGCATTTCTCTGCCAGTAGTCGAGAGCGTATCCAGCACTGTGTCAAGCACCCCGAGAGTCCCTGCTTCTAAAATATGAGCCTTGGGGAGTTATTTCAAGCATTAATAACCCTTTTACTCTTTTTCTGAAGTCATCCATGTGTGATAACTTCTACTATATGTATATGGATATATATTTTCCAGTAGAGCTAAATGCTTGAAAAAGATCCATCTTACTTAATCTTCTTATTTGTTAAGCCATACAGCCACCAGCGTGTAGATTCTGGCTTTTTTCGGATGCACATCGAATCCTTTTAAAATGGTTTTGAAATTGGTCCTTTAAACTCCTTGCAGTGCTATTAGGTTATTAGTTATTAGTACCAGTCATTTAAAGTTATTATTTAGCATTGTGTGTGTGTGTGTGTGTGTGTGTGTGTGTGTGTGTGTTTGTGTGTGCACATTTATGTGCGTGTGTGCGTGTGCGCGCGTGCGTGCGTGTCTGTGTGTGCGAGTTTGCGTGTGCGTGCACGTGCAGTTATTTAGCATTTAGCATCGAGTCCAGATCTCAGGACTCAGATCAAGATGGGAATCTTTGAGATGCTGTTTGATCTCTCATCATTGAGGAGGATTCATGAACTGCTGGCCTGTGTGTTTGGAGATCTCTCCACAGTGGCCACAGTATCTAAATGAACTGCTGGCCTGTGTACTTGGAGATCTCTCCACAGTGGCCACAGTATCTAAATGAACTGCTGGCCTGTGTGCTTGGAGATCTCTCCACAGTGGCCACAGTATCTAAATGAACTGCTGGCCTGTGTGCTTGGAGATCTCTCCACAGTGGCCGCAGTATCTAAATTAACTGCTGGCCTGTGTGCTTGGAGATCTCTCCACAGTGGCCGCAGTATCTAAATTAACTGCTGGCCTGTGTGCTTGGAGATCTCTCCACAGTGGCCGCAGTATCTAAATGAACTGCTGGCCTGTGTGCTTGGAGATCTCTCCACAGTGGCCGCAGTATCTAAATGAACTGCTGGCCTGTGTGCTTGGAGATCTCTCCACAGTGGCCGCAGTATCTAAATGAACTGCTGGCCTGTGTGCTTGGAGATCTCTCCACAGTGGCCGCAGTATCTAAATGAACTGCTGGCCTGTGTGCTTGGAGATCTCTCCACAGTGGCCGCAGTATCTAAATGAACTCCTGGCCTGTGTGCTTGGAGATCTCTCCACAGTGGCCGCAGTATCTAAATGAACTGCTGGCCTGTGTGCTTGGAGATCTCTCCACAGTGGCCACAGTATCTAAATGAACTGCTGGCCTGTGTGCTTGGAGATCTCTCCACAGTGACCACAGTATCTAAATGAACTGCTGGCCTGTGTGCTTGGAGATCTCTCCACAGTGGCCACAGTATCTAAATGAACTGCTGGCCTGTGTGCTTGGAGATCTCTCCACAGTGGCCGCAGTATCTAAATGAACTGCTGGCCTGTGTGCTTGGAGATCTCTCCACAGTGGCCACAGTATCTAAATGAACTGCTGGCCTGTGTGCTTGGAGATCTCTCCACAGTGACCACAGTATCTAAATGAACTGCTGGCCTGTGTGCTTGGAGATCTCTCCACAGTGGCCGCAGTATCTAAATTTCATAGGATGTTTGCTCTTTGATAATGTCTTTCTTTTTATTAGTGCGGTCTCACTGAAATTAAGGAATTAAGAGGGAAATATAATATTGGCTGAGAATCTCTTTCAAAAGGTTGAGATAAAAGATATGAATATACATGGTCACGCTTTAAACAGGTTGTGTTGTCCTAATGCTTTCGTAAGATCTTAATTAACATATGTATACATTTTTTAATAGTTCATTACTTAGTCAAATTATTGCTCCTTCTACATCAGCCAGCACACATGGCTGTTGCCCGTAGAACATTTATCAATCGTATGACTGTACCCCATCATATGATTTAATTAACCAGCATGATGGGAGTCAATGCTAGAATTACATGGTGACTGAGCAGTATAGCGGTGGGTGAAATGGTTGAACAGCAGAGTCAGTAACCAGAGAAGTGGAGAAGTGGACAAGACTGCCTTGAAATGCAAAGCATGCAGATACTGTGCATTTGAGGAATCTAATTGAGGGCAGAGGACAAGGAGTTAGCCCCATTGCGGTGGGTCAGTGTCAGGGCTTAAGCATACATGACTTTGCAGTTGGAGGAATGCTGCAAACTAAGCTATCCAATCAAATTGAGTACAACCAAGGCCCACCTGGGGATTGGACATACGTAGATCCAGCGCGGTTTTGCACCAGTTCAAGCAAAGCCCCATCCAGCAATCTCAAAGAGAAAACTCATGAAATCTTCTTCTGTAATATCTCTTCAGGCATTGATGGAAGACTCTCATCAGCTGGCTGAGACTCCAGCTCTGTGGTGGATTGTGTTGTGAGGGATGTTGTACTAAATGTGAGAGATGTGGCTTTTGATTCGCAGGGTATTCAAATATTCTGTGGCTCCCGAGATTGACTATTCAAATAATCACACTGCTCTTTCCCCCAAGCTCTGAACGAACCCTCTGCTTCCTCCTGGTTAAATAATGAGTCACTGCAGAAGAGAATTGTGTTCTCTTACACTTGCTGCCAGGGAAATTCATAATAGCAGTGCATTTCTGTTTTTCTCAGCAAGGCCCTTATTCTGTCCTTCCTGCGTATTGATGGGGAGTATAAAACTTATCTTAATTTAATTCAGTCCTTCAAATGCTCATGCGGGTATTTACTTAGTAATGTGAAGGTCAAATTAATCAGTTGACATTGTCTGTAATAAATATCATCGTATAGTGTGTCGGGTGGCTTGATTGGCAGTTTAACTGTCCAATGTTTGTGATAAATTCAGTGGAATTAAGTGGGTAGGTACACAAAAGGTAGAGCCATCTGGTCGGCATGTATAGTCTGATGGTAGGGACGAGCCATTCCCTTTATTGCCCTATAGGTCGGCACCAGGCGCTGGGCTTTTATTGTTTTACATTTTTATTATCCTTTAAATTTAATAGATATAATTGCCTGCTTTTGGTCTTTTATATTCAATGTTTCTACATTGTCATTTTTGAGCAAAAAAAATAAGTAATTTACATAAATGTGCACTGCTATGTTGTACCGTGTTAGCTCCGCGCACACACACGCACACACATGCACAAGCACACAGAATATCACACATGTGCCACCCACATAGGCGCACAGATGAGTTATTTAAATCAGATGGTGTCAAATAAAGCCTTGGGAACCATAGAGGGGCCACAGTATGCATTTAGATCAGAAGATGATACACTTAATACACACGCCACGCCCACTTTATGATACATCTGAGGCAGGATTGACTTCATTGGAATCATCTAGATCCACATTTTACCATTAGATTCTTATGTACACAATTACGTTTAAATATTTGCAAGTTAAAGAACAACACCAATTAACCGTGCTTCTCCTTACACTGATTGATTATAACAGAGAAATGAGTTTACCTTAAACAGCTCTGATTATTACAAAGCGAACTCAAATGAATTTGTTTGAAGAGCACTGCCATAGAGCTGTGCATAATGTGCAATCATGATGGAGAGAATAAATCAGCACAAAATGGTGGCCCTGATTGAAACTCACAAACTCA
Organism: Ilyophis sp. 1 JC-2022; assembly: GCA_022702515.1. NCBI lineage: Eukaryota > Metazoa > Chordata > Actinopteri > Anguilliformes > Synaphobranchidae > Ilyophis > Ilyophis sp. 1 JC-2022. Next base: position 30,010,006 of record CM040404.1, read on the forward strand.
TTAATCAGGGTAAGAACGAAAGAACAGGTTCAGCAGAGGGTGTTGGGTGGCCTGTCTTTCGAATGCGAGGGGTTACAGCATAGTCAGGTGCCCTCTGATCAGGGACCCAATCTGGATGTTGTCTGCTATGGCCGGCTACCTTGTAGGGTGGTGCATAATCGATCGAAGCACTTCCTATGAAAGGGGGTGATTTCGTAATAACATCATTTTTTGTTTATGATTTTATGTGCACAGTAAATAGATAAATAAAGGAACTAAGATCCAAAGCATACCACCTCTTCTGTGAAACATGCTGGTGGGGGTGTTATAGTTTGGGCATGTATGGCTGTTTACTTGTCTCCATTGATGATGTAACTTCTGATAGCAGCAGCAGATTGAATTCTGAAGTGTACAGAAACATCTCATCTGCTCAAGTTCAATAACGTGCTTCCAAACTCATTGGACGGCCTGGCAGAGCATAACCAGAAAAATACTCAAAACCTGGGGATATGGGTTGGCCATATAGTGTGTGTGTGTACTGTGTATGTATGTATACATACAGTATATGTACATGTATATACAGTGCCCTCCACTAGCATTGGCACCCCTGGATAAGATGAGTAAAAAGGGTTATAAAAAATTTACCGTTTGGAGAATTACCTTAATCTCACACTAAAAATATTTTAAAAATCCAACCTTTAATTGAAGTAAATTTATTCGGAGAAAAATCCCTCATCAAGAAATAATTATTTTTAACAAAACCACATGTGCCACAATTATTGGCACCCCTGCATTTATACGTATATAGAATAAAGTAATAATTTTTAATAGTTCAATAGGAAAATTTGTCAGGAGAAACGACCCTTAAAGTGATCCATCCATATCTACTGCATATCTGGCAGCAGAGTGATGGTTTGGGGCTCGTTTGATACCTCAGACCCTTGATGACTTACAGCCATTTCACCAACCATGTATTCCATACTGTTCCAGCATAATTTACAGCTAAATCTAGTCCCACCCCCCAATTCCCATAGAGATCCATTCAAGTGCAGAGACGTTATAGTATCGCTTGTAAGAGTACCAGAAAATAAGATATCAAGTCTTTTGCGACCGAATATTTAAAAAGTATTACTTTATTCTGTATATATATGCAGGGGTGCCAATAATTGTGGCACACGTGGTGTTGTTAAAAATTATTATTTCTTGATAAGGGATTTTTTTCAGTGTGAGATTAAGCTAATTCACCAAATGGTGAATTTTTTATAACCCTTTTTACTCATCTTTACCAGGGGTGCCAATAATAGTGGAGGGCACTGTACGTATATGTGCAGCGCATGGTACTACTACTAATTGATCAGAAGATAAGAGAGAAAAAATATGATTTTAGTGCTTGTCAGTCTAGCTTTGGGCATAGAAAGTGATCAAGGGAGCTAAAAATAAAGAAACTGAAAGAACTATCCAGTTCAGAAAATTTTCAAAGTGAGCAAATGTAATTGGCCTGTCATATCATTGCTTAGCTAGCTAGTAATTTATTGTCATCATTAGTAACCAGCAAGCTAAGCAATGGTTCCGCCTATATATAACGCTTAAATGCTTGCAGCATATATATTAAGGCAAATTCACCAAATTCACCAAACGATTAATTTTTTATAACCTTTTTTACTCATCTTTACCAGGGGTGCCAATAATAGTGGAGGGCACTGCATATGTATTTTTTTTCATTGTACTTTTCTTGGGTGTTTGCTATCCTGTTATTGATATTGGAAGGCACGTGTATTTCTGTCCCTGTTAGAGTAGCATGGCTAATCTAGTGTGTTCACAGTCAATTATTCTGTGTTCATTCAGCTCGAACACAGTTTATGCGTGTCCACACTGGATAAAAGGTACTGCATCAGTGTAACATATTACTTTGCCAGATTTGGTCTCAAAATGAGCATTTTGGTTGTGTTTGGACGAGCTTATAGTTCCCTTTCCTCAATGTTTAGAGCCCATCGGCCATCGCCGATGGTGAACACATCCCAGCGGCAGATTGGTTCTGTTCCCCAGGGGTCAGCCTGTCCCGCTCTGTGCGAGCTGCAGCCGTGTGTTTACAGCCCGGGAGCCGGAAGAGGCAGTCACTGCTCTTTACTCTGACTGATTGAAACATGCACCAGCTCCATCAGGCCCGCACCGTCCTTAGACAGAAGCACCTGTTTCTGCTGAGTGCATTTTAAAGGGATTGTTCACTTTCTGTTTTTTTTTTTTTCTCTTTTTGATATTTCCGTTTTAGTCTATGTTTTCAACTGGGCCAGACAGTTATTGTGTGCAGTGAAGGATAATTTAGGCATTTGAGAAAACTTCTGACGAACTGCCAACGGCTGCTTTCAGGGGTGCATGGTCTAAAGCAAGAAAATACACTTCAGGCAACTCCAAAGTAGCTTCTATAGAAATGACATGTTATGCTGTGCATATGAACAGATTCATTATATAGCATTATCCACAATTCTAAACAAAGGTTTTTAATTAGTCTCACTATGTCTTTCCTTGAGCTTTTAGATTGCAAAACAAGAGAAAACCCCAATTTAATTCTGGAGGCACATAAACTGAGACATCGGGGGGTTCACCAGTTACCCCCAAATTAGCTAGCTTGCGACATGTGAGTTAGATGTTTCTATCAAACCAAACCCAGCAAGCAGTTACCATTATATGAGATATTAAAGAACAAAGTCAGGAATTACCGGCTCTACATTACCATGTGAACAGTGACTAATTTATTTATAAGACATGTTTCTGTTTACATGAATTTTTCCCTCTTTTCAAAAAAGTGGGTAAATTTATATTTTTAAAATGTATATCTTTTTAAGAATATACACATACCTCTGGAGGCATATTGTCATTCTATGAGCTACTTTGGAGCTATTTGAAGTGTACTTTCTTGCTTTTGACCACAAATCCCCAAGTGACTCTATGCCAGCCATTGTAAGGCAACCATGTCCTCAGAAACTTCTGTAAATATCCAAAATATCCTTCATCACATAAAAGCTGTCTGAGACAATTCATTGTGAATAAAAATTGTCTGGGCCAAACGCACAGAGACCAACAGACAGACAGACACACACACACACACAGACAGACACAGACAAACACAGACACACACATGCACACAGACACACACACGCACACAGAGACACACAGACACACACACGCACACAGAGACACACAGACACACACACACACACACACAGATACACAGATACACACACAGACATACAGAGACACACAGACACACACACACAGATACACACACAGACACAGACAGAGACACTGACAGACAGAAACGGTCTAAAGTGCCAAGGGCAACTAGCATCGACCGCAGCCGTCTTTACCATCTTACCGCGTTTTTTTTTTTACGTAGTGCTAGATCACAATATTTAGCCTATATTTAAAAATTCATCTAGAATCACAGGCCCAATATCGGGACGTGGGAATAACGTGTCTCGATCAATTTGAAGGCTACCAACATGTTTCTGTGCCTCGTTATGTTTGCCTCAGGATAACTTTTTTGTTGAACAGTTTCTGTTGAAACTGTTCATACAAAGTAAATCACACAAACTCATTTTTACATATTTATGCAAATTAACAGTGACTTATTGTTTATTGTAAATTTTTACATATCTGTACATATGCAAGAGCTGTTTTCACATCACAAAGAGTCCTGTTAACCAAACTGAAAAGCACTGAAAATAAATTATTTATATTATCATTAATATTGTTTGACGTTGCTCTAATAGTGACCTGAGCCAGCAGGTGTGCCATCTAGTGCCACCTATTCTAGTGCCTGGACCCTCCCGGCAGTCAACACTGCTGTTTTTTTTTTGGGATGGACACCACTGGCTGCAGCCGGCCATTTTGTACCCGGCAGTGGCTGAGGGGAGCAGGGTCTGGTGGATCTGTGCTGCAGGAGAACCACTTTCAGATTGCAGGCTGCACAAAGACTGTTATATGCCTTAGAACTGATATGAAGACCGGGAGCCTTGTTTCAGAGAAAGGTGTTGGGAATGGACCTCTCCAGGCTCAGCACAGATGTGCTGCCCCAGTGTACTGAACGGCAGGGGGCTGCTGAAGGCAGGGAGGCGAGAAGACACTTTAACTGGGGATTTCATTCTCTTCTTCAATGCTCTCTTCCCAGATGATGCCCTACAGGGCGGTAACTCACTCCACACCTTTACCCAAAGTGGAGTCACAAGACTTAAGGACCTCCTGCACCTGCAGAAGGGATGTTGGAAGCCAGCAGTGGCAGTTTGATCGGTCAGAATATGTGAGCTGTTTGTGTGGCGTGTGAAGGGCAGTCTTCCTCCTGGTGTGCTGGAGCTGATTGAGGAGGCTCTGGCTGGGGGGTACAGGACAGTGTGGTTGGGATTTTCTGCACAGCCTAAGCAGGAATGGGTTTTGAGAGAGGACCCTCCCCCCGCCTGTATGCTTTCCTGTGCCAGCTTCCTTTCAGACTCTGCCCAGATCTAAGTGATCGGAGCATTTTGAGGAGGGCACGAAACTGACTCCTGCATGGAGGAAAATCTACCAAACCCCACTGCTGAAAAGGTCTTGCGACCTGCAGTGGAGGGTCCTCCATGGAAATATTGAGTGGACCCTAGAATTTACTTAAAGGCTGTTTTCTGTGGAAGTGAGGAGACAGTAGAACATTTTTTTTATGCTCATGGTTTTATTTCTTGTCAATTACTTTCGAAACACTCAATATTGTTTTTGAGAAGTCAATGTTAATATATTGCATACAATACACACAAGCAGAACATGCTAAAGTAGAGCTGGTGAATTTTGTGGTTGGGCAAGGCAAAGTGGCCATTTTGAACACAAGAAAACACCGGGCTAACCCGATATAGTGAAGTGGTTGGCTGGTTGCATTCCTTGATTAGCTCAAGCGTTAAACTGGAATTTACGTATTGTTAATTAATGATGTCAAAGTAGGTGGTGCTTGCCGAATTGCTTGTGTTCAGTAGAGGAAGGAAAATTGATTATAAATATTTGAGCTGCTCTTGGATAATTAGTTTTTGCGCGTTTTTTTTGTTTGTTTTTTGAACGTTTTCATGATTATTTTTGCTGTGTTGTTTTTGAGTTTTTTGGATGGGATTGCAGAAGTAAGCTATAGAAATTTGTTTTGTCTTTTTTTTTTTGGAAGTTTTGAATTGCTGATGAATAAAATGTGGTTTTAAAAGTCAAGTCTCTCTCTCTCTCTCTCGCTCTGAAAGACTGAAAGACTGAATTCTCACATATCTCACTAATGGAAAGGCTGATGTATGGCAGCCTGAGAGGGTGATAAAGCACAGCCTGGGTGATGGAAACAGAAAGGGTGACGCTGAGTTCCCGTGCTTCGGTTATTCCCTGAAAGGGCTGGGGATGAGGAGAAAGACCCCATCGTTTGTATTACTTTTTATTTTTTCAGGAGTGCACGTGGCACATGGTTTTTGGTTGGGCTGTGAGATTCCCCTTAAGCGAGGCTGTTTTCTGTCTAACGGGAAAATACAGGGGCCTGCACTGGTATTGCGGAGCTACTTATCTCTTTCATTCCCCCTCACTGTTAAAAGTGAAAAGCGACACTAACTTTACTATACACACACACACACACACACACACACACACACACACACACACACACACACGCACACAACTCTTTATATTTATTTGACACTTAAAGTTTCTCTAATGGTATTCAATCTGTCTGGTTGTCTGCAGCCTGACAGATTTGTTTGCATTGAATTTATTTATTCCATTTCCCCACTCACAACAAACATTGCTCTAGGTTTCATTACAGCTGAATCCAGCATATGTGCCATCTTTGTGCTTGGATAGGAGACCTCCTGGAAAAGCCATGCTGCTTTTGGGAATGGTCATTAGGAGCCCATTTTACCACAGTGATTGGGAAACTTGGCAGGAGTTTTTTTATGACACTTATTGTAAAGTGTAGGGTATTCTCAACATATTATCAAGATAGACTGAGCCAATTATCCTATTTGATGAGCTGTATTGCTCCCTCACAATAAATAAAGTACATACATTTTTCATGCTATTATAGCTACCAATCGAGTAGACTCTCAGAGATATGAACAAATCAAGAATGGTGATCATTCAGAACTCTAAGATGTGATAAAAGTAAGATCAAAATAAATGTTGTTTAATCATATATTTATTGGAATGATTACACACTGTCTGTTGCTTCATATTACTTCAGTTTTAGTGTGCATGTATGTTTTCACTTGGCAGTTTTGGTGTGCTATGAAGGATATTATAGATATTTACACAAGTTTCTGGTGACCTGCCAGATAGTTAGTATAGGAAAATGTGGGGGTTTGTGACCTAAAGTAAGAAAATATACTTCCAAAGAAAATATAATTCCAAAGCCGCTTGTACACTGACTTCATGTTTCCAGAGGCAATGGATATTGACAGATTCATCTTATAAACTTTATTCACAATTATAGACATAAATATCAGTTTTTATACCGCAACAGTCCTTCTTTACTTCTCAATTATCAAGTGATGCAAGCTCTTTAGTCCTGAGAAAGGTTTAGATCCAGCAGGTCAGGCCAAGGGGTAGCCTATCGTTGCACTTGTGCCAGTTGTTACATGCCAAACATTAGACAAGCTATACTTGCAGATTCATCTTGAAGCTACTACAATTGTGTTCAACTGTGAGTTTTCATTATGATGCCAAACCTCATTTATTCCAGCCCAAATGTATGGATGAGGAGTAACAAAAGATAGAGGCTTAGAGGTGGAAGAAGTAAAGTTTATTTGTGTTTGGACACCTAGCCACATTTTTTATAGGTCTTTATAGAGTTTGTCATTCTGTTCCTGCGTGCTGGAATTGCACGAGCACAAACTATTTTTAGTTCGAGAAGTCTCATTACACAGGATTCATGCAGTTTGTCATGCAGAAAAGCTTTTAAAAAGCATAGAAATGCGAGTTGCATTTTTGAGACATTTTTAAATTGATCAATTCGGTTTCAAGTTGAGATGTGTCTCTATTCTGTATTAATTCACAAATATATTTTTAGTGTCTAATCAGCTGGATAACCGATTTATGTGGCTCACCCTAACTGTCCTGAGTGTGTCAAATTACAATTTAACACTGTATATATACATGTATATATATATAGTTGAATGTCATAACAAAACTGTTGTTGTCCCCGTCGCACTTGGTGGGTAGAATTAATTAACAAAGGAATAAATAAATGAATAAATAAATAAATAAAACTCTTTTTTTTAACTCTTGACAAAGACAAGGAAGACAAAGAAGAGTTTGGTCCCTTAAAAATACACATGGCTGAGCTGTCAGTTTCTGTGTTGACCTCGTTAATCTGAGAAAGTCTGAGACAGCAAATAATGGTTTTAGTCAACTGTATGTCCCAGTGAGTGCCCCCTCTCTCTCACACACACAACCACACAAACACACACACACGCATGCATGCACACATACACAGACACACTGTCTATTTGTATTTGAAAGCCTCTTGACAAACTGTTAAATCGCACTTGACCAGCAAGTGTCCACACTTCACTACAGCTTTTTATGGAGCATGCTGTATTTCAAATAAGACCCAACCTGGCTGACGTGTGAAAAGCTAAACGAGGTGATTACAAAGTTTAAAGCTTTTATTTGAAAACAGTTTCTTATATCTATGGTAAATGCTTGAGTGTATCTTTATCCGCGATAGCCAATGTCACTTCAGTGTGTACAAAGCACAAAGTGAAATGTCTCTGAATTGACGGTTCCACCATAGAAATCAACACAAATGTGTAGCCTTGTCCAACCTCAGTAGGATTGAAAATTGTGCTTGTATGTGGACTGGGCACAATCATTTTCTTTATCATTATCCAAGTCCAGGGTTGGTGCAAACCTTTCCAACTAAATGAACTCTTGTGATATTTACACCCAGGTCATCTTGGCTTTACCATGCAATGCATGGTCAGCATGATCTATGGTATACTTGTCTTTCTGTAGGGAAGACCTTTTGCACCTTATCATACAGTACTACACACGACGATGCATAAATACACATCACATTGTGCAGGGTTTCTTCTGAAACTCTAAATCTAGTCTTACATTTAGAATTACATTTGACATGAGTTTCTTCTGAAACTCTAAATCTAGTCTTACATTTACATTTGACATTTAACAATTTGAAACTGCAATTGAACTACACAGCATTATTGCAGTGTAATGTAATAATAAAGATAAACGTATGGTAATATAAAAGCTATCCTTTTCCACTTTTTTGTCTGCAATACATTGTGAAGTTCCTATAATAATAATAATAATAATAATAATAATAATCATCATCATCATCATCAGAATAATAATGGATCAGCTTTTAATATTCCATTACCATATGTATTGGAAATGGGAAGTTTTTCTGTATCAGACCACTCACCACACACATTTGAAGAAGAGAGGAATTATTCCGATATGTATACTGGGGGGGTGATTGTGTGGCCACAGGAGCTTGCATCACCACATTCAATCAGGACCTTGGTTTACCATCTCATCCAAAATACAGAATCTCCTACAGCGCAGTGTCTTCTATTGTTTATTTGGTCCTCTTCTCCACAGCAAAAACGGTAGTGTACATTTAACACCCTAGGGTGTTTATATGAGACCGTGGTCTCATAAAAAGACTCTAGGGTGTTAAATGTACCCCAGCAGTGTTAGATTTACACTGACATTTTTGCTGTGTGCTGGCTCAATAACACCAGTGGGGGGTGTGTGAGCAGAAAGAGAGGAGCCTGAAGAATGTCCCCTTCAATTGGCAATTACTTTCCCTATTTCCACGTAGTTACCTGGATAACAATTAACTGAATAATCAATACCAGTGCAGCCAACTATTCCCTATTATTTTATGAAAGCATTATTATTTTCTGCAAAACTGTTAAGCATTCCGTAATATCCACAGATTATTGTATTGTATGGGTAAATTATATAGGCTACTTTATCTATGTCCAGAATTAAATGGGGAATAGTAAGCCATACCATCTGGTATTGATTATTCAGTTAATGAATTGCTTAAGTAAATACATGGAAACAGACTGCAAGTAATTACAAATGTAAAGGTAAGTTTTATAGCAGTCTCTGTACCACTGAACAACACCACTTCCAACTGCAACTTAGTTTTCCCAGGAGGATTCCAACTGTAAAACTAACCAAGCCCAGCCAAGTTCTTATGTGCTTAGCTTCAGCCATTCTGCCAGAGGAAGATAAAATTGTATATAATTGGGGTAACTTGTTTTGTGAATGTGCTATGTCTTGACATCTTTTTTTAAAAATGTAGCACCAGTGTGAATGTCCCAATGATATACAGAACCTTTTTCATGCATTCACAGCCCTTGAATCAAACCAAGAGACAGTGGAGGCATTGATGCTGAAGTTTAAGGAGAGCTTCCGCACCAACACACCCATCGAGATCGCACATTTGCAGCAGGTCACACGCAGCTCCTCGACTGGCAGGAAGAGACGGCGCAGCCACTCCAGAGGTAGGACCCCTCTCCATGTCTGTTTGTGTCTCTGCCTGACTGAAAATCATTTCCCAGTACATTTCAGAATTTATCTGGGTGTCTGTTTCTGGCTTTTATCTGGGTGGCTTCTGTGTATAATACATTATTCAAGTGGTAGTCTGTGTCTGGATGAAAACAAATCTCTTGCGTCAGATTTTCCATATGTGTTTGTGTCTGTGCCTGGCTGTAAATTACCTACTATGGTAGGAACTTGTCACTCTGTGGTGCTGTGCGCCAACCTGTTGATGTTGGTATATGTGTGTGTGTGCGTATACTAAAATGATAAATCTATGTGCACCTGTCCCTGTGCTGTTTATGTAGTTGGTGAGAACCACAGGACTTTGGTTTAGAACTATCCTGTTTTTCTTATTCTGCATAATTAAATGTGCCTTGTGTCTTGTGAGCAGTTGCACCACGATATGCACATGGTGGTTATGCAAATGTGTGTATGAGATTATACAAAATCAATTCAAAATTGAATAAACAAATTAACAAACGCTAGATGGATAATTGTAGTTGGTTAATTGGAATTGGTTAAAGTTGATGGGGTCCTTTTCAAAAGCTTTATTTATCGTACTTCTGCTAAGAAATAGATACATTTAAAATACAATAATTCACCTATGGTTTAATGAAAATTTGCATATGAATAGAGCACACTCTTCAGAATGTAGTTAGAATTTATAATGTACTATTGCCGTGCTTAACAAAGCACAGCCATCAACAGTGCAGGCACAGAAGGAGTGCTTCTCTAGCATCACAGATTTCATTTTGACCAACATGTGAATGATTCTGTAATCATTGATTACTTGTAACTTATCAATATGTATTTTTGTGTATGTATGATTCTTATCTCTTCTCCCCTGTTTGTTTTGTACTATATTGAAAGCAATAGAAATAGGATCACAAAATAACTTTATTTACTTCGTCGTAGGATGAGTATCTATTTAGTATTTATTTAGTATCTACAGTCATTACAGCATATACATTTTTTTAGCTTAGCTTAGTGAATATATTACTATATGTTTATTTTTAGAGCTCATAATAACCAAAGGTCCCTGATATTGCTGGTATTGTGGATCGCTGATATTTTGATTGGTAAAACATGGCCTGATTTGTAGATAGCATGCATATGGTTATTTAATATAAAAACTGAAATATATAAACTTTTTTGGAGAAGAACAGCTCTCTCTGACTTGTGTAATTATTTACTGAATTTTTGCTTCATTATGTACTGTGAATTGGCCCAGCTAGAGAATAACAAGAGAAGGGAGAAGAATACATAGTTATTATGGATATCAGCTCCTGGCTATGTTGGACTCGTCCTTCATTTTGTGAATTTTGTCAGAATACGCTGTCAGTAATTTCCACTTAATTCACAGAATGTATGTGAATATTTCATTAAAATGGCCACTATATACTATTCTATACTTTGGTAGAGAGTTGTAGAAAGTCATTGAGATGTAGCAAAAGTTTTCACAGTTTAATATCATCTTGTACTATGGGGAAGGTTGAACAGAACAGCATTCTTAAAAATGTGTGACCCAAGAAGAGCTTTTAACCCCAAAGTCAAACATTTTAAATGTGGTCTGACCAGTCAATTGAAAGCAATGGTGTTAGTCATTCTATGAAAACCATTTCATTGGCCACGACCTTGAGCGTGAGGATAATAGCCCTTATTGAGATAAGACATCAGATTAATCTCGAGGCTTTGGCTGAATTGCATATGCCAAAGTGCTTTTGGTTGTATCCGTCTCTTTGATTTTCATATAACAGAGAGCAGGCCTTTACTTTAGTTCAGGGATATTTCACTGTACTCTTGTGTACTTTGTATTCTTGGTTCTTTGATCATGGAGAAGAAAAAAAGTAATTATATAATTCAGATGCATTAAACATTGTGACTGTGTCCAGGTCTGAACATCGTCGGCATGCGATGCTAGTCATACATTTTACTTGCATCAAGTACAATGGAACTAGTAGAGTATGCACATCAAACCATCCTCTTCTTGCACAGCACTGAACTGTAGCATGTATGTGGAGTGTTCCTTCTATCCAGGTGCTCAGAGGGTGGCTCAAAGTGCTGGAATGCGTAGTTGAATACATACAGTGAGTTTGGAGACAATCTGCTCTGTCGTAGCTTAGCAATGAACAATGAAACCCAAAGCGACTCCTGACTTGGTCAGGTGATGATCAGTAACTGTTCAACGTTAAATTGGACTGTACTCCTCTCAGGAGGAGCAGTGAATCCTCTTCTACCAGATGGTCTCCTTTCTGTTGTGTTTCTAGCGGTAAACATCCACTGGCTTTATTTTTGATATTTATTTATGATATTCATAAACCAAAAATGTTCTGTTGAGTTCATTTTCAGTTGCTGAATCTGTGGAATCTGCGGAAACTAACACTCAAATATTGCATGCCACAATTATGTGTCTGGCATAACTTCTCTATCAGATCAATGCAGGGGGGTGTATAGGACCGTCTGCATTACCACTGAAGATCAATATGTCAGCGGCATTGGCTAGGGCATGACCATTGATATTTGACCTCTTTTTTCATTTCAAGACCATTGACCTTCATCTAATGGTCATACTTTTTCATACTAACATCAAAAATAATGCAATACACATTGCAACTAGATACCGTATCAGCAAATTCATGATTTAAAGAAGAAACACATCTGGACAGCAAGGAGTTGCATGTCTGAATGACACCATTTGATATTTCCTGAAAGTTTACTCAAGACGAACAGTGATCCCTGATCTATTTGCCCAATGTCTCAGTGTCCCAGACTGCAATGTGCGAGTTTTGCATTTTTGCCAGAGAGAAAGAAATGATTTATAGAAGATTGTAGATTTAGGACGCTGAAACAAGTTTCAGAAAAAATGTCTTTCTGTTAGTTTTAGTTTGAATAATTATTATATCTGAAAGAATATGTACCATATACTGTACTGCAATAATAACAATGGACAGCATAGTACAAAATGTAAATTGGTAAAAAAATAAAAAACACCCTTAAGGATTATTATTCACTCTTCATGTTCCATATTTGCCACAATATACTGTATGGGCAGGTCTACTCCACTACAAGCAAACACTATTGAGGCCAGACTGCATTCTGTCTATATTAACCTTACAGCTAAACATCCAAGTACAATGCATGCTTACCATGTGATTCTCTTTTAACGTATATGCAGAGTGAGCTTGTGTTTTTTATTTTATGTTATTCTAAATACTGTTGCATCAATAACTGTATATGAACTATATAAAATCTGAGATAATGCCTGGGGGTAGAAAAAATAATCTTCTCCAGTGAAAAGAACAACCTGAATTGCACCAGAGGGAAAAGTATTGATTGTTTTTGTTGGCGCAGTGGCTAACAATTGTTCACAGTGCACTTTTAAAGTAATAAATAAAAAACAAACGGAACATAGCGGTAGCACCACCGAGCAAAACATATTTAAAGGAACATAGGGAAAAAGGCAATGGATGGATGAAGGAATGGATGGACGGACGGACGGACGGATGAATGAATGAATGATGAATGGATGAATGGATGGATGGATGGATGGATTAATGAAAGTTGACTTACTTGGAGCTACTTTCCGCTGATAACCTTTAGCGCTCAGAGGCTCTCGTGTCCTGGTACGAGCTCAGCACAGGAGCATCTGGCCCGCGGTCAGCGAACATCGCCATCTGTGTGGGGGCGTCGTCTCAATTAAAATATTTACAGGGGGAGAAATGTGACATTTCTCATAATAAGGACAAATTTATGAAGGTTTTGATAACTGGTCGAAGGAATGTCCAGTCCCAGAGCAAGTGGTGTTAATGCAGTTTCAGACTGAACGCTTTCCTGCTGTTTCAGAAGAAGAAATAATTAATAATTTATGTTCTCATATACTTTTATATACAAACACCTAATTATATGCCTTCTGCATTTATATGCCTGTGTGTGTGTGCATGTGTGTGTGTGTGTATGTGTGTCTGTGTCAATATATCTTTCTCATTATCTCTTTTTTCTGTGTGTGCGTGTTTGTGTGTGTGTGATTAATAATTTATGTTCTCGTGTACTTGTGTATATACAAAGCGTTTGTGTGTGCTTGTGCATGTGTGATGCCTGTGTGTGTGTGCTTGTGTGTGTGAGCGTTTGTGTGTGCTTGTGTGTGTGAGCGTTTGTGTGTGCTTGTGTGTGTGAGCGTTTGTGCGTGCTTGTGTGTGTGCGTGTTTGTGCGTGCTTGTGTGTGTGCGTGTTTCTGTGTGTGCGTGTTTGTGTGTGCTTGTGTGTGTGAGCGTTTGTGTGTGCTTGTGTGTGTGAGCGTTTGTGTGTGCTTGTGTGTGTGAGCGTTTGTGTGTGCTTGTGTGTGTGAGCGTTTGTGTGTGCTTGTGTGTGTGAGCGTTTGTGTGTGCTTGTGTGTGCGTGTTTCTGTGTGTGAGCGTTTGTGTGTGCTTGTGTGTGTGAGCGTTTGTGCGTGCTTGTGTGTGTGAGCGTTTGTGCGTGCTTGTGTGTGTGAGCGTTTGTGTGTGCTTGTGTGTGTGAGCGTTTGTGTGTGCTTGTGTGTGTGCGTGTTTGTGTGTGCTTGTGTGTGTGCGTGTTTCTGTGTGTGAGCGTTTGTGTGTGCTTGTGTGTGTGAGCGTTTGTGTGTGCTTGTGTGTGTGAGCGTTTGTGTGTGTGCGTGTTTGTGTGTGCTTGTGTGTGTGCGTGTTTCTGTGTGTGTGTGTGTTTGTGTGTGCTTGTGTGTGTGAGCGTTTGTGTGTGCTTGTGTGTGTGAGCGTTTGTGTGTGCTTGTGTTTGTGTGTGCGTGTATGTGTGTGTGTTTGTGTGTGCGTGTATGTGTGTGTGTTTCTGTGTGTGTGTGTGTGTGTGTGTGAGTGTTTGTGTGTGCTTGTGTGTGTGAGCGTTTGTGTGTGTGCGCGTAACTGCAGACAGCTTAATGAATTTGTGCAGCTGTAGCCGCAGAAAGTGTGCTGTTTAATGTGGGGAAACTCTGTGTTCTGGTTCAATCTAAGAGACTCTGAGAGACTCTGTTCTCTGTACAATGGGCTGGGCTGCTGTCCATGGTCCTCAATCTCAGGCTGAGAGGGATAGTTAGTCAGACTGCAGTCCACACCGTAAATATCCCAGCTTCAGACCGACTGCGCTGTCCGCCTAGGCGCGATGTTTGGCGATCTGGGAAGACGGGGTAAGATTTGGGATTATTGAGTCATTTTACATCCATGTTTGTTTGGTGTTTTGTGGCAAGCGCCGCGTGTCTCCCTTGAACGCAGAGACAGGGAGAGGATCATTGCTGATGATGTGCGCTCTGGAAGTGCAGTCAGCAGCTGAAACATTCCCTTCGCGGTGTATCGCCGCTTTCAGCTCGGGGCGTCTTGTCGTATTAAAATCACAGCAAAATAAATTTTATTTGCCCAGTCAAAATGTAGATCCAAATCTTTTCGCATTGACTTAACAGGAGGAAACTTTGTTTTGGCAACGTAGGGTGAAATAAAGAGATTATTTTTTATCGGTCTGATTGCAGATGTCCTGCAGATGTATAATTTTATGTGTTTTAGTTTCTCTATTTATTTTTTATCCTTTCCCACATTCACTGTTAATGTTGTTACCACAAATAAGAGCATAATTAGGCTGCTGCTGTCATATCCGGGAAAATGAGGCAAAACCATTTGAGTTGTATGTGTGTGTGTGTGTCTGTATGTGCGTGTATCTGCGTGTGTATGTGTGTGTCTGCATGCATCTGTATGTGTCTGTGTTCGTGCGTGTGTGCGAGAGTGTTTGTTTGTGTGTGTGTGCGTATGTGTGTGTCTGTATATGCTTGTGTCTGCGTGTGTATGTGTGTGTGTGTCTGTATGTATGTGTGTGTCTGTGTGTGTGTGTCTGCATGCATCTGTATGTGTCTGTGTTCGTGCGTGTGTACGAGAGTGTTTGTTCGTGTGTGTGTGTGTGTGTGTGTGTGTGTGTGTCTGCATGCATCTGTATGTGTCTGTATGTGTCTATGTGTCTGTGTGCGTGCATGTGTGCGAGAGCGTTTGTGTGTCTGTATGTGTGTGTGTGCGTGTGTGTCTGTATGTGTGTATAAGTAACTGCTTTTTACATTTCATTTTTAAGCTCTCTCCATTTCCCAGTTGTAATAGTTTGCCTCACAGCAAGTGAGAGGCAAATTTATTTTTATCTGTCAGCCTCCATAAACAGTACCTGGTCGACATTATGGTTATTGGTGTACTGTTTGTTCCCGTGGATACTCGTCTGTTTCATTTATGTTTTTTTAATAGCTGCATTACAGTCACGCTGTGATGTGGCGGGTTTCCACTTTTATCCTTCAGAATTATTCCTGGAACAGGGAGAGCTGAGGTGGAGCAGGAAGTGGTCATTCTGTGTGCTTGTGTTCCGTTGGTGTGCTAGTGTTCTGTTTCCCAGCAGGGGAGCTGTGGCGTGGCAATGAGGCCCCCGCTACCTCTTACCGTGCCTCCCATGACCTGCGGCTACAGCCGTCGCGGCTAGCTAAGGCTCCCCGATCCGGAGACGCCTCTATCGTGCCATGGACGCTTTAACGTTTCCTCCCTTCCGGGCTGAGCATGCCCAGTGCACTCCTCCACTACCCTGAGAGGCTCATGATTGTTATTTATTACCGGGGGGGCGCAGCTCTCTGTCATTGGCCCGTGGAGTGTCGATGTTGGTTTGGCCCCGCCTGCTGCCTGTAGTGACTGGTTGGAGCGCCCTCATTTCAGCGTCCGGAATGCGCACCCTTTCTGGCTTTATCGTTGTAAATATGAAATAGTGCAAGCCTGCAAGAGCGTCTGTGTTTTTTAGGCAATGGTATTAGCCGTAGCTGTAAGAAAAAAGGGAGTGTGTGCGCGTGTGTGCGCGTGTGTGTGTGTGTGTGTGTGTGCGCGCTTGCGCTTGCTGGGAGATGGCTAAAACCGTGCATGCATGCGTGAGCACGCGTGCGTTCATGTATGTTTGTGTTCACATGTGCGTGTGTGTACATGTGCATGTATGTGTGTGTGCATGTGCTGGTGGCAAGGGGAGGCCTCCTTCCTCTTTACAGTTACTCTAAGTGCAACAAAAAAAAGGTTTTAGCTGCAGCATGAGAACTGGCCCGCAGGCAGGGAAGGGGTTCACTCACAGAAATGTCAGCTTCTCCACCCTGCTTCTGCTTTATTCCCCATGTGCCCAGCATTTACAAAAATGTTTAAAATGTTTATACCATTAATGCCTGGATTGCTTAGGCATACCTTTTCAGATGTTTATTGCATCTCAGTGGAGGGTCTCTGCAGCTCTATGTAAAACGCTGAAGGGAGTCTATATAGTATATGCCATCAGTGCAGTGTGTTTTAACACGACTGGGTGTGCTGGAGATACTTTGCTATTCATGTAACATAATTTTGCACAATCTATGTCAATGAGGCCTATGTGGGATGGGTTGAGTGACAGTGTGTTGCACAATGAAATCAACACATGTTTATATAAATTATACATAATTACTGCTCATATAAAAAAAATCAAGGGGATAAAGATTGCCAAAACAGTCGTTTTATTTCTTATTTCCCAGTTTAGTCAATGTTGTTTGCTTTGTTATAAAAAAAATCTATCTGTCAAGGGATTGCTAAAAGATTCATGAATACAAAACAAAACAAACAAATTAAAAAAAACACAGAAAGTACAGCCATCGCCTTGAATTGTGGGAAGAAAATAAATAAATGAAAGAGATCCTACAGACAGGCATTGCCTGGCTGATTGAGCAGGTTTGGCATGGCGGGTCTGTCGGAGTTTTGGCGGATTGATGGGGGGCGGGGGAGGGAGGGGGGAGCAGGTGCTTGGCGTTGGGGTGGGGGGGAGGGGGGGGGTTATACAGGAGGCTGTGGGGCATAAATTTGTTCTGTGAAGCTCGGCCAGATCTCTTTCATCTCCATTCCCCAGCAGGGGACACACACACACACACTCCATTTCAACAAACACTTCATTTAGAGTCAACCCCACACAGTAGGGAAGCTCTCACCTTAGCAAAGCACCGTAAAGAAAGTATTGTTTGAATCTGTTAAAAAAACAACATAATCCATCAAGCCATACGCTCCCTTGTTCACGCTCGGAAATCACTGGACGGACATCTAATGGATGTCCCAAACTTCACTGTAGTTTCTCTTGTCGTATAGAAATGCGTTTTGAAAATGAACCCAGGCCCCCAGAGTGCAGCTCTGCCAGGTGAGATGGTCCCTGAAGTCTCTGGTCTCTCACTCTGGCTCTAGCCTGGAGTGACTTTGACTTTGTCCTCAAACTTTGGAAGCAGAATGTTCTTCTCCAACACCCTCTCATTGGAGAGCACTGGCCAAAAGCTGCCTCCGTCTCCCAAGAGCCTTATCAGTAGGCAACTATTCGTGAACTGCTGAGTGAGTTATTAGTCACTTTTGGAAACGGTACTGCCTCCACTTTCGGGCATGCCGATGCAAAATCGAGTCTGTCTCGGATCTTATGAAACCTGAAGGATTACAGCCAGCGGCGAAAGATCCAGAGAGATCTATGAATCTGTGGCCAGGGAGGATGTCATAGAAGGGTCAAATTTTAGGGAAATCAAATCAGCATAATGCAATGCAGAGTGAAGAAAAATTATGTGTTGATATCCTACACACTTTTTGTGTTATTTTCAACCTATTTTATGTCAAATTACACAATATGTGTTATAAAATTAGACTTTTTAATACTGACTGTGTTCAAAAGTAACACAAAATGTGTTGTCCTTAAAACCTTAACTAGACACGGAGGTGTGTTTAAAAAAATGACAGGTTATGTGTTGTTTTGAACACTGTTTTGAGAGTGTACTGGTGATATATCTTTAAATGAACCCTCAGGCGAAGCGAAGCGTCCACCCGGTGACATAATGAAAAAAAATGTACACACGCAGCTCGTCTTCATTTGCATCGAAGCCACGGTGCTATTTTTGAGTTATCTTTATTTCCGGAGTGCCGTCAACAATAAGCATTCTCCGTCTTAAACGAAGGCGGGCGGTCTTACGCAGTCGTCTGTCGAGACACTGCTGGATACTGCGATGTGTGCGATTGGCAGGATGGCTTTTCCCCTATGTGGAGAGACAGATGAGGATGCATAATTACAGCTCTTGCTGTTTTGTGTTAATGATGCTTAACCTTTCCATATTTCAGTATCGGGCGGAGAAATCCGCCGGGTGGGCGGTGGAATATGAGTCAGAGCTGTCCGTCAAAGGCTCGGCCGTGATGTCCGTATGCAGGACGCCAGTTTCTGAGGAAGCGGCGAGGTCACGTGGCAGTCATTGGCGATGGTCGCTTTTCACCGAGACTGACAAACGATTTAATTTTGTAACATTGATTTATTCTCATAAGCAGATTGATGGATGCGTTATGATAAACATAAACACTGAAAAAATACCATCGGCGCATCGACAGAAACGTGTAAAAGCAGCAGACAAGCAATGATTTGTGTTCGGATTGCAGACAGCCATTGGTTTATTGTATGCGCATGAGATTTGTATTCATTTTTTGAATGCTTTGGATAAGGACATACAGCGATCATGACCATCCTCATTTTCAGCAGATTCATGCTCATTGGGTTTAACTGAACATGGGCTGTATCTGTTTAAATTACTTGTAATGTTTAAAATATCTGTACCACCACCAGCACACCTCTCACTACTAGCTATTGAAGAAACTGGAAAGACACACAAGTAACAAAACAAAGGACGTACCAGCCATTCTGGAATGTTCTCAGTGGACTTTTGTTGACAAAACTGCCTGATCACACTTCATATTGATTTTCCCAGTCAACTGATTCAGAGTTGCCTGTCTGTTTTGCCTTGCATCTCAAAGTAATGCACGGGCATCACTGTCGAGGAGTATGCGCTTTTGCCCCTGGTTGATAGACTGTATTGATTGACTTTACCTCATACTTCTATGCCAACATCGTGCGAGCCGCTGTTCCTCGTGAAACGTCAGCAAGTTTGCCAGTCTTCGTCACTGAAGCTCCTACCAAACAGCCACCCCTCTTTCAAAGTCTCTGAGATCTCACAACCACCCCTCTTTCAAAATCTCTGAGATCTCACAACCACCCCTCTTTCAAAGTCCCTGAGATCTCACAACCACCCCTCTTTCAAAGTCTCTGAGATCATACAGCCACCCCTCTTTCAAAGTCTCTGAGATCTCACAACCACCCCTCTTTCAAAGTCCCTGAGATCTCACAGCCACCTGTTTTTCAAAGTCACTGAGATCTCACAACCACCCCTCTTTCAAAGTTTCTGAGATCTCACAACCACCCCTTTTTCAAAGTAACTGAGATCTCGTCTAGACATGACAGCCAAAAACAGTATTTTTTATACACAATTGTGTGCATGCTGGGATGTTAATTACTTAATTAACTGAAGAATCACACCTGTGTGGAAACACCTGCTTTCAGTATACTGTGTGTATCCATTTACTCCTGTGTTTCCTTTATTTTTTCAGAAACATGTAGGTGAAAAATAAGACTTCCATGTGGATACTTGGGATTGTTAGTAGTCAGGTTCAATTAGTACTGTTTGTTGGAATCAGTGTGATTAGTCAGGATTGTTTTTAGTCTGGACTAGTGTTTTTAATTAGTCAGTGCAGTTATTTTGGATCTGTGTGATTAGTTGAGATCAGTGTGTTTGGAGTAGTCTGGTTATTCAGAATAGGAATGTTTATTTTTATATTTTTTGGTTAGTTGGGATACGTAGATATAGTTAGTTTGTATCCAGAAGTCTTCATTCCTTTGTTTTGAGAGTCTAGCTTCAAATGTCATTAATTAGGTGTTTGAGAAGTTGTAATTCAGACTGGCTGAACACGTGTAATGTGTGAACACATGCAGTGTTTTATGTTCTGTTCTTTGAAGGTGGCAGACGGGAACGTATTTAAGGACAAAGTGAATAATACCTGCTAATGAGACATTATTTCCATCACCAAACTCTCCCTGTGTCCCGTCTTCCTGGAGTTTATATTGGTCTGTTCGGTGTCTTAGCAACAGAAAAAGTTATTTAAGGGAGAAGTTACCCCTTTCAACAGAAAGAAAAAATAAATCAGTCAGTTCTATTTGCTACTCTCTGAAATCTCTGAAAATGATTCGATATAGCATAACTTTTCCTCAGAATGGAATTCGGTGTCTTGACTGTTCTGAGAAGTTGTGAAAATGTGCCTCTTCTTTTAATGATCCTTCCTGCACAGAGAGAAGAGACATCTTTAAACCACTCTGGGAATCATGGCTCACCCTCACAGTCACTGCGCTTACCCCAGCAGGATTCCACAGCCGGAGAGAAGATGAGAATGTTAATATTGAGTTTTGCACATGCATAATGTAGAGTTGTCTGTGTGAAGGCTCTAGAAGTTTTTTGGGCTGGTTAATAGACTATGAGAGCTGCTCTAGCAGGTTCGGAGTGGCCAGCACATGGCTGGATTGCAAAGAAAGAGAGGCGAGTGTGCACTTTTCAGGAGAGATAGGGCGTGCTTCAGTCATTTTATGACATTCAGTTGTTGAAAATATCAAGCTGAATTCTCAGTAGCCACTTTACTTTTGGCTTTTTGTTATGTTGTCCTGCAAAAAGCATTGACCATAAAAGCATGCCATCGCATGTTGTTGTTTCAGTGCAATGCATTAAAATCACTTTATTTCTTTAAATATTAAATTTTATGCTTTAACTGATTTTACTGTTGACCTGCTGACTTAACCCATTTAATCCGAAATTCTTCCTTGAAATTTGAGTACATGCATTTTACTTCTTAGTCCTCCCTAACACACAAACTTTATACCCTTTTTGATTTTATGTTGGTTAAGTTAGTGAAATATTAGGTTTTATACTTGGTCACAATAGTGACCAGTGGGAAACAACATAGTCAGAATTCATACAAATTCTTCAAAAACCTATTTACACATTTGAAATCTTAAAATAACAGTAACATATGCAACATATAAGACTGAGATATGGTTAGAATTTACTTCATAACTTTATTACTATTGTTCATGTAATATAATGTTTGAACTTACAATAATACAAACACTGCCGTCGGCAAACTCATCTGAGGTAGGCTCATTCATTTATGACAAACAGAAGCCAGGACATGGAAACCATACACCAAGAAAAGATTGGCCACCACCACTTCTTTGACCTTAGTGCAGCCCTGTATCTTGACACCTGAATATCATGCAGATCCACGCCCCCCATGTTTTGGTTGTATGTGAAGATACACATGGGCTGTGGAACTTTGTCATAGACTTTTTTCTCTTTGTTCCACCTGTTTACAGG
This sequence comes from Ilyophis sp. 1 JC-2022, assembly GCA_022702515.1. Taxonomy (NCBI): domain Eukaryota; kingdom Metazoa; phylum Chordata; class Actinopteri; order Anguilliformes; family Synaphobranchidae; genus Ilyophis; species Ilyophis sp. 1 JC-2022. The sequence continues at coordinate 30,031,793 of CM040404.1, forward strand.
CACATCAGAATACTTCTCAGCAGTATTGGTTGCCATGGTTACAACATTGTTATCCTTCCACCGTACCAGTACCTTTTCCCCCTGTGTAAGGACCTCAGAGCTTCCGCGAAGCATTTTTTTGGAATTACTTCACATCTGTGAAAGGGACATCATGCAGGCGGCACTGTCTCAAAGTGCCAAGACATCCATAACCTGGTTTTGTCATTTCACCAAGGAGGCTAAGTGAGGTGAAAAGGTTGTCATGTACAAAGTTACACCCTGGAGTAACGTCCGCTTGTTCGGCTAGACCAAGGACTACACTTGGGCCCTGTCCTAGGTCAGTTTCAGGGAGATGTGTGTGCACTCCGCAATAGGGCTCCATATGATACATGTACCCTGTAGGTGATGCAAGGCTCCACAATGTATACCCAAACCAGATTGGTTTGCCCCTGATGAATTGCTTGTAACCATGCCTGCCATAATAAGGTATCATGCTTTCGTCAACCGATAACCATTTTGGGTATAGCATCATTTTGTAAGACTCATTCAATGTACTGAAGATGGGCTGTATTTTGTAGAAAAGGTCGTTTGTGGCCTTTGAGTTATCCACCATGGATTGAGGCCATTATCTCATCAAATTGATTCCTTCTCATTGCATTTGCAATGGCTTCATTGTAGTCATCAGGGTCATATGACCAAAACATGTGTCGCCGCGGCACAGAACTGTAGCCCGATGCGAGAAGAACCCCATAGAAAGTCAGCAACTCATCCGTGTTCAGATCAGGTATCTTCCCTTTGGTTTGCATTGAATATGTGTTTGACATCTCAATAGTAAGCTCCCTCAGAGTAGGAAGGTACATCAACAGGAACAAATTGACTGGATCAGGTTTAGTTTGCATTATGCACTCTGCTGCAGTTGGGCCATAGGTCACAAAATCTGGAATCTTGGACACGGCCAGTTATTTTGATCTTTTAAAAACCCTGTCCCTATTTTGCATATTTTGAAGAGATGTTTTCTATTTTTTGTTGCGTCGTGGGGTCTCATTTTCCTCAGGGCGTCTCCTTTTTCGGCTGGTCGCCGTGAGAGACTCGCCAAGATATGGCAGTGGTGGTGACTTTGCTTCAACACCGACTGCTGCAGGAGTGGGAGGGGAGGGGTGGGGCACACCAATTGGTTCTCATGAACATCTGCCTCATCCTCCATAGTTCACCTCTGCATCGCCATTCAATAGTCTACCTGGAAAATGGCCCGTTTTACCCTGGTACTCCCTATCTGAGCCATCAATATCACAGTCACTTTCAATTGCCTCTTTTTCAAGTGTAGGAATGATGGTGATGCTGCACACAGCATCGGGGGTAACGTACGTCTAGGAGGTCCAACACATCTGATAGTTTTAAACTGTGTAAAAAAAAAAAAAGAAGATAACTAGGATTAACAGCCAAAACCTGTGTTTTCGATTGAAACACTGTGTTACACTACCAGTCACAATTGTGACCGTTAACAAATTTTTTATGAGCAAAATATATATGCAAGAGTATAATTCTCAAAATATATCAGTAGTAGACCCTTTAAAGAATATATGTACAAAATATGATAGTTCTATCTGTTAATTAAGATGTTTTAATTAAGGAAGATGCAAGCAGGAAGTAAACTGGAAGTAAACTGATCTGGTCATGTGACCTTTCACACTAGTCATATGACATTGATAAATGTTAATCAAGACAATCTATTTTTTTCATTTAAAAGTTGAATTTCTTGCCCAAAGCCAACAACAACACATTTAGTTTCCATAAAAGAAAAAAAAAACATGCGGTCACAATTGTAACCGGTGGGATTAAACAGGTTAATACTAGGCTATATGTTAAATCTTACGTACTGACAACCCTCATATTATTATTAGATTCACTGTTTGACAATTCTTAAAATCAGTTAACCTTATTTTTAAATCTTGACACTTATGACACTTTATGACTTTCCCTAATTTGTAGGGATTAAATAGTAGACATACAACAAGCATAATGCTATGTTTTCATAAGTCCTGTACCTTGTATTCAAGCGTGTTGTGTGGGGTCATTTGCGAGGTAGCTGTATAAATTGTAAGAAAATATACAACCTTTGGGTTATTTTTTGCCACTTTCTCATACAGGTTTTAAACTGATGTTTCATCACAGATTTGTATATTTAGGGATACAAAGCTAGTCAATTGGGAGACACAAAAGGTGTAACAGAAATAGTAATTTTTTTAATTATAATAGTTTTGTGTCAGTTTAAATTATTGGGGTCAATTTGGATCCAAACATAAAAGGCGTCATACAATGTCAAGTTAGTATGAGAGTTAATACAAGCCAAGGAAAAAAGAGGTTTGTTTGGTCTTAAGGGTGAAAGTTGTGTTGATATCATTCACAGCTTTAATCTTTAGTGTTCAATCACTTTTTGATATTGCACATTTTACATATAAACTAGAGTTGAATAAATATTATTCTTATTCTGTTAATAAAATATATCGCAAATATTTTTAAGTCATAACTTGCCTGCCTGTTGAAAGAAGAGTACGTAATTGACAATAATGCCTGACTTGTTCAAGAATGGAGCGTTTTATGCTATCAATTGGTATTCGGCAAAATTCTAAGCAAAATAGGCGTGCAGAACATGACACATTTCAACCTGAAACTGAGCATGCGTGACGTGATATGCTTAGTAGCCTACAGGGATTTCCTAATATGGCAACAATTGAACAAGCTGAGCAAATGTCATTGCATTTTCATTTATGTTGTAAATAGTCCCTGAGACCACATTGCACCCAAAAGAAAGGAGGTGTGAGAACCTTAATAACTTTTGCTTTTAGGGAATATATATTTTTTCTGTTTAAAAAGCAACCCAAAAACTATTTTTTAGTGATACCTACATGGTTTTCTGAAGTTTAGTACGGGCCCAGGTTTTTGATTACCCACAATGACTCTCTGCTCCAGCCAGCCACTCAATCTTCTATTTTCAAAAAAGGGAGATTGGGCTGTGAACAACCAGCAATATGCAAGATAAACGCCCAGTTTAAAGTCGGTTAAACTGTCTTAAATGTCAGCTAAAATCCCTATACAGGAACGGAGGAAGAAAAACTGTAGCAATATATTAATGTGTGCTCTTAAAAGCGCAGAACTGATAAAAGGCCCGTCTTTGGGCTTTAATTTTTTCGGCGTGGGCGAGAGATTCAGTTGGGTAATTGCACCTCCAGAATTTCACCTGCTCTAGTAGTCCGACACATGTATCATACACATCCGCCTTTGCACGGCTTAATTAGGCGGTGCGTGGCCCCGCGAAACGCCCGTCCGCCGGACGCCTCGTCGACTCGCTCCTCTTACTCTCTATCTTCCTTCCGATATCTCCTTCTGCTGTTTCATGCTGAACATCACAGCGCTTTGCGCTCTTAATCAAAAACAAAGAAATAAATACACAAATAAAAATAAAAAAATCAATCCAGCTCCAGGCCTGCAGGGAGCCCTCCTGGTTAAAATGAGGAACTCCTGCACACTTTGAGTATAAATCACCAGGGACTCCAGCAGAGTAGAGTGTCAGCAGTAAGATAAACTCATAAATACTGAAGGCATTCAAGGAACAGTGAGGGAGAGATTGGGGCGAAGGAGGGGGTGTGGGGGTGAGACGCGGATAGCATCGAGGACAACGGCGAAATAAGTCATTGAAATGTTAGCAGAGGCATGATGGTCCCTGAAAATAGAGAGCGGTTCCAGTCAATATCTCCTTCTCGTGGGACGGCGGGGGCCATGGGTCGGGGGATAATGGGCCGGTGACATTCTCCTCCTAATCACTAGAACAACCACCTCCTCCGTGCAGCTTTTTAGAGGCCCTCTTTACATTCAACGCACACTCGCATTTAAACAATTACCCAGCATTCATCAGTCAGGAAGCTGCCTTTCATTAAGGGTGTTGAAAATGGAAAGCTCACAAGTACGTAACTCCTTTATGCAGATGCATAGTGACGCCGGCGCCACCTTTTTGCTCAACTGAGGCATTTGTTGCTCCTGCAGCCAGACTATTAGTGGAAACTCTGTGTTTTGACTTTTTTGGGAGACGATTTGTGACAACTCTGCTGAATAGAACGTTTCCAAGTGTCACTTTAACAAGTCCATTTAACAAGCGCACCCCCCCCCCCCCAGTCTATACCTACCCATGCGTGACATAGTGGACAATAGCGTCTTTGTGTGAGTTCATACATATATTTATTCATCATATAAAATCAAATTTTGTTATAGCAACAAGATAAACCCAACCATAGCCTGATCGTATGCCAAAAACGCTGTGAAAAGCCCTGCTCACTCAAATGCAAAATAAACGTGAAATTATAGTCTCATTGTACCACGTATTCTACAATGAATATCTCCTACTAAATATTAAATAAATATACAATCCTACCATTGTTTTTATAGATACAGATGTTCCTTTCGAAATTCAGTGGTAATTTATTGTCTGGTACAATCCGTTTGAGAAATATACAACACTTTATACCAGACTCGTAATACCCCCCATGCCCTGAAAGCCGGTCTCATTCATTACAGTTCATTCTGGTTTAATTGTCAGCTCTTTTATCCAATAGAGTACATTATTACCTCAGCAGCGGTATATGTACATTAGTTTTCCCACTAGAGCACTGTCTTTCCAATATGATTGATAGGCCTATTGTTATTTTCGCATTTTGAGTGCATTTCACATACTGTAGTGCAATCGTTCATTTTATTTTTGATGTACTAGGCTACCGATTTTCATTGAAGATATAACATTTGGCAGCATTTTGCAGACAGTGGAATACTATTTTATTATCACAGAATCATACATAATATAGGCTATAGCGTATATACCAGTCACTTATGACATGGCAAATGCTCATTAAAATTGTATGTGCGCTGATATGTGGTAGATTAAGGTAAAGATTTCCCTTGGTGTCATTATGAATGGAACATAATAAACATAAAAAAACTACAGAAAAATGCAATCCCTGGGCAAAAGTATACATACTGTAGAGTACAGGGAAGTAGAGTACTTATTTAGGTGTATGTAACACTGTGATATCAATATTTTTATCTTAATCCATCAGAAGAAGCAAATGTATATTTTTATAATGGACAAAACAAATTTTATAAACTTGAAAATGATGCAAAAGTGAGTTTTATGAGCCAAAACTGTTGATTTGTAGTTAAATATATCATAATTTTTTTTTATTGAGAGCAATGCACAATTTAGCCATTTGGATAGATTTGGAGACACTAATAGACACCGCCTATATTTTGCATCATGGACCTTTAGTAGTTCATCCTCAGAATTTGCACACTTGTTGACATGGAGTTTATGCAAACTAAAGAAAATGTTTTTTTGCATTTTCCCAAAGTTTTTTTGCATTTGTGAAACTTTATTTTGACATAAATTGTGAAAATAAACTAATCTATTGTAAATGGTACACCTGTCTTGTTTCATTTAAGCCATTAACCAAGGTTATGTAATGCTCACACCTGGAGTTATGAAGCCAGAGCACACGCTAAATAGGTGAGAATTGACGAAATGTGCGATCTGCACGAAGTGTTACGTTCTCCGTAGTGGTAGAGGTAAGGACCCAGACGCAGACCACAGGATAAGGCACAAGAGTTCTTTATTCCGTTCAGGGGTCAAGCCAGGTGATCAGAGGTAGGTAGGTACAAAACAAACGACAGGCGATAGGGCAATGAGGGATAATCCAGGAAGTCGACAAACCAGGGAATCAGATTTCAGGCAGTGCAAAAGGATCAGGCAGGAGAATAGTCGGTATACAAACGTGGTCAAAGTCGAACGGCAAACTGGGCAGATAAGGGCAAGGCAAAAGAATAGTAGTAACAAAAGGGTATCGTTGAGGCAGAAACAGATCACTGGCATAAACACAGGTAGCAGGCACAGGAAAAGTAAAACGACAATCCGACACAGACTGGAAGTAACAAAGGGCTTAAATGCACAAGTAACTAATGACACAAGAGGAATCAGGTGTGTGAGGGGGAGGGACTCCAAACGAGAAACAATGAGAATACATTAGGGAACAATGAAACAATCACAGAGACAACTAGGGAAAACGCGGACTGGATTCCAAACATACACACGATAACAGATGACCTGGAGTTTCAGGAAATCGTGCATAGATTAAGATGACAGGGACAGAAGATCAGATGCAGCTGAGAATGATTAGCAAGGACAGAACAGCATGAAAATGTGCGCTCTAATATGTTAGTGAGATTAGTAACTATACACACCCCTGCCGTTAGTATGATTAGTAAGTATATACAAATTAGTTTGTTAATGGAGTTAGTAGATCTTATCTATCATTAGTATGTTAGTGGTAATTAGTAAATCTAAGTGCACAGAGATAGGTGTGAAGCAAGAGGGAACCCGAACACCAATGAAAACACCGGAAAGGTACAGAGACGTAAACAGGGAGTGACAGATCAGAAGTAAACAAGCAGACAAAGGACAACTAGGAAAAACTGGAAAATAAACAAGCCAGAAGCAGAAACAGAATAAACAATACATACAAAATAAAGATACAAATAACAGGCAAAAACTCAGATCCTTACACGAAGGGGTTAACAAAAAAAGAGTTATTGATTTTTAACATTATTAAGCCCACGATAGATAGAAAAAAGGCAACCCACACAGACCGTCTACTTTTCAGAACATTTATATTGTTTGAATGAACTATTATGGTCATTGATATTGGTTTTTGGATTGTTGTAATATAATTATTAATGTATACTGTATGTGTCATTAGTGTATATTGCATATGATTATTCCACTTATTATGATGATTGTATGACAGTGGTGATCATAACATGTTACTCATGATAATAATGACAATGATGAGGATGATGACTACGATAATTATGAGTTTGAGGCCGATGATGATTATTATTATTATTATTATTATTATTATTATTAATAAAAACATAGACAAGTTGTCTTATTTCAGATCAGGTTGCAATCAAAATGTTGTTTTGTTGACTGAAGTAGCACTAAATACTCTCGACTAAACCATCTGTCTGAGCGTATTTTTGTGATGTATTTGTGCGTGTAGCATGGAGCTGACAGTCCTGTGTTTTACAGCTGCTCCTCATACCAGCCTCATTATTCAGGCAGTAATATTGTCTGTGCATCTTCCCTCCTCCCCCAAACCCATGGCTCCCCGTCCCCGCCCAACTTATTAACATGCATTGTGCTGGGCACGTTTCCCAAAGTTGTTGGCCTTCACTGGAAATACGAACCGATATATTTTATTGCGTTTTAACAAGTGCAAGTGTGAGATCACTCTTTCTGTGGCCCTGGAAGAAGCCTTAACCTTCTGTAATGAAAAGTAATATGATGCAAAGGGTTTTTTATGGCCGTGCATTTAGACGAGACCGTCATCTTCTTGGCAAGCTTCGGCGAAGGGTAGATTAAACACGTTGTTCGTGAACTTCATATATCTTAAGAGGCCGGTTTTATGACTGGCTTTTTAACTTTTTTAAAAAGCTGACTTGAACGTTCTTGATTTAGTGTACATCAGGCACTCAGAGATGGAATTATATCCCTTTACAACATCCAGTGCAGTATAGACTGTGCCGGGCAGTGTGTTATGTACTGTAGAAACCAGGTAGTGTGTTATGTACTGTAGAAACCAGGCAGTGTGTTATGTACTGTAGAAACCAGGTAGTGTGTTATGTACTGTAGAAACCAGGCAGTGTGTTATGTACTGTAGAAACCAGGCAGTGTGTTATGTACTGTAAAAACCAGGTTGTGTGTTATGTACTGTATAAACCAGGTTGTGTGTTATGTACTGTATAAACCAGGCAGTATGTTATGGACTTTAGAAACCAGGCAGTGTGTTATGGACTTTAGAAACCAGGCGGTGTGTTATAAACAGTATGACTCAGATAGAGGGAGATGGGCTCTGCCAATCAAACAGTATTGTAGTAGTAGCAGGTTATGGGTGGTACCAAATATGCATGGCCTGATGTACTGTACCAATCCAATAGATGGCGATGAACAGAAAATATAAACATACCAAATCCTAACTGAGGCTTGTCCTTAACATTCTGCTGCTTGTTAATCATTTTCTGTAAACAAGTTATTTTTAGACCTTAATACAGTGTAGTCAATGCTTTCCACTCTGCAAATAATGAAAATAAATGGATTAATATGTCTATACACACACAAAATAAAAAATAACTGAATTGAAGGGCCAATTAATACATTTATACATTTAATTGGGCACTATTTAAAGAACATTTCTATTAAATTGTGAGGCCTATATAAATTAATCCATGTCAGTAGATTAGCTTATTCACTGTATTTTTCGTTTGTATTTCATGTCTAAAAATGGTTTGTAAAATGTCAACAGAAATGTCTAATGAGTGTTGGCTTTGAAAAACATAAAATAAAAATTCACCCAGAATTCCAGTGGGCTCTTAGCATAAGAAGTAATTACAAGCACTCGTGCCGTGAATCGTGACTGGTCTTCACAAATCTTCACTGACACCCATTGGTGGTGCAGCTGGTTCCTCTATTGAGATTGAGTGCTCCTGTGACCGGTGTCTGAATGTTCCCTGCGGCACATGGAGCTGTCTCTGTTTGCACTTTATCAGAGCACACAGTACATCGGGAACAATTTTGTCATCTGGCGTGGAGCCTGACTTTCATTTCCAGCTCTGAAAATGTGTGTGTGTGTGTGTGTGTGTGTGTGTGTGTGTGTGTGTGTGTGTGTATTTGTGTGCATGTCTGCGTCTGCGTGTGTGTGTGTGTGTGTAACACCTACCTAACAGGCAAAGCAATCAGGCAAGCATCTCTTTGAATCCGACTCACTGATGATCCTGACTAATTGTTTTCTGAAAACAAAACTTGACCCCAGAAGAGTTAAAAAGTGAAAGACAAAGCTTGACCCCAGAAGAGTTAAAGAGTGAAAGACAAAGCTTGACCCCAGAAGAGTTAAAGAGTGAAAGACAAAGCTTGACCCCAGAAGAGTTAAAGAGTGAAAGACAAAGCTTGACCCCAGAAGAGTTAAAGAGTGAAAGACAAAGCTTGACCCCAGAAGAGTTAAAGACTGAAAGCATGTGGCGGAAGCGGTGGTTCATTTCCCTGCGTTAATCAATTCCACCTCAAGTGCTAAATGAATGTCTTTGATCTCATCCTGAAGGTAGATATTTATATTCAGCACAGACTCACAGTTGCTTTGCTCCTGTTATTTTATTCAGTCCTGTAGCGCATAACGGTTTGTTGGCACAAAGCCAACACACAAGTTTCCGTACAAAATTTCAAAGTAAAATTAAATAGACTCAAATAAATGTAGTTTTCCACTTTCTTTGGACTCTTGATTTCTGGGTGTTGCTGTGCATTGTGTACTCATCTGTGACATGTAGTAACAAAGGTAAAAAAAAAATGTTGAAACTCAAAAAATAAGCTAGTTTGTACATCCCACAAATAAATCAAACTTCCAGTGTACTTACATTTACACTTATTTATTTTCCAATACATTAAAAAATATCAAAACACGAATGTGTGTTGGCTAGGACGACCTTCATCAGAGCATGTTCACTGGTATGCAAGGTCACAAGACTACGTATATACCACATAGAGAATTATAGCACAGGTGGAACACATTAGACATTGCAGTAAAAAATATGTTCAGATTTTTCATGAACTCTCTTGCGATGCCAGTGCTATCAACTACAGGTTCTGGTAGAGCGCTGTCGGTTGTCCATTTGAAAGAAGTAACTATTTCTCCTGAATTTATTTGACCTATATGCAACAGTGTAAATTGATAATATAAACTTTAAAATGGCTCTATTTAAGTCATGCTAAATAAAGCTGTTTGCCATGGAAATAAGTAGTATTATTACTTTGCTATGTAGGTTCCCTGAATTATTACAAAAGCATTTCATGAGAGATTCCTTTATCACGGGCACTGCAGCAATGTCACATCATGGATTTGAACCCGCATCCTTCCAGGTGTAAGCCGTACTACTTAAACACTAGTCAACATTTAAAAAGAAGATTACCCACCTACATCAATACCAACTACATTCATAAAATCTCAGGACCATCAAACAACAGCAGGGAGTAATCAGTAAAACCTACCGCAAGAGAGCCATTCATAATCATAACCCATCAATTACACCCATCATTCATGAAGCACAATGGACCACTTAGACCCCTCTATCTACCATGCTCCACCTGCTCAACCCTTATCTCCCCTGAAAAAGCACTAATGATACTGTAGCACATGAACACACACACACGCACATGCAATAGCACCTATCACTTTATACAATATTATCACTTTTTAATGACCTTTTATTTATTTATTATTTATCATTGACAATTTATTATGTACTATTTATGTATTAGTTATTTATGATCAGTGCTCTATTTTTTTTATTTTTTTTTATTTTTTTTCCTGTTTTACACTAAAAGCCTTGGGAACCCATGCCCTGTGCACCTGTAACTTTTTTATATCTATATACTTTTTAAGATATTTTTTTGCTTGTACACTTGCCTCTGCCACTTCCTACAAATCTTTTATTAGTTTTTTTTTTTATGGATAGAAAAGAGCCCCGCTCTGTGCTATCCCAACAGGAAACATGAAAGAAATAATAATAGTAACTAGTCAAAATATGGTTGTGTTCTGGTTACATGGTATGGTGGTCATGGTGTATATTATGTAGATGTGAGAAAGTTACACTTATAGCTATGTTGCAGTTTGACTGTTTATACGGTCATATAGCTTATGTGATGCAAGTTGGACTTGGTTTCCCTGATGGTCATTTTGCAGTTTGGCCGTTTGTACGGTCATAGTGTATGTGATATGAGCTCGACCCGGTTTTAATTTATGGTCATATTGTGGTTTGACAGTTTGACGGTAATATATGTTTGTTTCTCTCCCTGCAGGTGGTGGGGTGTTTGGGCACCCGGAAGACTCCGGCTCAGAGGCAGATGATGAAACGCAGCTGAAGTTCTACACAGAGCAACACAGGGGACGCCGTCGCAGCAAAGGTACAGGCATGCGGAGAAATAGAGATATGGGGGGCTTGGGTTCATGCTTGTTTGACTTATCTTTCTGGATGGTGTTTCATATGATTATTAAAAATAGAGTACCACGCACACACACACACACACACACACACACACACACACACACACACACACAACTGAAATGGTTTTGCCTTACTCAACATCAAAGAAAGAAGGATTGGCATTGAGTAGAGTCGAGTGAAGCCAGTCGTGAGTGTACTCTTCCTCGGTGGAAAGTTCAGTTGCCCCATGTGTCTTGTTTCACCTTTCCCTGACTGCATGTGTCCCACTCAATAAAATGGGTAAATGGACAGATGCCAGTTCCTGTTCACTGTAAAGGGTAGCAATGGACGAGGAAGGACATTCAGGGAATTTCCCCGGACATTCTCTGGTGCCCCAACAAGCTAGCAACCTCTTGTTTAGGCAGTCTGAGTAAAACCTGCCACAAAAATTAATAGCTTTCTGTTGAGTGATCAAAGTCATATTCGCTGAATTTAATCTAGCAAGATAAATAGCTTTTCTCCTTCATGTGTAACAATGACACAAGTTTGCTTCATAGTGTTATGACTGACGAATCTTCATAAGTGCCAAAGCTTGCTAGAAAGTGCTTAATGCGGTGTCTTTTTCTACTGTTTGAAGGTGATAGCTGCCTTGTAGTTGGCACCCCTTTATTTATGAGCCATAGCTGCCACCCAAAATGGCTGCACATGTCTCTGAAACACACACACCCATGTGCATGCACATACTGACATAGGCACGCACACACACACACACACACACACACACACACACACACACACACACACACACACACACACACATGTTGTGTCATTGACAGAGTCATTGACATCTGGATTCATAAAACTGCCAATATCCTCTGGGATGTTTACAATTCTAATGGATTCCCTAAAATAGTGGACCCAACTGTTTTACTTTTTAGATAAATATGGTTCACATTTCATCATGCAATTCACAAAATGTGTTTTTATTATGTTGTGCTCCAGTTGGTACAGAAACCCATAGGACATTGCTGCCTCTCGGTTTTGGCACATTGCCTGAATTGCCCGAATCAAATAGCTTGACTCAAAATTGAGTTTTGGAAAAAAATATCCAAGGTCTTGGCAAGCTATTTGTAAACATTAGCTATCTGTCTGGCCTAATTAGCCACTAAGGCAGGTAGCATAGTTAGCTAGCAAGCATCTTTATGTGTCAGGCTGGTTCAGAAACTACAAGTAAATAATGTAGTAAATTAGCTTGCTGCTGTAAAAATGGCTATTTGCTATGTATTAACAAGAGGCATCTGTTTGATTTATCCAGTCATCAAGGGCCGTGTATCAAGTGCCACCAGTTTCTCCAGTGTTAAGATAAAGCAGCACACTCCCCATCCCACTAGTCACCAAAGCCAGGCGACAAAACAGTGGGTTACTCCCGTAACCATAGTTGAATTAACTGCCAGGGGGTTGGGATAACTCCCGTGGACTGACTGGATTCACTGGCTGTCGAATTTGCTGTCGACAACGGGTCCGCTCCTTCCGCTGGCACCAACCTTATCTAAGGGCGAGACTACTATTCAGCCTCTTCTCTATGGTGGATCCCCTTGGGAGGACCAAGTAATGAGGCTGCCTAGCAGTCCTCTTTCAGGAAACCGTGGTTACGTGAGTAACCCATTAATCCTTTTCACCAGAATAGACTGCCAGGGGGTTGGGAATGTATGCCCAACCCCCAAGGGACACAGCCTTAACAGTAACATTACTGGGGCTTACAATATGTACTGTATATATATACCTTTTTACTCTATGAGGCCCACGGTGAGACAGAAGGACACGGTTTGTCTGTCTGAACACAATTTATTTGGAAAATTTAAGTGAAACACATGTCAATTGGATGAGCAGCAAGCCAGCAACATGCAGCTGGCAGGATGTTAAGAAAAAATGCCCCCCCCCCCAAATTCTCCACCTGCCCCCCCAAACCCAAATCCAGAAAAAATAAAATCCAACAATATGAAGTCGGCGCTACGCTATTAGAGCTACAGACCAATCATAAAAATGCCACATTGAAATCATATATATTTTTTCTAATAGCTGATTGGTTGGTTTGGCCATATGAAACACGGAGACGCAGCGAGAGAGAGAGGTCCGTTTCTTTGATCAATCTATGCTGTCTCTTCTTGATAAGTAACTGTTACGCATTGCTTAGGATATAATATTCGCTAGCCTTACTCTGTGAGTTGAGGATAGTGGCGAGATTCTCCATCTGGGAGATTTGATTTTAAATAGATTGATTACATGCTGCATCTAGCCTAGTTGTTATAGCTGCGATTCTGCAAAACATCTGCAGCATTGCATTCGCTGGCTGCACGTGTGTGTGCGCGCCCGTGTGTGTGTGTGTGTGTTAGCTAGCCTACTGCTGCGTGTTGGCTAGTTAGCTCTACTTACCTCAAACTTTGGAATACTTCACATATATTAAAAAACACTATCATATCTGTCTCTCTCTCTTACGTTCTCTATCACTCTCACGGCGAAACGGCAGCCGTCAATAGAGGCAAGCCTCCCGGTGTCTGAGGAGGGTGGAGGTGGGTTTAAAATGTAATAAAATTATCTCATCCACTAATATACTGATTAGCCTATACTTTAGCTTTACAGGTGCAGCTCAAAAAATTAGAATATCCTGAAAAAGTTCTATATTTTTTGTCACTCATTTCAGAAAGTGAAACTCATATATTATATAGATTCATTACACATAGAGTGAAATATTTCAAGCCTTTATTTCTTGTAATTTTGATGATTATGGCTTACAGCTAATAAAACCCAAAATTCAGTGTCTCAGAAAATTAGAATATTTTGCTTTAACATATTTTTAAAGTATCATATTTAATACTTGGTCGCATATCCTTTGCATGCTGTTGACCAATCAACATCAAAAGACTCTCGATATCTTATTTTCAGGTACTGTTACAAGCGATACTATAACCTCTGCATTTGAACTGATCTCTATGGGAATTTGGGGGTGAGACTAGATTCAGCTGTAAATTACGCTGGTACAGTCAGGAGAAACAACCCTTAAAGGGATCCATCCACATCTACTCCATATCTGGCCGCAGAGTGATGGTTTGGGGCTCGTTTGATACCTTAGACCAGGGATCTTCAACAGGGGGTCCGCGACCCCTAGGGGGTCCGCGGAGGTACTGCAGGGGGTCCCCCAATTTTTGTGGGATTTTTAAAAAATTAAATCTAACAATTTTTAAATGTATTTTCGACAAAAAATATATAATATTGAGTAAATTCAAAGCATTAATAGGCAATAATAGGCTACTTTTGTTGACAAAAACTATATAAAAAAAGAATGATTCCCATGATGCAACCACTTGTTTTTTTTAATTTTTATATCTGGGGGTCCCCGCTCTGTTTCTATCGGCCAAGGGGGTCCTTAGGCTGAAAAAGGTTGAAGACCCCTGCCTTAGACCCTTGATGACGTACAGCCATTTCGCCAGCCATGTGTTCCATACTGTACCAGCGTAATTTACAGCTGAATCTAGTCTTACCCCCCAATTCTAAGACTAGATTCAGCTGTAAATTACGCTGGTACAGTATGGAACACATGGCTGGCGAAATGGCTGTACGTCATCAAGGGTCTAAGGTATCAAACGAGCCCCAAACCATCACTCTGCGGCCAGATATGAAGTAGATGTGGATGGATCCCTTTAAGGGTTGTTTCTCCTGACTGTACCAGCGTAATTTACAGCTGAATCTAGTCTCACCCCCAAATTCCCATAGAGATCAGTTCAAATGCAGAGAGGTTATAGTATCGCTTGTAACAGTACCTAAAAATAAGATATCGAGAGTCTTTTGATGTTGATTGGTCACAGACTTCAGGAAGTAACAGCATGCAAAGGATATGCGACCAAGTATTAAATATGATACTTTAAAAATATGTTAAAGCAAAATATTCTAATTTTCTGAGACACTGAATTTGGGTTTTCATTAGCTGTAAGCCATAATCATCAAAATTACAAGAAATAAAGGCTTGAAATATTTCACTCTATGTGTAATGAATCTATATAATATATGAGTTTCACTTTCTGAAATGCGTGACAAAAAATATTGAACTTTTTCACGATATTCAAATTTTTTGAGCTGCACCTTTATTTGAAAGCATCTAAAAATCTAATCTAAGGCTTTGAAAAATGTTCAAAATGTTAATAAATTAAACATTTTATTTTAGAAAATGCCTTGTGTGAGGTTGTGTAGAAATGCAGGAAATGAGTTTTAAAAGGCTAAAATTTTTCTGGGGGAGGACTCCCACACCCGCCGGTACTTTGTCCCCCCTCTTGTGCCCCACCAACATCTGTTCATGCCCCCCCAATCAAAACAGTCTAGAAACAGCCCTGGCTGAGCCGCGGCGGGATCGCGGTGTTGGAGAGGTTTGTTTCGCGCGTAGCTGTCGCAGACAAATAAATTTGCATAATCAGCCTTGTGCAGGAAATCTGCAGGCATAGACCAAAAGTATTTCCAGCAACTTGTTGAATCCATGCTGTGAAGAATCCAGGCTGTTCTGGAGGCAAAAGGGGTCATACCAAAAATTTTAGATATATGACAAGATACGCAAATGGCGCTTTTCCCCATTGGATGTTTTGTCCGCACAAGAGGAAGTGATCAGGCATGCGCAGTAGTGTTTTCAGTTAGCAAAAACACATAACGTATGCTTAGAGTGACATGCACCTGCCCGGCGCTAGCTGGATTTAAAGTTGGTTTTCGTTAGATAGTCAAAATCATAACAAATTGTAAGTAGTCGTACTGGGTCCTGACAACCAAGGTATATATGTATAATCTAAAAAAAAAGGGAGACTTCATTTAGTCTGTCTGATAATGGACCGTTTAGCAAACTGTTTTGTAAAAACTCTCACTTTCATTTCAAGACTTCCATTCATTCAATGAGCGCCTGTTGTCTGTCTAATAGAACTGCAGACATTCCAGCGCCGAAGTTGGAACCCTTGCTCCGCCTACCGTCTTTGGTCATACCCAGTACTAGATAATTGTACCTAATAAAGTGGCCACTGATTGTTAGGCTATTCTCAACAAACCAAATGACAGCCGACCAGTGCATTCCAAACTTTCAGACCCACTCTATGAAATCAGTGTTATTAATCTATTTTTAAATAAATTAACAAACGCATACATAGTAAGCAGTTTTAGCAGTAGAAGCTTGTTATTGATTGAACTTGAGCACTTTCTTTTTACTATTTTTGGCTTTTGTACAGAGATTTGGCTGTTGTACAGCACTTATGAATATAATTTTTTTAAAACAAAATCTGGAAGAAAATCTTAGCATATTCAAAACCAATCATGTCACTTGCTGTATCATAAATAATCAAAGGCCTGATTTTGCAATGTCTTCAGATCAGGAGCGTGCGCAGATTTTTCGGAGGGCATAAGATGAAAATGAGGCGCAGTGTGCTTGGGGTGTAGATTGTTATCGGGTACCGGGGGGGAATTGCAGTCTACCCCCCCCCCACTTCGGTCCCTGATTGCAATCTACCCCCCGAAGCCCCTGCACCTGATTATCACAGCGTATGACCTCCACAAAATCTGTGCACGGTCCTGATCTCAATGCATTAATGAAAAATCAGGCCTTTGATTATTTATGATAATCATAAATAATCGGGGGCCTGGAGATGGGGGATTGTAACTGCTGACTGGGGAGGCGTTGGGGGGGGGTTACAGATTGAGATCAAAAAGAGCACCTGTGGTTTAAAAAACACCAAACAAAAAAAGCACGGCAGCTAGAAGGGTGCTTTGCTGCCTAGGGTAAGGGGCTTATGCTTCAGGATATGTTGGTGTTTATCTGTGCACGTGCCTGATTCGGATGATGGGATGATATCGGTGAAACAAACAGCGGTTTGCTGATTACAATTCATAGCTCGTAGCTCATAATTCCTAGCTCTGCCCATTTGCTGAATGGATTCTCATTCTGGCTGTAGCCAATCCGCTTAAGGATTCTGTTCCTCTGTGCAAACGATGGCCTTCTCACAAATTGACCCACCCTCTCAGCGCAGTGCTAGCCCGCAGGTTGCGCAACCTCGGTTGAAATGTGCGAAGTAAAATATTGTGATGTGTTGCATCAACATCGTTCTTTAAAGGCAAACGGAAATGCTAATGACTGACGAAATAGGGAAGCGGCGGTGTTTCAGAGGAGAGCGCGCGCTCGTCGGGCGCGCTCCAAAATCGGCCGAGGAGGTAAAAGCAGACAGAACAAACATCCAAACATAATTTGGCATTCCAAATGAGAAGAAGATAGGGGTGGAATTTGGGGGGAAACGCTGTTATTTCCCAAGTGTACGAAGTGCTGAGTGTGTGTTTTAATATCCGGCTGACGAGCCTACAAGGTGTGTTCAGTATTTGGTCATGACAAAGCGTGCGCTTTTGGGCGCGCAGGGAAATCAGAGATAGATGAGGTGGCTGTTAGTTTTAGTCAGAGAGAAGCGTATTTCATTATTTGTTGCACCTTTTGTTTGATTAAAACATAGATGTACGGCGGTACTAGATGGAAGCCAATGAATCGTTTCTCTAACACGGGAAGGCGTTTTGATGAGTTAGCTGCTCCTTGAAAACTTTTTTTCTTTGATTGGGTTTCCCTGAGAAGAACAAAAATGAGTTTGAATTAAAAACATATGCATTATATTCTTCATTTAAAATCTATTTTCTATCATGTTTATTACATGGAAAATAACAAATTATTCGAGCAGTGATGGCAGACAGAGGCATCAATCAGTACACTCCAAAATAGGTGCCATACTATGCGCCTCTTGATCAGAGGGAAATCCATAATGTTCGTCTTGCAGCAGCCTGTGGTCAAACCAATGCGGGAATATGTCAAGGACCTGGCAGACGTAAAATAAATGATTAAACAGGTATGGTAGTTGTCAAGGTTTTTTCCATGGATTTATGCCTGCATGTGAGTTGCCTCCAAATGAATTTTGAGGAAACACTTTGCTCTTGAGAGTTATTAAACTGTAAGGAAAATGTAATTAAAGGAGATCAAATGGATATCTTCTGGCGTGAACAACTGCTGTAATTTAGAATGTATTAGCAGGACAGCGTAGGCTACAATATAGTATGTCTTTATTTGTATTTCTACTTTATCTGGAGGGTTGGTTCTGTGTTCATGAAAAACTATTTTCAACTGTCGTGTTGTAGAGAAGCATTATCACACTGAATAAGTTGGCACTTGCTGAACACGTTTTCAAAGCAATAAATAGATGTGAAGTTTAAATTCCACACTGAAGGCTGAAGGTTGACTCTGCTGGGTTAATCAAGTGGGCCTCTCTACAGTGTCTATATATCCTCCTAAGACCTGGAAATCCATTATTGTCCTCTGTGGGGGACATGAGTCTCTGGTCTCAAGAACCATATATTCTACTTTGCTGGGACATAAAAAAGACAATATTTTTCAAAATATGTTTTGCCACATCACTGCCACATGTTTTTATCATCCATGACACTGGTATTATGTAAAAAAAATGTAATACTTAAACTTTTTAAAATATTTTTATGCCAGGTTTTAATAGTATGAGGCGCTCTCGTGTGTGCGTGCATGCGTGTGCATATGTGCGTGTGTGTGTGTGTGTGTGGATGGGTGCACATACATTTATATGCTATGATATAATCACATATTCTATTTCCATAATTACTGCACACTTCACCACAGAGAGCTAAATGCAACTTTTGCAAATTGCACAAACGGAGGCAAAATGAATGACTTAAATATATCATTCTGTCATCTCTCTTTAATTCACTCTCTAGGCTCCACTCACATGGTCCTCCTAGACCTAAGCTCTCAAACGAAGAACCTGAGCTGTAATGAAAACCACACTGCGCTGTCAGTCTGTTATTAAACTCGCCCGTAAAGAAACAGTCAGAGAAGGCACTGGAATCTGCATAACGTCTCGTTATCGAAAGCGCTTTACCTCCCACAAACGTTCACGACCGGACCTTGCTCCCATGAGTTTTACACTTCACTAGTTTCCGTAATTGCCTGGCTGAAATTTCTTTCATTTTTTTCATTCCCTAATAATTTAACACTGAGTGGCCATTTTTCCGACTGGGTAAAACAAAAGCACCTTGGATTTTCTCCCACAAAGCAAAGCAATTAAGGAGGATGTTGCTTAACGGATTCAGCCTCGACGTGCAATTTTGAGAAGATTTAAGAATTGTGTTTGTCTGTTTCTTTCTTTCTTTCATATTTCCTGTCATTGATGGACACATGCTGCTGAAGTTATGGAATGACCTCTAACAGAGAGGTGCCCCCCCCCCAAAAGGCAGCAACAGAGAAAGAGACAGAACTAGACACAGGAAGGAAGACACATCAGAAAGTCTGAATTCACGCATCTATACATCTCTCTAAGCTCTGCTCAGTCACCTGCTCTTACATCTTGTTCCAATGCAAGTGAAATTAGAGAAATCTTGACCAAACAGTGGTGGCTCTCTGCTTTGCATTTAGGTCTGCAGTTGCAAAACAATCCAGAGACCTCCTCATTTTTTTAATTTAATTTTTTTATTTGGAATTCCCCCATCTCAATTCCAGACCCATTCCATTTCTGCGAAGTCCTCTGCGGTTGACGAGGGCACAAATTAGCATGCGTGTTCTCAAAAACGCAAATCTAGGTCTCACTCTTCTATCCACCAGCGGGGGACTGCACAATTAGCACAGCTGTTATAAGCAGATCACATGCAGATCGCAGATGCTCAAACAACATGAGGCGTTGCGATATATTTATTTATTTGTTTCAACGTTATCTTTATTTAACCAGGTAGGTCGACTGAGAACTCCGTTCTCATTTGTCATGACGACCTGGGAAATCAATATGAGTAGGGAGTACGAGGGATTGGGCAGGCAATCGTATGTGCCGGGTGATTAGGTGGCCAGATGTCGAGAGCCAGTTTTTTGGTAATTTTAGTAGATTGCCTGATGAGGCAGAGAATATATACCCTACTGAGTTGAGCCTTTTCTCCCTCTGTGTGGCCCATGGGACTATTAGCCTCAGTTGGCACTGTGGCACTGAGCAGTTGATCCCTGCATTACATTCAAGCACCTCACAGGAAAAATGGTGGGGTGTTAAATGTACACCAGTAGTATTACATTTACACTGGGATTTTGCTGTGCTCAGTTTGGCCCACTGCATCGACGCCAGCGTGACGACCGATGTATCCTGCAGGTCAATGCACCCACCGGTCAATCAATGAGAATGATGCTTCCTGAACCACGGATTCACACGTTCACGACAAGGATCCACGCTCAAAAAAGAACGTGATCGGTTCAGGTCTCTGGACCGCAAGACAGCATATAATGTCTTTCTTCGTAATGGAGTTCACAAAACCACTCCAAAAAAAGAGTCCCTAGTATGAACGAGGCCACGTGTCTTGTCGCAACTTAGCTCTTCTCTGCGTGGAGAAACGAGCAGGCATTCAGAACTGCGCTTTGTTGAGTCAGCGGGCGCGACGACGGCAGTGAGCCGTAGCGGGGACACGCGGACGCAGTCGTGCGTGAATCCTCAGGACGCGCAATGGGTCTTGTGCTGTAAAAAGTGTTGTATCACCTGAGGTGCGAGAATGACTTGTACCTGGCTAAAGAAGAGTGAATTCATAACACAAAAAATAATCAAGGGAGCCGAGAGATACACACGTTCGTTTTTGAGGCTGATATTGCTTTTCATTTTAAAAGTATGACAGTAAGCGCTTTGAGAGGTAAATGATACACTCACATCAAAATAAAAATCAATAGCATATATGGATTGGCATCTATGGATTTTGGAATTAATAACTTTCTTTGATAATTTAGGCAGGGGAATCAATAGGAAAGCAATAAATAGTTCTAAGTCAGAATTAATGCGTTGGAAAGATACCGACTCTGCCAGAAAAACACATTTAATAGACTCTCATTAATAATAAAAAAGCCCTTTTGACCAAATTCAGTATTAAGGAGCTAATTATTTACACGTCCTATGTAGTTGAGTCTGACATTTTGGAAAGGTTATTTTGCACATTGAATTGATTCCTTTTTTTCTGTTGTGGGCTTCTTTTTGCAACATAGATTTTCTCAGCACAGGGTGATAATGTGGTCCGTTTGCTAGCTCTGTTTCTCCAGGTAAGATCAGTACATAATACAGAACAGTGCACAGAGAATAAGGAACAGTGCAGAAACAATTAGGAATAATGTGCTAAGTATTAGGAACAGTCCATACATAATTTGGAATATTACACTCACAATTATCAACAGTGCACACAGAGTTGGTAATTGCAAACACATAATTAGTAGGCTATACTGGAACAGAGTTCATTCAGAAAACAGCCTGATAAACGTTCTTTACATAACTGCGTTTCCACTTTATTAATTTGTAAATATTATTTTTATTTATTAATCTCTGTTTGTGTTTACTTATTCGGTGTTAAGTGTGTATGGTATGATAACCATTGGAAGTTATGAGATCAGTGGACCATAATAACAGTCTGGCAATTAGCAGCCTGGCAGTCAAACAGTAATGCAGGTTGACAGCTGCACTAAAACGAGTCAATTCTCTGAATGAGAAAGATATTTAATAGGGGTTCACAGCACGTGGAATGCAAAAAGTCCCAGCAGAATCTGGAGGAGGTATTTTGGAGAAAAAGTGGCAGTAAATATTTGATTTGTCAAAGAGAAGCAATGACCGTTGATCTTTTGGCAGCTGCTGTAGGCCCAGATGGAGTTTATATCTTGTATGAGTGCACGCTAGGCAAGTTCTTAGTGTAACCCCACAGCTCTATGGAATTTTTTCCCCCTTAAATCTGAGTAAGGCCTTGCCCTGAATAATTGTCCAGCAGGGCTTTCCCTCAGGCAAGAGAGGGCTTGGGGAATTGGGGCGTAGGGCAGCACTACAGACACCTGGCTTCTAAGGCTAAAGAGACAGTCAATCAGCTTGTTTTCTCGTTTTCTCGAAACCCAAATCTCCAGCCAGGCCATCGCTATCTCATCCGTTTCACTCCCACAGCTGCTGAGCTTGGAGTTTCAGAAAGGGGGCAGCGAAACTCCCCTTTTCCCTCGGTTACCGAAGCGTAATGTGTTATTTCACCCCCTGGGGGTGAAGGGGTGGTGGAGAGATGCGCGCTCCATTCAGTCGCTAGTATTCAGGAGACATACTGCGTGACAGGGCGAGAAGGCATGTTTACTGAGAGGAGAACGGTCTCATCAGCGAGCAGCAGTCAAACATGCCCCTCCCATGAGATGGAATGACTTCATTGCGGGAGTCTTTTTTTTTCTTGAAATAAGATCAGCTCAAAATGAACTGTCTCAGAGCGTCAAGAAAAATAAAGAAGAATAGGAATAAGAATAATAGGCTTATGTAGGTTTTCTTCGAGATTGATGGAAAAACTCTTTTTTAGATTGTTTACAGATATGTTTCAGGAATCTTGTTTGACGGATCATCATATAATATGAAAATACTTTAAAAAAAAATTATATATATATTTTTATTTTTATTTTTATTTGTTTACAATACATCTATTATCCAGCTGTGCCGTATGTGGTCTGTTTGTCTTTTCTAACAGTTGTTATCCATTCACATGTCTGTTTATCTTGCATTATTACAAGCCTGCATACCTTATGTTATTAAATATGATCCATTCACGTGGCTAGATGTTTACTGTGGTGGTTTACTTTACCCTGCCAATGGCAGACTGTTGCCTGCAATTTGAGTCTTAGGATACTCTGTGAGGAACCCAGCTCTCTAAACACCCACTCCACCAAAGTCACCTGGTGGATGAAGACTTTTTCAATAGCGATAGCACTTGGATACAATATGATTCAATCCTGAATCTCAGAGCCAAATGTCTTTGGGGTCCAGTAGGTAGAGAGGGGCTCACAAGAAAGAGCAGGCCAGAGATGTAAGCAGAGATTCTCTGAGTGTGCATTATATCTGTGCTTTGTGGACAAAGGCAGCAGCTGTTACTGTTAGGATTCGCACCTTTCCCTCTGGCTCATACAATATGTAAAAAATAAAAACCAAGGCTTTCTCTCTCCATCAGAATAGTAAAATGTCTCCGAGGTGACGCTGTGGAACCATTGTTCTGATCCATGACAATGATGTTAGCCTCGTTGCTAGGAAACAATATTCTCTGTCTCTGCGATGCCTGGTCAATGGAGGACGGAGGAGAAGGTGGAGGCACTGGGTTTGGGGCCCGGCCTTGTTACCTACCCGACTTGACGATGCCAGTGTGTGTGTGTGTGTGTGTGAGTGTGAGTGTGTGTGCATGTTAAAAACCGTGAATGATTTGTTTTGTCATGTATAGCTCTCTACCTCCTTTAGATCCTTATCTTATCTCAGTGTCCTCTGGGAGGTTCACATTTCAATAGGCAACGCTGCAGATCTGTCTCTGGACATGCAAACCCCCTCTGGATGAAGCATAATAAACTGTGCTGCTGGTTTAGGAATGATTTGCCTCTGCAATGTGTGGCCTTTGCACACTTGTGTAATCATATTCTTAGACCAGTGAGATGGAAATCTTCCATCTGAGCATTCCTTAGGACGCGGACCTATCCCCTCCTCTCTCTCTCTCTCTTTATCTCTCTCTCTCTCTCTCTCTCTCTCTTTATCTCTCTTTATCTCTCTCTCTCTCTCTCTCTCTCTCTCTCTCTCTATCTATCTCTCTCTCTATCTCTCTCTCTCTCTCTCTATCTCTCTCTCTCTTTATCTCTCTCTCTTTCTCTCTCTCTCTCTCTCTCTCTCTCTTTATCTCTCTCTTTATCTATCTCTCTCTCTCTCTCTCTTTATCTCTCTCTCTCTCTCTCTCTCTCTTTATCTCTCTCTCTATCTCTCTCTCTCTCTCTCTATCTCTCTCTCTCTCTCTCTCTTTATCTCTCTCTCTCTCTCTCTCTCTTTATCTCTCTCTCTCTCTCTCTCTCTCTCTCTCTCTCTCTATCTATCTCTCTCTATATATATATATACAGTATATATGTATATATACAGTAGTATATATTTTTTTCTTTTCTTTTTGTTTGTCCTATTTTTTTTTTCTGTGCTCATAGTTTTTGTTTTAATTATGCATTTAAATTTGAATGTGTATTACTAACCCTTTGATATGAGGGGGAGCAGGTGTGGAGTATTGTTCAGACGTGGTGTCTGGTCACGGATGTGTAAAGGCGACAGCCATGAGATGAATAACTTTATTCGAGTGGCCCGATGTCACGTAAACTCCAAAGCTGCTGCGGGGACTCGCGGAATGGCGCAAATCCCCAGACACGCCACAAAAAAAGCTAAGCGTGTAATTCAGAAGCACGCCTCGCGACTGCTGACCCATAAAGGGCCCACCTCGCGTAAGTGCTCTGTGTGCGATCTCTGCTCTCCCCCCGAATCCTGCATTACTCGGGTTACTGTAAGGGAAACGGTGAGACAACCTGGCAAGGATGCAGACATTCAAACTCAAGTCATCCTCATAGGCAGAGTCTTTGAAAAGGATCCACTTATCAAATGCATTTCATATTCCCGAAGCAAACACCCTTATCCAGACCTACACGGAGACACTGTGAATTTACAGTGGTGGAATTTGAGTGAAATGCCTTGCTCAATGATACAATGTGATTTGAACCCACTATATTCCTAGTAAAGACCTAATCTCTACTCCAGATTATCATCCTAAATACAGAGCGTAAACATTATTCTCTTGATACCCAGTAATTGTTGTCCACTGTAGGGGACATTAGTATCTGGTTTTGATCTCAAAAAAATATATATTCTACTATGTTGAGACCTGCACTATAAGGAACATTCAATAAAAATTAAATAATATATTTGAAAATATTTTCACTGCACATGTTTTTGTCATTCATGACAATTGTTAAATTGGACGTTATGTTGAAAATATTAAAATACCGGGGCTAGGTTGTGTCACTGTAGGTGTTCAGATTCAAAAGCAAAGTGATCGTAAATGCAGTGTCCGTCTGTAGATGCAGATTTCGGTACTGCACGTGTCCAGTTTCCTGTAATGTGTGTGTCACATAATTTGTCTCCTCATGCATGTTTTCTCTGTCACATTTCCTGGCGCGACGTCCTTCCGCCATGTATGTTTCCAGAGATTTTCATGTAACCACGTGCATTTTTCCTGTCATGTGTTGACACGTGTGCTCCCTGTCGTGCGTGTGTTCACCCGCAGGTTCTCCACGCAGCCCAGTGAACAAGGCCACTCTGACGCTCATCACCATTAGCACCTGCGTCCTGGCCGTGGTGTACAGCAGCCAGATGTCCTGTCCCCTTACCGTGAGGGTGACGCTGCACGTCCCCGAGCACTTCATCGCAGATGGTGAGGCCCCGCCCCCGTCCTCTGCGCTACTGACACCTTGGCAGCCAACAGGGGGCGATCATAAGCAATCCTGCGATGCCCGGATTAACTCACCAGGGGAGATTACCAACGAAGGAAGTTTAACATACCCTAGGTTTTTTTTGCCTAAACTGGCTTGACAAAAATGAACAACTGCAATCGGGCTTATCCGGTGTCACATTGGTGGTTACCAAGTGAACGCAGGCTTTATTAATCAAGCTCTGTGCGTGTTCTTATAAAAGGGAAGGCATCTGCAACAATTAGCCTATAGCGGTAAAACATGGACATTACTCGAGTAGCATATTTATCTCCTGAGGAACACACTTATAAGACTATAATTGATGGATATGAAGAAAATAAAGCAATCATTATGGCAGGAGCATTGGCACAAAAAAAAATTATAATTGTGTACATTTCTTAGTTAATAAGCTGCCTTATTTACTTTACCACTCATAACAAATAAATCAACACTCAATATTTGTCCTAAAGTATATTTCTAATAGGCCTATGACAACCTAGAGCTACTAAACTTTATACTTGATACAACTTATTTAAAATATTGCCTGAAGCAATCACACCAAAGTGTATTCATAAACTCAGTAATTATGGGAGTCAGGCCTATCACTCTTTCATAATAAAGGGATAAGTGGATATAGACATGTAGGGCTATAGAAGCTATGCACTGTATTCCCTCTGTTGAGAATCTGTATCTTTCGTATAGCGTAGGCTATCCTTGGAGAAAGACAGCGGATTTTGTCGGTTTCTAAATATTCTCGCCCTGCAATGAGATTATCTGCACCTGGAGAAGCCTTTTTCCTAAGGAGTTCATTGGTCAAAGCGTGGTACTTTTATATGTTTGAATAAGTTAGCCTGAGTTACCACAAAAAAATTTAAATAAATAGCAGGAGTGTAGTCCAAACCATTGACATTCATCTAGAGCTAATCTTTCTCAGAATTATACATATTATATTATGTAAGAGGTAAGGGTGTTGAGTGAAGTGGTGCAGCAAAATGTACATAAGTTAATAAAAGTGATAAAAAAGTGATAAAATACTTCAAATTAAATTAAGTGCACTTTGCATTTTTTGTCCAGTTTGGACTATTTCATGAACATGAAGTAGAGATGTTATAAAAGCTATTTATGTCACTACCCTTTATAGAAATTAAGCTACACTCCTGTTTAACATGCTTAACAAGTAAAATTATTCAAGTAGTATCACCCGTCTTCATTAGTCAGGCAATAACTTGGCACGTCCATTTAATCTTCGTACCTGGTGCACTCTACTCTTGGGGGGGGGGGTTGCAGATTGTAGCTCACATGAAAGTGCTGACAGCTCTTAAAACCTAAGAACTAAGCACTAAACCGTTGGCAACATAAATCCAGTTTCTGCAGCAGGGATCAGAAGGCCTAGGCAGAGGAACCGAGGCCCTCACAGGCCTGAAATCAGCTAGATTAGCCATTCGGATTGGGAGGCGCCAACAGACCTGGGATCAGCAACACTCATCGGTTCCAGAGACTCCCCTCTACCCCTGTGGGGAAAAAGGGGATAATTTTCCATGGCTAATTGAAAAAATAAATACAGAGCAGGACAGAGTGTTCATTGGGGTGTTACTGATAATGGCTATAAAGCTCCTTATCATAGCTCTGTGTATGCATAGAGAATGCGACTAGGCTTTTAAGTGGTCTGAGAAAAAGTTATCTGAATAGTGATGTTGTTTAAACATTTTTGTATTCTCTTAACTCGTTCTTAACCTATGTTTTTTCCAATTTGGAATGGCCAACTGTTCGTACTATAGAAGACAATAATGATACAGAGAGCTGTACAATGAAAAACAGAGAGCACTCCAGTGAAAAAAAGTTTAAAAAGCCTTTATTACTTCATTACTTACTAATATATCATCATTGGAAAAGCATCATCGGTGCACTTTTTAATGATGATATATTATAGCCAAATAATAAAGGCTTTTTACTTAGTTTATTCGATATGGATATGAACCCTACCTCGCAATGAGCACCTCTCCACACTATTTGAAGCCAAGGCAGCATTCCCTTTTCACTGCTTTTGAACATGTCTGTTTGCACTGACGAGCAGAAGCTCCCCCCCGCTTCTGCGTCGCACGCTGTCGGTGCCTCAGCTGTACAGTCGCGGTTTTGGGACAGAGGTAGGCTCCAGACCCTCGTTCAGCCTGAGAAGTCACGCCGACGCTTCAGTCGGTTACGAGCTGCTCTGTGGGGCGTCCGACCATAGTCAGCAGTCAGTACCAGAGTATGGGGCAGATACACATACTGGAAGCAAGCACCTTAGCAGGAGAGAATGAGCCATTCAGCAGCCCTGTATTAGCCTCATTTCAGGCTAGTACATACTCACTCAAACACTACGCAGGGACAGGCTGAGGTGTCAGTTGGTTTGAATAGAACATGATGCAGGTATCCTTAATCTGAAATAGCACTCTTAAATCTGACAAACACTTTAGAATCCAGATGTAACATGTACCCCAGGAGAATGAGAAAGATAGTTTCTCTCTCTCTTTACCCATAGAAACTTTGGTGAAGTGCATTATATTTTAAGTCAGGTCTTTTGATTAGAAAATATACAAAAGGCCACATTCAGCTATTTAACTGTAAACCAGTTTGGCATTAAATACCCATTGGACTACCACTGAAATAAAGATAATCTACCATAAAAATTCAGTTAGTAGCCCAGAGATTATATTTCTTACAGCGCATGTAAGCCCTGGATTTTGTTGGAGACCAGCTGGTCTGTAGACAACAGCTGGTCTCCAGCAACAGTTTTTCTCCCTTATTCTAAAACTAGGCTACTGGTATTGAAACTACCAGAAACTACCAGTCTCAAAGTACCAGGGTTCTCACAGTCATTTAAGATGACATTTTAAACTGGAGAATCAATATGATTAAAACGATGAATCATGGATGTACCAGCTATCAGGACTTGAAGAAGCAGAGATGCATTGAGTGCCTAAGACTATGGTTGAAAGACACAGTGCAAAAATTACAGTCTAGACAGGCTAAACGGCCTGTTCTTGCCAGAAATGAAGGATGTGTTTATGTCTTTCACAGTTTCTATTTTAAAAAGCATAAATCTGTTTTGGAAATTTGCAAGGAGATGTCTAATATAATAACAGGACACCATAGTTATTACAGCCACTCACAAAGAAAACTGTTTTAATGTTAAAAATTCAAGTGAACTTTCAAAAATTTAAATTTGCAAAAAATTCTAAAAACATCTTTTCACTTTGTCATTATGGGTTATTGAGTGTAGATTTATGGGCATAAATGTCAATTTTATCAATTTTAAATTAAATCTACAACACAATAAAGTGTGCAAAAAGTGAAGGGGTATGAATACTTTCCGTCCCCACTGTATGCCGCCTGTACTCTGACAGAAATTAAATGCATTTTTGAATCGATATGCCCCAGAAAACAGTGAAAGGGGCCGTTCTTTAAGCTCTCTGTGAAGTCTGAAAAGTGCTTTAATGACCGTCCTCAGATTGCGGCTCAGGACACTACACCCTATCCTTCAGAAAAGCGAAAAGCGATGCTGATGGATAGGTGTTAAAAGTAGCGTGGGCTAACGGGGGTAAAAGGTGGTGCAGGCTGACAGGTTTCAAGCGTAAGAGGATGAGGCAGGTGTTAAAGACGGTGCAGATTGAGTGCTTTTCGGACCATTCAGACTGACAGGTGTTGTGGCCTCTGTCTCCACTCTGGACACAGGGAGCAGTTTTGTGGTCAGCATGGGCAGCTACCTGGACGTGTCTGACTGGCTGAACCCAGCCAAGCTGACCCTCTACTACCAAACCAACTCCACTTCCCAGTGGGTGAGGGACTACTGCGGCCAACGGACCACTGACCCCTGCGAGCAGCTGTGTGACCAGGACACAGGTCAGCCCAACCCAGGACATGCACAAGTGCATAGCACGTACACATAGCACGTACACATACACACAACACGACACATACACACAACACATATGCAACACAAACAACATACATACACACAACACGTACACATACTGTACATACAACACATACACATGCACACAAAACATACGCATATGCACAACACATACACACAGATGCAAGCACAGATACGCTGAAAAGCATGACTTACAGGCAAATATACACTATACACAAAGGCAACACATTCTCACACACAACCAAACTGCGTCATAATGCGGCATAAGAAATACATGCATGCACATCACACACATACACAGTTAAACATGTAAAAACTTATAGTTACTAATGAAGTTCTGTAACACTACAAAACCTCTCTCTGAACATTTTATGTTAAAGAATTATTTAATTTCCTCTGTTGGATCTCAAGGTGTCTCATATGCTAAAACAATGTGAAGGAAAGCATTTTATATTCACTTCGCAGACAAACTGTCAACACAGAAATCTCTTCTAACTGTTGAGCTGAATTTTAAATTATAACGCAGCCTACACAGGAATTCTGTGAGAAACTGATAATATCCCCCCTTGAGAAACACGTGAACATTTTTTATAGATCTGGCAAATGTTTGCTTAAACCTGTCTGAATTGTTTTTTTTGGACTGCATTTGATGTTCACTGATACGAGGCTTATTAACGTGTTCAGTAAGCAAGCATCTAACACGTTTCGCAGCACTGAGTACACACATTACATGATAAACCGTGGTAGTGGATGGGAGAACAGGATTGCTTTGTTCTTTTCTTTTGTTTTTTTTTAACAATGAAAAGAACCGTCATTAGTATATATAAGGCAACATCTTTGTCGATTGCAAGCCCAGCACGGGGGGCTGGGAGACGGAGAGCTGTAAAACCGGCAGACATAAAGTTGTAAAACTTTTCCCTTTTTTCCCAATTTCAAGCTTTTATTTATCACCACGCCGGGCTGTACGTTAGCAGCCAATGTGATGTCTGTGGCAAATGCATTTATTCGCTCTTGACCTTCGGGGGCTAAGTTATTACCGCGTGGCTCGGTTCGTCCTGCTAGGCGCTATGGATCAAGAAGATAAGATTGCCAATGAGCCGGTGCTGCAGGGGGGAATAAAAAAGAAAGAAAAGAGAGGGGGGCAACACTCGTCTTTGCCTCAGTGGAATTCTAACACTGTGGTCCTCCAGCCTGGCTCTTTCCACAGCTCATTGTTTCAGCTGCAGGGTCTCTGTTCTGGGGAATCTTCCAGTTTACGTCTTATACAGCTTTGAGAAATTAACTGAATTGTATTGCCTTTCTCGAGAGTTAAGGAACTCGCATCTTCAGCATGTGATTTCCGACCGATATTAACTTTACCAACCTTCCCCCTGATACAGTTAAAACCACCAAGCCATTTTAAGCGGAAAAGATGGTAATCAAATCTTGATTAATTTGATGCTGACTGGTTTTGCAGCGGTGCAATTCCCCCCTTAAGACGGCCTGGGGTTTTGGGGCGAATCCAGGCACTGTTTTATTGTTAGAAAAAGTTGTTGCGCTGCGGTTACATTGAATGCACCCACAAGACGTGCTTCTGCACTTGTTTGATAAGTGGAACTCTTGAGGAGCTTAGCATTCAAGTCAGCTGCCACCCCTGTGCTAGAGAGCATACGCTAATGAGCTAATGACCTGCTCAACTCAAAGTGTGGAGCAGGAAGATAGTTGATAAAAACAAACACAGTGACATAAGGGTGCTTCACTAAAGTGACTTTGACCTTAGAATAATGGCATTTCTCTGTTTTAGTCTTTTTGTCTCTTTGTCTGCTTAGCACTTTTGCTTTCGTATAATTGAAGTGCACATGTCATATGCGTATTCATTTCAGGGGTATGGGAGGGGTTTCCTCTCCTAGATAGCTTGCTAAGTGGCTGAAGCCATGATCAGGCGGGAGGCTTCGGTTATTCTCTGATACACAGGCATCGGGTTTATTATTTTTTACCAGGGGCGTGCCCTAAAAAAAATCAGCAATTGGTTGTATCCAATAAGAGGTCGATACATCCAGAAACAGGGGGATGCAGACTGAGCAGTGGATGCTGGCTACAGTTACACTGGAATCTAGACGTCGAGGATGGAAAGATGTAGGTTGAAAGACGTTTTGACCTGTTAAATATAGTTGGCTCACGGCTGAGTGAATCAAAGGAGTGCCTGCATTTTAGATGCAGTCCTGCAACACAAGAGGCATGATTGGCAATTCTCAAGAATAAGACCGAAAACGGAAGACTGCTTATAAAACTTTTTAATAAACTTTAACCAACTTCTTAACTTTTCTCTCTCCTGTAAGCCAGACACACAGAAAGTGTAAAGATGGATGTGAAATTCAGTATATCCCTGAGGTGTTATCTATTTCACAGATTTCTCACCTTGTGTCACAGCTGGGCTTGTTTGCATAAATTCTCACCTGAAACGTGAGAGAATACATTTAGCCCTTGAACATGCAGGCAGCCTGAATCTGCCATTAATCCAAGCTGGATTTGGGCATAACATAACCAGTAAAATCCGTACCCTGTTGAAGCCATACTGTCCATGTGGTTATTCAGTCCACGTTGCTTGGCTCGGTTATGGATGGTGACAGAAAATAAGAGCGCTGTCAAAGACGGCCATTGCGATGCAGAACACCACTTGCTTGCTTTCCTAGAGGGTAAGAGCGCACTGTTGTTTCATGAATATGAGCACTGTATCAGGTGAACCCCTTAAGATGACATAGAAATAGCAGAGGCATGTTTGGAAGTGATAATTTCTGCTGTGGGGATATAGTTTTTCTTGTGCTGTTATTAAAGATGTTTTATTGAGCAGAATAAACCGTCTAATTCAGTGTGGTTGCACTCTCAAGACCGGCTCCCTCAGCCAAACACTCGCTGAGACCCAACAAACTCTGGGAGGAGAAGATAAAAACAGATTAAACAGGAAGATGAAAAACTGGGCCACATTCAATCTCTGCCCCCCCTCAGTTCCATTGTGAAAGTATATAAGACAAGCCTCAAGGAACACAAACTAGGAAAGGCATGCATTAATGATGGAGCTCATGAATCATGTTGCAGTGCTGTGGGTTAATCTCTAGCAGCAACGTTAACAAAAGGTGTGGGTTCATTTGTTTTTTGGCTGTGACTAAGTGCACCAAGAGACAGTAGGGGTCCCCATTCATGAGTGAGTGGCTCCCCCAAAGTCACAGCAATACCTTTGTTTCATCACTATATTGCCAAATGCCCTATGAATCCCCTGGCTTCCAATGGGAGGTCACAAATCAGAGGCTCATCGCATGATGATATTATATCATTGGTATGGGCACAAGTTTTTTTCCCCTTGTATTACCGGATGGTACTTCAGTCCTCCGCCAGCTAGAGGTCATGATAGCCTCTTTGTCAAGCAACTTCTCAAACAATTATCCCATTTGCACCACCTCAATAATCTAAGTTGATGAAGTAATTGCCACTAATTAAGCACTGACGATGATTGACGGCGATGTTTCAAGCGACATGTGCTACACGTGCTACATTCCGTTTTTAATGTCAGTCCATTGTTATCTTCTTTGTGTAATTTATTTTTTAATTACAAGTTGTGCAAAATAAATTAAATCAGTCGTTGTGCAGTGTGCCAGGCGGATACTGCTTCATTCGTTCACTCAAAGACATGGGCTGTGTCTGAATCACAGCCCCATCTACTGCATCCTGCATCCTGTGTACTAGCAGACTGTGCGACATGCAGTATGCAAAACATATCCTCTATACTATTTTCCAACCATACTGTGGATGTGTCGTAAGATGTCCTGCCCTTGTGCAGTCATGTTCACGTGTTGTTGTCGTTGTTGTTGAAGGAAAATGTTAGCGAAGCTGCTGCTAATTTTTCAAGCGAAGATCTGTGTCATATTTATGGGACCAAAATGTTTGGTTACTTCCTGACCCCCAAATATACTCAGCAAAACCCTGGATATAAGTATCATCCAGGGATTTAAAGTACACTACATTTAGAGAAAATGTTTGCCTACTTAAAGGGGTAATATGGTGGTTGAATGTGACACATGTCAGTTATCTTTAGGTAACATCAAAGTGAATGTGTTCATCAATGTTGTTATTCTCAAAATTACAAGAAATAAAGGCTTGAAATATTTCACTCTGTGTAATGAATCTATATAATATATGAGTTTCACTTTCTGACATGAGTGACAAAAAATATTTAACTTTTTCCCGATATTCAAATTTTTTGAGCTGCACCTGTAAGCAATGTGAGATGTCTCACCAGCTTTTAACCTCCAAACATTATTAAGGTACACGCTACCTACCAGGCCATATCCCCGAATTTGCGTAATTTTGAAAAAAGTATGATAAAAGCACGATGATAGTGCGTCTCCACCACTGCAGTCGATCGATAGCATGCTGGGAAGCATTGATTCAGCTAGCTGACGTTAACTTATCACTTCGGATACCTTACAGCACAGTTTAATGCCAGGGAAGGGTATGTTTGATAAAGTAAGGCTAGAGTATGGTCGCATCGAAATGTGCATGGTACTGCCATCGCGCAGGAGGTAAAAGCTGGCTAATTACATGAACGACGCGAAGCTACGGCGCTAGCTTGTCATGCTATGTTTAAAAGCTTCAAAACTATATTTCTTACTGAATTTGACATTAAGACAAGCATATTATGAAAGCCAAGACATTTTTTGAGTAAAATCAGGTGAAACCTAATACATTAGCTTGTCGCTTTGAAGGCAGTCGATGTGATTGTGACTGGTGGGGGCAGGTGAAAGCTGGCTAACGTTACACCATATGGCGCTAATTTGTCATGCTATGTTTATAGGCTTCAAAATTATATTTGAAAACTGAATATGACATTAACACACACAGATTGTGAAAGCCAATAAATGTTTTGAGTAAAATCAGATGAAACCGAATAACTTAGCTTGTCGCCGCAAATTGGTTAAGTTCAAATTCACGTCTTTTTTATTTTGTGGGCGTGGATGGGGGAGTATTCCATAGACAGTTTTGAGACACCTGGGAGTGGTCATTTCTCGTGTGACGTCACACGAGAAACGACCTGAAATTGGGACCGCTAAATTAAATTGTCTATTTCTCCAAACCTAAAATACTAATTTTATAGTTCCATGGTGTTCCCGCAATGCCCCTATGTACCAATATCATACAAAACACCAGAAAGTAGGTAAACCACCATATTACCCCTTTAACAACCTTCTCACCCAGTGTACTCAACATGCATACTCATTAGTATAGAAGGGCGCTGATTAGGACACAGTCATGCGTTTTGTCGCATTTAAACTTCCATACAAGTTCACTTTCCTTCCTCATATTAACTCAACTAATTGTTTTTATAAACGTCTCAATTAGAAACTCGTAGTATGATTAGTCACTTGACCGTGCCATTGGAGTAGGCACATGGGGAACACTGGTGGATAACCATTGAAATAAGTTTAAATCCCTGCAAGTCACGTGGTGGAAACAAACTGGGGGCCCTAATCATAGAAATTGAATGAGGGTGGGGGACAAGTTATGTGTTGAGCTATCTAGTTAGTTTAAAGATCAGCTAATCTATACAGTACAATCTTAGGGGCAGAACAAACTCTAACTGTGTTCGGAATATGAGAACGCCAACTGATTTGAAGGTCAAGAAAAGCACACGCTCTTCTGTAAGCAAATAATATAAATCCATCATGTGTAAAAGGTCTCCACTACAGCCCCCGCACTGTGGTGAAGTGAGGCAGTTTAACTGGAGGACTCGTCCTCGTTACAGAGAGATTGGAAGAGATCGCTCATGCGGTGAAGGGGCTATGAAAGCATCAGGTCTTATTTTCAAAATGTCCTGTTCAGTGGCATTCAAGCCTCATGCTGTAAGCCCCTTGAAGCCCCTTTTCGTAACTGCTTTAAGCGCAGGCAATGCAAAGCACTATACAGCAGCAAGTGACGTGAAGTATTCTTTCTGTGTCAGGCACCGATGGCCTTGATATTATCGAGTTCATTTTTAGGTCACTGTGGTTCTGTGGTTGTCCAGGCGGTGGGCGGTTAAAGCAGCCAGCATTTTAGCGTGCAATTCGAGCATCTCTTCTAGCACAATACACCAGGGGAGAGTTTCAGGTCATTCCAGACTACTCTTCCAGCCTCAATGTGAGCTACACCCCTCGACCCACCTGCCCCCACACATACTCCATGGAGTATCTCCTGAGAATGAACAAAATACAAAAAATGAGGAGAGTTAATGGGCATGAATAAAAGGAAGAGGAAGAAAAGGGGAGTGCTTGTGCTTTCCTGTCTGTACTCTCACAATGTCTATGGGAAAGTGTGTGCATGCTCTGAGTGTGTGTCTGTGTATCGCACGCGTGCGCATTCCATCCGCATAGCCTGTGTCCGAAAGATGACAGTTTCCCTGCGGTGATAAAAGATGACAGTTTCCAATTACTTGGATTGTACAGAAGTGGCTGTCACCATTTGTCTGAGTGTTAATGTTGTCAGATTACCAGTGGAGATGCTCCATGGCAAGCTCTCCTGAGGGCTACTCTTCCTGTCTCGGCACAGTCTCAGGCAGGCCGAGGCCGGCCTCCCTTGTGTCTGGCTGACACTGACAACTCTTGGATAGTTTTCCTGACTCGCTGATAAGCATCAAAATGGCCCTCTCATTCCCGTGCATCTCCAACCTTCCCGTGCGTCCCATGACATCCTTTCTCTTTACAGTTTCACATATTTGCTTGCAGGCGGATTTATTTATATATTTTTAAACAAGGAATTTCCCAGAAATAGGATGCCATCACGATATTTGTCACGCGGCAACGGTGTTCTCGAGGATGCAGAATTTGTTGCAGCTAAAATTGCAGACATGACCTTTAGCTGGGATAAGCCTCTGAAATTCCTTCAAAGTTTGATAAACACTCTGGATTACAGGAGTAGAGAGAGACTGAAGCAGGCTGCTGTGCCTTTGCGGTTGTTTGTTCTTTAACATTTATTTTCTTTCTTTAACTGGGCATTTAGAAAATGATCTGATAAAAGCGATTTGGGAAGGCAGCATAATCTCTTCTATTTATTTCACAGTTGAAATCGTCACGGGCCGTGTCCGTGTGGCAAGTGCTTATTAAAAACCGGGATCTTCTGCTGCTCCTGTTTTTAATAAGAGATTATGAGCATGGATATTGTGGAGAGTTTTGGTGCTTTGGGGATTCTTTGAAACAGAGCGAGCTATGAAATTAAAAAGTGGTCATACAGAGAAGGCATCTGAATAAGTGACAGAAGAGGAGAAGAGAAATCTCAGAAGACAGAGGTTGTGAGATGATTGGTCCTTTTGAGGTGTGTGTTGCTCTGTAGAGTGGTGATGGGTGCATTAATATATCCTTTCCAGGGCTTACGCCTGCTCTCATCATAGCTTTAAGACATTGTTGTGTGAAAACTTCCATATATGTGCTTTCTTCTTGTTTTGAAATGAGAAGAATTCCTTACGGCTAAACAGCCACATATGAAAATCAACCCACAAAATAGGGCGAACTAGTAAACTAGTGAATACCAACTAAATCTCCCGAACTCAAATAATGAGCCAGAACGGGAAATCTAGCAAACAAAAGAACACTTTCAGCTATCTTAGCTCAGAGCTGGAAGAGTGTACAACCAAAAACAAAAGTACAAAGAAAACCTGTCTCCTAGAGAACAGCAATTTACAAAATAAATAGCGCAGAACGCTAAGGAAAACAATCCTATACCTGACTAATAGCTAAATAGCAAGTTCCTCGTGAACATAAACAAAGTTTAATATCAGGAGGTCGCTAGTACCTGGCTATACCTGGCTCGAATGCAATGTCGAAAGACAAACAAGCACCGGAGAAGCAGAAGTGAGGAACCTAAATACCCTGCCGGTAGAAGCACAGGTGAAAACAATAATGAGGATGGCAAACCCTGAAACGGAACGTGGAAAAAATCTGATTGATTCACAATCGTGAAAGCAGGACGAGAGCCGCAGAAGAAAAGAAAATAAACAGCCATGAACCACTACATATTGGCTGTATTGAAATATTAGCTCATTTGTTTTAAGTTTTCTATTGTGAAATGGATAAGTGGCTAATTGGCTACATCCCAGCAAAACGAGACGCACTGACAATGAGTGTAACATTAATGACAAGAAATGTTTATTGTACGGTTGTCTGTCTGGCAGCTTAAATCACTTTCCCCCGACTATGCTTCATTGATAAAGCCCAATGCCCTATTTGTACTGGACTAGTCTAACCTGGGACCTCGCGTGATTTCTAATAATTGGGCTACAGTAGTCGTTTGTGATCTTAATCCCGTGTGGATCTGCCAAATCCGTAATTTGTAAAGTAAAAATTCCACCGCAAATTAGTCTACCCACTATATTTTTCGCAAAACGCAGATGTCAGCTGATAATATTAGTCCCGTATGAATCAGCATCTCAGTAACTTGAGGGGATTTGTTTTTTCCCCGCAGAAAAAGACGTATTTTTCGGGGTCGAGAATTATGGAGGCTGCGGTGGAAATTATTCATGCGAATTTTGACAGCATTTTGGGTGTGGTTCTTCCTACTTCTAAATTTATTAAATTATCTAACCCTGTAGCTAGGGGCGTGGGTCACATGTGGTCCCACTCCCCACGTAATACAAGTCTAGTGCCAATAGGGCATAACATTTTGTTAATTTCACTATGCTTTTTGCAATTAATTAACTTTGTCCCATCATTTAGCTTTTGGTATTAAAAACATGGCTATTGTCAGCAGTTTAACAATTCATTGTTCATTAATTCCATTAATTTGGGTCGCGAAAAGTATAAATTGATATACTTGGGTCATCGGTGAGAAAGTTTGTGCACCCCTGCTATAGACCCATCTCCCTTTCATCTTCCTAATATAAGACGCTTTCCAAAATTGTGGCATCCCGACAAAAGAAAATCATAACTAATCTCATCTATATGGATAAAATGGCATTTAATCTAAATTTTTCACAATGCAGTCTTAGACGTTTCTTTAATATAGTGCACAGTGCTAAAGCTATGTAGGAACCAACAATGGTATCTTGAAGATACAGAGGAGGCTTTGATAGAGCAGAATGGCAGTATCTAGTTGCAGTGTTTTTATTTACATTGGAGTAAATGTATTGAAGATAATTCCAATACTTTCTCTTAACCCCACTGCAATGATTAAAACAAATATAGATATATCAGGAACATTCACCCTGTTATGTGGAAATCGGCAGGTTTGGCTGTGGCTTTCTTGCTTTTTGAGGTAGTCATCGAACTCCTAGCTGTAAGATTTCACTTCTATAAAAGGAAATCAAATTGGGGATACATATACTAATTATATTATATTTCTGTACGCAGATGGTAACTATTATATATTGCTTTTTTCTTGCACTGAAGCGTGGGCATCGCAGATCGGCATCCGTGTGGGGATCAGTGTCACCATGAGCCAACGACAGGGGACTCGTGTCATTCTGAACATTCCAAGTGTGGAAAACCTTACTTGGGCTAATAACAGAATGTGGCCCTGGTTAGGATGTACTGTAGAGTTATGAAAACTGAAATACCATTAGGAGCCAAGTGTGTTATATGTGTGTTACAATTTGTAGTCAGAAGATTCAGTAGCCACAGCCATTGACTGCGCCCATGCACCAAACGCCATTGAATCCGTAAAATAGAACCATATATGTTGATATCATAACATTCATATTCAAAATTCATTAAGGTTTCAGGGAGTATTAGACTTACAACTCAGTATCTATTATGCAGTTTTGACCCATGTCATGTGACTTATTTTATGGATACGCGGCAGTGTAGTACAATGGTTAAGGAACTGGGTTTGTAGCCGAAAGGTTGCAGGTTCGATTCCCAGGGGGGGTACACTGCCCGTGTACCCCTGCAGCACTACTTCACACCTGCATTGTGCATATCATCCAGCAGCTGTGAATGGGATCTATGTGTATGTTGTATGTAAAAAAAGTGTAAGTCTGCTAAGGAGCTTCTGGTCTGCTAAAGCTAAATAATGTAATGTAATGTAATACGCCAGCCTGCCAACAATGCACGGTACATTTTTATGTTCCTTCTGCCCCGCCCAGCCACACTCTAAATCTAGTGTCTTAGAGGTGCATTTGATGCATATACTCTCATAAAGGTTATTTTTGTGAGATTCAACACAAGATTCCCATCATCTGCCCCAGTTTGTTGGCTTTTCTCGTTTGCGGGCATGATCTACCATCCTGAAAAGTATTTATAATCGAGGAGAGAAGAGTTATGTGGGAAGCATGCGTTGCTTATTGAAAGCAATAGTGAGGCATCATTAACTACTGCAAAACATCACCAGTCAATTGCAAAGCAGCAGTAAATGTTTTCTACAAAGCCATCTAAGTGGAGGGTTTCAGACAATTTCACAAGGTCAATTAAGAGCTCTGAGACCTTTTCAATTTCAGCTCTGTATCTGAATAGGTCTTTTAGAGGGTGCGTGAAACTGCATGGGCTTTTGCCTGTAAGCTCCTTAATTATTCATTAAGTGAGTTTATGAAGCAGTCAAACAGAAGATTCATGCACTTCCTGCTCTGCGAGGGAACAGCTATTACCTTAATGAGGTAAAAATGGAAGCTTCTTCCGCTCTCACTCCTCACCAAAAGACGAGGCTCGGAAAATCACCTGCTAAAGCTGAACCTGGCGAAGACTGGGAGTCTTTCCATCCCTGCCATGTCGTCCATGTTTAACACCTGCCGTGTTGTGACACTGCAAACACTGTGGTGGTGAGCTACGAGTTCAGATTCTTCCTCTAGAACATCAGGAGGATCTGCCTGTGGGCTGTGGTCCTCTCCTATCTGGTCTATCACCATCAGGCCTCTGCAGCTTGTCCAGAACACCGTTGCTCGGCCGGTCAGCAACCTCCCTAAACACTGCCACGTCACCTCACCCTTCACTGCCCTCCACTAGCTACTCATTACCACTCGCCTCAAATTTAAAACCTTATTGATAGCCTATAGGGCTACCAAATGGACTGTCCCTTCGTACCTTAAAAAGACCATCAGAGCAAGCATCCATACTCCAGCTGGAACCCTCCATTAGCCAACCTTGGGAGTCTGGCTCCTCCTCTTTTTCAGCCTGCACTTCCCAGTCAGGTCAGACAGCAGATGTGACTGAGAAGTGCAGCCTCAAAAATGGGAGGAGCCAGACATCCTAACGTCTCTCGGTGGCAAACAGCTGTGAGAAGAGCTTTTTCTGACGCAGACTGTAGACAGTGGTGCCCAAACCTGTTCCTGGAGATCTATCGTCCTGTCGGTTCATTTCAACCCTAATTTGGCACACCTGATTCTACTAATAACAGTTAAACGAGATCTCTGTTGAATGAGTTGTGCTTAGTTAGGGTTGGAGTGAAAACCTACTGCACGTTAGATCTCCAGGAACGGGGTTGGAGACTTTTTGGAATGCACCTCATCTCCTCTACCCCGTCTGCTTTTACCAAGCCCTAACGCCCAAGTTGAGCCTGTGGTTTTTTGTTGTTCATTCCTTGTAGTTTGATACTCATTGGTACGGTTGTGTTTTTGTATAACATATTCTAATGTTCAATACATCAGTTGATAAGTTGTCAACTGAGTCTGTGACTATAGCTTCCTCCTCTAAGGAAGCACTTTTGATCCCTGCACTTATTTTTGCATTGTAAGTACACTGGATAAGAGCATCTGCTAAATGCCAGTAAAGTAAAGGAGAGTACAGCAGTGCAACCCTCTGCACTGTAAAGCTGGCTGGTCGTCACAAACTTTCATACATATCTAAAATGTTCTTCGTTGCACATAAAACCTTGTCTGAGCCAAACTGAAACATAAAATAACATTTAAAAACTCCATAAAGTGAATTATCCTTTTAAAATTAAATGTTCACTCCGAGAAGCTTTATATGGCTCCAGATAGTATGTATGCGTGTATGCGTGTATACAGTGCCCTCCACAATTATTGGCACCCCCGGTAAAGATGATTAAAAAGGGTTATACAAAATTCCACATTTGGTGAATCTCACACTGAAAATGAGAAATCCAACCTTTAATTGAAGTAAATTTATTCTGAGAAAAATAACCTCAAGAAATTTTTTAACAAAAACAATTATTGGCACCCCTGCATTTAATACATTACATTATAGGCATTTAGCAGACGCTCTTATCCAGAGCGACTTACACAGCATTTTTTTTTTTTTTTTTGCATATATCCATTGATGACAGCAGATATATACTGATATAGTCCAGGGTGGGTGACCTTGTGCTCAAAGGGTACGGCAGTGTCCGACCCGGGAATCGAAACGACCACCTTTTTCGGTTGCAACCCCAGTTTCCTTATATATTATACACAAGTAATACTTTGTACAAACTCCCTTTGCCAATAAAACAGCACTGAGTCTTCTCCCGTAACATCTAATAAGGTTAGGGAATACAGAACAAGGAATCTGAGACCACTCTTTACAATCCTAAATCCTCTCTTGTGCACACTCTTCAGATCAGCCCACAGGTTTTCAGTGGGGTTTAGGTCAGGCAACTGAGAAGGCCATGGCACAAGCTTGATTTTCTGTTCAGTTAACCTTTTTTGTGTTGATTTGGACATATGTTTTGGATCATTGTCCTGCTGGAAGATTCAACAATTACCCAGTTTTAGTTTCCTGGTAGAGGCAGCCAGATTCAGATTTAAAATTTCCTGGTATTTTATGAAGTTCATGATGGCATGTACCCGAACAAGGTTCCCAGGGCCTTTGGACAAAAAAATAAATAAATAAGTCCAACATCGGAACCTTTTTACTCCAAACCCACCTGGTGTTGGTTGCCGAAAATGTTATGGCCAGTGGGAGATAGGGACCCAGAAGCAGGCAGGAGTGCAGAAAAAAACAACAAAAAAAAACACGAAGTTTAATGTCCGGCAAAGGTAAATCATCAAAATCCAAAGAAAAGTCCAACAACAGGCAGAGGTCAAAAACAGGAAGGCACGGCAGTTAAAAAATAAGTCCAGGAACAGGGTCGCGAAAACACAGGCAGAAGTCGAAAAACCAGGAGATCAAAGAGACACAAAACATAAAACGAACAAACTCAAAACAAAGAAAACTCTGGGAAAAACCAATACTAAAATTAACACACACGAAACAAAAAAATCAGAAAACAAACAGATACTTAAAACCTAACTAAAAACACAGACTCGGAAGACCAGATACTCAAATACTAGACCGATAGGCAACAAACAAATGCTATAAAGATGTGAGGAACTCACAACAAAGGACTAGGACGACTGGGTTAAATACACAGAGGGAGACAAGAAACAATGAGGATCAGGTGTGAAGAAGCAGGGAGGGGAGATGGCTCACAGGTAAGAACAATGAGGGTAACAAGGACCAATAACAAGGGCAGACGTAAAACACGGACAGGATTTTCACATAAACAATGATGACAACAGACCTGGAGTTAAACAAGTAACAAGTGCACAGCTCGAAGGGGAGGAACGTGGAAGTGGACACATGAACAGAGAATGCGAAATCACAGAT
The DNA here is from genome assembly GCA_022702515.1 of Ilyophis sp. 1 JC-2022. Classification (NCBI taxonomy): domain Eukaryota; kingdom Metazoa; phylum Chordata; class Actinopteri; order Anguilliformes; family Synaphobranchidae; genus Ilyophis; species Ilyophis sp. 1 JC-2022. The sequence continues at coordinate 30,074,631 of CM040404.1, forward strand.
AGATACAGGGATAGGATAACGAGTGGGAATGACAGCTGCAGGTAGAAACTCAAGATAAATTAGTAATTAGTAATGTTAGTAGAAAATTCTAAATCCCTAATGTTAGTCAGTTAGTTGTTTAGTATAATATACACAAGTTAGTCATTAGTAGATTAGTAGACCCTAATTCTAAGATGTTAGTGATTGTTAGTTAATTAGTATTATTTACAATTAAATAATTTCGTAAGAAAGAAGGAATGAGAGGAAATACAGAGAAAACCGAAATCCCCACAGACTCCCGGAAGGTGTGACGAAGACAGGGAGTGACAGAAATACAAGACACAGGACAGTGAAACCACAAATAATCAGAAATACCTGAATGAATACAAAACACAGACTCAGAACTAAGAACATAACAGAAAAGCTCAATTTTCATTTCATCTGACCATAGAACACGGTTCCAGTCAAAGTTTCATTAGCGTTTAGCAAACTCCAGACGCTTATATTTGTGGTGAAATGTGACATCAAATGGTAGTTTTGTAGACTTGATAACCCCAAGATGTTACTTTCCTCTTACCATCCTCCTCATTGTGCGTGGGGGCAAAATAAACTTGGGTCCTCTTCCAGGCAAGTTTGTAACAGTTACAGTTGCTTTGAACTTTACTGTTGACCTAACGGTAGATATGGGCATTTTCAGGTGAGTAGCTTTTTTATAGACATTTCTTGACTTATGAACACTTATCAACACACTTTTCCCTCATTTGATTTGTGTTCTCTTATCTTTTCCATGTTGATGTATGAATAAGGGAATATGGCCTTTGTGTCACCTCATAGTTATACCCCAGTGAAACAGAAAGTCATGGGTTACTGCTTGAAAGTTCCTAAATACTCTGATCATTCAGTTACATTTTGTTCATAAGAATTTCTAGGGGTGCCAATAATTGTGGCACACATGGTTTTGTTAAAAATAATTATTTATTGATGAGTGATTTGTTTTCTCAGAATAAATTTATTTCAATTAAAGGTTGGATTTTTGAAATTTTCATTGTGAGATTAAGATAATTGTGGAGGTCACTGTATATGTATGCATGTACACTGTCTGGCCAAAAGAAAAGTCGCACACTGTAATATTTTATTGGACCGCCTTTAGCTTTGATTACGGCACGCATTCGTCGTGGCATTGTTTCGACAACCTTATGCAACGTCACAACATTTATTTCCGGCCAGAGTTGCATTCATTTTTGGCCGAGATCTTGTATTGATGACGGGAAAGTCTTAAAGTCTTCTCCAGCACGTCCCAAAGACTTTCAATGGGGTTAAGGTCAGGCCTCTGGTGGCCAATTAATGTGTGAAAATTATTCCTCAGGCTCCCTGAACCACTCTTGAGCTCAATGAATCTTGGCATTGTCGTCCTGGAATATGCCCATTGATGTGATAACCTGGTCATTCAGTACATTCAGGTACTCAGCTGACTTTATTTTATTGCTTGTACAGTGGGCACTATGCATGACGGGTGCAACGGCAACTTTTCTTTTGGCCAGGCTGTGTATGTATGTATGTAGTCTGTGTTATATACATTCGATATGTATCTATTTATATATATGGGGAAGTGCAGACAACTGGTGTGGTTATTTGTGTATATCTGGTGAACAGGCACAAAGCCACACCTATTTTATTTATAACAGGTTTTCACCTGCATTTTGACTTTTATACCAGAAACAAGGAAACCCATAAATAGACTTTAAGTGAGAAAATAGCTTGGGGGGAGAAAAACAAAGTGTCAAACCCCAGCACCCCCCACCCTCCTCCACGGACACACACACGTACACACACACACACACACACACACACACACACACACACACTCAAAAAGGTTCAAAGAGATTTTTTTCTCCTTTTAGAGAGGCAAATATAACATCCCATTGTAGCAGAAACACATACAGTATTCATTAAATCCCTGAAACTATTCTAGAATGTGTCATTTTTAGAACTTCCCTGCCTTGTGAAAGGAAGAGATAGAGTCTGACTCAAATCCCATTTTAACTGTAAGATAGAGAAATAGGACAGAATTGAGAAAACAGCATATTTCTAAAAAAGTTTAATGCACAATCAGCGATATGCAGTCTGAAAAATAGAGAGGAAATCTGAAAGAAAAATTCAACCCGATCGCCAGGGATTCCCAAACTGAATGGGTTGGACTAGTGCCTAAGTGTACCGGTAGTGCTTCTGGTGTGTGAATGCGAACGGCATGGAGGGAACTCAAGATTCAGGTGCAATTACAAACTGTAAGTGGAAAAAAATGAGAAAAGACAGAAAGAAACAGGGCAAATCGAGAGCAGCCAGAGATGGAACACAGAGCGGGCTCTTCTTGGAAGTGCGAATGTCAGGTGTGTTTATCTGTTTATTGGAAGAAATTGTGTAGGGAGGAGCAGATTGCGAGGCAGCGAAAAGGAGAAATGAGATAAGAGTGGGAGGGTAGAAAGTAGGAGAGGGTCAGAGGGAGAGAGAAAGAGAGATAAATAGAGGGATGGTGCCGAAAGATAAAGAAACTGTTAAGAAGGCCTCTGCGCGTCCCTGAGTTTCACGCCTACTGTGTTTTCAGTAATAATTCCACCTGTCTTTGAGAGTGAGAGTGTGCGGTCCGCTGTCGCCGGTGTGCTTACATGGTCCGCATGTCCACGGAGAGGCTCTCCTTGTTCTCCTTGGCGTCGTGGGCTCGCCGGAGCTTGCTGTCGACTGGAGGGTTACGTGCCCTTGCTCTCATACCGGCGGGAAATGAAGAGCATGTTCACGCTCGGTCTGGTTTCCTTTCCCTCGCGTCACGGGAACGCACATTTCGAGCCGGGGACGGGAAGGTGGGGCCTCTCTTCAAGCGACCGTGACGTCGTTTGGTGCTAACGGAACGGTCTAAATTTAGCCCTGCTCTCACAAAGGCACCTTTTCTGTAGCGTGAGCTTTGAACGCACGGCGGTTCGGCGATGTCTCTGAAATCAGGTCAGGTGCAGTAAATGAATGCGCCCACAGCGCCTCTACGGATCGTGAAGGTGCCTCTTCAGATTAATCGCCTCCATTGTCTGTCACGTATGCTTCTATTATGCATTTAATTATATACGGCAGCACCACATTACAGAGACGGTTCCCACAGCAATTCGCATGGCTGCAGCTGTACGTTGACATGCTGTTTAGCCTTTATTATTGCACGCCAACGTTACCAAGGCAGCACGTGTACAATCTCATGTTTAAATCAAATGGGACTTGCGAGTAAACGGAGGCCTTTGAAGGCCATTTCACAAGCTCGTCCACAGACCGTCCCAGCCTGGAAAATGTGTCAGAGTAAGTGAACATTTAAAAGCCTTATGCACTGTGTTAGCTGCAGCCTTAATTGTTGCATGTGATTAGAAACCATGGGCCAGAAAAACAGGTTTATGCTTTTTCAGTCAAAATATCTGTAATGCATGCAGCCTATGAAGGAGAAGTGAGTGAGTGCTTGTTGCTATACAGTTAGTGGTGGTTTGAGAGCTGGAAACAGAAGAGGTGGAGAAAGGTTCATTTTACTTCTCAAAAAATGGATATTTACAGGTAACTGCCAGAATAAAGGAACCACTTCAGTAAATGAGGGACTCAACCCATATTCTGTTGTGTTATTACAGCCTGCCTAATGGAATATAATTGATTTGTAAAAGTGCCTGATTATGGTACTTTAGTTCACATTTATTCATACTGGCTGTTCTTGCTTCATTCTATTCATTTCACTTGCACTTGTATGTGTCTGTGTGTTTATGCTCATGTGTTTATGCATATGTGATATTTTGTGTATCCTTAATTTTGTTGCAAAGTGTTTTGAGACCCATTGTAGTGATAATGCACTTTAAATGAATTTGACTTTGACTTTAATGCATATTGAAAGCAAGTGCTTCCGCACAGGCTTGTTTCCTGAGTGAATTCAACCAATGACATCCCAGCATGCTCTATGTTTTGCATAAAAAAGGTTGCACAGGCCCAGTTATTTTGTCTATCATAGCTAGAAGAAGAGCTCTCAGTGACTGTGCTAGAGGGACGGTTGTGGGGGCATGTTTTGCAGGGGGTTAAAGTTTAAAACTTTTGAATTTGCTGATGTTTTATGAGGTCGAAAGCAAATACTTCTCAAAAGTGATGTCCGTGCATTGGTTTGAGATACAAGGCAAAACAGACGAGCTGCTCTAAATCAGTTAACTGCAAAATTCAATACAGGGTGCGAGCAGCCAGTTTCATCAAGTCCACCGAGAGCTTTACAGAGAGGGATACAGTGGTCTGTGTTTCCCTTCTCACAGCAATGTTTACATGTCTCCTATTTGTCAGTGTTTATGTTGCAAAACATCTACTAAAGAATTAAGTTGATTAAGTTAGATTGATTAAGTTAGTATTTTGTTTGCTTTAAAATATTTGGCACAAAGACAGAATCATCTAGTATTAGTTAACTATTACACAGCTGTTTTCAGAGGAAAGATTAAGTGTGATAATTGATATTAACATTTTGCATTGACCAGCACAGGCTATCTTAATTAATCAATTGAACAAATACCTTAGCGGCTGGCCATAGTCAGTGCTATCATCCTGCTAAGACACAGGGTTTCCCCAGTATAACTGCCTTGTGCCTTATCTGTCAGGTTACCCACCACTATACCTCCTGTAGTGCACCAGCATTAATCAGACAGGACGTGATGAAGAACCTAAGAAAACAAACAGTATGCATATGTATGCCCTATTGTTTATTTTATCCACAATAACACTATACGTTTGGCAATGCGCCCACTGTAATCAGCCAACGCACCTCCCGCATAAAAAAGCCATTTATCATAATACAGAATGAAGCCCTTGTCAGGACAACAGACTAACTGACAATTAATGAGACCAGCGGAAATGGCGGAAACACATGTTCACATGAATATTTTACTCACGTGAAACTGTGAGTGACAAGTTTTATCGTTAATGTCCTGTCCCACCCCCACCCACCCCCCGATTGACCTCAATTTCCTCAAGGACGCTATGCCCCGGGGATTTTAAAAAAATGGTGCAGGGTGAATTGAGCGCTAAGGATTTGCATGACGATGTCAGTTTGTGGTCGAGGATTTTAATTGTAGATCTACATAGAAGCGTGAATCGGTGAGCAGTGCTCCAAAGTGACAGGCAGACTGTAAATGGCATTTAACTGTTGCCGTGATTATCCCCCCTGCCAATGTGACGCTTAAATGCTAATAAGGCTAATGGGCTCTCGGGACGCGCACATTAACCGTTAGCGTCGTATTGACTCGTCAGAATGCCGGCGTCCTGCAAGTAGCTCTCAGGAGTGTCTGCATGGGCGAGGCGTCTGTCTGCGGCGTTCGCACGCATGTTGATGGTTAATTGTTTCTGAGTAGACGAGAAGGGAGGGGACGCCCCCGCAGGGGGGTCTCTCACCAGGTACGGCGCATGCGGGCACCTTTGCCAGATGTGAGCACTTCAACAGGGATCCTGAGCGTCTTCACAGGCAATCTGTACACAGGGCATGACAGTTGTGTAACAGCAGACAGCACCCAGAACACAAAGACCCATGAAAGAGTTTTTTTGGCTTTGACGAATTGAGGGGGTGACTGATTTGATATGGACGTAGTACTATAGCCTACATCATTTTACGTCTTCCCTGGCATTGTACTGCCTGGTATTCCACCCCCCACACCCCATCCCAACGTTATATATTGAAGGTCACTTGCTGAATTGTTAAACACGACTGAAGGAAAAATGCGTCCTTTTTCATTAAAGCATATTAAAGAGATAATGAATCCTGGTCTTTGAATGCATATGTTTATTTTGGTAGTAACATTACATTGCATTACATTACAATCATTTGGCAGATGCTTTTATCCAAAGCGGCGTACAATAAGTGCATACTGAAGGTCAATGAAGCGACTACAAAGCAGATCCGACAAAGCACAACTTTCTCATAACGTAGGAGCTATCCCTAGTAATGAACATAGAATAGTACACACAGTCAGCTATACATTCTGACTTAAAGTTTTTAAAAAAATCATTAACCGAATATAAGTTGACTTGTTTTCAAACATTGTTTAAATGGAACATTGTTATAATTCTGTACTGCTGCTCTGCAATACTCTTCTTATGAACTGTCTTTGTTATATATTTTCTATCGAGCATTTCATCAATATCTCATTGACATCATAAACAAAGACTCTACAATGAACTATGGGAGCTTGAGGCAACGGAAACATAAATTACCGTGTACACTATCTTTCAAGATAATGCTGAAAAGATAGGACCATCGCGTTGACATAAATGATAGAGGACAAGTGCATTGAAAAGCCTTCTGATTGGTTAAAAGTTGTGGTTAACAGCCTACTGTATCTATCCAGTATGGAGGTCTTGAAGCCTCAAGAGCTACCTCTGTGCATAGTAATTAGAATGACTCTGGCAGCAGAAGGGTTGTTGAAAAATGCACGGGTAGGTAAGAGTGTTTTTTTCTTCTTCTTCCCTACAGAAGAACAGAGAACAGCAGTATGCTTTGCAGTGTTTGGGTGCATTATTTAGTATGGAGAGAGTGCATTGTGGAGAGCGGGGACATGTTGTGTAGACCTGATGCATTGTGGGGCACATACTATTAATGCTGGAGAGGTGCAAGACTCCATCACTACAAGTAACAGGCCAGAGCAGAACCCTAGTGCTGTTCCGAAACCTACTCAGTATTCAAGCTTCGACCAGAGCCACGAACGGGAATGGCAGAAATCATATGTGTGCCTTTAACTGGAGGGTTCTGCGGTGGCCCTTCAGCAAAAATAAATAAAAAAAATAACAAAAAATGATTTTAAATGCCAACGTGCTCAAACCATAGCAAATATAATTTGTACTTGCAGCATTGCATTTACGCATCCATGTGTCTATTACTGTATGTGTGCGCTTAATTATGTTGAACTACAATAATTACATTCAGGCAGGCAGAAGGCCATGCTCAAAATCTGTGTAATAAATTGGAATATGTGTCAAATCTAGAATATTATGAATTTCTGTTTGGCATTTCAGTGGGACGCACTCAAGATAATTGGAATTGAAACTGTTGAATTAGTGGTACTGACCCTGAATCTGGTGCCAATTCTAATTTACATGGAGCCATACAGCAGTTCTCATAGAGTAATTTAATAACTGCCAGTCAATGGAAATATTATGAATGACCCCAAGGTAATCTTTTGTCATTAACACATTTACTGATGGGGAAGAAAAGGCTTCACGCAAAGAGTATCACAATGTTCCAGATTTACAGATGGAGTCATAATTGCTTCCATCTGTTAGACACATGGAAAGGAATTTGTGTCTGTCATACACCTGTCACTCACCCACCCAGGTGAGAGGGTCAAAAGCAGAAAGATCAAAGGTGACATGTCGGTCTGTCAGTCTGCCATGTTTGAGGACAGAAGTGATCTGTGGAAATTCAAAGGGATAGAGAGAGAGAGGAAGAGATCGATTTATTTATTGTTGTTGTTACTTTTATTCTTGTGTATAATTATGATTGCTACGCTTTGGCAATATGTATTTGAAAACATGTCATGCCAAGAAATAGTTTTGAATTGAATTGAGAGAGGGAGATTGCTGACAGTCCTATCCTCAGGTCAGGCTTACATGACAGCCTTACAATGGATACACTCTCAGTCCATCCCCTACACCTCCCATCTGAAGTCTGAAGCATGCTGTACATCCTTTTTTCATCTTCATAATCCCATAAGATTCATGGTTTTCTAATGCAGGGTCCTGATTTTTCACTCTAATGTTTTTTTTTTTTAACTACCAGCTTGAAAAAAAAGATATATATTAACAAACAAAGCTCATGCCATTGTTTATTCTTCTCTGTCGAAGATAATAGGAAATGTTTGAGGTGAACAGAGGGACTTAACTGAAAATGCGTTAAGAGAGCTGGGAAAATAGTATTTTGACTGGTTCAGCCCTCTGTATTTTTGTGCGATTATTGCCATTGTGCTTGGGCAATGTGCTCTGGTTGTACGTCAAGCTGTGCTAACCAAGCATCCCGAGTTCAATTAAATGCGCACTACAGAAATAAAGCAATCATGCGCACAATGCATGTGTGGGAGAGAGAGATAAAGATGAGAGAGAAAGAGAGCGAGAGAGAGAGAGAGAGAGAGCGAGAGAGAGGTGGAGTGGAGAGAGAGGTGGTGTGGAGATAAACGATAAGAAACATGGAAAAGGGGGAGATAAGAAGAGCTGATGAGTGAGCGTGGAGCTGGGGGGGGCAATAGAGGAGGGGAGCGAAGGGTGAAGGTAGGGTTGAGGAGCTGGCGGGGGTTGCCATGGATATGGCCAGCTGGTGAACGGTGATGATGTGGCGGTGGCAGCGGGTGATGGATGATCCGGGCCCGCCCGAGAGGTGTCAGCAATTTGCGGAGGGGCATGCTAACGGGGAGGACTCTTGTCGCTTCGCTCTTCGCAGGTGAATGCAGCTGTCACGAAGGCTACTCCCCTGACCCCGTCCACAAGCACCTCTGCGTCCGCAGCGACTGGGGCCGCAATGAAGGGTGAGTCCCATGCGCCCTCCCTGTCACGAAATTCAAATAAATCCGTGAAGTGACTGCGCCAAGCCAAGCGGAATACTTCCTGTCTCTGATCTGGCCTCCTAATTAACGCTGACCTCCAGAAGCCAGCTGAGAGACTACATTTTTCTTTATGTCAGTTCTTTGTCACATAGCGTTGGTGCTCAGACTCTGTGTGTTTATTTATTTTGATTTTATTTATTTTTGTTTTGGGAGAGCCGTCTGGATAGAGGATGAGTGTTAAGCCGCAAGTGAGCAGTAAAAACTGATGAACTTTGACCTGTTGCAGACCTTTCACCTTTGTTGTTTTGTGCACCGCAGTCCCTGGCCGTACGCCAACCTGGAGAAGGGCTACGACCTGGTCACCGGAGAACAAGCGCCGGAGAAAATATTCAGGTTAGAAACAGGGCTGTCTATCAACCTGTCACATTCTCTCCGTATGTTCATCAATCTGCATGACCCCTACGTCAACCTCTTGTTCTCAAACATACAGTGCCAGTCATGTATTTTAGTATTGTCCATCTGTTGTGTGCTGTCTTTTTACATTTTACATTACAATTTTATACTTTCAGACATTTAGCAGATGCTCTCGTCCAGAGAGACTTACACAGCTTACATTGTGTTTATGTGCAGTCCATCTGCGCTACTCCATTGTTTTCTCCCCAAATTTAGAAAGCCTAATTACGGTTGTCAGCATTTCTGCATCGTCCTTTCTCAATTTGAGCGGCTGCACACAAGCAGATTATGAACAGTGAGCGTGTTCATAATTTGAGTATGAATTTGAGTAGTGAGTTTGCAGGATTTGAGTAGTGAAGATGAGTAATGGGGGTATGAGTTGTGAGAGGGTGTGGGATATGAGTAATGGGGTATGAATAGTGAGGGCGTGTGGGATATGAGTAATGGGAGTATAAGTAGTGAAAGTGGGTAAGAAATGTGTTTGGGGTATGGGTCGTGAGAGGTTGAAGGATATGAGTAATGGGTTATGAGTAGTGAGAGCTTGCAGGATATAAGTAGAGAGTATGCAGGATAATGAAGGTATGAATAGTGAGAAGTTGTAGGATATGAGTATTGGGGATATGAGTTGTGAGGTTGTAGGATATGAGTAATGGGGGTATGACAGTATAGTAAGAGCGTGCATGATGTGAGTTGTGATGGCTTGCTGGTCCTCCTGCCAGAAAAGATACCTGAATTAAAAAATTATACCTGAAAATCACATTATTTTGTGAATTGGAGAAAATGTAGTGATGTACTGGGAAAAAAATATTTCCACAACAGCATATGTTCACTGTTGTGTGTGTGTGTGTGTGTGTGTGTGTGCGTGTGTGTGTGTGTGTGCGTGTGAGAGAGAGAGAGAGAGAGCTCAGGTTAATTTTACCGCACAGAATTGTTGCCCCACAGAATCTGCGCTTCAGGAAGTATCCCCATATGTGTGATTGATTGGCTCTTGGCGAGGACAAGGAGGCGATCAATAGCACTGTGGTATCTGTCGATGAAAGAGGGCGCCTGTCAGTGTTTATAACTTATATTTCTGACTGGAGATGGGTGCTGACCTAGAATGGCTCCCCATGTAGCTCTCAATCACTGTCTGCTCACCCTTGGCTCCAGGGCTGCGATATTGCTTTATTCTATTCAGTCCCTGGGAGTCCTCATGCACCCTGACTTATGCAGCTTATATCTGAGATATACGTTTATACTGCAGGGTATTTTAACGTAACTCTTCCCATGAAGTGCTGCTCTCAGGAGTGCATTCATGATGGGATTCAAACCTGACACCTTCTTGTGCAGTGAGTGCCTAGTCAGTGAGTCGCCGTGTGTGACTGTGTCTCTGCAGGACCACGTACAGCTTGGGGCAGGGTCTGTGGCTGCCTGTCAGTAAGAGTTTTGTGGTGCCCCCGGTGGAGCTGTCAATCAACCCGCTGGCAAGCTGCAAGACGGACGTGCTAGTCACCGAGGATCCCGGGGATATCAGGTGAGCCGATTAAGAATGCAGTTCTCAACACTGATAGAGCGCTTATAAACATCCAGTCGCACTACATCTGAACACTCCCTCGAGTGGTGATCACTTACTGAGCCCACACTGTAAATCTCACGATTGAACATCTCAGTACTGTACATCAAACCACCACTGTACATCTCAGAGTGAGAGAGCGAAAGAGAAGATGCCTTATTTAGTATACAGTTACACTACTTCTCAAGCTGTCTCATGCACAGATCACTAACTGAGCACATGGTCACTGTACACCGCCAGACCCGCCTGAATGCCGCCTGCACTGCACTCGCTGACGAGCACAGCGCCACGCTCCTTCTCAACAGCGCCTCTGAGCGAAAGCAACGACTCAGCGCTGATCGAAAAACGCCCTGTCGCCATCCGATACCCCTGGCACGGGGGGAATGCTGCCTTTCCGGACACGGGCGTATCATGATCGCCCAGCGCTCTATACAAACCTCTGCACACCGCACGCGTTCCATCTGATTGAAAGTCTGATAGTGCGGCACCTAACAATAATGAACTCTTTAAGGTGTAAGGTCAAAATATGTCATTAGAGTGTTCTTAAATTAACGTGATGATGTAACAAACACTATTATGACATCACGTGGCGCTGTAATGGCGACATGTCGTCCAGCTGTCTCTCGTTTTTCGTTTTTTTATTTTTTTTTATTGTAATGTGTTTTGTTGTGTCTGGCTTTTGTCTTTTGTTTTTTTCATGCGTTGTGTCTGTTGTGGGACGGGGAAGCAGGCTGGACATTTTTCAGGGCACTCCTGCTGCTCGTTTTGATAAAATTGCCGAATTATCCAGTCGGGATCATTTTGTTTATGGTCGTCACCATGCAGACGCGTTCACAACATATACTCTGGAATGTCTGTTAGATCTGCAGCTACAAAGTTAGCATCGCTCTTCACTGGAGTTAAAGATATCAAGACTGATCCAGGACTTCAGACAATCCTCAAAAGGCCACCAGGGAAGGGAAGGAGAGGAGAATGCAGGGGATGAGTGAGGCAATGACTGGGGTGACTGAGGCAGTTTGGTGCTCCATTTTGACTGGACAGAGACTGCATGTATGGAGGAAAGTCGCAGAGGCGGAGTTTGTGTATATGTCGACAGCTTTGTTCCTACAGCTGTTGGACTGCTTGATGAAACTGGACATCTCAGGACAGCGGGGGTGAATGTGGAGCTGTTATTGCTTTTGTTCAATTTGTAATCATGACGTTTGGCTTTATTCCACTCGATTGCACCTTCACTTTAATTCAGTTAATTTGTCTTTATTTGATATGTTTGTTTGTGTGTTGTGGGTCTTCCCCATGCACTGTCTATGTTTTTGTTGTTGTTGTAGCTGATGGCTACAACTGAAGTTCCCTCACATGAAAATAAAAGTTATTATATTATATTATATTCTATTCTATTGTAATTTAAATCAATTGTGTTCTAGAACACTGACTAGAACATTCCAAAAAACCTACTCTTCAAACGCCTCAGCCTGCGAAGTGGGAGAGGCGGATCGAGGCATTCCGGAAACTAAGTGCTCGTTATTTCTTATCTCACAGACTTTCATGAGGCGTGTCATAACGAGAAAGAGCAATGGCAGCGAGGCACACAATAAATGCTACGTTTCTCCGCCCACTCCCCGCTCGGGCGAGGATTAGCTCTGAACCTCTCTGGAAGAGAGCGGAGCCGTTCCCCGCCATCCGCGGTTCCGCTTCTCCATTTCACTCACAGCGCTGATCGAGGCACTCAGTCCGGAGGTCACAGAGGAAGGGGGCGAAGCCAAATAATCACGCCGCCCTCCCTTGTCGCTAACTGTACGCCGATTCTGAGCCACGGCACGTGCATCCACGTCACCTTCACCTCCCTCTCAGCCATTTTCGCCGCCTTCCCGCTCAATTCCACAGCTCACTGGGAGGGAGAAAAAGGGGGCTTTTCCCTTGCTGCGAGGCTAGTGGTGACCTCGGAACAGATCATTTCCTGGAACAAAGAGGACTGCCTTTGCTTGATGACTTAATTAAAAAGATTAATGCCTTTCCTGAAAAGAGCCAATGCTTGAGAAAATTGGATTATTAGCCAGACTACTAATGATCCGTGTCTGTCGCTCTCTCTCATTCTCTCTCTCTCTGAATTTACTTCTGAGGGTTAAAACTTTCAGACTCTCACACCTTATGTAGCTGATGTAAATCAAAGTTGGTCTATGGTAGACTCTGGCACGCCTTGCTGAAGAATACATTAGTGTCCACGCAGGTATATCTTCACCTGATCAGAGAAAATAATGAACTGTCCCCAGGTGAACTTGTGGAGCAAATGCTCCCACACACTAGTGTGTAGAATACTCTTAAGCTTTATGAATTGAACACAGATTTTTCAAAAGGCGTGCTTTAAAAATGGAAAACATTATATAGATATGTTATTTCTTATTTATTAAGAGAGAGGAAGACAGGAACACCCAAATTGAAAAGGTGCTGACGAATTAGTCTCAACTAGATAGAGAAGTATATTTTTCAAATAAAAGTTAATTTTCAACGGCTTGCGAATGTTAATAAACTATGTAAACATGATAAACTTACAAAAAAAATGCTGGTGTATAGGCAATAGGATTTAAACTTTTTACAAAAAAAAAGTAAATAATCTCTAAATATTGGAATTAGGAGTGGATATTAATTCTTAAAAGCCAGTATATACGCAAAGTACAAAAATTCCTCCTTCAAATACTCATACTTTTAAAAAAAAAAGCCATACTGAATAGTGACAGAAATCTAAGCCTCAATAGGTTTGTGTGAGAGCTTAGAACCATTTCTCAGAGTATTCTTATTTCAAGGTATTCAGTAAGTCCACAAACTTCTTTCGGCACAAAAAATTGGTAAAATCTGCAGTAGACCCCCCCCCCCCCAACAATGTAAGAGGGAAAATACTGTGGCTAAGCAGTTTTTGAACAGTTCCCAGCAGCTGAAAGGAGAATATAGAGTTGGCTCTTAGTGAAAAGCACGTATAATGGAGCATGGAAATGGAATGCGCGAGGGCTGAACCCTGCAGACACTGATGGATCTTCAGGCTCTTGTGGAAACTGCCCTTCGTCTGTAAGGAAATTTTACTCCGCCAAGGCTCCACTGAAGCGAAAGCGCTACAACCAAGGCAACCCCTGGAAACGATAGTGTTCCTCCCTCTCTCCTTTCCTCACTTACTCGCTCACTCTATTTTGACAAAGTGTGTAGCCTCTCAAGGTTACAAATGTTTAGTTTGTCATCAGGTGGCAAAAAGGCAGCCACAGAGAGTATCCAGTAACAGGTCTTGAATTGCCGTAGTTCCTTCTCTTTCTTTCAGCACACCACACAGCAAAAATAGTGGTGTACATTTAACGCCCTAGGGTGTTTATATGAGACTGCAGTCCCATATAAAAACCCTAGGGTGTTAAATGTACACCAGCAGTGTTAGATTTACACTGGCATTTTTGCTGTGCATGGATGGATGTACTGTAGCCTATGCAAATGCACATGGGAAATTGATATGATATCTAAATATCATAATATATCTAAAATCATCTGAGAACGGCACAATTGTCCTGAACATTATCACGCGCGGTAATGACTAGTGAAACCGTTCTGTCCAAACATCCAAAACCTCTTTCCGCAGCGCTTAATCTGCGTGCGCTACATCACTGAGGACGGACAGTCACCGAACCACTTTAGCGGGACACAACAAGCGTCAGTATTTTCGAGGGTGAAACGGCACAAGGTTGGAAAGTAAGAAGGAATAGAAAAAATGATGTTTTGATTCTACATTCTTGTGGGGATCAGCCAGAGTTGACACCCTGCTGGCTGCCTTCCAACATCCGACAGTGGCACGGGGATAGCTCCCCACAGAAGGTGACCTCTGTATTATTAAACAGGCACATGCACCAGGCTGGGAGGCCTGAGGGGATTTACAGTGGCACGCTCCAAACGCATATCTTTACACGGCTTCGCTCAAAGCGGCGCCGCAGAGCAGCTAGTCCTGGGGGTCGTGCGTTTCAAGGTGGGAGCTAATTAAGCTAATTAGGGCGCCGTGTGTTTGCAGAGAAACCGCAGGAAAATACCTCCGAGATCGTCTGTGCCGATTTAACGAGCGCAAGACCAAGTTTTCGCCCGGACAAAACAAGCAGAGTGGATGAACTGAGGTGAACTTGGATCGTATTTCACTGTCTTGCCACCACAGCTGTGGTAGCAGAAAGTTGAAGACGTGTTTTTTATGCTTGTTTTTCCATTATTTTAAATTACGGAAACGCATGCATTAATTTGACAGGGATTGATGAAACTGTGGTTTGCGGGTTTCTAATCCACATGATAATTCAAAGATTTTTTTTGCGCAACTCTTGAGCGCATTACTATGGCAATCTTAGGTTTAACTTTACTAGCGGAATTGACACTATAGCCGCGGACAACGTTCCTCTGGAGGCTACGCATGTTTACACCTGATCCCCGGCAAGCTGTTCTGGACTATGTTTAAGAGATTAAGAGCCTCGAGACATATTGACTAATTGCGCCACATTAACAAATGGATGCAAATC
Source organism: Ilyophis sp. 1 JC-2022 (assembly GCA_022702515.1). NCBI lineage: Eukaryota > Metazoa > Chordata > Actinopteri > Anguilliformes > Synaphobranchidae > Ilyophis > Ilyophis sp. 1 JC-2022. Next base: position 30,089,708 of record CM040404.1, read on the forward strand.
GGTGCCGATATTTCATTAGCAGTTGTTGTAGTGCGGTTGGATGTAAAGAAGAGCGGTCTCTGGAGATGCTGTAGATCTGCAATGAATTCAAACCAGACCACTTTTTAATGAGCCACAGCATAATTTTCAAATCGTTCCATTTGTAACCGTGTCTGCAGAAACGGTTAGTCTGAGGAAGGCAAACTTGCATATATAAATCTCCATAAATGCAGTGGGTTCATTTTAATGTGAACCTTTTGTTTTCCGTTTTATCGTTTTTTTTTTTTCTTCTTTTTTTCAACGTCTTGTATTGGAACCCGGGGCTCGTTTCACGAAAGTTGCGACGTGCGAGCTGCGATCTGTCAGATGCGATCAATTTATCCTGCACTTTTTGGAGTGTTTCACGTATCGCAATTGCAAGCCACGAACGCATGTCGCAAAGCGCGTTCATGTAGGCTATCCGTAAATCTGCAATCGTTCTCATCCCCCTCCCTCGTTTTTTTGTATCGAACTGTCAATTATCCCAAAACGCAAACTAAAGGTGGCACTATCGATTACAGGGTACTTCAAAATACTTTTAATAACCGAAATTATGTTATAATTTTTTGTGTCTGACTTTAATCCAACTTTATAATATAAAAATATCATATTAAAACTATGTTAATAGCCAAAGCACAATTCACATTTGCCCTTCAGGAAAAAAATTATAATCAGCCCTTCATTCTGTGTGGGCTGGCCACGGGTGTAGCCAACGTTGCAAAGCGTATTTTGGGGAGGACGGTGAAAAGTTCACCTTGCCGTCAGATAAAATTGGAATTACGCATTGTAGGCTAATATAAAAATGTAATTTGAAATATTAATTTTATTTTCACTATTAGGTCTCCGCAGTAGGCCTAATATAGCCTACACTTTATAGTAACGTTATGCGTATTGCTATTTGTTATATTCAAATTAAACCTACCCGTTGTCACCTAGAAGCCATCCATCAGTAATACAAATTGCTCACACTGTTGCTCCAAATGTAGCTGTCGTGTGTGCTCCCATTTAGTCCCAGGGCATCACATACAACTTGTAAGACGTGTTTAACAAGTGTTAGGCTACTGTTCTACACACATAAGTGTGTTCGTTCTCAGTCGATGCCCTGGTGGGAATTTGCGACCCATCAATTGCAGCAAAGAGTTTTGGTAGACCACTCAGTGCGTAAACGTCTCCTTTCACTTGACGTCTGTGTTGCGGGCTGAATGAAATCAGTAGGCTATTTACAAAACGTAGTGCTGTCGTCACTTTACGGATTAATTGGACGTTTCGTTGCTTATTCCATAACATTGTCCGATCATGTCCTACAACCCAGAGAAAGCTGCCGGTGCCAGGAAGAGCAGAGCTGTCACTATTTGACCCGAGTTACATGTTAGGAAATCAGAGAAAAAAATTTGTCTCTTTTTTTCTCTCCTCTGCCATTCAAATATATAATTACACAGGTGGTTACGTCCTTGGTGATAAGGCATTACTCCAAATCAGAGAGAAAATGTGTCTCTCGTTTCTCTTTTCTGCCATTAAAATATATAAGTGGTGGTTATGTCCTTGGTGATAAGGCATTACTCAAAATCAGTAAATCAATCAAATACTGTGCCTGCTTCCCAGCTGAAACGTACATCTGATTTGTGAAAAGTGTACTACTTGTGGTCGGCTCCCATTTAGGTAATCTTTATGGGGCACACAGTTGCTTAGTTTTGACATTGCTTTCTAAAATGACACCACATTCCCTCCACTCAGTTCGTACCGTCGTTAGGTTTTTTGGCAGGCTATATTGTACAGTTGTTACTTTACTGCGGCTGCACTAATGGAAATCAGGATATGGATTGGCTGTGTATGTGTAGAGTACTGTAAATCTGCAGCAAACACAAATGCTGCTCGCAGGGAGTTGGTTTTGAATAACATTAACATTTAACCTTTTATCCTTGCCATGGAGAGGGAATGTGTATTTCAACAGCCAGTTTATGAAAATAGGACAGTCAAAATAGTATGCTGTACCTGGTTAACGCTGGATCATTCACAAATAATAGGCGATTTGTTCAGTGAGTGTAACAGAATTTAGATTATAAATGTTAAAAGACAAGGACATTTTACAATGGTCAGGTTGGGGGCAGACATTTTACATATCTCATTTCACTTCAACTTTAATGGATTTTTTTTTAATCCAAAAAATATATATATCTTCAGGACTATTCAGATATTATTCTTTTTCACATATTTTTATTGAACTAATTCATATTGAACTAATTTCAAATCGTATCTTGCAGTAATATCAAATGAGACCTCAGCTGTGACATGAAACTAAACAAATTACCTCAGAACTAAATAAGAACTAGAAAGGAAAGAGTTCATGTGATTCCTTTCAACCCTATTGTAATTATTACTTCTCAAGTCGTGCTTCCGCAAGATGGCCGCCAAGGCCCGAAAATGCAATAACAGCTGATTTCTGCAATTTGGTCCTAGCAGGCATGAGCCACTCATCAAATTCTCTCACAGTACAATTTATGTGCAATTTAGTATGATACTGAAGAGAAACTGGCAATAGCTACTGGCAATACCTTGTTTTTCCAACTGGAATTACCCCCACCTGCCTCCTCTTTTCGTTCCTGAACACCTGACAAAAGTGTGTATTGCTCACAAGGACTGGGCGGGATAAAAACAATTTGTCTGACTACTACTGTAGCAACAAGGAATTCAAAATGTGTTCCCTACAGACTTTTTAGGTGTTTATGTAAGTGGAACAAAGGTGATGTACTGAGCTGTTGTCTTACAGAATAACAGCTGTGTAAGACATACACATATGCCATTGAGGTGACAGCAAATCTGTCTATACATGTAGTTAATTTTTATGTAGTTAACAATCCCCCCAATTATTTGCCCCAATTTGGCATCACCAGCTTTCAAGACATCGCTGTGCCACCTCCAAAACCATCACTATTTTCTTCGGTAACCAATCATGTATCACCACTGCTGACCTGTTTATAGTTGATTGCTGGTATAGCCCAGGCTGGCACATTTGATGTCTATGCTGTTTGTCCTCTCCTGCACTCACAATGAGGATCTTTACCGGATTTGCCGCTTGGGAAGCATTTTTTGAATAGACCTTGAAAACAGCTTGTTTAACAAAAGATTTTCTGTAGTAAGATGCTGAAAAGGCCATTTGTGTCTGACATGGCCAGCTGTGTCCCTGAAGCCAATGCTAGAGGAATTCATGCCATTTAAATCCAGCCGTGCATCGATTGAGGCTGAAAAAACATTCAATTAAATAGTTACCAAGAGGGGAAAGGAAGTGTGAGGGAGCGTTTCATCGGCTCCAGAGGTGCAGCGTATGTCGATGTGAAGGAAAATGACTGTGGGAATTAAATGTAAAGGGCTTATCAAAGTACAACAGTGGCCCAATTAAGATAATTGTGTCTGGATGAACACACAATTATGCAAAGCATACAGGGGATTCTTTGGACTGAAGTTTATGAGTCTTCCTCAGTACTTATTCCCAATGTGTGTGTGTGTGTGTGTGTGTGTGTGTGTGTGTGTGTGTGTGTGTGTGTGTGTGTGTGTGTGTGAGAATGCGTGGATGCACGTGTGTGTGCATGGAAGGGATGTTACACCACGCCTTCCTACTTTTTGATATGTTGTGTTTCAGTCGACGACTGGAGAAGGACTCACGTTCCTCCCCAAAGCTGCGCCACTTTCTAAATCTCTTAATCAGAAGCCTTCACATTGCCTGTGCTGTGCTTTGTGGGCACCACTGCGTCACTGTGGAAAGTGCTAGTAACACCAGTGAGGTCCCTGCACCCCAAGGCTGTGATTAATGGCCACTGCACCATGACATCATGAAGCCGACAAAACAGCCTGCTCAAGCTGCACTCTCTCTCAGGAATCTCATTCACCAACCAATCAAACGCACAATTTACAACCACCAATCAAGTCTCTTTGCAAATATTGCTCTACCCTGCTGGAACTAACGGAATAGCTCATTATTTATCAACTTGAAGAAAACAAAACAAACAATAATCCATCCTTATCCACGACAGAGGTTAACAGGTGGAAATTATGAAAGTTATAAAAAGAGGGAGCCAGGGGGGAAATCAATAAACAAACAAAAAAACAAAACAAAGAAAAGCATGAAACAAGATCAGAGCAGGGCCTTCACAGACTGGGGAGGAGCGTGGGGCGGAGTGGAGCGCGTCCCTCAGTTTGAGCCGCTCGCTCGGAGAGGCGATTCATCTCCCCGGCAGGAGATTAATAAGAGACCGATTACAGCCGCAGTTCACATGGAACAGAACCTCGCCATCTGCAGAACTTGCTAAAGGCGGGACCCTTCCTGACGATTATATCACGCTAATATAGCGCGCCTTCAACGGCCCAGATGCATATTAGACCTGTCTCTCCACCGGTGCTGGGCAAGAGAGGGCAGCCCAATGGGGATTACAGTGTGCTCCGTTTTGACAAATAACTCCATATCTAATTATATATATCTGTCTCGTTGTGTTAATGAGTTCCGCGGGACATTCATCTCTGACATCCCATTTTCTATTCACGCTGTTGAGAGGTGCTTTTTTCCCCATAAACAATGAGTAATCGTGACCTAGGGCTACGAGCATCAAGTTATTTTTCCATTATTTTCTATAAGTCGTCTATTTATTACTCCGACACCCCATTCCATTGGGCATTTCTCTGAAGAGAAATTATACCAGGGTGTGTAGCCATTTTGTTTGGTCACAAAACGTCTAGGGACCACAGTGTAATGGATAACAGCCCGTTAATTATTATTATAATTTTTTATTGCGTTGCCCTGAGATAATAATTTGTATTTTATTTTAAGTGAATGATTGTTTTGATTGTTTTTTACCTGGAGGCAGAACAAAAACAGAACGAACAAACAAACAGAAGCAAATGATGACAACATAAGTGTTGCCCTTGCTGTGAGAGTCCAACAGAGTGAGTGTGCGCTAGGCTACTGGATAATGTTGTAATGTAATGTAGTGGAGTGTCATGTGACCATACCAATGGACACGGTCAGGGTATGGCCACATGACACATGGTATCTTGTTCACTTTAATGCTTGCAAGGACATGGGTTAGGGTCTGGTGCGTGTGTGTGTGCACAGGCAGGGAGACACTAGACTAGGAACTATACCCCTTACCGCCTACCCCAGACAGCTACAAAATGAGCTGCTATTTATAGAAGCGGGAGGCACTCTTATGAATGATGCTGCACTTTGAGTTTTTCTAGGACGCACATATTGGGAAGGGAGGATGGAAGGGAGAGGCAAGGAAGGAGGGAGAGAGGGAAAGCATGTCTAAAAGAGAATGAAACATTGGGCAGGAGATGAAGACCGAGAGAGTTTTGTCACAAACATTTCACGTGGTATAGAGCCTTCTTCTCTTAATATTTCTCCCTCACACTTTCTGTGTGTAGTTCTTTCTGTATGTAGTATGGAGTAAATGAGAGACATTCCTTATGTTCACACTCATCTATGTTCACAGATACTTATGAGTCCTCCTTAATGCTCATTCTCTCACACGTGTGCGGATCAGGTAGAAACAATAAAATTATATAGACGGGTGACAAATTAAAGAATAAACCCCTACAGTGTGGGGGTCTGGTGGCTCTGTTATGCTGTGGAGGGCATTTTCCTGGCACGGTTTGGGTCCACTTGTCCCCTTAGAGGGAATGGTCACTGTAAATCAATAAATCAAGTGATTCTGAGTGATCACCTTTATCCTATGATGAAACATATATCCTGATGGGAGTGGTCTCTTCTAGGATGACAATTCCTCCATCCACAGGGCACAAGGGGTCACTGAATGGTTTGATGAGTATGAAAATGATGTGAATCACATGCTATGGCCTTTGCAGTCACCAGATCTCAACCCAATTGAACGCCTATAGGAGATTTTAGACAGACATCTTAGACAGCGCCCTCCACCATCATCAAAACACCAAATGGAAGAATGATATTCCAATCCCTCCAGTAGAGTTCCAGAGAATAGAATCTATGCTAGACTAGAGGTAGAATCTATGCCAAGGTGCATTGAAGCTGTTCTGGTGGCTCGTAGTGGCCCAACACTTTACTAAGACACTATATGTTGATTTGTCCTTAAATATTTCCCCCGTCTGTGTACTGTATATACAGTGCCCTCCACTATTACTGGCAATCCTGGTAAAGATGAGTAAAAAGGGTTATAAAAAATTCACAGTTTGCGTAATGTCACACTGAAAAAAATTGGCTGTAAGTCATCAAGGGTCTGTGGTATCAAACGAGCCTCAAACCATCACTCTGCAGCCAGATATACAGTAGATATGGATGGATCACTTTAACCCCTTAGCGCAGATGGCATATTTGGTAAATCATGGGGGTACTCATGTTTAAGGCTTTATAACTCCAGGTGTGAGCATCACATAAACTTGGTAAATGGTTTAAATGAAACAAAACCGGTGTACCATTTTTTGTACAAACTTAGATTTGTTTATTTTCATAATTGAAGTCAAAATAAAGTGCCGGAAATGCAAGCAAAACTTTTCAAAAAAATGCAAAAAATAACATATTTCTTCAAAATACTGAGAGCTACATAAGTGAAACAGGTAAAACTACACATTTCCTGGATCATAAACTCCTTGTCCACAAGCATTCAATAATCGCAGGGTGATATACAGAACTACTAAAGATCTATGACACGAAATGTAAGCAGTGTAGCCTGATGTACCCAGGGTCTCCAAACCTATCCAAATTGGCTAAAATGTGAATAGCTGTAAATCTTAAACTAATCATACATTTCAGTGCAAATCAACCGTTTTGACTCATTTAACTCACCTTTTTATCATTTTCATGTGGGAATTATTTTGGATCAGTACAGGGGGGTGGATATCTAGGTGTCCAATAACCTACCCAAAACCTCTCCGAGAAATTATTAAAAAGCCTTTTGTCCTTTATAAAGCATATACATTTTACCTTACGATCACTTAATGGATGAAAATATTGATATTGCACAGTTTCAGTTCAGTGTTTGATGGCAAGTGTGCCATTTTTTCACCATTATCCTTCATATACTGCTTCATCCTGTGCGGTGCCTTCGTGGCCAAAATGCACTCATCAATGGCACGGTCTTCAGTATGCTGTAAGGATCTGGTCCTGCAGTGGCTTCACTCTGAACAGTAGAGGGCACTGCTGGAGTGGCAGAGGTGGAGGGTCAAGCATGTTATAGGAACAAATTACATAATGCAGAAGCATTATAACACTGTGGTACGCACAGCTAAATATGAAATCATTCACTCTTGTACTTCAGTAAACACTTTCTTCTGTATGCTACATTATGTTATATTTTGTTGCGTGCTCTAGGATGGCATTACTCTGTAGTGTGTTTCACAACTGTTGCTTATTTATTTTATTTATTTATTTTACATTCATCTTGCACACATCTGGACACAGTACATTTGAATACATATTTTCCATTCCCTAAGTGAAAAGCATCACCCATGGATATACTAATACCCCATAGAGTACATTATGCACAAAGAAATTACAATACAATAAAATAATATCGGAACACACTACCAGCAGCCCAAAAAAATGTGCCAAAATCCCCTGCAATATTCTTCTGTTGGTATTCACTCTCGTTTTGAGCTTCAAGTGCTGGCAGGTGTATGCCAGTCACAGGTGTGTGACTGGCACCTGATTGGCACCGAGGAATGGGATGCCATCCCACAGCAGTGTGTGACCAGGCTGGTGACCAGCATGAGGAGGAGGTGCCAAGCTGTTGTGGCTGTGTATGGATCTTCCACACGCTACTGAGGTCCCTGACAGTGTAAAATGAATAAAGTGTAAAAATGGCCAATATGTGTTGTTTTTTCCTTATTACTGTGGGAGAGTGCAATCATCCAGTCCACCAAGCAACTCAAAACGAGAGTGAATACCAACAGAAGAATATAGCAGGGGATTTTGGCACATTTTTTTGGGCCGCTACCCACACGGTTAGCTGTGTTGCTCATTCCACGAATGCACGATCCTTACAAGTTGTACCTCGTTGTAAAGGTGACGAATCAGGCTTTCCAACGATATAAAATACAATACCAATTGGTATTATTAAAGGGGAGGAATAATCGACCGAAATAACGTTTCCGAACTTTTTTTGAGGAGTTTATAACGTACGACTGAGCAACCAAACCGAACAGCGCTAAAATACTCAATTTCATTGTGAATGCTATGAATTCTAACAAAGCAGGCCACCACGAGCCACTACGGGAACGGCACGAACACAATAGTATCAATACATTACAGTTATTTGGCAGACGCGTTTATCCAAAGCGACGTACAATAAGTGCATATTGAAGGTCATAGACACAATCTACGAAGCAAAGTCACGAAAGCGCTACTTTCTCACAACGTAGAAGCTATCGCTAGTCATCAACCGAATACAGTCAGCTATACATTCTAAGCTATGAGATAGCTAAACCAAATAGAAAATAAAAAATAAACGGAAAGAACGTACTATATAATTTGCCTTATACATGTAGTTATTCAAGGTGGAGTCTGAAAAAGTGTGTTTTCAAATATGTTCAGCATTATTAGCAGGCTAACAGTGGTCTATTACGACCGATGCAAATACAAAAATAACGAAAATATAGCACGCAGTGGAAAAACGAATGTATATAATCAAAATATTACAAGCAGTAATACTTACATGTCGAGGAGGATATCTTCCCCATATTGATAGGCACCTCTTCCACAGAATCTATGCTACAGGGATTAGAAGAATCTCTGTTGTTGTCCTCTTCTGACCGACTTCGGGGGAAAACTACTAAAAAGTCACTTCAAAGTTGCGCGCAGTTTTATTGCGTAATACCAAATGCGTCATACCAACTGCGTCAAACCAAATGCGTCATCTGCGCATGCCTGCGTAAAATTGTCGTGATATAACAAGTATTGCAGTTACGCTCGCCCTTAAATAGTTAATCCAAGCTTTCAATTACACATGTAAATTACTTTTGGGAAGCTTGTCGTGCCTTCTATTGGATAAAACAATTGTCGATCAAACCAGAATAAAATTGAAAGCGTCACAGCAGTGCAATCAGGAAGGGGGGGTTACGCAGAGCTAGTTTCGTTTGTCTAATAGTGTTCCAATGCGCTGTGTATTTTTCAAACGGATTGTCCAAGACAATAAATGACCACGGAATCTTGAAAGGGACATATCTACGCTTAAATCCACGGTAGGATTGCACACGAATTCCATATTTAATAGCAGATATTGATAGTAGAATGGCATTGTATGATTTCACTTGTTTATGTCGGTATTGATTGAGCAGCGATTTGCACCGCTGTATTTGCATACGGTCGGGCTATTGGTGGGTTTATCTGGTTGCTGGACAGAATTCTGATATTATATGATGAATACATATATTTATGAACTCCCAACATAGACGCTATTGCCCACTATGTCACGCATGGGTAGGTATAGGCTGGGTGGGGAGTGCTTGTTAAATGGACTTGCTACGGAAAGATAGTGACACTTAGAAACTACGCATTGGCCAGAAATCGTCGCGAATCGTCTACCAATAAAGTTAAAATACCGCGTTTGGGTTTTCCACTAATAGTTTGGCTGCAGGAGCAACGCGTGTCTCAGTTGCGTAAAACTGTCTCGCATGTGAGACAATCTGCACTAAGGGGTTACGGGTTGTTTCTTATGATACATTTTCCTATTGAACTCTATGGAAAAATAAGTCAGGAGAAAATACCTTTGAAGTTATCCATCCATATATGATGCATTTCTGGCAGCAGAGTGATGGTTTAAGGCTTGTTTGATACGTCAGACCCTTGTTGACTTAGAGCCATTTAGCCAACCATGTGTTCCATACTGTTCCAGCATAATTTACAGCTAAATCTAGTCCCACCCCCCAATTCCCATAGAGATCCATTCAAATGCAGAGAGCGATTATAGTATCGCTTGTAAGAGTACCAGAAAATAAGATATCAAGAGTCTTTTGATGTTGTTGTGTCACAGACATCAGGAAGTCATGGAGTGCAAAGGATATGCGACTAAATATTAAAAATTATTACTTTATTCTATATATAAATGCAGGGGTGGCAATAATTGTGGCACACATGGTTTTGTTAAAAATAATTATGTTTTATGTCAAAATATACTTACTTAACTTAAAGGTTTTTTCTTTCTCATTTTTTTAGTGTGAGATTAAGCTAATTCACCAAAGGGTGAATTTTTTTATAACCCTTTTTACTCATCTTTACCAGAGGTGCCAATAATAGTGGAGGGCACTGTATATACATTCAAGCCGAAAAGTCTGCACATCCCTTTCACCTTCTCCATGTTTTATTACATTACAGACATATTCTACAATAGATTGAGTCTCAAAATTCTACACAAAACAGCCCTACAACTTAATTGGAGTCCACCTGTGATAAATTAAATTGATTGGACATGATTGTGGATTGCCAACACCTGTCTATATAAGGTCCCACAGTTGACAGTGCATGTGGAGTTGAGAAAATGGGCTGTGAGGTTGGGTTCTTGTGGGTACCAGGGCATTCAGGAGTTGAGGGTAATGAAATTGTGGATAAGATCGCTAAAGACTCTCTTCAAAAAGAGCACATAGACATCAAGGTACTATTTGGCAGGCCAGAGTACTACAGTATGATCAGGGAGGGGCTTGAAAGGGATTGGCAAGAGGAATAGAAGAATGAAAAGAGAGGGAGACTTTATTTTTCAGTTCAAAAGTCTGTAAAAAGGAAAAGTGTGTGTATGGGAGGTGACAGAAGAGATGTGGTCAAATTGACTCGACTGAGGTTTGGGCACTGTGGGCTGGCTAGGTGCTTGAGAATAGTTGGTAAACATCCAGATGGTCTGTGTGAGTGTGGTAGCCCAGAGACTGTTCAGCATGTTTTGTTTACATGTGAAAAATACAAGGTAGAGAGAGAACAACTGTATAAAGAATTAGCTGATATGGGGATTTCTTCTTTTAATTTTAAATCTTTGTTTTGTCGGGGCAAGAACCATCAAGCTCTTGAAAGAAGAATTTTGTATTTTCTGCATAAAACTGGCTTGTACCCTCGGATATAGGATTATAGTATAATGAACTGTTTTTTTTTTATTTGAACGGTGGAGGGCAGTAATACGCTTAAGCGTCTAGACTGCCGGAAATCCATTTGAAGAAGAAGAAGAAGTGCATGTCAGAGCAAACTCCAAGCCATGGGTTCAAAGGAATTATCTGCAGACCTCAGAAACAGGATTGTGTCAAGGCATAGATCTGGAGAAGGGTACGGAAAAATCTCTGCAGCTTTACAGGTCCCAAAGAGCACAGTGGCCACCATAATTCGTAAATGGAAGAAGTTTGGAACCACCCATAATCTTCCTAGATCTGGCCGCCTGGCCAAACTGAGCAATCGGGGAAGACGGGCCTTAGCCAGGGAGGTGAGCAGGAACCCGAGCTCCAGCGTATCTTTGTGGAGATGGGAGAACCTTTCAGAAGATCAACCATCCAGGCAGTACTCTACCAATCAGGCCTTTATGGTAGAGTGGCCAGATGGAAGCCCCTCCTTAGTAAAAGGCACATCACAGCCCGCTTGGAGTTTGCCAAAAGGCACCTAGAAGACTCTCAAACCATAAAAATCAAGATTCTCTGGTCAGATGAATCCAAAATTTTACTTTTTGGCCTGAATACCAAGCGTCACGTCTGGAGGAAACCAGGCACCACTCATCACCTGGCTAATACCATCCCTACAGTGAAGCATGGCGGTGGCAGCATCATGATGTGGGGATGTTTTTCAACAGCGGGAACGGGGCGACTAGTCCTGATAGAGGGAAAGATGATTGCAGCTAAGTACACCGAGTTCCTTGCAGAAAACCTGCGCCAGAGCGCTCTGGACCTCAGACTGGGGCGAAGGTTTACCTTCCAACGTGACAACGACCCGAAGCACACAGCCAAGAGAACAAAGAAGTGGCTTCGCAGAAAGTCTGTGCATGTCCTTGAGTGGCCCAGCCAGAGCCCAGACCTGAATCCGATTGAACATCTGTGGAAAGAGCTGAAAATGGCTGTGTACCGACGCTCCCCATCCAACCTGACGGAGCTTGCAAGGATATGCCATGAGGAATGGGCAAAAATGTCCAGAAACAAGTGTGCCAAGCTCGTAGCTTCTTTCCCAAGACACCTTGAAGCTGTAATCGCTGCCAAAGGTGCAGCAACCAAGTATTAGGCTAATGGTGTGTACAGATATGTAAGCCCTAAATAACCTATTTTTGTCAGTAAAATAAAATTGCATATTTTCTAAAAACCTGTTTTCACTTCGTCATTATTGGCTATTGTGTGTAGATGTTTGAGGCAAAAAATTAACTAAATCTATTGTAGTATAAGTCTGTAACGTAATAAAACGTGGATAAGGTGAAAGGAGTGTGCAGACTTTCCGGCTTGACTATCTATATATATATATATATATAATCATATAACATTTCATATTACCTCTTGGTTGTTTATAGAAGCTTTATGCGATCAATGCTATCCAGGTGAAATGTCAGTGTTGATTTGCCTTAGAACTGAGTTCCTACAGGAACTGAGAGAAATGCATCCCCTCAGCCTTCATATCTTATAAACTGTCACAAAGCAATAACGAGAGAGCCTGGCTACACTGCACTTTAACAAGGTGGAAAGCAAATGCCGCTGACTCAAGTTGACAGGCTGGACTGCCAGAATGCTGCTGCCGTGCTGCTCTGGCATTTCCTTAAGGCTGTTGGCTGAACATGGTTACCGCCGTTACCTGCCTTTAAACACAATCGGCGATAGAACATTTAGATTTGGGAGTGGGGCCAGTTCAGTGCTCGCTGGCGTATATTTAGGGTCAGGTGTTCCGCTCTATGTAAATCAGCACGCAGCATCTATGGACCGAACCCTGTGACCAGTGTAGGCTACATGTCTGCTCCATAGTGGTCAGTGTGTTTTAAGCCTCATATCAAGCACATTCACTTACTACATACAAAAATGAAAGTTCAGCCAAACCACAATGATTGAGTGACATTTGAACAGGATTTCTAATGATTTTTCTTGATCATTGGCACACCTCATTCTAAAATCAGGCTACTGGTATTTAACCTGCCATCCAGAAATAGTTTGATAAATATGATAAAAGGGCAAAACCTTCATAACAAGTATCACACCTGTTTAAGTTTTTTTGGCTGTGGAATATTTAGGAACTTCCCCCTTCAAGTCATGCACTTGCTTGTGGTCTATTTCAAAGTGCATTGCTGCTGATTCAACCATATTTCCCCCCAAATTATTTATATTCTCTAGTTTGAATTTAATATCAAACTAGTACCATGCACTTCTGTAAGCTAGCGAGCTACTCTACATTAGCTCCTCCAGCATGTAAACCTGAAAAGCATGCTTGCAGACCATTTTAGACTGGCTTTTACAAAGTATTTAAAAGTTTTGTATTTGTGCCACGATATTAAAAAAGACAAATATAGATGCTTAGATATTTAACAGAAATTAGACCTTCTGTTACCATTTGTCAGATATATGCTATTTCTCTGTGATAAAGCTTATTACAATTTTTTTAAATGTTCAGAAACAACTGGAGGCACTTTATGTGTGTGCGTGTGTGCTTGCGTGCATGCGCGTGTGTGTTTGTGTGCACATGTGTGTCTTATAGATGAAATTGCATACGTGCAGCCTGTCCCTCCTCTCAGAATACAGTATTGAATGGTCTAGATAAAATGGTGACGTTTGTAAAAGCTTCCAGCCCACACTCTTGAACTAAAGCCGGAATTCCAACAGAGGTGCAAGCTAAACAAGCTGACTGTAGAGAATGCAGGAACTACACATAGATTCGCTGTATTCCCCCATGGATACTCAGTGATGGGCATGGCAGCGAGTCTTTCAATCAGATACAGTCCCAGGAGGTGGTGAGGCCTATGCTGTATCAGCCGTGCTCCACTCTCCACTGCTTCATGTCCGGGTCTTATCTTCCATCAGACACGCTTTGGAAGTTTCCGGGAATGTGTCAGTTTCGCTTATCACTTTTCACTTTTCACTTTTCACATCAATGCATTTTTGCAGCATGCCAGTAACAACCGGAGCCATATATATATATATATATATATATATATGTATGTGAAACCTGCCTTGGCGGTCAACTTTGTATGGTGGCCACCTATCCATGATGGCACTCTTGTACATTTCACTTTTCTCTATATATTATTTTTGAATCACGGTCAACCGCACAATGTGGTCAGCGGCCACGCTGTTGCTGTCCCATAGGAGCTTTATTAAAGGATGGATTCTGTATTTTTGAACCCAGGCCCTATTTTCGGATAGTCTCAGATGATTTCGAATAGTAGAGCCCGAAACTTTGTAGCCACTTAAAAATTGTGTTTGATATCCCTTTCCATGTTTGTTGAAGTTTGCTTGCGTTGTATCGTAATGTGCGTCTAACTGTAGATGAGAACCCGGATGGCCCTGAGTCATTGTCCCCTTGTTTGGTAAGCTTGTATTCTGGTCTCTGCTATATAAATAAATAAGCCCAGTCATTCGGCAAAATGGCAGCCAGTTACGCTGACACTCAAAATAATTAAAGTGAATAGAAAAGTTGATGGAGGCAAAAGTGCTCAGAAAATGGCGGAGGAAACTGCTGGGTGTCACACACAAATAGAGTGAAACTGCCTTTGCCATCACCTTTGTATGGCAGTCACCTGCATATGATGGCCGTTTTTCATTGCTCTCCTGGGTGACCACTTTAGACTAAAGCTTCACATACTGTATATATACAGGCAGTTGTTTGCGTGCGTGCGTGCTTGCATTACTATTCTTATACAATGCGTATTTAATATATGTAGAACTAATTTTTTGACAACTCTATCTTTTAAAATCCATTCCAGGTTAATTAATTTCAGTTTTCTCATTTCCTATTTCTGTCCTAGACATATATCAATATTCTGACTGTGCCACACTGTGAATCTCATGAGGTCATCAGCAAAGATGTTGATTTATGAGAACAATTAACAATTACTCACTGGTATTGTATACAGAAGGAAATAAATAAATCAATTTTAAAAAATTCAGAAAATGTAATCTTCTCTTGCAGGCTTCTCCTTAGGGTAGTCATATCAAAGTTTAACTTCATAAGAAATTTAATCTTGCTTATTGGCTTCTGAACGCAGTCGAGCTGGAAGCACGTGATCTGTTGTTAAGCTTGAATGTGTATTTGTACATTTATTTCTATCTTTTTTCATTTGTACATGTCATTTTCCTTTCCCAGGCAAATTGTCATATCTGCAATTCAATGGTTTAATTGAATTAGTTGCGAGCATCATTATAACCAGTTTAATTGCATTGATAATACTCTTTGCCAAAAATAATAATGGACATTTACACAGCAGCAGACACAGGTGTTTTCATATTCTATAGCTGGATATTTAAATATTATCCATTCATATAGTTGAATTTTGACATGCTCATAGAGCTGGATCATTTGTTTAAGCAATACAAAATGGCTGAGGGAAAATGCGTTAAAAGAGCGAGGTCTCAGCTCGTGGATGCATCCTTCGGTCTGTAATGCACAACATCATGTCCGCTGTTATGTCCACAGCATTTATTGATTCATTGCACAATACCAGTTAAAAGAAGCGGCAGCTGGTCACGTGCACTGCGCCAGCATGTGGCATCCTGAATTTCACATAGGAGAATGTTAGATAGACAGTACAAGATTAAAATTACAATTGCCCCACCAGGGACTCAAGCCCGTGGCCTTTTTACTTCTCGAGCAATGAACCACAATGACGCCCTGAGATGGTATCTTAGTGACTGTCACATAAAAGCATTCTGCCAGCGTTAAAATGAATCACGGAAAATTGAACAATGGGGATCAACCAGCCTTCTCTCCGTAGGGGTGCTGTTCGAGGCCTCTAGCAAGGATGAGCATCAATCTGAATTGCTATTTCAGAGCAGATTAGAGGAACTAAGCCTTATGATCACCTTGGACATACAAAGGTTCTTCCCCCCAAATCGCTCCTGACTCCTCGGCTTGTGCTGAAGTGTCTTTTGCAAGGCGTGCGTCAACATGAAAGCCTCTACAACCCTGCGCCTTCACAGGTGGGCCCTTTTCTCTGTGATCTGAGGCCAGCGAGAGGGAAGAAAGGATTGAGACGTTTCTGTCTGGTTTTCGGGATAATTCAACCTGAACGGAGATGAATTTTCTCTTAGCTTCTCGTATTAAGGCTTTCTTTGCTTTTTATCACTTCTGGTTTATTTTGTGAAGTTTAGTACTTGAAAAAGAGATTCTGAACCCTGTATGGTAGGTGTGAAAAGTGAAAGCTCCCAGATTGAACCATTTTTCTTGACAAAGAACCATTGAACCGTTGAACTAGATGGGGTTCCTCATGGGGGCCTTTTGGAACCCTTTCTTCTGAGTGTATCCCAAATGCAGGTCTCTCTTGAATAAAGGAAAACTGTAAATCTGAAATGGGCCGGGGCGGGGGGGGCGAATTGACTGTCCTCAGATATTCATTCTTACGGTAGTAGCAAACGACAGCATCCTCTGAGACGGATGTTTTTGTTTCAGTACTTTTTTCCCCCTGCATAGCCACTATGGCATCATAAACAAACTGTAATTTACCATTAAGTCACATCTTGTTTTGAAATAGTGGCTCTGCTGTACATATTCTCCACATAATTTGGATGAGTCAACACTATTACATCACTGTGGACTCACTGACATTACTCACTTAGTGTTCTAACAGGCATTACACCACTGCACTCTGGCATCATTCACTGGACATTGCTATTGGCATTATACCCCTGTTCTCATTGGAGTTGTGCACTGAGAAATGTTGCTGTTGTTTCTTCATTACTGTGGACTGCATGCTTATTGATTGGATGTGATTGATAACTGAGATCAACTCTGATTCCCACAATCACCGGGGATCTTGGCCAGGGAGACATTTTTATGAAGCACTTGTCAATAAGACTGGTCAGACAGCATTGCATGTCATTTCATGGGTTCAGTCTGCAGACAGCTCGGCTTCCCTCACCATAATTGAGTACATTTGGCTGATGTTCTTATGGTCTTGATCAAATACATTTGTTCATACAATCCTTGTGAAGCTTTTTTTTCCTCCGGGCAATGTCTCCCTATTAAAGACGTGTTTACAGCCAGGCGGTACTTCAAACTGAATTCTTCTTTCTCTTGAACTCAAGCTAATGTTGCTGATAAAATGTTATGAGGCTGCGGAAAGGATTTGATGCCAGCCATCAAAGGGCTTTATTTTAAAAGCACTGATTTAATGTTTGCAGTTTTCGGTGTATTAAAAGACAGGGAAGGCAAAACATCTGGTGAAACATACAGCTCAAGCAGGATATTGGACAGGGTGTTATAACAGGCATAAGATCTGTGGCGTTAAACGGCCACTCACCGGACATGACAATACTCAGTCGAGCGTCACATCTGTGTAGTTTATACAAATTTTCTGAGTGACACAAACTGCGACAAATTGCGTTTTCTGTGGCTGTCAGGTGCAATGATTACTTTGACGCCACATAGGCAGCCTGTTTTGTGCCTTTGCGTTCTTCTTTTTTGCTTTTCTTTTTTGGGAAAACAAAGCCGTGACATCCTCCACATTAACAGTCTGGAGACACCGTCGCACAAGGTTTGAGTGCGCTTCATGCACACCGCCAATGAACCCTGCCGCCTAGCAACATATCTCATCCCTTTTTTTATCATTCTTTATATTTACAGCCACGTGGGGACCAAAAGTTTGAGGGCAGTGACACATTTTCTGTTGTCTTGGCTCTGCATTAACATTGGATTTGAAATGAATCAGTGACTATGAGGTTAAAGTGTAGACTTTCAGCTTTAATTTGAGGGTTTTTACATACATATCGGGTGAACCGTGTAGCAATTGTAAACCTTTTTATACATATTCCTCCCATTTTAGGGGATGAAAAGTAATTGGACAAATTAACAAATTGGATAGTTTGAGGCCTGTTTGAGGCTTGTTTGATACCTCAGAGCTTTGAGGACTTACAGCCATTTCGACAACTATGTGTTCCATACTGTTCCAGTGTAATTTACAGCCTAATCAAAATAAGCAGCTTGTTTTCATATTCTGGTGAGGACATTGTTTTCTCGTTTCTTCAAGAGCAGGGCACCGTCTCCAGCAGTGCACAGTGGTAGAACCTCTCCTGGATTCTGTGAGCAAATCTGCAGCCGCCCGGTTATCAGTTGTGCTGGGAATTCCTGTGGCCACGTTTGCGCTTTCCTCCATATAAAGCGCAACATTGCATGACATTCTGTGCTCGGAGCGGTGGGAAACACGATTTGGTCATCTTTGTTTTTTATGTTTTCTTTGTTGTGGGTAGAACATTACCAGCGGCCGGTTTCGCAAAGCTGGATAACCGCACTGAGTAAAACCCAGAAGCCTCCCAAATCTGGAATATGGACTGATGTAAAAAAAGAGCTGCCCTACAGGTTGTCTGAACCTCTTCAAATCAACCGAGTCAAATCAAAGCTTAATACACACAACCGTTTCACCCGGTTATTACTGCCTCCACATATTCCGTACAAAGATGTGTACATCTCCAATGAAATGCTACATAATCATGTATAATAATGACACTGTATGGAGGAGACACGGGCTGTACTGCATACGGTCTTCTCGGAAATAGCACTTCAGTGACAAAGTGAAATTACATGCGATTCCGAAGGGAGCAAAACGGAACACTAACGGAGCTAATAGCTGCCGTTGCTGTAGTAACCGTAGAAATTACAGTACTCAGAACACAACTCCCCCATCCGCCTATTCTTATTGTTGCCAGAAAATGTCACTAATGTTAAACGTAATATCTGAGGTATGCGAGTACTCTCTTAAAAAAGTATTCTTGTAAAAATCTGAGGTGCTGCTGTGAAATTTGTTTTACTTGGCTGTGCTTCGATTTAGCTTAATACAGTGTTTTTCAACCCTAGTCGCTTTAAGAGGGTACATCGTCCTTCAATAGATGTAAAAACAATGTAAGAACAATTAGCAGCTCATCGCAATACAGAGCTTGTTGTTATGGTTATTATTAACACAAACTAGTATACACAGTGTGTCCCCAGGACCAGGGTTGAGAAACACTGGCCTAATAGAACAGATGCAGGGGTGATATCTCTCCCAGCATCCAACATGTGGGCTCGGTCTTCACCGGTCTTGTTACTTGACGTTGTTTTACGAGCTGGACTAACATGACCGTGTGCATGCTGCGGATCAGCAGGGCGGAACCCCAAAGGGCCGCCACCGCACCCCGCACAGCACCGGGGGCACCAGATGAAATGTGTGCGGCCCCATTGGCCCATGACTCCGGCTACACACCTCCACTCCAACTCGTGCAGAAACCGGTGACCGTGGCAAGCCTTTCAAACTGTAAGGAACACATTATTTTTATTTATTGTTTTTTTTTTTTCTCCATTCTCAAACTCATAAAAAGGTTGGCCATGGCAAGCCTGGCAGGCAATCTCAGCCATTTTATTTGCAATAAAAGTTAATGGATGGAATGAGCTGATTGCCCAAGCTTTCCGTCACTAGCTGTGACAGGAAAGGGTCAGACGACGCTGCTCCACCAATTAGCCCCAAAGCCGACCCATCACCACTATGGCGTTTCAGACTTAATTAATTATCGCCGGATCAACTCCATAAAATATTCTAATGGCTGAGATTGTGTGGAACCACCCTGCAAGTGAACTGTCCCGTGTTAAATTGCATCACCGTTTTGTTTAAACACAGGAAGAAAATTAGGCTTAATGTAATGCGCTTTGAGCAGTCATGAAGAAGCAATGAACCCACGCATGTGTCTTTTAGGGTTACTTCTCCAGCCCTCCTGCCACCTAGTGGTAAAACAAGGAACTGGCATTAATTTGGGGAGAGATTAGGAGAGTGAGTAGATGATTGGGTGAGAGACAGTGTGAATTATCTTGAGTGTGTGATTGAGAGAGAGTGGGTTGGTGTATGAGTAGCTAGATGACTGGATAATTGAGTGTGGGTGAGTGTATGAATGAGTGAATGAGGGGATGGGTCTATAACTGACTGAATGAGTGAGTGAGTGAGACGATGATTGAACGGGGAGGCGTATGAATGTGAGTGAGTATGTGAGTGGGTGTATGAGTGCAGGGGGGACTATTCAGATTCAGTGGCTGTTTCCTGCTGTCATGTTAATTAACTGAACAATGCACACCATGTTGATTACAATTTCTGCGTTTGGCACAGATACAGCTCTCAATTGTATTCACTATTTACCCAGAGTGAAGTGTGGTTTCTTCAGGAATTGTGTGTGTGTGTGTGTGTGTGTGTGTGTGTTTGTGTGTTTGCACGTGAAGAACAATCAAAAAAACAATACAGTCATGAACATGTATATTGCTGTACGATCACTTGCAGTTTAGAGTATTTGAGTGAAAGCTACTGCTTATTAATACTGAAAGGAAAGTAGAAGCTGTTTCTCAAATAGTTGTAAACACAAAATTTTTAGTGTCTAAGAAGAGAGGATTAGACAGTGGCAGAGTCACTTTTAATAAACTGTAAAAGCAGTTGAACACAAACAGGCTCAATACACTATCCTAGAACAAGTGAAGTGATCTCCAGCAGCCAGTTCCTCAAAACCACAACCCTTAAAGTATTTCATCAGAAGAGTCTCATTTTTCCATCTGCATATTTATAGACCATGGAGAGCCTTAAGAACCTGGAAGCCTGAGTCTGTCGCCCCATGTTCCCCAGAATCTTTAAGACAATTGGTGGATTTACTTTCAACCACTGTGGGGTTTGAGAGGAAAAGAGATTTATTAAGAGATTTTGTGGCACATAGAGGAACTCCATCCATCCATCCATCCATCTTCGCCCGCTTATCCGAAATCGGGTCGCGGAGGTAGCAGTTCCATCAGGGGGCCCCAAACTTCCCTTTCCTTGGCCACATTAACCAACTCTGACTGGGGGATCCCAAGGCGTTCCCAGGCTAGCGTGGAGATATAATCCCTCCACCTAGTCCTCGGTCTACCCCGTGGTCTCCTCCCAGCAGGACGTGCCTGGAACACCTCCCTAGGGAGGCGACCAGGTGGCATCCTTACAAGATGCCCGAACCACCTCAACTGGCTCCTTTCTATGCAAAGGAGCAGCGGCTCGACCCCGAGTCCCTCACGGATGACTGAGCTTCTCACCTTATCCCTAAGGGAGATGCCAGCCACCCTCCTGAGGAACCCCATTTCGGCCGCTTGTATCCGCGATCTTGTTCTTTCGGTCATGACCCACCCTTCATGACCATAGGTGAGAGTAGGAACGAAGATTGACCGGTAGATCAAGAGCTTTGCCTTCTGGCTCAGCTCTCTTTTCGTCACAACGGAACTCAAAGTGGTGAAATCCCCATAGCACACCTGCCATTTTGTATCTCATGGGCGTTTCCTACACACTGACATGCCTGACTCACAGGCAGCCATCTTTCTTTCATGGATGTTACCCTGTTTTTTTGTTTTTTTTGGTTTAAATTCACCGTTCTGTCATCGATCATTTTGTGATGGCAATGGTCTCACTTCTGTCAACGTTGACAGTTTTACAGAGGGATAGAATTTGCAGTTCAGTGCATTCAACTTTGCATCTTGGCACTTTAGCTGTGCAGCAGCCTATCACAACACTCACTCACAATTTACCCAGAACACACCTGGCTGGATTGTCTTCCCAAAATAAACCTTTTATTTGTTTCCCTCTTTTTAATTTTTATTTTTGGTAGAAAAACTTCTGCAAAAATAACAATGCTATCACTTTCAAATATTTTACAACCTGATTTTAACACATCCATTGATGCACTTTTCCCGATTCCCCGTCCCACTACAGACACACAGCGCAAAAAAACAAAAGCGCAAAAAAGACAAAAGCCTGACACAACAAAACACATTCAAATGAACAAACACGAACAGAGACGAGAGACAGCTGGACTACATTTCGCCATTGCAGCGCCATGTGACGTCAGCTATGTGTAGCTATGAGGGCCAAGGAGTGGCAAAGCATTTACTAATGTCTAATCAACTAATTACTAATCAAAATAAATGTCTTAAGCTAAAACAAGGACCATGTACAAGGTTTAAACGTTTGTCATGTGAGTTTCGTGTTTGTTAATTTGAATGTGTTTTGTTGTGTCAGACTTTTGTTTTTGTTTTTTTCATGCGCTGTGTGTCTGTAGTGGGACGGGAAAGCGGGCTGATTGATCAATTCACTTGATTGATGTAATGATTCTGCTGGATGTCTTTGTTTGATGTTTGTTTGTGTGTTGTGGGTCTGCCCCACTGTCTATGTCTTTTTTGTTGCTGCTGGGGCTACAACTGAAGTTTCCTAGCGGGAAAATAAAAGTTGATATGAGAGTTTAGGCTTTGTACTGCAATTTTATTGCCAGGTACAGATCAATGCCAACACAAAAAAAAAAATGTAGCGGTGCCAACATATAAAAATCACAGAGCATAAAATCACATTTGTAAATACTGTACAGCATAACAGTAATATGATGATCGCATCAAAAGTATAGCAAAAGTACCATGAAGTAGATCTGGCTATGCTATGAACAATTCTCAGAATTTTGCCATAAAGACACAGGCATTCATTTTGTAGCTTAAAATGTAATTTGGTTTCAATTAATCGCATTTCAATAAAATAAATAAAATAAAATTGTAAATCAATTACATCTCGAGTTAAGTTGCATATTTTCACATATTTAACCAGAGGTTTTTGCATTTTAGAGTTATGTGCCCATAGGCTCAACCCTGGAGTGTTGAACCCTCACAATAGAGTTTTTAAATAGATATGGAGGTATAGTTGTGTTGACTGTTATTAATATGTAATGTACTTGTTGAATGTACTTGACATCCAGCTGGTCCACCTTGCTCTTGCTGGTCACCATCGTCCAACTTTATCTGTTCACCAGCTACCAGCTTATCCAATTACCAGCTGTTTTACAAACCTAGCTTTAGCTGTTCATTGGCTACCAACTACCAGCTACCATGCTTCACAAACCTAGCTCTAGCTGGTCATTTTGGTTGCAAGTTACCAGCATAAGAAGTTTTTTTCAAGCAGGGATGTCAGTTCACCTCATCAAGCTGTTCAAGCTGCTACCTACACAGACCTACAAAGTCTGAAAATTTTATTAATTTTGGGCTACAGCTGATGAGCTGTGACATCGCAGAAGGACTGTTGGTTACATTTGATTCCCACAGCAAAATCACATTTCTCTTTGTAGGACAGTGTCCAAACTTTAAGCTTTCAGTTGATTGATATGCATTTTTTATGCACTCTATCAAAATCATGCACCTTGAAATGAGCTCAGCGTGAAATGAATCAAACAACAAATCTTTATCTGTCAAAAGAGGTCCAATAAAGTGTGAAGAAGGTGCAGTGAATACATAAATTGTGATTTTCAAAAACTGGACAGATGTGAAATATTGTGAGTACAGTTACTGTAGCTGGGAAGCAGGTGGCTCATTACTGCTCAAATAGAAAATGCATGCGAAATATGATATCCCAAGCCACCCATTGCAACAGCAGATCGAGGTGATTTCAAGGTGGCACTTTTCGATGCTGATCATGTAAACAAGCACACCGCTCACCGGCCCCTATGATGGGACCATGGTCTTGTGGATAATGGAACCAAATCTGATGCAACTCTCGTCTGGATAGTAGAGGGTTGATGCATCTGTGCACATTGGATGCATTGTGCTATGGCACATTTGTTGGAACTTTTGTATGGTAGAGCTTTCAGCAAAATCAATTCCCGTATGTCTCGTGATCATTTTAAAAAGCAATCATACGTCCATTGACTTAGAGCAGAATATCTTGCTCATACCAGTTCTCATCTTTAGTTGATGTAGTGGTGGTTGAGGCCATTTTATTCAAACAGATTTGTGACACTGAGACATTTAAATTGACTTTTAAAAGTAATGCCTGCTGTTTAAATGGGCTATCAGTTTGTTTTCACACACATCCTTGACGTGATTAATAATTTACAGGGTTTCTGGGATCTGCACAATGCATGATGATATTTCATCCTTGGTTCCTTAAGCCTATTTTATAACACAGCGTTATTATTATCCTCATCCAATAGCAGTGATCAATGATACTTGCCCTTGCATATTTCATTAATATTTTAGCAATCTTAGGTGAAGAGCTTGGTTAAAATTCAAAAAAGAATACACAGCCAATGAGCTGCAGACACTGGAATAAAATCTAAAAAGTAAAGGAAAGAGTTGAACACTCATTCTCCATCTGCTGCCATGTATTAACGTCCAACGTTTCAGCAAATGATAAAGGCTCTTTGCTGAAACATTGGTGGTTAATAAGTCATAAGGCATATGAAGAGCTTGGTTAAGACCACTGTCAACGTCTAGGAGTGGAAACTGAAACGGTCTCCGCCCACTTCACTCCGCGGCTCTGGGGTCTGAGACGGGAGATGTACGGAAGCATGTTCGGCCAGATTGGGGCCTGGGCGGAGCAGTGTTTGTGACAGGTTTGGCACGCACCTCTGTAAGGCTTAATTAAGTCCATTATGATAATAACAAATTGATGATTCCCTGCGAGGCAGCTGCAGTCACCTGTACGGAGGTCCCTAACAGACAGGCCCATAATGCGAGCCGACAGCCTGTCGTCTCTCTCCCTGGCCCAGGCACAAGCTGATCAGTCCTGCTGGGAGGCCTTTGTTTGTGTGGACCGAACGCCAGCCCAGTAATCCCGCCACCGACCGCCACCTGCTACTCTCCACGGGCTGAGGCAGAGCTGCTCTGTGGACACGAGAAACATTTCCTTCCCCAGGAGAGGGGCGTGTGTGTGAGCATGTGTTTATGTGTATGTACGTGATATGTTATGTTCACGTATGGGTTTGGGTATGCACGTGGGCTATTTTTGTATTTGGTGTGTGTGTTTGTATTTGTGTGAATGCTCTGTTCACTCTTTATCTCTTCCCCACTGTAATTCTCTCTCTAACATGTTTGCCTTGGCTATCAGGAAATCGCTGCAGTCCGATATTATCAGTCAACAGTGCAGCGGGTGTCCAACCCAAGTCTCGTTGGTTGTGTTATTACTCAGAGTGAAAATAAACATTTTTGTAATGTTTCCCTGCTCCCAGCAGAGTGTAGGAAAATGCTTTTCCTCACACACACAAAGAACAGCCGATATCTTCCCCGGCGTTCCACTATCTGCCCTACGTCTGACTGAACCCCCCACCCCCCCCCCCCCCCCCCCCCTTCCATTCGCATCTCTCGTCCTCTTACTCTCTATTTTTGCCTACAGAAGCACTTATAAAATTCAATGTTCCCAAAGAGATGCTAGCAAATCATGGTAGGGCCTTGTTATATATACAGTATATGCCTGTCGTATACCTTGGAATTAGATGGCCCTGTGCCTTTCATTTCACTTCACTTATCTGGGTGCTTTTAATGGTCGAAGCTGAAATTATTATGCTACAAAACCAATTTACATTCAGCCCTTGAGGAGACAGGTCTTGCTCCTGTTTAACATAGTAAATATATTTTTATTCTTAATACAGCTCAGAAGAGCGAACCTGAGGAAGGACTGCCGAAGGACTGTCTCTCTCTTGTTTGTTTGTGCTTCTAATTAAATTTTTGATAACTTTAAATAATATATTTATAATAAGGTTGTTCCTGTGTTGAGTGTGCGGTTTACACTGAACCGTCAATTATTGGACAAAGCTCAGTGTGCCACTTCTTTTTTGGACGTACTCTTGCTGCAACCTGCACCTCTATTGAAGAAAGACGTGTGAATTGAACTATTTTTCTGTTGGTATTCTTACTACATGTTGCTTATATTGAAGAAAGGAAACCAAGCAATATAAGAGAATACCTTTTGTGATAAAAAGCTTGTTTTTTTCTGAAGCACATTTTGCCATGAAAATAATTCATGAGTAGGTTTTTTGGAATGTTTTTTTCTAAATTTTATGTAAGTGTACTAAACCTACATTGATTGTTACATCAGCATTATAATGTTCACTTAAGAACATTCTAATCACATATTTGTGATCTTACGCCTTACAG
The DNA here is from genome assembly GCA_022702515.1 of Ilyophis sp. 1 JC-2022. Classification (NCBI taxonomy): domain Eukaryota; kingdom Metazoa; phylum Chordata; class Actinopteri; order Anguilliformes; family Synaphobranchidae; genus Ilyophis; species Ilyophis sp. 1 JC-2022. The sequence goes on from CM040404.1 coordinate 30,115,767, forward strand.
GGCTAAAAAGAGTTTATCCTGCCTTGGTTATGTGTCCACGCTGATTTACTTTCTGTCCACAGGGAGGAGTCCATCATGTCCACATACTTCGAGACGGTGGATGACCTGCTTTCCTCCTTTGGGCCCGTGCGGGACTGCTCCAAAAACAACGGCGGCTGCAAGAAGAACTTCAAGTGTGTGACGGATCGGCGGGTGGACTCCTCTGGCTGCATGGTACGGAGAATCTAAAGGTTTTTTTTTCTGCATCTAAAGCTGGTGCTGTCGGTACTAAAGACGTGATTTTAAGTGGGACCTGTTTGAGCACAATGGGAAGATGATAACGTAGGCGAGGTTGCAATTCTGAGGGCTGTGTGTACTTCGATTCCTATACTTGCTTTTTTGCCATCATTGTTTGTTTCTTTTTTCTGCGTCTTAAATGCTTGTTTTGTATTCGTTGCCCTTTGTGAAATGCTTTGAGCACATGTGAAAGACACTAAGGAAATAAAGTTAATTATTAAGTAGTTACGGGAGAGTGAGGCTTTCATTAGCCAATGACATGGGTGGAGCCATCGTAGATCGCATTGTTTTGCAATTAGCAAAGTCTTTTGATTGGTAATAGCACAGGGAAGTTCCACCCACTGGTGTTCAGAGACGGTTTCTCTCCTGTCTGGTGCCAGTAGGTTCAGGAGCACGTAGCCTTAGCTGTCAGAGTGGAACTAATATTCTTCAATAAACACAGACCTACTTATATCTGACCTCTGGTGTAGAGACCATGAAATCAAGTCAGGTCAAACATTACTTGGGCTGTTCATAAAATGTTATTTGGCTCGTTATTCGCGCACTATGACACAAACACGCACACACAAAACATACACATACACCTATTTGCATGCTCGCACAATCAGAAACACACGTAGGATGAATCCCAAACTGAGCCCTCTGGACTTGTGGACTGCGGACTTGCAGACTTGAATGTTATATTTCCAGGGGCAGGTAAGTCTGCATTGACACGCACTTGCAAAAAGGGTGGGTAGAGGGAGCGAAAAGTCAGCATAAGAGCACGTGCCAGAAACACTGATTTGACATCGGGAGGGCCCTAAGCACTCATGGACTTAACGAGAACGTGCCTTTGAGTCCACGAGTCTGCGAGTCCGGAGAACGGGTTTCAGCCGTGAACACATAGCCTACACACTGCTTCCTCCTCGGCTTCTTGGCCGGCTGAAGACTGTCTGGTCTCCAGCTCTGAGCCCTGATGGGGTTAGATAAATAAAGACAGACATTAATGGCACTGTCCTCTTCTGAACAAGGATTTACAGTCCTGGAGACTGCTGGGGGCGTGTGGGTGGGGTCCAGTCATAAAACAATTAAGCTGATAGGGCTGAAATCCGTCCGTGACGGACAGCCGGATCTTTACAGGGGGCAGGGCAGTGCTGTACTCAGACTATGGCCATAATTGTGTTTGGCAGACAGAGTGATGGTTATTGGCAGATTTACACTTACAGGAAGTTTAGCTCCAGCAGCAAATCGACGAGGATTTAGTTATATTACTATCATCCCTCTAACTCATCCCTTTTTACTCCTCCCAGCTTCCCTATCTCTTTGTGTCTTTTGTCCATCAGCCTGTATGTCTTCCTAACGCAGCTAAGTCAAGAAAGGTTGTCTGTGAGAATTCATTTTGGCTGTTCAATCTTCACACTATTTGTCCGTATAGGGCAACTTTAGACCAGGTAAGCCATAGCCTCATGAGACCCGGCAATTCATTTTTGTTCAGTGTAGGGGACATAAGTCTGGTCTTAATCTCAAGAACCATATATTCTACTTTGCTGAAATCTACACGACAAGGAACATCCAATAAAAAATAATATTTTTACTGCAATATGTTTGTGTCATCCATGATACTTCAAATTAAAATACTTATTTTTTTGCCAGGTCTCAAGAGGATGTAGTACTGATTTCTAAAGCAGCAGGCACACAGACATCTAAAAGATCTCAAAACAAGCTGGAAGATCAAGCCACAAAAGGCTTTAGTATCATAACGGGCCTTTGTGTCTTGAGCTAGATTCTGAAAATCCAGTTCTGAAACTTGAATGAAGTAGTTCCTTCTGTTTGACTGAAAAGTAAACGGACACACATCTTTATAATGATGTGTAACGTGTTGGTGTCCAGGCCTAAACACTGGTGCCACAACTAGAGAAAGAAGCCACATTTATTACTTATTTTTATTATTTCTATTTTCATTTTAACTTTATTTTTACTATTATTATTGTATTTTACCATGGAACGTTTATAGTGGACAAAATTGCACTGAATATTTTATTTTTCCTGGTTCTGTTTTTTTTCGCTTAAATGTGTCCCAGATTGCTTGTTTATCCCCCTAAGTGAGTCAAGATCACAACATTTAGAAAAAAAAAATGCACTGCACACCTTCAACCTTCACAAGGACATCATTTACAAGTCTGCCTTTGGTGCCATTGTGCAGCTAAAAGCCGCACTAACCAGAAGGTTGCAGGATCAAAACCCCCTACTGAGCGCTTCTGTACCCTTGAAACGTGACACTTGAACAACACTGCTTCGGTAAACATCCATCTGGATAAATGAATAGAAGGTAACATGTAAACTAAAAAGTCACCTTAGATAAGCACAACCGCCAAGAAAATAAATTGGAAAAAGAAAGTAAGTACAAGTCACATCTTACGGGTGATTCAGAGATTAGATTTTCATCACTATTTCTTCCTAGACTGCTTCCCAGAGGAATAGCTCTGGCACTTCATTCCACTGGAAGGGCATTTGTTGTTATGTATGTCCAATTCAGTCCAGTTAATGACCCACTGCATGTCAATATCCATTTGTCCTGCTCTGACTTCTGGCCACCGATGGAAACCCATATAGTGTGCAGAGTCTCAGAGTTATTTCTAGGGTTTTTGTACTCTGAGTAAGGTTTCGTCAAGCAACCCCAATCACATAAAGCAGACTTACCTCTAACCACCCTGACCAGCCTGATTCACTGATAGGCTGTTTTCTCATACCATAATGCCTTCCATCACGATTAGGGTTCTTTTTGATGTTGTTTTGTTAGTAACTTTTAGTAGTTTTATTATCAGTGACTACAACACCAACAACAATAACAAAAAAAGATGGAATAGTTTAGGAAAGAAGCAACTCCCAAGGCAATATGCCCTTTTTTCCCAAAAGAATGTGAACAACTTTCTGATTTAATTTAATGCTGATCTCTGATAAAAATGTGCAAAATGTTTTTTCTGAGCAGAAAACCAAATGCCCATTCAAAATTGCTGTTTAACTGCACTCAACAAACATGCATTGTGGCTAAATTAAATGTGGCATCACGATTAAAACCTTTATTATGGTGTTTTTAACATGGTGGTGATCGCCCACAATCTGCTCATATGAATTGAATGCGTCAGTTTGATAACTTTTATTTTGAAAAAGTTAGTCCTATTGTTGACTCGCCCACCTCCAGTAGCTCGGGACAGCTTTTGTGAGGCTTCTGCTCTGATATGAGCTGTGGAGAGGAAACTCATAAAAGTGTGGGTTTATAATACATTCCATTGCTGATGGCATTCTAGTCCTTCCTACAAAGCTTCTGTTACATTGCAAGCTTATCTTTTTTTTACTGAATGTGGTCAAATGAGAAATACTTCTCAAAGTTTTTAAAAGGAATACAATTATCTATAATCTAGCTGCAAAATGTAGAATCTGATTAATCATAGCTAAATCCATACTCAGAAGTGCTATGTAATATTTATCATTCAGCTATTTGGGTGTTAAGCACTCTTAACACTTCTACCCTAAAGGCCAATTCATAGTCACCAAAAAAAGTATGTGTATGTGTATGCCCGTCCGCACGGTCGGCGCGGACCTAAATTACATCATAACGGACCCAAAACGAATTCTAAGCAAACTTCCACCTAGGCATTCCACGCAGCAGCCGTTTTTCTTACACACGTACCTTCTCCGTATCATAATCTTCTTCCATGAAGGACGCCGTTGTTGTTTGTTGACAAAGGGTGGTTGGTACGCTTGACTATGAAAGGCAACAATTCACGGACAGTCGGGTGGACTGTTCATCCGCATACGTGTCTGTTCCCTGTTTTAAACATTCTGTAAGCACCTTAAGGGCCTGCATTTCTAAGATCTTTAGCGGGTGCAAAACCATTTAGCACACGCAAAACCAATAACATGAGCAATTATTTGTTACGTTATTTGTTTTGCACCAATCATTGGTTGTGTTATTAGTTTTGCATGTGCTAAAAGGTTTTGCCCAAGTAGTAAACCAGGCCCTTAACGTGCTTACAGAGTGTTTAAGGAGGCCAATCATACCCTAAGAGTACTCAAACACCTTTACACCATACTAAGTGAAGCCATCATATGTGGTGGCGGTATCATATGGTGGCAGTGTAGTATAATGGGTAGGAACTGGGCTTGTAACCCAAAAGTTGCAGGGTCAATTCCCAGGTGAGACCCAGCCATTGTACCCTTGAGCAAAGTGTTTAACCTAAATTGCTTCAGTGTATGTCCAGCTGTAAAAATGGATAGTCTGCAAAAGTATGTTTAAAGTTGAGTAAGGCACTCTGGATAAGAGTATTTGCTAAATGCCAGTGACGTAGCATCAGTGGCTCTCTCCTTTGAGCCAGTCATTGTGTCTTGCTGCAGGCACTTTGTTCTGTAAAGTCAGTAAAGTGATTGACACCTCACGGTAAGCCCATGAAAGCTCACCATGCCTTCACTACCCTACACTGTTCCTGTTCTTCTGCTTGGAGCATTATGTCCCAATCACTTCTAGCTCTTCGGCTGGTGAAGGACACACCTGCTGGCTCACGCTGCCCAGCCCACACAGATAGCAGTCCCTGGCAGATGCGTCCTGGCTCGGAGGCGACAGCTTTTGGATGCCTGCGCCAATGTGCCAGGTCCTCATCCATCTTGCCAATTTGGCTGCCCACCAGGCTGGGTGGGGGTGGTATCGGCTTTGTGGATTGGGACGGTAGGGACTTTGGCACTTTGTGGATTGGGACAGTATTGACTTTGGCACCTTGGTCTTTTCACTCGATAATTGTCTTCACTGGACTAATCTGTTCCAGCCCTTTTTAATAAGTTCCTTCATCTCCATCGCTGGTTTTAACACGGTTGCAGCTGCAGTTTTCTCGTCTGGGTGTGTGTGTGTGGTTCTGCTCTGGTGGCTGTGCTCTGTGTTACACAGTGTCCGTGCACTGATGGAAAATGCACAGGAGTAAGAGAACACTGACAGAATGGCGTATATAGCAAGGTTTTAACGTGTGTTTTTGTTGTGCGTCTGCGGTTTATGTACAAGTGTGTGTGTGTCTGAGATGTGTGTGTGTGTGTGTGTGTGTGGGTTTATGGTGGGGGGTTCAACCAGTGTAGGAGTGATTGACAGCAGCACATGGGAGCAGTCAATTAAGGAGTTTATACATGCAGGTCATACCAGTATTCTTATATTATGTTCTTGTTAGCTTAATCATCTTGACCAGATCTTTCCTTCGTAATCTGTTCCAGTGCAGAGGAAGATTGGTCTGTCAGTGTGTGGGATGTAAGTGGGAGTCATGTTGAGACAGAATCTTGCAGATAAAAATTATTAAATTATAATTCGGTCTGTCACAGCCCAGGTTTTGAACTTTACATTAAAGCAGCTTTGCGGTAGGCTTTGGAAAGATTTTAAAAAGTCTCTTTTTATTTTTTGTCTTCATAACTCTAATAAGGAGTTCTTGCCTGTAGAACAAAATAGCAAACAATTTGTGATGATGCCAGGCCAGTGATTTTTATGCCGTTTAATGCTAATAACTTATTTCCCCCCAGACCTATTAAGAAAGTTCCTCTCTCTGATGTCTTCCACACAAGAGTCAGATGCAATATAAAGTTTGAACTTTAAAGTGAGTAAAGACTAAGCAAACAATAAGCAGCTACCAATGCTCCGGAGACGAAATATCAGATCTATACAATCACTCTTGTTCCCATGCCCAGTTATTCCCAGGGTAGCTCTGCTGTAGCATCATTGTATTTTGATCATGTCACTATTTCAGAATCCTTCTGTAAAATTACTCAATAAAACGAACAATGTCCTCTGCTGTGTCTGTGTGTGTGTGTGTGTGTGTGTGAGAGAGAGAGAGAGAGGTAGCAAATGTGTGCATGTGTGTGCGCTTGTGTTTGCTTATGTGTGTGTGTGCGTGTACATGTGTGAGTGTCTGTATTTGGGTTTGTGTGTTAAACTCCCACACACACACACGCACACACAACCTTGTTCAGTGTTTGCCATTTCTTCAGCAGCGCATACCCCAGCATATGCCACGCAGTGTTTCAGGGAAACTGAGACGCCGCGGCCGGATGGGCGAGAATGGAGAGTGTGCGCGGCTTTCTAAATCAGATGTTTATTTCCAGGGATTCATTAGGTGTAGCGGAATGTGTGTGCAATACCAATGAGTCTTAGCTCGTCCGCTTATGAACTCTTCTGCCATGAGCTCTCTTCCCGCCGGGCACCGCTGTGGCTAGCGAGTCTGTAATGCTTTTCTCCCATTTCTCTTCCCGCCATCTTTGATTTATATGCAGTTTAAGTGTGTACAACAGATTGAAGATGGAGGAACCACTCAGCCAACTGTAGGTGCTCAGCACAAGGCAAAATAAAGCTTGTATGACCCTGATGAATCCTTCAAAGTAGTTTGTCTCTCAACACATCTGGAGTGCTGTTAAAGCCGGAAATGCTTGAGAGTTCCTCCTTACTTGGCGCATAATTGTGTATTGATTGACACTCCAGGATTGTCGCAGCTCTAGGTCTGGATTCCAAATAATGGCCTGTACAATGTCGAAAATACTCTTCTTCCCGGTGGGGTGGAGGAAGCGCGAAAGAAGACACACCGTGATGATGATGAGTTGCCCCGTTCTCTCTCCGTTTACACCTTGATTTTTTTTTCAACGTCTCTCCGAGGAGCGACATTGCGAAACTTGAGGCGTCGCCACCGGGCACCAAACAGACTTGCCGAGCGCCAAATTTCCAGCCTCTGACTCTAGCCCTTTGCCCCCCCCCGGTGAAATCACAGGCAGACTGGGACGTGTTCTCGCACGCAAATCAGAACTTGACGCTTGTTCTTTTTTTTCGCCCTTGTTTATTTATTTTTTGTATTTTGATAACTTTTTTTTGAATGTGCCATGTTACTCACGTTACTCTTTTGAACAAGGATAATTACAGCATATTGGACCTTCTGCCTATCAGGATGAACCAGTGTTGGAGCATGCGATTTCAGTGAACACCCAGCGTACCATTTTGCTAAAAAAAATTATCTGTATGTGTGTGTGTCGTTGGGTCACCACATGAATATAGTGGTTGCAATTCCTTCTCTGCGCCCCCAACAGGGGAATCTAGGAGACCCAGGAGAATGTTCTGGAACAAGGACACTCGAGGTCCCGTATGGATATGTGACGGGTGACAAAAAGATTCATGGCCCCCCCACAGATTGCCTGGCACCCTATTAACTGGGGTTGATGGGACAAGATTGGCTGTCTGAAAAGAAAAGGCAGCCAGCGGTGATTGATCACGTCGAGCGTCAGAAGGTTCTCTAAAGATCACAGGCAGCGCGATTGCTGATGAATAAAACAAAGGATTTTATCTGCCCACTCTGCTAACTGATGCTTCTCTGCCTGCGGTACCTTCCTCAAACTCGACGGTTTGAATTTGATCTGAACACCCGTTTTATTGTATTTTCTGCTTGCTTCAGTCGAGTACCGGCATGTTCTTCTTTCTCTATGTGTTTTTTGTCCTTTCATGAATGGATTTGTCTTGACTGGGTTGAGACTAGTGGGTACTTTGAGATGCATATAATGCCAATACATACAAAGCTCTTGCAAAGCATACACATTCACACATGTACACATGCATAATCTCAAATATAATCTTTTCCACAGTGGTAGTACAGTAGTATAATTGTTGATGCTTTCAGGATTTTCGACCAGTTTATCTACACAGTATTCAACCTTGCATTAAAATATGCAAAATTACCTTCCATAAGTGAATCATTTTAAAAAGCTCTGGTTTTAGTTTTCTTTATCAAATCACAAAGCAGGTTTGAAGCCCTCTTGGGATTCAGGGCACACTCATTAAGCCATTACTCATCAACAAATCTGTGTTGCATTAGCCATTTAGCATAATATTCTTCCGTTTTCATGGAGCAGCATACCCCCGCACCCCCCCTCCCCCCCCGCCTGTCCTCGTGCTCTGGTCTGTCTTTCAGACAGGTGCAGTGTCAAATGCTGGCCTCCCAGCACCCTGCTTGCGAGGCGGGAAAACACTCCGCTATGGTTTGCCCCACCAAACCTCTCATTTTCATACATTTAAATAATTACAGTTTATTTTTGAATACATTTTCATAATTCTGCCTTCACAGCTTCGCTGCTGCCATTTAGGAGAGCGGATCGGCAGCACTTTTGGGATGCGGGCGTGTCTGAGATGGCAGATGAGAAACTGTATCTGACTCATTCTACCTCTACCTGGCACAGTTGGACAGCTGTCTGTCTGTGGGAGACACCTGAGTGACTTTTTATATTTTTACATGGCCAATTGACCATCTGCGGTCGCTAGTGAGCGATGAAATGCTGCAATCCTGACCTTCTTGAGTTTCCCCCTTCCCCAGAATGATGCTAGAGGAGGCCCAACACGTGGAGCTGCCAGCCACTTTTGGAACTGGCACACACTGCTAGCAAATCCCAGAACAGTGCCCTAACAGGATGAGCCACCCAGCAGCTCTGACTGACATAGTCTTCATTGGCAGAGATACAACAGTAAACCTTCAATGGCGTAACCTTGATGTAAAAGACTGGCAGGGGTGGGGGTACTTTGCTGCGATGTGTAAATTAAGTTACTGTGGAAATGAGGTCATTTATTTTGCCGTGTAGAGATAAGGTGTTGCAGGTTTCAATCCTGGCCAAGGCACCAATATTGTGGTAAGGTCTGTAAGTGTGGAAGTGAGTTTTTATTTTCAATGCGCCGCTTACCATTGCAATAGCTTTTATTGATGCTCTGAGAGAATCCTCCCTGCCTTCCACCTACAGCAGACAGCACAGAGAAATAGCATGTGGACGCATTGGAATCGCAGGAAGTGTTGCGAGTGAGTGAGAGGTGCAATCAATCGCCTCCTTTCCCTCCTGCTGTGACAGAACATCGGGGTACGTGGCAAAGAACAAAATAAGCCAAGAGAACAAAATAAGCCAAGAGTGCAAAATCAGCACTCTCCTGCCTCAGCACCGTCCTCCGCAATCAATGGCTTAAGACCTCTTCTCCCAGCTGCTGAACACCGGACTCCTGAGTAATAAGGGCTCAATTCACAATGGGGGGAAAAAAAAACTGATTAGTAAATTATGTCAGAGGTCAAAGGTCAGATGGACTTGATGGAGAGGGGAAAAAAGAGGGACAGGAAATCGGAGGCGACGCTGCTCTATGAGAGCCTGAGAAGAGCTGGGCGCTATTGGATTTGATTGTCTGGCGTACTTATGCCTCACACTCCAGTCCAGGCACTGGACCTGCAGGAAAGATCACGTTGAGGTCCAGGAAAAGGAGTGGGGTTGGGGGTGGGGGGTGAAATCAATTTGGCTCCAAGTGCACATTAAAGTAGAATAACAGTGTGTTCACTTACTGCATTCCCAACTGGCTGCAGAGTGTTGGTAGGATATTATGCAAAAGTTTCTTGTTTCATCTGCTTCATGTTTGCATTAATGAGCTAGAATTATTCCTGTTCAGTGCCCACATGCCCCAGAGAAATATCTCTCCCTCTGTCTCTCCCCCTCTGTCTTCTGTCCTCTCTCCTACCTTTTATTCTCTCTCTCTAACTCACTCTCCTTTCTCTCACTCTATCTTTCTGTCTGTCTCTCCAATTTTCTAAACCCCCTCACCTCTCTTGCTTTCTCTCTCCTCCCTCCCATTTCTTTGTCTCTCTCCTCCAATTTTCTCAACCCCCCTCACCTCTCTCTTGCTTTCTCTCTCCTCCCGCTCTTTCTCTCTCTGTCTGTCTCTTCTCCAATTTTCTAAACCCCACTCACCTCTCTTGCTTTTTCTAAACCCCCCTCACCTATCTCTTGCTTTCTCTCTCCTAAACCCCCCCCTCTCTCTCTCTCTCTCTCTCTCTCTCTCTCTCTCTCTCTGTCTGTCTCACATAGAAGTCATGCTGATTATGCCACTGATAATCAATTCTCACCTGGTGTAATTCAGAATTGACTCTGAGAAAAATGGCATCAAATAAATAATCTATGTGAAAGGCAAACCTTACGAAGGAGAGCCAGCGAACCAGTGATTTATTATGATATTTTACTTTTCCAGAGGAGGTAAAGAACAGGGGTAAAGAGTGTTGTGGATATAAAGCTACATCACTAAGGAGAAAAAAGGATCCTTTTAGATCAAACTAAGATTTGTCAGGAAGACTCTGCTTTGAAAAAAAACTCCATTACGCTAATTGTCGGCGGACTGATTAAGACGTCAGGAAACCCAGGTCTACTTTCTCAAGCTGGGTTTATGTGTGTCTCTCCTCCCATCGATCGTGTGATGCAATACACCGGGGGTAATTAATACCTGATCTCCTATTCTGCTCATAGCCTTTGGTTAGTGCAATTCAAACAGCCCCTCTTCAATGGCGCAGAAATAATGGTGGATTTTTACTGAAATGACTATCGAGCATACACTTCAGCTCTATAGCAGTTTCATGTTATCTTCCATCAGCAATAATACGCTGAATTGTTCTGTTTTCCGTTAAACAAAATGTTTGAATTATTATTATTTTGAAGCTTTGACCTTATGCTGGGGCAGAGATGCGAGATAGAGGAGAGGGGTGGGGCGAACGCTCAGGTAACCGCGGCTCAGAGTTCATGCTGTTTCCTGCCGCCCAGCCGGAGGGGGCGTGGGTTTCATTGTTTACACTTCCCTCCATCGCTGCTGTAGATGAAGGGAGCTCAGCTCTTTATCCTCTCAGCTGGAAGCGGCCTAGCTGTGAGATTGCTGATCTCCGGGGGTTTACTCCTGGTGTGTGTCTCCTCAGACGGAGAGGAAAACAGGCACACCACCCAAACTCCCCCCCGCCCACCCACCAGCCTGCCCGCCCTGGGCAACACACTCAGATTTACAGCCTCTTTTGTATTCCAGAGGAAACATTGGCTCCAGCCAAGCGCTTTTAAAACAATCCCTGCCAACCCACAGAAACAAAAGCAAACAAAACAAAAAAGGCAACAAAACAGAGCTGGAAGTCACGCCAATTAGTGTCAATGGATCCATATTAATTACAAAGTGGCCAATTATGTGTGATTTCCATTTGGCACTTTTTCAAAAAGAGCGCAAACGGCTCTCTGGCTTTATTCAGTTATTTATGAACAGGTCGTACTGAACGGCAGGCAGACTTCTTGCTCATTGCTTGTTGCAAGGGACCAAACTGAAGAACAGGCTGGTAGCGTTGCAGACGAGACCTTTTTTGGAAACCAAAAATTTGTTTGACCTTTTAAAAGGTTGGAGGTCGTCCAACAGAATCTCTCTCCGGCTGTTCAGCCAATTTAATGATAAAACCGGTATTTTGGACACAGGCTTTTCTGAACACAACTGCTTTAGGATGGTTTCTTTCCTTTTCTGCCACTGGAGCTGAGTTGTGACTGCAGGCAGGAGACAACGGGGTCGCTAGAGCCCTCTGGATTTCCCAGACCTGCGTATAATTCTTCTTTTTTTTTTTTTGCTCTGGTGGCTAACTTGTGAAATCTCTTAATTAAAGAGTGAAGAATCTTTTCATCTGTGAAAGTGGTTTCGGGCTGAGTGGTCTTGCAGTTTTGGTGTTCATATTGTCTCTCTCTTTAATCACTGTCTCTTCCATTAGGACAGGCCTGTACACCACAGCTGGGACAGTACACTGACTAGAACTCTCTCTCTCTCTCTCTCTCTCTCTCTCTCTCTCTCTTTCTGTATCTCATTCTCTCTCTCTCTCAATTTCAATTTCAATTTGAAGGTGCTTTATTGGCATTACATGTACTGTGTTGCCAAAGCAAATGTTACAAATAACAACAATAATAATAATAACAATAATCAATAAATAAATAAGAATTAACTCAACTTGTTAGCAAATATACACATAACACGCATACAACATAAACATTATACACATCTCTCTCTCTCTCTCTCTCTTGCTCTCTCTCTCTCCATTACTATGAACTACAACATTAACATATTTTTACATTTTACATATTTAGCATCTTAAGCACAGTGACATAAAGCATGCATGCATATTTAGGCAATGAACAGAGCTGATGCCATGTCATAAGGGTCACAACCAGGAAGTAGTTAATACATAACCTTACAACACAAAGTTAAATGCGCCATGGTAGGTGCAAAACAGGTAATGTGGTGTTATTGAAAAGCAAACGCGTTAGAATAAATTGTTTTAGATTTAGTATTGGAAGGCCTAGTAGTCCCATGCAAATCTTTTTCAAAATTTTGCATTAGGTGAGACAAATGATCACCTAATGAATCCATCTCCTCTCTTTCTAACAATTGGAATTCCTCTTCTCTTGAGTTATTTTCCCTCTCTCTCTCAATTAAATTTAATTATATTTCAATTCAAATGATTTATTGGCATGACATATTTTGAAATATATCTTGCCAAAGCATAATAATCAAAAGTAACAACAACAACAACAATAAATATAGCTGCAAGCAGCAATTAAGCAGTAATTAAGCAATTAAGCAGCGGCCAAAGTGACAAATACATATGTGAATGCAAGAACATACATATGCATGTTCATAATACATTTCTTAGTCAGCCTAGCTAGTTTCAAATGTCATCAAAAAAAAAAGACTTTTAATAAACTCTTTAAAAACAATTTACTTGTGACTAGATGCTAAATGGCAAATTCAGTGCAAATTGGTCAAAGCATCTTGGAGCAGATAGATTTTAACTGTTTTGTAATTTATTCAAAACGGTGGCAAATTCACAATGGCAGGTTAATGAATTCTTAAGCCATGTTTATTTTCTGTGCAAAGCGGGATCTTTTGACACTGAGTTCAGGTCCCAGACTCAAACGCAGCAAAATGTATTAATATCTAATTCTAAAGACTGCTGTTGTACCAGGATAGGGCCAATCCGCAGCTAATTCTGTCAGTTATGCTTGGACCGTTCTTCAAGTGTGCCTAGTTTAATACGAATAAACCAGATGAAAGTGGGAAAAGTAGCATATGAACCAACAAAATCTAAAATGGTCCCCAATTCAAGATGGCGGTGATTGAAACATACATGGCTATAGACGAACTGAGGGGTATAGTCACTGTAGCAAGTTTCAAATCTACGTATATACACTGCTCAAAAAAATTAAGGGAACACTTAATCATCACAGTATAACACCAAGTCAATTAAACCAAACCGGTCATGCTGGATCATCTGTGAAGAGAACGGGGTGCCAATGGCGAACCTGCCAATTCTGGTGTTTTCTGGCAAATGCCAATCGAGCTGCACGGTGCTGGGCTGTGAGCACAGGTCCCACTACAGGATGTCGGGCCCTCATGCCACGCTTATGGAGTCTGTTTCTGACAGTTTGGTTAGAAACATGCACACGAGTAGCCCGCTGGAGGTCATTTTGTAGGGCTCTTGCAGTGCTCCTCCTGTTCCTCCTCGCACAAAGGAGCAGATACCAGACCTGCCGCTGGGTTGTTGCCCTTCTACGGCCCTGTCCAGCTCTTTTTGTGTAATAGTCCATCTCCCGGTATCTCCTCCACTCTCTTAACACTGTGCTGAGAGACACAAACCTTCTTGTGACGGCACATATGGATGTGCCATCCTGGAGGAGCTGGACTATCTGTGCAACCTGAATGGGCTGCAGGTACCGCCTCATGCTACCAGTAGTGACAAGGGCACTAGCAAAATGCAAAACTAGAGAAAAATCAGTCAGGAAGGATAAGGAGAGAGAAATGGTCTGTGGCCACCACCTGCAAAACCATTTACTTTTTGGGGCTTGTCTTGCTGTTTCCTCTCCTGTCCATCTGTTGTCACTTTAATTTGCACCAAAGCAGGTGAAATTGATTCACAATCGTTTTCGCTTCCTAACTGGACAGATCGATATCCCATGGATATGGGATTATACCGTGTTGATTAAGTGTTTCCTTAATTTCTTTGAGCAGTGTATTAAAGCAGTGTATTTTTTTTTTAAGTAAACAAATTTTTGAGCTCTATAGCGCCACACTGTTGGTTATTCAGGCCAAAACTGTGGGGCTGTCTCAGGATTGAGTTATGAATGGACGTACTCATTGTTACATGTTACAATACTGTTTAGATAGAGTTCAACAGGAAAATAAATCAGGACAAACAACCCTTAAAGTGATCCATCCATATCTACTGCATAACTGGCAGCAGAGTGATAGTTAGAGGCTAATTTGATAGCTCAGACCCTTGAGGACCTAGAACCATTTAGCCAACATGTGTTCCATACTGTTCCAGTGTAATTTACAGCTAAATCTAGTCCCACCCTTCAATTCCCATAGAGATCCATTCAAATGCAGAGAGGTTACTTTTAAATTTTTTGATATTTGCACTTGTCATTTTATCTTTTTGCACTTTTGCTGCTGCAATTTTCTAAGACTATAAAATAAATTTTTCTAAATACTGGTTAAGTAGCTTTTTTGGACATTTTAATTAAAGGCGCGACTCTCCTATTGCCACGTTTTCTTGTGGTACAACATGTCCACTTTTGCTGATATTAGGAGCTTGACAGAAGTGCGTGCACAGACTGACACTTTTACTGAACAGAAAATTGAAGCAATTGTGGTGGCTAACATAGCGACTCCCCTCATACAAAGTGAATCCAGTGATGATCTCTTCAGTAACCTCAAAACGTTCCAGCAGAAGAAAAGATTTAATCTACATGGGGCCACACTCAGTAAGTATTTGTGATCCAAACGTACAGTCAAGCCGAAAAGTCTGCACACCCCTTTCACCTTTTCACCTTCACTACGTTTTATTACATTACAGACATATTCTACAATAGATTGAGTTCATGTTTTGTCTCAAAATTCTACACAAAATAGCCCATAATGAATAAGTGAAAACAGGTTTTTAGACATTTGTGCTAATTTATTAAAAACTTTAATGTTAAATATCATATGTACACAAGTGTGCACACCCTTTGATATGACACCCAAAAGTGAGCTGAGGTGCATTTTGTTTCCACTGATACTGCTTGAGATGTTTCTACAACTTAATTGGAGTCCACCTGTGATACATTTAATTGATTGGACATGATTGGGGATTGCCAACACCTGCCTATATAAGGTCCCACAGTTGACAGTGCATGTCAGAGCAAACTCCAAGCCATGGGGTCAAAGGAATTATCTGCAGACCTCAGAAACAGGATTGTGTCAAGGCATAGATCTGGAGAAGGGTACGGAAATATCTCTGCAGCTTTACAGGTCCCAAAGAGCACAGTGGCCACCATCATTCATAAATGGAAGAAGTTTGGAACCACCAAGAATCTTCTTAGACCTGGCCACCAGGCCAAACTGAGCAATCGGGGAAGACGGGCCTTGTCCAGGGAGGTTAGCAGGAACCTGAGGGTCACTCTGACACTCCAGCGTATCCTTGTGGAGATGGGAGAACCTTTCAGAAGATCCAGGCAGCACTTCACCAATCAGGCCTTTATGGTAGAGTGGCCAGACGGAAGCCACTCTACCATAAAAGTAAAAGGCACATCACAGCCCGCTTGGAGTTTGCCAAAAGGCACCTAGAGGACTCTCAAACCATGAAAATCAAGATTCTTTGGTCTGATGAAACCAAAATTTCACTTTTTGGCCTGAATACCAAGTGTCACGTCTGGAGGAAATCAGGCACCGCTCATCACCTGGCTAACACCATCCCTACAGTGAAGCATGGTGGTGGCAGCATCATGATGTGGGGATGTTTTTCAGCAGCGGGAACAGGGCGACTAGTCCTGATAGAGGGAAAGATGAATGCAGCTAAGTACACCGAGATCCTTGAAGAAAACCTGCTCCAGAGCGCTCTGGACCTCAGACTGGGGTGAAGGTTTACCTTCAAACATGACAACGACCCGAAGCACACAGCCAAGAGAACAAAGGAGTGGCTTTGGAGAAAGTCTGTGCATGTCCTTGAGTAGCCCGGCCAGAGCCCAGACCTGAATCCAATTGAACATCTGTGGAAAGAGCTGAAAATGGCTGTGGACAGATGCTCCCCATCCAAACTGACAGAGCTTGCAAGGATATGCCAAGAGGAATGGGCAAAAATGTCCAGAAACAAGTGTGCCAAGCTCGTAGCTTCTTTCCCAAGACGCCTTGAAGCTGTAATCGCTGCCAAAGGTGCAGCAACCAAATATTAGGCTAAGGGTGTGTACATATATGTAAGCCCTAAATAACCTATTTTTGTCAGTAAAATAAAATTGCATATTTTCTAAAAACCTGTTTTCACTTCGTCATTATTGGCTATTGTGTGTAGATGTGAAAATTAACTCAATCTATTGTAGTATAAGTCTGTAATGTAATAAAATGTGGAGAAGGTGAAAGGGGTGTGCAGACTTTCCGGCTTGACTGTATACCCAGAGGAATGCGCAGACAAAAATTTCCCACTATTAGTCATAATAATGCAGATTTTTTCACCAAGTGGTGTGAGATTTTGAACAAGGCCTCACTGGACTTGACCATTCTTATAATTGAATTTACACAGAAAGTAAAAAAAAAATACAGCTAGAAATTGCTTATGTTGAAAAGACTGTAAAATAAGAAGCAATGAAGTTTTTTATAAAAACTTTTTTGATTAATTGATAAGTACAGAAGCAAATAATTCAGAAATTCAGAAGAGACAGTATTGATTATAGGGATGGGAAAATCTATCCATGGATCTCCAATGATAAGTTGCCTACTTCTAGGTCCAGATATGTCCGTTTTCCTGACAATGCCCACACTTCAGCATCTAGTATTTCATAGCCATCAGATTCTGAGGGTGATTTTGTTTGGCTTGTTTGCTGTGTTGCCTATTGCATTGTCTTCAGTCCTATGGACTGAACTGTTTGCTCTCACTTTTTTGCACTTGTTTTCTAAGACTATATGAAATATATTTTTCTAAATACTGAATTTCAAGTCTTTTTTTTTTCAAATCCCTGTGTGCGGACTCTACCTTGTTGTTTGTAGATGCTAGATAACAAATTTAGTGCAAATGGGTCAATGCATCTATGATGAGATAGATTTTAAGTTAATTTTTAATTATTTCAAAATGGTGGTACATCCACATTGATGCTCTAATGGATCCTTAAGGCATATTTATTCTGTGAGAGAAGGGGGATTGTGTGACATTAATTTCAGGTCGGTAGGCTATGTCAAACAGAGGAGGACCTATCAATATTTACTTCTTTGGAATTCAAAAGACTGCTATAGTGCCACCATATGGCTAAACGGCATCAAATTTGGTCAATGGTGTTTGGGACATAATTTCTGACAGTTTGATTCCAATCAAATAAGTGAAAGTGGGACAAGTAGCAAATGAACCAACACAATCCAAAATGGTCGCCAATTCAAGGTGGCAGTGGTCGAAACATGTTCATGTTTGGACTGAGGGGTTTCGTCCCTCTTACCCATTTAAAATCTCTATAATAAAACAGTGATTTTTAGTGAATTTTTTAATGATGAAAAATTATTGTGCTCTATGGAACCACCCTATGGGTTAATCGGGCCAAACCTCTGATGCTGTTCTCAAGACGCAGTTCTGAATAAACCTATCAAGTTTCGTTTTATTCTATCAACTTGTTACGTTCTCCGTAGCGGGAGGGGTAAGGACCCAGACGCAGACCACAGGATTAGGCAAAAGGAGTTCTTTATTCCGTTCAGGGGTCAAGCCAGGAGATCAGAGGTAGGTAGGTACAAAACAAACGATAGGCGATAGGGCAATGAGGGACAATCCAGAGAGTCGAAAACCAGGGAATCAGAGTTCAGGCAGTACAAAGGGATCAGGCAGGAGAATGGTCGATATACAAACGAGGTCAAAAACGAACAGGCAGACTGGACAGATAAGGGCAAGGCAAAAGAATATTAGTTCAAACAGGTGTCGCGGAATAATTCTACAGATCTCAGGCTTTCGAAAATAGTAGGCACTGGAAAAGGTAATCACAACAATCCGACACAGACTGGGAGTAACAAAGGGCTTAAATGCACAAGTAACTAATGACACAAGAGGAATCAGGTGTGTGAGGGGCGGGGTTCCAAACGAGAGACAATGAAATACATCTGGGAAACAATTAAACAACCACAGAGACAACTAGGGAAAACGCGGACTGGATTCCAAACATACACAATGACAGATGACCTGGAGTTTCAGGAAATCGTGCATAGAGTAAGATGACAGGAAGAAGAGATCAGATGCAGCTGAGAATGATTAGCAAGGACAGAACAGCATGAAAATGTGCGCTCTAATATGTTAGTGAGATTAGTAACTATACACACCCCTGCCGTTAGTATGATTAGTAAGTATATACAAATTAGTTTGTTAATGGAGTTAGTAGATCTTATCTATCATTAGTATGTTAGTGGTAATTAGTAAATCTAAGTGCACAGAGATAGGTGTGAAGCAAGAGGGAACCCGAACACCAATGAGATCACCCGAATGGTACAGAGACGTAAACGGGGAGTGACAGATCAGGTGTAAACAAGTAGACACGGGACAACTAGGCAAAACCGGAAAATAAACAAGTCAGGTGAAAACTAAGAATAAACAATACATACAAAATAAAGATACAAATAACCAGTAGAACACAGATCCTTACACAACTGTTTTGGATTTATGAGCTTTTTGGTAAAAAGCCACGCCCACATGAAAATTCATTAGCTTGTTGCCGGCAGAATTCTAATCATAGCAACTTCGTTTATATAACTTTTTTAGATATTCAACAGTAGATGCTGAATTCCAAAGTTTGTAAAAATCAGTCAATGTGTCTAGGAGGAGATAGATTTTAAAGGTTTTTCAAAAAATGGTGGAAAATCCAATATGGTTCCTTGGTCCAGACAGAGGTCCTTGACTTCCTTGGTCCAGACAGAGGAGCCGGATTTGTGGATCTTAATTTCGTGTGAATCGGAGTAACTGTTCAAGAGTTATGAGTGTTTAAATATTGCAAATTAAATTCACTGTTATAGCACCACCATGAGGCCAATCTGAATAAAATTTTGGTTTTCCCTGTTTGGGGTACCCCTCTATCAATTTGCAAAGTTTTGTAAAAACCAACCAGGCAGTTATGCCAGAACTGGGAAAAACGGCGGAAGAAAGCATAATAATACGTAGAAATACAATCGGGTTCCAGCAGCTTTGCTGCTTGTCCCCCTAATCCCAGACATGGATTAGGCCTAGTCCTAGACTAAAATAAAAATTTCATGAAGATCTTCATTGAAAAAAGTTTTTAGTCTAGGACTAGGTTTAATCCCTGTCTGGGAAACTAGCCCAAAATGAATAGTACATCTATTCGTATTAACAACGTAGTAACATTACTAAAAATATTTAAAGTAACAACAACAACAATACATATAAAAATTTTAATATAACTACAATTATGTAGTAATATTACTAATGTGCATATACTGTATATACACTAATGACTAACACTCCTCTACTTCTTCTTCTCTCCATCGCCAATGACTAGTACTCATCAACCCTTCTTTTCTCTATCACTACATCCAAAGCGCTTGCCACGATGCTCGCCTTAACACTCACCCAAACACTCGCCCTAACACTCACCCAAACACTCGCCCTATACTCCCTCTCATTCTCTTTCCCCAGCACTCACTTTAATGCTGTCCTCTATGCTGACTCTAGTATTAAACTGGAGAGTTAGAACTTGATTGGCATGCACCTGAACCTTAAAAACAGAAGCGCCTCTTCTGTTTTTAGATGGAAAATAAATGCTTATCGTGGGTAAACTGAGTTTCAGAACCCCAGAAAAGCAAAGGCAATTGGTGTCTGTCCCTTTATTTCCATGTACAAGAAGTAGAGTTTGATCATCAAACCTTCCTGATGATGGCCTCATAGGGCTCTTCATCTGAACTACTATAGAGCTGTGTTATGCTGTAGTGACGGATACAATCTTGACGTTTTAATCATAGTCCATCAAGCTTTTATTAGTCCCCTTTAGGAGGACTTTATTACCCCTCCTGGATGTTTTATTTGTCTTCTTAATCTCTTCATTGTCATGGTATCTATTTTCTTAGCAACCTAATCAATATCACTGCCTGCTACAACTTCTCATTCCTCTGTTAAGTAAATGACCCTAAGTCCCCTGCGCCATGTCCAAATGGCATTACTGGCGTTAGGCTGCTTTCTCTCTTCTTGTTAACCTGAACAGTCATTTGATTGGGTAGAACATTGATGGTGGTTATGGACCATTTTTCTAATTGGCTGGGTCATTGATGGGTCCGTTTTAACTGGCTGAATCATGAATAAGGGCAGTGCTGATTAGGTGAGTCATGAAGTCAGGCAGTGCTGGATGACTGAATCATCGACGGAAGGATGGGTGTGGGGATATTTATTGGCAGAACAATGGACACGGGTAGATGCGATTGGCTGACCTGTGGACAGGCGGGCCCGTGTTGATTGAAAATGTTGTGGATGGGGCCATTGATTGGTTGTGTTCAATAGGTTAAATCGTGACCCTCAGCCCAAGTTGGGCTCATTGTCTCTGAATTGTATCCCCTCCTAAGCTGCCAGGGGGATTCAGCCTTCCCACAGAATGCAATGCTGCTTTAATCATCTCAGTTTGTGCGTGTATGGAGAGTGCATTGTCACAGATCTGTGTGAGTACTTTCTTTATATGGACCTTCAGTTTGTTTGAGCCACTAAACTAGAGCCCAGCGCGGGACTGCTTTTTAAACCCCATTCCCACCTGCATCCGCAACATTTCTGACCATTCCCACCCGCTCCCGCGGAGGTCCTGTTCCATTCCCACCCCTTCCTGTGGAGATTATGGCCACGCCCACCCACACCACTGTTTTATATTGATATTTTACCTGTTCCCATCCTGCATAGAAAA
Source organism: Ilyophis sp. 1 JC-2022 (assembly GCA_022702515.1). NCBI lineage: Eukaryota > Metazoa > Chordata > Actinopteri > Anguilliformes > Synaphobranchidae > Ilyophis > Ilyophis sp. 1 JC-2022. The sequence continues at coordinate 30,136,785 of CM040404.1, forward strand.
AAAAAATATATATAATAATAATAGTAATAATAATAATAAAATTAACATAGAAATTCTGAATCATTAAATATTTAGAGAGATGCATATTTAGAATTTTAATAAAAATATACACATGTACAAAACATAAATAAAGGTAGGTAAGTGCACATAATGAGAAATAGGAGAATGGGAGTTTCTCTTTAATCTTTTTTTTTTTTTTTAAAGCCATATAATGAGCCCAAAAGGCTGATTAAAACAATGTGCTGTCCCTTAACATGGTTTTGACGTATCAGCAATAGAGCCCTAAATACTAAATGCATTTAAAACACAAACGGGCAGCCTTACTCACTATATTTTTGCCTTAATATCAGAAACCAATTCAGACTCAGAAAACCGGGCAAGGTGAATTAACTGTGTTATCGACTGCTTTAATCGATCAGTTAAGTGCTGAATAACAACAAAAACCAGCAGACCCTGCGGCCCTCCAGGACCGGGAATGAAGATCACTGCTATACGTCATAGTTAGCGGCTCCCACGGGATCCCAACCACATTGCAGGGCTCTACATTAAACCATGACATGAATGAAAACACGGTCTCCAAGGTGTCATGTTCAGCTAAGGATTTAGCCCGCAGAGCAATGATTCCCCACAGAGTCCAGAATCAAATCTTCCAAATCTTACGCTTTAGGTGTGGCGTCCGTTTGCAAAGCGGCGGACCGCAGAGCGAAAAGGCTTCAGAGGACAGCGGCGCCGACGTGTGCCATCCCACGTTTTTAAAACATCACAACGACGATATGTTCCTTCAGCAGCGGATGTTCTCGAGGGAGGGAGAAAATGAAAAGGTTTTAAAGGTTTTCTCAAAAGAACATCGATTCAGTCTGATACATGGGAGGTTAATCACAAATAAAAGTCTTCCGTAGTTTGCTGTGAATCACCTGATGGGCACTGTTCTGTTCTGTGGAGGGAACTCCACACCTCCACACCTCCCCAACTCAAGCCTGTGTTTCAGACTAGCTGAACAGTGAACTGTGTGTATTGCTAACTGAATATAAAGGCAACCATAAAGATTAATGACCCTTTCATCATCATTGTGCAAAACACTGTGCGCTGTTATATCAGGTCCAATTCCTCGCGCCCGGTAACAGCTTTACGATTCATCCCCGGGATGTCTGTGCCTAAATCAGCGGGTAAATGTCTGTCAGTGGGCATTATTTTAGCCACATCTCACATCAGGCAGAACACTGTACTCTAATGTTCGACAGTAAGTCTGTCTTTTATGTATTATGTCTCTCTCTCTCTCTCTCTCTCTCTCTCTCTCTTATCTTGTGCAAGCAGCTGAGTGCCGCAATCCCAGCCTATCTAACTGAATGGTAATCAAGTTTCTCAGCACACCAGGACTTCTGCTTGAAATACAACAGAAAAAAACAAATACACAAAAGAAAGACTATAATGTGGAATTAATTATACATTGTCAGCCTTTTTCTCTAGTTTATTATGCTTGTTTTCTCTGAGTCAGAAGTATATCTGCCCGAAAAGGTTTGGTGAGAACTGATTGAGTACCCATAGCAACGTACCACATGACCTCCATGACCTCTGTGTCATGAGCCCCAATGCCTCAGGGCCTAGAGGGGAGCGTGATGCTTGCTTGCGACACGGTGCCGAGCGCAGGTTAGAGAAGTGAAAAGCACCCTGGGGTGAAGAGAAAACTCAACCGTAGCAGACAGACTAGGCTGCAGTCCAAGACTCAACAAAGCAGAACCAAAGCAAACAAATACAGCTTCTTGAAATGAAGTGGGAACAGCTTGAGTGGGAACACCTTGATCTTCAGGATTTAACTGTTGGACCAGAGTGCAGATAACTTGTGATAATCGTTTTTTTTTTTAGTAAATAAATTTGGCGCTGAGCGTGTCCAATTCCCATCCTAATTTTGAACAGCCAACTGCCTGCGACCGCAGCCACGTGCATGTGCGAACCCCACTACTGATTTAGGAGAGTGTAGACAGCCGCGATTCTCCTCTGAAACGTGCGGTGTTGCACGTCCGCTTCATTTCACACCACAGACGACATCTAAACTCAAACTTTGCCCCTGAAATCATGGTCTTGCTACAAGTATGGACTCCTCTGTTCACGTTGCACTTAAGATGTGTGCAATGTTCCGTTGGTGCGTTGTTTCAATGCCTTTCGCTGTTTGTTGGTGTCGCTGTCTTTAAATGTGCGTTGTTGACTGTGAGAAGCTTTCGGGAGATATTTCATCTGCATGTATTTTTATGTGTACATTTGTGATAATTAACTGAACTGAACTGAACTGGGTGAAATAAATGAGGCGTTTAGCTGGGAGCATGCAGGAAGTGCAGTGTGTGTGAGGAGAGTGTAAATTTAAAGTGTACGAGGGCCCCCGTGACTGTGCAGATGACCTTTACACTGCGCAGAAGCTTGCTACATGTGGAGAGGTGCATTTTAAATGATATAGAGACTGAGTCATTATATTATATTCAGAGCCGGGTTTGTAAAGAGAGGGTCAAGGGGGATCTGGCGACGGACACGAGGGAGTGACCTATGCCCAATCATATGTCTGACCATGGAAGCCTCCAGCATCTGTGTGCTCACTGTCCCTCCATCTTTCCCATGCGACAGAGGCATCGAGGCCTCCAGCATCTGTGCGCTCTCTGTTTCTCCATCTCTCCCATGCGACAGAGGCATCGAGGCCTCCAGCATCTGTGTGCTCTCTGTCCCTCCATCTCTGCCATGCGACAGAGGCATCGAGGCCTCCAGCATATGTGCGCTCTCTGTTTCTCCATCTCTCCCATGCAACAGAGGCATCGAGGCCTCCAGCATCTGTGCGCTCTCTGTCCCTCCATCTCTGCCATGCGACAGAGGCATCGAGGCCTCCAGCATCTGTGCGCTCTCTGTCCCTCCATCTCTGCCATGCGACAGAGGCATCGAGGCCTCCAGCATCTGTGTGCTCTCTGTCCCTCCATCTTTCCCATGCGACAGAGGCATGGAGGCCTCCAGCATCTGTGTGCTCTCTGTCCCTCCATCTCTCTCATGCGACAGAGGCATCGAGGCTGGAAGAGATGAATGCTATTCATTTTTCCGATAGCGCTTTGTTTAGATCAGAGGTGGCAAAGCCAGGTCCTGGCGAGCCGCAGGGCCTGCTGGTTTTTGTTGATGCTCGGCACTTAATTGATCAATTAAAGCAGTCGATTACACAGTTACCTCGCCTCACCTGGTTTATTGGATCTAAAGCTTTTGTTTTATTTAAGGTGAAAACAGAAACCAGCAGACCCTGTGGCTCCCCAGGACCAGTGTTGGCCACTCCTGGTTTAGATGTTCAATTGTTATCTTATTTTGCAAAAACAACCTGCAAATATAACCCTTCCTCCTTTTATTTTTCTCCATCCCTTCCATACACCCTTCTTCTCATTCCTTCCTCCCTTCCCTATCTACCTCTTACTCTTTTTTTCTCTCACTCCCTTTTTTCTCCTTCCTCTCCTCTCTCTCCCTTGCATTCAATCTCCCCCTCTTTTAGTGCCCTGAGGGATTACGGCCAATGAAAGATGGCTCGGGTTGCTATGACTACTCAAAGGGTACGGACTGTTCGGATGGGTTCAACGGGGGCTGTGAGCAGCTGTGTCTCCAGCAGCTGGTGCCCCTCTCTCATGACCCCGCTTCCAGCAATGTGCTCATGTTCTGCGGGTGAGTGTCCCCTTCATCGCCCGTTCCTCCTCTTTACCCTATTCCAGAGCTCGGCTGCTCTGCCTCTATGTCTTGTGTGCAATGTTTTGTTGGTGCGTTATTTCAATGCTTTTCGCTGTCTGTTGGTGTCGCTGTTTTTAAATGTGCGTTATTGACTGTGAGAAGCTTTCGGGAGCTATTTCCTCTGCATGTATTTTTATATGTGTAAATTTGCGATAATTAACTGAACTGAACTGAACTGGGTGAAATAAATGAGGCGGAGAGTGTAAATTTTAAGTGTGAGGAGAGTGTAAATTTAAAGTGTACGAGGGCCCCCGTGACTGTGGAGGTGACCTTTACACTGCGCAGAAGCTTGCTACATGTGGAGAGGGGCATTTTAAATGATATAGAGACTTAGACATACTGTGCATCAGGGATGTGAAATTTCATTTCTGGAAGTCCAGTCTCTACATAGGTTGTTTCCACTAATTACCCAGGCTGAATGACCTAAATCAGCAATATACTCTAACACTGGTTCACTTGTACATGATACCGCAGTAAAATATTTCATATATCTATTAGATTCATATATTGGATATAAAATATACGTCTCGATTCATATATCTATTTTTCTGTAAATATTAAATATTGGGCCAGCAAAATTGAATACGACATCTGAAGGCAAATTGTCCAGTGGCTATCAAAATCTTCAGCTTACCTTAGTACACTCGAAAATAATGCCTTCAGTTAACAAGAATGTAGCCTAAATATAAAAGTCCTCTTTTTGGGTTAAAATACCCTAAATGGGCTGCTGGGTGGCTCACTACGCTGTGTTGTACGTATGGGCCCCACAGACTTGGATCTAACCCGGACTGTACCAATGCTGACTGTGGTACAGTCCCCAGGATGATCTGAAATTGCCAATTGTGCCAATTGTGGCATGGGAGGGTTTAGTCGCTTAGGGGTCCATCTCTAACAAATCTCTAACAAAGCCCGCTGATCGATTGGCGCTCATGGACTGCAAGCCAAAGCCGCATGTTGGGCATTAAATTAAAAAAAGACTAACTGCACCAAAGAGGCTATCGTGCTAACTAATTTTTTAAACTGCCAGGTAAATGCAACTGTGCACCGATGCTGGTATGACATACAGTACAGCCGACCTGACCCTGCCATAGGCTGGCCACAGCTCCATATACAAAAGCATCTGTTGGGGGAAATGTAGAATGGCAAAATGGCCCGCTGACTGATGAGATACTGTTGGGGAAATAGTGTGGAAATACTAGCCAAGCACTGGCTGATGAGACACTAGAGAAGATAGCAGCACAGCCAATAATATTCCGGAGTTGGCCTGGAAAAATGAGGCTGCCATATCAACCAATATCCGACACGTGATCAACCAGGTCACGTTTCGGATCGCTACTCGACGTTATCCTCTCCACTGCACTCCACTCCACTATTTGTCTGACAGAAAATAACTGCCTGGCAATTTACTTTCATTAGTTCCCCTTTTCCCCCCTGTTTGCGAATACGAAACTTTGTCCTTTGCGTTTGGCTTCACCATGAATAGAAATAAAAGAAACATACAAAAGCACAAAATACAGTTACTTGGACACCGACCTAAAAACTATGCCAGAGCTGCAGCAAAAAAAAACAGATATACCACTACTGGTCTCAGGTTCCCATTTAATACCCTAATAGCATTTGGGACAAAAGATTTCTTCAAAATATCCTTATTTGCCCTCGGAAGCCTATAACATCTCCCTGATGGTAAAAAGTTCACGTTCACTATGCAGCGGATGAGAGGAGACATTAATAATTTTACCAATTTGACCCTTCAACAGTTCTTCATACATGCTGCTGAGGTGCTGTTGCTGGAGCTTCCCAATTATTTTGGAAGCGATATTAACTATTCTCTGCAGCGTATTCCTCCTCTCAATATTCACATTTCCAAACCACATGATGATGTTAAAAGATAAAATGCTTTCAAATGAATTCTCAAGTAAAAATAAAATGAAATGCAAATGTAATCACGCAGTTATTTCAGAGTGACAGAAATGGTAGTCGCAAGATGGTTCTTATTAATTAAAAACAGTTTTGCTTGATGACTTTTTTTACGTTGCTTAACAGCACCATAGTAATGAGGTTTTTTTTTAAAGTACATTTAGACATGAGTATTAATGTGGTTCAATATATATTCTCTTACCTGGGATTTGAACCTTCAGTCTTAGGAGTATAGTGCCCTATCCACTCATAAACGTTGTTCATCTGCATTAGGGATGATGTTTCATGTTTCAAAATTATGTATTACTTTAACTCTCAATTATTAAAACATGCAAATTCCCACAACTTAATTTCACTGTGAAAAGCAAATCAAATTAAAAAAAATTTCTCTCTACATTTTTCTTGTTTTAATGTCACTCTCCTTAGCGAGAGATTTCACTCTGGAAATTATCTCTGCTTTACCATTTCAGAAGAACATCAGCACAGCTCAGAGTAGTTCCTGATTATGCTTAGCAACAGAATCCTGATTACACTTGACAACAAAATCCTGTCAAAACCCCAATCAGGCCCCTGCTGTGATATATCTGCCCTACATCTCAAAAATAACACAAAAGTCTGCTTAGAAATGCAGCGCAGGAAAACCTTTCTGATCAACCCCTCCTCTTCAATTTGTCCAACACACATTTGTTGCAACCCTTCTGTGCCCTCATTGTGACAGTCACACGGGTAGGTGCCTTTGTATCATGATAAACAGATGAAAAGTTTGCATTAAGTAAGAGCGAGCACAGTGTTGTGTTCTAAAAACCTGCACACCTTTTTTTCAAAAAAATACTCGAACAGTGGAATCATAATCTCAACCTCTCCTTTCTGCCACCATGTCTTCTGTTTCCTGTGTGCTGGAGAAACAGGCAGGCTAATGTGATTCAGGTGTGTGCATGATTGAGACTCAGGCATGTTTATGCTCTCTGAGGTGTGTTCTCTGTCTCAGTTGTATGGCGCACAGGTTTCAGGTGCGAATGAGACTCAGGTGTGTTGATACGCTCTCAGGTGCTTAGAGTACAGACAGCAGGCGTGTTCTCTCTCAGTATGGTGCACAGGTTGCAGGTGGGAATGAGACTCAGGTTTTTTCATACTCTCTCAGGTGCTTAGAGTACAGAATGCAGATGTGTTCTCTGTCTCAGTTGTATGGCGCACAGGTTTCAGGTGGGAATGAGACTCAGGTATGTTCAAACTCTCTCAGGTGTGTAGAATAGAGAATGCAGATCTGTTTTTGGTCTCATTTGTGTGGAGCACAGGTTGCAAATGGGAATGAGACTCAGGTGTGTTCATACTCTCAGGTGTGTAGAATGCAGGCTGCATGTGTGCTCCCTCTCTCAGTTGTGCGAAGCACATCTTACAGAACGGGAGTGAGACTCAGGTGTGTTCCTTCTCTTCCAGGAGTGTGAAGGAGTGTGGGTCTCAGTTGTGTGTGAGACTCAGGTGGGTCCTCTGTTTCTCAGGTGCGTGGAGGAGTACAGGTTGGCTCCAGACGGGCGTACCTGTGTGTTACAGTCAGAGACATGCGAGGGCCCGGCATGTCAGCGACACAACACCCGCTTCAACGACACGCTGTTCGGAGAAATGCTTCACGGCTACAACAACAAGACCCAGCAGGTGCACCTGGGCCAAGTGTTCCAGATGACATTCAGGTGAGCACCATTTCCACGACCAGTCATTCATCACATAGCTGACACAGGTGTACCTGCAGTGTCCAATCAGATTTATATCCACTTCACGATGACATACAACTAAGCATAAATATTTTAAAGCTAATTTAAATCAAAATCTTTAAAAAAAAACACATCAAGCTTATATTTGAATGCTCTGTGGTCTTGTTTTGAATCACAGCCCTCTTTATTTGCACTTAGGCAGAGCAAGAGATGCAGATTGCTGGCACACTGTTTCCAGATTACAATGAAATGCAAATCTGTACGACGGGTCTCGTGACACATCGTTGCTAACGTGCTAAATTTTCATGTGTGCCTGCAAATACGTCAGGCAGAGTAAATCACTGCTAGTGTGTTCTTAAGGCCACTATATGCTGAAAAGGATGTCAAGTCAATTCAAAATGTAATTATTGCTTTCAGTGCATGAGAGGTTGCATAAGTGACTAGCAAATTATGTATTAAACATTAGTTAAAATGTACTATATGATGTAATGTTCTTATAATGGAAAGTGTTGATTATTGCTACAGCTAATGAAGGTTGTTTAGTTCTACCTTTTGTCTAAAAGGTGAACATTAAGTTAGTTTAATATTTTAAACCTGTCTACAATACTAGTTGAGCAATTATGTGTAACTAAGATGAGTTTTATACCTCATCTTATATATTTATATTTATCTTTGTTTATTTGTTTATACTTTGTAGGCCAAGTAAAGTTTTTAATCTAGTGGTAGTGGTAGTTGCCAGTTATCAAGCTAGTTATCATCGCAAATAATAAATCTGCTCGTCTCAGACTTCACAATACTGACAGTTTTAATTTAAATTAAAAATAGATAATCAAAGAAAAAAGCTTACAATAATGACTTGAGGAATCATACTCATGTTCTTGCAACATTTTAAGAATACACCTATTAAATTTTGTAGTCCTGTTCCAGTTTTGCCTTTAATATTTTGACATACTGACATTCTTAAATACTCATGAAAAGGAGGAAACATTGGTAAGGTAAAGTTGTTCAAAGTAAAAGCTATTTTGACTGTTATCAGTAGAATTAACCTAAAAAGAATTATCGGGTTATAGTATTCAGTAGAACTTGAATAATAGTTACCGAACTATGATCTTCATGATCACAAAAATAAACTTTGCCTGTGAATTTTACAATGTGTCTTCACGATATGGAATGATTTAATTTCATCAGGTGAGATATTACAGGGCTGGTCTTGTTTCACATGTGTAATTAAGAATACAAATCATCGCTATTCCATGTTACCTATGTTGGACTTACTCAGTAATAGCCTCTTGTTATCAAATTAGTTACAATTTAACTACACAGTACAGGTGCAACTTAATGTAAGGTGTTACCTAGTATTCCATAAAATGAATAACTTGGCAGTTATTTGGTGGTGCTTTCTATTTTTAAGTTGATGTGATTATTTATATATGGCAGTAAAGCAAAGAAAACCCGTCAGGACCGCAAATTAATAGAAAGTTTATGTATAATGTAATGTTTTTGGGGAAAGTTTTCTCGTTGATGATGATGATAATTATGATGATGGCAACGATGACGATATAACTTCCTCTGACACACACAACATTAGCAATAGTATGAGTTTACCCGAGAGGGTGTAGAATTTGGGACTGAAATTTCACCCCGTCCACAATGAGTACAGTACATCACTGTTAGCCACAGGGAATACGACTCTCCCAAGATAGCTGTATCAGCGTTGCAGTATATTGAAAATTGTATGTCATTTACTGGTGATTTAACACTAGGACCTGCAGGGCCTGGAGACTGCATTTGTAGCAGTGCGAAACTACAAATGTATGGCTTTGATGTGGCTGTGACAGATCTCGGATCAGGGTGGCCAAAAGGGGGATACACCGTACTTTACATCTCCTATTTTTCTTCCCTGCTCCCCAGACTGCTGCATCAGGCCTTTTAAAAACTAATTTTACGGCCATTGTTCCTGAACAAATTCCAGAAACCGCATGGCTTAGTGTTATATGCCTATTTTATCTGCTCTCTCGTTGCCTTTACACAATCTCCGAATTCTACTGCAATAAAGAGAAGCCCTTGAGGGGATTTGTAAGAGTTCTGAGTGATTTAAATTGCAGTTAGCATAACAGGGAGACCAAGTCTGTACTGTGGGACAACTGGACCTGGAGGTACAGACAATCAACAGTCAGGTTGATTAGCCTTATTTCATGTAATGCTATTTTATACTGCTTCTGAAGAAATATGTGCACAGAATAGTTATTTATCTGAAAGAGTGGATTTTACAAGACAAAATGGAACTTTAGAACTTGCCGATGGATAACACTTAACACAAAATAAATCTCAGTGGCACTTGGACAGGGTATACAAATACATACCCCTCAAAACCTCCCCCCTAGTTTTTTGAACTTCTACTCTTGTATAACAGGGGCGTGTGACAAGGGCCAATCCTTTCAAGGTTTTGTCTTCTGCTATTTCATTATTTAATTTGCTCAATCATATCTTGATCTGTCATTTGTATTAGCACCAGCTACAGGTGAAGGTAAGTGTCTCGTAAAAATTTTTTCTGGTCAAGCAGGAGTGAAGCAGCGTAGTTCATACAGTTATCAGAAAACTAAAACTAAGGTAATTGTTTGGAATAAAAACCAGCACGCAGAGTTGGGCACCCCGGTTGTAGAACCTTTGTTGCCCAATAATTTGAGAGGGACATGGCCTTAGGATAATGACATCAGATTGGTCTGACTCTTTGGTGTAACAGTCTTCCAAAATCTATGTTTTGTAACTAATTATATTCTGTAATTGAGTTCTGAAGAGATCATCACCGTGTATCAACAGTGGACATTTGGTGAAAATGGAGAACAGTAGCCCTTGAGGGGTTAATCATTTTGGTTCTTTCATTTTGTGAACATTTTATTATTTTTTTTAAAACATAATGCTAGTGAAAAATGCCAGTATGGACAGTACGAAAAAGTGAGATTGTGAATAGTTTCTAATAAGCGTTACCTGAAAGGCTTGCGCTAATGCAGAAACATGAGCTAGGGCTGGTGGTGTTGTCTAACAGAGTGAAGCCCCAGATCTCTCAGCTGAGGTCTCACTCCTGGTAATAACTCGCTCACTAATAAAGACAGATGATGCCTACAGGCTTGGGTTTTCATCACCATAAAGAATGAGACATTTTTTGTGTTTCCACAACTAATGGTTTCACATAGCCTGCAATTGATTTATCTGATTACATCAACCCCAATGGATGGTTAATTTTGATTAATAATTTAGCAACTATGATTGCAGATTGTTTTTGTGGTAGTATTTTGTGTGCACTGGAGAGGGAGTGGGTATGTACCCATAAACAGGAGAGCTATACTCTGGTGTATACTGCACAGGACTTTTTAAAAAGAATACAATAAGAAACAGATATTAGTTTTTTGATGTTAAGGTAGGCTTTTACGGGAGTCACTGCAGGTGAGCGAGTGAGTGAGTGTATTATTAAGCTGCTCACACAGTTTGAAAAGAAAAATGTATTCAGACTTTTAAGTGGTGAATTCAATGTTTGTAACCCAAAGTATTAGTTAGAGGACAATTATGTTGAATTTTTTTTTAATCATATATGACAGCAGTGATTAAAGGAAATTTATAAGAGAGTGCAGTTTTTGAGTGCTCCATCCCATCTGCTTTCAAGCAAAAAATCCAACAGCTTTCCGCGATTTGATGTTCTCACGCATCTTGTGATACCGAAATATGCTAATTCGGACAGTAAAACCGAAAACTCACCAGAGCAAAATAGGTTAAAAATAGGTAGCAGTTTTGCGGTGCCTTTTCAATTGAACAGAAGAGTGCGAGAGCTAATAGAAATTGGCGGGAAAGATCTCACACAGCACTTTGCCCTGGGTAGCGTTAATTAGCGAGTTAGTGATTCAATGGTGAAATGTGAGCAGTTGTTCTTTGTAAGGACAGCCTGCAGCTTGGGGAAGAACAGGGACACTGTTCTTCTGTCAGTGAGTGTCCACAGGTCTTACCCCTCCCCCTTTTCAGCTCAGTGTGAAGACTGGCTTTACCACCCTTTGAATAGCTTTAATTAACTGACACAGACATGACCTGTCACATTTGGAGCAGTCTCACCGATTAGGCTTTGTAAATGTAAAATGGGTTTGATGCACTTTTGGCAAATGAGGAAAGAAAGCCAGAGATGGGCAGATTTACAGCGGATTTGTCGCAGGTTGTAAGTGCTTGTGTGTGTGTGCGTGTGTGTTTGTGTGTGGGGGGGTTGGTTTATGCATTTATGGTGTGCATGTACTGTATATCAGTACGTATGTTTGCGTGTGTGTGTGATAGAGAGAAAGAATGGGTGTACCTGTATGTGTGCTCAGTGCGTCTGGCTTCTCCCTGCAGCCTCATGTGATCTGAGCCATCCGGAGGGGGAGGCGGGGTTAGAGTGAGTGACAGCAGGCCATCCATCAGTCGGGGCATCCATTTTCCATCCCTGTCACTAAGCGCCCCGCCGCCTCCCCAAACTCCCGTCTCCCTCAGGGTCCCCCTCAGAGACGATAGAGAGAAAGAGCTCATCTGTAACTGTGGGCACTCAATCACACGCACCCTCCAAAAGAAAGGACACCAGAAGTATAGCACCAGGGAGTCGTTCCTTCCACAAGAACCACAGATGTATTCTTGGAGTTACATTTCGACATTTGTCTAAGTTTGGAGGGTTACAAAGCAGAGTGGTGTTGGAAACAGAGAGGCAGAGGAAGCAGAGTGGTGTAGGAAACAGAGAGGCAGAGGAAGCAGAGTGGTGTAGGAAACAGAGAGGCAGAGGAAGCAGAGTGGTGTAGGAAACAGAGAGGCAGAGGAAGCAGAGTGGTGTAGGAAACAGAGAGGCAGAGGAAGCAGAGTGGTGTAGTAAACAGAGAGGCAGAGGAAGCAGAGTGGTGTAGTAAACAGAGAGGCAGAGGAAGCTGAGTGGTGTAGTAAACAGAGAGGCAGAGGAAGTAGAGTGGTGTTGGAAACAGAGAGGCAGAGGAAGCAGAGTGGTGTAGGAAACAGAGAGGCAGAGGAAGCAGAGTGGTGTAGGAAACAGAGAGGCAGAGGAAGCAGAGTGGTGTAGGAAACAGAGAGGCAGAGGAAGCAGAGTGGTGTAGGAAACAGAGAGGCAGAGGAAGCAGAGTGGTGTAGTAAACAGAGAGGCAGAGGAAGCAGAGTGGTGTAGTAAACAGAGAGGCAGAGGAAGCTGAGTGGTGTAGTAAACAGAGAGGCAGAGGAAGTAGAGTGGTGTAGTAAACAGAGAGGCAGAGGAAGCAGAGTGGTGTAGGAAACAGGCAGAGGAAGCAGAGTGGTGTAGGAAACGGGCAGAGGAAGCAGAGTGGTGTTGGAAACAGAGTGGTGTTGGAAACAGAGAGGCAGAGGAAACCGAGTGGTGTAGTAAACAGAGAGGCAAAGGAAGCAGAGTGGTGTAGTAAACAGAGAGGCAGAGGAAGCAGAGTGGTGTAGTAAACAGAGAGGCAGAGGAAGCAGAGTGGTGTAGTAAACAGAGAGGCAAAGGAAGCAGAGTGGTGTAGTAAACAGAGAGGCAGAGGAAGCAGAGTGGTGTAGTAAACAGAGAGGCAGAGGAAGCAGAGTGGTGTAGGAAACAGAGAGGCAGAGGAAGCAGAGTGGTGTAGGAAACAGAGAGGCAGAGGAAGCAGAGTGGTGTAGGAAACAGAGTGGCAGAGGAAGCAGAGTGGTGTAGGAAACAGGCAGAGGAAGCAGAGTGGTGTTGGAAACAGAGAGGCAGAGGAAGCAGAGTGGTGTTGGAAACAGAGAGGCAGAGGAAACCGAGTGGTGTAGTAAACAGAGAGGCAAAGGAAGCAGAGTGGTGTAGTAAACAGAGAGGCAGAGGAAGCAGAGTGGTGTAGTAAACAGAGAGGCAGAGGAAGCAGAGTGGTGTAGTAAACAGAGAGGCAAAGGAAGCAGAGTGGTGTAGTAAACAGAGAGGCAGAGGAAGCAGAGTGGTGTAGGAAACAGAGAGGCAGAGGAAGCAGAGTGGTGTAGTAAACAGAGAGGCAAAGGAAGCAGAGTGGTGTAGTAAACAGAGAGGCAAAGGAAGCAGAGTGGTGTAGTAAACAGAGAGGCAGAGGAAGCAGAGTGGTGTAGGAAACAGAGAGGCAGAGGAAGCAGAGTGGTGTAGGAAACAGAGAGGCAGAGGAAGCAGAGTGGTGTAGTAAACAGAGAGGCAGAGGAAGCAGAGTGGTGTAGTAAACAGAGAGGCAGAGGAAGCAGAGTGGTGTAGGAAACAGAGGCAGAGGAAGCAGAGTGGTGTAGGAAACAGAGAGGCAGAGGAAGCAGAGTGGTGTAGTAAACAGAGAGGCAGAGGAAGCAGAGTGGTGTAGTAAACAGAGAGGCAGAGGAAGCAGAGTGGTGTAGGAAACAGAGAGGCAGAGGAAGCAGAGTGGTGTAGGAAACAGAGAGGCAGATGAAGCAGAGTGGTGTAGGAAACAGAGAGGCAGAGGAAGCAGAGTGGTGTAGTAAACAGAGAGGCAGAGGAAGCAGAGTGGTGTAGTAAACAGAGAGGCAGAGGAAGCAGAGTGGTGTAGGAAACAGAGAGGCAGAGTGGTGTAGGAAACAGAGAGGCAGAGGAAGCAGAGTGGTGTAGGAAACAAAGAGGCAGAGTGGTGTAGGAAACAGGCAGAGGAAGCAGAGTGGTGTAGGAAACAGAGAGGCAGAGTGGTGTAGGAAACAGAGAGGCAGAGGAAGCAGAGTGGTGTAGGAAACAGAGAGGCAGAGTGGTATAGGAAACAGAGAGGCAGAGGAAGTAGAGTGGTGTAGTAAACAGAAAGGCAGAGGAAGCAGAGTGGTGTAGTAAACAGAAAGGCAGAGGAAGCAGAGTGGTGTAGTAAACAGAGAGGCAGAGGAAGCAGAGTGGTGCAGGAAACTAAGTAATAAGGATAATAAACTTAATTTATAAAAACTCATAATTGCCTGAATTCATTCATGAGTCATTCATCTCTTCTATTCTTCACTTGTGAGTCATAACTACATGCACATGTATTAATAAACTGTGACTCAAAATGAATGAAAATGTTGATTGAATCCAGACAAGTTTCAAAGTAATAGTACATGGAGGTAATTTGACTGCAAGGAAAGTACGGTGAGGATGAATCAATTGGGTAATTAGTCTGTCAATTGCTGGAATGGGATAGAAATAGAAAAAAGTAAACACACAGGGGTATTTTCAGGTTATATCAACCGCCTTCTGATGTCTGTGTTTACTGCATCTTTGGCTATCGTGCTAACGGGGTCATCATGCTGTGGTTACACAGTACGGTCGAGATGGGGCCGTTATCATGTCGCACGCAACTCAGGCCCTGGACCTGAGTGCAAATGAGAGAAAGCAATTAAAAGCGAGGAAGGCAAAGAGGAAAATAAGTACCCCTAGAGCCGTCGTCTCCCCTCTCATCAATATGCGAAGCACCGGCGCATCTCCGAGGGGTCCCAGCTGCACATCTGTTAAACAAAACTTTTGCGGGCTAACGAGGCTCGGAGGGAAGAGCGAGCCGAGGCTGGCTTAGCAGGTGTGGGGGGTCGTGGAGGACAGTCATTCAGGCGGTATGCCTCGCTACCCATGAGCGAAGCACATCGGGTTCTGCCAGGTCCAGAAGGCGAGAGCTGGTTAGAGGTGTACCCTCAGCTTCCTGAGACTATTCTCATTTCACGCCGAATTTCACAAATGCGCCCGTCGCCACAGCGCCTCGCAGTGTGACGTCATATTGGTAGAATTTTCATTGGAAATCTTAACAAACTTACTAAGCTGCAATAAAGTGTCTTCTATAAATTGATAGTTTAAAGCTATACGTGATTGTCCTATGGGCTATGGTGGTACATTGAGTAGCGTTGTCACCTCACAGTAAGAAGGTACCGAGTGAGGGTCTTTCTGTGCGGAGTTTGCATGTTCTCCCTGTCGGTTTCCAATGGGTACTCTGGTTTCCTCCCACAGTCCAAACACATGCAGGTTAAGTTAATTGGAGAGTCTAAATTGTCCTAAACTGTCCTTGCTTGTCCTCTTGTGTTATCTTCATCACGTCACTGGATTTGTCCAACTGAATCTAGCCAAGTACTGATAAGCCTATTGAATGTATCCAATGCAGATTTTCTCACTGGCTGCGAGACTCACCACTGGGTGGCAGTGTGATGTGGTGGTTAAAGAACTGGAAAGCTTAATTGTTTCTGATTGAAATCTCAGGCGTGGCACAGCAGTTGCACCCTTGAGCAAAGGTACTTAACCTTAATTGCTTCAGCGTAACCAAATTTATGAAGGAATATAAAAAATAAATAAAAAAAAATTTTTAAAAGCTGTGTGAGGCTTGATAAGGGTGCTAGCTACACATTAATAGAAGTAAACAGTCACATTAGGTCTTTGTGGACCATCTGAGCTACAGTCTCATGTGATTGTGGTTAAATGGCTTTTTGAGGGGCCTGAATGGATCTATGTGGCTCCCCTTCACTCCCTGAGGCCGCCTGGGCTACAACTGATTGGATTTCCTTCAAATTCTTTCTAGGTTTTGTCAGATACCTTTGTCTTCTTTAAATTTTATTACACGTTTTATTAGCTTTATTCATTATTATTTTAAGTGTAAAATCAATTTCACGTCCCCCTCTCTGGGGGACTATTTTATCACTTTGAGGGAATAAAAATGAATTTTAAATGAGCGGTATTGCTGGCAGGCATTATAACCCTCTTTAAGCTTTCCGACACCCTCCCCCACACACACACACACACACACACACACACACACACACACACAAAGAGCATAAGTCAACCTCCCCGATGGAGAGGGAGATTTAGGTTTCGGTAAAGGTAGAGCTTAGCTGCATTGTAGGACGATTTGCAGTAGCGCAAGCGTATCGAGCACTGAACGGAGGCTCTGGCCTTTCGGCTGCTGGATTCGATTCATCTATGCCACTCTAACAAGGCTGTCAGCACCAGAAGGTGGGGTGTATAGGTTGAGCCCCCCACCCCCCCTCCCTAAAAATAGGGACAGAAAAGTCTGCTGAAAGTGCAGCATTTTCTTCCCCGCTCCTCTTTGACAACTCGTTGGCAGCGAGACAGAGTCAGCGCGCTCGGGCCTCATTGTCGAGTCTGCTAAATAACCTTCCAAGGGTGACCTAACAGTTCATACACAAAGCGCTTACCCAGCTGTCACAAAATACACAATACGGAAGATGCAGATTAGAATTCTATTCGTCATGAGACATAACTTCATGATGAGAATCTTCTGTTTTAAACCGTCTTGGAATATTCTATTGTTACAAACGAGGTCTGTAAAGGTCACAGAAAACAAATCCCAGGCATTTCACGTATAAACCTCCTAGCAACATCCCCTCATGATAAATACATATTAAGTAAAAATATCATGGAGGATACATATCAAAAGCATTTGTATAATGGTCCAAACAAAAGTCGACGTTGATTTTTTTTGTTCCAAACTGTTGCAACTGGTCCCATTATAGAATAGTACCAATAAACTCACAGTTTTGAATCTTAGATGCTACATTGCTCTTGCATTTGAATGAAGTGGTCAACTTGAAAGGATATGATGTAACATCCTGTCCTTAAGCAGTTGTACAATTATGCCCTCTCCTTTCAGGAAATTATTCTTTTTTCACTCACAAATACACACGTACATATTTTCATGGCCACACTGCAAACACTCACACACAAGCACACGCACACACACACACACACACACACACACACACACACACAGATAGTCAGCTCTGCTCTTTCACTCTTTAACAGGGTTAATACTGTGATGATAATAAGCAGAAAAAGAAGAAGAAGAAGAAGAAGAGAAGAATAAGAAGAAGAAGAAGAAGAAGAAAGATCTCAGCATCTACTTGGTGTTTAGAAATAGAGCAAGTCTCTTTGCCAAAGAATAAAATTTTTACTTTTCTGGGAACTTAGAGCTTCAATCTGCAACTTATCCATGAAATCCCCACATTTCTACCTCAGCATGAGCCCTGAAACCAGTAAGCTGTTGTACGGGTCCGAAGCAGATTCAGATAGGATTTCAGCTGTCATTCACATAAGATTGTTAGTATGGTCTCCTGAGACAGGTTTGACAAAATATTAAAACATGGGGGGTATAATATATAATGCTGCTATTGTATAAAAACGTAGTGGTGTACATTTAACACCCTAAAGTCAGAGTCCGTTGACTCGTTTAAACACCCCAGGGTAATGTACAAATGTACACCAGCAGTGTTAGATCTACACCAACATGTTTGCTGTGTGGGGATATTACGTTATGGCAGGTGTTTTTAATAGAGGTCTCTATTGTGCTGTTCCATGAACACAGGCTTTCTCTGCGAGTTGACGTTTGGCGCCATTGTGGTGACAAAACTCTGTCCTCTCCTCCCTCCTCCCTCTCCTCCTCCCTGATCCCTCTCCTCCCTCCTCCCTCTCCTCCTCCCTGATCCTTCTCCTCCCTCCTCCCTCTCCTCCTCCCTCATCCCTCTCCTCCCTTATTCCTCTCCTCCTCCCTGATCCCTCTCCTTCTTCCTGTGAAAACTCTACGATAAACCTGCAGACCCTTTTTCTTCCCCCCCTATGGGCTCCACCCGTTTCCCTGCTGGTTTCGGTCACTTTCTTTCCTTTTCAATGTGAAAGGCTTAATAACAGTTATGAATGCAAGACTCACTCCAGGCTAGGCTCTCTTTGCCGGTAGGCTGGAGTTCCAGAACAGCTGGTGGATTTCACTGCAAATTAAAAAAATAAATGTATTGGTATACTATACTTTAAAAACTGTGCTTGTGCTCACACGCTCTCTCACGCCTGCACACCCTCTCAGCCCCATGGCTGACACACACTGCGATTGGTTAAAACACTGTAGGGTACGGTGGGGAGGGTGGTTGACAGTGCATTGTAGCTCCACCCATTACGAGGGCAACAAGCCAGCTCTCTTGCCTATCTGTTTTTATTAACGCTACATAGAGCCATCTGAATAAGTTGTGCCATTATAGTTATAAATAGGGGCTAAGAGACCAGCTTCATATTAGCCAAAATACAGAAAATATGTGGTCAGAAAGTAAAAAAAAGTCAAGGGGTCAGAAAGTAAAAGTCCTGCCATGTGTTTCTTTCAGCCATGAACTCTTTAGTTCTACCTCCTGGCTGAAGATTTGTGCTAATTAGTGTGAATTTCATTGTGTGAAATGTATGCATGTAAACGGGTATGTTGATGTTTTTGTTGGTAAATATTCACACAAATTATAACGTGTGTTCCTACACAATGTATGACCGAAATAAAATCTAATCTAATTAGCAAATCCAGGTGATTGGAACCAAATACTGGATCTGAACCTGATAACCCTCTGGATATTTAGCAGTACCTTTTAGAGGCAAACACTTACATGGTATCATATGCTGAGAGAGCCTACTGCAAATCATGCCCCAAACAAACACTCAAATGGAGGGATTTAGTATGCTGTATTTTAATTACTGCTCCAAGCTAGTGCGTTGTATTAGCACTTAATTATGTGCTAATTGGATGAGTGGCAATCGTATCCGTTTGCAATGCTATTTGAAGAGCCTTCTTCAAACATTTGTTGTTATTAGACTATCTCTGGAGCTTTTTTTTATGAAGCTAATATTTTTTAAAAGTACTTTGGCTTCAAAGGCATTATCTTAATGATATCATGTTGCAGTGGTCCCCAACCCTGTCCCTGGAGTTCTACCGTCCTGTAGGTTTTCACTCCAACCCTAACAAAGCACACCTCATTCAACAGCTAGAGCTCTCGTTGAGCTGCTATTTTGTAGAATGAGGTGTGCCAATTTACGGTCAAAATGAAAACCTACAGGACGGTAGATCTCCAGGAAGTGCGTTGGGGACCACTGACTCGTGCAGCATAGGAGCATTCAGACAGAACAGCGAGACCCGCAAAGGTCTGCTGCAGAAGGTGGGCGTCAGGGTGCGATGTTGAAGATCCTCCGGGCATTGATTCATCGCTGAGGGGAGACAGTTAGCTGGGGGGATGGGTAAATCAAGGTGATCAATGTTCTTCCTGCTGAGTTCTGTCCTGTGACCTCAAGGGCCACAGCCAAGCCATCGCATTACATTACAGCCACCGCATGCATTCACCCTCAGCTCTGCTCAGTCTATTATTATTTCTCTTCAGTGAAATTTTTGCGCGTGTCTTTGTTTACTTATATATGCATTATTTTCCGCTATTCTTTTCTCCATTTTATTTTTCTTAATCGTGAGCGTGAAAGACTTGCGTACAGCCGCTTTTTTTGACGCTTTTAAATCCTTGGAGTGGCAAGTGATGAGATCTGGATCACCAGCGCTCTCTACTGCTCAAATTAATTACTGCACCCCAGGTTACTGTGAATACCGTCCAGAATGAATGATTTAAGTATAGTGATCATTTTATTTATTTATTTTCCAGGCAGCACCAGCTTATATATATATATACATATATGACAAGATGTAAAATGTTTTGTGGGGTTTAATATTTCTGAGGGCAGCTGACACAAACAAACATTGTAAAATGTTGTAACTGGTAACACATTTTAAGGAGGGTGGACACTTAGCCTGTCCCCCTTAAGGTGAGAAGTTCTTTATGAAATAACCACTTTGGTTGTATAGCTTACAGAACTGAGTACTTGTCATCCTTCTGTCAGTTATCAGTTGCTTTTCATCATGTATTTTTTTGTAAAAATGTGACATCAGTGGTTCCTAGACAAATGAGTTCAGGTGTTGTTACTGCTGTAACTTGAAGAGTTTGCAATTGCTATGATGCCCTTGGATACTGCCAAGGACGCAGTTGAATTTTCTGAAGATAAAAATGTCCTCTGTTTAGGGAAGATGGTTGAACTGTGGAATACACCCGCTCATCGTGGGCCCCTAATGACATGGAAGAGATGCATTGTTGTATTCACCCAGGCTCACATTACTGCTTTCTAGAATAAAAGCACAGAAGAACATAGTACAGCTTCCAGTCGGCCGTGCTGATAAAACAGCCCCATGTTGTAAAAAAGCCTTCCGTTGTTATACACTTCAGGTACTCAGCATGTAAGGTCACAATCTGACTGAAATGTTTTATAATAATAACGTAGCGCTTACACAAGGTTTGTACCTGGTCAGTGTTTTATCTTAAATGGCTCACTGCTAGTGGAGTGTTTTATCTTAAATGGCTCACTGCTTACTGCACACTGTATGGTTGGTTATAAGTTGCCCTGATATGAATACACACACACACACACACACACACACACACACCAAAGGATTCTAGTCAGTCAGAGAAAAAATACAAACCTGTCTGCCTGAACAGAGAACTGCTTGAAATCCTATTTTCTGTGCAGTTTCTGAAAGAGGACAGTCCCATAGCTTATGCTGTTTTGAAAAGAAGGGTCAACTAGTAGATGTGAAAAGGTAGCCCTCAACTGAAGAACTAGAGCAATAGCCACAGGAGAGGAAATTGTGTGTGTCTTCTCCTTGTAAGTTTCTTAAAGGAGCAGCGAGAGCATAGGCATAAAGTGCACGGCCTCTCACGGGGCTAAATCAATAGTTTATTTTTGAAATAACATGAAAACTCCCTCCGCTACACCCAGACGGTTTTCTGAAGGTGACGTGCGCACACAAATCAAAGACAGAATACTAGACAGACGTTGGACAGCAGCAGGAAATGCTGTCGTTGCGGTGCTTTGTGGGACGTACCTGACGAGACCAATGAGCGTGTGGCAGCCGTGCCAGTTCCCCTTTATTTTATCAGAGTAGGCTAATCACTGCTGGTTTAACAGGGCAGCTGCTATGAATCCACACCTTTCCAACGTTTCTAACCGCTTTCGGAAGAGCCACTCGTGATATTTTGTGGAAAGGGTGACTTAATGAAGAGTAAAACGCCCTCTTGTGCCACCCATCGCCCTTAACTTTATTTTGTAAGTTTGTGTGTAAAGGGGAAGTATTTTTTTCCACTTTATTCAGACAGGGGACAAGCAGAAATGGTTACAGATTGAGATGGGGTCACAGTGCACAAATCATCGTGGCAGGGAATTTAACCCCCAGCCACATGGGGGGAGATTTGTATATGAGTTGAAATGCTTTGATCCTCTTTGCCTAAGCTTTTTGAATGCATTTTCCAATTGACTGCACGAGAGCACATACTAATGTAAATGTAAATGATGATTGGCAGAGCAAGGCACAACAAATACCAATAAACGATGTGACGTGTGTGTCTATATACTCCGTAGGTCTATCTTTGATAGTCCACCCACAGCAGTCGCATCACTGTCCTGTCACAGGAGCACATGCATAACACACAGACCAAACAGAGACACTAAGCTCCATGCTCTGGAAAAGAGTTCAATGTACTTTAACATTTATGGATGGTCGGCAAATCGCATATCCAATTCTCCTTAGTGTCAAGAGAAGCACTGCGAAGGCTAGAGCTTAGTTTGCTGATCTCCGCTGCGCTTGCGCCGACAGTGAGTTAGCTAGTGCCACAGAAGCATGGGCTGTTTTAAATATTAAGCAGCATTCTATTGACTTGACTATTGATCACGCTTCAAAGCCCGTTAAGTTGATGAATCCTAGAAAACGCTCTTTTATTGAAGCGGTTTGTGTAACGACTTTCTGTGGGCTGGGAGCAAAACACTCCCCGCGCCCGCCTCTTCTCTTGCCCAAACTTCGTTGTGAAAAAGTGGAGACGATGGGGTCACGCGCTGAATGGCCGTTTTTTTTGTTTAGCCAGCGGAGATGAGCGGGAAGCCGCCGTGGCTTCGTCTGCGGGGAACCCGTAATGCGCCTGCTTTGAGGGGGCCCTTTTAAGCCGGGAAAACAGGCGAAATTCCAGGAGCGAGCTCTGGGATGGAAGCTCACGCCACAGTACTATTCCTAAATTGTCTTGTGCAGTATTCTGGTCTAACCTGCTGGGGATTCTCAAGGCAGTGGTGCTAAAAAAGCACTATTTTACAACCTCTTACTAATCCTGAGGGAGAAACTGAGGAGATAACTGTGGATGCAACGGACCGTATTCTGTTTGTCCGCCGCACTGTTTCACTGTTCAAACTCGGTGGCAAATGAATCTTCCAGAAAGACCGCGATCCCGAGCATAGCTCTAAATCCACAAAGAAATGGTTGGTTAGCTGACCACAAAAGTACTGTTGGACTCGAACCTATACAAAAATATATGGTTGGAATTGAAGAAGGCAGAGCACAAGCGTAGCCTGAAGGATCTTGAGAGATTCTATATGGAGATATGGTCAAAGATTTCCCAAGTACGATCACCGATCTGATAAAAGGCTATAGAAGATGACTCAGTTGTGCTGTTCTTGTCAATGGAAGGTGCACGAAGTACTGAAAAAAAAGTGTGGAGAAGAAAAATATATACTTTCTGAGCAATTGTACTAGTATAAAATAATAATTTTCCAATTTTAAAAGCATACAATATAGCTAATTACCTGTATTGTTTATTTCATACAGCCTTCTTTGCTCATCTTTATCTGTGTAAGGCGTGTTGGAGGGCAATATGCAACAGTCTCATTTGCATATGCATGTGAATGGATGGGCCACATTTCAATAATTGTCATCTTTAGATTTTCTAGTTACGTATTATTGAAATCTTAATTAATTCATACCAGCTATGACAAAACAGTACGTGCAATATTAGTATTCATTTACAAGTGTCAAGCCAGTCCGTGCGCCATACTGCAGTCATTTGATTGGTTCAAGCTATTACTATTCCCTTGTCATCTGGCCTCTCCCACAGCAATAAGGCTTTAATTCCTGTGTCGTGTTTGTTTTTCTTTTACGAGTGTTATACATTATCAGAACAGCGCTGCGCCGGTGACAGCGTTCTTCTCCTTCTTCGCCCGGACTCCATCCATTTATTTTCCTCCAGATACAGTCATAAACATAACAGATATGAATTATTACTGTTTACTGCATTCGGCTCATTCGCATCATGATCCCATTACAGCGCGTACGGCACGCGGTAGCCTGGCTCCAAAGACCCAGCCATACAAAGTCACACAGCCCCTTTTTAAAATTCAACAATTTTATTTCTGCTTATTTATGTATCTCCTATTTTTTATTTATTTACGCGGTAAATTGGTTGCGCGCCTGCGCCGAGCCTCGTCTGTACCCTCAAGTCATTTCAAACAACGGTGTTACCGTCTGTTTCCATCAAAAGGTAACAATAATGTGCTTTCTGGTGAAACAAAAAGTCACTGCTGGGCTTGTTTGTGTGTTAGTTCATTTGACTCTTATTTACTCAACTTATTCCACAATTCATGTACATGAATAATTATTCTTTTTTTTTCTTTCATCTTCGTCCTCTTCTCATTATTCTTCTTATTGTGTGATAAATCACAGCTGACAGCACCAGTGAAGGGTTCACTAAGATGTCAGCTGGACAGAAGCAGACAGAGCTCTGCATAATCATGTTTGTATGGGTTGGCAGCTCACAAAATAAGTAAGCATTGCCAGAAAATCTCTCAGACCTTGAACTGACCCCCTGGCTGTGCAAAGAGACCCTTGGTGGATCGGATGGGGATCTTGGGGATCTACTCTGGCTCTCCAGTGATCTATTGGATGATGCGGTTCTTGTTGCGAGCCCACCAATGGATTGCCCTCTGTGATTTCCTTTCTGTCTGCTTGGATTTACATGAAGTGGCATTCAATCAGATGCAGTCTGAAGAAGAAAAGATCCGGAATGGCAGCAGTAATATTTTTATGCTCATTTAATCTCATTCTTCTTGTTCTTTATTTAATGAAAGGATTATATGTGAAACAGACTTGGCTAACATGTTGAACTTGTTATTTTATTTTATTAAGCTTGTATTGCGCTGACCAATATTTGCGCTATTTCCAGCTGATTGCCCTCAGAGAATATGCTCTTACTCATAAGATTTTGAAATACAGCCAAAATAAAACAAAAAGTTAAGCCTTTGATTCTGAATTCTAATGAACTGAACCAATTGGTCATATCGTAACTGTGGACTAACCCAATTTGAAAACCATAAAATTAATTTGAATGAATCGTCAAATAAATAAAGCTGCCTGAGACTAACAGGGATTTAGTGTGTACTGTCAGCAGTCACTTGTGTATGTGCATAATTCTGTATGTCATTAATTTATTCATTAATTATTTTAGCAATTTCCTGTGCCTCTTTGAATCACAATTTATAAAATTATTAGATAGGGTTTGATTTATTTATTTCTTTTCAAGAAGAAACAGAATATATTTTGGAAAATATTTCAAAATATTAAACTTTAAAAAAAAATATAACCCTTTTTATCACATGATGGGGGGTCCTCTGAATGACTTTGAGCCTGGGTGGGGGTCCCTGGATCAGAAAACTGTTCTAAAACCCTGCCCTACGCCATCAGCAGTGTGATACTCCGTAAGGGGGAGGTGTACTTTTATAATACTTTTCATAGATGTTAGTTCAGTTTAAAGATAAAAAAAAGAAACTCGCTCGCTGTCACATGACTGTTCAAGCTCAGTGTGATTTCCTTCTTTTTTCAAACCGATAAACCCCCTCCCCCCTCCTTTTTTTTTTGTTCAGGTGGCACAGAGGCTTGCTGTTGTCCCAAACACGATTAGTCTCCTACTGTTGTGGAGCATCACTGCCTATCACAAATCAGATAACTTCACCACCGGGCTCAAAGCCAGCAGCGGGAAGCTGTCATACTGCTGCCAGGAAGCAGCAACTCAGTAGTAGCAACCCCACTGCTTCCCCCCTCCCCCGGTGGGGTTGAATTCGGGACTCTTATGCGGCGCTGCTCAGTGGCTTGTCCGTTATGTCGCTAAAGCGCCGTTTTTCAGCGCGGTGATGTGTGCTGTCGTCTTGACCGGAACACCCTTTAAGTGACTATAATGTAACGTGATGAATTCAGACTATGCCAGCACAGACCGTAATTGCATGTTGCAGAGCCAGCTCTATGATTTTGGTGGCCTTAGACATGAATGTGGTTATGGCCCCAAAGTGCTCCAACATAAATCACTAAATCACATAAAGAAACGTTTGAATTCTGTGGCCCAGGAATGATTGTGGCCCTAACTGACTGCATAGAGCAATGGCTCCCTAAGCCTGTTTCTGGAGATCTACCATCCTGTAGGTTTTCATTTCAACCCTAATTTGGCAACACCTGATTCTACTAATTAGCGACTCAAAAAGATCGTTGTTGAATGAGGTGTGCTTTGTTAGGGTTGGAGCGAAAACCTACAGGCTGGTAGATCTCCAGGAACAGGGTTGGGGACCAATGGCAGGGAGTGCTTAGGCCAGCGGCCGGCTCTGGCGTGTCATGTCATCCAGGGTGGGAAGGTTTCAGTCAGCGGGTCTGTGCCTATCTCGTCAAGAGCAACAACCAGGTATCCATAGTCCACCTGCGCCAACTACGCAAGATGTAATGCTCTTCCGATGTAAACAGTGCGCAGCTCAGCCGGTGTACTGCACAGTGTAACAAAGCAAAAAGCATGCTTGCCTGCATTCACCCAAACCCATTATACGCTGGTGAGACTCAAAAAGAGAAAAGGAGATGAAAATAGTTTGAAAAGGGAATAGCTCTCACTGGTCGAGGAAGCTGCTTCTTTGTGAATCACGGAAGGTTTATGAAAGCTGTCCCCATTGATCCCATGGAAACAGAAGAGGCGGTATTGTTCTGCTGTACATTGTGTTCCAGACATAGAACTACAGTCCCGCACAGGTCGACCCCCGACCCCCGAGCCACCTCCCCCGGCTTATTATTTCTGAGACCAAAACATTACTCATCATCAAAAAAGGTACAATGCCCACAGCCCGCCAGAGCCGCATGAAAGTGAACCCAATTCCCGCCACAGTACCAGTCATTATATAGGCCTATTCTATTGCACAAACAGGCAGAGGTTTGTGCAGCAAATAAGCTAATTGCTCACAGTAGATAGCACTTGGACCAAAAAAAAGAAGAAACATTTGTGTCGCTACGATGTGCATGGGAAGCGCCCCGACAGGGTTAGGTCAGGTCAAGAGATGCTATGTATAAACAACTAAACAATGTCAAAGAGGTGGGGACATAGAGATATCGTGCTATGCTAATCCAATAAAAAATAATCTAATTTACTGTGACATTAAATTGACTATGCAATAAATTGTATAATAACAAAGCAGTTCACCACAGAAATCACCTGTATGCTTCTGGAAATGTATTTAGTCCCCTCCATCCGCACAGACACACACACAGACAGAAATATATTTTTAGGACAGCACAAAAAATGTTGGAGATATTTACTTATTCCATAATTCAAAACAGACCCATCCCGCAACTGAAAACCGAGCCATGGGTTTGATACACATTTTTTTTAATCTACCCGGCAGCTGTATTTCTGTGGGTCATCTGAGGGTGCCCACTGATGTCTGAACAGATGCAGGACTCCCCACAGCAAACATGGTGGTGTACATTTAAGACCCTAGAGTGTTTATATGAGTCTGTGCACTCAGATAAACACCCTACGGTGTTAAATGTACACCGGCAGTGTTAAATCTACCCCAACCTTTCACTTTGCTCTGTTGGATGGGCACAGACCTGAGTACATAAGACCAGGGAACTATATTAAATAAAAGTAATTAAATCACATAAATATAAAACTAATAATGCATACATGTATTAAACAAAAAATGTGATTGTAAGTAGAGCCCTGTACCTAATGAAAAATTGCTTGTGTGAAGAATTTGCAAGAATGACAAATGAAGAAACAGGAATGTGACTGGAGAGAGAAGTGGGGGGGTGTTTTATTGACATTCTTTCTTGCAGGTTTCTGAAAAACAGCAAAGACTATATTTATTTGAAATGTCAGTGATATACATGCTGAATCAGAAAAGTTAAAAGACTGAGAAAAGTAATTTTGCAGTTAGACAGTGAAATGAAAATAACTGTCAGAAACGTTTATGAATGACCTGAAAATCGATGTGGCTCTTCTATAGGACATAGACAATACGTGTCAAGTTTCTTTTTTCGCCACAGATTTTGTTCAATAGGCAGTGATCGGCAGCAAAATACTGTGTATGACCGAACCACAAAGTAAGAACCGTGGACAAACCGGGTATTGCAACCTTTGCAGTGTAGTATCATGTAATGGGTTACTCTCCACATCCCAAAAACAAATTGGTGATATCTGAGTTTGAGTTTGCATGCACACCATGTGGCTGTCTGAACGAGGAGAGCTAAGACGCAATTAAAAACGAACCCACTTAGCTAAAATATATACGTGCATACAAATGTACACATGAATAAAACCCATTGTTTTTCCGTTGGTGAAAAGCCAATTCAAGGGGAAAAAAGGATTGTAATATAAGCTCTTGGGGGTTTGCAACACCTGCTTTAGCAGTAGTTATGAGAATGAGGGAAAACGCAGTAAATAGGTTTTGATTCCTTCGAGACGGGCAGAATGTGTAATGAGTTTCAGGCTACCGGAAAGAAAGAAACAAGCATTTATTTTTGACGATAACGGAGCATGTTGTGCATGGTAAGCAAGTGGTTGCCTGAGGAGGAGGATGGAAAACACTGGATGTATTGTTGCATTATGCTGCAGGTAGCCTTGGTTATTATCAGAATCAGACTTTGTGCGATCCGAAACATGAGGAGAATAAACGGGAGCGACGGAAAGTCTTTTATTTATGAGTTCACAGAGGGGGCTTTTTTTTCAAACTTTGTTTTTTTCTTCCTCTTGACAAAAAAACAAACCATTTTGCATTAGGGTACAAACCATTTCATTACTATTCTCTCTCTCCTCTCTATTTTTCTCTTTATTTTTCATTTTTTGTGTGCTTATGGTAGGTCTACGCCGCACAGAGAGCATTCAAATGGGTTTAACGTTTTAAGCGGATTTTAACATCAGGAGGAGACCTGATACTGGATTAACAGTAATAACAGGTTCTGTGTGAATGTGCAGATACTCGCATAAATATGCTCAAGCGCATGTACACACACTCCCACGTACCGTGCCCTCCATAATGTTTGGGACAAAGACATGTTTAGTTTTTTTTTGTTTTTTTATCTGTACTCCACAATTTTATATTTGGAATAAAACAGTACATGTGGTTAAAATACAGATTCTCAGCTTTTATTAAAGGGTATTCTTATAGAATACATTTTGGCTTCACCATGTAGAAATTACAGCACTTTTTATACAAGGAAGTGCTTTAAAACAAAACGTATAAAAATACCCTTAATAAAGGCTGAGATTATGCACTTTAACCACGTGTGAATAGTTTGATTACAAATCTCAAATTGTTGAGTACAGAGCCACATCAATAAAAAATATGTCATTGTCCCAAACATTATGGGGAACTGTATATGCACGGACTGATCACGTCCAACATGTGTACGCGTAAACATGCGTGCAGACAAACACGCATGGTCACTCAGGTCACTCACGCATGGCCGGTGAGCGATCGTGTTGAATGTGATTATTCACAACGGCCACGGGCCAGCGCATTCATTTCTGAGGACTTCAAAGAAAGGCTCAGTATAGATTTATATTTCTTATTTGTTCTAATCAATGCAAATGTACACTTTCTTGCTGGTGCTGGTTATTTTGAGGGTTAAATACTCAGAGGTGACTCTCCATCTGTTTTTCTATAATCACAGTGTTGCATTGAGAGTCACTGTATGCAGGAAAAGCGCTTGGTTGGCTCAGCGTATAAGGAAAGCCAGGCCATTAGACAGCACACAAAAATGACCTATTGCCCGGGGTCCTCATCCCTGGTCCCAGTGGGCCACAGCAACTGCTGTATTTCATTGTAATTCAGCCCTCAATTGATCAGTTAAAGCAGGTGATTACACAGTTATCTCATCTCACCACATTTATTGGGTCCGGACTGGTTGCTGCGCGCCACTGTTTCCCCACCCCTAATTGAGACTGAGAGAGGAGTCGAGGGCAGTGTATAAAACCCCACGCGCAGGAAGCTCGAGGAGAACAGGCACGCTCCTCACAGACAGGGCCAGAATCAAACCCGGTACCAGAAATTGATGTTGGCGCTATTCACACCCTGCCCTGCTGCCCCGTGGCTCGTTTTATAAAAGCGACGTGCTTCCATTTTCACTCTCGGGTCGCGAAACCTCGCAATCGAAATTCGTCTCGCAGACACTCTGTTCCCGAAAGCGAGAATGGCACTTGCTGTGCTTGTGGATAGAAGCAGGAGAACAGCCCTTATGAGACCAGAGAGAATATCCTGCAATGGTGCCAATCTGCCTGATTCCTTTGACGATATTGATATAATTGCTAAATGTAGTTTGCTGCGAGCAGAAATTTACTTTTGTGTGAAAATGCTTGATTCACAACTGACTCCCATACAAAACACTAAGAATACAATTATAACTCAAGGTCACCCCCAAGATATTAAATTTTGCTGAAAAAAATCAAATGCTTTTCTTTGCATTGTAGTGCTTTAGACCGACACAATGTTTAGCAAAGGGGACAGTGGGGTGAGAGAGGGAAAGAGAGTATTCTCAGTAACTAAAACTTATACATGCATGTCCGGATGTTGTGCATCCCTGGACATAATCAGAATTTATATATTTTTTTTTTATAGTTCTCAAAATATGGCATGTCACGTCATATGTTGTGTAATTTATTTCAAGAGATTTAGAAGAATAACACACGTTCACTTGAACAACATCAAACCATTCACATGGGTTTTGAACATTTAATATTCACTTCTAAAGTCACAATCACAAAACACAGGATACTATTTTATGTATTCACTGAGCAGTGTAGCTCTTTTTAAGGTCTATAATTAATTAGACATTAAACGCCACTATCCACTATCCACTAGTAGCCACAATCATGCTTTTAATGAAATAATGCAGCCACTTCAGTTCTTATTCAATGAATAATGTTCTTTTCCTTCTTTTTAATGAATTTTTTTCCAGAAGTGCACTCGAAGTAAATTAAACATAGGCTAGGCATATGCGCACTGTGTCATCAAAACATTTATATGATGAAAGCTCATTCTTCTCTCTGTAAATGATCGCCCTACCTGCTTTCTCCTCTCTGATCCGATTTTCAGGGATGTTATTTATTTTGTTTTGTGAATTCAAATGCCCGCTGAGTGAAACTCGTGGGCCACTTCCTTTATGTCATCCGCCATTTCTGTTTCTCTTTCTCTTTCCTCTTCTGTCCTGTTTTAACCTGCCTTCTTTAGTTCTTTCTCATCCCATCTGTCCTCATTTCCTTTGCCATCTGAGTTATGGACCTCCCTTTATTTAGCTCATCTGTTGCTCTTTGCTAATCTGAATGCAGAGTTCCACTGCTGTTTGTTTTGTCTTTGTGGACCTGTGGCACAATGATTTTTGCTCTGTAATGTACAAAATATCATATATTCGTTAATGTTTCTGCTAATTTGTGAGAATACAAGAATGCACCGTACGCAAGGCCATATGGCTCAATTTACCCCACTGACACTACTTTCATAACCTTGGATTCACAAAGCAAACGAGCCAATTCCAAGCACAATGTTTGAGGTCATACTGCAGCTTTATAATGCGTCAATACATATACAGCAAAATATCAAGCTTATCTGCATTTTCACTGCAACAGGATTAACAGGAACATAAAAACATCACTTAGAACTGCAAAAAACACTTTTTTTGTTTAAACTTAAATGACTTAAACTTTATTTAATGTGCTTCAAACCATCATGGTACAAGTAAAATGATGGACTCTTCCTAAATATTGTGCCATAACAGTGCATTGGATTTTTGTGGCGACCAGCAATTTCCAAATCCAATGCACCTACAATATTAGGGAAATACTGGGATCTGCTGCTGTACTTTGAGATGTGTGATTAGCTGTCCTAAGAAATCAAACATTTTAGGCTCTCTCTAAAGAGAATACATTTCTTTCTATATTGCAAAATGTCTAATGAATGATGATATTGTGTCATCACAATAAATGCAGGGTTTCACTTTCTTATTTCTTGCATCGGACTGCCCAGAAAAGGTGTTATCGACAAGGGGGTGAAAAGGAATGTAGTGATGGGAGCAAGCTACACGAACGTTCTTTACAAGTTGTGTTTGTGAAGCATGATTGTGATTTCTTTGTAAAACTACAACTACTCTACAAAAACAGAGGGCTAAAATTGTCACAGCTCACAGATTTGAGCTCACAAGTCTCAAGTTGCATAAAATGTGGCCTTGGTTTTAAACTAGTGCACAGCCGAAACGCTGTCTGTTCTTCAAGGGCTATGTCTCCCTCTGGTGGCCGCTGTTTGCACTGCAATAAAAAAAACAGGACCGTTTGTTGGAAAACTGATATTCTTGTGCCTTGCATTATTTATTTATTTATTTATTTATTTATTATAGCTTTAGAAATTTTTTGCAATATTGGTTTACAATATTCTCAGCTGAATTTAATTTATTTATGTACTATTCCTTAACTGTACTTCAACTCAAGGGTATACTGACAAAGCAAAGATTAATTAATCTCATATACAGAGATTCTGCAGTATCAGTGCTCATGGAAAAGAACAGAATTCTGGCAATTTTCTCGCCTTTATTGCGCATTGTGCTAAGTGTGTAAAGGTTTTTATTTTTTCTAAAAAGTCTTCGAGAAAGGGGGTTGTGAACAGGCTGCTCTTTACAAGTATAATGAAAAGAGTGGTCACATGATCAATTTGCATTGCCACAGTGACTGCATACATTTCAAAATACTTTTTTTACCATTAGTTTGCCAAACAATCAAGTTTTGAAGAAGGGTCAAAATCAGTGACAGGCCAGTATAATTATCAAACTAAATCATTTAAAATGGAGTGATGGACAGGAAACAAACAAACGTGTCCTATTGGTGGGTATGTTGATTATAATGTAGAAAAAGTAAACGTAGCATGCAGTGTAAAAATGTGACGGGCTCAGTTTCACATGCAGACAGCGACCTGTATCTGACAGCTTAAACCCCCTTGTTTGTCTCCAGCTTGCCTGATCCCCTGTCCCTCATCTCCTGGGCTCACTAAAGCCCCTGTTTGTGTTTCTTCATCTCTCTGGAAAACAAGCGCTTGAGCTAAATCAATGAGCAAGGACATCTTATTACTGCCAGCACCAAAGCCAATTATGTATATAGGTGTGTACACTATCTGTCTGTCTGTCTGTCTGTCCTCTCACACACATACTGTTACCTCCAAAATAATTGCTATTCTTGACAAAAATTTGCAAAAACTGTCATGGACGTGTAAAAATTACATGTATGTATGGACAAATGGTCTAAGATACCCCTGTCTTTGTAGTCGTTTGCGTGCGTGTGTGCGTGCGTGCGTGCGTGCGTGCGTGTAAATTGTGGACATCAGAAAACAGTGAAAATTATTTTTTCATATAAAGAAAAATCATTCTATCACAAAATAGCACATATTGGCATTGATTATTCAGCTAATTCATTTTTCTTAAAGGAACGTTAAGTTTTAAAGTAACGTTTCCATCAGGCGGTATACATCTAGACCCTTTTTAATGTGAAAAAAATATTTGTTATTATATTATGTAGGCTCTTAGGTGAATAGCCTGTCTCTGTGTGTAATGGCAGAGGCTGACTGGATTTCAGAAACACTGAGTCTCTATCAAGATCATTTATGAAAATATGAAAAAGGAGCGCAATCCTTGTAGGACTCATATAAGATCAACCCCATCGTTATTCACTAGAGCCAATAATGAGCCCTTTCTAAAATAACTCCTATAACTCCAACCGACTTCATGGCAACGAGTCTCGCATGTGCTACTTATTCAACTCCCAATATATAATATCATAAGCCTCCTTTGAATCAAAACTGAATCCCACTTGAATCCCACTTCTGAGTAATAAGTCCCTAATGAGTGAAGTCCCACTTGTCCCTAATGGCTAAATTTGGTCGGTCCGGGAAAGTGCTTTGAATTGTTACCAGTTGAATTTTGTAATTTATGCAGTGTCTGATGGGATACCATTGGAGGCTCTGTAAAACTTGAGTGATGTGGTGCCAGTTGGTAAGTCTGGCATTGGGGTTTTGAGCCATTTGGAGCTTGTGGAGGTATCTGGAACTGATACCAGAGAGGAATACATTACAGTAATGATGTCTGCAGATGAATGAGTGGATGAGTGTGTTGCATAGATGAATAATGATGTGTTAAATGCTGCTGATTTGGGGGAAGTGCGTGTGTGTGTGTGTGTGTGGGGGGGGGGGGTCCAGGATAACAAAGACATTGCAGACAAGTGAGAAGAGGAAATGGAATCCTAACTCTTCTACAGCTTCTAAGCTCCTTCATTATATTAACGTGGTTATTTTAATGCTTAGGATTACTTTTTGCATCTTGAGGAAATGTCAGTCTTTTAGCTGCCCTTATTTATTTTTTAACCTGAGAACACAGATTGGAATAGTATTCCTTATTTCTGTCAGCACTGTCGTTTTTATATAACTTCATTAATTCGTCTCAAACCCTTCCATAAATATGTATTCATCCACTGGGGAGACTGCTTTTTTGGAATTAATTTACACTGCACATCAAGAATAACCATTTAAATTCTATGATTTTCATTCACAGCTCACAACCCAGTCTATATTTCTTAAATTGTCTCATATCTTATTAAAGTTGCCTCTTCTGAAGTTAAAAGCTAGATTTGGAGGTGGTGTGCATCGTTTGCAGCTAGAAGCCAGTTCATATTTTGTTGGGGAGTATTAGTACGGGACTTGTTTACGAAGTGAGAAGGATTTCCTGTGCAGTATATAGCGATATACACTGACCAGACAATCAAAGTTTAGTATTTATCCAATGGTATACATATTACTAATACTATTATTGTTATTATTACACATTATTACATTTTTGGGTGGGGGCTAGGATAAATGTGTGTCAGTATTGTTACTGAAGTAACTGCAGTCATTATCTATGCTGCTGTATGGCTTTTATTGACTCGCTGGCTCTTCCTCTCCAGAGAAGAGATGACATATCTGAGGTTCACTGGCTCAGACATAGCAATGAAACAGCATATTTTATTTCAATACAGCCAGGAAGCCACACAACGTTGTCGCAATCATATTTGAAGCTTTTAAAATTGCATTATTGATATTTGTTATTTTACCTGAGCTGACATCAGTAAGAATGCAGGGTTGACCTGGTCTTTATTGGCACAATATATACAGTGTCTATATTAACAAAATAAATGTTTCACACTGTGTGTTTGCATGTGTTTATGTGCCTGTCTGTGTATGCCTATGATTGTGTGCATACTGTGTGTGTATGTGTATGCGCGTGCATGTGTGTGCGTGCGTGCGTGCGTGCGTGCGTGTGTGTGCGCGCGCATGCGAGAGAGAGAGAGTGGATTTCACATTTCATAAAATACTTTTCCGAGATTAAAAAGGGGAGACTTCAGAATAACTTTCTCGACAGTAACCGAGTTCTTCAAAGATGCATAAAGAATGACAAGGAGATTGTGGGCTACAAGGACAGACCCTTTTTCAGTGGAAAATCCATAAGCATTTATATCCAAAGCTGGGACCTTTCTGAGTTGCTCGGCCTGGTCTTCTTATTAGATTTGGTAATCAATGTGTCTCTGTGGGCGCAGGGAGTAATCTCTTTACAGCACTCCTCCATGCCCTTCAGTTCCCTCAGCTCTCCATAGTACAGTAGCCGTTATTTGTGTCTCACAGACTCTATACTATGCCTACGTGATTGTGTCTTAAACAATCCATAGTGTATTCAGTAACCGTGATTACCTTTGCCTGCCGCTCTCTGTAATGTGTTCATTGATAGTGATTGTGTCTAGCACCCTCTCTAGCTTGCTCAGTAACAGTGACTGCGTCAGACACTATCTGCAGTGTGTTTATTAACCGTGGTTGCGTCTAAGTATTTGTAGTATATTAATTAACCGTGAGTACATCTAACACTCTCTGTAGCATGTTAGTTAGCCGTGGTTATTTCTGACACTCAGTAGTGTGTTCATTGACTGTCATTTTCTTTTTAAAAACCTGGAGTGTTATGCTCATTAACCGTGATTGCGTAGAATAGGCAGCATGGCGTGTTTAGTGTCCACGATTGCATCTAACACACTGTGGCTGTTATTGTGTCTTAAATTTTTAAAAAATATATAAAAATGCACACGCAAAAGAAAGAAAGGTGCTGATTGCCGGTCCATTAAATCAGAAACAATG
The DNA here is from genome assembly GCA_022702515.1 of Ilyophis sp. 1 JC-2022. Taxonomy (NCBI): domain Eukaryota; kingdom Metazoa; phylum Chordata; class Actinopteri; order Anguilliformes; family Synaphobranchidae; genus Ilyophis; species Ilyophis sp. 1 JC-2022. The sequence goes on from CM040404.1 coordinate 30,172,242, forward strand.
TGAGAATGGCACACTTATGGCCAATATGCCTTCATCAGGGTGTAGTGCTGTTATTGTGTCTTACACATCTAACACACTGTTGTGGTGATAGTGGGGAACTTGCTCCATGATGTGTTCAGAAGCAAGGATTGAATACAATTAGTTTATAATATGTTCAGTTGCTGTGAATGCCTTATGTGGTAGCCATAATTGCTTGTAATTGCTTCTTACATTACTTTAGAATGTATTATTAGAATATGTATTATTATTATTATTATTATTATTATTAGTAGTAGTATTAGTATTATTATTATTATTATTATTATTATTATTATTATTATTAAAAATAATAATAATAATAATAATAATAATAATAATAATAACAATTGTGATACGGTCCACTCTGTGTGCTACAGGGACAACAACTTCATCAAGGACTTTCCCCAGCTGGCCGATGGACTGATGGTCATCCCACTGCCTGTGGAAGAGCAGTGTCGAGGTGTCCTGTCCGAACCACAGCCCAACCTGCAGCTCCTCACAGGTGTGTGTGTGTGTGTGTGTGTGTGTGTGTGTGTGCGCGTGTGTGCCTGCGTGTGTGCGTGCGTGCGTGCGTGAGAGAGATGGAACAGAGCGTGTATGGTTCCTGTAATACCAGTGGGGTAGAAGCATGATTAGCCAGCTTTGGTTCCAGCTCTACGGTGAGGAAAATGGTATAATGAGACAGCCTGGTTACATCTCTACAGTGGGTAAGGGCTATAATTAGCTAGGCTTGTTCCAGCTCTACACTGGGAATGGTAGCAAAATGAGACAGCCTGGTTACATCTCTACAGTGGGTAAGGGCTATAATTAGCTAGGCTTGTTCCAGCTCTACACTGGGAATGGTAGCAAAATGAGCCAGCTTGATTCCAGCTCTACACTGGGGAATGGTACCATAATGAGTCAGCTTGATTCCAGCTCTACACTGGGGAATGGTACCATAATGAGTCAGCTTGATTCCAGCTCTACACTGGGAATGGTACCATAATGAGCCAGCTTGATTCCAGCTCTACACTGGGGAATGGTACCATAATGAGTCAGCTTGATTCCAGCTCTACACTGGGGAATGGTACCATAATGAGTCAGCTTGGTTCCAGCTCTACACTGGGGAATGGTACCATAATGAGCCAGCTTGATTCCAGCTCTACACTGGGGAATGGTACCATAATGAGTCAGCTTGGTTCCAGCTCTACACTGGGGAATGGTACCATAATGAGTCAGCTTGGTTCCAGCTCTACACTGGGGAATGGTACCATAATGAGCCAGCTTGATTCCAGCTCTACACTGGGGAATGGTACCATAATGAGTCAGCTTGGTTCCAGCTCTACACTGGGGAATGGTACCATAATGAGTCAGCTTGGTTCCAGCTCTACACTGGGGAATGGTACCATAATGAGTCAGCTTGGTTCCAGCTCTACACTGGGGAATGGTACCATAATGAGTCAGCTTGGTTCCAGCTCTACACTGGGGAATGGTACCATAATGAGTCAGCTTGGTTCCAGCTCTACACTGACAAAGGTATCATAATGAGCCAATCTACGCTGGGAAAGGTAGTAGCACAATGAGTACAACAGAACCCCACAATGGACTCAACCTCCTAAAATTCTGGCTATAAGACTAGAATTGCAGTTCACTTATCGCATTATAATACAAAGATATATAATCAATTTCACTGTAACATACGGTATTACTGATTTGTGGGAAGAGAATTTTGAGTGTTTTGTCTCAGTGGTGCTGTCTGTTTACGTGGCAGGAGACGCCCAGTTCAACGAGGCCATGGGATATCCCATGGTGCAACAGTGGAGAGTTCGCAGTAACCTGTATAAGGTGAAGCTCAGCTCTATCACACTGTCTGCAGGTACAATATATCGGTAGCTCTACGCTCCGCACGCCAACTCAGACATCTACATCCCACACTCAATTTCTACACCCATCTACTGATGCCATCTGGTCAGGGATACTTGATGAGAAAAACAAGAAAAATTGAACACGCTGGTCCTTTCTGCCCAGGAGAAATAACATTAAATTACTCACCATAATTGAGTAGACAATATTTAATTTCATTTTGTATTATTTGAAATGAAATCCAGTTTATTTATGCATTCATTTTGCTATGTATTCAGCCCAGACAGCTTGTATACTTGCATCAACAAGTTTCACTAATTTACTTACGCAACTTAAACATTCACAGCCAATGTGCCCGCCTTCACGCATGTTATCGGAGCCGACGACAGAGCTTGTGAACTGCGCGTGGTCGCTGTTTTAACCTGCTGTGGTTGTTACCGTGTCTCAGGTTTTTCTAAGGTGCTCAAGGTGCTGAACGCAGAGAGCACGCGTGAGGAGCTGCTATCCTTCATCCAGCAGTACGGCAGCCACTACGTCTCTGAGGCCCTGTACGGCTCCGAGCTCACCTGCACCATATACTTCCCCAGCAAGAAGGTCCAACAGCAGCTCTGGCTCCAGTACCAGAAAGGTAAGGCTTAGCAGGATCAATGCTAGAGTATAGGAAGGCTAAAGGCAGTTTGTAGTTGAGCCATAGGTAGCACATAGCGGGGCCAGATGTAGTGCATAGCTGGGAGCCTAAGGCAGCTAGTGCATAGCTGTGAGCCACAAGGAGAGCCACGGATATTCTATACGCAAGTAAAATGGCCTGCTCCTGTGTTAGTTCCTTCTTCTGTCCTTACTGTCGATAGGGGTCTGGCCCAGATCTTGCATTCCAACTCGGCTCAGTGTCGGCCTTGAGTCACAGCATGATTCTTGGCCGAGTGATGTGGCGATGAGTCCAGGCTGCCACATCACAGCCGAGTCCATGCCGTATGTGCCGTAACTGCACCAGCACTTGACCACATGCCGCCGGACTCAGGCCAAACCCGGACCAGATCTGGCCAGAATGGCTTATTTTATTAATTTTCACCAACCCTGAACCCCACCTCAAGCAAATGATAGATTTATTACATGAAAACAATATATTTGTTTATTATAACTTTGATTACATAACAATATTAGTACAGTCAAGTACTAATGACTCAGGGCCACATCACTTGGCCCACAATCGTGTTGTAATTCAAGGCCAACAATGAGTAGGAATGCCAGATCTGGGCCAAACATATGTTGGCTACCTGGGCAGGTTCAAGTTCTGTCTGCGTTGCCACAGTAGCTGTGGATATTCTGTATTCAGCCAGTTTCCATTCTTGGATATTCATAATTAGGTGTTAAATCAGAATACATTGAAATTTGACATTTGTAAATACAGATTATTATTTATTTATTTTTTTTAATGGAACTGACCATCTGGATAATGTGCAGAGAATCTGTGGTAAGCCATCAATGGCGTAGGGTATGGCGTACTGGGCGTGGCTACTGAATTTTGATATTTTCAGACCAAAGGCAAGGAGTGCACAGCTCACAGTGCACTGCGCAGGTTGAAAATGGGCAGGGTTATGCTGAATATGTATGAGTGGGTGTGCTTCAGCTGCACCATAGCTTATCAAATTACCTCTTTTCAGTCCTTTTAAAGGGTAACAATACACGCTGGTTTAGCTAGACCCCGCCCCCTTTTGAAATTCAAAAAATTCTGCAATCTGGGCGTGATAAGGAAATAATAGGGGCTGAGCTCCAGGTATCAAACCACGCCCAAGCAAGCCCCAAGAAGCTTACCGCTGCCGAAGCAGAAGCAATGGTGGAGAATGCGGCACGCATAGCCTCGTTTGGGCTTAAAATTATGTGGCCAGTAAACAATAAATCACACGCTGTACAAATAGTTACCCATGCCATTTATTTTTAATAAACTATATATATTTTTTTATTTTATTTTATAAACTAGCTAGCTACTTGCTAAGCTAGACTGAAAAACGAAAACATCAAAAAACAAAGTCGGCTACAATCAAGCTAACTATAAAAAATATGCCAAAAATCGGTTACTATAACTTAGGCCAACTAGAATTTTCAAAAAAGCGAAACTGTAAACTAGCTATATATATATATTGCTCGTTCGCTCGCTCTCTCTCTCCTATCTCCTCTTCCCGTCCACGGCACGCAGATCAACCGCTGAGATTCGCGTAGCCCGCCCTCGATCCAAAACTTCTGGGCGCAGCTGTACTGATTTCTATTTCATCACCGAGTACCGAATACATTAGGGAAGACCTTTCTGGCCAATCACAGATTGAACGTGCAGTACCTAACGTTTTACCACTCGAGACACTTTTGAGCCAGATTCTTAAAGTTTATGCTTTTTTGCGCTGACTGCAGTAATTTGTCAAGATTTGGACCAGGATCAATAAGTAATACTTACAAAAACCCAAATGTATCAGTTATCATCTAAAATAAGTGGTTTTAGTGCTTTGTTACCCTTTAAGAGCCGTGTGCATTGGACTCGTTTTGACCATGTCGGGCTATCCCGCATTAAGCGGTTAAGTGAAAAACGACAGCAGAACACGCCCATTCGGTCGTGGTCGGGAGGCCTCTTGCTTGCAATACGAGGACGCTAAAGGCGATAAAAGTCACTAATATGTTATCTGTACTGTGAAAAATAAAAAGCTTCTAATAATTTCCTTAGCCTCCAATCAGTCAATAAAATACATTTTAATATAATACATTTTACTCTCCCATTTATAATTTACTGGCTCTTGTTTGTTTTTCAACTCTTATTTTTTATTATTTTCTAGATCCTAAGCATGCGTTTAATAATTTATCTAAATCATTTTCTCCATGCAACATATCCCATTTCCTCGCCACATTTATTAGTGACTTTTGTCACCTTTAGGATTCTGCATTGGAAGACAATCTATTTTGCATTTATTTAATTGAATATAATTAAGTTAAGAGGTACGTTTTTATAAGAGTGAATGTATGCACCAAGTGTGTCATTATTTACATTACAGACGGGTGTAAGAAAAAATGCAGTACTCCTGGGAACAAAGTGCAGTATAATAACAGCCATAAACAATTAAAAACAGAAAGGAATACAATAATTAACATTATAAAAAAGACAATGAGCAATAAATGCAAAGTATCATTTTTTTATGCTTGGGGGATTTATTTCAAATTCAAATTGGACCGCATATGATCCACGAAAACGGTTGACCCCCCCACTGGATAATCAAACTCTTGTTATCCAGCTCAGATGGGACAAAAACCAGAAACGTCATCAGCACTCCAGGGCCGGGGTTGCCTACCCTATCCTTCCAGATGGGATGTCTAAATGTTTTAAGACCGATACAGCTACTGATTTTAGAGGGGAAACATTCACCAGAAGTTTAATATGACAGGAAGCGCACACTTTGTGCTATTGTATTTAATGTGCTTTGCTGCCCCCTGCTGTTGACGGCTATATTAGCAAAGCAGACCTCTGTGGGTTGTCTAAACAAATCATAAAGGAAATTGATTTTTGCCACTCCATTCAAAGGCATGTCACTGCTTATTCGTTTCTCACTGGGAGCAGATGTGAGTGAGACCCCACCATTAAATGCATACACCCGAGAACCTAAGATAAATCCCAACAGCAGAGTTGCACTGAAACAAATTATTTAGCCTGCTTAAAGGAAAGTGTGGTGCAGATCTGCATCCATTGTACTTGGGATTAAGTAGCCAAGGCGACCAGTGTTTTCTCTAGAGTCTGTCATGGTATCTCAACAGGGGGATGCAGGGGAAAGCTTGGTCTCTCTAGATAAAATATACCTGGCCTGTGTTTAGCTGGTATGATTTAATTTTTTATGGCAATTAATAATAAAGCTATTCATTGAGAAATGTGCGAAACACAGGAAACATAGCTGGAGGTGCAATACCTTGGATTGACAGACGGTGTCGCCAGAGTCTTGGGAAACAACAGAGATGGCTGTGAACTCTTAACTCAAGCCAGTGCACTTTCCTTGAGTGCAACCCTAAACCTATTTTAAAAATGTTAATAATGTGTCTGCATTTCAGTGGGCAATTAATAATTTGTGGCTGAATGCTTCTTTCAGCAGTTGGTTAATATCTGTCCATTAAGGTCAGTCATGTTCCACACTTAATATGGATCATTCTTGAAAAATATAAAATTCGACATTTGAGACGTGCAAAAATGTATTATTATTTTTTTAACAACTTACCACATCCAATGTATTGTCCATTCAGCATAGCTTACCATTAAAAGATCTCTCTTCACTTCAGTATTGTTACTCCACTGTAGTGTTAAAGCACAACTTAACTTTGGTAGAACTTTGGGTTGTGTAGTTACCTGGTCATGATATGAATCAAAATGGTGGAGAAATGTAGAACATAGATCCGGTAGGTAATTTTTGCGCCATAAACAGCGTTAATAGTACTTTTTTAATTACATTTAAAAAATTACATAAGATATTGTTTGTATTGACATAATCCACTTTGTTTATGTTCATATACCTGCTAGAAGTGTCATTTTGAGACTTTTTTAGCTGCCCTATCAAAGTGAATGGAGAGTGACAAATACCCTGTTCTGGATTATCACCCCAGGGGAGCACAGAGCAACTAACAAACATATTTTGCCACTATTTGGACTCATATCATGGCCAGGTAACTACACAACCCAAAATTCTACCAAAGTTCAGTTGTGCTTTAAGGCAGAAATTTTAGGTATTTTGCTTTTTTAATAGCAATTAGTAGCTAAATTACTCTAAATAAGTGCACAGTAAACCACTCTATTGGCCCTATGAATCAGAGTGCAGTGCTTCCCGTCTTAGTCAGACTCAGTTAAACACATTACTTCCCCTGTGAGTCAGGATACATTTAAATACACAACTGCCCCTACAATTTAGTGCACAGCTAGCTCCACTATTTTCTTGGAATCAGTGTCTAGCCTCACTCCTAATTAGCCTAGCTGTGCACAGCTAGCCTCACTGCTAGTTGGCTTCACTGTGCACAGCTAGCCTCACTACTAACTGGTCTCACTGTGCACAGCTAGCCTCACTACTAACTGCAGGCCTCACTGTGCACAGCTAGCCTCACTACTAGCTGGCGTCACTGTGCACAGCTAGCCTCACTACTAACTGGTCTCACTGTGCACAGCTAGCCTCACTACTAACTGGCCTCACTGTGCACAGCTAGCCTCACTACTAACTGGTCTCACTGTGCACAGCTAGCCTCACTACTAACTAGCCTCACTGTGCACAGCTAGCCTCACTACTAACTGGTCTCACTGTGCACAGCTAGCCTCACTACTAACTGGCCTCAATGTGCACAGCTAGCCTCACCACTAGCTGGCGTCACTGTGCACAGCTAGCCTCACTACTAGTTGGCGTCACTGTGCACAGCTAGCCTCACTACTAGTTGGCGTCACTGTGCACAGCTAGCCTCACTACTAGCTGGTCTCACTGTGCACAGCTAGCCTCACTACTAACTGCAGGCCTCACTGTGCACAGCTAGCCTCACTACTAGCTGGCGTCACTGTGCACAGCTAGCCTCACTACTAGCTGGCGTCATTGTGCACAGCTAGCCTCACTACTAACTGGCCTCACTGTCCACAGCTAGCCTCACTACTAACTGGCATCACTGTGCACAGCTAGCCTCACTACTAACTGACCTCACTGTGCACAGCTAGCCTCACTACTAACTGGTCTCACTGTGCACAGCTAGCCTCACTACTAACTGCAGGCCTCACTGTGCACAGCTAGCCTCACCACTAACTGGCGTCACTGTGCACAGCTAGCCTCACTACTAGCTGGCGTCATTGTCCACAGCTAGCCTCACTACTAACTGGCCTCACTGTCCACAGCTAGCCTCACTACTAACTGGAATCACTGTGCACAGCTAGCCTCACTACTAACTGACCTCACTGTGCACAGCTAGCCTCACTACTAACTGGTCTCACTGTGCACAGCTAGCCTCACTACTAACTGCAGGCCTCACTGTGCACAGCTAGCCTCACCACTAACTGGCGTCACTGTGCACAGCTAGCCTCACCACTAACTGGCATCACTGTGCACAGCTAGCCTCACCACTAACTGCAGGCCTCACTGTGCACAGCTAGCCTCACCACTAACTGCAGGCCTCACTGTGCACAGCTAGCCTCACCACTAACTGGCGTCACTGTGCACAGCTAGCCTCACTACTAGCTGGCGTCACTGTGCACAGCTAGCCTCACTACTAGCTGGCGTCACTGTGCACAGCTAGCCTCACTACTAGCTGGCGTCACTGTGCACAGCTAGCCTCACCACTAGCTGGCATCACTGTGCACAGCTAGCCTCACTACTAACTGGCGTCACTGTGTACAGCTAGCCTCACCATTAGCTGGCATCACTGTGCACAGCTAGCCTCACCACTAGCTGGCGTCACTGTGCACAGCTAGCCTCACTACTAGCTGGCGTCACTGTGCACAGCTAGCCTCACTACTAGCTGGCTTCACTGTGCACAGCTAGCCTCACTCCCTGATTGCGGTTCTGAGCCGGAGCACAGGTAGCCATTCAATTCTCCTCTGAATTCTCCAAAGCTACGTCAGCGGTCTCGCAATCTTTATCCAAAAATATGAAAAAAAACAGTAAATAAATGAAGATTTTGCCACAGATTTTACTGCTTACAGCCAGCTGTTTAAACAGGGTATGGCCCATGCCTGGCCCATCTCCAATGTTGGCCCTAATGAATGGGCCAGGCATGCCAACGATGTCTCCTGGGAAAAGAATAGAAAATAAAGCGGGAACAAATTGTCTCTGGCCTCCCCCGCCCCCGCCCCCGCCCCCTTTCCTCCCCTCACCTGGCTGCCTCTGCCCCACGGCGCTGTGCTGTCAGTCTCTTTGGTCTGCAGGTGAAGGTGAGGGAACAGTGTGGTCTTTTAAAGGTCAGCTGTTTCTCCCTGTCTCTGCCTCTCGCTCTGCTGGGAGTCTGCAAGGAAACCAAACTGCGCTCACAGAGATGCTGATCTGAACAGACTTAATGCTGGGCTTTATTTGTCTGTCTGTCTATCTCTGTCTATGCACTGCCTGCCTGTCTCTGTGTGTTTGTCGATCATTTCCCTTCCCATCTGTCTGCGTGTTTTATATGTTTAATCATCGGTTTCTCTGTCTGGCTGTCTGTCTACTGCATGTGGGGCTATACATGTCTATCTTTCCATCGCTGGGTCTGCATGTTTGTTTCTGCTTGTTTTTTGTCTTTGTGTTTGTCTATCGAACTATACAGACATTTTATCTGAAATGATCTGAATAGAATAGGATATATAGCTAGGCCTATATACATACTGCAGTTTGCTGGTGATGGGATGGCTGTTAAACACTCACAGTGTAACATTGGTGATGGTATGGTTGTCTTACAGTAGCAGGGTAACACGGGTGATGTGATGGCTCGTGAACACTAGTAGTGTAACATTGGTGATGGTATAACTGTTATACACTAGCTGTGTAATGCTGGTGATGGTATAGCTGTTATACACTAGCTGTGTAATGCTGGTGATGGTATGGCTCTTATACACTAGCTGTGAAATGCTGGTGATGGTATGGCTGTCATACACTAGCTGTGTAATGCTGGTGATGGCTCTTATACACTAGCTGTGTAATGCTGGTGATGGTATAGCTGTTATACACTAGCTGTGTAATGCTGGTGATGGTATAGCTGTTATACACTAGCTGTGTAATGCTGGTGATGGTATAGCTGTTATACACTAGCTGTGTAATGCTGGTGATTGGATGGCTCTTATACACTAGCTGTGTAATGCTGGTGATGGTATAGCTGTTATACACTAGCTGTGTAATGCTGGTGATGGTATAGCTGTTATACACTAGCTGTGTAATGCTGGTGATGGTATAGCTGTTATACACTAGCTGTGTAATGCTGGTGATGGGATGGCTCTTATACACTAGCTGTGTAATGCTGGTGATGGTATAGCTGTTATACACTAGCTGTGTAATGCTGGTGATGGTATGGCTGTTATACACTAGCTGTGTAATGCTGGTGATGGTATAGCTGTTATACACTAGCTGTGTAATGCTGGTGATGGTATAGCTGTTATACACTAGCTGTGTAATGCTGGTGATGGTATGGCTGTTATACACTAGCTGTGTAATGCTGGTGATGGTATAGCTGTTATACACTAGCTGTGTAATGCTGGTGATGGACACTAGCTGTGTAATGCTGGTGATGGTATAGCTGTTATACACTAGCTGTGTAATGCTGGTGATGGTATGGCTGTTATACACTAGCTGTGTAATGCTGGTGATGGTATAGCTGTTATACACTAGCTGTGTAATGCTGGTGATGGGATGGCTCTTATACACTAGCTGTGTAATGCTGGTGATGGTATAGCTGTTATACACTAGCTGTGTAATGCTGGTGATGGTATAGCTGTTATACACTAGCTGTGTAATGCTGGTGATGGTATAGCTGTTATACACTAGCTGTGTAATGCTGGTGATGGGATGGCTCTTATACACTAGCTGTGTAATGCTGGTGATGGTATGGCTGTTATACACTAGCTGTGTAATGCTGGTGATGGTATAGCTGTTATACACTAGCTGTGTAATGCTGGTGATGGTATGGCTGTTATACACTAGCTGTGTAATGCTGGTGATGGTATAGCTGTTATACACTAGCTGTGTAATGCTGGTGATGGTATGGCTGTTATACACTAGCTGTGTAATGCTGGTGATAGTATGGCTGTTATACACTAGCTGTGTAATGCTGGTGATAGTATGGCTGTTATACACTAGCTGTGTAATGCTGGTGATAGTATGGCTGTTATACACTAGCTGTGTAATGCTGGTGATAGTATGGCTGTTATACACTAGCTGTGTAATGCTGGTGATAGTATGGCTGTTATACACTAGCTGTGTAATGCTGGTGATAGTATGGCTGTTATACACTAGCTGTGTAATGCTGGTGATAGTATGGCTGTTATACACTAGCTGTGTAATGCTGATGATGGTATTGTTATACACTAGCTGTGTAATGCTGGTGATGGTATGGATGTTATACACTAGCTGTGCAATGTTGGTGATGGTATAGCTGTCATACGGTGGCTGTGTAATGCCAGTGATGGAAGTGCTATCACACACTAGCTGACTATGGGAGTACAGGTTTTACTGCAAGCTGTCCTTGAGTAGGTCTTTAGCTTCTTTTTTTTTTTTTAAAGAGACTTTGTCTTTGTCACAAAAGCATAACGGCATAAACACAGACAAATATCTGCCTGGCATCAACAAATGATTAATTACTTGAAGAGTATGATTTTACAAACAGCGCACTTTCATTAGCTGTGTGTAATTATTTTTTTCTTGCACTGATGAGAGTCTTTCTCACTGACTTTCACATCTTACCTCGTGCAGTTTTCTGTTTATATTTTCTTTGTGCATTCACATGAAAAAAATAATATTGCTGCAAACAGCAATTACAGGATTCCAAGCACACTTAGCACAAATATACAGAAACAAATTATGGAACACAGACAAGATAGACAGACAGACAAATAAGCAAAGGTTTTGTGAACGTTGGACAGGCAGTTGGTAAGTTATGGGTAATTTTGTGTTAGGCCATGACCTTTCTACATGTTTATGAATCAAGGACATCAGAAATCTGCCTTTTTCCAGCAACTGTTTGCAGTGGGATTGTAGTTAGTGTGACAATTGAATTTCCATTTGTGGGATCATGAAAATCATCCTGATTGCACTGACAGCTTTTTGTTTGCTGACTGCTTATGCCGTGGAGATGACATCCTGGCAGCTTTTGGATTTGAACTGATCCTTATCCACTAGGCCCCTGTCACTCAAAAAAAAACAGGGCCGGCCGGATCTGGATTCGACGGCCAGATTTGAGTATCCATGCAATAGCTCACCCCCCAGTTTAGTGTGTCTGAAGATGGAGGGGGTTGTAATGGGAGGAGTGTCATGACAGCCTAAGTTTGCTGAAAGCCTCAAAGAATATTATATCTTTATCAGCGCTTGAAGTGGGCCAGAATGGACTGGTACGTCGTAGCCAGACGGTTTGCTTTCTCTAGCGTTCTGCTAATTGTCATGAGCATGTACACAGTGCTTCTGCACCCGTGAGATTTCTCTCATTCCCACAACAGTCACTGTATTGTAGTCCATAACGATTAATTCAAGTGAGCCCACCCATTGATATGTCATACAAACGGACCTCATTACCGAGACGGTACCTGCTTTCTAACCTGTCTTTCCAACATATTAGCTTGGCTCAAAAATGGGAAGTTCGAGAACAGACCGTACCGGGACTTGTACGATTTGCTCATATTAGTACCGGCACTTATTCTTTTCCCCTTCAAGTGCTGATCTTTATCAATCCCTTCTGCCAGTCAATTTAAACATTGCCTGCCAAATATGGCTACTCGAGGACTTACATTTCTGAGCTACAGATACTTTTATCAGAGAAAAAGAAAGAAAGAAAGAAAGAAAGAAAGAAAGAAAGAAAGAGAAAAATAAAGAACAATAGGGTTCCAGTACTAGGCTACGTGCTTGGAATCCTAATAAACACTAGTCCGTCATTTGTGGAAAAATAATAAGCAATATAATCTGGCCATCTGTTTCGGCTGTGAAAGAACTTCGGCTTAGTAATAACACTAATATTAACAGAATTTTACAGAACGTAACACAGAAATGACAATGCCACTTTCAGGCACCACCCTGTCGGCATTGCCATGTAAACACGACGTGTCTATATATCATGTCATAAAGAAAAACAACTCTAAATACATAAACTAACTGGTGAACGAATGCATAATAACTTGCGCCTTGTGTGTCCTTCAAGGATCTGGCAACCCTTTACAGAAGCAAGGAAGGGAGTGGCGTTCCTCCGCCACCAGTGAGTTGTAAAAAAAAAACCCACCGATGCAGAGCGCTCACTCTCTCACTCTGCACAGGAGCCATCGCCACACACCAGCTGAGCTGGAGAGGGAGGCAGGGAGTCATTTTGCAGCTTAAATGGAGGGGCAGTTAGATGGGGAGAACAGAGAGGAGGGTGAATTTGGCAGGGATGCTGAACAGAGAACACCCTGGCCCTTTTGTGATAAGTGCCATGGGATCTTTAATTGCAGCAGTCGGGACCTTAGTTTAACGTAAAACATCATTGTCATTTATTAGCCAATAAAATGCTCTATACCTGGTGTCGCAGAGCCAGCAGATCATTTTGTGAGAAACGAATGGCAAAATGTCTAAATATTAATTCCTCACAGCATATTTAAAAAAACCTGGGCTGAAATAAATATTAACACCACAAACCCCTCCCACTATCTTTTTAACCCACCCTCCCACGTACCTTTTAACCCACCCATCCACGTACCCTTTAACCCACCCTCCCACATACCCTTTAACCCCACCTCCCACAAACCCCTCCCACATACCCTTTAACCCCACCTCCCACAAACCCCTCCCACATACCCTTTAACCCACCCTCCCACATACCCTTTAACCCACCCTCCCACATACCCTTTAACCCACCCTCCCACATACCTTTTAACCCACCCTCCCACATACCTTTTAACCCACCTGTCCACATACCCTTTAACCCCACCTCCCACAAACCCCTCCCACATACCCTTTAACCCACCCTCCCACATACCCTTTAACCCACTCGTCCATGTACCCTTTAACCCACCCTCCCACATACCCTTTAACCCCACCTCCCACAAACCCCTCCCACATACCCTTTAACCCCACCTCCCACAAACCCCTCCCACATACCCTTTAACCCACTCTCCCACATACCCTTTAACCCACCCTCCCACATACCCTTTAACCCACCCTCCACGTACCCTTTAACCCACCCTCCCACATACCCTTTAACCCACCCTCCCACATACCCTTTAACCCACCCGTCCATGTACCCTTTAACCCACCCTCCCACATACCCTTTAAAACCCACCCTCCCACACCCTCCCACATACCCTTTAACCCCACCTCCCACAAACCCCTGCCATGTACCCTTTAACCCACTCCCACGTACCCTTTAACCCACCCTCCCATGTACCCTTTAACCCACCCTCCCACATACCCTTTAACCCCCCCTCCCACGTACCCTTTAACCCACCCTCCCACATACCCTTTAACCCACCCTCCACACCCTCCCACATACCCTTTAACCCCACCTCCCACCACATACCCTTTAACCCCCACATACCCTTTAACCCACCCTCCCACGTACCCTTTAACCCACCCTGCCACATACCCTTTAACCCCACCCTCCCACATACCCTTTAACCCCACCTCCCACATACCCTTTAACCCCCCCTCCTACATACCCCTCCCACATACCCTTTGCAGCATTCTGGTCATCCAATAGATAACACAGTGTGGAAGGGAGTACCTGTGAAGACACTGTTAGCACAGATAAACCTGTTAGGACAGGTAACAGACACACACCTGTTAGCACAAATAAGCAGGCACACACCTGTTAACACAGGTAAACAGGCACACGCCTGTCAGCGCAGGTAAATGGGCACACGTCTGTTAGCACAGGTAAACGGGCACACGTCTGTGTGGTAGGTATTTTGTACCTTTGGGGCTCTCCATGCATCCTCCTACGCTCCCTGGAAGTCTCTGTATTACAGGCATGGCTGTGGTGCACACAGTGATGGCCTCATTGCTTCTGTAAGGCCCCTACCTGTGTCTAATGCACACAGGAGAAGAATGAGATGACAGGACTAGATGGATGTGCTCCTTCCCCGACATATCCATGTGCACTCAAGTTTGAACCACAGCCACCTCTTAACACCAGGAAAGTTTCACTGTAAGAAAGTGACTTAAGGGGAGACAGCCTAGGTGAATAGGCAAAAAAATTATTTTAATAGATATCACAATGAAACTTTCCCAGTTTGTTATGTACATAGAAACTAAGAAAAAATGTATTGCAAGTTTTCTGAGATTTTATGTTTATATATGCAAAATAGGCGTTACCTAATTAAATATGCGCTAATTTGCATATATCGCCAGGAACAGAATCAGAACAGTGGATGATGTCCAGATTCAAAATTTTTGTTTCATTATGTTGACACATAACACAATGAACTTTGTTCAGAAGGGATTGTGGCTATGTCTTTTTATCATCCCATACATCAGGAAATACTGTCTACAGTCATAAAAAATCCATTTTCGCCAGGTTTTTTGGTATAAAATGTACTATAAATCAGGCTATGAATGATATATCAACAAAACCCTCTGAACAAAGAAGCAGGGTATCGATAGGAAGAAATGTGGAAAGTATGGTGTGTGTAGGTGCTAGGGAAATGGATATTTCATCTCTTGGCGTGTAAGAAAAACGCATAAAAACTCATTTTTGGGGAAACGCCCTCAAAGTTCTGTATTGTAAAATGCCATACATTTTTATTTGAAACCGCTATTTACAAACACAATACCTAATCAAACCATTAGTAATAGACATCTCAAACACATAACTGATAACTGAATAACTGAACTGAACTCAGAACTGAACAGAACCACACACAGGCTACATACACAGTGTAGTAACAATAATCTAAACACACAACTGATAACTGCACTGAAACACAGCATGTATTGACTGAACAGAATCACTGTCTCTCTCTCTCACACACACACACACACACACACACACACACACACGCACACGCACAAACACAAAGACTTGCCGAATTAGAACTCTAGTCTATGTAGTGTGTGTACTGTTCATTGCATATTCAACATTGTAACACAGCATGTATTGACTGAATATATAAAAAAATCTCAAAATCAACCAAAAAAAAAGAAATGGCGTTTTCACCTAGGCTGTCTCGCCTTACAACACAGTACCAATCCGCCAGCATACTAAATACTGAAAAAGCCTTTTTTCAATAGCCACTTACTCCCATGTCAGTGGTTTATATTCATTTAGCTTTGAATTGAAACTGCTGTTTTCGTAATCGCTTGTGTTTAGCAGGTCGGTATAGCCCCCCGATCTTATCTGAAGTATGTTAAGTGCTGCTGGGAAAGACCGTGCTCAATAAATTACTATAAATTAATATGAACAAGTAAATGGCGACTCTCTAATGAGGAATAATTGAAAACAGGTTTTCACTCTGTGCCAGAAAGAGGAAATTGCTCGTTCTGTCATTTTAAAATCTGATTCAAAAGGTATAATTGTTATACAGCCAGGGAAAAAAGGTTTTCAACATCACCTTAGAAACTTGGGTGTGTGTATGTATGTGTGTGCACACATGCTTGCGTGTGTGTGTGTATGGTGGGAGTGGGGGCTGAGAGATTTGTCGACCATTGCATTTTAATGGTCATGTACCTAATGGTGAATGCCAGCTGACCCCAGATCAGTCATACTTCGGTGGCGTTTGTGTAGGGTGTGTCAGTACTTACACTGACCCAGGTTCACATTATAATCATCTTATCAACTTCTCTATTGAGGGGTTCTCCAGCTTCCCATTTTGGCTTGTTGTTTATCTCTTCCTTTCTCTCTGCTGTAACAGAATGCTTCAAGGCTTGCATTTCAGGGAAGCCAAGCTCAGCTTTAAAAGATACAACATGAGATGGAAACATAGTTGGAACCAAAGAGGGAATCATAGAACTGTGAAAAATTGAATATATATAAAATGCTGAGCACCCTCTGGCCACATGCAATTTTTGTCCTTTGAGAAACAGCGTAGTTCTTTGACCTTTGAATAACAAGTTACAAGTTAAGCAAGTGTTACTTTTTTTTCTTTCTCACAGTTCTTCCTACTCAGCAGCAAGAGTTTAGTGCTCACTGTCAAAAATATAAAAGTCAAAATGTTGTGTAGATACAGAGAACAAAGAGAAGCATTTGTGTTGCGTATGTATATATTGTTATTATAAATATTATTATATATTTTATATTTAATGATACATTATTGAATTGTTACACTCTTTTCCACTGTGGGGAGGTTTGGCAGATGATGGTGGACGTTGAGTAAGGGGCTTGCTAACGTACAGCAGCTCAGCAGGGGTGGGCGGTGAGTCTGAGAGGCGCTCCTGCGTAAGACACCGTCGCCTGGCACCTGCCGAGTTCCCCGACGCGTCTGCCCATGGCCCATCCGTCATACGCGATTAAATTTTTCCGCTTCCTCGCCCCGGCCCGCGCTAGACAAGGAGCCGTCGAGAGAAAGCGCCCCCGGGTTTGATTAATGGTCGGTGACATCACGGCGGAGTGGTTCCACTGCTCTCGTGCCTCGGAAGAATCAAAAGCCCCCGCCTCGCACAGGGCAATGCGGTCTGTGGCGCCGTTTTTGATCGTTAACCGCCGTACCGCGGTTTAAATCCTGTTTTGGCACACGTGCGCGGAGAAGCTAGTACCCCTGCACGTTTCTGACTGTCGAGCGGGCATCTGTGCACTCCCAGCTGTGGGGGTAGTTTGAGGCTTTGGCCGCAGCCTGCTGAGAAGAGTTCCCCAGAGGCACGGCAGCTCTCGCACACAGTACCGCGTCTGTTTGGCTGAAGAGCCATGACAGACAGAACCAAACGAACGGGACCGGCTCCCGCTTGCCATCGTCGAGTTTGCGTCAGAGAAAAATGTCCGGCCTCACACTTTTCCACTCTTCCATGACGTAATACAGTTGTTTCCTGGAATTCCTGTGGCCAGATTAAGGATGAGTGAGCTGAGCGCACCTTGTGAGGCACACCACCAACATAACCCCCTGTCCAGTACAGCCATCAGACAACAAGCCCATTTCAATCCTAACAGACACCATCTATCAGACATTTTTCAGATGGACTTCTGAGGGCATAGAGTGCTGAGGGAGTTTTGTTTTCAGGTGCACACATTGAGTTCACTCAGAGGTCAACATTTTGGAGGGAACTGTGATATATATAGGGAAGGGAAGGGTATATATATATATATATATATATATATATATATACATATAGGTCTCTTTTGATCACAGTCTCAACTGGCTCATTTGCACACCCCAAAACCCAAACCCACATCCCACACTAACCAAAACCCTGACCCTCACCCCACACCCTCTCCCACATTCAACACTGCCCAAAACCATGAGCCTCAACCCATACCCAAATCCACATTCAACACCGCCCAAAACATCACCCCACACCCACGTCCCAAGACCCACACCCCAAACCTAAACATACACTTCACACCCACCTCCACGAGTCCACCCGCCTCCTAACCCCCCCCCCCCCCTTTTTTTCTAACTGCTCTTTGTCCCACAGAGACCACTGACCTGGGCAGCCGGAGGGAGCTGAAGTCCATGCCCTTCATCACCTACCTGACCGGCCTTCTGGCCGTGCAGCGGCTCTCCGAGGACCACCTGGTAACGGGCGTGGAGATCCGCTGCGAGGAGAAGGGCCGCTGTCCGTCCGCTTGCCACCTGTGCCGACGCCCGGGCCTGGAGCAGCCCAGCCCCACGCCCGTCCTGCTGGAGGTCACCCGCATCGTGCCCCTCTACAACCTGGTGCAGGACAACGTCACCAAGGCGGTGAGACAGGGCGGGGGGATGATAGGGGGGCGCGGAGGTAGGGAGGGGAGGGGAGAGGAAGGAGAAAAGGTGGTTGGGGAAAGAGAAGGAGGAAGAGGGAGGAAGATAAGTGGAGTAGGGGGAGAGAGGTGAGAGGAAGAGGAGAGATGAATAGACACAGAGAGGAAGGGAAAGGAGGAAAGAGGGAGGGGAGGAAGGGAGAGCATAGCAAAAGAGGAGGGAAGAAATGATGAGAGAATGGAAAAGAAGCCAGGAAGGGGGGTGGGTGAGATGAGTGTGAGTAGCTAATTTTTATAGTGTATATGACATTGTACAGTATATTCTACCAACAACAAATGCATTGCATTATTTGAAACTAATAATAATAATTCTGCAGAATTGAAAAAAACATTTTCTGCAAAATTGTTGGTTCTTTTTTGGGGGGGCGTGGCAGGGGGTTGAGCAGCTTGATTTTGCAGCTCTCATGCTTTGGTCTTTAGATAATTAATTAATACACGTATTTCCCATATATCATGATGAGTTTGATAGTCCATGGCATAAGATAATTATATGATGTGACATCACTTGAGAGTTCAGAAGACCGTGTGTCACCGCGGTTAGATGGAACCGGCCCTCGTGTTTGACTGGTGCCTCAGCCCGGCGGTCTCTTTGCGTCAGTGGCTTTCATGCGGTGACCTCACCCAGCACGCCTGTACTCTGTAAAGGTCAACTCTGCCACTGCCAGCGTAATATGAGGACATTTCAGGACTCGCGCGCCTAGAGTCTGCTTCTCCATATTTCACACGGTTTTACAAGGTGTCTGTCTCAAAAATCCGCAGAGTGTTAATTGAGCAAAAATAAACCCGTACAAGTGGTGGCTGAATGAATAGCCTTTTCTCAGAAAAAAAGATGATAATGATAGAATTACAAACCTGGAGCCCTGCCTGGACTTATTATGAAATGTTGAATGAACAAAAATTTATAATAATTTTGATTAGTGCAGACAGGGAAATTAAAGAAAAGGAGGGGTAAACAATGTGATATTGTGTTTTAATCAAGTCTCGCTGGCTACGGACGCTTCAGGAAGGGGAGCGGGCAATTTGCTCCGGCGCCATTTCCAGGATTCTCCTCTAGGTGGCGCAGACGGTTTGGATTTAGGTTCAGAGAGAGAGCGAGCACGAGTGAACGTGAGGGAGAGAGAGAAAGAGAGAAGAGTATGTAACCCAGAATTTGCGATGAAGTAATGCCACCAACGGTTATCCTTTCTCAGCACAAAATAGGTTACATGTTCTTGGTTGACCTTGTTTTCTGACCAAGTGGGCCTTTTTCTCTCCGCTCCTGCTCCTCACCAGGCCTCCTGACAGCTTGGTCATCATTTTCTCTACTTCTCTTCATTTGTCTTTTTTATTATGCATTTATGTGTGTGTGTGTTTGTGCACATGCGTTCCCGTTTCCGTGTGTCTGTTTCAACACAAAACTTCTTTTAATGACGTCACATCGATAGAACATAGATGAACGTGTAAGGGAAGGATGTTTTACGAGCAAGTCATGAGGCTCATGTGAGAAAGCGTTCGCACCCGATTAAGAGCGGGAGCATTTTTGAAGGGGCTGAGTTTACTTGCCTGCTTGAGGATGACAGATCTCCCTCCTTTGGGATCACCCTGTATTTTGGCAGACAACATTTAAAGTTGTAGTTCATTTTGTTCGTTTTGTAGTTTGTTTTGCCTATTTGCATTCATAGGAGGTATGCTCTTTACCCTCTGGTGAAAAGATAATGGTGTTTAGTGGCTGTTGTGAGTGTCTGATGCCCTTTTTGTGTTAATATGCTTCTCGCTCTGGCCAAGAGAGGGCGCTGTATGTTTCTGGAGTTTCCACCTCCTTTTCCTTGACTACAGTTGTGAGTGCAGAGGCTGTGGGGTCTTATGGGTTCGCCAAGATGTCCAGACGCATGAACACGCTCAAAATGATACGCAATGAATAACTCTGAGAGAAAAATATTTAAAAATCCATTTTCTAGTTATGTTTTGGGATATGAAATATCTTGTTGAAAGGACACAAGGAGAGCTTTACCTGTCATTCACAAAACTGGTGACCTTTGACCTTGAACATGTTTTCTCGTCGCTCGGCTGCAGAAAGAGCCTAGAAACAGTTCAGGCTGTTTCTAAGCTTAGCACACAGTTGTTTTCCTTTCCAGGAAAGCATCTGGCCCCTGGGGTCCTTTCCTCTGCGAGGGTGATACATAATATTGTATGATTCCTTCAGGCAGGTTGGCAGGGGCAGCTGGTGGAAGTGGGTACAGGTAAGTGTCGGCTCAGTGCATGCCTTGAGCGAGACTGCAGGTTACGCAATAAAATACATACTGTACACTTGCACGCACGCACACATGCAGACACATGCACGCACACACACCGACACACACTCTCTCTCTTGCACACACTCTCTCTCTTGCGCTCGCTTTCTCGCACACACAGACACACACATACACACACATACGTACATGCACGCACAGACACACACACACGCACAGTCTTCATGCTTCACCATTCCTTCAGTAGGCTACTACATTCCCCATTGGACCCTCAGAAATGTGTTGCTCGAGTAACAATATACACACTGTACAGTAGTTAAAAACAGGATACAGTCACATCACATTTTTCAAAACAATGTAAAAAGTAGACCCATAACAGTCAAAAGAAATGGCAGGCGGGCAGGCGGGCAGGCAGGCATCGTGAATAGCCGAGGGTCACCAGTCAGTAGTCTCTGTCAGCAGATAAAAGAGGTAGAGGAACAAAACGTCTCTTTTTTTTCCTCCAGTGATCTGTGGACAAAGGCATCTGTGGTGTGCGTCTGGGTTCTCAGGGCCCGCTGCTGAGGTAGAGGGATTATTAGCCTGTTATTGAAGCCAGCGGCCTCTGGGGCCGAGCAGTGGTCCTTTGGCTGGGCTTCTGAAAAAAAAGGGAAGCTGAATCCAATTAGCATAGCAGACAGACTGACCTTTACTGCACCCGTCCCAGCCAGCAGCCGCTCTCCGAATGGGCCCGTGCGAAAGAGGGAAACGCTGGGGAGCCCGAAAGTAGGGATTTCTACCAGTCGGCGGGAAGAGAGAGAAAGAAAGAAAAAAACACGTATTTGCTCTTTTCCTGTTTTGCGTGTGGTATTTGTAAAGGAAGTGCCTACAGTATAGCTGTTTGAGGGGCCCCCCGGATCATCAAAGTGGCCTCGTCACGCATAAGTACCTTCCGACGTCAGCCTGCGTGTCACGGTATTGTGCTGCTATCTGGATATATCCCCTCTGTTTCCTTGTAAACAGTGTAAGGGGGGAGATGGGTGCAGGGGATAATAAAGCCGCACACTGGCTTCTTCAGTTACAGATTCATCCTGTTTTTATCTTTTCACTCGCGCCCTCCAGTCATTGTCGCCCCAGGGGCCTCAGTGGGCCCCCGGCAGATTAGGCCTCCCCGTCCTCTCATCGCTCCGGCTGTAATCCCCCAGGAGGCTGGGACGCCTTCTGATGTGAAACCCTATCAGCCTCGGAACATTCCGGACAACACAAACATCACATTCACCCAAACTGTTTCCTGTCCGCCATACCACCAATTGGACTCCATCCACAGCACCTGGCCTCCACCAGGCCCTTCAAAGAATAAAACACAAACAAAACTGCAATAATAATAACATTATTATTATTATTATTATTATTATTAAGATGATGGTGAAGGTAAAGGTGAAAACTATGATACTACTACCATTATTAGAGCAATCAGCATAACATATGATTTTTTTTCCTGTCTACAAAGAATTTACGTAGGCTTAATTTCATGTCATTGTGAAAGAATTGGATCAGGATTTTAAAAATAATTTGTAATATTCACTCATTCTTTCTGTGTTTTTCATCAAAACTTTACATTTATATACATGATGTCATTCATGAGTCATTCATAGCGACTCTTGACTTGCCTGAAGTATGTTTCTTGCATTTTTGTTTGATGTGTATTTGCTTGTGTGAGTGTTCTTACTCTTGCTTGTGTGCTGATCTCATGTGAAACTGACGGTGCACTGTCCCCATGGTGACAGGGATGTGGTGAAGGCCATGTGAGGGTCAGGATACCGGGACAGAAAAGTGCTCGACAGGGATGTGGTGAAGACTGTGTGAGGGTCAGGATACCGGGACAGAAAAGTGCTCAACAGGGATGTGGTGAAGGCCATGTGAGGGTCAGGATACCGGGACAGGGAAGTGCTCGACAGGGATGTGGTGAAGGCTGTGTGAGGGTCAGGATACCGGTACAGGAAGGTGCTCGACAGGAATGTGGTGAGGCCATGTGAGTGTCAGGATACCAGGACAGGAAGGTGCTCAACAGGGATGTGGTGAAGACCATGTGAGGGTCAGGATACCAGGACAGGAAGGTGCTCGACAGGGATGTGGTGAAGGCCATGTGAGGGTCAGGATACCGGGACAGGAAGGTGCTCGACAGGGATGTGGTGAAGGCCATGTGAGGGTCAGGATACCGGGACAGGAAGGTGCTCGACAGGGATGTGGTGAAGGCCATGTGAGGGTCAGGATACCGGGACAGGAAGGTGCTCGACAGGGATGTGGTGAAGGCCATGTGAGGGTCAGGATACCGGGACAGGAAGGTGCTCGACAGGGATGTGGTGAAGGCCATGTGAGGGTCAGGATACCGGGACAGGAAGGTGCTCGACAGGGATGTGGTGAAGGCCACGTGAGGGTCAGGATACCGGGACAGGAAGGTGCTCGACAGGGATGTGGTGAAGGCCATGTGAGGGTCAGGATACCGGGACAGGAAGGTGCTCGACAGGGATGTGGTGAAGGCCATATGAGGGTCAGGATACCGGGACAGGAAGGTGCTCGACAGGGATGGGGCTGCAGACCGCTGCTCTTCTTTCAGTGGTTCCTCACTGATGCTGTGTTATTTGCCTCCTGTAGGCTATCCTTCTCACATCCTGCTTGGTCAATGGCTGTATTCTTCATGACATTAACTTAGAGTCCAAGACGGGTAGTATTTTTCAGTAGCAGTTATTGTGCTGTGTTTAGTCCCTTTTAGACTGATTTGGGTTAGTAGTTTTTACAACAAAAATGGTTTATTGCTACAAAGAATAACGCTAAAGTAATGCGAGTAACCATTCAAATAAATTATTCTAATTAAAATGAGTGCATTTAACTCCACTTTCAAAGTTGCGAACATTTCAGGGTTTCAAATGGCCGCCATTCCCGGAGGGCGCGTATCCGTATACGTGAGCAAGGCGAAGCTATCGCTCTGTTTGACTGACAGCTTCCAGTCTCAAAGCAAAAGCAGTTTAACCGAGAGAAACCCTCCTGTGCCCCTCTAGGTTTGTTTGACCTTGTGAGAGTATTCCCTGTTTCTTTCCCCCCCCCAAAGTAAGCAAGCCTGGGAATAAATAAATACACCAATGCGAACGGGAGTTGCCAAAAAACTTTGAATCTCGCCTCAACAACAGTTTGATTAAATTGCGGTGGACCTTTTGAAGAAATTGGATGTGTTGCTTATGATTCATAATGGCATATATCTTGCGGCGCAGCCGGCCCTCTGAGACAAAATCGACATTTTTTCGTTTACTTTCCCTTTCAGAAATATATTCTCTGGCACCCAGAAAGGGGGATGGGGGGGCAGGAGTGGATGCAGGTTGACTCATTTTCCCTAATGCAGTTTGCCGCTTTTAAATGTAGCTGTGTTGTAATACAGTCTGATGTCTGGGTCTGTTGTCGTGGTAACGGGGAAAAGGCTTTGGCACATGAGGTCACCGAGTTGCACAGTGGTGTTTCGCCATCTCGAGGCTGTTGGGGCGGTGTCGCCTATAACACCCTCTCTGGCTTCACGTTCATTCGGTAGCCGTCCCTCTACAGCCAGACAGAAGGACATGGGGCTGACGTGTTGTCATTTGTCAGTGAGCTCCCACTTCACTCAGCACAAAGGTTTTCTTCCTGAGGAACAAATGGCCTTCACGTGCGGTGGCTGTCGTTCTACACCCATATTATTTGTCATTTTGTCTCTCTGAAGTTGCTGTACTTTTCAATCACCTGAAGTTTTAAAAAAAAAAAACCCTCCATGCGCAGGGGTTGAAGATGAAGCATTTTGACCGATGCAATGGCCTACAGTGGAGAGTGAGGCTTCGTAAACCCCATAATAGGTGGGGCCGATATGATCTGTCAATAATTGATTGCTAAGAAAACAGTTGCAAAACTTTGCTCTTCATAGTTCTATAGTTTTCATAGTAGTTAGCTAAGATCAGTTTTTCATTGATAAAATGTGATAATATGGCATGTTACATCCATTTTGTGTATTGTGAAGCCTCCATATCTCTCCACTGTCACCTTCCTGTGAACTTCAGGGCACTGACTTGTAATGCCCCTTTTACTGGAAAGTGTGTGTTAATAAGGAGTTCCCAGCAGAGGCGAGATGGCCCATTACCTAAAACACCTTCAGCCCACGTCTGCTCAGTTTGCTTCAACCTCCGGGTTCCCGTAAATGTTGCCCGTCATTACCTTTATCAAGATTCGGGGCTGGGGTCTCATAAAGGTCTTGTCCAGGGGATGCATGTTTTAAGGAATTAGTAGTAAAGAGGACATTGTCCCTCATGGCTTACCCCTGTAAATCACGGAGCGATCACAAGCTTTCCTCCCAGGTATCCTGGTGCAGCTCTGGTAATTCTATAAAACGTCCGCCAGACGTCACTTGCGCTTCTGCGCTCTCGGGGCTAAACACATCGGCCGCCGCAGCTGGACTTCATTGGGGGGGCGGTGAAGCCGTCTGACGTGGATACCTCTTAACCCAAGGTTAATGTTGGAAAAAGAAGATGTACACATTTAGGGTGTGACAGTGGAGTTCCCAGTAAGTGAGGAGGGTGTTTTTGGAAACGAGGGGGTGTGATTTTGATATTTGTGTCGGGTGGGGAGGAAGCTTGCTGACCTGCGAGCTGGTGAAATACGGCTTCACCTCAGAGAACCTTCCTCCGCCGACCCCAGCTGAGGGCTGTCTCCTCGATAGCAGGTCAGGGGTCCTGTTTTCTGCGCGTTACCACGCCGCTGATGTAACCCCATTAGCGTCGCTGACCACATTTCGTCACTTATCTCGGGCTGTTTTTCATTAGACAGGGCGGATGACAGGCTAGCTTTGTGCCGTTTATTTCCCCGCCTCGGTGCTGTTGTCCTAAATATTCTGCACACTTATTCCCGTAGCCGCAACAGAAACGCTACATTTAATGCATTTCTTCCTGTAGCCACCTGCACGACTGCTATATTTGACAGAATTGTGAGAAAGAAAGAAAGAAAAAACATTTAAAATATCTGCCGGGCATTTGTGGGGCAGCTGTGGCCTGCGGCGAGCGCTTGTTTAACTGTCCTCAGAGCCGGAAAAATCAAACTCCCTGCCCCGGTGGAGAGGACAGAAGTCCGATAAGCAGGGTACACAGCGTACTGAACCTTAATCAGCATAGGGTACTGTATCCTCTCCAGGAGTCTCATTACACAGCTAATGAGATTGCACAGATACAGCCGGTAGATGCCAGGTCTTTGACCCACCAGAGGAACATATCAGATCTGCTTGTGGAGGAATTCTCCCAGCTCTGATTCATGACATACAGTGTGTTCTTTCTTTATTTTTCCCAGATTCAGACTGGATATTAGTACTTATCATTCACCCGTGAAAGGATGACACCAAGGTTCTATTTGTTCCCGCAGTAAGCATTAGGTTGCCTGCACATTTCTGTTTAACTCCAATGATCAAGTTTCTCAAAGGTGTTCTTACAGAAAGCACTGTTTTAAATATTTATAAAAAATTTTTGTAATTGTATTATTTTATTTTTGGTTATTTTTGGAATGTGCAGAGTAAGACCCAGCTGGTCGGGTGACCAAGGTCCTTACTTTCATGATGTGGTTTTTGGATTGCATATTTTTCATGAGCTCAGAATTCCCCAAAA
This sequence comes from Ilyophis sp. 1 JC-2022, assembly GCA_022702515.1. Classification (NCBI taxonomy): domain Eukaryota; kingdom Metazoa; phylum Chordata; class Actinopteri; order Anguilliformes; family Synaphobranchidae; genus Ilyophis; species Ilyophis sp. 1 JC-2022. The sequence continues at coordinate 30,198,541 of CM040404.1, forward strand.
TTCCTTGTCAAATCACATATCCTCCTGTGACCCGGCAATTTAGTTTTGTCCCCTGTAGGTTAATCGCAATAACTGAGGTGTCTCGTTGACGCGACCTGTTGAGCACTGTCCACATGCTCACTGTGAGCCGTGACGTCGGCGGTTCAAATTTGGCCACGTGACCTTTGTCACATGTCTCTCTTTATCTCTTGCCCCCATTCATCTTTTCTGTCCAATAAAGCTGAAAAAAGCACTAAAAACTATATTATTCTCAAGAAACATATATTCTACTATACTGTGAACCTCCACTAAAAGAGAAATAAATTATGTTTTTGAAAATATTTCCACTGTAATATTTTTTTATCATCTAAGACATTTGTATTATGTGAATACGTAAGCTGTTATTCTGCCAGGTCTCAGGAGATGTACAGTATCCATTCCTCGCAATGCTGTTCCCAGACTGCCCTCTTGCAGTCGTTTTGCTAGAATTGTGATGAAAAAAATTACTTTTTCCAATGCGGTCTCTCCCTTATTTCTATTTGAAACATGGCAACTGCCACATTTGAATTCATGTCAAACACTTACCACATTAGACAATTAATAAAAGCAAGGACTCTCCAACTGAGAGCCCCTTCTTGTGAAAGTCTTTATTAATAAATGAAACAGCACAGGTTTGTACAAATAAAAAAACTGTCTCCTGAGAAGGAAGTAAATGAATCTGTTTGACAGCCTTTTAGACGAGCAGTGTCCTCACTCAGGGCAAGGAATCCAGTCAAGTGCAATTCCACTAGCCACTCATAATGGATCATTACATCACTGTAATGCTATAAGCGTCTGCGGTGTTTGACATGATAATGAAATGGGATATTAATTTGAATTCCAGAAGACGCATCAAGGACAAGATCTACTCATCAGCTATTACAAAAAGCCAGCCTGCAGCTACAAGAGATTTGTAATTGGGGAAGGAGTGGAAGTCCTGTTTTCCATACAGCCTTATAGGCTCCTGAATCTATATTAATGATGGTTTTGATTAAATTGTTTTAGTGAAGTAACTACATTTTGATGTATCGCATATTTGCCTTATTCTGGCTTACTTCAGATGCTTTCTGAATTGTATTGCTAGTTTGCCTCAGTTATGACTCATTGATCATTTTCAAGAGTTTACTAATCTTTTTCATAGTATGTATTGATTTGAATGTGAATATGTTTTATCAGTAATGTTTTACATTTAAGTGCATTACATTCACAAAAGGTAAATAGTGGTTCGGCACATCAAAATCATTATTATTCTTTTTTAGTTATTCCCAAGTTCTTCTTGACAAATTCCCAAGATGTATTGCAGACATGGTATCCTTTTATCTGTACCATCATACATCGTTGGCTAGAGGTTACTGCTGTAGATGATTTTTTTCAACTGTTCCTTTCTGAAGTCATTAAAACCTACATGACTTTGTAGTTAGATACACCATTTTATTTTGTAATCCTCCACAGGTATAGGAGGCATAACTGTACTGTATGTGACTATATTTAAACACAATTATAAACACAAAAGGAATTCATATCACAAAAGGATTTGCTTTCTCTGTTTTTTTTTCAGAACTGCATAACTAGGAATGCCCTTTAATAAATGAGGGTGGCATAAGGTTTTGGGAGAACTGTCAAATAATTAGTGCTAAATGGATCTATCAGAGAGCCCCCGCATCCCCCACAGACTGTACAGACATGCTAAGTGTGAGGATTAAGATTGTTCCCTTTAAAGCAGGAAAGATTACTGATGTCATTAACATCACTGATGATGCCAGTATCTGAAGGTCAGGCGGTGCTGGTCACGGGTGTCCTGAGGCGGCGCCAGAGGGCCAAGCACAACCCTCCCACCCAGTCCAGTTGGAGGACTACAGCTCTGAATTTGTTCTTGTGGAACCTTTATAACTGGCGGTGAACACTGGAGAGTATTGTAAAGAGTCTTGTGGACCACAGCATAAATAATAAGCATTTTCTATGTTTTTCCATGGCGTCCAGTCGAGTTCCATTAACCCTACCCCTCAGCTATGGGGGATCACAGCTCAGTGCTTTGGAAGAGTGTACAGGACAGAGTGTAGTCAACATAAAGCTGCTTCACTCAAACCCTCCTCTGGGGCAATGAATGTTTCCATGGATCGGAGCCTGTATTTAAAGGCTTATCACAGCTTACTGGAATACTCACTTGAACTACCTCAGGAAAGTGTCTGCACAGCCGAATGGTCGAATTACAATGGCCAATCAGTGTAGGCAACGCTGGAAGTAAGCAAACTAAACTGTATACGAGCATGGTGTGTCAGAGCTTAAACAGAGCAGAAAACATACTGTGCATGTGTACCTGTCGGGCAGGATACCTGTCTGTGCTTATCCTTATCCTCCTGTTCTGGGATATCTGACAGTCTGGTTACTGAAAGGCAAGGCAGCAGAAGACACCTGGGAGATATACTATGAAGCAGGATAACTCAGTTAGCCGGATAACTGCACTGAGTAAAACCTGGAACCCTCCCAAATCTGGAACGTGGACTGAATTAAAAAGATCTGTTTCATGTTTAACTCAGTGCAGTTATCCAGCTAACTCAGTAATCCTGCTTCGTCGTATAACCCCCTGGGCTTAGAGATGTCTATTTACTTTCCAGCCTTAAGCCTCCACACTGATAACTGATCTACACAGTGGCTTATATTGTGTGCCTATACCGTAAAAGTAATTGGTGTCGAGTGGGACTGTTCCCAGGTCAGTGTAGACTCACCCCCCAGCTTGTCCACTCATGCACAATAAGAGAAAGTACAGAATTCAAATAAGATTATTGGCACTCTGTGCTCCCGCTCGCTAAGGTGGTAAGGTTTATAATTTCTTGCTTTGTTTATTTTGGAAAATAAATCCGAAAAGGGCAATGCGCTGTAAAACCAAATAAACTTCAAACTATATACAAATTATATATCAAATGTGATACGGGCCTACGTATATATATCTCATATTTAAATGTGTGCAAAAGGGTAATGTGCGCAACATGCGGTTGATATGGGAAATGTACGTACATTCTCAATGTTTCCTGTGTTATCACAGCTATTATTAGCTGAATAAATATTATTTGTATGAAGTCACGGTAGTTGACATTCCTCTCAACGTCTTGCTTGTGGCCTGCGCTCTTCTGTGTTGGTCAATAAACGTAGACCACAACCCCAGCAGGAATGTCGGTTGTGTTTCACAGCGGCAAAGTATGCTACGGGAAGTCACTAACAATTCTCCTGCTGCCGGCCAGCCACTTCTCTTGGCTTAAAAATGGATGTTTGCAGAAAATACTCAAAGGATATTTGAGGACAGTTCTTCTAAAAGGAACCAGGTTTTGATTATTTTTTTGTTTACTCTTCGTAATTAACCACATGTATTAAAGCGAGAGCGAGCCGTTTACGGGCCACAAAAAAAGGAAATTTCTGTGCTCGGTTGTCCTCCATCGTTTAGTAGTTGTTCTTTCTCAAAACATTGCGGCTTTGCCGTATCCCAGCCCTACACCACGCTTCTTGGCTCTGTCTGTTATCCAGGCAAGCTTGTGTGTTCTGGAACATTCCATTTGCTTGGGGTAACCTCCACCTCCTCATCATCGCCCTCCCCCCTCCCTTTTATTTTATAAACTTTATATGAATGTGTCAATCAGATTTTATTAGTTTTAAAGATTTGTATGTCTTCATAGAGATATGAGTCTAATGTATGGGATGAAAAGAGAGGTTAGAGGCCCTTATGTGTGAATCTCATGGTGTGATTTAGAGGCAGGTTCTTGTCCTCTCTAAGGATTTTAATGTGAATTGTCACATACTTTTGCTTAAAGTTGTTAAGACACGTTTATATTGGCTCTACTGATCAAATGTGTAAATAATACTGAAATTGAATGCTCCAACAAAAATACATTACACATACATGTGTGCTCCATTATAGTATATTGCTTAAAGGTATAGTTCCCTTTCTTGTGATATTATTTCTGTTTTAGTGCATGTTTTCGATTGGCACAGACCGTTTTTTGTGTGGGATGAAGGATCTTTTAGTTATTTACACAAGTTTCCAATGACCTGCTGGCTTTCCAGTGGTTGGTGTAGGGACAATCATGGATTTGTGGTCTAAGGCAAAAAAAGTTACTTCATGAAAATCTAAAGCAGGGGTGTCCAGTCTTATCCTCTGCTGAAAGGTGGGAAATCTTATTTTCAATTGGATCTATTGCAGGCCATTGCATAGCCAATGAAAGTATGCGGATGGACTTCTGCAGGGTTTGCGCATAACTAATGACATCATAGCGGACCCAAAGCATACCCTGAGCAGACGTCCGCCTAGGCTGCTATTTCGCATACAAGCGTACCTTCTTGGTACCGCAATCTTGTTTCATGAACGACGCCATTGTTGGTTGCAATTTGCACACAAAAATGATGGGAAATGTTGTCTACAAAGGGGGATTAGTACGCTTTGAATATACTTCGAGTACGCTCAACTATGAAAGGCAAAGGTCCGTGGGCAATCCACCGACCGGGCTATCCGTCCACGTATGTGTCTGCTCCCTGTTTTCAACACTCTGTAACCCCCCGTTAGGCCACGAGGACGTGGTGCGTCTTCACACAACAGAAATTCATTGTTTTCAAATGGATCCATAGCCACTGTGACTTTGCGTTTCATTTGCAATGGCAATGCATTGCGGTGCTTTGCAGGTGTTGCATGCGTTGGATTTTTCCATCTTGTGCGCATCCTTCAGCCAAACTGGACATGATAAATATTGTTTTATACAAATATCATTTTTGTTTGGAAGATATTAATATTCCTATTAAATGTAAAAAAGTCTACATTTTTACTACTGTTGGTCGGTGAAAATTCACGCAATTAATTTCCGTCAGTAATTTAGCCTCTACATACCGGGCAGAGGTTTTGGCATTTAGGTCTCGATAACGGTTGTCTACAGTAATATCTTACAAGCCCCGTTAGCTGGAAACTTCACGTAGGATTTTCTCCTCCATGTTTTCAAACAGCTCTGGATTTGCCTACTCAGAATGCAATGTCACATCAATTCCCAAGCCTGGCTCTGTCATGAGCAGAGTTTGAATGGCCAAAAAATTAGCATTTATTTGCGCTATGGCAAAGCAAAGGAAACACAATGACGGATTAGGTGTGATCCCGGCCTTAAACTGCTGTGCTCAGTGAAAGAAATGGCATGGTTTCTGTATTAACACTACTACATGTGGAGAGAGGAAAATGACTGCATGACAGAGACCTCAAAGCTAAAGCGAAAGCAAATCAACAGGTGTGAAGCTTGTTTGTGCTCGTTGTGCTTGTGCACTTCAAACTGACAAAATGGTCTTCATGTCACTTCCATGAACTACCCAGATCTAATGACAACATGACTAGTTGTCCTTAAAAAGGATGTGAGCACTCCACCCAGACAAGCTGCATCTAAACCTTGCCTCTCCAACCCTGGGAATGAGGAGTTTATACCGCTTTTGAACTGAGGGAAAGAAGTAACAATATAACAGACTATAAAAAAATATATATTTATAGCACTATAAAAGTGATATGCTCTCGTGTATATCTTCTGGAGGCATAATGTCACTGTGCAAGCTGCTTTGGAGTTACACCGTGTTTATTTATGTATTTATTTTTTTTATTTTTTTATTGAAACCACAAACCTGTGATTGCCCCAATACCAGCAATTTAAAGCTGCCTTGGACTAGTTTAGTACTGTATGAATCCTGCACTACCAATTTTCTGTAAGCACGTTCGTTGACACCTATATCCTCTTGAGACCCAGCAGAAAAAAGTTTAAGTATTTTAACTTTTTGACATAATACATGTGTCTTGAATGACAAAATCGTGTTGTAGTTTCAAAAAATATATATTTTTCAATTTTATTTCTATTGCATGTCTCTTGTAGTGTACATTTCAGCACAGTAGAATATGGTTCTTCAGATTAAGGCCAGAGACTCATGTCCTCTATAGGGGACAAACAAATTATTGCCGGGTTTTATGAGGATATCAGGCAAAATGTGCGAAACCACATTGGTAGTAGAAGGCAGGGTCACGAGCATGGAAAGTCTCATTAGCTTTTCGGGAGTTGGCTATGGCAGGAAACTCAATTTAAGAAAATGCAGTGATATCAAGGTTACACCATTACAATTTTAAGTGGGCTAATCTTAAATGCCGAGATTACGGTATGCCCGCGTTGCTGCCGTTGTGTAATCACAAGTTCACTGATGGCAGTGTGGCCTGAAGCACTGCTCTTTGCTCTTTGAATCACTTGCTGTAATTACCGCAGCAAATGGTTTAATCTGTAATGCTGTAATGCAGTGTTATCAGACCATGTGACCCAGGTTGGCCATTAAGGAAGGCTTATTACTACATGGCAATGGTAGAAAATACATTTTAGGTTGGGGGCGGGGGGGGGGGGGGGGGGGGCAGGTTTCCTCCATCAGAGGTGAGAAGGCTGTGTGATCTGCTGCAAGCTGGCAGGGGGGGGGTGGAGGGATGACGAGGGTGGGGAGGCAGAAAATGAATGACATTTCTCTCACCTGTTCCCCCCACCCCCAGGCTTTCAGAAGTGCCACCATGAGCTCATACTGGTGTGCGGGGAAAGGTGACGTCGTCGACAACTGGTGCCGCTGTGACCTGAGTGCCTTCAGCAAGGACGGCCTTCCCAGCTGCAGCCCGCTGCGCCAGCCCCTGTACGTCTGCTCCCCCCGAACTCGCCCTGCTCACCCTGAACCGCTCGCCTTTTCCTCTCTCTCTCTCTCTCTCTCCCTCTCTCTTTCTTTCTCCCAGGTTTCTTTCTTTTCTCAGCTCAGTTTGATCAAAAATGCTTCGCATAGCTTAATCTATTGATATGCTTATACTCCACATTTTGTTAAAGCTTAATAACATGCAACAATCAACAGTGTATTATATTGAATAGGTAAATCTCTCTCTCAAATTAAAAATTCTTTATTGGCATGAAATACACTTGTAAAGAAGTATATTTATCTCTCTTTCTATCTATCTTTCTCTCTCTCTGACTATTTCTCTTTCAGTCCCACTACACAAATGTTCTTCTCATTCTTACGCAAGTATGTATGCAAGTATGTACGCAATGTCTATTTTAACAAAATATTGTGTTCTCCCTCATCGCCTGTCCCTTCCCTTCCCCACCCCCACCCACCTGCTCCGCCCCACCTCACCCCGCAGCCTGCGTCTTGCCCCACACCTGGAGCCGTCTAGCTCCATGGTGGCCCTGGAGTGGCTAGACGTGGAGCCCCTCATTGGCTGCAAAGTGTCCGACTACATCATCCAGCACAAAAAGGTTGAGGATCCATCAGAGGCTGAGATATACACAGGTACGTCTTTACATAAGTACAGTATGTCCCCACAGCGTAGGTAAACCCTTGCACAGGAACACCCCTGTGGTAGAGGTTGAGAATTACACAATTACATTTTCACAGTGCAGGTAAACTGTACACTGGTATGTCCCCACAGCACAGGTATAGTTACACAGTTGTTTCTTACAGTGTAGGTAACACATGCCTGAGGTACATCTTGTTTCGTGGGCAGATTTGTAGAGGTATGTCCCCATAGTGCAGGTAGAGATTTGCAGAGGTATATTCCCATAGTGCAGGTAGAGATTTGCAGAGGTATATTCCCATAGTGCAGGTAGAGATTTGCAGAGGTATATTCCCATAGTGCAGGTAGAGATTTGCAGAGGTATGTCCCCATAGTGCAGGTAGAGATTTGCAGAGGTATGTCCCCATAGTGCAGGTAGAGATTTGCAGAGGTATGTCCCCATAGTGCAGGTAGAGATTTGCAGAGGTATGTCCCCATAGTGCAGGTAGAGATTTCCAGAGGTATGTCCCCATAGTGCAGGTAGAGATTTGCAGAGGTATGTCCCCATAGTGCAGGTAGAGATTTGCAGAGGTATGTCCTCATAGTGCAGGTAGAGATTTGCAGAGGTATATTCCCATAGTGCAGGTAGAGATTTGCAGAGGTATATTCCCATAGTGCAGGTAGAGATTTGCAGAGGTATGTCCCCATAGTGCAGGTAGAGATTTGCAGAGGTATGTCCCCATAGTGCAGGTAGACAATTACAGTTAAATTCCCACAGTGCAAGAAGAGATCTATAGTTACATGCCTGCAGTGGTAGATATTTACTCAGATATGTCCCTACAGTGCAGGTAGAAAGGTGGTGTAGGAGATTAAGCTGAGACTGGACATGTATCGCGTTTGGTCAAAAGAAGAGTTTTGACTGGAAACTGTGAGCAACCTGTATGTGTTCCCATGTATCTGTGTTTTTTGGAAGACGATGCTCTGTTTATACTGAAATACATCTCAGAAGTTTTTATCTGGACTGTGTTTGATTAAGCAAAAGAACATGAGTAAACACTGCTCTACAGATGGATGAATTGTGAAAATCCAGGTACAAGCAAGCTGCTTTTAATGGTGGTTTAATGATTGGTGGGTCAGAAAGTGAATGGGAGTTGAAAGAATAGGGGAAGGGGAGAATAATGCCCACCTGATCCCCAATGGCCTAAGCCTAAAACATGTATTTTTCCCAATCCGAAAGGTGAATGATGCTGTTGTTTGAATGTACACTGATAAGCTGTGGTTCTGTGTGTGTGTTGGGGTGGTTATTGGTTATTATCAGTTGTGTGTGTGTTCATGTGTTTAGTTGCACGTGTGCATTTGTAAATGTGTGTGTGTGTGTGTGTGTGCGTGTGTGTGCGTGCGTGTGTGTGCATGTTATTTTAGGTTATTTCAGCATGTTGAGCTCTTTCCTGGTGGGATCTTTGGAGTAATTCTTTTATATTGTGTATATCATTTTTTCAGTTTGTGCTGTTTCAGTAGAGCCTTATCTATGCCTTCATCTCAGTGGGAAGGGTTACACATGTGGTTCCAATTAGCTGGAGGTGGTCCGAAGATGTCCCAATGTTTTAGGGAAGAGGGTGTCGATTTCCCTGTTGAAGCGTAAGAGTAATTAGACAGAGCCAACACTTGGCACCGTCTATGTCGTTTGGTCTGCGGGGCGGTGAGCATCAGTGATAGGCTCTGAATCGTTTCAAAAAAATAAAAGGTGTTTTGAGACTAATATGGTTGAGTTCTCAGTGTGTGTGTTTGTGCGTGTGTGTATGCATGTTTGTGGTTGAGCCAACTATTTTTTTGATTAAGAGCATGTGAGCGCGAGTAGGTTTTGTTAGAATAAAGTCTATAAGAAAACGTTTGAGCTGGAATGAGGGGTTCTCTGAGTGTGCATAACAATTAGAGTAAGCTTGATGGAACAGAGATGGTCTGGAGGGAGAGACCTCCATTTTGGCTTTGTGTGGGCCTGTTGGGCTCCCACTGGGGTTTTGTACTTTTCTGTTACGTACTTACATGCAGATATCTCAAGTGGGGTCAGATCAGCAGAGAGGGAGTGCTTCCCCACATCAAGGCCTGTCAGGGCATAAATCCATCTAATTTATCATCTTAATCTCTGACAGATGGACCATCACACACACCTTATGTTCCACAGGTAAAACCTTATGTTCTCTCTCTCTCTCGCTCTCTCTCTTTCTTTGATATGCTTATAATTCACACATTGCTTAATAACAACATGCAACAATCAACACCATATTATATTGAGTAGGCAAATCTCTCTTTCATTGGAACGGTGCTTGTTTAGTCTGTGTGAAACATGCTAGTGAAAGATTAGCTATATATTGGCTTAATTTTCATATCAATTTGGTATGCAGTCACATTTAGTAACTGTGTTTTCTGAGATGCGTGCAGTATATACTATACTTTTTCAGTGAGTAACCTTTTTTTCATTGATAATGATTTTGTTTATACAAGTATTTGGAATGCTGCCCTGCACTGCATCTCTCTCTCTCTCTCTCTCTCTCTCTCTCTCTCTCTCTCTCTCTCTCTCTCTCTCTCTCTCCACATACTTGTTTACAAAGGCCTCCAGGAATAGTACAATTATTATTTTTTTACTGGGCACTGTGAGTATACTGGCACAAGTATATTAAATATTATTTTTATTTCTTTGGGTAAGGCAATTATCAGCATAGATGATGTGTAGTAATACATTTTTGTAATGAATTGTATATTTTAGTTTTAATTTTAAACAAAGAAAAAAAAATTCTCTCTCACACACACACACACAGACACACACAGACACACGCACACACACACACACACACACACACACACACACACACACACACACACACACACACTCACTCACTCACTCCACAGGGTTGTTTACAGAGAGGTCTCCAGCAGAATTTCACAACAGGCTTGTATGCTTACCTCAGGGTACAGACTCACTCCCCAAAGATGTGTTTTGTATTTCCTAATTAAACTTAGCAAAATATTCTACATCATGCCGACCATTGCCGGGGGAAACCAGCCTTTCTCTTACCGCCGTTCATAAACAAGCTTGTTTTCCATTTGTTTTGTTTTTGTCTTTTACTTTTTTTTCCCCTCGTTGGCTACCAGTTTACTTTGGGAGCGCACAGGGGTGTGGGTTCATTGCGCAATGTTTTTATTTGCACATACCTGGGAAAGTTTGCATGGGGTAATAGGTAAAATATGCCTGGATGCTTTTCTGTAGTTTTGCAGGGACCTGGCCACAATCAGGTTTCTGAGTCACCACTGGGGATGATCCCCGCTCTGCGTTTTGGCTGTGCAAAGAAGCAGCGCGGGTTCTGGCTTCTTCTTTGGATTAATACCTCAGCACGTGGGACCATGGGAGTCCGTTCTTGTCACTTTTTTCCGACATTCATAAAACAATTTTTTTTTAAACATTAAAAAATCAATTGGTAAGACATTAGCATGGGTAATGCATGGTTATAAATGCTTTGTAAATCATGAATATATGTTTTGCTGTTACAGGCTGAGCGCAGGGTCAAATGCAATGCGGGGGTTTGTCGGCACAGGGAATTGCTGTAGTGTGGTGGGTGCCCGTGTTTCGAATGGCGTCAAGTAGGTGCTGGGCTCCGTTGTTGCGCGTCTTCCTCCCCGCTCCAGCTTTACAGCAGCAATGCAGGAGTGGCAGCGTAGCGCAGAGAGCTCTCCCCACCCTCCTCTTGCTTTCTCCTGTTTTTAATGACATCATCCTTCCTTTGGCGCCTTTTAAGGGAGCGCGAACATCATTATACAGCGTTTGCCCTCTAATTCCGGTGAACATTCTGAGCGTGTGTGTGTGTGTGTGTGTGTGTGTGTGCGCACATGTGCATGTGTGTGCGCACATGTGCATGTGTGTGTTCGTGCGTGATTGTTTGCATGTGTGAGTGTGTGTGTGTGTGTGTGTGCAAGCGTGTGTGTGTGCGTGTGTGTGTGTGTGTGCGCACATGTGCATGTGTGTGTTCGTGCGTGATTGTTTGCATGTGTGAGTGTGTGCATGCGTGTGTGTGTGTGTGTGTGTGCGAGCGTGTGTGTGTGTGTATATATGTGTTTGCGTACCCAAGTTTCTGTATGTGATTGCATGACTGCATGAGCACTCATGCGCGTGTGTGCATTACATTTATTTGGAGTTAGAAACATGTTGGAAGCTGGTCTGTTAAGACTGCAGGCTTCCCTGGCTCACCTCAGTTTCACCTCTGGCTCAGCTTTGGCTCAGCTCTGTCTCCAGGTTTAAGTGGGTCACAGAGACACCTGTGCCGCTTGATCCTGACCATGCGAAACCACACTCCTCTGGGGATAAATTCTGTGCTCTGGAAAGTCCTTCGTAAAAACTACTTTCACTTTATTCCCACAGCCTCTGTCAAAAGCACCCTGTTTTCAGCCTGCTTCTGGTTCATCAATGGCTGTGTGTTTCCTGTCCGCTAAACCCCAGCGGGCTGCATCTGCCCGTGACTGGTCCACCTGGGAATCCTCCTGTCGCCATCCTCCCTCCGCGAACAGCAGGGGGCGACGCTGTAACCGGCGTCTGAGCCGCTCACCCGGTGCGATTGAAGCGTCTGTGAAGCCGCTGGGACGTCGCTGGAAGTCACACTTCGGTGATGTCACCTCACAGCATGCTGTCAGACTGTGGGATTAGACACTCCCGCTATTTATAGCTCCGCTTCTCTCCTCTCCTCCATTTTATTATTTTTTTGGTGGCATTTTATCTTCTCCACGTCTTTGATATTTCAGGATATTTTTGGTGCCAAACTTGTCCTCATTCCTCTTCATCCTGCGCCCATCGTCCCCCCCCCTTTCAGGTTGTCTCATTAAAGTAGAGAACCCATGCCTCTGTAGCGGCCGTGCTCTCAGTGCATTGTGGGTAAAGGAAGTCCTATCTACGCTATAGGACTGTGAAGAGAACGGCGTGTCACTGATGTAGCGTAACGATTGCATATTTACGTGACACGAGACCTCACGATTACTGATTATTTTTAAAGCTTAGATTTATATATAATTGAGGCAGGTAATCAATGAAAATGGCTGTCTGGATTGGTCATTGAAGGTCTGCCTGGATTCACATTCAAAGGTGAATTTAAAACAAAAAAGTTAAGGAGAGGACTGGTAGCTAGAACATTCAGTTATGCATCAGAAAATTAAATCGCTTCAATCAATGGGTCAATACACTCAATAAATGTGTGCAAATATTTGGACTGAGGCCAAAAGCTTGCATTTCAAATACGCTGCTACTGAATAAGACCTCACAGATGATCCCTCTAAAGTGTGAGGTATAATGCAATTTGGCTGAGAACTCCTGCCTATCTGTGACTTTCTGTGACCTCATTAAAGTTCCTACTCGCACCATGTCAGAACAAATCAGCTTGGAAGCCCACCCACACCAAAACAGCCACAATACTAATTCAGCTTCAATGCACACAAAAACATATTTGGAATAAGCTTTCGAATTTCTCTATATCTTTTATATCTTAAATTATATTTAATGGCGCATGACAGCACTTCAGAAAGGGCACGGTGTTCGAGCACCCACTTTAAAAGAACCTCTTAATTTGAGTTCCCCGGTATCGGGCCCTACGAGAGGATCAGAGCTGTCATTTCCCCCGAAATTCATACTTGGATGTCAAAGAACATATTTTTAAAAGGTCATTTTAAAAATTAATGGCAAAAAAAGAGGAAAGATGAGTTTTTTCTTCTTCTTCTTCTTCTTCTTCCCTTTCTCTCTGAAAGCACACCGCCGGCGAGTGCCGAGGCTTTTCAAATCAAACACATTGAATTAAAATGAGCCTCGTGTCCTTGCAGATGAAGGGAGATAGCGGATCAGACGCACCAGCTGCGGCAGACTGCTTTCTTATGCCGCCACTTTTTCTCTTCCCTTTTTTTTTTGTTAATAAAAGATGACCTCATCGCTAAAAATGGATACTGGTTCCCTCCTCTTCATAAGCTTTACCATCAGCAGATTAGAGATCAGGCTCCCAGCCAAGTCCCTGAGTTATGTCTCTCTCCCTCTCCCTCTCTCTCTCTCTATCTCTCACACACACTCTCTCTCTTGCTCTCTCTCATTCTCACATACTCTCTCTCTTTGTCTTTCTCGCTTGCTCTCTCTCTCTCTCTCTCTCACACACTCACTCTTTTTCTCTTCATTCTCACTCCATTTATTTATCTGTCTCCGTCTCTCGCCTCCTCTCGCACGCACCCCCATAGACACGCGCTGCGTAAACTGTCTATCGCTCCTCCCCATCACTCTCTCTGTGTAGATGGGGGTCCCCCACATGTCACTTTCTGGGTTGGGCGGTTGGGGGTCCGGGGACTAAAAACGCAGCCCGTATGGCGCGCGGGTCAGGTTGGGTCACGGCTCCCTGGCGCTCGAGCGCTCAGGAGGGCTCCAGACGCGGTGGGAGGAGAAAGCGGGAGTAATCGTTCGGTAATGTATCACAGACGCGGCTGTTTGAACGAGGATCTGGCACCGAACTCGGGAGACGTTGTGAAAAGTCCCGGGGCGACCGCAGCACGTCTGCTCGCTGGTTTTTATTTTTTTTTAAGCGCCATCTATCCCGCCGAAACTACCCCGCTGAGGCCAGCGAGGGGAGGTGACTCTGGCGGGGATGTTCGGCTCACTGCGCACGTTAAGATGTCTGCCATGCCACCATGAGAGAGGCAGGTTAATCCACAGATAAAAGATGAGCAGCGCTCTTACCTGGGGGGGGTATCTAGGCTTGGAGCACCTTACCCAGAGGTAATGTGTATCATGCGACCTGTAGGGGGGTGGGACTCGCCATCATGCTCGTTCCAGATGGGAATGAGTCACATTGCGGTGATGTGGGGTCGGGAGGGAGGTGATGTCATGGCCGTCAGCAGGCTGAGGTGGTAATCGCTTACCTCGAAGCCTCTCCTTAATGTCATCTCTTCCGCTAGCTAATAATAAAAAAGGTTAAAAATAAAAATGCTATTATTTATTTGTGCGTGCATGTACACATACATGCGCGTGTGTGTGTGTGTGCGTGTATGTGTGTGTGTCTGTGTGTGTGTGTGTGTGTGTGTGTGCATGTTTGCACGTAAGTAATTTTATTTGACCTGAAACAGACTGCATTTAGTCCCTATTTGCACAAAGCAGTTTATAATCAATGAGTCTGAGACTGTGTCTCCGTCCGGGGGCTCTGGGTTCGAGCTCGAGCTGAGATTGTGCGGAGCGGCAAATGAAATGGATGCAGTGATGTCAGCCTAGCAAGTGACATGCCGAGATTAGGAGAAAGGAGAGAGGCGCATCGCGGGGCATGGGAAGGCGGCGTGGCAGCGTGCACCGCGTGCACCGAAGGGTGTCGCGCGTACTCCGTCTCGAACCGATCGACCCCCCTGCTCCCCGCCCTCGTGCTTTTTCCTCGCTAAGACACCACACACAGGAAAGAGTCACTCTGACTGCTGGTTTCCCTCCACCGCAGTTCTCCGGGGTGTCAGGACGGCTATGGAGTGCGATGTGCGTGCATGTACGTGCGTGCGTGCTAGTGTGCGGGGCTCTTCAGGTGTCACCTGTTTAAAACAACGACTGTCAGTCAGCGTCTTATGCCTGTAGCCGAGGGAGCAAGTGCGGGACATTCTAGGTTTAAAACCACACAGTCTAAATAGGGTCTTGGACACACTCACACATAAACATTAACATGTATGCACACATTTATACAGACACACAAATTCACTGGCATACACATGGAGACACACACGCACACACACACACACACACACACACACACACACACGCACACATATGCAGCCATATGTGGTTTATGCCTGGGTGTGAATTGTCCTCATTTCCTCATTACTAAAACAGTTACTCCGTTTAAAGTGTTTTCTCCATCAGGCAGCCTTTAATAAGGGTGGTGGGGTGGGGCCAGGTGGTCACTGTTGAATATATTCAACCTTTCTGTGGGTTTAGGTCACATGTCAGCACCTCCACCACTAATAGAGTGCTACAGTTTGTAGTCGTAAAAAGTGAGTTAGCATTTTTGAGCCATGGGTTCCCTCGCCGATTTCCAATGGGGTTTTAACATGGGGTTTTCGGATTTGTGCCGATCTGTGGTTAATATGAAGTTTTATGTGGTTAATATGAAGTAATATGAGTTTTCACATTTTGTTCTACGACATAAATTACACATACAGTCAAGCCGGAAAGTCTGCACACCCCTTTCACCTTCTCCACATTTTATTACGTTACAGACATATACTACAATAGATTGAGTTCAGTTTTTGCCTCAAACATCTACACACAATAGCCAATAATGACAAAGTGAAAACAGGTTTTTAGAAAATATGCTATTTTATTTTACTGACAAAAATAGGTTATGAAGGGGTTACATATCTGTACACACCCTTAGCCTAATACTTGGTTGCTGCACCTTTGGCAGCGATTACAGCTTCAAGGCGTCTTGGGAAAGAAGCTACGAGCTTGGCACACGTGTTTTTGGACATTTTTGCCCATTCCTCTTGGCATATCCTTGCAAGCTCCGTCAGGTTGGATGGGGAGCATCGGTACACAGCCATTTTCAGCTCTTTCCACAGATGTTTAATTGGATTCAGGTCTGGGCTCTGGCTGAGCCACTCAATGACATGCACAGACTTTCTCCAAAGCCACTCCTTTGTTCTCTTGGCTGTGTGCTTCGGGTCGTTGTCATGTTGGAAGGTAAACCTTCACCCCAGTCTGAGGTCCAGAGCGCTCTGGAGCAGGTTTTCTTCAATGATCTCAGTGTACTTAGCTGCATTCATCTTTCCCTCTATCAGGACTAGTCGCCCGTTCCCGCTGCTGAAAAACATCCCCACATCATGATGCTGCCACCGCCATGCTTCACTGTAGGGATGGTATTAGCCAGGTGATGAGTGGTGCCTGGTTTCCTCCAGACGTGACGCTTGGTATTCAGGCCAAAAAGTTCAATTTTGGTTTCATCAGACTAGAGAATCTTGATTCTCATGGTTTGAGAGTCCTCTAGGTGCCTTTTGGAAAACTCCAAACGGACTGTGATGTGCCTTTTACTAAGGAGGGGCTTCCTTCTGCCCACTCTACCATAAAGGCCTGATTGGCGGAATGCTGCCTGGATTATTGATCTTCTGAAAGGTTCTCCCATCTTCACAAGGATACGCTGGAGCTCTGTCAGAGTGACCCTCGGGTTCCTGCTCACCTCCCTGGCCAAGGCCCGTCTTCCCCGATTGCTCAGTTTGGCTGGGCGGCCAGGTCAAGAAAGATTCTTTGTGGTTCCAAACTTCTTCCATTTATGATGGTGGCCACTGTGCTCTTTGGGACCTGTAAAGCTGCAGAGATTTTTTCGTATCCTTCTCCAGATCGATGCCTTGACACAATCCTGTTTCTGAGGTCTGCAGATAATTTCTTTGACCCCATGGCTTGGAGTTTGCTCTGACATGCACTGTCAACTGTGGAACCTTATATAGGCAGGTGTTGGTAATCCACAGTCATGTCCAATCAATTTAATTTATCACAGGTGGACTCCAATTAAGTTGTAGAAACATCTCAAGCAGTATCAGTGGAAACAAAATGCACCTCAGCTCACTTTTGGGTGTCATATCAAAGGGTGTGCACACTTGTGTACATAGGATATTTTACATTTAGATTTTTAATAAATGAGCACAAATGTCTAAAAACCTGTTTTCACTTTGTCATTATGGGCTACTTTGTGTAGAATTTTGAGACATAAAATGAACTCAATCTATTGTAGAATATGTCTGTAACATAATAAAACGTGGAGAAGGTGAAAGGGGTGTACAGACTTTCCAGCTTGACTATTAATATATTAACCATAAATTCTTAGGCTTTTATATGGTTTTAAAAAGTATGCTGCTAACCAGTTTCTATATTCAAACTACAAACTACAAACTACAACTCAGAATAAATACACGTCATTACCTCAGATCCTTGCCTGGCTGCTCTGTAGCCCGCAGCTAGTCGTGTCAGCGCTCCTTTCAAACTTTTCCACATCAACTTGTTTTATATGAAATTCAAGAATATGAACGAATACTATTTAAAACTAAGGTCTTCGTAGCTTGCTAGCCAGCAAGCTAGTATGGCAAGCCGATTTAACATGCTAGCTACCTTATTAGTCCCAATTAGCTGCCTATTTTCTTAGCTAACTGGCCATATATGACTTAGCTAACTACCACAATTGCCTAACGTTAGCTAGCTTCCATTTGAAGCTACGTTTTATTTTGTAAGCAAAATAAAATGCTCTAGTTTAACTAGCTGCACTTAGGACGTAGCTAGTAGCTAGGCAATCGCGGTACCTAGCTAACTTAACTCATATGGCCAGCCAGCTAGGGCACTGGGCAGCAAGTTCGGACTAATTTAATAACTGTTAAATTTAAACGGATTGCCATGAGCTATCATTAGCTTACTAGCTAGCTAACCCAGCATTGCCAAATATGACTCTGGAGACAAAGTTAATCAACCTTCCCGTCAGAAACACGCCCAATCAAATGAGAGAGTAGGGCGATTGTGGACGGGACGGGATGGAATAGCTAAATGAATATCTATATTGATAAGCTATCTAATGTCTTCGAACAATAGTAGCGCCCAGATTTTTTTTTAAAACAACCCAAAAAAACCTCAACCTGCGACATCAGAAAGGACCAGCCTAAATCGCGTATGTAGGCCTATATAAGCAGGCAGCTCTATATTTTGCTTTGCTCCAGGAGGTAGCAAATAGACTACAAAGCGCTGGGGTCTAGGTGTACACAGGAGGATGGCAGGCTCGAAAAACTGTTCAGTGTTCAGTGGTGGTATGTGACGTTTACGGAATGCAACCAATTGCTGTAGTAGTAGCCTAAGCTAGTTCACTTTAGCATAACGTTATATTTAATTTATATTAATTGTGTGCGTGGTTCAAAAATCGTAGAGTGCATTTATTTGTGGAGATTATCTTTAGTACCAAAACGTGAAAACTCTCTTAGGCTTATAGTAACCACAGACCTTATATTCGGCACAAATCCGAAAACCCCATGTTAAAACCCCATTGGAAATTGGCGAGGGAACCCATGCCCGGAAAAAACCTCCAAATTGGCCTACAAAAATATGTCCTGACTGTAGCGCTCTATTTTGCTATGTTTCTATCCAATGCACATGTATATCACCCTGCCACGACCAAAACCATGGGCATTTGAACCACACGCTGGTGTCAGTTTGACTGTTTAAGCTGCCCCTGGGTCTAATTTTACTATTTAAGCTGCTTGTGGGTGTTAGTTTGACTATTTAAGCTGCTCATAGGTATTAGTTGTTACTGTTTAAGCTGCTCATGGGTGTTAGTTTGACTGTTTAAGCTGCTCCTGGGTGTTAGTTTTGAGTGTTTAAGCTGCTCATGGGTGTTAGTTTGACTGTTTAAGCTGCTCATTGCATGGGTGTTATTTTTGTATGTTTAAGCTGCTCCTGGGTGTTAGTGTGACTGTATAAGCTGCTCATTGCATGGGTGTTATTTTTGTATGTTTAAGCTGCGCCTGGGTGTTAGTTTTGAGCGTCTAAGCTGTTAGTGTGACTGTATAAGGTGCTTGTGTTCCTGAGAGGTCATGGCCCAGACTCAAGCTTGGTATTATGTAAATATTACCATGGTATGAGTTGATATTCTCAAAGCTCTTTTGTGCATTTGTGTATGCATATATGCATGTTTTTTTAATGTATTTTTGTGCATATAGGTGTGTATACAATGTATGTGTGTGGGTGTGTGAAAGGGCATGCACACACATGCATTTGAGTGTGTGTGCATGAGCCATGCTTGTGCATGCATGTGTGTGTGTGTGTGCGCATCCTTTCATGTTTTGTTATTATTTCAGACGGCCCCTCTCCTTGTGTGTTTGCTTACCCCCTTCCAACGTGTTACAAATGTTTCCTATTATGAGTCCTTCCTCTTCCAACTGTAAATACTGCACAGTCTGTTCCCTGGCCACCGCGTCCTGTATGCTTGAAAGCCTCAAAGTTTTTATTTTGCGTCATTCACCTCAAAAGCACGCTATAGTCTATCTCCTTCAAACCCCACCGTGGACTGATTAGAAAAATATGGACAATTATGTACAACTTAACCTTTTAGGAAAGCTGCGCTTGTGCCTGAGGCTGGCTTACATTTCCTCAGCTCCCCAGAATTCCTACCTCAGGGACTGATGAAGTCCAAGAAAAATAGATGTTAATGAGGTATTCCTATGTGCGGGTTTGAAATTATTAACAGCAAAGTAAAGGTAGCTGTCCAAAAAACAACAAACACACGCACACAAAAACGCACACAACACACAGGGACGCACTGCATGCACACAAATGTGCATACAAGCACACATGTACGTGTGGACACACACATACAACATACACGTGCACACACATACACACAGACACAGATATAAAACACTCACCTGCACACACATACTCTACACACTTCACATACATAGACATAATACATGCATGCACACATACACTTAGAGGTATACACACAGACATGCCCACTGATACCCACACTATATGCACAATTAGACGTGCATGCACACACACACACACACGCCCACACACGCACACACACACACGCCCACACACAGAACCCCCATGTCTAGCTGAAAGTGTTGGCAGGCCCTGCAGAGTGAGTTCAGAAGCACAGTTAAGTTGGACGAGTGTGCAGAAGGCAGAGGAGGGCAGTAGCCCAACTTTCCCTCCACTGGAGTGGTGTGGTGAGCAGTTCCTTTTAAAAGTGTTTCTCAAGGAAACACTGGAGATGGAAAAACAACACCTGCGAAGAACGTTCTCCCACCACACATACCCGCCACACACGCATGCGCACACACACACACACAGACACACACACACATGCCCACGCATACACACCCACATGCACACATGCCCACGCATACACACACACACACACACACACACACACACATATGTGCGTGCACACCCACATACAAGACCCACACCCAGTGTGTTAATTGTATTGACATTGGCTCTGGCTGAGTTTACATACATTTTCTAAGGTGAAAAGGTAGTGAGACAGCCTGTCATAGTGACTGAGTTATGAAACTTTCTGAGTGCTCTTGTTAAGAGGTCAAATGGCCTCTGTTTTTACCTCAAATAACCCCCCTTACATAATAATAATATTTGCTCCAATCATGCACTACGCCACCTGATTTCACTAATTATTTTACCTTCTTGATCCAGGAAGTAAACTCATTAGTGAAATCAGGTGGTGTAGTGCATGATTAGAGAAAATACTTGCAGACACTGTGGACCTGAAGTTGAGTACCCCAGCCATACATGCTTCCAGCGGCATGCTGGGGGCGGCTGTGGCTCAGGAGGTAGAGCGGGTCGTCCGCTGATCGCAGGGTAGGCGGTTCGATCCCCGGCTCCTCCTGTCCACATGTCGAAGTGTCCTAGGGCATGAGCAGGCTAGCGCCTTGCATGGCAGCTACCGCCATTGGTGTGGGAATGTGTGTGTGAACGGGTGAGTGAGAGGCCATTGTAAAGCGCTTTGGATAAAGGCGCTATATAAGTGCAGTCCATTTACCATTTTCCAGCCCAAAATGCTTATTCTGTTCACGTGTCTGTTCGATTGGTCTGTTTCTTTTTCCATTTACTGACAGTGTTTGAACTGTCAGTTTTTCCTTTTTGACTTGAAACTTGTGAGCCCCTTAACTTGCCATGAGTCGAGGACAGGGGTGTTCAAATCTTTTCTGGTAAGGGCCGGTGTGGGTGCAGATTTTTTGTTTTAGCCCAGCACTATGTAGCCAGATTCTTGATTGAAAAGTGTGATTAGTTAATGAGCTGAATCAGGTGTTGTATTGCTGGGCTAAAACGAAAACCTGCACCCACACTGGCCCTTCTTGGATAAGACTGGACACCCGTGCTCTCGGAGGGCTGCACCCTGATGGTTCTACAGGGAGGCCAGCTGTCGTTGGCCTGCAGAAGGAAAAACGGGAGTTCACACCATGCTTTGAGAGAGCAGACGCAGTCAGGCTGTGGTGTGGACTGGACCCTGCCGTATCCTCCCACCAAGAATCTCACCACCGTGGGGGCACTGTGGTGTGACCCCCTTCCTCACACACACACACCCCACACATACGCTCACTCAACGGTTATGGGAAGGTTTCGGAAAGATCAAAAGAAAACGGATACGTTGATGGAGGCAGAACAGGCAAAACCACTTACAGCCACCTTCACGTGTTTGTCGTGTGTAGTGAGCGTGCATTCATGCCTGAACCCATCACAAAATGCATCGATTCATAATACACTGAGAAGCAAGAGAGAAATAAATATATGAAGCAAGCTACAGGTTCAACGCAAAATCAATTGTGTGGTTGTTCTACCCTAACTGCGACCTATCTAATGCGGCGTTCGCACAGCGGGCGGTAGACAGCAGAGCGGTAGACGGTACAACGGCAGGGACGTAGTTGACGGTACAGAAATATCCGGCGCGGTAACAGATTGTTTATATCCATTGCCATATGTACGGTCCGCGCGGAACATTACCAGTGTACCAAAGAGCGCCTTTGCAAAATGGACTGCAGCCGAAAGTGTATTGATACATTGTGTGTGTGCGTATTACTGCGTTGTTTCAGTCTGTGTCTTCATAAATGGGTGGTGTGTGTGTATGTATCATAATGTCAGCTAGTTTAGGTAGCTTCGCTAGCTAGTTAGTTACACCTCAAAGCATACACAGAAAAGCTTTACAAGCATACACAGAAAATACAGCTAATAATAATGTGTACCTGGAATCTGCATGTCAGTGCTTACAACACTCCATGCTGCAGCTCAAGATCTCTGTTGTATTTTTTTACTTTTTGGTTCGATATTTTCTCCCACCTTTATCGTTCTCTACCACGAAGTTGCACAAACTTCTCATCCATTTTGAAATGGACCACTTTCGTTTGATCAACACGTGACCCTACCACCGCGGTAGACGGCAAAAATAAGAACATTTTCTATTCCCACGGCAAGTTCGTCCTGCCGTCGACGATTTTGCCGTCGACTTCCGTCTTGCCATCGTCTCATTGAAAACAAAGACATCCGGTTTCGTCTTGCCATCTACCGCCAGCTGTGTGAACGGCCCTTAACTATGAAGACACAAATAGCGGATATGACTGAATACTACTATAGAGAGGTCAGCGCACCCTTAGTAGTGATTTATGTATGCATTCAAGCAGCAGTGCTGATTGGCCAGCCAGTGGCCTTAGTGCATTTATGAAGGAGTGAGGAGAGGACAGTCTGTGGTCTCGTTATGTTTATCCAGGAGGCTCTGGATGTCACGTGCCCTCCTGCTAGACTAATCTCTGCCTAAGAGACTGGTAGCCGTTTTACCCCAAGCACGCCTCTTAATCAGGTAAGCAATCAGGTAACCGGGAGGAGATTTAGGCGACCGTAGCGGGAAAAGCCGTATTGGGTTTGCTCGCTTTGAGAACGGTCTGTAAGGGGACTCCGGCTGTCTCGCCTTTCTGCTCGTAAATAGGCTTCGCTTCGCTCCGTGCGTCTGCACATTGAACTCGTAGTCAGTGAGCTGAACACACAACAGCGGCCAGTGGGTCAGGTGACAAGGGCCCGACTGCGTCTTTGTCCGTTTCAGTCCTGTTTGAGTAATTTACTGCTGAAAAACCCCATGACCCACCCCCCCTGCCACACACACACACACACACACACACGCGTGCGAACAGCTTCACACCAGGATCCCAGGGTTTCACCAACCCTAAAGGTGCCTACAGAGGAGTCAAACCGGGCTGCAGCCCTCTCCATCTTTATTACCTGAAACTAAAGTCCTGTCTGGGGACAAAGTTGGAAAAGGAGGCAATAATGTTTAGTCCAGATGTCTGAGTAACGCTGCCCCGAGCAGAGTGACCGCTTCTGGTCTGTACGCATGCGTGTAGAGCGCTCGCGCGAACGCGGAAGCGCATTAGATCGCGCATGATGATTTTGCAGGGTGAGCGGGTGCACAGGGGTGTTTGGAGAGGTGAGTGGGTACATGTGTGCGGGAGAAGGGGGAGGGGCGGTGCGTACACGGGGGTGAATGAGAAATCCCAGGGCGCAGTTTCAGTGGCGCAGCGAGATGGGGTCATTTGGGGACGCAGGCATTAATTGGGACTCTGGCTGGGTGTGATAAACGATATGTGTAATTTAAGCTGAGGGATAGGGGGGCGGGCGAGACCGGCGGCAGAAACGCATGCAGATCGCTGCACGCGAGCATTCCAGCTAATGTGGGGGAACCATGGTGACGGAGGGAATGGAGGGCGGGGAGAGGTGAGATGGATTGATAAGGGTTCCTACCTGAAGTGGTGACTTATTCGCTTCAATATAATCCATCACCTCCAGTGGAAAAACACTATGCAAGACTTTAAGTTACAAGGGGATTTTATCGTTTTACATTGGCTCTGCCTTCGTATACAGCAAATGAGAAACCAAAATTAAACCTTTTACGATCCTGAGCAAACTTTCACACGTAATCTGTTAATTATATATTTTACATTATTATATATTCTATTCGTAGATCATCTGTGTTTGTTTGTTTTTTTCATGAAGATGGTAAAATATTTAAATGGAACTTATTTCTTTCTGAAAAAAATAAGTTCCAATTAAGCTCTTCTTGATTTGGGATTTAATGAAGGCCGCACAATTGACTATTCCTGAAGGCATCCTGTCCCCTGTGTATCAGAAATCTGTCACAGGTACGCTAGTGTTCATGAAAGAAGAAATGTAATTTGTCAGTTTATTATGGAAGAATACGGTAAAAGGGGTAAAGCAACGTCACCGCAGGACATTGAAAACATCCGACAGCCACGCTTGGTCCTGGTGATGTCTGCACAACTTTTAGCTCACGCTCTTATCCCGAGCAATTTACATAGCTGCAGAATTTTGTTCTTCTTTTACATAGTATGCATTTATACTGGATATACGCTGAAGTAAGTCAGGTTAAGTAGCTTGGTCAAGGGTACAACAGCAGTGTTCTACCTGGTAATCAAACCAGGAGAGGGAAGATCCATGCAGATGGTATAGCTTTCATCTAGGGTGACTTACAAAAT
This sequence comes from Ilyophis sp. 1 JC-2022, assembly GCA_022702515.1. Lineage (NCBI taxonomy): Eukaryota > Metazoa > Chordata > Actinopteri > Anguilliformes > Synaphobranchidae > Ilyophis > Ilyophis sp. 1 JC-2022. The sequence continues at coordinate 30,222,929 of CM040404.1, forward strand.
GGCTATTAAACCCTGTGACGGGGCCATCTCCCAGTGATAATTTTTTTTCTTAAATAGCACCTTAACTAAAACATATGTTTCAGCTAGAACAAAACAATTTATTCATGTTTTAATATTATTTAAATAACTTAATTGAAAATGAATAGCTAATTTCAATAAGATGATTCAATTACTAAAGAGAATTGACCTCCGCCAGCATAGACGTTAACTCCATCAGATAAAATAATAGAGATTTAATTTTACGGACAAAATGTTACATTTTCTCATTTCACGGCATAGGCATAGTGAGTAGTCTGTTTTTTTAGTTTTATTTTATTTTATTTACAGTTGCTAAGAGGTAGTTTTATTTTATTTTATTTACAGTTGCTAAGAGGTTTCTGCAAGTGAAAATACACATTTTTAAACTATAATTTTTATTTTGTTTTAATTTAGAAGGGAGATGGAGTTGACCTGTAATGTTTCAGACACTGCTGATTGCTGTATTACTTCTTTAATTTCTCAAAAAATAGAAAACTTAGCTTAGGCGTTTTTAGGATATGGCTAACCCTTTTTATGAAACTTATAAATTAGATTTTTTTAAATCTGGGACATAACTTTTCATAAAACTTATATTTTAATACAAAGGATTATAAAAGTAAATTTTTACACCTACTGTATGTTATCAGTAGCAATGGTTCATTTTAGGTTTTGAAGGCATTTAACACATTTTTAATTGTTTGTCATTGTGAATTCTTGTCTTGGTCAAGGGTGATTCCTGGAACTCAGCAGGACAGAAGTTTAAAAAATTTAATAAGTCCAAACATTTTATACATTTTATTTAGTTCATACATAAAACACTTAAGTGTAAATTTTCACGAGAAAAATTAGGATTGAATCTGTTTTAAGTACTAATTATAAGATTTTTTGGTAGGACATGATTTGTTCAACCTCCCGAAATTTTCACATGTCACCCCCCTGTTGAGGTCACTCCACTGGCTGCCAGTTGCAGCCAGGATCAGGTTCAAAGTTCTGACCCTGGCCTACACTGCAGCCAATAGGACAGGCCCTATCTACCTGCAGGACTTGATTCAGAACTATGTTCCTGCTCGACCGCTTCGCTCATCTACTGCAGGGCGACTTGCGCTTCCCCCCCTCCGTGTTAATGGTACTCGCTCATCCCGACTGCGGAGCTTTTCCACCCTAGCTCCCCAGTGGTGGAACGAACTTCCCATTCCCCTACGTTCCATGCCAACCCTGCCTACTTTCCGTCGTGGCCTGAAAACGCACCTTTTCAGACTCCACCTGGACTAATACTTAGCTAGGACCTCATGGTTTGTGTTCTTGTTGAACTATGTACTCAGGATAGTCAAGTTTATAATGATTAGAATAGAATTGTATTAGAGCTGATTTACCCAGTTCACTGTGAACTGCATTGTGTTCATTACTAGGGATAGCTGCTACTGTATGTGAAAAATTTGCTTTCTTATCTGTTCTGTAGTTACTTTGATGACCTTTCTGTATGCACTTACTGTACGTCGCTTTGGATAAAAGCGTCTGCTAAATGAATGTAATGTAATGTAATGTAATGTCCCAATTTTCAAAAATGGGTGAAATATATAAATATATACGTATATACAGTGCCCTCCACAATTTCCCTCCCGGAAAGGCATTCAAACTGTGTAATGCCCGGCTCCGAGTTCATTATTGCGCTTATACCATGGTTGCCAACAATGATTATATATAGTTACATTTATATTTATTGATTTTTATCGACTTAATCAGCTGACCTAAACCCCATTGAAAACCTGTGGGCTGAGCTGAAGAGGAGAGTGCACAAGAGAGGACCTAGGACTCTGGATGATCTGGAGAGATTCTGTAAAGAAGAATGGTCTCAGATTCCTTGCCCTGTATTCGCCAACCTTATTAGATGTTACGGTAGAAGGCTCAGTGCTGTTTTATTGGCAAAAGGAGGTTATACAAAGTATTAAATGCAGGGGTGCCAATAATTGTGGCACACGTGGTTTTTAAAAAAAATATTATTTCTTGATGAGGGATTTTTTTTTTCTCATAATAAATTTACTTCAGTTAAAGGTATGATTTTTAAATTCTTTTTACTCATCTTTACCAGGGGTGCCAATAATTGTGGAGGGCACTGTATACATATATATATATATATATACAAAATTATGCAAATGACAGATAAATGCTGGGAGAAAACCTGTTTCAGTCTGCTCAGGACCTGACCCATTCACTGCACCAGTGAAAAAGCTCAGCGCCGAAGCTCCATTCAAGTGGCTGAAGAGGTGAATGTTTTTGAGTGGCTGAGTGAAAGTCCTCGCCTCAACCCCATTGAAACCCCAGCCGTGGCACATCCTGAGGATTGTGCTCAATAAGCCATGCCCAAGCAGCTTGAGAAAGTCTCAAGTGTGCCAGTCTGCAAAGTTGCTACAGATTTACCCAAAAAGACTGAAAGCTATTATTATGGCAAAACGTGCTTCCACCAAATAGTAATTTGAGAAAATTTTATGTAATCTGAATCCTTATGTAAGCAACAGTATTTCAGTTTTATTTTATTTTATTTTTTTTATGCTGACACATTACATTACATTAACTACACCTTTAAAATACATTCAGTTTCAGAATGTGTTTTGAATGAAAATATTAAATGCATGAATATGTGAAGGTATCATTTGTCATGATGAATGATGTAATAATCCATAAAAATGTGAAAACTGTCCAAGGGCCTGAGTACCTTTGCAAGGCCTACGGCGAATGCCATATTGGTGGCTCATTGTCATAGAACCAGTTCCTGCAGATGTGAAAGTTGGGCTGTACATTTTTCTGTATATTGTTACAGTTTGTTATATATTTCTTTTGAACCTGTTTATGCTTAGAAAAGACTCTTTGGCAAGTGGTAGTTTGTATTCACAGAGCCCTGTAACCGCATGGTCCCCAACCCTGTTCCTGGAGATCTACCCTCCTGTAGGTTTTCACTCCAACCCTATCAAAGCACACCTCATTCAACAGCTTGAGATTTAATTGAGCTGCTAATTAGTAGAATCAGCTGTGCCAAAATAGGTTTGAAATGAAAACCTACAGGATAGTAGATCTCCAGGAACAGGGTTGGGGACCACAAGCATTTAAATGACCATAATCTTTGCCAGAAACCTCAAAAACAGCAATGCACTGAATCATATCCTGCATGGCATAAACAGCTCTCACAGGAAGTCAGAAGGTAGAGAGGTTTGTGTAGAAAGTGATCATTCCACATACATTTTTTTTTCTGCCTAATCTCATTACTGTACTGTAAACATGTGAACTAACAGCAGCATTACTCTCTGGCATTTGGAATCATGGTCCCCCTCAGACATGCACATGCACGCACGCACAGGCACACTCACAAACACACACACATACATGTGCAGGCACGCACACACTCACACATGATGAAAACAGAGGCACAGAAGCAAAACAAACAGCAACCCAAGTTAGCACCATCCCCCGCACCCCCAGCAGAGAATGCGGTCACCTGATGTGTGCCATCAGGTTTTCATGGACAAGTAAAACACAGCATCACTAGTTACCACAACATGCTTCTCCAACAACAAAATTCCAGCATAATTCCAACCAGCTGTGTGCTGTTTCTCTCATATTGACAGCTTGTCTCGGGAAGCAGGCACAAACCTCAGCGCTCGGAAACTGACCCCCGCTCCCCCAATAAGCACGACCCCCGCTATAGTACTGGGGTCAGCGCTCGTTTGAAGAGTTATAACCCCCACGTCCGTTGCCGAGTCAGCCCTGCCGCCTAGCGATCAAGACTGAACCGTACACGCTTGAGCCAGCGGCCCACACCGTGAACCGAAAGAAAAGCAGAAAGCCTGCACCGTAAATGCACATGCCAAGAAAAACCCTCGGCCATAAATGGTCATCCGAAGAAAAACCATCCACCGTAAATGGCCATGAACAACCATAAACACTCACACCAAGAGGAAGCCTGTTGAATGCCGTAAACTGGCATACCGAAACAAAGTCTTCGTCATAAGCGCTCACACCGACCGAAACACAACGCCATAACAGTGGACAGTGCCTCCATCTGCCCTGGAATGTTTTTCTTTTTTTTTTTCTACTATTCACCAAATGAAACTCAGATGCTGAGCAAAAAAAAAGAAAGAAAAAAAAGTATTATGAACCAGTGTATTTGTTTCATCCCATGGTGTGGTACGAGCTCTTTTCGTTTTCGGTCCCCGCGGTTGGCGTGTTGGTCTAAGGTCACGACTTCCTTGGTTGGCTGGCGACTCTGGAGTCTTCGAGTTTGGCCTCAGTGTGGTTCTCCTCTTCTCACCGTGCCTTTTTTTCACACGCAAGGAGTAGTGGAGGTGGGGGGTAAATAAGGATTGGGAAAGGGTCGATGCATTGTGCGGAGTTTGCCCCAATTTGGTCAGAGGTGCGCATCATCGGTAGCTATGTTTCTTATCAGTTCTTATTTTATCAGTTCCAGAACTATTTTACTTTGGAGCTGGAAAAACAAATGTTTTTTACTTGAGCACCACACTATCCAAAACAAGTGTTTGCATTTTATTTGGGAAAGCTATCACGTGCAGGTCCAACTGTAGGGTTACTAACTCTCACCTTATATTTGGCACACTGCACACGACTGGGAATCAGCATTCTAGTTGCATAAAGTTATTAACATAAACCTGCTGTTTTTTATTAGCCTAACTGATCTTTTGTGTGAACTTGTGTGCTCATGAAATGGATTGCACACACACACACACACACACAAGATAAACCAGGGTTGTGTTTTCTTCCATTGTAAAGTACAGGGTTTTATGGCTGACAGTCTATCAATGTTTTAGTTTCTAATTGCCTTTCATTTTTGTTGTTTTTTTTCTATGTTTTATTTGGATTTTAACATTTCATTTTCAGGCCCATATGACACTTTCAATCATTAAGGCCTCTGGAATAAATGGAGTCACACGTGATGTGACCACATGCTCTCTCTCTCTCTCTCTCTCTCTCTCTCTCTCTCTCACTCTCACTCTCTCTTTCTCTCTCTCTCTCTCTCTCTCTCTCTCTCTCTCTCTCTCTCCATTAAACCCCGGTAAAGCTGAGGAATTCTGGCAAGAAGGGAGCATTCTTCTCGTTTTTGAGTGAATGCCAGTACAATTCTCATCTAATTTGAAACTCAACCTTAAAGCCTATGTTACTTAACTTAGTCTTCAAAGGGCAGAGCCGATCGGTGGCAGCTTTTTAACACTGAAGAGGCTCATACAGTTTCTAATCTCGTAATAAAAGAGCTTAGAGAATAATAATGTATTGGTGGGTGGGAAGCAGCCAAGGATCGCCTCTTAGTCTGACTGGTAAAGACTGATACAATGTCAGGTCCTTGACATATGACCCAATCTATGGAATAGAGAGAGAGAAGGGGGGGGGGGGACATGAGTGCAGGGATGGGCAGCATTTCAAATACTTGTATAAACAAAATAATCTTCAATGAATAAAAAGGTTACTCACCTAAAAAGTATATACTGTGCACTGATCTCCAAAGACACAGTTCCTAAAATGTGCCTGCATACCAAATTGATATCAAAATGAAGCCAAGATATAGCTAATCTTTCACTAGCATGTTTCACACAGACTAAACAAGCACTGTTCCAAAGCAATGTATCTTGGTCCTGTGTTTTTTCGTTTGTGGTTCCTCAGTTCCAGAAACACATTCAGTAAGACACATTGCAGAAAGAGAAAGTGCTAATTCTACACATAATTCTGAGCAGGGGAACAAACCCAAGCCATTCAGCACCATTTCCTTCTAAAAGGGCCTTGACAGGGGTTTAGTATATTTTATTAAAACTGACTGCATGTTTCATGTTTTGTACAACTTAGATCTGGAATCAGTTAACATTTGTCCTTACCTTTGACTTGAATATAAACGTTGTAAGTGATGTTTTTATTCACAAACACGTTTTGTAAAGTTATATTTTAGTAGTTGCCAAACTCACCATTCCTAGCTGGTAGGATAGGATAGGATAAACTTTATTGATCCCCAAAGGGGAAACTGGTTTGCTACCCAAACCAGTGGTAAAGATGAACACTTGTATTTATGCATTGCAAGATAAGGAATCCAGGTTATGGTATTCATGTGCACTAAATGGACAGGCAGTCTCATCTTTTATAGCAATGATGGTGCCTGCAGCCACTGCATTCAGGACAGGCCTCTAATGTGATTGCATTCAGGGTGGGGCTCTGCAGTGACTGGTATTGAGGACTGAGCTCTGTGGTGTTTTGGGAAGGGTTACTGGCATCCAGGGTAAGGTTTCTCAGTGACTAAGGATCAGGGTTGGGCCCTGAGTTGAGACCGTTAAGGATTTATAAATGAATGAGCTGGAGATATTAAGCTGTTATTCTTTGGACTGTTCGCTAGGTTCAAGTAATGACATGGTATGGTCTTCTGGTTAAGGAGTTAGTCATATCTGCAGTAGGCTGTTGGCTCAAGACCATGAAAATGTGCCAGTATGCATAGTACCTAATGAATGTCTTTAAATTACTCTGCACAGGAATCAAGGCTGATGAAAATGCAAGCAATTAGCACATTTTTAAATACAAACATTGATACTATGGTTTTTCTGCAGCTTTTCACAATGTAGACCACATTATTCTCTTGTCCACTCTGCCCACTCTGGGTATCTCAGGTACTGCTTTTGAGTGGATTAAATCCTGTGTCCCTGGATGTTCCTTTAAGGCTTCCTGGGACAGCGACTTGTCTCATGCTCATGCCCTTCCTATAGTGTCCCCCATGGCTCCATCTTTGGCTCTCTCTTCCTTATCTCTTTACATGGAATCTTTTTGGTCTGTCATCTCTTCCCATGGTTTCTCATACCAATTATATGCTGAAGATGTTGTGTAGCTATTCTAGTATTGCGTTAGCCTACTCATCCTGTAATGACAAATAACTGATGCTTATGTTAAGCCAAAAAGGGATACTCTTGTACAGAAGATCTACATTATTACAGGTTTTCAGGTCTTAAATAGCCATGCTTATTGTGATTGGTAATTTTCAGTCAACCATATATTCCCCCCTGAATGTGCCATGTTCCAGAAATATTAAACGTAAAACTCTATGAATGAGCACAAATGTTCACTAAATATTAAGATGGAACTGTCTATGAACAAACAGTCATATTCCATAAATATTTTACTTGGAATCTTCTGTGAATGAACACAGTCATATCCCATAAATATTAAAGTTGTCATTTTTTGTGAATGAACAGTCATATCTCATAAATAGTAATGTTGTAATTCTTTGTGAATTAAAACAGTCATATCCCATAAATATTAAATATGGAATTATCTGTGAATGAACACATCCATGTCCCATAAATATTACAGGTGGAATTATCTGTGAATGACCACAGCCAAGTCCCATAAATATTAAAGGTGATGCACTTTATTAATGAGCGCTGCCATTTTCCATAAATATTAAAGGTGATACTGAAAGAGATAAAACACAGGGCGCTGACTATGAAAATGGTCCAGTAGTCCACCATTAATAGTTTTTCAAATGCAAAAATATATATTTTTTTAAATATATGTTTTGAATGTTTTGAATATAAATTTTGTGAGGACCCCTAAGCTGTAATTTCATGTTTTAAATAAAACAGGCTAAAAGTGTGCACAGTTCAAAATAGTTACACAGACCATGCTCCAACCATGGACTTTCATTACTTATTTACTTACACGTAATTTTAAATATATATTAGTATAAAACTGTGTTACTCTATCTGTCCTCACTCTGGGAAAAAAAAATATTTTCAATAGCAATGCGGAACATACAGAATAACTGAAACGACCTACCTGTAGATATTTAGTGATTAACACGCCTAAAATATTATATATGTTATTTTAGCTGTGGTTGTAAGTTAATAAGCTAGATTGTGTTATTCCGGCTGTGGTCAGTGTTTGATTCTAGCTGCTGTAGGTGGTAGCTAAGTTAAGTTAATGAACAAACTAGTCACCTTCCTTACGTGCTGCTATGTCTACCTTTGGCCTGAAAAAAAAACCCACCAAAATGTGAATGCAAACGTCAGTCAATTAACATAGCTTTAAGTGTGAAGGCTTCTGGCCATAAGATGCACTATTTGCCACATATATTTGCTGTGTTCTAGCATAGTGTATTTGGGCAGCAGTGTAGTTCAATGGTTAGGGAATTGAGGTTATACTGTAACTCCCAGGTTGCATATTAAATTCCCAGGTGTGGCACTGGTGTTGTACTCTTCAGCAAGGTACTTAACCTGAATTAATTAGGTCTATATATCCAGCTGTGTAAATGGGAACTGTGTTAAATTGTGTAAGTTGATCTTGTAAGAATGTCTGCTAAATGCTAGTAATGTATTAGGTATTTTAGTGTATACAGTGTGGATACTGACTAAAGTGCAGTGATTTGCTCAGAAGGAGTTAAACTCAGAAACATGAGCAGCCAGGTGGTAAGTTATTCTGTGTGTTCAACTTTTATCAACAGAGTTTACCTCATGCAGCGACAGTGGGAGGTTACACAGGAGAGTGAAATTAATATGGGCTGGCACCGAAGAGGGAGAGGGGAACAATGTGTCCATACGGTCCACGGTCGTTCCAAGAAAGATAGGGGTCTGCAGCATTGTCCAAAAGTCTGTGGAGGGCAGTACACTTAGACCCTTGTTATGCTTAACTAGATTACAGGCAATGGGAAATATCCCAGACAAACATGCAATTCTCCGGGTTACACAAGCAAGCACTGGACTTGATCTTAAAGAATGTGGAACAAATCATAAGATGGTGGCCGGTGTGCTTGAGAAGGTTGAATAATACAGGAGAGAGTCTTGGATCCTATAGGGAATGCATCATTCGATTCATAGATATTAGATCCCCATCATTGGAAAAAGTTATTGCAAAAATTCTGAATATTTCTGGTCCATGTTTTGCTATTATGATACAATTGAACCATATGAACCCAAATGCACAAAATCCGCATGGTTTACTAAATATAACAATCTGTTCACGAAGCACAACGGTGGGTAGTATCCACCAACCTTTACCAATCAACACTTTACCGCAATTACTGCCTATCGGTCTGTGAAGTTCCTCTAATAACTCATTATCATGGTTGGGTAAAAGGATAACGTTCAGGAAAAAATCCCCAAATCCCCAAAAATGAAAGCTTTCAAGATTAGGCCTTCTTTTTTTTGAATAACTGAATGGAGGAGATTCCCTTACATTAAGCGGTGCGGTTTTAAAAAAGAGACGCTCGACTCGTAAGCTGGGATGAGTGATCCTGGCACAGGCTACAATGGGCCCTGTCTGGAAAATATGACAGACACCAGACAGCCAGAACCCTTCAAAAGACCTTTCTTTGACTCAGATTCAGCAACTTACATTTCTATAACAATGACCGACTGACCGACAGAGGAAGGAAAACATATACAGTAATTATAGTTTCAGAATCCTTTTCTCTGTCTTTGTGTTCATAGTTTCGGGGTAACAGGAGGCTGTTTCAGGAGATGCCTGAGACAGACCTGCAGGAACGCAATGGGAGAAGGGGTGGGGATCCCCGCTTATATACCGCCAAATACTTAAATAGTTACAGGACAATGTTGAGAATGAAACTCAACACCTCCATTTCGATTCTCAGGAGGAAGTGTAAAAAAAAAGTGTACGTGTGCTGAAACAGAATGAATGGTACAGGTGTGAATGTTCCACTCTAAAATGCATCCAGAATGGTGGAGAGTATATTTTTCACAAATATTCTGCTTCAGAAAATAATGAAGTAGAATGATATTGTGTTAATTACAAATAAAGTAATCTTAGGAGCTACCAAAGAGCTATATACTGCAACTACAATGGATACTATAGCTAACATCTTCAATTAAAGTATCCCGTAAATATAATGTAAAAATTTATAAAATAGGACATGTACTCACAAAAAACTTAGTCGCCCCAGGGCTATTTCTGTAATGCCATACATAAGCCTTTCAGAGTTTACGAAGTTTGAAATCCATGGAAACCACCAACAAAAATGGTGGAGTTTTACCATGTTGACATACAATCAAAATGCTTCCAAACTAAATGTTTGTTGGTGAGGACATTGACAACAGCAGTAGCTTTTGAATATGACCCTGTCCTCTTAGTCAGAGAGGTTATGAGAGGATGGGTGCTAACTTGGGCTGGAGTTTGTTTTGCTTGTGTGCCTGTTTTCATTGTGTGCGTGCGTGTGTGTCCTACAGGACTGTGTGCATGTGGAAGCGTATGCCGGAAGATGATTTGGATGTAGGACAAACACTTATCGGTGGTTGTTTTCGGACATGTTTATAGAGCAGATGTAAAATTTCTGACATTATTAAAAGCAGAGCGGTTTGATTCTGTTCTTATTTTTAAATAAACAGGAAGTAAAACACTCCCTTAAGATTTTGTAGAATTGTGTCATCATGTATATTTAATTGAGGGTTCCAGTATTTGGCAAAGATGTGGCACCTTATGTTATTGCCATAAGTCAAACTCTGTTTTTTAATAATGTCCAGCAAAGGAAAGGAACTGCAGAGCATACAGTCCGAGTTCAGTTGTCACCTGCAATGCGTAGTGTATTAACTGTGCTCCAGGGCCACCCTAAAGCAGCTTGTTCACATGCCAGTAACACTGGTATACAAGTGAAATTATTATTTTCAGCTGTAAATTTTCAGTTCCGTTAAACATCACATTACTGACTTGTTTTATAAAGACATTGCAATAGTCTGCATGTGCACCAGAAGATAAATGTTTAAAACAAATATTTTTATCAAAATAAAGACATTTAATTTTGAAGTAGGTGGTAGTGAAAGTTAAAAAAATGTCACTGTCACAGAAGGTGTTCCCCAGGAATCAGTGCTTGGTCCCATAAATATGCCTCACCTTCAGAAGTTGTCCAGTGTCCTTACCTCCAATTCCATTGCCATGCTGACAACACATAAGTAAATCCATGTAGACTCACTCGTCACTCTTATCCTCATTCAAAATGTTAAAACATGGATGATTAAACTGCAAAAAGACAGACATTTTACTACTGGCTCCTAAAGGCTTACTGTAACTGTTTTTGTTTCATTTCCTATGATATACTGAATGTGTATGCATTGACATTAACAAAAACTGACCGAGTGTCCCTCCTGGAGGGGTAGATACATCAGTGCCATGAACCCCCAGTTTTGGAACGCTCTCCCTCAGAACCTATGGGATTTATGGGACAGGAACATTGTCGACTGCATGCTTTCAGTTCCAGACCTGAGCAATTGCCATGTTTTCACATACACTTTGATAACTGCATGGTTTCCACCTTTCAACATCTGTCAAGAATGTTTAGAAATATCTTTTATTTTTTCCCTGCACTATTTTGTTTGTTCTAAATTTACTGTTATTTTGAAATATGGTTTGCGGTAATGTGGGAGCAGCATTGCGTGTCACACAGATCGCTTTCTAGGAAGCAGAAAACCTTTTCTTCTCACTGTTAATTTGTGTCTTTATGCAAGTTATCCTGCCAGGTCCCTGGTAAAACAAAAAAATAGACTTTATTCTATGTTTTAATGTGCAGGCTGCAAGCTGAAACCAGGTATCCCTTTACGCCCAAAGATATGTGTGTGTATTAGTGTCAGCATTAATGGCAACACATCTGAGTATTGGCGTAAATCTGTCTGTTGTGTGCGTGTGCGTTTTTATTTTTTATTTTCCAATTTTCAGACATAAAAGATGTTGCCCAACTCCCCCACAACACTGGGGAAGATACAATAGTAGTGCTACATTTCATTTCACTACGAAGAAAATAAGATTCTGTTCCAGGTTTGTAATGTACAGCGTTCCAGGAATGATATATGACCTTCTGGTCAGAAGCAAGCACTGTGCTTCTGGAAAGGTTTCCCGCAGCCACTCAGACATACAGTACAGTTGATTGAACTTGTGAGGTTCTCACAATGAATCCACGGCTGGATTGGAAAGGAGTGGTTTTAATACACGGCTGTAAAACTGCGTTTGAAGTGAAGCCTGCTCGCCGATGTTACGTATAACCCTCAGATGTTAACATCGCATGGTCCATATTTCTACCTTAAGGAATGGCTGAGATCTGACACAACACAGAGCAGGGCTGTTGGGAGACAGCCATATCTATTAGTTGGTTGTCTCTTGTCTTTCGAAGAGGCGGGGTAAGCTGATATTTGTGTGGAGATCTTCATGCTTTCTGAAGCAGAGAAGGAACCGTTCATATAGAAGTCAAAATGGGAGGAAGAGGGCATGATATAATGAAGATAATGTGTGTGTCTGTGTGTGTGTGTGTGTGTGTGCAGGGGTAGACGTGCGAATGTGTGTATGTGCTTCCTAGCACTGAGACACTGTTACACTGAAATTATCTGGGTCTAATGTTGTCATTTTAGAGAAGGTGTGTGTGTGTGTGTGTGTGTTTGTCCCTGTGCGTGTGCAGGTTTGCCTGCGCATGCATTTTTTCTGTGACTGGTGCACTGACCTGATCTGAGTGTAATGTTATTCTTACCGTCTGTTTGTGTACGTGTGTGCATGTGTGTGTGTGTGTGTGTGTGTGCATGCATGGGCGCATGATTGCACATGCGTGGGTGCGCGTCTGTCTCTGCTCAGGGGAAGTGCTGAGTTTCTCCGACGACCTTCTGTCGGGGCTGGGCTCTTCGTGCATCGCGGCGGGAAGACGTCACGGGGACCACGCCCACTCTGTTCTCTACTCCCTGGTGTTCAAGTGCCTGGAGCCCGACAGCCTGTACAAGTAAGACCAGCCCCCACCCCCTACCCCCAACCACACATCAGGAGCATGAACCACCGCTAACCCCTGGATTCAAAGAGTCAGGTTATCAGAAGGGAAGGACTTAATGTAAACTGATGACTGTAATAGGAAAATAAACTGCTGGATAAATTCAGAAACAAACTTTGGAGGATAAAAAGTGTCACTAGGCTGAAGTCAGTTAAATTATTCAGTTAGTTTCTATTTCAGCAGCTCAGTTAATTTAACAAGATTCATCAAGCATCATATTGTTAATTGGAATCAATCAAGGCTCTTTAGTGCAACGTTCCAGCTCCTCCTGGTACACTGAAGAGAACGCTCAAGGGTCTGCTTGTGTTTGAGAGTAGGAGACCTTCATAATTATGCAATGGATGATTGTTTTTAATACCACTAGATAATACAGTAAAAACGCTTTTCTGTTTGATCCTGCCATTACATTTCTGTCTCGAAAGCTGGTTGCCTGTCACATGCAAGCATTGGTCAAGAACACCTTAAAGATGAAAAGATGTGTTTCTTCTGCAACCATTGAGTTTACGACAACAAAGCAATCATAATCACATGCTGTCCACATGGCAGTTACAGTGATCAATGCAATTAATATGCAAATCAATTAAAAAAGGAATTGCCATGCAGTTTCTGTAAATTAGAATATCAACATTTAATCTCAGCTTTACATATATAATGTCTCTGTGGTCATAAAGGTTGTTGACTGCGGCGAAGTTACATTTTCAGTCCTTATGTGTCAACCTGTAAATACAATCATTTTCAATATTGTCATTGATATTCTAGATCATTTTACGGTAGAGTTTAATTAATAGCTGTCCAAATGGAGTGACTGTAGAGACACTTGGTGGACGATCAGCAAAATGCATCTCCAGAAACAGGGTCAAGAAAAGGCCATGACCTTAGTCATACAAAGGTCACACACTAGGTTACCTAGTACATTGCAGGAATTGTTAGATAACACGTATTCATATTTTATTTTGGTTGAATTGTACTTTTTCTTAAATATCTAGGTAGATTCAATTGAATTCAGGGGTAAACAACCAGTTTTATTTTGAGTGCGAGCCTCTCAGCCATTTTATGCATGTAAATAAAAATGGTTGTGCTACCCCTTCTTATCAATGTAGTAAGCTTGTTTCTGCATATTCACCTTGGGGAGCCGCCGTATGCCGTATGCAGGGGTCTCTGCGGGCCACCGTTGCGCGTCCATTCTGAAAACAAGAGGCGGCTTGACGCGCACCGCAAGCGTGCTCCCGGTCATTCAGTTTACCGGATAAAATATAGTTTAATTAATGTGTTTTATGATACGAGCATAAAACCCGCATTATTCAGTCGCGCTTAATGTTTTCCACTGAATAAAAGAACAAAGTATTCATCCAGTTTCATTATTTCTGGCTAGAGCTCCTGACAGTTTGGGAAAACACAGTGTTATAGTACGCTTTTCCAGGATTTATGTACAATGACACACAGACGTAAATCAGAAGTTGGTGCAAGCAACCCTAGAATTAGTTTTCCTTCCATTTATGTTCTTTATTCATTAGCGTTTTGTTGCCAGAGTAACCCCCACCCTGTAATTTGTCTGTCTTTTAACAAGAGCTTACGTAGAAGCAGGCTAAATTTACCCAACTGCACTGGGAGGTCCCAATCTACTAGCCTCTTATTAGCAATAACATAAATAGACAATTTGTCTTTAATTATGTAAATTCTTGAGTAGCTGAACTGCAAACATTGTTGTGATAAATTGATCAAATTAGTAGAGGAAAGACCAGCTGAATGTTTTTTTTTCTTGACATAATCGGTGTTCCAGCCAAATTTCTTTTGTGAAGTTATTAAAACAAAAGAGCTAATGAAAGCAATCCAATGGCTGGACTGATTACACTTGGCAGGTGAGACAGAAAGCTTTACTGTAGGTAGGGTCCCGCCAGTGAAATACCGGTTTCATTAGTGTCCCAGACTCAGGCATTTTCTCAGGCAGATGGTGATTATTGTAATTTAAAACTGCGCACAGTAAGCCCCTCTTAACTTTCAGCTCTTCCCGAATATCATTCCGGAATTGTACAAAACAAGTGGGAAAACCCATCACTCGCTCTGAAGAAGCAGAACTCCTCTCTCGCAGGGCTCTGGCCCATTTAGTGATTAAATGAAAGCAGAGAACCTTCTGGTAGAAGGTCTCTGTCCGATGTGAAACTGTATTCATCTGCCTGGCTCTGCAGCATGAGGAGCACAACCCTGTCCAACCGCAGTAACACGTTACAGGCACTGAAAAACAGGGCAGCTACACAGGTACAATAAACTGACAATATCCGTTCCTAAGATGGTGCTCAATTAAATTAATTAGCCAACTAATCAAGCAATCGATCAATCAAACAACCAACCAACAAATCAATCAACCAACCAATAAATCAAGCAAGCAACAAATCAATCGATCAGTCAGTCAATTATTCAATCAACCAGTAAAGTAATAAAACAGGAAGTTGAACTATAGCATTTTCTTCTAAAGGTTATTCTGTGCTGTATCACCTACTGTCTGGCTCCCTGAAGAAGGCTGTCCTCAAAATTTGTGTGCCACAGTTTCACAGACACAGTCATACATTGGGTTACATCACATTTATCCATTCACAATGTTTGCATGCTAAAGTCAGCTGTTTTGTGTTGCTCCACAGGTTTTATTGTTTCTTTATGTGACTGGGGCCAGCAGCTGCCACTAGCTATTTCAGCATGTGGAGAAAACCATGGTAGCCATAGATTTGATAGAAACGTCCTCTGCTCATGAAATAATCCATCTTGATTGAGTTCATATCAGCAACATGTATGTGCACATTATACCAATGGAGGCGGTCAATGTTCTTCTGGAGGAATGGAAAAATGGGCTTTAATTGTAAAAATGCAGACGTAAAGCATAGCATCTTGGGTGCAGCAAGAGGTTGAAGAGGTTGGGTTTAGCAGTGACTATAATTTTTTTGTGCACTGATGTCCACACTTAATGCTGGGGGTAAATCCCTTTCTCCAGTGCCCAAAGACTGTATAATATTATGGGATAAAGCCTTATTCCCAGTGTCAACCGCGTTGATCTATAGGAGGTCAATACTTGTGCTTCTCAGTGGCTCGTACTTTAAAACTTTAGAGTTTAGAGTGTAGAAATCAGGATCCTTCTCTAGGCTCTCTCAGGAGGAAAAAAAAGAGTTTTAAAAAATAATAATTTAATTCCATCTGTATCTCTGCCAAGGTTGCCAAATTTGGTAAACCATCTGGAGTGAGATTTTCAATTTGAGACATTCTCGTGTGAACGCATGCACGCGCTAGCATGTATCGCACACATCTTTTGCGACATTGGGTTTAAGACAATAAAAGAAGCCCACCTTTTTCTAAATTTTCTATTTATTCATAGACAATAAATTGCAACAGATGTCCGTGAATCGAGTCAACCTTTTGTGAAATCTACAGATTTATTTTAAAACATATGTCTGTGAATAAATCTGGCATGAGATTAGTTTTGGGAATGTGAAAGCTTAACAAGATTAAAGGGGACGTGAAGCACTAATATGACTCTAGTTAATTAGCTTTTTACCTCAGATAAGATATGGCCCTGCATTCAAATTTGAAATTGAACCCTTCTTGGGTTCTCTGTTGTGTTTCTGTAAATAGTGTAGGAATAGGAATAGTTCAAGCAGCCGTAACAAACCAAATTAGTGACATCACAACCTAACTTGTTCCAAGATGGCTGCGCCATAGTGCTAGTAGCTCAAAAGTGGTAACTTTGGTTTATTTTTCTAGCAAATAAGGGTCAATTTCATATTTGAATGTAGGAACATATCTTATCAAAAGTAAAAAGCAAATGAGTCATGTTAACGAGTGCTTCACGTCCTCTTTAAGGCTAAAAGCGTGAGTGTCGGGCCAGATGCCCAAAACTTGGCAGCCCTGCTATCACAGAACGGGTGTCAGTATCTGGTTACATTACAATGAATTACCTTACAATCACTTAGCAAAGTGACTTTTAGTAGTGTATAGCATCACTTTTAGTCTCAGGAATATGAAACTGCAAAAAAGGCACTCTAATCAATAAGAGTAAAGTTCACTGAATGAACCAACAATTAGTATTGTGAAATAAAAGTAAATATCACTGTACAGCTAGCCATTACAGAGCTATACCTATATCATTATTATTACGAAAGGACATCCAAAAAGAAAGAGGATAGCTAAAGAGAGTCAGGGGAGCCATATTGCAGTCCAAAGAGATGAATCTTCAGTCAGTGTCAGAGGATGGGTAGGGTTTCTGCTGTCCTGACCACAGTGGGAAGCTCATCTTACCGCTGAGGGGCCAGAAGACATGATCGGGAAGTGCAGGCACGCAATGGGGAGGGGCCAGGCACCCAGAGGTTGCAGAACAAAGGGTTCTGACTGGTGTGCAGGGTCTGATGATGTTTTGAAGATATAATGGAGCCGCCCCTTCAGCTGGCCGACAGAGTAGGACTAAGGTTTTGAATTTGGTCAATATGGATAGCCATTGTAGGGATATAAGAAGGGGAGGGACATGGCTGAGCCTGGTCAGGTTGTAGATCAGGTGAGCAGCAGTGTTTTTGGATGAGCTGCAGAGGCCTGATCATAGAGGTAAGGGGAACAGGGAGGAAGGAGTTGCATTAGTCTCCCTGCGAATAACCTACATGCCCACCATTCTGCTCAGAGATTCATTGCAGATGAAGAGGTTGACACTGGTGGTTTGGTCTCATCCAATCCCAGGCCAGTCTGCCAGCATGACTGTGTTGGCGCCTATCATGCCAAGTCTGGGCTTTTTGGACTCATCCATCACAGGAGCCAGACACTTTTATGTAAAGTGGTTAAGTGGGGAGCTGGCCTGCAGTATATCAATCTGGGCGAAGGCCTCCACAGTTTCAACCCCTGGGGACTAGTCAATGGTACAGTCCGTTCCCTCTC
The DNA here is from genome assembly GCA_022702515.1 of Ilyophis sp. 1 JC-2022. Classification (NCBI taxonomy): domain Eukaryota; kingdom Metazoa; phylum Chordata; class Actinopteri; order Anguilliformes; family Synaphobranchidae; genus Ilyophis; species Ilyophis sp. 1 JC-2022. The sequence goes on from CM040404.1 coordinate 30,240,636, forward strand.
CTTGGGTTACATCTCTCATCTCAACATCCTGAAACTATGAGGGGTGAAACCATCTTTGAGCAGAGATCTCCAAACGGTTATGTTATACAGAGGTTGACATAGGTGATACACAAGTATGCGTGCGCATCAAAAATAACAAAATAGGCAGCAATTGTATGTCATAATGGCAAAAATGTATGCCCAATTTAGTTATAAAATAGCCGCACATTTTATTATTTTTGCCATGCATGCGTACTTGCATACCACTTAGGCAATCCCTGGTATACAGTATATATGGGTCATTCCATAGAAAATCAATCAATTCTAAAAGTTCCCACCTGAACCCCTCAAAATTCACCAAATTTTTGTTTGTACATGAACTATAAAATTTATAGTTTTAATTATAATTAACTTTATACTATGGATAGCTTGCAAGTTATTGCAAGTTTTATTTTATTGACTGAAACCTGGTTTGAGAATAATGGTGCCACTGTGCTAATCGAAACGGCACCTCCTGATATATAAATTATAATTATATATAATCTTTTACACTACTAGGCTTCATAAGAAGGGGGGTGGCAAAGCTGCCATTTTCTCCAACAGTTTTATATCTTGGAGATCTAGGGGAATTTGAATCTTTTGAGTAGCTGGCTATAACTATGAAAGGCAACGTCCCAGTTTTATTCCTTATTGTTTATCGACCACCTAGAGGATGGATTTCTGGATGAATTCTCTGAACTGCTATCCAAAATACCTATTGAGTTTGATTCTGTTCTTATATCTGGTTTTAATATTCATGTTGATAACCAAATGGACACTTATGTCAGGGCGTTTATTAGCCTTTTAGAGGTTTTTGACCTCTCTCAACACATCTCTGAGCCCACCCACAACAATGGGCATACTCTGGACTGGATTGTGTCCAAAAGACTAAATATTTCTGTACCCTCTGTTATGGATGTTGCCATCTCTGATCATTTCAGCATTTTATTTTCTGAATCTGTTTTTTCTGAGAAGTTTAAGGGTCGTAGAACAATCAAAAAATGCATTTTTGACAATAATACAACTGAGATGTTCTTTAACATGCACAAGCTGGCATTGCATTCTGGATCATCAATTTATAATCTTGTAGCCTATTTTAATTCAAAGACAATGACAATTATTGACAAGATTGCACCTGTGAAAATAAAATTGATCTTAGGAAAACAAAAAGCCCCTTGGAGAAATGGTGTAGCCATAAAACAGCTGAAACAAGAGTGTTGACAGGCAGAACGAAAATGGAGAAAAACAAAACTTCAGGTTCACTACGACATTTATAAGCACAAGCTCCATAATTAAAATAAATAAATTCAAATGGCAAGACAATCTTATTTTTCTAAAATGATTAATGAAAACATTAATAATACTCAAGTACTGTTGAGCGGCGGATTAAACCATCATCATCAACCCCTTGATTTGTTGTCCACTGAAAAATGTGAGCAATTGACAATATTTTTCAATGGCAAAATTGCTTCCATTAGGCAGAATATTAGTGCCTCTATATCAGGGAAGGGATTACCATCTTTCCACACTAAAAACAAAAGCAGCTCTGGCGGTGTGGCACTTTTTCACCCCATAGATCTCCAAACACTGGAAGACACTGTGGGCAAACTAGTCCTCCACTTGCTGTTTGGACCCTCTTCCTACCAACTTATTTAAAACTGTTGTCAGCTGCCTTGCAGATGAGGTCTTGAAAATTGTGAACTGCTCCCTCCAGTCTGGTATTTTTCTGGCAGCGCTAAAAACCGCTGCTATTAAGCCACTGCTGAAGAAGACTAATCTTGAACCCTCAGTCATTAGTAATTATAGGCCCATATATAACTTACCATTCCTTAGCAAAATACTTGAGAAAACTGTAAACCATCAGCTAAATACCTATTTATCATCAAATGGTCTGTTTGACATTTATCAGTCTGGTTTCTGGTCACACCATAGCACAGAAACAGCACTTATTAAAGTCCTCAATGATCTCAGAATTAACATGGTTAAAGTCTCTGTTCTCATACTCCTGGACCCCAGTGCCGCTTTCGACACTGTTGACCATAACATATCGCTACAAAGGCTGGTAAAATTGGTCAGCCTATCTGGCCCCTGTTTAAAATTGGTTTACAACCTATCTGCAAGATATTAATTTATTTTGTGCCTATTGGTGACTTTGCATCACAAAAACATGGTATTATATCTGGAGTCCCACAAGGTTTAATCCTTGGGCCATTATTATTCAATCTGTACATGCTCCCACTTACACATTATACAAAAACATTAAATATCCTACCATAACTATGCAGATGATTCACATCACTCTTTCTTCTGATGACCTAGGTTCCTTAGAATCCTTATTCAAATGTATCGATGACATTAACATGTGGATGTCACATAACTTTTTACAATTTAATAATGAAAAAACTGAGATTCTTGTATTTGGTGCAAAGTCTCAAAGACAGAAGATTGTAGACCAGCACAGTTCTCTGTCTTTTAAAAGTAAAGGTAAAGTCATACTGATCTAAATTTTAACAGCCACATCAACAATGTGACAAAAACAGCTTTTTACTACCTTAAAAACATTTTAAAAATAAGAGCAAGCATTTTTTATCAGAATCGGATTCAGAGAAACTACACTGCCTGACCAAAAAAAAAGTTGCACACTCTAATATGTCGTTGGACGGCCTTTAGCTTTGATTATGGCGCACATTTGTCGTGGCATTGTTTCGTCAACCTTATACAACGTCACAACATTTATTTCCATCCAGAGTTGCATAGATTTTTGGCCGAGATCTTGTATTGACAACGTGAGAGTCTAACCACTATGTAAAGTATTCTCCAGCACATCCCAAAGACTTTCAATGGTGTTAAGGTCAGGACTCTGGTGGCTAATTCATGTGTGAAAATTATTCCTCATGCTCCCTGAACCACTCTTTCACAATTTTAGCCTGATGAATCTTGCCATTGTCGTCCTGGAATATGCCCATTGAAGGGATGAACCTGGTCATTCAGTACATTCAGGTACTCAGCTGACTTCATTTTATTGCTGCATAACGTTGCTGAGCCTAGACCTGACTAATTGAAGCAACCCCAGATCATAACACTGCCTCCAGAGGCTTGTACAGTGGGCACTATTCATGACGGGTGCAACAGCAAACCCCATTGAAAACCTGAGGGCCAAGACCCTGAAAGATCTGGAGAGATTCTGTATGGATGAATGGTCTCAAATCCCTTGTTATGTGTTCTACAACCTCATGAAACATTACAGGAGAAGACTCAGGGCCGGATTTACGAAAGGAAACATTACAGGAGAAGACTCAGGGCCGGATTTACGAAAGGATACATTACAGGAGAAGACTCAGGGCCGGATTTACTAAAGGAAACATTACAGGAGAAGACTCAGGGCCGGATTTATTAAAGGAAACATTACAGGAGAAGACTCAGGGCCGGATTTACGAAAGGATACATTACAGGAGAAGACTCAGGACCGGATTTACTAAAGGAAACATTACAGGAGAAGACATCTGAATTTCTGCATGGAAACTCGCTTACGCAGCTTTCTGAGGGCATTTTTCTGCTCAGCACTGTTTATACATGTGGCCCCTGGATTTAACACGTTAAAACAGGATGGAGATTACGTAAATGAGGTCACTTAAGTATTCCATCTGATTTACTAAAGCATGCATTAATTGCGACTCCCCTCTTTGCCTGTGCATTTTTAGAACTCCTGAAAACAGGTGGAAATAGCCTATAGCTCACACACATGATGCTGGAGAAAGGTGTCGGGCTGTTCACGCATGTCCTCAGCAGAACAAATATATCCTCTGTATTGGATGTATAATACAGCACTCGAAAGAAGACACAATTTAAAATGTTTCACACATACTAATCACTTCTCATTTATTTTCAGAATATGAAATTATAGCCTATTTGTTTTATTGAAAGGACGCAAAATATAATATAGCAGTATAAAAAAGCATGTCTGAATTTAAACAATGTACACAATTTTTGTGGCTGTGCAGTCAGTAGGTATAATTAATTGTGAATACAGTTACTTGCAGTCTCCCTGTGGCCTTCTCCCGTCAAAAGGTCATGATATGCTCATTTTGCAGGGATCTTTCCACCTGTTATTCTATCTGTGTTAGTATTCTTTCCTTAGTTGGACCACCGCCATTGTCATTTGCCCGCTTTATGTAGTAGGAAAGTCTTTCTAAAATCACGCCATCTTTTTGTTACATCTTCTACTGTTCATAAATAAATTTTGTATGTGATGTCATTCCAAAATTGTCTCCTCTCCGTTGGTGTTGTATATGCTGTAATACAGCGTTTTGTACCTCGTAAATTAAAGTTTTATTTTTCTTGTTATCTCGCGACTTGTGCCTGGTTGCTTCGTATCCATTTAGCACCTTGTAATCTGGACGGGTCATTGTTATAGATGTCTCCTACTGCATATTTACAAGTGTCTCCTACCGCAGAAATTGTGAATGGGGGTATTTAATTTTTTTGATTGCGTAATTAGGACCAGTGATAGTAAATCGGTTGTTAAATGGTATGTCTTACCACAATAGAGCCGCAATAGAGCTGCAATATAGTGAACGTTTTGAGCTGCGACTGTTTCCTTAGTAAATTTATAATTAAATATGTTTTTCCTCTGATCAATGGTATCACAATGAAACTATATAATTTTCAGATTTTTCCTGATCCAAGCCCTTATAATGGGGTAGACAAGTCTACAATGTGCGCTCAACCTGTCTGAATTATGACATTACTGCCATCAGTGCTATCCAGTCCTGCAGACCTGACAGGCTCTCAAATATGACATCATCACCGTCAGCACTCCACAGTTGTGCAGAGAAACGGTACCTTAGCTCAGAAATGCTGCAATCCTCAGAAGTGGTGCCAGCTGACACCTGGAAGCAAAGCTCTGTCCAAACTCTGGCTGAGAGAAGACGAGCCAGGAGTAAGTGATTATGCTAAGAATAGGCACTCACACACACACAGGGGAAGAGAGAGATAGGGAGAGAGAGACAGGGAGGGAGAGAAAGACAACAATAGAGAAACAACAATGCAAATTGTTGCCTGTTAGGGTAACATTACACTGATTGATTATAAATGGGCCTCTGTGCTTTCTTGGCGATATCACATTTTTGTATTCTTGAGAATAACGCTGATGTTCCCCACTACTGTACTTCACTATGGATAACAGCATCAGCTAAGTGGTTCAACTGTACAGTGATACACTACTGATGGAAAGTAAAGAAAATACTCAAAGGTAAATTGCTGCATTCAAAGGTAAATTAAAATATATATATTTATGGTATGGTTCTATTAAGCATTATTCCCATTTGAAGTTGAATAAAGGTCAAATTACAGAGAAATGTGACAGACTGCTTTTATATTTTTAGACAATTAAGTGCTTTTGCAGGAATCTATTAAAAATAATTGCTGCTCAAGTTGTTATAAATATTTGTTTGAATCATACAATATGATAAAAAGGTGTTCACTGACATAAACCACTGTTATTGGTAAACATATTTATAGGTATATTGTGATCATGCATATACTATATGCAGATATTTCTGTTCTTAGTGTGTGGGTGTGTGTGTATGTTTGTGAGCATGTGCAAGAATGTGTGTGTACAATTTTACATGTTTGGGAGCGGTTTTTTTGTTTAAAAAATAGATTGAGGCCATATCTCTTGGTTTTTGAGGAGGCTGCACCAGTCTGTTCTCTGATAAGCTCTGATGTACATACCCAATTGTGTCTAGGGGCCAACCTCTGCATGCCAGACAGCAATTGCCTTTATCAGGTTGGCGGGGGCAGCGGGTGGACTGGGGCTGAGATAACCGTTCCGTAGGGCCTTTAGCTCACATTAAATCACCCCATTGGTTGTCAGACAACAGATTCCATTCAGCACCCCGGGTGCTATCTCCCCTGTGTTACCGAGGGGGGTTTCGTTAAGTGACTCAACACCTCTGTCTCGCGCTGCCGTAGAAATGCAGCTATCGCACTACGTACAGTAGGTTTACAGGCACCGTGTCGGTATTGTAGGAATGGGGTGAGCCTGGGGGGAAGACAGGAAGCGGCTGGAATAAGGGCCTCGTATCAAACTGGGTCTGCACAATACAAAAGAATGTGCACTCGAGCACACACTATTTGGCACCGTTTGCTGATTCAGTCATGCCACTTAGTAATGGCTACTGTAGGTCCATTCGCCTCATTTTTCATATTTCTGATTGTGATGAGCCAACTAGAGAAGTACTAAGGGTCACTCCATTGAAATGACTGGGTAGCTGACCCATAGGTTTCTGTCAATTCAAAAGGCTTGACTGCTTTGATTCGTCCCCTGCAGATCTTAGAAAGTGATTTAGGTTCAGGTCATATAACTACAAAACTAAACGTTCCACGGGTATGGCAGTAGTTAAGAAGATTAAAACTAAGCTGTCCGAGAGAGGACACAAGTGCATTTTTCCCCCACACACAGTGAGGCAGATGGTTTTGGAGGCATCGTAAAATCCACAGGGCCACAGCACAGTCTATAAAACTTTTTTTTTTTTTTTTGGATACACAGTTTTCAGATCTATTATCAGCCACCGCCTCTATGCCAATAGGCTTTTGGGAAGTATTTCCAGACAAAAATAAGCATCTGGAGTTTGCTAAATGGCATTGGAACTTGGATTGGAACTGGGTGTTATGGTCAATGGGCATGGAGTTGGAAGAAGGGCACTTATGTTGAAATGGCCGACACACCTATGGTAAAGTATGGTGGTGGATCTTGGATGTTATGGGGTTGCTTTGCTTTTGTACGGATACTCAAATCTGGCCCTACAATCCAAATCCGACCTGTTTTTTTTTCTCCCAGGTAATTAACTGAACTATTAGTACGAGTGGCTGGCTAGACTGTCTTCACACTTGACTCCCAGGTAAAAAGAGGGTGGAAGACCAGCAGTTCTCTGCCCTCGAGGGCCGTGATTTCAGTAACAGGGGTCTATGGAATCATGAACTTTAGCAAATACCAAGACATTTTTGGCAAAAAACCTGGTTCCCTCGGCCAGGGAGCTCAGACTTGGCCGCAAATGGATTTTTCAGCAAGACAATGATCCCCAAGCATACCTCAAAATCAGCCATGAAATGGTGAACTGGCCACAAAATTACTGTTTTGCAATGGCCATTAATCTCCGGACTTGAACCACATCAATAATTAAAGAAAGCAGTGCACAAGTGCAGGCCAAAGGATATGAAGGATCTTGAAAAATGGAGGACTAGTGGAGGAAAATGGAGGAAATATACTCCCCAATAATGTTCGCCAATCTCATAAAACACCATAGAACAAGAATCAGTAGCATTGTCCTTGTGAAAGGAGGGTTCCCAAAGTACATAAAACGGGGCTGTGCATATTTGTGACTATTCTCTAGTAAATACATATATAATTTGAGAACAGTGTTATTCCGGTGAATTCCACAGAATCATTATTAAAGTAGAAAAAAGTTTGAGAATTAAAATCAGATACTAATTTATTTTATTCAGTCTCTTTGTGGTCATAGTTTTGGAGGGCACTTTATATGTTTGTTCTTTGTATGTTTTTTTTTTTTTTTGCCTCTAAACCTACATTTTTATATTTTATGTGCAGAGTAGCCAGTATGCTTTATTGCATTGTATTAGGACACTGCAAAAGGACCTGGATCCAGATGCCCTTGACCCAATCAAAACCATTCTCAAGTTTCCCAGCTAGACAAAGTGGCCATTTTATGGCATCACACTGCGAGACAAAATGTATTGAAAAACCTATGAAATACAATGACTCTACAAACTTTAAGACAAACATTGTTCCTACGCCATTTTTCCATTACACATGCTGTATAACGTTTTCAGTATCATTTACACAGATCATTACACGTGCTGTATAACGTTTTCAGTATCATTTACACAGATCATTACACGTGCTGTATAACGTTTTCAGTATAATTTACACAGATCATTACACGTGCTGTATAACGTTTTCAGTATAATTTACACAGATCATTACACGTGCTGTATAACGTTTTCAGTATCATTTACATAGATCATTACACGTGCTGTATAACGTTTTCAGTATCATTTACACAGATCATTACACGTGCTGTATAACGTTTTCAGTATGATTTACACAGATCATTACACGTGCTGTGTAACGTTTTCAGTATCATTTACACAGATCATTACACGTGCTGTATAACGTTTTCAGTATCATTTACACAGATCATTGCACGTGCTGTATAACGTTTTCAGTATCATTTACACAGATCATTGCACGTGCTGTATCGCGTTTTCAGTATCATTTACACAGATCATTACACGTGCTGTATAACGTTTTCAGTATCATTTACACAGATCATTACACGTGCTGTATAACGTTTTCAGTATCATTTACACAGATCATTCCACGTGCTGTATAACGTTTTCAGTATCATTTACACAGATCATTCCACGTGCTGTATAACGTTTTCAGTATCATTTACACAGATCATTACACGTGCTGTATAACGTTTTCAGTATCATTTACACAGATCATTACACGTGCTGTATAACGTTTTCAGTATCATTTCATCATGCTGTTATGTCAAGGACAGCACAGAATATTCATTAATGAATACTGAGCGCACCAGAATACATTCATTACAACCTTACACAACAATGCGTGTGTATGAATTATACCGGGGATAGACCTGACCTGAGAGGATCACATAGCTTTTTTTAGTTTCTCCTAGCTTTCTTTCTTTAGTTTAAGATGGCAGAAGCACCTTCATTTGCCATATCCTAAGACAATTTATTTTGTCCCCTGTATGGGGATATGAGTCATATATATTCTACATGTATTCTACTATGCTGAAACCTACACTTCCAGGGACATTCAATAAAAATAAAATACAGTATTTTTGAAAACATTTTCACCGCTTTTTGTCATCCAATACACTTGTATTGTGTCAAAAAAATGTAAATACTTCAACTTATTTTCTTATTTCTGCTTCTCACTGCTCCTCCCTTATTTTAAAAGAATATGATATGGTGGTTGTTCTCTGTGGAGTGGACTCACGAAGCCCTCTGAAATCCTAGTGTGCAGCCGCACACTCACTCAATCACTCACTCACTCATGCACTCACTCACTCAGTCGGTCTCCCCATTCAGTCACCTCTCTCACTCACACAGAGTTCAGTCACTTCTCAGTCTGGCCTGCTTATTTTTTGGCTGAGACTTTAATGTGCGTGCAAACCGATGTCAAAAAAACCATAAGTCATAAAACAAACGTTAATATTCTGTGCTTGTACATGTAACATGCTGGATAAATTACAGGGACCATAATTTACATTTTAGTCATTTGCCAAACACTTTAATCCAAAGCGATTTACAAAAAGTAAATATTTTACTGCATTAGAGTAAAGTCACCGCATGAATGAATTCTTCATTATATAGTATTGCATTTTCATACATCCAGTTTCTTATTGGTCAGTTGAAAACGATCGCATTTGAATTTGAGGAACAAAAGCTCTATTATTGTATTCGCCGGTGCACATTGCAGATGATCGGTGTGAACATTGTACAAACATTTTGCATATGAATACCAATAAGCCTACTGAAATATCTATCACAAAGTGACGTGCAGAAATGCTAAGAAAATGCAGGAATCTGGCAGACCACTGCTGTGCTGAAGGGAGAGAGAAAGAAAGGGAGGAGCCAAAGGGGGAGAAATGGAGATGGTGTTTTGCCAACACGTTACCGTCTGTTTTTACATTTTCATTGGCAGGCCAAACACGGCCTTTCTTTGTTCTGTCAGACGATATCTGAAAATTAACTACAGAGCTGGCACATTGACAATCTATTCACACTCCACTGGATTAGCACCACAATGACAATCTATTCACACTCTACTGGATTAGCACCACAATGACAATCTATTCACTCTCCACTGGATTAGCACCACAATGACAATCTATGCACACTCTACTGGATTAGCACCACAATGACAATCTATTCACACTCTACTGGATTAGCACCACAATGACAATCTATTCACACTCTACTGGATTAACACAAAGCTGAACTGGTTAACTGTGCACTGATAGTCTATTTACAATGTACTGGAATAACTGCACATTAACAGTCTATGTACACTACTTTATTAACACCACAATGACAATCTATTCAAACTCCGCTGGATTAACTTCATATTAATCAACTCCACTGTGATCATGTATATACACACACATCTATTTACACTCCACTTAATTAACTTTAACGTTAACAGTCTGTTTAGCTACATCCCGCTAAATTAACTGCACATGAACGTTCTATTCACACTCCAGTGGATTAACTGCACATTAACAGTCTATTTACACTCTACCGAATTAACACCACACAGAGTCTATTCATACTCCACTGGATTAACTACACATTAACACTCTATTCACACTCCACATTGGATTGACACCACACTGACAGTGTATTTACACGTCACTGGCAGGCCTCTAAAATATTGATTAAATGGCATCCTGACTGAATGAGTTTGGCTGTGGCTGCATCAAATGAATGAATGACAGACTCATTGACATGCTGAGAGGCTTATGACTAATGTACTGGATAAAATATTGACTCTGTATTGTGATTGGCTGCCTGAGTGGCTGATTCTGACACAATGACTGACTAACTGCCTCTCTATCTCATTTACATATCTGACCAATAAACTGAATGATGGAATAATTGTAACTGAATGGCTTTCTGAGGAATATGAAAATTAAACAATTTACAGCATCTTAAATACAATTATTTTAAATAAATAAATTATTATAGCTTATGTGACTCTGCGTTTTCTTAAATGCATTTCATTATTTCTTTTTTTATCGTTTTAATAACAGCATCTTTTGTTAATGGTCTGCATGCACGTTGGTGGCACAGAATAATTAAATAGAGCTAAATTACTGTATGTGATATCATAGGATCCTTTTTCCTACAGCGCTGTCAGGCTTATTCTCTTTACTGGCCATCTGTAAGAATATTGTTCCTGCTGGCATGTCAGGGGAAGGCGTATCGCAGCAACGACGATCACTAATTATGAGCGTCCAGGATGACTAACAAGAACTCAATTACCGGGCAGCACTTCTCTAATTCAAACAACTGCCGTAATATTCCACCATCAATGTTAATGTGCCACATTAAATGCTCGCGCATGCAGGCTGAAATGTGTTGACAGATTTTTCCACCCTGTAGTTTTAGCAACCCTGATCATATCTGCATCTTTAAAACTGAAATTTCCATAAGAAACATTTTTTGTAACTGGCGTTGACACGCAGCTGGCCCCTGGTAAGGTATAGATATTTAAGGCGGCACAGGAGCGGTGTGGATTAATTCCCTTCCGTGAGTTTGTTGGCTTGAAATTGACTCGGTACCTCTTCAGTTTCAAGACGTCTCTTGCTGCGCGAAGTCTGTCAGCATGAATGACTGTTGCCTTCAAGGCGACCGAACAGAACAAGCGAGCCAGACAACTCAGCATGAATCAGCCCCAAGAGAAGCCCCAAGACCTTGTTATGGTCTTGTATCTACATCAACACTGCACTTTGGTCTGGAACAGGCTTTTGTTATGAAGGGGGGTATCATACCAATGAAATGTATTTGTATGCGCTGAAGACTCTTTCATCATAACATGACCCCCCGCCGAGCAGGCAGGCGAAAGTCACGTCTCGAAGACCTAAACTGAACTCTCCAAATGTCCTGATAGAACCAAATCCATTGAAGTGACAGGTCTACATCGGGCCTGTTGAATTGAAACAATGCGGCACAGAGTATTGTTATTATAGGCACAGAGACTGTGGATGTTGCAGGGGGGTGAGAAGCTTTGGTGAGGTTGGGAGAATACCAGGCATTCTCTGTGATGAATAACAAAATCAAAACCGAAAAATGCAAACAATGTACAAACAAGGCCAGACTGCAAACAAGAGAGTCAGTCAGTGGTTTAGAGCTGTGGTTTACAAGATCAACAGAGACCAGAGACAGAGTCAGACAAACCTACTGTTTAAAAGTAGAAACCTTGTAAACGAGAGAGTGAGAGAGAGAAAGGGAGGTGGGGGTACTAACTGTTAACTTAGGCTGGGGTTTGTTTTGCTTGTGTGCCTCTGTTTCCATGAGAGTGAATGGAAATAGAAAATAAATGCGAAATTTGGTTGTGAAATGTTTTAATTTAGATGTTTTTGGTCCGTTGTATTTTTGGAATTTCTGATGAATCAGCATCTAGGGCTACAGTCTTTCTTTCTGGAGTCTTTTCAATATTTCAATGTTGTACTGCAGTATAACATTAAGGGCATTGTACATCCACATGCAGCAGTGCATTGTCATCAATTATAAATCTACATGTAGCGTAGTGTCATCCTCGACACTAAAATCCATTTATCGGTTATGTCGACATGCAGCAGTAAAGTCTTGCACTGGATGTCTACTGTACAATGAACGCAGTGTTGACTTTCGTAAATCTACATGTAGCAGTGTATAGCCATCTGTTACCGATAAACATGTGACACTCAAAGATGATTCAGACAGGTCATATTAAATAACCTGTCATATGGGGAGGGCTTCTGAAACTTTGCTTTGCGGTGTAAAATGTATTCACATCATAACCCACGTGCCATCATTTGCCTTCATTGGTGATGATGTTAGGAGGTGATCGTTCCGTTGCATAAGCAGTGATGCCTATACTGTATGTAATTTGCATTGTACATTTGGAATTCTGGGTGGTCTTGACATAATTGTGGAAAAAATAGGAGGGGATTTTTGCTAATTACGTCAGTGTTATTTGGTAAAGTGTCTTGGCAGTTTAAATCTCAGGGTGTTTTTTGACTATGAGACGCAGTTTAGTTTAACTACAGTAATGAACCTGGACAGTTAGATGTACTTACCGTGCACTCTAGGCTCCATTCAAGCAAGCAAAGGTGTTAATTTTATACTGTATGTGTAATATAATTAGAGGCGACCTTTCATAAAATTGTATAATGTCCTGTGTACTATCCACACATAGCTTATATATATACTTTTTTATATTAAGTGTTGGATTAACTTTTGGATAAACTAAATTTCCTGGATTTATACAGTTACAAATGTGAAGTCATACTGGTAGTCATTAGCACCTATTCGGCTAGGCTACAGAAGTTTTTAATATGGAAATCAATGTTTTTGTGATCTAGGCCTCATCAGAAGTCTATAGTTGGGGGGCTGTCTTGGGTCTTTTTGATCTCTTTTTAAGAGCGTTGTGAAAGTAGAATTTCTGAACCTTCTTGTTACCGTTTTCATTTTCTGGTAGCATTATCATTTGCTGATGGTTAGCAGATGGATGACTTGCACAGATCACATCTTCATCAAATACAATGATCATCGCACAAACCAGATCAATCGGATCAGTCAGTCTTGTTAGAGGTATTTAATCTGTTGGCAGAGACTATGTACTACAAAAGCACAGTCTTGCTTCAGCAGCACATGCATTTAAAATAAATACCAACGGCAACAGACATGTTATTTCAGAATGAAGGTGCATTCATGTTGTTGAGTCACACAAGTGATGGGACTGCACCTGGCTGGCTCTGAGCCCAAGTCTCACATTACGATTCTGAAATCTTGAATCGCGCATGCATGTACACATAGGTGCATTCCCACCTACACACACATACAGTAGATGCATTCGCGCATGCATGTACACATAGGTGCATTCCCACCTACACACACACATACAGTAGATGCATTTGCGCATGCATGTACACATAGGTGCATTCCCACCTACACACACATACAGTAGATGCATTCGCGCATGCATGTACACATAGGTGCATTCCCACCTACACACACATACAGTAGATGCATTCATGCATGCATGTACACATAGGTGCATTCCCACCTACACACACATACAGTAGATGCATTCGCGCATGCATGTACACATAGGTGCATTCCCACCTACACACACATACAGTAGATGCATTCGCGCATGCATGTACACATAGGTGCATTCCCACCTACACACACATACAGTAGATGCATTCGCGCATGCATGTACACATAGGTGCATTCCCACCTACACACACATACAGTAGATGCATTCGCGCATGCATGTACACATAGGTGCATTCCCACCTACACACACATACAGTAGATGCATTCGCGCATGTATGTACACATAGGTGCATTCCCACCTACACACACATACAGTAGATGCATTCGCGCATGCATGTACACATAGGTGCATTCCCACCTACACACACATACAGTAGATGCATTCGCGCATGCATGTACACATAGGTGCATTCCCACCTACACACACATACAGTAGATGCATTCGCGCATGCATGTACACATAGGTGCATTCCCACCTACACACACACACATACAGTAGATGCATTCGCGCATGCATGTACACATAGGTGCATTCCCACCTACACACATACAGTAGATGCATTCGCGCATGCATGTACACATAGGTGCATTCCCACCTACACACACATACAGTAGATGCATTCGCGCATGCATGTACACATAGGTGCATTCCCACCTACACACACACACATACAGTAGATGCATTCGCGCATGCATGTACACATAGGTGCATTCCCACCTACACACACATACAGTAGATGCATTCGCTCATGCACAAGCTCTGAAAAAAGCACCATGATTTTTATAGGCTGTGTCAGACACATGTGGGTGCTCACGCAAGTTTCGACCTTTGACCTTGAATGAGTCTTATTTTGATTTATATTTTTAATTCTCCTGCTTCTTCCATTTCTGTAGTCAAGTTATGGGCCAGGAAATGTTCTACATCTAAAGAAAGCCAGCTTCAAAGCTAAAAAAGGAGCCAATATTGCTTCTTAAGAACAATACCAAAAATATGCCCCCGCATGTCTGGAGCACACACTGTTCCTATTGTACTGAGCGTGCTCCAACCCAAGCCAGGCTCAATGCCACAGGCCATCTCACCTGAGTGCAGAAATTTTCACACAGACCAGCTACCGTTCAATTGAATTAAGTTATCCCCAAGCAATTCAAATGGGTTTGGTGTGGGGAGGGGTGTGCATCTTGGTTCTTTAATTGAAACATGGATCTTGTGGTTTGAGGCTAAAAAGTTGCTGGCACAGGCCTCCATTAAAGAGAGCCAAACACCCTCCCACAGGATAAATTTAAAAAAACAGCCCAGGTACATCTGTCAATACTGAGATGGCCTGCAGATACACCCAACACGAGTTCAATAAACGCTTACTGTTATGGTCCAAGAAGATGAAACAGATCAGAAATGACACCCAAGCGCTCCCACGTTCTCGTCGAGCTTGTCTGACACGTGCCAATAAATTGATAATTGACAGAATACCAGAGAACTGTCGGAGGTTTGTGTCTGAGCACAGCGCAAGGATTTTCCAACATTCCTCCACAGAAACAGGGAAAGGAAAGGACAAAGCCATCCCGGCGAATGTAGTTTTGCACCACGCATTTAGCTGCACCACCATCTCTGCACTCAGTTGTTGGGCCAAATGTCTTTATCCAAAGGGCTTTGTTCCTCAAATACTGTACAGCAAAGGCCAATGAAATTTTGGACATGCGCTTAAAAGAGAGTGGTGGGTATGCAGTGTGGCCTCATGGGACAGTTTTGTACAAACACAGGTTTCCATTTCACCCTCGCATTAACTGTAAGCCTGGAAGGCGGATATGCCTTCAGGATTTAGCGGTTTGGGCTTGAAACGAAGGTCGAAATTTGATATAAATTTTCTTTTTTTTGTTTAACTTTGATGCAAAAAACTGCTATTTTTCACAATCTTGACCGTACACAACCTGTGTGTGCGTGTGTGTGTGAATTTTCAGAGAACACTTCACACACAATATCCTGTGTCAGCAATAAGAAGAAGCATCACTTATAATTGCTAAATCTTTCTGCAAGGACAAAGCATTTTAGATTGAATCTGAGCACAGATGGAATTGGTAGACTGTATTTCAGATGAGTTGCATGCTATTTTAATGAATTACGAGCTCACTGCAGGAAAAAGCTAAATGGCTCTATTGAGCACATTTAACTTAACATGTCTTTTATTTTACATTCCTCTCAATCACGTTTTTTCTTCATGCTCACATGTTTTCATTCTGCTCTGCGCCGCAACATACAAACAGCAATTAAATTATAGGCTCAATGCACACAACAAAAACACGCACAAAGCATGTGCTCTCTTGTTTGTTTTGGCGGTGTTGCGTTTCTGGGGATATCGCCATGTTCATGTTTTCGACCGCGCTCGCCGGACGGCCCGTCACAGAGAAAAACAAACAACGAAAGAATGTTGTTGTGTCATTGACTCTTTTCTTCTCGTTGTTTCAGTCACCGCCAGCGGTTACCCCAAACTCAAGCAGTGGCTGAACAAAACGATTGTGCAGAAATGGGGTGATTGGTGCAGCCCCCTCAGGGGTTTCTTTCAACACACCCCGCCCCCACCCCCCCATTTGCTGATTGGGTGGTTTTACAGCGGAGCGGAATAATGATGTTTCATTTTAGGATTAGGGGAATGTGGCCATGTTTGGGTTCCCTCCTGTGCAGATTAGAAAATGAGTTAATGGGCCAGATGACAGGCTTCAGTCCATTAGAGGGAGAGGGAGTTCTCTCCTCTCACCTGATCGCCCCCAGAGTGGTGATTAGTGGTGGGCGGGTGGGTGGTGGGGGGTTTGGTAAATTATTACCTTGAAGAACAAAAGGCAATCCACCACAGAGCACCCCATGTGCATCCTTAGCATAGTAAAACATGAACTTCTTAACATAGCCTCCTCAGACCTGGCAGGGGAAAAGTATTTTAACATGTTTTAAAGTATTTATTTGGCATAAAAAGTGTTTTGGATGACAAAAAATGTGTTGCCGTGACAATATTTTCTCTTAAGTATTATCTCTTGTAGTGTAGATTTCAGCCTAGTAGAATATATGGCTCTTGAGATTAAGACCAGACTCATGTCCCCTTCATGGGACAAAAATGTATTGCTGGGTCTTAGGAGGATGTGCGCAACAGAGATTTATGGAAAAAAAGATATGTTAAAAAATGCAGAACAAAGAAATACACTGAACAATTTATGAATATTTTTCATTAGGCAACAGTGCTAACCCGACAATGACAATCTTTCCCAAATTTGCTTTGAACTGACTGTGGGACACGAACATTCTGGCTTGTATGGTTTCAGCTGCAGCTTACAGATATTCTGTATGTCATTTTTGCGTGGTTTTCAAAGCACTGCATGTAACCCTTGTTTCTACCTATCTGCGCGTGCTCTCTTTGTGTTTCACCCTTTACAAAACAATACGGCATATTGATTGAGCAGGTGTGCTTTCCAGGTTTAGATCACTGGGAGGAAGGCTGTTGTTGGGTCCTTGAGTGCAAAGTAGACTGTGCCAGCTGCAGGGTAGAAGGTGGACTGCATGTAGCCCTAAATGTTGCACTGCAAAAACCAAAAAATTAGCCAATCTTAATATTTCAGTCTTATTATATTTAGACTTAAAATCTTATTTCTAATACTTTTTTTTCTAAAGAAGACAAAAAGACTGCCAATGAGGTGAGACAGTTTGACTAATTTAAAGATTTGTCAATGGCGTATGACAATTTCCCTTGTCCAGCAAAACGTAACTTAAGACAAGCTCACATTTTCCGCTGAGAGAAGAAAAAAAATGACTTTAAGTCTCATTACAAGATTCAAACACTTAAGACGTACTTATTTTTTTGCTTTTTGCAGTGGTTTGAGAGAGTGGACCTCGGACTAAGAGTGGAGCATATGTCCTTTTTAGACTGGAAAGTGACCAGTAATAACAGCTACACATAGTGGCCAGTACCAACAAGTGGCTACAAACACTTGTATCAAGCAATAGCCAAGCAATGTTTTCATTATTATGCCTGCACAGTATCCCGGGAAAGGGACCAGCTACTAGAGCCACAATACAATCTTTTTGAGTTGCATTTCACCAAACGCTGTCATTAGAGGACAAAGTCTAACATAGGCAACTATGCCTCTCTCTCTCTCTCTCTCTTTCTCAGGCCAGTAGAATTAGGAAAGTAACACAATCCCCTGGAATCCTCACCCCAAACCTGCTGTGAATTGTGGGTATTTTTAAATGCGAATTCTGTGGCTGTCAGCAGAGCCTAATGAAAGTCACACATATCGGAGCGAGTACATTCCGTACCACAAGCACCGCATTTTAACATGTGAGAGAGGGGGCCTTGCCTCAGCTATAGGGTTTCTTCCCACTATGATCTGCCCCTCCTTGTAGTTTTATTGCCGTTTTTTTTTCGTTCTCCTTCACACGTGCAGTTGGTGCCTCCCCAACGAGGACAGACAAAACTGACAGGGGACAAAGTAAGACGAGCGGCTGAAAGCCGCGTCATGAGAGGTTTTGGGAGCTGTGTTGCAGGGGGTGAGCTGAGGGAAACACACTTGCCTTTCGTGAAAAACACTCTCTCCTCCTCTTGGATCGCAGGTTCACTCTCCATGCAGTTGACAGCCGAGGACGGCGCTCTGAGTCCAGCTTCGTCTTTTTCAGGACCTCCTGTCCCATGGTGGACGACATCAGAGCAGAGGGTAGGACACAGGCTGCCGCTTTCCTCCTCCAACGTGTTCTCGCACTCCTCCTTCCCTCTCCCCCAACACTTACAACACTGAATTCACTTATGTCCTCCTACATTGTACATTGCTCTGGATACAAGTGCATGAAATAATGTAATTTAATGTAACAGGTGATACAAGTGGTGTCAGTTGTGATAAAAAAAAATGTAATTCATAAATTGCTGTGTGCTCTTGTCAATTATTAACAATTATGATTCTATTATCATTGTTTGTCAGAAATCGCAGACAAAGTGTACAATCTGTACAACGGTTACACCAGCGGGAAGGAGCAGCAGACCGCCTACAACACCCTGATGGAGATCTCTCCGCCCATGCTCTACCGCGTCCAGCACCACTACAACTCCCACTACGAGAAGTTCGGTGACTTCGTGTGGCGGAGCGAGGACGAACTGGGGCCCAGGTGAACTGTCTTCCCATGATACTCTGTGGCTTTTGGGGCGGGTGGTGGTGACAGCAGCGGCGGGGGTGGGAGTGGGATTGGGAGGGTACTGAATCAGGAGCCAGGATGTAGTCCCCCTGAAAACCTTGTGGAGTCATCTCAACAGCGTCATTTTTCCAACACTTTTCCTCTTTCGGATTTAATTTCCTTTGATGGGTTTACAGCAGAGGGTGTGAATACTGGAGCATATTTACACAGCTGGGTTTCGGGGATGCCAGTGGTTATGGAGCTAATACCGTGTGTCCCACTCGTTGTGGTTGTCACCCCTCTGGCCTGGCTGGCGGGGTCAGACTTTTTGGGGGCTCCACACAATCCTATCCTGGGGTCTCAGCGGCAGTCGCGCACCCCAGGGCAAGCAGTAATGTGTAAGCTTTAATTGTAAATCTAACCCTATAAATCGAGTCTTTTAATGAGCAGTTTTGTTTAATTGGGCCAGATTTTTATAAGGACATAAATCTTGCAAAAAAGAGGGAAAAAATGCTTTTATTTCAGTTTACCTACGTTCACCAGATGTTTATATTTCTTCTTAAGGTTTTTTTTTATTTTTATTTTTTATTATTTCTCTTTCATGAGTATGGCATAGGTTAGTGGTGGCTGGATGCAGTTCTGTGAATTAAAGGTTTCCAGTGCCAGGACGTTGTGGGAGGAAGGTGGCGTTACTAGCGTCCAAGAATAACACGGGGTTCACAATTAGCTGTCAACGGTCTGTCACTGATGTAGATTGCTCTGTCGCGAAACCAGCCTTCTCTACCGGTCGTCATCTTTCCTTTATATTGCATGAGAGCATTTGTTTGTTTTAGAAATCATACACTGAATTATTCTACACTGGCAGCCCCCCCAATCTCTTGCATTCCTCCCACCTAAACTCCCCATTCCGTCAGTGCTAAAATAAAATAGTATTCTCAGTGCCCACCCCCCGGTTAATTAATCAATTTAATTAAGGTTGGTGGTCCTGAGCCAAAGACCATAGTCTAGGGGGCAGGGCGTCTCAGATTCAAACCCCCCCACGCCCTACTCTGGTCGACAATCCCAGGTTCGTTGGTCGAACACCCCCTCCACGCCCACCCCCCCCCAAAAAATTTAAATAATTTCTGGCTGTGCCACTGGCGGAAACAGGCAGCGACTGTGGTCGGACGGTGACATGCTGGCTTTCCCCGTGACCCAGACGGTTCGGGGACTGAGTCGAAAAAGACGCCATCACGTAGCATAAAAGAAAAACGCTTTGCGCTATTGAGCCGTGACGCTCGGAGAGCATTTCTCCCCCCGTGCGTCGTCCCCGTCCTGTGTGCGCACACTGACCGCCGTCCCTTTCCATCCACTTCACAGGCCTTCATTCAGGGCTTCACTCTGAGAATAGAAATACATACAAGTATAAAAAGGTAAATAAATAAATGAACAGTCTGCAGATGTTGAGCCGTGGAGCGTAATGCAGCGGCTGACTGACCACTGCCATGCTGGGTCAAGTTTATTTTTAGAAAGGTTTTTTGTTATTATTTTTGCTGTTTTGCGGGGTCTTGGGTAAAGGCGGCTTGCTTATGGGGATGGGCGGGAGGAGAGTTTCTCAAGGTGCCCTGTGTTTGCATGTCCTTCCTCTGACCCCAGCGGATGTTGACCGCGCCCTTCCTGTTGGAAATGGGGGTTAGGCCATAGAGCCACAGCTCTGTCTGACCTGGCCGATCTGAGCCACTTTAGGGGGCTCTGGCCGACAGGAAGAAGCAAATGTAGCCCCAGACTTACAGCATCAAAGCATTGCAGGCCTACAGCCTCACAACCTTAAAGCTACCAGAATCAAAGCTCTCAGCATTTACCCTCAAAGCCCTTAGCCTCACATCATCAGAATCACAGCACTACAGCCTTTATTCTCATATCCTCACAAACCTACAGCCTTTAGCCTCACATCCTCACAGGCCTAGTCTTCAGTTTCACATATTCACAGCCCTACAGCCTTTAGCCCCACACCCTCATAGATCCACAGCCTTTAACCTCACATCCTCACAGATCTACAGCCTTGAACCTCACATCCTCACAGATCTACAGCCTTGAACCTCACATCCTCAAAGGTCTACAGCCTTAAACCTTACATCCTCAGAGATCTACAGCCTTTTGACTCACATCCGCACAGATCTACAGCCTTTTGACTCACATCCTCACAGATCTACAGCCTTCCCCCCTTCCTCACAGATTTATAGCCTTTAACCTCTCATTCTCACAGACAAACGGCCTTTAGCTTCACAGACTCACAGCCCTCAGCCTTTAGCATCATAAACATGCAACCATTTTGTTATGAAAATAGCAACCATAAAATACTGAAATTCAAGGCCAGATATATGCATATATTGATGAATATCCTAGACTGTTCATTATTACAATGCAAGTAAGCCCTGGAGTCCAGCTGTTTTGATGACTGACATCTATAGCGTTTTTTAACTTACATGTACACCTCATTTTAATACTACTGGTTTTGAAACTAGACGTATACTGTAGGTATTCACAGTGCATCAATGGAACATTGTAAACGATCAATATGATAAAAGTCTACGCAAACAGAAAAGTTATGTATTATTATTAATATTACAAAGTGCATTGATAGCCTATGTACTTGGTGTATTTAACTATACATACCAGTAGCATCATGATGCATCTGTGATAATCAGAACTCACGCATGTCCTCCGTTTTAGTTGGAATATTTGTACTGGCTTGGGGTCCGTTCCAAAGTGCGTCTCCACCCAAATAAGAACTACTTGATCACATCTAATCTACATTTAATACCAAATTGACTGTAGTTCCACATAGATTACGTCTGTAAGCTAGCTAGCTTCACATGTTACCTGCTTAAGAAGGTACTTAAGAAGGTACCAAAGCTCATCACTGGGGTGGTACCCTATAGGTACATACAATTGTACCCCTAGCCACATCATTAATTTGTACCTTTTTTTGCTGGAAAAGGTACTTAGTTCCCAAATATAACATTATTGTACATTAGATTACATTTGGGAAATGTGTTCCGTAAAGAAGAAAAATTTACCTCCACTGTACCTTTATTTCTGAGTGTGTAGCCAGATATGGTGTTGATGATTTTCGATACCCAGCTATAATTGCAGACCACCGTTTATTTTTTTTTTCTCCTCACGGCTATTAACAGAGACTGGAGACTCAGCATCTAAAGGAAACAGTATATGATATATACAACTTAATACTTTCCCCGATGTTTGCATTCTCCTCCAATGAGCTGCTGGGCCTTCAAAGCAGAAGTGCTTGTTTGAGTTCATCATACAATGTGCGAGATATTATACAGCTAGTTGAGCCCTGGCTGTGAAGAGTTCCTCTACCTGGGCAGCGAGTTGAGCCCTGGCTGTGACAATGATCTTCCAGCTGCTCCGTAGGCTAGACTGACCAAAAAGGAAACAGCCAGCCGCACTGATCAGCGCTGAGCCCCTAATTGGGTCCATTACCGCTCCGTCCTGTTTTTTTGCATCCAGGGCCGCAGTGCGTGAAAGGCCATACTTTTTTCCCTTCTCCCTCCCCTTTTTTCCTGGATTTATTATGGAAAGGGCATGTCAGCGAGAAGCTAAACATGTTATCCGCCTCGATGCGTGATCATAACCTCCCCCCCTCTTCCCCTGCCAGGGAGATATGTAACATCCTTCAGCGAAATTTACGTCTGGTTTTTATTTTGCAATTTTTTTATGGCCTTATTAAATTCTTTCTTACGTCTACGCAGCTGTCGGGGTGAAGCCGGGGTCAGCGACTTTGTTTGTCCGCTCGTTAGATTATTTATAAACTCATTAGCCTGAGCAAAAAAATAAATAAAAAATTTGGGGAGAGGTTTATGATTTAGGGAAATTTCCAGATTGTTGTGACATTTTTGCTTTTTGTGTGCTTGTAGGAGGGCTTCGCATGGTGTGACCCAACAAGCTATTGGCAACGGCTAGTTTAATGCATATTGTCAGAGTCACTACTGATATTATTTGTAGTATACTAAAACTACTCGCAGTGGCACGGGTGGTTTTACTGTACACAAATGGGTTTGGTTAGTTTTGGCTTAAGAGTTATGCAGAAATGTTATTTAGTTATAACCCAGATGCTAAAACATAACACTGATCATCTGATCATGCCAGTGCAAACATTCATTTGGACTGTCAGCTAATACTTATATTACTTCCAGATCTCATACCCACATAAATGTATCCTACAGATAATTTCTTGGACCAAAACATTTTTTTTAAAGTAATGTTATTTTCTTATATTTATTTTATGTTATGTAACATAAAAAGAAAGTCAGGGCATATGATTCTGCGCCCAGAAGAATCATAATCAGGTGAAAGTATGTATTTGTTGTGTGGTGAACAATGTTTGTTATTGAAATGTAAATAGGTACCTAAACAAATTAAGCTAATTAAATAGAATGGATTTAAGGTATGTCTGTTGCAGCTGGATTATGTCTTGAGTGAGGTGACATTAAAAATGGCAGAATATTGAGTATGGGCACTCAAATGCTCGTTATTTTTTTTTCTTCCCATGTGTGTGTGTTTCCCTCCCCCTTTGCCTGGGACAGCCCTCCTCATAAACATGCAACTTCTTCAGAAACCATAAATGATATAATACATTTGGAATATGAATATCTTAAGGAAGATTCATATCCATTATTTCAGAAGGTAGTGACTAGGACCGAAGGGGAAATTCCTCCAGCAAGCATTTGGATAAAACAGGGGATGTTATTTATGCTCTGAAATTGGCAGCGTCCGGTCTTGTTGCAGTAATTTATGTCTCCCGGCTCCATCAGAGGTGCTTTTTAAAAATGTGAAGCGCTGGCCAAGCAAAATGTGGTCGCTCAGCATTACCCTGCACCGCTTCTTCATCCAGCCGGCCTCCTCAGCCACTGGGGGGCTTCCTGCTGGGCAGGTTGTTCAAGTGTCAAACGCACGCCCCCTTTGCCATTACGCCGCCTCACCCGTCGGCCTCAAAACATGTACCTTTCCCGCGACTATGATGCGAAAACCCTTTGTTTACCTTCTCTGCTCCCGCAATACCCTAAGTTTGCGGCAACGTTTCTACGAGGTTAAGGGGATAAAACCGCTAAGACGCGTCTGCCGTGCGTAGGAATTATGGGTTCGGGGCATCGGCCAAAGCCCTGCTTAGCTCAAGGCCTGGCTCCCACTCGCATGCTGGCTTTCGCTCACTGGTGTTGGAGAAGAGGACAGCTCCCGCTGAGAGATTGCAGACAGACACTTTGCTGGGACAGACTCTGGCCGGCACGTCAGGAGCGGAGACATTCTGTTCAGTCACTAACGCGTACCACGGCCGCCGCCGCGGGGGAGCGGTGTGGTATAATGGGTAAGGAACTGGACTTGTAACCTTAAGGTTGCAGGTTTGATTCACAGGTAGACACTGCCGTTGTACTCTTGAGAAAGGTCATTGCTTCAGTAGCCAAAGCTGTGCAAATGGATGCTATGTACAAAATGCAAAAGTTGTGCGCAAGTCGCTCTGGATAAGAGTTTCTGCTAAACGGCAGTAATGTAACAGCGATGGCTGCCTTCCTGTCGGCTATGTTTGTTCTTTCTCTTTTCTGAAAACTCCATTTATTTTGTCATTTAAATTATTATTATTTTTGGTGTGCTTGTTGTCAGCCCGTCATCACTTCCAGACTCGGGCTCATATAACGGTACATTTGAACAGAGCTGAAGAGCATTTTTAAATCACAAATCCCTCAAATCCCCCAGATCCCAATAATCCCAACCCCCTCATATTTGACTCCTCCCCCTTACCTCCTACAAAGTGAATAGGGTGAAAAGACGACCAACTCGTCTTCCAGCTGCTACAACTTGTTTGAATTTAATTTCACACCCGCACCGCAAATAAATGGGGAGTAGGGGACACTGTGAGGGACACAAGTCGGTGGGAGGAGTTCCGTATTTCTATATCTATCGTCCTTGCTTGGATGTAATTTACACCACAGATATACTATTCAGCAACCATCTATTGAGATCTGTAGTTCCACATCTAGTTGATTCCAGTTGGTAAGTGTCTGGTGCCAAAGAAAATTGGTAGGAATGATCACGGTTGTCCAAGGAACACAATGAACTGTCTCATTCAGAAAATATTTTTAATGAATATTCAGTATAATATTATTGAAAAACTGGAGAACTGATGTTTTTCATCCTGCTTGGTGTCCCCTCTTTGATAGCGCCTGTGTATTTGATTAAAATCTTTTAACCCATAAAAATAAATGTAAAAAATGTTGTTTTCGCAGTAAATAGCTATTCCAAGGTTCAGGGCGTCTCGGATTATTTTAGTTTGATGCTTTTTGCCAGCGTCAGAGTGCCAGGCGTGATTCAGGGATATGCCTGGGCGGAAAACTTTGCTCGAGGGGCCTGCCGTCCCCAGAGACTGCGGTTCACCCAAAAACAAAGAGCAGAGCCTCCAGCTCTTCTCTGTTAGAGTGGTAACAGGAATGCCTTCTAAGCAGAGTGTATTTATGCAATAAAAGGGCTGCCTCTTTTAAGCAGAGCAGGTTAACGCTTTAACAGGCCTGCCTCTCCTAAGAGTAAGTGCGGGGATTTTGCGCTTTAACAGGGCCGCGTCTTATAACCAGAGCATGCTCCCTCTTTAACCAGGGCTTCCTCAATGCGGAATGTGTTCACACTTGAAGCACTGTCTCTTCTAAGAGGAGTGCATTTACACTTTCTGGGCCTCATTCATGAAGCGTTCCTAAATATGCGCGTACATTTATGTTGATATGAAAAATCTACGCCGGATTCATCAAACCGTGTGGAAAAGGTAGATTTTTTCGGATTCACTTACGATGCGCGTCCACGTTATTTTGTGATTAGAATAAATCCGCACCCATGAATTGCCTTATATGGAGGTTGTCACTTTAATGCTCCATACGAAGTGAAAATGGCCCAGAAAAAGCTAAAGAAATAATTATTCCAACACTGAAAACGAAGTTTTATTAGCAGATAAATAAATAGTTTAATATTATTCGTTCCGGTGTAATAAAGTAAATAGTAAAGTAGCCTACATGGTAAAGTAAAAAGAGGATATAACATATCTCCCATTACACAAGCTGTTAAAGTGCAAGCCTATCTGCATCGGACAAGCGCGTCCTCTATATGCCAAGCACTAGGCTGTGGTCTTTCTCGCGGCCTGGAAATACAATAATTCACTTATTCATTTTGTTGGTGCTCTGTGAGTGCGAGAGGTGGTTTGAATTCCCGACCCCCTAGTGATGGAAAGAGGTAGGCCTACGTACTGTCTGACACAGTAAATGTGACATAGCTACACCAATAAGCCACTAAAGCCAGCCAACTGAAGCTGTTGTGGGTCCCACCCGTCTATGGTCCCACCAATCGAGCCAGGACGTTGAGCAATACATTTCACATGACATGAGCTGCACAGATGTGACAGCCCTTTCTATTCATATTTTGTAACCATATCTTCGGATGGAGCCTTGAGGCTATATGTTTGTGCAGTACAGTTACGGCACCAATAACATTGCTGCTGGGCAGGTTGTCAATTTCATAAAAACCCGAAAACGACTAACCAGCCATATATCACTCTCAGCTAACAAATAGCTTTTGCGCAATCTTAAGATGCGTTCGTTTCTCTCCTAAGCAGCTAACTCCTCCAACAGATCGGCCATTGCAACGCTGGCTACAGACCTGTAGGCAATTTAAAGCTAATTTTGTTCATTGGTCAAATGTGTGTTTTAAATAGAATATGTCACATCATATAAGTTAGCATTTAAATTTTACCAATTTAGAAAAATTGTACTGGGAGCATTAATTATGCTTATGAGACTAATTAAACAAGTTCATAGCCTACAATTGATTAATAGGCATCATCTAAAGTGTTTGCCTTTTACAATCGTAATTTATTAGCTACGTTTACATTGTGTATTTCAGAGGCTACATTTTGTCATGTGAATTTAACATAAAATTTGAATAAATTCATATTCAATTATCACTCAGAAACTACATTTAGCAGCAATCTGAATTTACGAACGAGGTACGCGTGCTCAGGAGCAGGTGTAACAAATCTCAGATACAAAAATGTTGATGAATACCAAAATACGGGCAAAATTGCAATTACGAACGATTTACATACAAATTTGTTTTGCTCACGTTTCATGAATGAGGCCCTTTGAGTGTAAATGCAAATTAATTCAAATTAACTGGTCTAAAAGCTGGTTTAAGAGCTGATTTAAGAGCTGATTTAAGAGCTGGTCTAAGAGCTGGTTTAAGAGATGGTCTAAGAGCAGGTCTATGAGCTGGTCTATGAGCTGGTTTAAGAGCTGGTCTAAGAGCTGGTTTAAGAGCTGGTTTAAGAGCTGGTCTAAGAGCTGGTCTAGGAGCTGGTCTAAGAGCTGGTCTAAGAGCTGGTTTAAGAGCTGGTGTAAGAGCTCCTTTAGACTATGAAAAGTTGAATTTAAATTATGAAAAAGACACAATCAATGAGTTTTTATATTCTTAAAAGAAGCATCTGTCTTCAAATTCACTTTCGTCTCCAGATTTACATACCGCATTTGGAGAAACATACAAGAGATCTGGGACGTCACACCTCAGCAGGAGGTCTCTGGTGATACATGAACAATAATAAATAAACACAAAGGTTTCTGTCGTGTTACATATCTGTTCTCCTCTGTTCTATCCAGTTTCTTGGCATGCTATCGGCTCAAGTAGGCGGCACATTAAGTCCTATTACTCTTCATGGCTTGCAAAAAAGAATATAGCATTATAACTGTGGTCTGTTAGTATAAAGATTGTGTTTGACATTCGATTAGTCAGTCATATATGTTAAGAAAATTGTCAAGTACATGTTTTGAGTTTGTTGCTGCTGTCGTCATTCTTCTTTTTATTATCATTTAAATTTGTGTTGTTATCATTAGTCGAAGAAATAGTAGTATCAATCAAAATTATTTTAGTATTTTATGTTGACTGTTTTTGTTATCGGCAGCATTAGCGTGATAATTGAGTTCAGTAGTGTAACTGATCCAGCTGTAGAGGTTTCAAAACGAGAGGAGGCCTGGTACCGTAGCGCCCCTCCTCTCTGTTGCCGTGTCTGAGAGAGACAGCCGAGCACCTCCCTTCAACCTTGAGATGGCCTCAGCCAACAGGCCCCCCCCGACACCCCCCACCCTCACCTCCCAATCCTCCTAGAACGTGAGCAGGCTGCCAATTCCAGCCAGAGGTGGAATTTTCCCCCACACCGGCACACATACAGTACACACATTCCGCCTGCATCCCCTCTAGCTCCAAAGTGTCAGGGGGCAAGCTGATTGCTCTTCCAACTGCTGCCTCTGGCCACAAGCGCTACTCACTGCCCAACCAGTGGGAGGCGTATGGACCAAACCTTTAAAAACAGGACAAGACACAGTGCATTTGCTGCCTGCAATGATTAGTTTAATTACATCATAAGACAGGGCCGAATTCATTCAGAATCACGCTATTTCTGATTATACTCCTTTCATGTGTGTATGACATACTGTATACGTTTAGGCCTCTAGGAAATATGAAATTTAGTTGGACGAATACAATGTGTTTTTCACCAGACACAGGGATTTACAGCTTATATTGATGGCATATCAGACAAACCCCCAAACTCCAGGTCTGCCATATGGCCCCCACCTACTGCAGCTTCTGTTCAGCTTCACCCAAGAAAAGCCACAGTCTGCCCATGGGCCTTTAAAAGCAATAAAGAGAGACTGAAATATGACAGCACGTCAAGCACAACTCCGTTTTTTAACGGCTGGATAAAATCATTTCTGGAGGAGTATTTTGGTGCTTTTAATTGCCGAGAACCTCTAGTACCTCTCAAGTTACTTTTAGGCCACCAAACTCTTTCATCCTCTGCTGCTTTTGTCAGAGATATTTATTACGTACAATTCAATATCCTTGTCTTAATGACACAAGGTGCCGCTCGATAGTAACTGGCGGTTCAGCATTAAAAAAAGATACGGAAAAATGAATTTCCACACGGCTCCAGACTAGCCTGTATCTACCCTGTCCCTGTGGCTTCAGTCTCGCAGGTGTGGAAGAGAAAATATAAACTATGTACATTCGGCACAGATGTCACTACAGAGCTGAATACTG
Organism: Ilyophis sp. 1 JC-2022; assembly: GCA_022702515.1. Classification (NCBI taxonomy): domain Eukaryota; kingdom Metazoa; phylum Chordata; class Actinopteri; order Anguilliformes; family Synaphobranchidae; genus Ilyophis; species Ilyophis sp. 1 JC-2022. Next base: position 30,269,806 of record CM040404.1, read on the forward strand.
GCAGAATCGCACACTCTGTCTCGCAGACCAAGAGTCCTCATTGATCATTTCTGTGATAGTAAGACCAGCTGAGTCTCTGATGTAGTAGTGAGCCCTGGAAAGATGTGGCAAAAAGATCAGCATAGGTGTTACCATGGTAGTGAGGCCAGAAAGAGAATCTCCTAATGACATAAGCAGAGATTCTGGCAGTAGTTTTCTGTCGAGATTAACAAGGATTTTAGGAGCGAGACAAGCAGTGGTTTTACTAGAGACCTTCATTGAGTTTAGCAGATTAACAGATATTTTAGTAGTGAAATCAGCGGAGATGTTTTGGTAACAGTAAGACCGGTTTATGTTTCCGTGAGAGATTTTTCTGTTGACAGTTTTAAGCTATGAGGCTAACGGAGGCGTTTTGGTGGGAGTGATGTCAGCGTAGGCTTTGTGTTGTTGCAGTAGCGCAGTTGCACTCGACGCTGGAGGCTGTGGGAGACGGGGATGGTTCGGGACACACTTCATTTGACAGACGAGGCAGGGAGTGGGATGAGGGCGAGCAGGAGATCCCCGCCAGGTTTATTATTACATTGACTTTTTGACATGGGAAAAGAGCTTTCTGCGCAATTGCCTCAGCGTTTTCATGCCTCTTTAGGAGCGTAAACCATTTTAGTTCTTTTTTTCCCTCGTTCCCTCCTTTGTCTGGTTCTGTAAAGGAGCGACACAGTCTGACAGTGAGCTAGGAGGGCTGGAACTCCGGCCTTGTCTATGTCTGTCGGACATATCATCCTCCAGGTCCTGAGGTGTTCACTGTGACTCCGTGTGTTGAGGAAGTCCCAATGGCAAACCCTGTTAACCCCTGTTGTTTTGGCAAAACTTGTCAAATTGGCTCTCCTTCCGGCCACCTAATCGTCAGCTGGCAAAAAAATTTAGCGTGGACAATGAATGGCGTCATGAGTTGATTGACTTCCACCCATGAACTCAGCCAGCTGATTTTACTCATTAGTTCTACCTCCTGGCTGAATAATTGTGCTAATTAGCAAATCCAGGTGATTGGAACAAAATACTGGGGATGATTTTTACATTCCGAACCTGGATTTTCCACCTCTGCTGAACAGTACCCTTACACGCAGCTGATTGGCTGAGTAGCCCCCATGCAATCATCCATTTGGCTGACCAATCCCATCACATTCCTGTCATCATTTCACAGGAGATGGCGGGCAGCTCAGCAGTATTTAATTTCTTTGCTTCTTTTTTTGTTCTCCCAGGAAAGCCCATCTGATTCTGCGCAGGGTGGAGAGGATTAGCGACTACTGCGGGACCCTCCTGCGCAGTGCCTACATACAGAGCCGGACAGACACCGTGCCGTACGTCTTCTGCCGGAGGGAGGACGCGGCCCCCTCCGGGTCGATGTGGCACAGCTCCCTGCAGGAGACACAGGTGTCCTGCACGGAGAAACTAATGTCCGTCCCGCGCAACACGTATGGAGACTCCAAACTGCGATGAGAGGCCTCCTCCATCTCCACCTGCTCTGTCAGCTTGCGGATCTCCCCCCAGCATCCCCCCCCCCTCCCCCCCCGCCTCCACCAACCCTTTTCCTACAGCACCGTTTTGGCCTCTATCCCTTTAAAAAACCGGACAAACGAAATTCATAATTGTAAAAATAAAAAAACGAAATTAAATAAAAATAACTTTTGAGATGAGTCTTTTTATTAAAAAAAAGGAGATTAAAGTGGCAAATGAAATAAGTATAAAAAATAAAAAAAAATAAAAAAATAGAAGTATGTTTATGACCTGTATTTAAAATGAACGCTGTTTTACAGAGGAAATTGAATAGGTATGGTAAAAGGGCATGCAAATGAGTCCCCACCACCTGCAGAGGATTGTTTGAGAACAGTAATGATGTCTTAATGTAGAACATCATTTTTTGGTTCCCCAAGGTAACTTTGCATTGTTTCTGTGCTAGCCCAATGAACACAAAACAACAACCATCTACCCAACCAACCAATCAACCAATCAGCTAGCCAGTGGCAGCATGCATTGGGGCAGGGAGAGTTACAGTATTTTTCTTTTATAATACTTAAATCTACGGCCATAGAGAACTCTCCCCACACCCCACAGCATTCCCGCCGCACGGAACAGTGCAGAAGGGGTGATGTCATCAGCGGCGGGGTACGTGAGCTGCACCAGCAAGCAGGAGCGTTTGGGCGACAGCCATAGATTCTGTTCCTTTGTGTCACACAGCCTTTTACTGTTAAAGATCCTGTGAGTGAGTAAAGCACGCAGTGGATTGGGAACAGGAGGGCCTGCAGGCAACACGAGAGAGAAAAAAGGATGGAGGAAGTGAAAACTGACAAGAAGAATGTGATGAGAGGAGCTCGTCTGTACGGCAGGCATATTTTCTAAATGAGAGCCAGCCATCCACCAATAAGCAGAAAAAGGATTTCACTTAAACACTGAGACATTGTGTCATTTAAATGTTTAAAAAATCCTTATTTTTTCTGGTGTAATATGGAACTTTTTTGTCAATTTCTTTTTTATTTTCTGCAGGCTCTGAATGTGCTTATCTGTTGGACATAACCACCTGAACGTAAAATAAACTATTATCTTATATTTTCTATCACAGACCAGACATATGAATGTTTTTTTAGGTTGATCTTGTATTATTATTTTTTATATGGAGTGGCTTTATTCTAAATAGGAGTTTTTTTTTTAAACAATGTTTAGTTTAAATTCAATTGTACAGCATAATATAAAATGTAGATATGGCTTTGATTAAGTGTGCTGTCATAACCTTGACAGATAGTTTGAAATGGAACGCTGGTTTACAGTCAAATATATTCATCTAAGTATACAATTCTTTTTTGAAAAAGTATATTTATGGAAATAATCTGGTGTGTAACCATACCAAGAATTAAATGACTGAATTTCATGTTTTTGTTTCCAAACTAATTTTCATACAGAAATGTTTTTTTTGTGCATTATTTCTCATGGACAGGCAAAGACAATTATTTATTTCCAGTTTGTGTTCTGGTAGTGGGGAAATATTGAAATATTTTTAATGTAAATATTCAGTATTCTCTATTTCCTTTGCTTGAATGAACAAAAACTCCTGGCAGAAATGAATAGAATAGTCACATCAAGTGCTCACATTTTATATGGAGAGTTGAACACAGTTCTCAATTTAGTGAAAGAGCATGTTACTGCAAGCATATGTGCTAATAGCACTATGATACAATAAGGTTTATTCACCATGTTTCTGTTATTTTAATTCGGGGCATCTCAATTAAGCTTAACTGGTTTTTCAATGAATTGTTATAGGCTGTAAAACAATTAATTGTATTACTAGTTACACAACCAATTATATTCAATACTAATATGTATTACTTGGCTTGTGCAGGTGTTAGGTATTACTGAGCACCACAGTGTCATTTTGAAGAAAAAACATAATACATTTAATCTACATTCATGGCTCTAGCCAGCTAATATAGATTGCACTAAATCTTGTGTACAGAGCTCAGAGATTTTGAGGTTGGAAAATGATGGAAGAGACTGCCAGAAAATGAAGTTCGACATGAAAGGCAGTGTCCACTTCTGTCGATAATGCCATTGGACTACACTTCCCAGAATCCTCACTAAAACACACCAGATGCATTCAGCAAGTGCAGCAGTACCAAACATTCTCTGTTGTAGCAAGACGTAAAACTGTAAATGTTACGTTAAAAATGATATCCCTGACACCGAATGTTCCGATTCCTTAAGCAGTGACCAGCAGTCAGAAGACATTCAGAGAGCATGTCTAATGTATTTACGGCCACTGATTTAGGCCACATAGTTGGCATAGCTGTAGCACTCTAAAGCCTTTCCTGGGAGTGCCTGTCACGTCAAATTCAATGCGTGCTTGTGTAGCAAACAGAAACATATATTGGATGTTTCTCTCTGCATAAGGAAACTAAAACTTGCATTAAATGCAAATGCATGTTTATGAAAAAAAATTTTTCATAAAAACCACCAGAAAATGAATACAAATTGTAACAGTTAAAAATAATGTGCAATTAATCAATCAATTAATTAAGACATTACACATTGCCCATTTGTTGGCATGCATACTGGAGTATGCATACCACCAAGAATGCAGTGAACAACTATTTGGAATGTAAATCTGCATCTATATATTATTTATATATTTGCCCAACTTCCTGATTTATTTATCTATAGTCAATCAATACTATATAATTATTTATTATTAAGTAAGAAAATAAAAATAATCTTTGTTAACTAATACAATATTTCTAAGTTGCTTACCATAGCAAGAACTTCTGGCAATTAACTGTTTGGATGAAGACTGGTATGTGACAATGCATACTACAGTTTCCTGTCCTCCCAAGTATGCAGCAACACATTGTAGGAATTTCTATGCAAATTGACTATTGCATACTTGAGTTTTGGATTAGTATTTGTTATGTCAGCAACAAAATTCCCTGCTTCTAAACATTCCGGCCAATGCAAAAGGATGGGTTTTGGAAAACAGCCACGGCTGCGGTTGGAAGAGTCACTGGTTGACCAGTAGGGGGTACTGTTCCCTTACAACTGTGCTATAAATGTAGGTACCGCAGTCCTGTGATCGGAACACTGTTCTGAAGGAGGTGCCATCTTTGGATGAGATCTTACGCCGAGATTCTGACTCACTGGTCATTACTGATCCCACAGCAGGAGTGAAAACAGCGGGGGTGTTAACCCTAATTAACCCATGCCTAGTTCCTAATCTAGCCTTCTCGTTCTGGCCATCACAGTTTGGTCCGCTGAAAATGTGAATGCTATTCTCAGTTGGTGTTCGTGGCGATACCTTGTGTTCTGTGGTGATGTGCTTTGCCGAATGCAGATCCTGAGTTCCACAGACTGACGAAAGTCTGGTTGAATGTTTCTGGTGAGTGAGCAAAAATGGGCACTATTACAAACATACTCATATTGTTTTTTTGGTTGAATTATTATTATTATTATTAATATTGATACTTATAATATTTATTTTTTGTTTGTATTATTATTTGTTCCAAATAGGCAGTATTCCAAAAGTCCCAAAAATAATTTGATACAAGGTGTGCTGATATTTAATATTGCAAAAAAAGTACAAGTCAGTTAAACATTGGGCCTATATCAGGCATACAAAATCAATTTGGATTGATGTTTAATGCGTGCGCACGCATATCACAGGTAACTGGCTAGGAATCTACGGAAGCGGAAAATAAAAGTAGATAATATGGAGATTGAGAAGGCAACATCACATGTGTGGGTTTGATAATGTATGTGCTGCAGTGCAGGGGTTGCCAGGCTCAGTCTTGGACAGGCACAGTGTCTGCTTGATTATATTTTTTATCTTAAGATCAGAAACCACTTCAGATATATATTTTTAAAAAGATGAGTTAACTTGTAATCAGCTGCTTATTTGATAGTGCCGAGTAACAACAAAAAACGGCAGACCCCACAACTCTCTAGGTCCGGGATCAGTGACCGCTGTACAACCGCTGTAAAACTGACAAATATAAATCTCTTCTGTTTTGACTGTGACGGTGAAGATTAACACGTAATAATTATCTGATTGATAATATGAACCAAAATATAATACCCTGCTGTCTGTTTATCCACTTGTATAGCTGGTTACTGTAGGACTGAGACTAAAGTCTAAAGCGGGATTATAAATTGAGTACTGTATTTGAAGGGGCGCATGAATACAGTTTATCACAAACATGTTCTGAATGCAATTATTTGGAAATCTTAAACATTCAGAATGCTGCCTGTGAATGCAGTAAACTGACTTTAAACAGACTGAAGTAGGCCTCCTGAATTGGAGATCAGTACAACTATAGTGTACCATAGTGTAAACCTTCACCATAGTGTAAACCAACCAGGTGGTTGATGTCCGAGTCAAATGTGTATGGGGTTTTGTGTAAACCGTAGGGGTTTGTGAAATAAGCCTACACACTTTCTTTCTCACACATTTCTCTCTCACACTCACACTACCACTACCACTACACACACGCGCACACCAGATACAGAACAAAACGGGTGAATTTAAATATCTGATGTGGACATTAATGATTGTGGTATCCTGCCTGTAAATCTTGAAATTATTACATTCTCTTCAAGAATTCCCAGTAATAATCCCAGAAACCTGGAAATACACAGGAACCTCTCCCAGATATCCTGAGGTTGGGAACATGTTAAAGTTATAAAATGCATAGAGCATGAAGACAGTATCCACACAAGCAGAAGATACAATAGCCAACCTCTGAGCAAACATATATAAATGCTCTTTACTTTAATCAACACAAGAACATTCTCCAAAAACAGCCATTTTCACATTGCAATTTCCACTCAAAGACTTCTGCCCCTTGACTTTCAGGTTGCTTTTGCCCTAATGTCGCCACATTTCTGTAGATGAGTTTAACTGTGAGTACACTTGTCTGTATGAACCCAGCCTATTACATACATTCAGATAAAAAGTATGCAATATTATCAAATTTAAAAAATACAGATCATATGTCCTTGTACCATATCCTGCACTGACACAATTCAACCATTGCCATTATATAAAAAATGAAGAAAAAAAATGAATACAGTTATATTCACAAAATGTCCAGGACTGGTATATACAGTACTATACAGATAAAAATGTGTGGTGAAATATCTCAGAGAAAAGGCGTTAGTTACCTCACAGGTCTGAGTGTCTAGTCCTTACATCTTGATGGATCAGTCCCTTAATGATCAAACTATTGTTTATCAATCATTTTCAGAAATGTTCCTTTATATTTTTAATGACTTGTGATAGTACATAAATATTCTGTAAATATTAAATTGCATATATCTCATATGTGGTGTTCATGGTCTTTTGTCAGGGCACTAGGCCCATGTTATCCTTAGTTCTTACACTGCAATAATCATGTTTTCCTTTCACTGTACACTTTCACTCACTCACTCACCATCTCTCTCAATTTCAAGGTGCTGTATTGGCATGAAATGCACTGTTGCCAAAGCAAATGTTACAACGAACACCAACAATAAAAAAGTAAACTCTACAACCTGTTAACAAATGTACACACGTACACGCATACAACATAAAAAACAATGTATGCCATATGATATACAGTACGTAAATAATAAATTCACTGCAGATGTTGACAGTTACTATGCTTCTGTGTCGATGACAGGTTGCTTCATACAAGGCAGCTAGTGGTAACGGGCAGAAGGGGTAACTTTTCTTCAGCAGAATGTGTGGCAAAATTGAAATATTGGTTTTTTGTTTTTATTTTATTTTTATATAGAAGTCCTTGTGAATTTCTCTATATTTATTACAATGTAAAAAACAGAAGGAAGTGTATTTCTATCTTAACCTCACCTGTCTCAGTGATCACATGTCTTTGGGGCACCAGGTTAGTTTGTGTGTTCCTGTTTCCAGGGCCGTCTCAAGGGTGGGCGGGGCCCGGGGCGAGTCAACATACGCGGGGCCCAGCTGTTAACGCAATGTCATCATAGCTAAGCTATCATAGTTTAAATCGTATCTATTATATAATGATGAATGGAGGATTCATTAAAAAAAATATATTTTTAAATTATAAAAAAATAATGATGAACAGAGGATTTACATTTTGCGAGTCTTACGACATCACACAAACCAACCATATACAACCAACCAATTGAAGAATTACTCTGCCCTAGAATTAAAATATTGTATTTAAGAATAAGAACTAATTTTTTCATGCATATTTCTCCAGATGATTCTAATTATTATTCCTATTATAGTAGGCCTATGTTTCACAATGTTTGTGAAGACATAGCCTATGTGTTCGACGTCTTAACATTGCAGAGTAATTTTCTTGAGTCGCAGTGTCAGATGTTTTAGGGCTGCCCCCAAATAGTGGACAAAACCATTAGTTGATCATGCAGAAGTAGACTATGCTATGTTTAGAGGCCTAATTGTTTAAAGTGGCTAACCATGAAACAGTTGTTTGGTGAAGTTTCGGTATATAAACCCATTCCCTTGCAGTTTATAGTAGGCTATCGTAAATTATTAATACATTATTGTAAATTCTTAATTTTCCTAGTACATAATTTTTATGGTCACATTGCGTGGAAAGCATAAAGTGAACAGAGCTGAAGTGCACGTTTTTTTTGTCACAAATTAATAAAGAAATTTTCCTTGGACCATTTTTTTTTTTTTTTTTTAAACGACAGAAAAATGCAATCCCGGGGCTAAAGTATACATACTGTAGAGTACAGGGAAAAGTGATGTAGGCTACATATTTAGGCGTATGTAACACTGTGATATCAATGTTTTTATCTTAACACATCAGAAGGAGCACAAGTATATGCTTTATAATGGACAAACCACATTTTATTCATTTTATGCATTTTGCATAGGGGTTTTGGACCCGTAGATATCTACAGATTTTGCACACTTGTTGACATGGATGTTATGATGCAGGGAATGTATATATTTACCTGTTTCACTTATGTAGCTCTCAGTATTTTGTTGCAAACTGAATATTTGTTTTTTGCATTTTTCCAAGGTTTCTTTGCATTTGTGGCACTTTATTTTTACTTAAATTATGAAAATACACAAATCTAAGTTTTTATTGTAAATAAAATAAAGGTACACCTGTCTTGTTTCATTTAAGTCATTTACCAAATGTATGTGATGCTCACACCTGGAGTTATAAAGCCTTAAACAGAGCACCCTCTAAATAGATGTGAATTGACCAAATTTGCCATCTGCGTGAAGGGGTTAAATCCATGACAGTATAATACTGCCAAATGGCAAATATCATAGTTCCATCATAAAGTATGCAGCACATGTTACAAAACAGTTTTAAGACAACAATAACATAATTATTGTTCAATACATTATGACAGTGTTATGACATCTGTCGTAAGCTGTCATATTCTGCCATGACAGGTTATGATAGGTGTTATATCATGCTTATGGCAGCCTTGTATAGGGTTTGTGGCATACAGTTCAAGAAAAGGTAGTTTCATTCTCAAACAACAAGCCCTGTAATTCAATCAGTTGAAAAGGGGTTAGTGGCAAGTCATTTGCAAATGATTAGTTCTTTCTGAACTATGCCTTTGGGTGAGTGAAGTGAACCGAAACACCTCCTTGTAACAATTAATTTATCTGCATCCTCTCTGTCCACCAGTGACTGCTAGTGGGTGAGTTCACTTTGAATATTTATAACCAGTCAATAGAAGAGTTAAGACAAAGATAAGTGACTTTGAGGGAGGCACACTACGTATAGCAGAAGGCTCATTAGCTAGGACTCCTGGAATGTGTACGCTTCCAAATGAGTGAGCCAGTCAACAAACTGTATCCAATACTGAACTGAGAAGCTGGGCCATGGTGGATTGAGCATTTGTGTAGTGCTAAATTTTTTGCATGTATGAGCTGTCCAAGTGGGTACATTGTCAAAGTCTCTCACAAAGCTGAGAATGGTACTGCCCCTTACCGTCTTCAGACAATGATTACACCGTACCCTCCAATCATCCAACCAAACCTCTTCGGTCAGCATCCTCTCGTCAACTGGATGTACCATCTCTTTGAGCACCCGGCAGCTGCTTCTCACGGACATGGCTCTTCTTTGCCCTTGTCCCCGATGGTGGAACAATCTTTCACAGTCAGTCAGGAAGGAAGGCAGATTCACTGTCTGCCTCCTGCAATCTTCTAAAAACATACACCTCAATGTTTCTAATGAATAAAAGAATGAACCCTCTTCCATTGTCTCGTAGGTCTTGAGAGGTGCACTTTGATAGTGGCACTTAATGACTGCATTTAGTTGTTGTGTTTGTTTACCATGTGAACTGCTCTTTTGTAAGTGGCTTTTGGCTAAAAGCATGTGCTATATGACAACTATAAATCGTCATTGTAAACCCACCATGTATACTCTTTGCATGTGAAATAAAGGGTCATCCAGGGACATGAAAGGCATAGAGGCAAGACTGTTCACATGTACAGTACATGAAGTAAGTTACAGATTGTGCACACCAGAGGAGGCTGGTCCATAGAGGCAGAGGTTGCTCCTCCTCTATCTTTGAGAGGCAAGAAGGAGATCAAAAGATAAAAAAGTCGTCAAGTTTATTTGTTTTGCACATTTTCATACACAAGGCAACTCAAAAGTGCTTTACATAAGACATAGAAAGACATTATATAAAAAGTAAATTAGAATTGAAAACAATCTTAAGTTAGAAACAGTTTAGAAACAATGTTAATAAAAAGCTAAAACAGTTAAAAACAATCTTAATAATAAGCTGCAAAACTACTGGTTGGGCCCACAAGACAAATACCTCAACAAAAACTCCAACAACAATCAGCTTGCTACCTGCTACCTGCTGTGCACAGTACATACAATGAAAATATGAGACAAAGCATACTATGTGCTCTTTAGCCCCTTAGCCTCTCTGTGGGTGGTCTTTTTTATACTTTTGCCTGCCAGCAACCGCTGCAGGACTTTTGCCTCTCCTGAATAAGGGACTTTGCCTTGGCTACGCCAAAAGGACTTCCTGCCACCCGTATAGAGGTCTTTTCAAGTGCTCAACAGACAAGAAACAACAACTGAACATCAGATAAGAGTATTTATTTAAGTATATGCGGTTCAGAACATTAATGTTTTTAGCTTAGTTTTAAAAGTGGTTAGAGTTCGGGCATTTCTAATATCTTCTGGGAGTTTGTTCCAGCTGTGAGTAGCATAGTAACAGAAAGAGAGTAATTGGTTGAAATAAACCATTACCAAATCTCAGTATCATTTATAAAATAATTATTCTCTCTTCTTTGGAAAAAATACATTATTGAAATTCTGATTACAATGCTTCAGCAGCGACACCTGCAGGGCAGGCAAGAGGGGAAAGGGCAATCTGTGTGAAGTGGTGGTGGGTGTGGGGGCAGAGGAAGACAGGCTCCTGCTGTCCTCCTTAGGGCGGGATCTCTTATATCAATTTAATGTACTTCTTTTTTTTCATGCTAATCTGTTATTGGCCAAAACACGTAAAATGATGCTCCAACGGAGGACGTCCTCCCTAACCAATCAACAACCAGAATACAATATTGACATCGCGTTGGTCCAATGATAATTTTCTAATTTCATCTTCAATTCTCTATCACTGTATATGTGTGTGTGACGAACAGGCGGTAAAGCGATAGATTATACAGTAGCATATTAGAAAATAAATTATAACAAACTACTTTTAAACACAGAACAAAAAAATTTAAATTTTATTTAGGCCTTTTCAACCAGAGGAGGCTGGTCCAAATTTCCTTTTTCAGATTTCGTTTATCTTTTATTTTTTTTATCGCGCAGTAGCTAGCTACTTGCGTTAGCCAACGCAACAGTTAGCTTGTTGCAGCAGCCCTGAAGGACTGTTAAGCTAACGGCGAGAATGGATTTGGAGAGTGGTGCTGCGGCAGTGTGAGTGAGGGGGTCACAGAGAGGCATGGACGCAGACGTGGAGAGTGGGATGGGGTAGAACATCTTGTGGATTATTTGTTGGACAGCCATTCCAGTTTGGATTACGCAGCACAGGTGAGGATCAAGACTGCTGGACGACCACTCGTTGGACTGAAAGGCTTCTAGTGATGCACACACAAGGTTCATTCCCATCCAGAGCCTGCAGTGATTCCTCTTGTTCACCTGGCACCTTATTTACATTCATCCTTTGTGTTGTAATATGATAATATTTGTTAGGTTAGATTAGGTTAATATATTATTAGATTATTATTAGGTTGCTAGTTGGATTATTGCTACATTTGAACATAAGAACATAACATAACTTGAACATAAGTAGAGATAAGTAACCAACTAGTGTAAAATAACATGACGCCGTGGGTTGGTTTTCCTACTATCCTCTCCAATTTTTTGAGTCACCAGCCACCACTGGTGCACACGTATGTATAGGCAAACACTGGCCTAGATAGTAAGATGTCTCTGTAGACTCAATGAGATTCAAAGCAATATGTTGAGACTGTTCACTTCAATTCAAAACTAAGTCTAACCAGGTTTTGGATGGATCAATTTTTGATCAAAAATTAAATGCGCAGGTCTGTGCAAAATGTTTCCATGTTTCATTCAGTTTCAGCCAAAGCCAGTTCACAACAGGGTTAGCTGAACCCTTTGCTTTGAAAGGCTTGTTTCCCGGGCCCCAGCTGCAGTAATTCACTTTTAATTGTTTCCTATATGGATAATTGGATTGGAACAGCACAAGGTCCCTCATCCATCTTCCAGGGGCTTCCTTGCTGATATACCATTACCCCCAATTTAAGGAGACCTCCTGACCCTCCCCCCAGTACCCCCACTACACAATAAAAGTAAAAAGTAGCCTGTGGTGACGTTTGATCTCTCCAGAATGGGTGGCCGAAGGCAGATAAAACACAGCGTTATCTTTGATTAGATTAGTGCCAATCATCCCCGCGTTCCTTTTGTTTGACCATTCAGTAGCAGGGGTCAGGGCCCAGGAAGGTGAAAGCCCACACAGTACAAATGTCCAGTGTTAAGTCAACTCGAACAGAGTACAGATGGGTCCAATAACGACTCTTTTTACTGTGCACGGTCCTCCTAGCGGCCGGAGTGCTCGCTGATCTCCGCTGCACATGCGGTCCCTCACATATGACCAAGCCATGCACTCAGCGTTAGTAAAGCGGGGCTACTGCTGACTGCTCACCATGTCAATAGAGCAGAGTTCAGGTACGTCAGTAAGAAATGCCAGAGACGTTTACTTAATTAGCGTAATTAGCCCTTATGGCTGGGGACCAACTTCGCTCCGTTTTAGGGCACAGCGGTACCTGCCCACCGCTCCTCCTGCTCCCTGTATCAATTTCGTCCTCTCTGCTCTCCATCTATCTCTGGGCAGTGCGCACAAGTGCCAGTTTCTTTTTCATGACACGGCTGTTGACCCTTTGCTTCCTCTGTCCCTCGTTATAATCGTTATTCATGGCTCAAACCGGTCCTCCATCTCACTCCCCCAATCTCTTTTTCCCTGATGATCTGAGATTCTTTCCATCCTCTCTCCGCATCTTTTTTTCTCCGCCTTTTATATTGTTAGGTGATTCCACCCACTCCTCCTCCAGATGTTCAGAAACATCTGGCTCATCTGGTTTCCTTCTATCTCCCCCAACACTCCCAACTCCTACTCAGCCCCTCAGACCAGATTTGTTTTCTCGTTGTCCACTTCTGTCACATCCTTCCAACCTCAAATGTGTCTGTCACCTTTTCTTCTGGTTCTGGCCTCTTGTCCATCCTCCTTCTAACCTCCCACATCATGCCCTTTTCATTATCCCCTTTCCCCTTTTATTTCATTTTTACAGAACCATTTGCCCCTCCTGAGAAGAGCACTGGATCTCTCCATCCACTATCAAATCCGGGGAGCCTTCTGACAAGCAGAGGCAGATGGGATGAAAAACAGCCATTTGAATAGACCTTGGTCTGCTCTCCACATATTCCACCTCACTGGTTTCTGCTGTATCCAGGATTTTGGGAGAAAGTAGAAGCCTTTAAGATTTACAATGCCCTCCACAATGATTGGCACCCCTGATAAAGATGAGTAAAAAGGGTTATAAAAAATTCACCTTTTGGTGAATTAGCTTCATCTCACACTGAGAAAATTAGAACAATCCAACCTTTAATTGAAGTAAATTTATTCTGATTCCTCAAGAAATAATAATTTTTAACAAAGCCATGTGTGCCACAATTATTGGCACCCCTGCAGTTAATACTTTGTACAACCTCCCTTTGCCAATAAAACAGCACTGAGTCTTCTCCCGTGACATCTAATAAGGTTGGAGAATACAGAGCAAGGAATCTGAGACCATTCCTCTTTACAGAATCCCTCCAGATCATCCAGTCCAAGGTCCACAGGTTTTCAATGGGGTTTAGGTCAGGGGACTGAGATGGCCATAGCCAGAAGCTTGATTTTGTGTTCAGTTAATCATTTTTGTGTTGATTTGGACGTATGTTTTGGATCATTGTCCTGCTGGAAGATCCAATGACGACCCAATTTTAGTTTCCTGGCAGAGGCAGCCAGATTCAGATTTAAAATGTCCTGCTATTTCATGGAGTTCATGATGCCATGTACCCTAACAAGGTTCCCAGGGCCTTTGGAGGAAAAACAGCCCCACATCATCACGGAACCTCCACCATACTTATCCATCATACTTAACAGTGGGGATCAGGTTATTTTTGGTATAGCCATCGTTCTTTTACGCCAAACCCACCTTGAGTGTTAGTTGCCGAAAAGCATCTGACCATAGAACACGATTCCAGTCAGTTACATTAGCGTTTAGCAAACTCCAGGCGCTTACGTTTGTGGTAAAATGACAAATAATTTGTTAGCATGGAGGTGATGTCTAATGGTAGTTTTAGAGACTTGGTGACCCCAAGATGTTGCTTTCCTCTGTAATTCTCCAACAGTGATCCTAGGGGATCTTTTGCCTCTCTTACCATCCTCTGTGCATGGGGGAAAAATAAACTTGGCTCCTCTTTCACGCAAGTTTGTAACAGCTAAATATTGCCGGTAGATATGGGCATTTTCAGGTGAGTAGTTAATTTTTTTATAGCCATTCCCTGACTTATGAAGCTCAACACACTTTTCCCTCATTTGATTTGAGTGTTCTCTTATCTTTCCCATGTTGATGTATGAATAAGGGAATATGGCTTCTGTGTCACCTCATATTTATACCCCAGTGAAACAGGAAGTCATGGATTACTGCTTGAAAGTTCCTAAACATTCTGATCAACTTTAAAAAGTCAAATATAAATGGAAAAAATGCTTGTTACATTTTGTTCATAAGAATTTCTAGAGGTGCCAATAATTGTGGCACACATGGTTTTGTTAAAAATCATTATTTCTTAATGAGGGATTTTCTTTTCTCTGAATAAATTGACTTCAATTAAAGGTTGGATTTTTCTCATTTTTTTCAGTGTGAGATTAAGCTAATTCACCAAAAGGTAAATTTTTTATAACCCTTTTTACTCATCTTTACCAAGGGTGCCAATAATTGTGGAGGTCACTGTATATGAAGCCCCAGAGAGAATATGGTAGAACGGAGGTTTGTAGCGGGTTGGGAAAGGCAGCTCTTGCTGTCCATATGGTACAGCGGACTCCGAGCTCAAGACTAAGGTTACCCACAGCAGGAAACTTACTGTTCTATTTTATGACTCTAGGGGGTGACAGCACCACTCTGTAGTAGGCTGCAGTATCAGTGCTCCTTCATGGTCTTTAGGTCTGGTACGTCAATAGGAATGTGATATGTAGCAGAATACCTTCCACAATCAGAAGACACGTTTTAGAAAAAAAAGAGAGGCTCTCGCACTCCTGAGTCTCCACTCCTGCTTATTGATTGTTCTCATCATTTTATTGGTTGAAGTAGACAACTCCTCAGTCAGAGACTTCCTGGCCAGGGGGCGGAGTTTGGAGGAACTGTGAACTCTGGGGCTGCAGATACAGACAGGGGAGCTTATCGTACAGCCCTGGTGGCAGACTCAGCCTAAATGCATCTCAGACCCCATGTTAGGCACCGGGAGCGCCGAGGCCGGGAGGGGAAGTTTGAGGTGGGGGGTTGGGCTTGGAACGGGAGTCCCTTTCATTTCCTACAGAGAAGCCCTGGCTCTGCTATGCTTTAATTTACTGCTCTGTCACTCTGCTCCAAAGGTCTGGTCACTGATAAGGAAAATTCTGGGCCCCACTGACCCTGACATCCCCTCTTATCCCCCAAATCTCTCTCCTTCCTGGTGTTTTTAAAGCAGGGGTCAGCGAGAGAGGTCAGCAGAGGGATTTTGGGGATGGAACGGAGTGGGTGTTGGGGATTACCAAGATCAAAGAGAAGAGGTGGAAGAAAGTTTGTTTTAGTGTCAGACATGATGCTAAAGAAAAAGCGAATGTATGCTCTCTCAACCTGTCTCATGCCCTCTCCACTTCTTTCCCTCTTGTAGTCATATAGCGTACCGAACCCTGTTATTGGTCGAAAAACAGACATTTTTGTGATCAACATACGATACTGACATTATTCAGGCACATACCATTGAGCATACTAGATTTATTAGGTTCACAAAACGATAAGCTAACTTTTAAGCCAATAAATATGTAGACGTGACCGGTAGTTCTTTTTGTTTTAACGTCTTTTAGATGAGAAAGTACTGCAAAAAAAAGGGGCGTCCATTATCGGGCAGCTCTTGTAGTGCATAAAGAAGCTCACGATTTTTGTTGTTTTAAAAATCAATTCATCGTATATTTCATCAAGAAAGATGAAGGATCAGGACCGCCGCGGTGGTACAGCGGTAAAGACCGCTGACTTTCAGTCAGCGAGTTGTACTCCGAGGATCGGGGTTCGCGCCCCGGTCCTGCCACAGCCGAGCGTGGCCGGTGGCCTGTGGAAGCGACAATTGGCAGTCGCTTCCGGGTGGGGGGAGGGGGGAGGAGAGAACCACTGCGCACGATAGAACCCAGGGCGTGTCACGGTCAGGAGCTGCGCCCTGTAGAGGACGTAGCATCCTTCCTATAAAGTACCGATAGACGGAGTGTGCAGCGGTGGTTCTCTAGCGGTTGCTACACGGGGGGAATTGAAATAGAATAGGGGTTCAATTGGCTACTAAATTGGGAGAAAAAGGGAAAAATCAGAAACAAATTTTTTTTTTAAAAAGAAAGATGAAGGATCTGCCTATAGTATATCACCTTAGTGTAGGAAATGACGAGTAGCAAGGTAGCTTGCATCCCACTGCACAAAAAAATGCCTCCAATTGGCTCGTCGGTATAGAAACCTCTGGTTGGGCTAAATTTACGGTAAATTCTTATGCGAAACGAAGCTACTAAAAAAAAAATATTTTAGTTTACATCATCTCCACCCTGTTTTAGCATGTTCACTCCAGGTATGCATGAACACATTTAACTATGCATCAAAAGAAAAGTCGCAGAGTGACGTAATCGCCGCAAATTACATCCTAATAGCGATTTTGACCCATTGCAACCGTTTAGTAAATCCGACATAGATATTGCAACCTTGTAGCAACTGCTTTAGCGTCGGAAAAGCAGTCGCAGTCCCTTAGTTAATCCGGCCCTGAGAATGTCAATGCAGGATGTTATCAGACTGTCAGCAAGAACAGTCCATCGACAACTATACATTTAGAGGGATATTATAGAAGGGTTGCAGTGCATAAACCCCTCATTACAAAGACAAATGCACATTTGAGAGTTCAGTGGTACAGGAAACATACTGGTCTACAGAGAAAAAAGTGATATGGTCAGATGAGTCATCCTCCACCATATTCTCGACAAGTGAGCGAGTGCATGTGTGGCATACACCAAAAGAACAGTACAGGCCTGAATGCTTCACCCCTACAGTGAGGGGGTCCAGTGGCTCTGTTATGCTGTGGGGGGCATTTTCCTGGCATCGTTTGCATCCACTTGTCCCCTTAGAGGGAAGGGTCACTGTAAATCAACACAAAGTTATGATCACCTTTATCCTATGATGAAACATTTATATCCTAATGGTAGTGGTCTCTTCCAGGATGACAATGCCTCCATCCACAGGGTCCGAGGGTCACTGAATGGTTTGATGAGTATGAAAATGATGAATCATATGCAATGGCCATCGCAGTCCCCAGATCTCAGCTCAATTGAACACCTATGGAAAATTTTGGACCAACGTGTTAGACACTGCTCTCCACCACCATCATAAAAACACCAAATGAGAGAATATCTTTTGGAAGAATGGTGATCCATCCCTCCAGTAGAGTTCCAGAGACTTGTAGAATCTATGCTAAGGCACACTGAAGCTGTTCTGGTGGCTAGTGATGGAACACCTTACTAAGACACTTCATGTTGGTTATTTTTATTTATTTTTTATTTTATTTTGAAAGGGTGTAAAAATATTTGACTGTAAAAGTGTTCAAGGGGGTATATTAACAGCTGCTTGCAACATCCACGCTTCTGTTCCACCCCTGAAAAGGGGAAGAAAAGTTTCCTCATCAAGAGCTTTATCAGGAATTATTACAACAATTAAACATTTTCATCTTCCATAAATTCTCACTTCGAGGAGACGACATCCTGTGTCCACAATCCACTTTCCATTTAGTCTCTCTTAAGCAGTGAAACAATCCAAATAAGAACCACTGTTACTTTTAAAGGGTAATTCCACCCAAAAATTATGTTTGATTTGTAGAAAAGTATCTCTCCTCCTGATTAAAATGAGCTCTCAGCCAACTTTCAACCTGTAGTGAGAGCAGAAATATAGCTCCAAACTACTGTGCATGTACCAGGTACCTGCTTTACTATGAACTACAACAGCTAAGGCGCTTACAGTAGGGGTGCAACGAATAATCTACGAAAATTTATGACCAAATTAGTTCCCAACCAATTTAATTGTCGATTCGTTGGTGACATCATCGCGTGTGTTTTTCACGATGCGGAGCTGAATTAAACGCATCGTTTTTTCCGGAGCTGATGATGGAAGTAGCTAAGGAGTGAGACATCTTGCTTCCTTCTCATCTTTGTTGAGAGGTGCGTATGCACATTTCACTCTTAACTCGGCCAAAAAGGCTGTGAACTGCAACATTTGCATTAGCTGACCTTGCCTGGCATGGGAGCATATCAGTTTTGCTGGATCATCTGAAGACTCATCTCAGTAAGCTAGTTAGCTTGTTAGCTAGCTAGCTACAGTAGCTAATGTTAAAAGCCATGTTACTTCACGTTATGAGCTGTAACGTTTTCTATTTTGAAATACATTTTCTCTTGATCAATGAATTATTAATGGCGTTGAACATACAGTAGCAAATAATAACCTATTATTCACAACGATCCAGTTCACATTTCAAATGTGCCCTTAACTTTACAATCTTAAACGTTGCATCATGGCGACGTTTACGGAGAATGTGTTGCTGTTAGGGATGTTAACAATTAATCGACTATCAATTAATTGCTAATAAGAATTTAATCGATAAGATTTCAAATTAAACGATTAACTGAACAATTTCAACGGGAGTTTTTGTGTGAAATGTAATCGTGATTTAAGGTCTCCACGCGAGAGCACCTGTGGTTTGCAATACAGTGCAATACCTGTGGTGCTGTTTTGAAGTATAACTACTAGAATCAAAAACAAAAAATATGGCTTGAATGTAGATTTTTTTTTTAATGGAGTAACTGGCTTTCTCGTGGCACAATGCCAACATACCATAACGGTTTTGTCCACCACCCTTCTTCTGTCATCATTATGTTACAGGGAAGCCAAAATTCTCCCGGACATATGACTTAAATGACGCGGGAAGCCTTGACTGTCACTGCGCTTTTAAAAAAATTTCTTCTTCGCTTTTTCAATATGCCCCGTTCACGTGAACACACAACTGCTTTTTTAAAATAATGAAATCACTGCAACTCTGCATCGAGATTTAGGGAATTATTACTTTAAAAAGTAATAGCGGCAGTAAAACTGTATTTCACACTATGATGGTTAAAAACGTTGCAATTAATCCGCGGTTCACATGCGTGCCGAACCGCGGGGAGGGTCATGGATCACAAATCAACTACGATCCCTTACACTACTACTGTTGGCCTAATATGATAGTCCGGTAATATGTTTTTTGTACTGCAGCCACACTATACATTAAAAATGTATGTTGTATTGTTGCCAGAAAAATGCTTTGATTAAGAGAAAACTGCTGTAGTTTTGCTATATTTTATTGCTGCTACTTTGCCTGTTCTTGGTTTTAAATTTTGACAGAAAAAAATGGATATTGGAATTTTTATTTATTTTTTGTATCAGCAGCAACGTTCATTAAAAGATGTATTTTTGAATAAAGTATTCATCTTTATTGTTAGTTAGCACAGCCTAAAACAACCTCAAGCTAAATTTAAAAGCTGATAGCTAAATAAGAGCCATTGGGTAATTGTGCAATTCATAATTGGAATTGTCAATTATTCGTTTCAACAATCAATAGATGAATCGACTATGAAAATAGTCGTTAGTTGCAGCCCTAGCTTACAGTTTAGAAAATAGGTTGTCACGCCCACTGAATGTGTTTTTTTTGTTTTTTTTTCTCAATGGTGCGCCGGTGGAAGGTCGCACTGACAATGGCTCCGCATTCAACTAGTAGCTTTTTGCTTATTATTATTTGTATTGTTTTTATTTTTGTACGTACTACACTGTCGCTCATACAGTATGATCGACAAGCACTTTTGGAAGTTCGTTCGTCACTGGACAGACTTTTTCTCAATTTACCGGAGTACGTGCTGTGATTCCTTTGTCCTGCCGCCGTTGTGTTTACCAATACGCCGACGGAGGAGAAAGAGAAGAGGCAAACGTGCCGGTATCCTATGCAGATCACGGACGAGATACTGCAAACCTCCGTTACCGAGCATTTTACTGGCAAATGTTCAATCCCTGGACAATAAAATGGACGAACTACACGCACGGATTAACTTCCAGCGGGACATTGCGAACTGCTGCGTGCCGGCGTTTACTGAGCCCTGGCTAGACCCGACGGTACCTGACTCGGCCGCTACCCCGGCTGGATTTTCCATCTACCGGCAGGACAGAACTACGGAGTCAGGCAAACGCAGAGGCGGTGGGGTCTGCATTATGGTTAACTCTCGCTAGGGTTCGGATGTAACAGTACTTACAAAACACTGCTCACCAGACCTGGAGCTCTTAACTATAAAAGTCCGTCCCTTCTACCTCCCTCGGGAATTCAGCTCCGCTATAATCACAGTAGTTTACATTCCCCCGCAGGCGGATAAAACGCGCGCACTAGAGGACCTTTACGGAGTAATTAACGGACTAGAGAACGCTCACCCTGAGGCAGCTTCTATTGTTGTTGGCGACTTCAACAGGGCTAATATGAGGAAAGTATTGCCTAAATATCACCAGCATATTAACTTTCCTACCCGTGGTGATCAGACTCTTGACCATTGTTATTCTCAACTACGGGACAGCTATAAACCCCTCCCCCGCCCTGCCTTTGGTAAGGCGGATCACACCTCCATTCTTCTCCTCCCAACCTACAGACAACGTCTAAAACAGGAAAAAACGGTTTTTCGAGCAGTTCAACGCTGGAGTGAGGAATCCATTGCCACTCAGCAGGACTGTTTTGAAACCACTGACTGGCAGATGTTCTGTGTTGCAGCTGATGGGGACATTGATGAACACACAGACTCTGTCTCAGCCTACATCTCCAAGTGCATAGATGACGTTGTCCCGAGAGTCAATGTTAGGACTTTCCCCAGCCAAAAGCTCTGGGTTAATGGTGATGTCCGTGCTAAGCTCAGAGCACGGTCTTCTGCCTATAGATCTGGGGACCTGGAGGCCTTGAGGAAGTCCAGATATGACCTACGGAAAACCATCAGAGATGCCAAAAGAGCCTACAGGGACAAGTTGGAGTCCAACTACCACAGTTCCGACCCCAGACGCATGTGGTGTGGACTGCGCTCCATCACAGACTACAAAGGGAGAAATAGCAGTGATGCCCAGCCGGCCGCCTCTCTTCCCGACGAGCTCAACACCTTTTACACACGGTTTGAGGTGAGAAACACCATCCCTATTGTAAAACTAGCTGAGGACCAGGATGACTGCACTCTGTACATATCTATGGCTGACGTGAGGAGAGCTTTTAAAAGAGTAAACCCTCGGAAGTCACCAGGGCCAGATGGCATTCCAGGCCATGTCCTCAGAGCGTGCGCTGACCAGCTAGTGGAGGTATTCACCTCTATATTCAACCTCTCCCTGAAACAGTCTGCAGTCCCCACCTGCTTCAAACAGACAACCATTGTCCCCGTACCAAAAAAACCTTCCATCACCTGCCTGAATGACTACCGCCCTGTAGCACTGACCTCCATCATCATGAAGTGCTTCGAGCGGTTAGTCAGACAACCACATTTGCTCCTCCCTTCCTGACACCTTGGACCCCCTTCAATTCGCATACCGTCCCAACAGATCTACGGACGACACCATCACCCTGACAGTGCACACCGCCCTCTCCCACCTGGATAAGGGTAACACATACGTGAGGATGCTGTTTATAGACTACAGCTCAGCATTCAACACAATTGTGCCCGCTAAGCTCATTCCCAAGCTCAGGATCCTGAGTCTTAACACCTCCCTTTGCAACTGGATCCTGGACTTCCTGACGGGCAGACCCCAGGTGGTGAGAATGGGTAACCGCTTCTCCTCTGCACTGACCCTGAGCACCGGAGCCCCTCAGGGCTGCGTACTCATTCCCCTCCTGTACGCCCTGTTCACACACGACTGTGTGGCCACGCGCAGCTCCAACGCCATCCTTAAGTTTGCAGACGACACCACCATCCTGGGTCTCATCTCCAACAACGATGAGACCGCCTACAGAGAGGAGGTCAGCATCTTAGCAACATGGTGCCAGGACAACAACCTCTCTCTCAACGTCTGCAAGACTAAGGAGATGATCGTGGACTTCAGGAAGCGACAGGAGGGGGGAGGGGGGGTCACGCCCCCATTCACATCGATGGAGCTGAAGTGGAGAGAGTCTCCTGCTTCAAGTTCCTCGGTGTGTTCATCAGTGATGACCTCTCCTGGTCCAGGCATTCGGTCGCGGCAGTAAAAACTGCCCAAAAGCGCCTATACTTCCTGAGGAGACTCAAGAAGTTTGGCATGACTGCCAAAACTCTCACCAACTTCTACAGGTGCACCATTGAGAGCATTCTCACTGGCTGCATTACTACCTGGTATGGCAGCTGCTCCGCTGCTGATCGCAAGGCCCTCCAGAGGGTGGTGAAGACAGCGGAGCGCATCATTGGCTGCCACCTCCCCTCTGTGCAAGGCATCTACCACACACGATGCCTTAAGAAAGCACAGAAAATCATAAAAGACTACAGCCACCCAGGCTATGGACTGTTCTCGCTGCTGCCGTCTGGTAGATGTTACCGGAGCATTCGGGCACGGACTACCAGACTCACAAACAGTTTTTTCCCCCAGGCCATCAGGCTTCTCAACCAGCAACATTAATCTCATTCATCTCACCTCATTGTATGCTCTAGGCACTTCTTATGTACATTCAATGTACATCACCTTAATTTAATTTATTGTACATGTCTATCGGCACCTCCACACTTTATATTTAATACTCCTACTGTCCATATCTGGAACTGCTGCTAGTGTTTTACTGCTATGTATATTTATATTTATATTTATATTTAAGTTATTCTTGCCCTTATTTGACTCTTTTTAACAATTTTATATATATATATATATATATACTTTTTTTGTTTTTGTTTTTAATGCCTACTACATAGTTGTTGCTTGCCATGTCCTAAGAATTTCATTGTTCAGAATGACCTTGTGTTATACTGTGCACTTGATAAATAAAAACACTTTGACTTTGACATTACCGACGCGGAGGCCAAAGTGCTGGTCATTTTACCACTGCTAGTGCCTGGCTGCAAGTGCAGCATCTCTTCGAGACTAGAGAGGCCACCTAACAGTTGTACTGGGGGAAAAAATACCACCACCATTAGCTCAGTCTCCAGAAAAACGGGGGAAATACGGCCACTAATTTAGGAAAACTTGCTTTTTTATTGGCCAACATGCCGATACAGAATAATAAACAAATACAATTAAAAGTTAAAACATTGTTGTAGTTGTTAGCTGCTTTAGCTATGTTTGCTAGCAAGCCAAAACTTGCCCCTGTTGTGCAACTCGAACGCACTGGTGTTGGCATCAACACGGAAACGACTCATTTACCACCTCTGATATCCGACCTCCTGCCATAAACAAATGCAGGGTTAGCTACTATAGCCTACTGCACGGCAAACAGATTTAATAGAATCCCTACTACTTTACATACCGACCCAGTTTGGTTCAATTCATTCTCTATTACACTTGAATTTTTTTCTCATATACTATTGCCTTTATATCATTTTAGTTAGAAAATTCCTACGTGACAAAACATTAAACAAAATGCTTCAAATGTCTTCGTAACATTCTGTAAATAAATGCAAGTAACGAGCAAATCGTTACAGTAAATGAGGCTTAGCACCAAAGACACAAAAACTTTTTTTTTTTACATGGGCTATGCGAACGAGACATCACGCACATTTCACGTGGACGTTATTCTCTAAAACTCGCATTAACGAATACACCACAAACGATTGCAAATAACGAATATCCCAACTGCACGTTATTACAGTAATTGAACATTAGCACCAAAACACAAAGAAAGGAATACCGTTTTAAATTAGCTGTGCTAACGAGACATCATGCACATTTTACGTGGGCCTATTGTAGTCTTAAAATGCCTGTTGAGGCTCAGTAAACTAGCTTGTATTGCTAGATGCTAGCATGTATTTTCCGCCTAAAAACTCGGTAAAAACTCACCATTTAATTCTCCAACATCACATAGCAACTCCGTTAGCATTTCTCCATTCCAATCGTTATATTTTAACCGCATTAATAGTGAAACAAAACATCATACCTGGAAAGGGGGGAAAGATCACAATTGAGATACTAGCATCAAGAGATTGATTTACCAGGACTGGATAGGATTAGAATGAGAAAAAGACCGCGATCTCTCTCTAGTGTAGGCTACGGACTAAGGTTTAAACAATCGATCGAAAATTAGCGAAAGCGTCATGCTAGATTAACATTTGAATTTTTTAAAATAAATATAAATAATAATACACAAATAATACACTTTTTATTATTTGAATTTTTCTTAAATCAGCGATACGTTTTAAATTGTTTTGTCGTGAATTATTATGATTTTATGGTTTAAAACCTGCATTCACTTTATTAATTTACATGTCCTTAGAACCGTTTTTTTCCTTTTACAAATGTGGTTAATTAAAGCATTATTTTACATGTGGGAAACACATATGCTTTGTAAAATTACTTTTATGATCGTCTTAGACTGGTTTTGGGAAACGAGGCCCTGTTGCTTTTGAAAGTATCATTCATAAAATTTTATTAAACACATTGTTGTTGTTGTTTTTTTTACCGTTAATGATCGTAGATTAACGAGTGCCTCTGACCACTCATAGAAAGCTAAGTGCATAACTAGGGGAAATCCGTTGATGCTGACTATAAGGCTTTCTAATCAATGGATGTAGAATATCACCAATTATATTGAGTGAAAAAAAAAGAAAATGTTTACATACTTACAGATGTAGTATACTGACACGTTTATTGTTTTATGTCTCCTTATCAGACAGAAAACCTTCATCGTTAAAATGAGTTGTTAGTGCACTGGGGTGGTGGGTCGGGCAGGTAAGCCATTGATGTGTATAGGGCAAATTCCATGGTTTGATAGATTGAAGCAGATAACTGGAGTGGTGAACTTCAGTAAATATGAAAACGCAAGAAATAAAATGTGTGGCTGGGGTGATTGATACAGATAACTGGAGGAGTGTGCTTTGGGGAGAAGGGAAACTAAATAAAACTAAATAAAAAGTAACACTAAATAAAATTAAATAAAAGGCCTGTAGGGTGTGATGAGAGTGGTGGCGGGTTTGCAGCAAAGGGAGGAGTGGTGCAGGCTGGTAGGCATGCGAGAAGAGTGTTGCTGTAATCTAGACGTGAGATTACCGTGGTCTAGATATGTAGCTGAGTGGAATACGTGGTCAGGTACGTACATTTGAATCCTCCAGAGGTTGTAAAGGTGGAACTTGCAGGACCATGATGTTGCCACAATTTGCTCTTTGAAGTCCAGCTGGTCATCCAGGACCAAGCCCAGAATCTTCATAGAGTGGGAGGCAGCCACCAGAGTACTGTCGACAGTGATGGAGAGCTGTTGTAGTGAGGACTTGTCTGGGAAGAAGAGCAGCTCTGTCTTGTCGAGGTTGAGCTTCAGGTGATGCCTAACGATCCATGTTAAGATGTCAGCCAGGCAGGCAGATATTCTCTTCTTAACCTGGTTGGTAGAGGGGGGGAAAGTGATTTGTGAGTTGGGTGTCATCATCATATTTTAAAGATAGATGTTTCATAATGTGTATTTAACTTTATATACACAAAAGTAAAGCAGAGGACATGCAAATGCAAGTTAGCAGCTTCTTTACGGAGCACTTCATGGCAGACAAAGCTAACCAATCGCCACATCGTCCGTCACCAACTGTTTTATAAACCGCACTACAGATATAAATAAATTTAATAATTAAGTCATTCTAGATGGTTCTTGTAGTCTAGATCACCTGCCATTTTGCTGCTTGAGGTAGAAGATGATGCTTAGAAGGAAGTTATTTCAGTCTGGTTCTTGGGCTTGGTTCCGATCTGTTATTTAGTGAACTAGTTACAGGTAATGGAAAACGTTTGCTATTGTTGTATAACATGAGTCAATATTCAACATATTCAGATAATGTGTTTACAGAAGGTGAATTATGGGTATGTAAGGCTCATATTTTGATGTTATTGCACAAAATGTATAGTAATGATTTACATGTGTGCATGGTATTTTCTACATATAGGATTTCTGTCCCAGTCACCCTGTAGGTAGCCTATGTATTTTCATTTAAAATCAGACTTGGTTGTCTCCTATCTATGACCTACACAAATGACCACATTTTCAGTGTAAAATATATACATTTACAAACTCTTCTCTGACTCAAATATATCCTATTTTTTTACACAATAAAAATATTGGCTGTCAATAACTTTATTGTGTATTATATCCCAAATAGAGTGTCAATGAATGTTCCCTCATTATATTGTGATTACATATTACAATATATTGTGTACAAATGCAATATATTCCTACTTTTCTGTATAGGTAAGAATATACAGAAATAACATTATATATTTATTCTTTTGATTTGCAGGCCATTGTTTTGGGTAAGAGATTAATTCAGTGTGATGGAGACGCAGTAATTTCCCTTAATGCTCAGAATGTTTTCAAGGTTCCGCTGCATTTCTTTATACGGCTGTTTTTTTTTTCCAGCCCCAGATCTCTGTGTCACTGGTTTTATTAGCGTTCTCTCACGGTTTTGTCAACATTGAGGTTTCCAGGGCCGAAATCCTGCACGCGGGCTTCCCCAGAAGCCATGTGATTTAAACCTGTCAGTGAGGGCACCTTTCCTGTGGGCTGCCCTGGAAACGGGCCTTTGTTTTTACAGTAACAGAGATCCTGGCGACGTGCGCATTAATCGCGGGGCTAATTGCTGGTTTAAAGCTGCGCAAGTACAACAAGCCCCATTAGCCGGTGGCCAGGCCCCCTTCGGCTTCATTCCCGCTGAAAAAAACACACTTTTTTCCCCCTGCTTTTTTCCACCATAAATATTATTTCATCTCCAGAGCCAGGAGTTTCGCTCCTGTCATGCGACATTAACTGCGCTTTAAAAGTCAGTAGCTCGAACCTGTACATGCCAGAGACACCTCACGGTAAGGTTTAACAGCTCGTTTTCCTCCAAAAACAAATCTCCCCATTTTAATGGATTAAACCTTTTATTCCTCTCGGTGGCTTGCCAATAAGTGGAGCTGCATTTCCACAGCCATTGGAAACCTTTTATTATTTATTTTTGTGTGTTGGGAAACTTTTCACACTACTACCAGGCACACTTATAAATGTGACTGTGAATGTGCGCAGTACACAGTACAGTATGTAGCCTACTGTACATATGTATTTAATGCCGGTCAACTCACACATTCACAATGTTGAGCCAATTCTTGTTTATAGGTATCTGAAATGCATTACTGATGTGGAAAGTGATAAAGTATAAGTATAAGAGACAGCTACTCTCCAGTGAATTCATCCTCACTGTCAGTCCCATACATTATCCTCAGAGGCTGTAGCCTACTGTATTTTCTGTTTAGACATTTTCCCTGCTTCGCACATGAAATATCTGACCATAAACCAAGCCGTGTTTGAACCTGTAAGTAACTCACGCAACGACACAGTTTTAAGCTCCGTACAACTTGTATGCAACTCTACTATGAACTATTTGGCATCTTTCATGTCTTGCTTTAAGTGCCATGTTCAACCTGGCAAAGAGGTTCTCTTAGTCTCACATTAAAGTGTAATACACATTCAGTTTTCCTCCTTTCAGGCATATAAGCTTGTCACATTCACTCCCTGCTGTAGATAATCACAATTGAAGAAGCACAGACATAGAGATTGCTGAATGCTGTCAGAGGAAGCCAAGAGGAAGAACAGGCAGGTGAGTTCCTGTTTCCGGTACAGCTAGTTCCACAGCATGTTGTGTACCGATGGCGTGATGCCCGCGTCACCTTTGGGAGAAAGTGGAATTTTTGTGCCACCAGCGACTGTTAACTTGGATCTTGCCCTTTTTCAGAGAAATATAATCTTGCCCATGGATTTATTTTAATATTTTTTTGTGACCAGCATCCTGTGCAACTGCTTAAAACAGCACTTTCTTTAAGGAATGGTTTATTTTTAATAGAACAAGACTCTATCATCTCTGTGGTAGAAACACTGGTTTGCTGTAGTATCAATGGAAACAAACAGCATATGTGGTCAACATGTTCAAGAGTTTTGGGCTGCTTAGTTCTACAATTACATTGCTGATGATGATCAATGGCCTTCAGTTGGGCATTGTGTGTTATGGAAAACATGTAGCCATGTGCACGGGGCTGAACAAATTAGGAATGATTTGAGTCAACCAGAAATGATAGAAACTTTAATTAAATGACCATGGAAAAAAGCACGTCTCTTTCATGGCCTTGAAAAAGAGTCAACGACACAACCTCAGCATAGTTTTACTTAACCAGTGTTTTATTTCTAAACAATACATAACAGGAAAATTATAATTTTATTCCTTTTTTCGCTAATCATTTTTGAGGAACCGATGAAACTATACAGTACACCAGATGTTTGTTTGCGATAAACCAGAGAGCACCAACAAAAATAAAGAAAAAAAGAAAAGCATGCATATATATATATATATATATATATATATATGCAGCTATGAAGATAAAAAACTAAACAAAACAGAAAAACCAAAAGTAGAAATCAACTGAACAGAAAAAAAGGATGTTGTGGTAAGTGCCCAAAAACAGTGCATTGTGGTATGGACTCAGTGGAGTGGATTCCACCAGGTCAAACAGTGCATATGGATACCATAACAGTGTAAAAATACAGATCTAACCCTCTGCCTAGACACAAAGAAGGCGAACCATGGTGAGAAGTGACATGTCTATGTTTAAGGATAATTAGAAGAATTAAAGGTATGCTATTGGTTGAGTACTTTCAGTGCACCTTCAGACAGAAAAGGGAGGGGTCCGTCCCACTGTAGCAAAAACAACAATCTCAACAAGAGCCACATCGTTTCAGCATTAGGAGATGAAAACTAATGGCAGGTTATGCCGTAAGCTCTTCAGGAAGGTAATGGTCAAGGCAGATGCTTCACGGAAATTAGTTGAGTGAAAGTTTTGTTTGTAGTCTGTACAGTCAAAGATGAATATCAACTAACTAATAAAAAATGTGCCATGAGAAAAGGAATGATCATTCAGCCTTTTCTGAATACGGAGAACGAGGCTGATGAATCCGATATCAAACAAGGGCAAAACAAACTTAGAGAAACATATATGCTTTGCATTGGCTTTAATTAGAACTGAGCAAGGAATTAATTGTCGTCATTTTATTTTTAGCCCACCATAAACATTTTGAGGTTTTAAAAAATCCCATCCTATCAATGCCAAATTTAAAATTGCAGCCCACATTCTATACCCTATGCACTTTGGTCTGAACTTTAAGTTTTGAGTTTTCCTTACTGACATATTTAGTATGAAACAGCACAGACATATTGCGGTAAGTAACAGGGAAAAGCTTGGGGTTTTTTTGTACAATCGAATGGGGAAATATCCCAAAGCACAGAGAATGGAACAGCTTTTAAAGTTACAAAAAGAAAACTTTGGATCACTAAAGCCTCATCTCAATTACTTCATTACAATTATGCATGTCTGAGGTAAGCAGCATAAAGAACATGCATGTCAAATATCTGTTAACACTACTCTTCACCTGAAAACGGTTTCCTTTTTACATTGGGAAGAAACTTCAAACTGCCTCACTGTCAGCACTTCACTATGTGCAGAGTAACGCCCATTCAGCCCATAATCTGCAACTCTATAAAATCTCAACAGATTTCAGATAACTTTGGCCTCCACATTCCTGCGCTAGAAGGCCATCACAAACCTAATATTAAATACCACTTAAGATTATACCATTGGATAATACAAATGTTGTTATGTTCAGGATACATAGCATAGCTGTTACCCTTCGCTTAATTGCATTCACTCTGAACAATATTGAAATAATTTTGTGTGAAGCAGGGGAGGTGGGGATGCATATATCAGTGGGTATGACAGGAAACACCACCACAACCCTAACATGATGCTAATCGTGGGCTGAATCTCTCCATCAGTTTTTGTTGAAAAATATTGAATCGCCTTTAGAAATGATTTAATAATGGCAATTAGCTAATGTACGGTGAACATTCCAAAGTAACAAGCTGGGAAACAGGTGTTTTCAAGCCACACATTATGCATGTAGATACTTTCATAGAAACGCCCTTCCAAACATGGCGCAACATTTCGGTTCAGACTTGGTCTCCGACCGCTATTCAACATTAAGGTCCAGACCTAGTTTTTGACTGTTTATTAACCGGCATGATAGCCCAGAGATGCATCTGAAGAAACGCTGCAACAAAAATGTTTTGTATTGTATAAGTATCGTCTTGTTTTTTTCTCTCAAGTAGGAAATATTAGCTTGTTTTAAGTTACTTATTGCTCGACAAGTGAAATTATCTTTCCCCATTGGCAAATCTTGAAATGAATACAACTATCTCAGCTCATTGGCAATCTTTTGGTTTTATTTAGCAAAAATGTAATAGAAATACGATATTAAGTCTAAATATAGGGCTGAAATCCTTGTTAAGATTTACTTTTTTTGGGTTTTTGCAGTGAATGTGATGGACATAAATCTTTAGCCCTTTTCAATGACGTAGTAACTCTGTGTGAGCACTTGACCATCATGAACGCCATCAACTCAAATGTCCAAAGAGACATAAACCAACACACACTAGAAGAATTATGGGTACTGCCATCCTTTTGTGGCTCAAAGCTGTGGAACACCTGTAGTTCTTTGAGCTTCTTCTTCTGTGTGATAACTCAGATATTACTGCTTTCATTTTAAGCCATTGCCTGGTTGAGGTCTCACTTGTAGTAAAGAGTGTCAATCACCTGTTAGTTAAAAGGCAGTAGATCGATATATCCTCAATCCCAGGAGTGTATACTGCTGGTTTTTGTAAAAAATTTGAATCACACTGTTCCAATTATACATGTATAACCTGCATGCCAATATACATTTAGGCTTTAGTATAGCACAGTAGTCTTTTTTTTACTAACTGTGAAAATCCACTGCCCCATTATATGTAGTGGTATACAGCAAGATCAAAGGTAAACATTGACATTTAATGATAAATGTACAGACTAAGAAGAATTGACAAAACGTTTTTTATGTCATGAAATATTTCTTATTAATGGCCAAAATGGAAGTAGTTGCAAAACATCTAAAGACATCTTTTGAATTTGAAATTGAATCTGATTAATGTTTGTGACACAACAATGAGGTAATACTTCACGGGCCTTTGTACAGACATACATCACAAATTCATAAACACTATGTAGGATTACATAATAGCATTCATAATCATTCATAAACACTCACAGCAGCTTAACATAACCGAATGGAAACGGTCATAAAGGATGACATTACTATGTAATATTGCGTGCTGATTTGTTTTCCACTTTATGAAATCTACTTGAAATTCTTGTGCGCTATGATGACGATAGCTATATGAAATGTGAACAAATTTCTGTGAATTGTTATGAAAGTCACATAGCTTTTGACTTAATGTAATGCTATGAATGTGGTTATGAAGCCATTATGTGTCATTATTATGTATTGACAAAAGCCATTATTATGTATTGACAATGGTTGACTTTTGTTGTTTTCTCAGAACATTCCTACACAACATTTAAAAGATATTCTAGGACATATTCAAAAAAGTACATCTTGACAACATTAAGAAAAATCACATTTTTTCTGAATCTTTATGCTTGAGGCAAACAAGCCAAAATGTCCGCTGCTGTATAGCAAATACAGTGAAAAATTGGAAACATCTTTATGTGATGCCATTCTGTGGGGCACCACCTTCTAGAGGTAAGGCCTCTTTGAGTCATATGGGGCTCTAGATATTGGCTCTCTTGATTTTATCCTGACACACTATTCTCACTGTATGAAATGTACATGCAGCAAGAGAGAGGAGAGAGAAAGAGGAAGAGAGAGATGTGTCTCAGGTGTGGATGACACATATCGACTTTCTCTTGTATATTCCAGACATTTCATGTGTGTGTGTGTGTGTGTGTGTGTGTGTGTGCCTTTGTGTCCCCCACAGTATGTGTGTACATATGTATATGCATGTGTGTGTTATGTGTGTGTGTGTGTGTGTGTGTGTGTGTGTGTGTGTGTGTGTGTGTGTGTGTGTGTGCATGTACACATACAATTTCCTATGTCTTTGTAACATTAGAAAAAAACAATGCAAATATTCAACTGTAAAAGGTATGGGGGATCTTTTTTGATGTTTGTTTTCTTGCAGTAAGGTTAGACCTGTAGTTTATAATGACAACAGGAATAAAAATGAGCAAAAGGGATGACAGGAAAATAAAAACAGTTCTGAATTCTGTTCACACCAAATAAGTTTACAATGGCAAAGTAAAAAATAACTTAGATGAACACTGTAAATATAAATAAAAAAGATGACATTCTCAATAAATAATTCTACTATTTACACCATTATATATTGCTAGGAGACTTAAATTACTAACTACCTAAAAACAGAAGCAGCAAACATTACAGGCATGAGGTACAACAAAAGGGCCCGGTGTTTACAGTAGACTGTTAACATTGTTCTCCCTCTAAACAATGTTTCCTCTGACACTTCATTTGATTCAATTGTGTTTTCATGGCTTCCAAAATATATGATGCTTTAGAACAAAAAAAAATAAAAAAATTCATTCTGACCGACAAAGAACAATGAGATGTGTGTTTCACAAGAGCAGTCATGCCACAAGGAGGGCACCAGGGTCACAGTTTGGATTTGTAGGTTTGCTAGCCAGCGATGGGAATTTTCCAAGGGGGAAATAAAAAAATAAATAAAATAAATGAGAGATGCAAATAGACAGAGACAAAAAGAGGTTGACAGGTGTACAGCTTGGTCCAGTACTAATGATTTCTGAGTTCACTGAAGGAAGGTCCACTGAAATGCTGTGAAACATCTTGAGGAAACAGATTGGCTGTGTGGCTATTGTCCGGGAGTCCTTTATGGATTCAAAATGCAACTGTCAGTCTTTTTGATATACATATACATAGATATATACGTATCTATTCACGTGTACTGGTACAAACTGGTATTGTATACTGGTTATAGTTTGTGCACTCCCCTCTCCCTCCCCCATTGGTAATACTTAATTTGAAAGCAGCAGTATTTTTGCATACAATTACATATAGTTTAACAGTATCAACCAAAAAGCACATATGGATTAACTATCACATAATAATACATTTCTTTTTACCAGAGCTATATGTGAAATAAAAAAAATATTTAAAAAAAATATATCTACCTTTGTTTTTCAAAGCTGTTGTACTATCTTCACTACTGTCTTTTGCACTGTAGTCTCATGCTTGTTTGCTAGTTTATTTGGGAAAAATGCATTTTTCTAAGCAGACCATGCAGCTACTGAACATTGGCATATTCTTTCCAAAAGACGCCTTCTTACGCTTGATTGTCCCATTTGTGTAGCTGCTATATCCTTAGTACAATCGTTCTTTATTTGAGTGTAATTGTGTTTTTCTACTTAGTATTCTACTCTAGAAATTCAGGTGATAAGCAACGACAATTGCAACAGAAATGTTAAAAATAATAACAATCATAATAACAACAATAATAATATACATATACATATATAATAAAATATGAACTTAAAAAATGACCTGTCTGACCATAGCAGCTTTTTTTTAAAGTAGATGTTTTTTGTTTTGTTTTGCTTTGTTCATTCTTTTTCTCTTAAATGACTGTACAAAAAACAAGTGCAGTAACTGAGGTCAATAATACAAATACTGATTAAATATGGGTACAGTTTGTAAAAAATCTAATAAAAACAGCAACAAATACAAAATAAAACACCTTTAAAAGACAAACAACACATTGTTAACTACCTTATGCTTTTCTACTATGCACAAAACGACCATTACGCAAATGTTGCATCTACAGAAAACTACCTTTTAAAACAAAAGAAAACAACAAAAAAAACTGCCCACTTCTACGCAACATGGTATAGTATTTTCTTCTAATATATATTTTTCCTGTTTCTTGCTGAACTCATTCGGGTCAATGTGCTTCGTGCACAGTCTCACTGTCCTGAAGCGGTCACTGTCAGTGTGACGGCTTCACCTCCACTGCAACGCACTGTTCGTAACAACACAGGTAGCAACCAGGAAGAAGCCACAGTTATAACCGGGAAAGAGAACCAGAATGGGAGAGAAGGCGATATGAGACGAAAGGCGGGGAGAGGGGGATGTCTGTCTTACATAGCCCCTGTTAATAATTTCGAAAAACGTTGTCACGTGACGTTTAAACGTTTGCGTGGTTTGCAAAAATAATCTGAGGTGGATGCTAGGGGATGACGTCAGATATGATCTGTGTGTACGTAGGTTTGCGGGTAAGTGGCGGGTAACCGTGCATGTGTCAGGAAGACGAGCGAAGAGACGGAGAGTGGGTGAGAAGAACTTATATAACAGTGGTTTCCTACAGACAGTTTTCAGTGTGAGGCTGTAATAACACAAAAGCACAAAGGTTGCTGGAACTTCCTGGATTATTGACTTAGTTCTGTATATAATGAGACTTGTAAATGAACCAATGGAAAACCTCAATGACAAAAAAAAACTAAGTGAGAACTTGCCCTAGTGTATTGCCAGAGAGAATACTAACACTAATCCAAAGTGAAAGAGACTTTAGATCCTGGTCTCCATTGGCAGCTCTGGTGGCAGTCAGAGAAGAACTACATTTCTGGTGGCCTTACCTATGCCCAGAAATGCTTTGGTAATGTGTGTTAAAGATGAAAGTTTGGCAGCAGATAGCCTTGTGGGAGACATGACACTTGATTGGGTAGTGGGTCTGGTGTAAAATACACCTGCCATGCTGCCTTTTAAAGCTTGCCCCCAAAACTATGTAGGGATTGAGGACTGAGTGTCGATAACTGAACTGGTTTGGACATATCACGTGCGTTTGGGCATCTGCATAGGCATACGTGTGCATGTCTCTGTGTGTTTGTGTGTGCGTGTGCATGCATGCAAGCAAGGGTGTATGTTTGCATGCATGTGTGTGTAAAACAGTTTCTGGGGCTGAATATTTTTGATAAAAAGTCGAGAAGGCATGTGTTAGTGTATGAGTGTGTGTGTATATATTTGCCTGTGTATAAATACACAAAATCCACATACACACACACACACCAATCGCATGTGAAATTAAGGGCATTACTTTGTGCGAGCGCAGTACACAGTAGCATGCTTTCTCACCTACAAAGCTATTGTACACAGATGTCTCACAGAAGGTTAGAGGTAAGCTTTAAGGCATAATGCTGTCTGACATCACCATCTCCCTCGGAATAGCCTATAGAGTTGGGTTTGGCCGTAACGCGAATAGCAGCAAAACTAGCAGCAGAACACACAACCAATCCACTTTCCCGCCCCTTTGAAGTCACATCCCTCCTCTTTAGCCTTCATTTATTTATTTATATTTTCTACTCATTTATCCTATATATTGACTACTTATCAGGGTTGTGTGTTGTTTTAACCCTTAGCTAATCAGAATGTGGATTATCTCTCCAGTGCAACCTCTGAACTCTGACCTCATCCACTGCCCCCACCCAAAGCCCCCATAAACATTTTCCTTCTAGAATAACTGTTGTTGATTGCATATGTAGGTTTGAACTCAAACTCTCTGCAAAATATATCTGAACCTCAAACTTGTTGCACTGATACAACCTCTAACCTCTCTCCCCTCTCTCAGAACACCCCATGCCTCTGTCATCTGCAAATACAAAACGATAAAGAAAAAAAAGGAAAAACAAGAAACGAAAATGAAAATAAGTGAGAGGCTAAGCAGACCTTTCGCACGACCTTTAGATGAAGGTCAAAGGTCAGGGCCTCCTTTTTTCTCTCCTCTATTTTGCATTAACTTTCTTTTTTCATGGATGAAATGTTGATACATAGCCCCTTCATCATCAGAGTACCAAAACTGACAGATGTTTTTGTTTCTTCTTTTTGGCATGTTATTTTATCTCCCTTCCTTTCTCTCCGTCATTTTGTTTGTTTCTCCTGTTCTTAAAAAAATAAAGACATTATAGCACAGCCGGCAAAAATGGCTACTAAAGCTTCAGCACAAAACTAGACAATCATGCTATCCAGGCTTTGAGTCGATGTTCGTTTCCACTCTGGAAAAGTCTACATTGGTTTGCTTCTTGTGGTTTTCTTCTTTCTCTTTTTTTCCACTGTTTATTTTTTAAAAATGATTGTTCTTCCATTTCATTCCGTTTTTAAATGTATTTTTGTTGATGTTGTTGTTGTTGTTGTTCTTGTTGTGTATTCATACCCACTTTAGTCCTACTGTTGATTCCTGATGAGGTGGAGAAGGCAGGTTGGCATACATGTGGGGGTGTGGTATGAGAAGTGGGAGGTACTCCCGTAAGCAGCATGTAGAGGAATGTATGGCTCTCCCGATCTGCCCCACTCTGCCGGGGGGGGGGGGGGGGAGGGGGGGGTAGAGGGGTTGGAGGTGGGTGGGGTGTGGGCGGGGCGTGGGCGGGCCCCGGCGTGGCGCTCAGCCCAGGGTGCGGTGTCGTCCCCCTTTGATGTTTTCCTGGGCGTTGGGGTCTAGGCACGCGCAGTCTTCTCGGATGTCACAGGACATAGGGAATGGAATCACCTGGAGGAGAGACAGAGCGGCCATGTTTCAACAGTCATCTAGATATGGTCACATGTTAAATATGCCTGAAAGAGGAACAGCCAACATGCTTCGATAGTGTAGTAATTAGTTAGGAAACTTCCTATTTCACACACCTTTGTTGTTAGATGAGGCCATAGTGTTTCGGCAGACATGGATAGTAACACTCAAATAAGTTTGTGTGTGTGTGTGTGTGTGTGTGTGTGTGTGTATATAGGTGTTTGTATGCATGTGTGTTCAGTGTATATGTTCCAGACCTATGTTCCTGCTCGACCACTTCGCTCATCTACAGCAGGGCGCCTCGCACTTCCGCCCCTCCGTGTCAATGGCGCTCGCTCCTCCCGACCGCGGAGCTTTTCCACCCTAGCTCCCCAGTGGTGGAACGAACTTCCCATTCCCCTACGCTCAATACCAACCCTGCCTGCTTTCTGTCGTGGCCTGAAAACACACCTTTTCAGGCTCCACCTGGACTAATACTTATCTAGGACCTCATGGTATGTCTTCTTGTTGAACTATGTACTCAAGTTTATACTATTTAGAATAGAATTGTAGTAGATTGATTTACTGATTTACCCAGTTCACTGTGAACTGCATTGTGTTCGTTACTAGGGATAGCTGATACTGTATGGGAAGAATGTGCTTTCTTATCTGTTCTGCAGTTACTTTTATGACCTTTCTATATGCACTTACTGTACGTCGCTTTGGATAAAAGCGTCTGCTAAATGAATGTAATGTAATGTATATGAATGTGTGCATGTTTTTTTAAATGGTGGATACTGCATTTTGAAACTTCATATATTGATTATTTTATTGTACTAAATTAGGCCAAATATTATGCAAGAGTTATTTATCTGTATTGCCCATGTTAAATTTCCCAGTTTCCCGACATCACTCCTGGTTGGGAACGGGAAGGAATTGTGATGGGAAATACCGGGATCCCGGGAACCCGGATTAATCACTATTGCACACATGTCACTGCGTGAAAAGCTGCGTTTACAGGGCGGACACTACAATGCACAAATCCAAAAACGGACTGTATCTGGCCATTTGTGGACGCATCTCTGCTGTCGGAAACGGACATTATCTCACACACGGAGGTGTTTGTGTCCAGAAATTTGCCATAGATGACCAGACTTGGCCGCCCACTTCTCCGAATCAGGAATATCCGATTCCTGAAATCCCGATCACAGATGTGGCCCAAGAGTGCACAGAAGATTCCGGAAATATATGCACCGACGCGGGAAACTATCGCTCGCTATCGACGCGCAGCAAATTTCACTGGAAGTTAATAGGTCGATATCTTCCAGAAACTCCCTTCTCGTGTAGTGTGTGTGCGAGGTTCACAGTCAAAAAACACTGCTTCCCGTGACCTACGCTCTGACCTGTCCTGTCCTCTGCCCCAAAGCCTCTCACTCCTGGGTCACTGCACCTTACCCCCCACCCCCCACCCCCCTCCAAAAAAATATTAGAGCTGTAGTTCATTGAGCGTAGGCCTCATCTCTTTCTGGTTTTATTTTTTTTTCAAGATATGTCTAAAAATGTTTCACGTATTAAGTACAGGAACAAAAAAGTATTAAGATCTCATTCCAAATATTATACTTTTATATGCATACTATATTAGCATGCTCACTGCACACAATCTATATGACCACATCTAATGCTTTTGGCAAGGCAACCAAAATTCAAGCAGCAGGGAAAGAAAGCGGTGGCTGAAGTGCACCTTCAATTGAAGGGACGTGACTGCCCCGGGACGCGATCACACTGCTGTCCCTCCCTGCTGGGACGCGATCACACTGCTGTGCCTCCCTGCTGGGACGCGATCACACTGCTGTCCCTCCCTGCTGGGACGCGATCACACTGCTGTGCCTCCCTGCTGGGACGCGATCACACTGCTGTCCCTCCCTGCTGGGATGCGATCACACTGCTGTGCCTCCCTGCTGGGACGCGATCACACTGCTGTGCCTCCCTGCTGGGACGCGATCACACTGCTGTGCCTCCCTGCTGGGACGCGATCACACTGCTGTGCCTCCCTGCTGGGACGCGATCACACTGCTGTGCCTCCCTGCTGGGACGCGATCACACTGCTGTGCCTCCCTGCTGGGACGCGATCACACTGCTGTCCCTC
Organism: Ilyophis sp. 1 JC-2022; assembly: GCA_022702515.1. NCBI lineage: Eukaryota > Metazoa > Chordata > Actinopteri > Anguilliformes > Synaphobranchidae > Ilyophis > Ilyophis sp. 1 JC-2022. The sequence goes on from CM040404.1 coordinate 30,308,894, forward strand.
CCTGCTGGGACGCGATCACACTGCTGTCTCTCTCTGCTGAGACGCGATCGCATGGCTGTCCCTCTGCTGGGACGTGATCACACTGCTGTCCCTCTGCTGGGACGTGATCACACTGCTGTGCCTCCCTGCTGGGACGCGATCACACTGCTGTCCCTCTGCTGGGACACGATCACATGGCTGTCCCTCTGCTGGGACGCGATCACACTGCTGTGCCTCCCTGCTGGGACCTGATCGAACTGCTGTCCCTCCCTGCCGGAAAAGGCACTTCCACACACTACGCTCTCCAGTCAGAAACAAACAATCCCACATTCATCTGCACACTCGCATTCTGCCTTGGGTCAACAACACCAGCTGTTCAAGTTCCACTGCTCTGTTGAATTTGCCCTCACACGACACCTTGCACAAACAAGGCTCAAACACAACCCCGTCCCCACATTCAGAACCCCCTGACTCCCCCAGTTAGAGCCAAAGCTCCCCACCACCCTCCAGACACCCCTCCTCTACCCTGCCCCTGGGCTTTCTGGCCTCTCATGTTTATGCTCAAACTTGACCTTCAATAATAGCATAATAATTGAAAGGCAAACCTGGAGTGTCCCTTGATTCTCTGTTGTAACACTCAGAATTGTTGGCGTGCAAATAAAGCAATCTGCATGGCGGTCAATGACCTTTCGCACTGATGTTTTCATTGACAATGACGTTTTTAACACCATTGTGCATATTATTTTTATTTTCTTCATTTATTTTCTTGGTCATTTTGTACTCTTTTTTCATGCATATCTGATTGATATGGGATAATGTTAAAAGATATTCACATATTTTAATTGACACTATTTACTGATAGTGGAGAGGAATAACAGGACACAAGGGGGGCTTTCTGTTTGGGGATAGGAGAGAAATGCCCTCTTGCTGCCCCTGCTACGCACCCTCTCACACACACACACACACACACACACACACACACGTCTGCCAGTGGGGCTTTTCCCAATTATAAACTGATCCCCTTCATCTTACCCACAATCCCCAGCTCTGATCCCACTCATTACAACCCAACACTTCATTAACTGTTCCGAGTATTTCTGTGTGTTTGTATTCTTTCGTTTTTTTCCCCTTTCTATTTCCCGCTGTCATTTCTCCCTTTTGCCAGAAACGTCAGGAGATTCTCCGTTGCTGGCAGTGCTAGAGAGCAGAAGTTTGGGTGAGACCATGCCATGCCAAGGTCTAGAACCACTGCTTTTTTTTACTAGTAATGATGCTGCACCAGTTTTCTACAGCAATGCCGAGGACAATAGTCAACACAAACAAACAAACAAATAAACAAATAAAAATACAAAGACTGAATCTTGACTAGTTAAATGTATCCTAACTGGAAAAGGCATTACTTATTTATCAATGATTTTTTCCATCCATTTTTCATGAGTTCTCTCTCTCTCTGTGACAGGGTTGGTGCCGGTGAATTTTGGTGCAATATGCATTTGACCTTTGACCTCAGTGTGGCCACTCTGAAGGCAGACAACATGATGCTGCGGACAGGCAGGTTTTGAGGGTATGCGTGGGGGGTAAGGCAGCTCAGGCCCGCCCCCATCTCTGATTGGCTCTGCACCATCCTGCTCCTTATCACCGCGTTTTGATGTAGAGATCAGTTTGTTTGGCACTGACCCTCCGCTAAATTAACAAACAGTATGACTGAAGCATGAGCCCAGCACTGCAATATTACATCATGAGTTTTACTGTTGATGCATGGTGCTCCATAGAGACGCTGCTTTTCAATCCCCTTTTTACTCTTGCTTTCAAAACAGGGCCAAGTGCAAAAGAACTTAATCTGCAGTGGACTCTGACATAATGTGAAGCAGAGATAGAGTGTAGGGAGTCTCCTTTGAGCTCAAACCACTCAAGCATCGTAACCCAAGTCCGATAAAAGGCATCCCAGGAACAAGCGCAGATAAAAAGGCGATAAACGTCAGGACGTCCAGATGTGTTAAAGACTGGGATGTTCCACCATAGTGGTGCTGGGCTCACCGCACAAGACAGGCTAATGTAGGAAGAGTGGTCGCATTATACGCGCACATTAACTGAATGTGTGGAGAGAAAAAAACAGTCCCCAATTACAAGGAGATTTATGAGTGGCACAATATCTCAAACACACACCCATACGCACGCACGCACACACAGACACACACACACCTGAAAGGTATGACAGTCTCCTCAGATAGAAACAGTTCTTCAGTATATAAGTCTTCATCGAGTCTCAGTTCCAAGACTGTATAATTCAATTACTTATGGTCAGACTAACCTTAAATCATAAGAACCAGAACAGCATTTAATCCAATCAAATCTAATCAGGCAGGAAAGATAAATATGGGGAGATTTACAGAGCAGGATTTATTGAGACTGTGGAGAGACGCACTCAAATGATAGCTTTCAGACACACACACTCACTCACACACACACATACACACACACACGCACACACACGCAGACGCACACTCAGAGGAACACCACAGAACAGAAGCAGTATTTATGTGGGAAACTGTAACCATACTGTGCTCATTCTGAAGCCAGGACACCTGTCAGTAGAGTTTGTAATTAATCCTTCTAACAATGTTAAACATTAGCATTGTTTGTGTATTTGCCATCTAATTAATAATGTTTTCAAGAACGTTTTTTCCTCACAGCTATCACTACAAATCAATTTTAACATCAAACTGTTTCTCATGACCATCCAACAAACGCAACAATGCAGTGGTTTTTCTCTCCCTCTGTCTCTTTCTCTCTCACTCACACGCACACACACAGGCACGCATGCACACACACACACACACACACACACACACACACACACACACACACATTACTTTAAAAAACAAGAAGGAAATGTGAAGTTCTTATGCAGCCTATATTATGTCTTAGAAAGATGAACCAGCATGCTCATAGCCTGCCCCTGTATGACATTTCTTTTCCGTATAAACACGACCATGAACTCTGTCAAACAACCACAGAAACAACAACAGAAGCAGGTCTGACATCAGTCAGGGTATATTTGCATGGTGGTGTGAGGCTATGACCGCCCTTGGGACATCACACAAGGTCATGACAACAATACCAGATAAAAGTGACCATTGAGGGGAGTCCAGGATTTGGTAATTCTGCAGCGGAGGGTGACTCACAAAAAACAGCCTCTTGAGTCTGTGTGCCTAGACTATGTCCACATAACATGACAAGAGTTTTATGAGCGATGACCAGAGTTTTATTTTTCCTTTCGTGGCGGCAACCGTTCATTTGGGTGGAGGTTTCCAGGACGGAGAAAGCAAACGCAAAGGAGAGAAGTCACAGAGACGTCTCCATAAACAGAGAGGTGAGCGTGCGAGGAGGGGGTTCCGTTACCGCAAGTGGCGCTGTCGGGACCGTCGATTGACAAAGTGGCAATCTGTGGCGTGACCCTTCAGTTTGTGAAAGGAGGCGGGGGGGGTTGGGGGCAGCATGCCTGCCGGCCCACCCGGGGACATTTCTCGCGGCGACGGGTGACGCGCAGGGGCCGGTTGGGAAAGCCGAGAGGTCAGGAGGATGTCGAAAGCCACGCCGCCGCCGCCACCAGCTCACCCAAAACAAACACGCGCCACTTCTGAGAAACAAACGCTACTGAGGGAGACGTGCGGCTGGCGGCTTTCTGTCGTTAGAGCGCTGACCCGGCGCGCGGTCAGACAAATAACCCAGCACCAGTCAGCCGCAGCCTCGTACCCCTGATAAGAAAGCAAAACAAAAGCACGTCGGCTTCCTCTGCTTAATTAGCGCGCTCACGCAGGGGAAGGGGGGTGGGACGAGTGACGTTTCTGCCGCTGTGGTGACGCTTGAAGCCTGTTAGTCTTAAAGGGCTTGCAGGGACACCCAGCCCAGTGCGCCTACTGAGTTACCACAGATAACTGCTCCAAATAGAGGAGACCCTCTACTGTAGGATTTTAGTTTTGGCCACTTCCTGTTAATGACAGAGTAATAGCATACAGTGCAGTCCTTAAGTATTTGGACAGTGACACTATTTGTATATTTTCGTCTCTGTACACTAGCACATTGGACTCTATGAAAAAATAAGTCAGAAGAAGAAAGCCTTACAGTGATCCATCCACATCTACTGCATATCTGGCAGCATAGTGATGGTTTGAGGCTTGTTTGAGATACCTCAGACCCTTGATGACTTACAGCCATTTAGCCAACCATGTGCTCCCATCTGTTCCAGTGTCATTTACAGCTAAATCTAGTCCCCCTCCCCAATTCACATAGAAAACCATTTACATACAGAGAGGTTATAGCTAGAGTACCTGAAAATAAAATATGAGTCTTTCGATGTTGTTGGGAAACAGACATCAGGAAGTCATGGCATGCAAAGGATATGCAACCAAATATCAAATATGATGACTTTATTTCAGTTTATGTTAATACATTTATGTTAATTACTTTTCACCGCCTAAAATGGGGGCTGTGTATTAAAATGGCTACAATTGCTAAACGCGTCAACCAATATGGATGTAAAAACCCTCAAATTAAAGCTGAAAGTCTGCAATTTAACCTCTTAGTCACTGTTACATTTCAAATTCACTGAAGCACAGAGCCAAAACAACAAAAATTGTGTCTCTGTCCAAATACTTACAGACTGCACCGTATACTGTATATAAAAAAATAAATGAAGTAAATGAAACCCTCTGAACAACTCTCTTTTCAATCTGCAGACAGATTTCCGTCCTTTAATTCTACACAGAAAGACTGAATTTCATGTGCCGCAAGTGTTAATACTACATGAACTGCTCTTACATTCTGATTAAAATCTGTTGACAAAACGTGCCCCCCTACAAAGAGGTCTGTTTGTTTACACAGCTAATCTGGAACTTCATGCTTTCCTCCGTCTCTTTTATGGTCTGATAATAGTCTTCTAGTGAAAACAGCGGCCATCAAACAAACACAGGTCAGATTCAACAAGTGCTTTCTCAGAGCTTTCCGAAGATTATTGCGGATTCAATCCTTCTACCTGTCCGTACACAGAGCTATGGCAGAGTCTGCTTAAACACACCGATACAGCCAGTTAGAGTCCATACAGGTAACCACTCGTTTTAAATCCTGGAGCTTTCAAAGCATATGATACAACACCTATTTTTTCTCTTCTTTAAAAAAATGCTTGCCCCAAATGTTACAGCTTTTCCTTTCATTTTTGGTTTCTGGCAGCTGATATTGAAATTACGTCTCTAATTTTGGAGCAATTTACCAAGTGATTATCAAATGTTAATTGTTTCTTGCGAATAGACAGAATTTGATTTTGATCTCCACTTCAGAAGCTGACAGCGTCATGAGGCCAACCTGTCAGCCCTGATTGGTTACCTGAGAGCTCTGATCACACACGCACACACACGCACACACACACACACACACACACACACGCAACAGGTCAGCACGGGATATGCTGCTCTTGTACATTCTGAAAGACACTCCTTATAATGCCACACAATGGGCTTTTAGTGGTATTCCTGTCACTGACTGCACACTTGTCCTGTTTTTATTTGCATATTTAAAACACATTTTAAAAGAGCTCTATGTAAATGATACAGTTAGAACACACAGAAACTTCTCTTTGGGAGATTCAAAATGTGACATACAACACACAAAATGGCACAGATAGTACTTTCAAAACTTTAGACTGAAGCGAAGTCAGGCTGGTGCGTGCAAGCGTCTCTCCTCAGTGCTGAGACCTACTTTATCACTCCATCAGAATACATCCCAGAATCTACGGGGGTAGAGACCAGAAACCTCCAGGAAAACAATACAAACAAAACTAAACTTTATGAAAGAATACATCCATAAAGCAAGCGCTGTTTTTCCCATACCAGACATATAGGTCTGGCTGGCCTGTGGGTGAAGTTCGAGCAGAGGAAGGCCCAGCGTTAGGCTGCATACTTTCAATCTGCCATCCGTCGGTCTAAGAGTGACTTAACCGCGGTGTAAGGTGCCGGCGTGGACCCTGGCCAATGGCTGCGAGGCAGAACTGGGCACCGTCAGCGGTGATGGGCTGTGCACCTGGGCCATGGCTGGACATTTAAATATATTTAGCAGTTGGTTACAGTTCTTCTTTAACCACCAACAAATGTTATACTATCCCAACAACAATAAAAAACACATAAGGTCCAGGATTTAGATAAATTAAACTGTTATCTTGCCTGCTCACTTATTATTTCTGTCATTATAACATAATTTCCTTCTGCTATGAAAATCTCCCATAAAGTATGGAATAAAGTCATAACGTTATCTGCATTATTAAAGCCAGATATGTCTTTTCTAAGATTATGTAGTTATTGTCTGGCGTTTCTGCCTATATGTGGAGTACAGTGTAAGTTTCAACATGGGCAAAATCTCATAAATCAGTCTGCAGAACATTACGCAATTCAAATTGTGAGTAGTAATGTCTTGGAACTAATTGTAATTGATTGACAGCCTTAATATCCAAAAAGAATGCATTCTAAGCTTTCCAAAGAGGTATAATCATTAGTCATTAGACAGTTGGAAGCGATTCTCAGAGTTGTGCGTGTCACAAGCGTATTTCAAAACAACACGAGCCGTTAAGTTAAGCCGCATACGCATCGCTAGTGAACTTCGGTGAGAAATCGTTTTATTTGTACAATGGCGAAGTCTAAGTGACAAAAATATTTTCACTGCTTGAAACTGCTGGATGATGTAGTCGTTCTCTGGATTCAGATGAGATTTACATCCATGACTTTTCATCTGAAGCAGACAGCATAGATTCCATCGCTAAGTGTTGCCTTGTGTACAAGGTGTGCATGTGTGTTTTATGGTGTTGTATTCATAATAGTATAGCTAGCTAGCCACAGAAAGGCTAGCTAGGTTGTGTTATTATTGTTTATGATGTCACAGTTATATATTAGTGGTGCTGAATTCAGAATTAAAGGACCAGTAGTCTCTTTTATTCTGGTTTAATTTAGTTTATACCTAGTTAGTCAGAAACCTATTAGGTACTGGCTATAAGGCTCAATGATAAAGTATGGGGAGTAAGTGGAAAAAGTCCCTGCCTGAGGCGACTTAGATTTGTATACCATAAGTAATGACAATGGTGTTGAGCTGTCAATCTATTACGGCTAGACTGTAACTTTTATATAGTACACTATAGTAGAAGCTTTTATGTGTGGCCTAGCCATTCATTACGTTGGGTGAAACAGCATAGCTAATATAGAGACATAAATGGATGACACGGCAGCTAGTTGTCCCATACAGTAATCCATTGGCTGGCATATGTTTATATAAGAGATAATTATAGCTGTAATAGTAATAGTTGTAGTCATTTATATGATGCTGTAAATTGTGTGCATGTTCTCATACATTGTTAGTCTGACTGGTTGGTAATAAATAACCTTTTTATGATGAGAACAGAGCTGTGTTAGACATTTTTGCCACTGGAAACTAAACTGAGACAAAGAAATGTGCTTCAAATGGCACTAAAGCTGTGTTCATGTTTAGATTGCTTTGGATAGCGTGGATAGCTTTGGCTTTGGATAGCTTGGATACTTTGCATATGTTTCCATGGGTTTTCATGGGTTTGGAAAGGTTTGGGTATTTTTTTGGACACCTATAACCATTCCCCTAATATTTTGCAAAAGTTGGAAATTATCTAATGATATAGACGCAAATATATTTCCAACGAGTCAAAAAAGTTTATCTGTTGAAAAATTTAGATTATCTCATGAATTACTGTATTGCACAATATTCATTTTGGGTAGATTTTTGGACACCGAGGTACACCGTTTCAAATTGCCTCATAGGATTTGAGCAGTAACACAGATCACTTTCATATTTTGTACACATGCAGACAGGAGGTTTGCAAACCAGAAAATGTAAAGTTTAACCTTATTCACATATTTCACACAGGTGTTCACTGTAAACGAGAGTGGTAGAACTTTGTTTTTCACCGGGGGTTGTGCATTCACTGCACATAATTTACATCTGAGTTATGAAAATAATTTCATTTATGGCATGATAATAAATGGTACCAGGGGGGTCTTCTTTAATTCAAGCCATAATGTTGTTTGTGTTACATTGATATCTGGAGTTATAAAGCTTTAAACAGAATGGTACGAAACAGACTAATATGGGTAAAATTAAGTCTCTGCGCAAAGGTGTTAAGCAGCATTAGAGAAGGCCATCTCTAACCTTTCCTCTTCCCACCCTATAGCATGGTTTCTTTTCCTGTCATTCATCATTCACCTATTCTTTATTCTTCTTTAACATTTAACATTTAAAATTAAATCAAAAGAGGTGTTTAAACATATCAAATAAATGTTTTGCTAGGTTTTATACGAGGGTTCTTCGTCTTTGCGTGTTAATGGCATTCTTCACACAGGGCATGATGGGAAGAGTGCATTCCTCCACTGTTCCATGGGCAGTTCTGTGTTGTTGTGCCGAGTGGGACTGGGGTGTTTTTGACAGGCTCGGGGGTGATACAGTACGGGGGCTCCGGGCTGTTTCCTCTGTTCGTTAAGGAGAGAGTAATGAGAGACGGGGACCCGGGGGCAGCCACATACCCGGGCCAAGGGGAAGGAGGCCGGCCCACGGGGGTGGTGCACTTCTGTAAAACCCAAAACCGCAGCTCAGCAGCACATGCTCGGGCCATGTCACCCGAAACAGCGCCCCCACGTGAACCTCCTCTCCTGACAGGGAGTTCCCCAACGCCCACCCCCCGCTTTTTGAAGGTCGTGCACCTAACGAGCCGTTAGCATTTTACGCAAAAAACAAACACCCCTGCGATCAAGCAGCTCGGGTTACGGGACGCGCTCTGTAACATGGAGCTCCCCGCTGGCTGGGCTGACACATCGAGGGTAGGAGGTACATCAGGGGCCAGACACCATTTCCTGATGCTCAGCCTGCTACTGGAAACCCGGCCGCCCCACTTATTTAACAAGCACCAGCCGTCTGAGGGAGGGCACGGGTAGGTCAGACATTCACACGTGTACAGACACGTACGAATTCACACACACACACACACACACGCACACACATACATGCACGCACGCACACGTGCAAACACAACACCCGCACATGTATGCACACATACACACGCATAGGCACACACGCATGCATGCACGCACACACACGCACAGACGCACACACATGCACAGACACACACACACACACACACACATACACATACACATACACAAATTAACAAAAAGTGTTGAAAGAGTCTAGCACAGACAAAAACAAATACGCTCCTGCTCAAAAGACAGACACACACGCAGAAACACACACACGCTTGCTCCGTCATACGTTCTCATGTCTTTTCCTCAGCTGAATTGTGTGAGTCCTGTTCCTGTGGTCAAGGGGAATCTCCCTCAACTTTTCAACCCTGATCCAGCTCCAGAAGCAAGGTCCTGAGAGCTTGCTTTACTGACGCACTATCTGCAGGGGTCCAGCATGATCTATCTCCCCACACAATGAGCTGGCAGCCCGCATAATTTATTCTGTTTTCTTTCACAAACAGAATGTTTCTCCTGAGCATGACGTAATGTGGATCTCCAACAAACAGCCGCTGGGATCTCTGTCGCTTGAACGATTATGTAACGCTGCGTGGGAGGGGCCTACGAAAGCAACCAGAATGTGCGAGTAAAGCTTTTGTTTTTTATGACCGCGGCATATGCTTTATCGCTTTTAGTTCTCGACCGAAAATGAACGTAAGAAGGACTGACGCCGTCTGACGGCATGTGCTGCCTGTTCGCGAAGAGAGGCACAGGTGGAGAGGGAGCTTCTTCTCCCTGCAATCGGGAGCTAGGAGTGCATCCCAAAAGAATAAAGAATAAAGTAATATATAGAATAAAGTAATAATTTTTAATATTTGGTCACATATCCTTTGCATGCCATGACTTCCTGATGTCTGTGACACAACAACATCAAATGACTCTTGATATCTTATTTTCTGGTACTCTTACAAGCAATACTATAACGTCTCTGCATTTGAATGAATCTCTATGGGAATTGGGGGGTGGGACTAGATTTAGCTGTAAATTATGCTGGAACAGTATGGAATACATGGTTGGTAAAATGGCTGTAAGTCATCAAGGGTCTGATGTATCAAACGAGCCTTCATAATACATTTTCTCATAATAAATTTACTTCAATTAAAGGTTGGATTTTTCTCATTTTTTCAGTGTGAGATTAAGCTAATTCACCAAACGGTGAATTTTTTATAACCCTTTTAACTCATCTAACCGGGGGTGCCAATACTAGTGGAGGGCACTATACATACAATGCACACACATACACACACAATGCACACAACGCAGGCACAGTCAGTCTGAGGGAGGATCACGTTCAAATTGTTATATTACTTGCTTGGGTAATCCTGTGGTGTGAAAAAGCCAATGGCTGCCTAGTTTATAAGTTCCTATATGATTTACAGCAGTGTTTCACTTTTTTTACAGTCCTGTCCAAAAGCTGTTAAAAGATGTTTCACAACATGCTGGGTATTCTGCAACGGTACGCCAAAGTAAACCCTTGCAAGTTCTGAATCTGGAGCACTAGCCCCCCCACCACCCACAAAGAGTGGAGATAACTCCAAGAGCTTCCTCATAATTTGGCCTTTTCACAGAAAACTGCTGCGCTTTTCCCTAACCGTCAAATCCAGGGTTGGCCAACAGGCTGCCAGTCTGGGTCAGTCTGTCACAAATCTACAAATCAGTAGAAAAGCCTCTGGCTCCCCTCGGGTACATCTGACATACAACCAGAGTTGAAAATCCAGGTTCAGAAAGTTAAAGTCCTTCCCAGTACTTTGTTCCAATCACCTGGATTTGCTAACAATTCTTCAGCCAGGAGGTAGGGTGGACTTTTTTTGGCTGGAATTTTACTTTCTGACCCCTGGGCTTTCCACCTCTGCAAACAACTAAGGTGGGTCAGTGATAAAGTATCAAGTATATCTATATCTAACCTCCAGCAAAGTTTAGTCAGTGGAAAGGCCTCAGGTATATCTGACTTAAAGTTAAGGTGGGTCTTTGGACATGCCTCAGGTATATCTGACCTACAGCTAAGGCAGGTTCATGAGTCTAAGTCCAAAGATATACTCTACACACAATTCCCTGTGTTCCCAGCTCTTGACTCACTACCAGAAGAAATCATTTTTGACTCGTACGCTCCAGACAAATGACCAGAGTAGCGCAGATAGTTTACTGTGGCACAGAGGACCGGCGCAAAGACAGCAATCAATGGGTGAGCCTGAGAGGGATCAGCAGGAGGGCGAAGGCCTGGAGCAAATTCTGATGCCAACCACTCCACTTCGATGAGTCACGGCAGTACATAATTGCTTTATAAGTGGATTCCACCATGCACTTTTTGAAGGAAAAATAGCTTCTGGTGGCGCACAATCAATCTTATTTTTCTCTTTTTAAGTATGTCTGCTCAATAGGAATAGTAAATGATCCAAAATGAAGTGACCTTTGGGCTTCCAGGAAGAGTGAGTGTGGAAGCCATTGAAAACAGCCGAGGCAAATGAACAGTCAAAGGGTGTGGGAGAGCTGGCAGCCACGCTCCCGAACACAGCACTCGATGTACGTAAGTAAGAATGGCACGACTGATAATAATATCTAATCTTTTTTCCTTAAATACACCAGAATTTTCCAAATCACACAACTCAAAATGGTAGCGTTTTTGTTTCCCTGTTTTTAACGATGAACTGGATAAGCTCCCAGCTATATTAAACAAAGACATATAAGCCTAATTAAAGTCCAAATGTAGGAAAACCACCTTCACCTACTTTCTGGATTGTTCCATAGAAACACGGAGCGTCTCATAGGTAAGAGGCTACTCTTTGGGCTCCGCTGGTTTGGAAATCTGTGCCTTCGTCAAAGCGTTACATCGCGGCTCTGACGGTACTGTGAATTCACTCATTTTAATAAACCAAGGCTTTGAGCGTAATCACCTTCTGTCTGTAGAGTGTGCATGTGATGGGAAAGCTAATAAAACGCTGTGTGATTACGAACATTTCCACCAATCAGCTGGTTCTCTGCACTAACCCCCCTGCTGTGTGATACTGAGACTTCTCCCATAGTGTGCAGCTTGTTGCAGGGACAAATTTCGATAGGTTAAAGGTCACAGCACTTGCTCACCTTTTTAGTCTTGACGGTGGAGTGACAGCAGTCACCGCCATCGTAGTTGCAGAATGCTCGGTTGTTGATGGAATCACAGTAATTGTCACCCATGAAAGGCTGGGGAAGACGGGGAGAAAAACCATAAATATCATAGAAACACTAATAATAATAATAATAATAATATATGCCTTTGTGCCTAAGATGCTGTTATTTACAGTACACCTGGATCTAAATCACATCATTTAAAAAGTGTGTGTGTGGCTGTAGAAGTCCTATCCCCGCATCCCCACACATACCAACACTCACAAGTCTGCATGTATGTATGCACACACGTGTACACACATGAAGGTGCACAAACAGAGGCTCGCACGCACACACACACCAAAAATCACATGCAAAATCACACACGTGCACTGTACACCCTGAATATCCCCACAGCCATCTGCACACAAAATCCAAGAACCCCCCCCACATGCTCAGATAAACGACGTAAAAGTAAATATATAGCTCATGCCTGTTGCAGTTATTTTGCCCTGGAAAAACTGAGCTGGTTCTCCAGTCGTGTGGATAGAAGAGGCCTCTTTTAATGGGGAAACTGAAGGCCTATTAAATTTATATGTGTCTCCCACGGGAGTTACTGCACATTTCCATCTTGACAAGCACGCAAAATACGGCCTGGCACACCTGCAAACCTCTACCAGCTACAACCATCCCTCAAGCCCAGCACACTTATTACCGCACACACCTCCAGAATCTGGGTCAGAACAATGCGTTCTCCAAATTCACATTTTTTTGACTTAACAACAAAGGGAGCAGCTCTTTATTCGGCTCAAAGTAGCATCGTTTCGCTGACAAAAAACTCATTTTGACCTTTTCTCTTTCCTTTTTTTTGTTTTTGTTTGGAAACAAGCTAATTTGTAAACACACAGATACGTAAAAGAGCAGAAAATTTTTCTGACTGGGAGACTCTGTGACATTTTTAGGCACCCGCAAGACAACGTAATCGCGAGACGACGTAATCGCGAGACGCGGTTAGGAGACATCCCGTGTTATGTAATATTGAGTGTGTGGAGAAGTGTAAAAGATATATTCGCCGTGGAGCAATGACGAGAAAAGCCATAAACGTGCGGTGGGAAGTCTTTATAGAGCCAAATGGGGAAGGTCCCTTTTACCACATCAATGTAACCCTTTCATTTAAGTTCCCCTAACTCTTTATCTCTTTATTGCACTTATTGCGGTGTTGCAACAGAACGGGAATGGAAATTAATGTAAGACTGTGCAGCAAACTGTAGAGAGAGAGAGAGGGAAAATCCTCAAATTTATCATATTTTCCCCTTCACCCCCTGACAATTCAGTCGTGTGAATCTTATAATTAGCTGAAGTTTCAGTTACAAGATCCAGCTAGGGGGTTATCAAGGTCTGCACAAACAAAGATTATCCCATTTCCGGAAGGTTATTTGAAGACTACAGGAGGCTTTGCTCACAGACACAATGTGGAAATGCTTTCAAACAAGTCTCCCTGTGACAAGCCAAGAGATACACGGCAAAATAACAGTCATAAAATACAACACTAAAGCAGCATAAAAGCTACCATTCTTATAGCTCCCCTCCAAGTTCGTCCCAAAGCTCGGTTCACAACGTCAGCTCACAGCTGAGTCTCAACTGTTCTTCCTGGTTGTGGACACGAAGAGCCTGGTGTCATCGTGACCCAGGAAAGCCAGGGCTCAGAGGATGTTTAACGCCTGTTTCAGAAACACTTCGGGACAGAAATTCCCATCTGGAAATATTGGAATTAGATAGGAATCAGATCAAAGGCATGCCCCCATGCCCACGCTCACAAGTTAAACTCCGCCTATGGACGAGTCTAATTCGCGGACAGAAAACTTTCGCACTTTGGCAGCACTGCTTTGCGGAAACAAGGAAGATCGCACAAGAAAGATCAAGAGGGCTCCAGGTTCTGTGAAAGGAAGCGGAAAACGAGCCCAGTGGGCCGAAAGAAAGGCAAGCCCCTGCGGTAGAGCCGATGCCAGCTTTCATCACTGAGCTGTGAGTTACGGGCCTCGTGGTGAGAGCGCGGGCAACGGCCTGTAACCCGTCCACCATTCATTGGTTTCTGTGTTTTACATTTTTACCTCAAACGTAAGAGAAAATATAGGAAAGAGTGGAAGAGAGAGAAAGAGAAACAGAGAGAGGAAGAGCTTGTGTGTGTGTTGTGTGTGAGAGAAAAAATGTGTATGTGTGTGTGTGTGTGAGAGAGAGGGAGAGAGAGAATGTGTGTGTGTTGTGTGTGAGAGAAAGAGTGTGTGTGTGTGTGTGAGAGAGAGAGAGAGAGAGAGAGAGAGAGAGAGAGAGAGAGAGAGCGAGAGAGAGAGAAAAATAGAGAGGTGCTCTGCTTCAGAACATGCCTCAGGAGTAACCAAAGATCACCAGGGACACCACAGGTGGTGAGGAAACTGATGAAGAAGACAAAAGGCTACAGAGAACCTCAGAGCTTGGTACTGTTCCTGGAGGGAAGTAACATTGCTTACTGGTGCTCACTGTGCCCATAAAGCCATAGGGGCAAGCAGGTAGCACAATAAGCTCCCTACCCTCCAAACCCATCACTAGCATTATTAGCACCCTGGGAGACTGCCTCTCTTCCAAGGAAGAGGTCAAAGGTCAGGGGCATCCGATCATTAGCATTATTAGTACACTGGGAGACTGTGTCCCATTGTTAGCATTATTAGTACACTGGAAGACTGTGTTCTATCGTTAGCATTATTAGTACACTGGAAGACTGTGTTCCATCGTTAAAATTATTACCACACTGGGAGACTGTGTTCCATCGTTAGAATTATTACCACACTGGGAGACTGCATCCCATCATTAGTATACATGTGGCATAGGAGACTCAAGGCCTGTGTAGAAGATCTATGGTCTAACAAATAGCCAATACCTTAAGACAGCAATCACCAAAAGTTTATACAGTCTAATCATCTATAGGCTATCAAAAAAAATTCTATAAGCCATTTATATAATATATACAGAGCATCTTAGCAAATCTATAATCTGTGTCCTCTGACCTAGTTAAAACATGCAGTTATGAACAGCTAAAGATCTGTTGAAAATAAAATCTCATCAGAGATACAAAACCACCTCTTTCAAGCCCTCCGTCCAGTATCCGCTCAGGACTACCGGATAGTTGGCGTCTTTGTTCTTTGCTTCTTCCTCAGCCGTGGAGTCCCAATGCAGGTCAAGCCGACCAAAATGTTGCTTATTTCGTGAATGAAAGCATTCGGCGGGAAGTTGACCAATCAACACATGAGTCATTTGCTCTGAGGAAGCCTCTGCTGTCTGGGGATCATGAGCATGAATGAGCTCACATAAGCCAAAACCACCTCTGCTCAGCTAATACGGAGGACACCAGGTCAACACAAACCCTCTCTTCCAAGGAAGAGGTCAAAGGTCAGGGGCTTGTTTTGGCAGGGCCGCGAGTGCGAGACCCACAGAACACATTTCCTTGACTGTAAAATAAGTGTTAGACATGCGGTGAGGAAGGTTGCTTGGTAGGACGGAGTATAAAGTTCTTACCTCACAGCCTTTGATGCAGTGCAGGGTCTCTGGCTGAGGGTACCACTTCAAACCCATGGTGCACACAATGCTCTGTGGGGGGAAAGACAAAAAGAGTCTTAGGGTCTGATTTACTAAGACCTTTAGCACATGCAAAACCAGTAAGATGACCAATGGTTGCACAAATCAACGTTGTGTGCTAAAGGGTCTTGCATATGCTAATGCATTTCAGGCCCTTAGATAAAACGGCAAAGGTTATGGCACAGCGCACATCACGGCTAATAGCGCACATCCTGTGGCTAAAAGCAAGGCTTTGTGAACCCCCGTAATGGGCCATGCCACCGTGTGCTCTCAATCTCTGATCAGTCTGAACGGACCAATCTAAAGACTTCTCTCCACACATAAACACAATGTTTTGTTTGAATGATTGAGGCAGTGAAATACTTTGTGTTAATTCACTTAGGGCCTCTCCCAGCATCATGGTTGTGGGTATACTGAGGCCAACTGTGATGTGACGTAAATATTCAATGGATGCAAAAGAGAAACAAAAACACAGTTGGCCTTCAACAGTGTCTTTCTGCTTCTCAGAAAAAAATAAAAATAAAAATAATGCTTATAATTCCTTAGTTTGCAGTTCATTTTGTCCCAGTAAGTCATTTTAGTTATCAGATTTGCAGTAAACGACATATGATTGAATGTGAAAATTATTGTTTGTTGGCCAGTGTTTTTACCTGCAAATGAGCCATGGTAATTCAAACACACAAACAACAAGATTAGATGGGCCTGTTGTCAAACATTCCTACATTTCTAATCCTTTCTGTGTGCCTTTTCCACTAGAGGCATGGTATATGGCACTAATTCCTTAAAGCAAGCTATCTCTTATAAAGTTTGCACCAGCATCTTTATTTTTTTATCTTCAATGAACCTGGAGGCTGTAGTCCAGAGGCTCCTGAAGTAAAAAAAAAAAAAAAAAAAAAAAAAAAAACTTGATACTGCAGCACATCTATGATGCAGCATCACTTTTTCCTCCAAAGAGAGGATGATGGTCTCCTTCCACATGCTCCTTCCCCTGAGTGTGAGGAATCGTTTGTTTCTGGGACTTCCTTTGTGTCAGTGAGTGCGATGTGTGCCTTTGGCCCATAATAGGAGAATATTTCCCACGGCCATGTTTGCTCACAGAGGACTCTGCAGGAACCCGGCTTGCTGCTGTACATCTGTTAACTTTATACTCCAATGCCTGATGGGAAATGTTGTCAGAAACACCATACCTGTTTATCTCTATATTGAGACACATGCGCACACACACACACACACAAACAAACAAACAGTTGCGTCTCTCCTTGGTGTTCACTGCAATCCATGGCCTGATTCTGCAACTGGACAGAGAACAGTTCCGCTGAAAATGTTCATGTTTTCTAAGACAAAACATGCACATCTTCTTCTCAAGTTGATAAATGCCCAGAATCAGTGCTGGATCTTGTGTACCAGGTCCAGCAGGACTTCCCCCCCTGCCTGTGACTAATGGATGTCTCGTCTCTTGTTTGGATGCTTTACAGCACTGCAAAGGGACTCCTGTGGAGAGTGTGTATTTGTGCATGTGTGTGGTGGTGATGGGGCGGGGGGGGTTGTTTTTGCTACGACAGGGATAGTAACGTGGAGGCAGAAAGTTCACATGTAATAGGGTGGAGAGGGACCACCGCTTCTGAGGGCTGTGTGTGTGTGTGTGTGTGTGTGTGTGTGTGTGTGCGTGTGTGTGTGTGTCGGGGTGGGGGGGGGGGGGGGGGGGGGGGGGTGAGGATTGCTGTCTGGGGCCGGTAGAGGGTGTTTAGAGAGGCGTAATTCCATGGCCTCTTTGGACTGCATTCGGAAACATCACATTTCCAAGAGCAGCGCCGTTTTGTGTTTCAGCTGATGGGCAGTGGCGTGAGCTCTGGCTGGGACACATGCACGCGCACGTGTGCACACACACAAACATGTTTACATAAGGGCTTGTTTAAACCTTCTGCTCTTGAGAATTGCTTGTTTTTACAGGTCCTGCTGGAGTCTTGATCTTGTTAAATGGATGTCATACAGTCGGTTTTAGGACCGTTTAGTTTTTTTCACTCGTTTTTCCAGTCCTGCAGTCACAACCCTGCCTTTTCCACCTGCAGATTTGTGTGTGTACCTAACCTCTGACAGAGAGGTGAGTCTGTGTGTGCGCATGCGTACACGGGTGAGTCTGCATTCATGTGCACGTATGACAGGCATGGCTCTCTTGCTTTTTCTAAAAGGTCCGGAACCTCGCGCTGGACCAATCGGCGCAGGGCAGCGTAATGGCAGCCACTTTTTTTAAAGTAATTTTTTTAGGGCTTTTCAGCTTTATTGGACAGTACAGTATAGAAAAACAGGAACTCATTCGACACGCGTGACGGAACGCTGCCATGCATGGAATCGCTGGCCGCTTTTCTGAGACGTGAAATGACTGAGTCAATCAGCATGGTCAAATATTGTTCACCTTTCACTTTCTGTACTGTAAAGAGTCCTTTATTTGAGCTGGACTGCACAGTGAGACAGCCATCCTCTCTGTTCTGAGTGTATGCACAGCAGTGATGTCACCACCGTGCTGTCAATGCTATAAACATTATAGTAACATGCAGTGTGTGTGTGTGTGTGTGTGTGTGTGTGTGCCTGTGTGCTTGTGTCCATGTGTGTGTGTGTATGTGTGTGTGCGTGTGAATGTGCATATGTGTGCGTGAATGTATGTGTGTGCAAGGTCAGTGCTTTTGTGACTGTGTTTATACCGGTAGTCACAGGAGAGGGACTGAGGTGTAGCGAACAGATGACTGGGGTGTACAGTACATCATTGCTCTCTCATTACCGCAACACGCTTACACCGAGCGTACACGTTTCTGCAGCCCTGCGTTTCTGTGTGTGTGTGCGTGCATGCGTGTGTAATCCTAACCCTAACCCACCTGCACAGTGCTGACGTGCCGAACATTATCACCTGCACTGAGGTACCGACAGTGCGATTTATTGGGGGCGTGCGGATGACGGCACCCTCTGAGCTGAGATGACGGCTGGGCGGTTTAGGGGGCGCAGGCCGCGCCGGGGATCAAGGACCTGGGACCATTAGGAATTCATTAACATTGGTTGACACAGACTGGCAAGGCCCAGATCTGCTGAACCAACAGTCCTATCGATTTCACCTCAGCCAACCCGAACACTGCGACCTCCCAGCCCATCATCGATCCGCCCCCCTGCCCTCCGCGGCCCCCGCCCCAGGCCGCCCCTGTCTGCCGTCTCGGATTACCCCGGGAAATATAGAATATATCTGGCTCATAATGCATGTGCGTATCCGTTTCCAGCTGCAGACGGCTGACTCGGCAGGAGCACCCAGGCTCAGCGCGTGCTCGGGGAGGACGCTCGGAAGAAATCGATTCGCCATCTGTAAAGCACCCCTGATGGGTACGTCTAAATCAGAGAGAGAGCCGCCGGCGGCTCAGAGTGGGGCGACCGGCGAAATTATGGAAACTCCGAGGGACGGCTTGTTCCTCGCAGGTTAACGACCGGGAAAGAGGAGGTCGGGGAGCTGAGAGATTACTGTAATTTTACCAGTTTTTTTTTTTCAAGGCGGGGAAGTGTCTATCTCTGCTGGTAATGAATGGCAATTGATTGTAACCTGGGCAGTCATGCGTTGGGCCGGGTGAAATGGAAAAGCAGGCTTTCATCTCCTTCTGGCTGTCAGCTTCCTCTGCTGGTTACCCGACGCTACCAGGATAAGGGCATGCGGGAGAGCGTGCAGTAAGGATGCAGTGGGGTGTGTGGTATGGCTGAGGTGTGTGAGAACTTATGACGTGTGTATAGTCAAGGTCATTCGGTGGTGAAAATGAACGCTTTGCACTTTCCAGCTTATGTCTTTACATAAAGAACATTTACACTGCTGGATAGTCGCTGAAGCGCCTTCCGTAAGAATACATTATATGCCTTCCTTAACCCTTTACGGTGTCAGATCACAAATATGTGATTATAATTTTGTTAACTGACAGTGTAGACCGACCTTGACTTTGTCCGGATTCCACCAGTGATCCTTCATGACGGACTCAGCGGTCATGTTGCCAGGCAGGATGACCACATTGTTATTTCGGTCCTTGCAGTTCAGCTCACACTCGTCACCTGCAACCAACCGATAGATCCACACTGTGATTGGCTCATCCTCAGTGTGGCATCCACACATTGTAATTCTTCATTTGAGACTGCAGGTAAACATCCCCCCACAATTTTTGATGTGTCAAGGATGTTTTAGACCTTGTAACCCCTCAATGTACACATGCACACACACAAAAACACACAAACTCACACTCACAACAACACACATATGCACATGCACACATAATACTTTTTCAAATCCTTTGTGCCAATCAGCACAAGCTCTGTCTTGTGGTGCTGCACGGAATTTACGGTGTAAAATACACCGTTTGGAATTTAGAGTGTGAAATATACTTTGTTGAATTTAGGGTGTGAAATATACCATGGGGAATTTGTGGTGTGGAAAATACAGTGTGAAATTTAGGATGTGAAATATACAGTGTGGAACTTAGGATGTGAAATGTACTGTGTGGAATTTAGGGTGTGAAATATACTGTGAGGAATTTAGAATGTGAAATATACTGTGTGGAATTTAGGGTGTGGAATATACTGTGTGGGTTGTGAGGGGAAGCAAAAAAAATTTTTAAAAGGGTGGCGCGGGTACAGACCGATCCCATGTCCGCGCCTGCAGTTGAGCCGCATACTGGGGCTGATGTTCTGAGGGAGGGCGCACTGTCCCTTCAGCTGGGGGCACACTTTGAATGACCCCGTCCAGTTCCCGTCCTTCCTGCAGCGGATCACGTTGGTGGTGGGACCCTGGAAGGGACAGACATCACCGCACCCGGTCACGGTCGCTACCAGGGAGCTCGCCGTACACCGCCGGCCCGTTAGAGCCGGGAGTGGCCCCGTGGATGGAGCATTTTAATGCGGTCAATGAGGGCCGATGGTGCAGTCAGTCACAAAGCTCTCTGCTTGCTCTCTCTCTTTCAAAGGTCAAGGGTTCAAGCTACTAATGGAGCAGTGGAAGACATTGGAATAGGCAGAAAAGATGCACACGTATGCACTAAACACAAAAACATGGGGAACGGGCCAGCTTTTTTTAAAGGCAACTCAAACCCTGTGCAATCCTTTTCCTGCCCATGAAACCTTTCTGAACCCTTGAGTCATTGAAGAAAAGAACAGTCTTCTTGTTCTCTCACTGAGGTGAGTTCCTCTCTCTCTCTGTCTCTCTCTCTCTCTGCTTGCTTTCCTTCCTTCCTTCATTGCGCTGGATAGTTTCCTTGAATCTGATCTAATATCATTGATTTCACAGACGCTGTTGTTGGTGAAGCACCTGCTGTGGTGAAAGACTTGTCATGATTACAAGTGAACAATGAAAAACATCTCTTATATTTCACATATGACCCATGAATATTTACTGAAGGACTCAAGGACGTTTAAGGTTACATCAGTTATCTGACTGGGATTTGAACATGCAACCTTTTGGTTTTCAAGCACATTCTGCCACACTGCCACCTACAGGAGAATCTGGAAACCAGGTGCAAGGCTTAAAAATGCTGGGCTTGTTTCAGCAGTTAACCATTGTGTTGGCCTCTGGTTAAAAAATACCCTTTTCTGAGTTGATCAGGAATGAAAACCCCCTAAATTAGAATTTTGTATATTCTTTATGCTTGAAATTTGATGGTTTTGCTTGGAGTGACCAAAAAAAGTTTTTATTTTAAAAAATAATAAAATAAAATAAATAAATAAATATATATATATTTATAAAAGGGTACAAAAATTATTGTGGGTCTTTTTTTGGCCCTGCATTTGTGAAATCAGAATGCATAACCAATACAAGTTACACATGTATAGGGCTTTTCACACTGCACTTTACCCTGGGTTAAATGCATTCTAGAATCGTTTTAACCCTAGGTTAAAGATAACCCTGGGTTAACTATGTACAGTGTGAAAAGCATATATACAATCATTATTGAATTATTACTGTAAAGTAAGAAAACATGGTTATTCATCGATTTGTTGATTCATTAAATTCAATGAAGAGGCTTCATAATATGTGGATGGAGAGGGCAGATCATTACTAATAGACTACTTCCATCCGCTCTCTTCAACATCAACAAAAACACAAAATACCATCACACTGACAAATGGAACAAAAAAAACCACACAGAAACCATGACGGTGAGATAAAGAAGAATGACAGAAATAAATAAAGAAGGCGGAACGGACACAAATGAGATAGGGAAAGCGAGAGGAAGAGAGGAGAGAGAGAGAATTGTGCCAAGAAAGCACGGAATGTAAAAAAGCGGAATGAATGAAACGAGGAAAGGTCAAAGATAGAAAGAGCGACAGACCTGTTTGCATGGAGTGCGCAGTCTCACCGTGTGGTTGGCACTGTTGCAGTTGATCCAGCAGTCGCTGTTGAACTTGAAGCCGTTGGTGCACTGGTACATGCCGTGGAAGATGGGGGGCGGGCGTTCGCAGGTCACGGGCTCGCACGCCCCCTCCTGCCAGCTCCCCTCCTCCGTGCACTGCCTCTTGAACGCCCGTCTGACGGAAACACAACAAGAGAGGGCCGCTTGTGATGCAAACGTGACAAGGTGGGAGAAATGTAATTCATCAATGCAGTCAAGGATGGAGGCTGAGACCAGCTGTGTCACCGTTCTCTATCCATGCCAAATCCCTGAACTGGTTAATTCCAAATCTGGCCACCTAGTTCCATCTGATTGGCTGCACAAACCCTAGCATTCCCTATTCATTGGGTTTTCCCAGGTCATTAACCCTATGAAATGTAGGTTTTTTGGAATGTGTTTTTTTTTTTTTTTTTACAGTTAAGAACATTCTAATAACATAATTGTGCTCTTACACTTTAAAGGGTTACATAAAGACAAGTGAATAAATTAAACAAAAAATAAATAGAATTTTTTTTTATTTTAAATTTTATAAATGTTTTTCCCCTTTTTCTCCCAATTTGGTAAGCAATTGAACCCTATGCTATGCAATTCCCCCCGTGTAACAACCACGAGAGAATCGCCGTGACACAACCCCGTCAGCCGGTAGTAACCCCTCTTCAGGGCGCGGCGACTTATGCTCCTGACTGTGATTCCAGCTCGCCCAGTAATTTATATTGTACCTAAATTTTTTATAAGTTGATGAATGACAGCTGAATACTGTCCCCGTCTCCCAACATCCTCTAGTGGTGTCATTTACTGTTAAACCAGCATAGGTACTGTATTTTCAGCTAATTAACTCATTTGGCCAGTGTAATTGTTGACAATGAAAACCTGCATATGCAACGGCCCTGCAGTAATGGAATTGGCCAGCCAAGACGCAAACAAATCGGATGTTTCCCTGCGGTTGAAGGCATTACGGGCACGGTGGCGTCTCACCTCTTGGGCTTGTCGGTGTTGGGCACGTGGTAGCCGGGCTTGCACTTGTACTTGCAGAAGGAGCCAACCTTGAGGCCAGTGGCGTTGCAGCGCTTGGTCTGGAGCACGGCGTTGGATACAGGAGGGGGGGCGGGGCAGCGCAGCTCGCAGAGCGCCGCGGGGAAAGACCACATCCTGTCCTCCATGCAGGTCAGAGTGTTATTGGAACCTGGAGAGAGAGAGCGAGAAAGAGGGAGAACCACTGCATAAAAAAAAGAGTTTCCGGAAGATATCCGCTCTGTTAAAATTTGCTGTGTGTCGGTCGTGAGCGGTATATGTCAACACGTATAAAGCTCTGCACACTCCCGGGGACTTCTGGGCTAGGACATTCCCGATTATGAGAAGTGGACAGCCATGTCTGGTCATTTATGGCAGGCTTCTTGCCAAGAAAACCTCAGTGCGAGAGATTATGTTTGTTTCCGATGGCAGACACGCATCCGCAAATGATATAGTCCGTTTTCGGATGTTGTCCACCCCGTAAACACAGCTATTGAAGCAGTGAAAGAAAGGGAGAGATGGAGATGACGGCAGAAAGATGGGAGGGGAGGCAGGGAGTGAGTTGCCCTAATTGCCCTAACCACTCGAAGGCGTGAAAAGG
Organism: Ilyophis sp. 1 JC-2022; assembly: GCA_022702515.1. Lineage (NCBI taxonomy): Eukaryota > Metazoa > Chordata > Actinopteri > Anguilliformes > Synaphobranchidae > Ilyophis > Ilyophis sp. 1 JC-2022. The sequence continues at coordinate 30,332,653 of CM040404.1, forward strand.
AAATAGGTTCCGTAATTCTAAGTTGAGCCTGTAGAAAAACTGTCCCCTCCGCTGTCTGACAGTCATGCATTATTTATACGGTTCATTTCAGGCCTTCTCACTTTTTTAAACGTTTTATTACCTTTTTTAATCTTAATTTAGAATCGCGGTTTGTGCCCTCTGGTCACTGCTGTATCACCTGTACCCGCTTCCAAAGGCTGATGCAATTCAAAAACATGAAGCCCTTTGACGCCCTAAAAGCAAGTGCCAACTGGAGGCGCGCAGAGGCGGCAGTGTAGCATAATGTTTAGGGAACTGGCCTACAGGTTGCGGGTTCGATTTCCAGGTATAACACTGCTGTTGTTGAGCAAGATAGTTAATGTGCATTGCTTCAGTATATATCCAGCTGTATAAATGCAAAAGCTGCATAAGTTGCTCTGGGAGGCGTATCTCTCTGTGAAGAGAAGATGTGTTCACTTTGCACCCAGCTACCTTTGGAGGGATGAGGGCAATTGTCGCATAGCCAGTTAATGACACTACCAGGCCTGAAGCTTGTGGTGAGTGACCTAGAGGCCCTGTGCCAGGCGTTTCACAGATATCAGAGATATCAAACGGAGATATCAACTTCAAACAGGTGTCAACCTCCATCAAGTGAACACATTCAACCTGTATAGTGATTTACTGTATATAAAGGTAACACAATGTTTTTTCTATTTTTCATATGATCATCACTGTGAGTATCGACATGTCGCAGCAGCGTAGCAGTTTCGGTAATTATTGTGAACTAAAAAAGGGTCAGGCTAATGGGAAATGCCTTGATAAAGGGCAGGTAGCTCTCACCGACAAGCTGAGCTGGCTCTTTGCACTGAAAGGTACATTTCTTGCCGTACGTGGTTCCCTCTGGGAAGTGGAAGAGGGCGGGGTGGACGTGGTACTTGTCCGGTCGACCGCAGTCCACCGGCTCACACGTCACCTGCTTGTTCCACTTGCCGTCCGTGCAGGTGATGGTCACCATGGTGTCTGACTGCAGGAGGGTACAGAAGCAAAAGCATTCACCAAATACCTTTCAATACTTCCTTGTGTCAAAGTTTATTCTGGTTATATTCTACCAAAATAAAAGTTATCTTTTTTTTCTTAAGATGAACAGCAAAAACATGCACCTTAAAAGATCAGGGTTAAAATGCCACTGACAAGTATTGTGTCTTAGAATAAATTTTAAAGTATTAATTCAAACAAAAACCAAGGGTAAAAAAAGGCAAAATAATTGTGTCAATATTCCTGGCTTGGCAGTTGAGTTAAAGAGATTGTGAAGTGATTGCTATTCTTGCCAAAACGGTCATTCCTCATTTTCATTATATGTATTATAATTTCCTGCTTTATTAAATTTCTCCAGAGACAAACACCAGCCATCCACTTTCCTGGCATTCTCAATGGCATTTCACATAAGTGACTCCTCAAACAATTGGCTACAGACAATGAAAAAGATGGCTACTATTAGCACAAAACTACTCCACTGATTACAGTGAAATAACAAGCAATGCTGTGGCAACGTGCATAAACATTTACTCGTCCACACGCAGTATGCAAAAAGCCATTACCTGAGAACACAGGCAACAAAATATAATACATTCGGCACATGTACAAAAATTTAAAAAAAAAAAAATATGAAGGCAGGAGACCGAAAAAAGAAAAGAAAAATGCATCAAAAAAAGTTTCCCTCCCAAAAATACACATTCCTTAAAGTGAAAAAAAAGCTAAAAACATTTTTTCTCCCAATCATAAAATAGACATTTTATGTCATCGATTGATAGCTGCCCTGTGTGTGTGTGTGTGTGGGGGAGTGGGGGGGGTGCGGTGAGCTTTCGCTAGCCCTGGCCAAGGATCGCTGCTGTGTTTGGGCTCTCCTCGAGTGGTGCCATTGTCTGCCCTCGCGAGGTGTAAACACACACAAAACAGAAACACGGCCCCATGCCCCAAGCCACAGCCTCAGAATTCCTGAAGCTGGCTCGCACGTGGGCCCTCCGGGACGGAGCCGGAACATGCTGGGACAGGTGACGGTGAGCCACAATCCGCCGTCCCCCATAAGCACTGTAGCCAACCAGCGGTCCTGGAATTACACCCCAACTACACCTACAGCAAATACATTATATGCCTTAAAGCAGTGGTCCCAAACCCTGTTCCTAGAGATCTACCGTCCTGTAGGTTTTCATTTCAACCCTAATTTGGCACACCTGATTCTACAAATTAGCAGCTCAACAAGATCTTTAGCTGTTGAATGAGGTGTTCTTTGTTAGGGTTGGTGTGAAAAATCTACAGGATAGTAGATCTCCAGGAACATGGTTGGGAACCACTGATTTAAAGCTTAAACACCAGTTGGGGTTGCCTGATTTACAAATGGGGTTGTGAGAGAAACTCCGAATGTCACTGTTACAATTTAACCAACAGGAGCATGTATACCTGAATAACCCATGCTTGAATGTAACTGGATATAATTGCGGAAATTATTTACACACCTCCTGACTTTGAAAAGCTGTGTGAGGACATCCAAGCCCACCCATGCCATTCGTATTTTTATACACACATAGGGCCTGATTTCCTAAGACCTTCAGCATGTTCAAAACCTTGTAGCACACGCAACACTAATAACACAACCAAATGATTGGTGCAAAACAAATACCATGACCAATCATTGGTGTGCTGAAACATTTTGCACATGAAAAAGGTCTTAGTAAATCAGGTCCATAATGTTTGGCAATTTACTTGGCCACAAATGTAAGATAGATTATAGTACATGTATACAAATTGTAAAGAAGATAAATAGTCACAGTTGTATCATTACTTTTGAAATGGTTGGGGTATAACTTTTTTTTATCATGCCAAGAAAAATTTGTGAACCCACGTTATAAACGCCATGCCGTTGGGGACTGGGGCACTGCACAGCTTGTGGGGGGAACAAGTCGAGCCAGCACAGCCGAAAAGCCAATTACTGGTCTGGTGCAAGAGTTTCTAGGTTTTTTTTTGTTGCACTCCTCAGGTCATTTAGCTCATTGGGACTCATGCGAAGCACAAGGGGCTGCACAGCCCTCAGAATCAGAGTGCCCCTATAAAGTGTATATATTCGTTTTTTTAAACGGCTGAAGGGGGCGGCACGGTGCAGTGGATGGCACTGTCACCTCACAATGCTTTATATGTTCTCCCCGTGTCCATGTGGATTTCCTCCGGGTACTCCGGTGTCCTCCCACAGTCCAAAGACATGCAGGTTAGGCTAATTGGAGACTCTAAATTTCCCGTAGGTATGAGTGTGTGAGCGAATGGTGTGTGTGCCCTGTGATGGATTGGCGACCTGTCCAGAGGGTATTCCTGCCCCTCGCCTAATGCATGCTGGGATAAGCACCTGTATGAGCCCAATAAAATAGAGTGGATGTGAAGAATAAGTCATTCAAAATAACCCTCTTCTCATCTCTGTCTCAGGTCATCCACTGCAAAAGAAAGGTCTGACTGCAAAGAAGCATTCAGTTAAAGCTAACGGCTTGTCACATTGAGGCATCTCTCTGCTTTTCGGCTTCAGGTGCGGTTTCAGAACCGGGTTTTGCCATATCCCGCGGCACAGCTTGCGCAGAGAGGCCAGGGAGCTCAGTCCGGGAGACGTTCAGGCCCCCCACATCCTTTCAGACGCACATCCAGAGAAGGGGTGACTTAAGATCACGCTCTTAGAACAGAACGGGTTCACGGCACCACGTCTCTCTCTTTTTACCAGCTCTGTAAAAGTACCTGCTTCCAGTCGCGCCAGCTGTGACCAAAAGGTTTACACGCAAAGTAAAACAGCACTTTGATATTTCACACCTTACGAGGAAGACCGTTAAAAAGAAGACGGTCCTGTCGGGTTGAAGGTCACGACCTCCACGTACGTGTAAGCTAGTCCCGTGGATCTTTCTTGCCTTACATATACGGCTGTGGTAGGGGGGCGTGGTTTTAGTCGCGGCCGGCAAGAGAGAAAGTGAACTTGGGTGGTTTATGGAACCGGCACAGCTGTCGGCAATCAGGCAATTGGTGACGATTGATTGTTTTATTGTTTGTATCAATTAACCAATTGCCTTGATTGTTCAACAGTGAGTCTGAGAACCTTTAAAAGGAGCCTTCTGGGGGTTCGAGGGAGAAGCGGAGAACTGTGTGTTTTATGTATTTGTTTGTGACCGAGTGAGAAAAGAAAGGGTAAGTGAAATAAAAACCGGTTCTCTTTATACAAAGCCTGATTTCTTGTCTCTGCACCTGAGCACTACGGCTCACTTCGCCACAACGACGTACTTGCGAATGGAAAGACGTGGCCATCGGGACACGGACACACTTTTGGAACGTGCACTAAAAGCAGTTATGGTGGTAGCGACTTCATAAAGACTGCTTAGCACAGAAACTAGGCTGAAAAAGATGCCAAACGGAGAGCAAACCGTTGCCAGAGCTGCGCCTGCGGGTGAGATGGCCAGGGGAAGTGCGTTTAAAGACAATCACAGAAAAACAAAGATGCCTAACACAGCCAGATAAAAATTTGCATCGTCGAAGCGTGACCCCCTTTGCACTCTCTGCTTTTGGTCTCTGTTTGTGAGATTTTCATTGAGGAGTCAAGACAGCTTTGTGGCTCTTTTCTTGAGGTGGGGGGGGTGGGGGGCTGTTTCCAGGAGTGAGCCCCTCCCGCTGGCGCGAGACAGATGCTGTGTTGCTGCCCAGAGGCCTTGTATGAGGAGGAGAGAGCGAGCTTTGCCTTCTCTGTGGGCCCCTGGCAGACCCGGTGCGGGGCAATTCAATGCATATCTAATGTACTGTACCATCCCAGTACCATGTACCAACAAGAGTTTGAGCAAAACAGCAGGAAACAGAATATAAAACCCAATCCAGACACAGATGCAAGATGTTTCCTTTCTTGTTCCCCCCCCCCTCTCTCTCTTTCTCCCCTCTCTTCTCATCTCTCTATCCCTCTGTCTATCTCTATCTGTATTTGCAATGGGAGCTTTTATTGGAAACAGCTCCTTTTCGGGTCACCGTGAACCCGAGTTATGACTGAAAATTGGAATGGAAGACCACACAAGGGACTGCACTCTGTGCCTGCTCGTGTGCGTTTCGGTCGCAAACATTTCAGAGATTATGTAAGGTTCTCAGTTAGCCAGACCTGCAAGCTTTTCTGTGGAGAAGAATTGCTCTAGGTGAAAAACTACTGCAAACAGTCGCTACAAAACCATACGTTACAGTCAATGGAATATCAGTTATAGATTCAAAGTAGTTGTCGAGCCCATAGCTGCACTTGACTCCCTTGCACAGGGAATCTTAAAAACAGACACATCCAAACTGACTGGCCAAATATCTGAAAAGCGGCGAAGGATCTGGTGCCAGGCAGTTACAGAACGGCTGATTCTGACCTGATATTTAAATCGCTGACATTCCACAGTGTTCTGGTTCCACCACTGCATTGAGAAAATCAAAGCGGTCGTGCCTGGTTTGTGCATCATGCAGGTGATATGGGGCCAGAACTTTGAACACGGGTCAGGTGACTTTCAAGTCATGCCAGTGAAATCATCAAGAGGAACCCTGAGGGGAGTTGGAGATATCCTGATATGACTCACAAGCCATTTCCCCTTCCTGTGCTAGCCGCGCATAAACCTCTCAGTCACTTAGGACACTTTACTCCTCAATAATGAAATGAAATGAGCAAAAACACACATGAGTTTAAAACCTGCTTTACCTGCAGGGTACCTTAGAAAGGTGATCATGACCCCATGGAAGACTGGTAGTCTGTTGTGGAAAGGAATGGTGTGGGTCCAGTGTTCTGATGTGGTTAAGAATGGTTAGGGTTTGCATTCTATGGTGGTTAACGATGGTTTGTTCTTTGATGGTTATTGATTCTTTGGAGTATGGAGGATAGTTTGGGCAAAGTGTATTTAAGGACGGTTTGGGTATGGTCTAAGTTACGGCATTGTTAAGGATGGTTTGGGTCCGGTCAAAGTCGCAGCGTTGTAAAGGATGGTTTGGATCAGGCGCGTGTAAGAATAGTTTGGGTCTGGTGTTCTGCTGTGGTTCAGAAAGGTTCTGGCCTCGTGTCACAGTGCAGCTAAGGACAGATCTGCATCTGTGTCCTTGATGTAAAAGACCGGTGAATCAACCTATTCACCCTGGGAACTCCGTCTGAATCCAATCTTCTCCCCGCCGACCGCTCCTCACTTTTCCCACTGTCCGCGCCAGCCGTCCGCCAGCTTCAGCCTCTCGAGTCATTGGAAAACCGCGCATATTTATAGCCTGAGGAGTGCCTGCGCTACGTGCCGAAGGCACAGGCCACCCGGCCACGCCCGGCAAAGTCCCCTCGCACCAGCCGGTGACACCGGGAGCGGCGGGATTATTCCTGGTCTGGGCTAACGAGTGCTCCGCATGCTTTCTGCTCCTCGGTGACCACGGGTCAGTCTGAGGACAACCGCAGACTTGTGTCGACAGCTTCATGCATTTCACAGATTTCAATTTTCCCAAAGTGCGGCGAGCGAGGAAGAAGGGGGTGCAATAATTATCACTACAGACTTTTGCCGCATCTAGATGAGCTTTTATAGGCTTGACAGCTGCACTGTTGAGCAGCAGTTACGGATATGACACTGTAGTGCCTTACCAGCCTATGGTCATCTGTATCACTGCAATTAGCGGCACGCTGCTCTGCAATTCCGGTGCCCCACCTACAGAGGGCGCTCACTGGAAACTTTTCTGCTGCAGCGAGAGAGAGAGAGAGGCGAGGGCAGGGGCAGCTCTTGCACCCCTATCATTCTTTCTCTACCTCTCTCCACTCCATCCCTCTCTGCGCCCATTCTACTTAAATTTTTTTTCTTTTCAATCCTCTTCCTTTCTTTTCACATTCATCATCTCCACTCTAGCCAGTGTGCTGGCCCACCTTTGCTCCCTCTCCCTCTTCGCGCCCCTCGCTCTTTCTTTCCAGCTGTGGGGGAGACGTGGGGAACGATGCGATCCACCCCCTCCCCCAGAGCAGAGCCCTCTGTGTCACGGAGGAAGTGTTTGTTTGCCGCGGACACTGTCGCCCAGGAGACTCCCGCTGAAACACAATGTTCAGGACACCGCTTTATTTTTAATGCATCTCCGAGGGGTTCTATTCTCACCATCGAGGGAAAGGAGAAAGCCTTTATCCCGCCACGAGAGAGAACGTGTGACAGCGAGAAAGAGAGGTAGCAGGAGTGACAGAGATATATAAAGAAGAAACAAGGGTGTTCATATTTTCTGTAGAGCCCAGACTGTTGGCACCCTGATATACTGTTACCATAAGAATTGTACAGATTAATGGCTTTGGTTTCAAGATAAAAAAATACAGTCCTTGCAAACTACTAATGGATAGAATGATTTTTTTTTAATTGCAAGAAACCAAAAATGATTTCCATGAAGACACAGAAAGGTCTGTTTTTGAAAAACATTGCGACTGTCATATTTCTCCAACATTACCTCATTGCCAACCCTAATCCCCCCAGTAAAGCTGCCCTAGCAACAGTCTCGTAGCCTACTAAGCGGCATAAGCACATCTTACGCTAAAGCGTGCATCTCCGACAAGACAACAGCAGCTACATCAACAACAATAACAAAAACAATACCAGCCACAAGAACAAAAACAACAACAGCAGCAGCCACCCTCATGCCAAAAACACGACAAAGGAATCCAACATGCAGGCCAAACAGCAGAGTAAGAGGCCTTGTGGTCCTTGTGGTCTCCGGAACTACGGCTTGTGGTCTTAACAGGGTCCTGCAGAGAACACCACTGTTATCCACAAGCTACCGGAAGCACAATAACCATCATTAAATCTGAATTTAAAAAATAAATAAAAATAATAATAATAATAATAATAATGTATCTGTTCCAATTGTTGTTATTGAGTTGTTGTTATGATTACTGTTGTCACCGTTCAATATTATATTACCTTGTACATGGGTGTAACAGCAGTGTCCTATCTGGGATTCAAAGACACACAACCTTTGCATGGAAGAACAGATTAGCCTTTGCACAAGTGTTTGTGTGTGTGTGTGTGTGTGTGTGTGTGTGTGTGTGTGTGTGTGTGTGTGTGTGTGTGTGTGTGTGTGTGTGTGCATGCGTGTGCGTGAGGAGTTTCCTTCTTTTAAAAATGTACAGCTGCTGGATCCTTCTCCACTGAGTATTTAAGTACCACTGGCTACTGAGCCTAATTCAACACAGACGCCCATCAGATTCTCCCTGATCCCCTTCAACGTGCCTCCCTGTACTACAGCACACAGCCACACACTGCAGTTCACACACAGCCACACACAGCACCTCACACACAGCCACTAATACAGCACCTCACACACAGTCACTAATACAGCACCTCACACACAGCCACACACAGCACCTCACACACAGCCACTAATACAGCACCTCACACACAGTCACTAATACAGCACCTCACACACAGCCACACACAGCACCTCACACACAGCCACACACTGCAGCTCACACACAGCCACACACAGCAGCTCACACACAGCCACACTCAGCAGCTCACAAACAGCAACTAATACAGACAAATACAGAACCTCACATACAGCCAAATACAGTACCTCACACACAGCCACTAATACACCACTTCACACACAGCCACTAATACAGCACCTCACACACACAGCCACTAATACAGACAAAATACAGACAAATACAGCACCTCACACACACAGCCACACACAGCACCTCACACACAGCCAAGAATACAGCACCTCACAAACAGCACCTCACACACACAGCCACTAATATAGCCAAATACAGTACCTCACACACAGCCACTAATACAGCACCTCACACAGAGCCACTAATACAGCCAAATACGGAACCTCACCCACAGCCACTAATACAGCACCTCACACAGTCACTAATACAGCCAAATACAGTACCTCACTCACAGCCACTAATACAGCACCTCACACACAGCCACAAATACAGCACATCACACACAGCCACTAATACAGCTAAATACGGAACCTCACACACAGCAACTAATACAGCACTTCACACACAGCCACTAATACAGCCAAATACGGAACCTCACACACAGCCACTAATATAGCACCTCACACACAGCCACTAATACAGCCAAATACGGAACCACACATACAGCCACTAATACAGCCAAATACAGTACCTCACACACAGCCACTAATACAGCACCTCACACACACAGCCACTAATACAGCACCTCACACACAGCCACAAATACAGCACCTCACACACAGTCACTAATACAGCAGCTCACACACAGTCACTAATACAGCCAAATACAGTACCTCACACACAGCCACTAATACAGCCAAATACAGTACCTCACACACAGCCACTAATACAGCACCTCACACACAGCCACTAATACAGACAAATACAGCACCTCACACACACAGCCACTGATACAGCACCTCACACACAGCAACTAATACAGCACCTCACACACAGCCACTAATACGGCACCTCACACACAGCCACTAATACAGCACCTCACACACAGTCACTAATACAGCCAAATACAGTACCTCACACACAGCCACTAATACAGCCAAATACAGTACCTCACACACAGCCACTAATACAGCACCTCACACACAGCCACTAATACAGACAAATACAGCACCTCACACACACAGCCACTAATACAGCACCACACACACAGCCACTAATACAGCACCTCACACACAGCCACTAATACGGCACCTCACACACAGTCACTAATACAGCCAAATACAGTACCTCACACACAGCCACTAATACAGCCAAATACAGTACCTCACACACAGCCACTAATACAGCACCTCACACACAGTCACTAATACAGCCAAATACAACACCTCACACACAGCCACTAAAACAGCACCTCACACACAACCACTAATACAGCACCTCACACACACAGCCACTAAAACAGCACCTCACAGACAGCCACTAATACAGCACCTCACACACAGCCACTAATACAGCACCTCACACACAGTCACTAATACAGCCAAATACAGTACCTCACACACAGCCACTAATACAGCCAAATACAGTACCTCACACACAGCCACTAATACAGCACCTCACACACAGCCACTAATACAGACAAATACAGCACCTCACACACACAGCCACTGATACAGCACCTCACACACAGCAACTAATACAGCACCTCACACACAGCCACTAATACAGCACCACACACAGCCACTAATACAGCACCTCACACACAGCCACTAATACAGCACCTCACACACATGGCCACTAATACAGACAAATACAGCACCTCACACACACAGCCACTAATACAGCACCTCACACACAGACACAAATACAGCACCTCACACACAGCCATTAATACATAACTTCACACACAGCCACTAATACAGGACCTCACACACAGCCACTAATACAGCACCTCACACACAGCACCTCACACACACGGCCACTAATACAGCCAAATACAACACCTCACACACAGCCACTAAAACAGCACCTCACACACAACCACTAATACAGCACCTCACACACACAGCCACTAAAACAGCACCTCACAGACAGCCACTAATACAGCACCTCACACACAGCCACTAATACAGCACCTCACACACAGTCACTAATACAGCCAAATACAGTACCTCACACACAGCCACTAATACAGCCAAATACAGTACCTCACACACAGCCACTAATACAGCACCTCACACACAGCCACTAATACAGACAAATACAGCACCTCACACACACAGCCACTGATACAGCACCTCACACACAGCAACTAATACAGCACCTCACACACAGCCACTAATACAGCACCACACACACAGCCACTAATACAGCACCTCACACACAGCCACTAATACAACACCTTACACACAGCCACTAATACAGCACCTCACACACATGGCCACTAATACAGACAAATACAGCACCTCACACACACAGCCACTAATACAGCACCTCACACACAGACACAAATACAGCACCTCACACACAGCCATTAATACATAACTTCACACACAGCCACTAATACAGGACCTCACACACAGCCACTAATACAGTACCTCACACACAGCACCTCACACACACGGCCACTAATACAGATAAATACAGGACCTCACACACATCCACTAATACAGCAGCTCACACACAGCCACTAATACAGCACCTCACACACAGTACCTCACACACACGGCCACTAATACAGACAAATACAGGACCTCACACACATCCACTAATACAGCAGCTCACACACAGCAACTAATACAGCACCTCACACACAGCCACTAATACAGCACCACACACACAGCCACTAATACAGCACCTCACACACAGCCACTAATACAACACCTTACACACAGCCACTAATACAGCACCTCACACACAGCACCTCACACACATGGCCACTAATACAGACAAATACAGCACCTCACACACACAGCCACTAATACAGCACCTCACACACAGACACAAATACAGCACCTCACACACAGCCATTAATACATAACTTCACACACAGCCACTAATACAGGACCTCACACACAGCCACTAATACAGTACCTCACACACACGGCCACTAATACAGATAAATACAGGACCTCACACACATCCACTAATACAGCAGCTCACACACAGCCACTAATACAGCACCTCACACACAGTACCTCACACACACGGCCACTAATACAGACAAATACAGGACCTCACACACATCCACTAATACAGCAGCTCACACACAGCCACTAATACAGCACCTCACACACAGTACCTCACACACACGGCCACTAATACAGACAAATACAGGACCTCACACACATCCACTAATACAGCAGCTCACACACAGCCACTAATACAGCACCTCACACACAGCCACTAATACAGCACCTCACACACAGCACCTCACACACTAAAACAGCACCTCACACACAGCCACTAATACAGCACCTCACACACAGACACAAATACAGCACCTCACACACAGCCATTAATACATAACTTCACACACAGCCACTAATACAGGACCTCACACACAGCCACTAATACAGTACCTCACACACAGCACCTCACACACAGCCACTAATACAGCAGCTCACACACAGCCACTAATACAGCACCTCACACACAGTACCTCACACACACGGCCACTAATACAGACAAATACAGGACCTCACACACATCCACTAATACAGCAGCTCACACACAGCCACTAATACAGCACCTCACACATAGCCACTAATACAGCACCTCACACACAGCCACTAATACAGTACCTCACACACAGCCATTAATACAGCACCACACACACAGCCACTAATACAGCACCTCACACACAGCCACTAATACAGCACCTCACACACAGCCACTAATACAGCACCTCACACACAGACACAAATACAGCACCTCACACACAGCCATTAATACATAACTTCACACACAGCCACTAATACAGGACCTCACACACAGCCACTAATACAGCACCTCACACACAGCACCTCACACACATGGCCACTAATACAGACAAATACAGCACCTCACACACACAGCCACTAATACAGCAACTCACACACAGACACAAATACAGCACCTCACACACAGTACCTCACACACAGCCATTAATAAATACATAACTTCACACACAGCCACTAATACAGGACCTCACACACAGCCACTAATACAGTACCTCACAAATCCACTAATACAGCACCTCACACACACGGCCACTAATACAGTACCTCACACAATAAATACAGGACCTCACACACATCCACTAATACAGCAGCTCACACACAGCCACTAATACAGCACCTCACACACAGTACCTCACACACACGGCCACTAATACAGACAAATACAGGACCTCACACACATCCACTAATACAGCAGCTCACACACAGCCACTAATACAGCACCTCACAAATAGCCACTAATACAGCACCTCACACACAGCCACTAATACAGTACCTCACACACAGCCATTAATACAGCACCACACACACAGCCACTAATACAGCACCTCACACACAGCCACTAATACAGCACCTCACACACAGCCACTAATACAGCACCTCACACACAGCACCTCACACACACGGCCACTAATACAGACAAATACAGGACCTCACACACATCCACTAATACAGCAGCTCACACACAGCCACTAATACAGCACCTCACACACAGCACCTCACACACACGGCCACTAATACAGACAAATACAGAACTTCACACACAGCCACTAATACAGGACCTCACACACAGCCACTAATACAGCACCTCACACACAGTACCTCACACACATGGCCACTAATTCAGACAAATACAGGACCTCACACACATCCACTAATACAGCAGCTCACACACAGCCACTAATACAGCAGATCACAAATAGCCACTAATACAGCACCTCACACACAGCCACTAATACAGTACCTCACACACAGCCATTAATACAGCACCACACACACAGCCACTAATACAGCACCTCACACACAGCCACTAATACAGCACCTCACAAATAGCCACTAATACAGCACCTCACACACAGCCACTAATACAACCAAATACAGCACCTCACACACAGTCACTAATACAGCCAAATACAGAACCGCAAACAGAACCAGAAATACAGCCCCACACAGAAGCATAGACGTGCAGCCAAAAATAACCACACATACAGTAGAACCTCATACACCACCACAAATACATCCACACACAGAATCTTCACAACCACATCCACCTGCCAGCCATACAGACTTCTGCTAAAAACAAGCATCTCTCTCGCACGCTGGTTAAAATGTGGATAAATGGTCACATTAATATACACATAAATAAGCAAGGGAACAGATTGTTTCTGAAGATATGATAATGCCAGGCTGCTTTCCAGGAGCCACTTTGTTTCTGGTGAAGCAAGAATATAATCGTACAATGCAGCAAGACAGGATTGTGCTTTGCTATGCATTTCTCTCTCTCTCTCTCTCTCTTTCTCACACAGGAAAAAGGGGGGGGGGGGGGGCTTGGTTTTATTTAACAATAGTTAAATAAAGACCTTTTAAATCTCTCTCTCTCTCTTTCACTCTCTCTCTCTCTCTCTCTCTCTCTCTTCTCTCTCTCTCTCTCTCTCTCTCTCTCTCTCTCTCTCTCTCTCTCTCTCTCTCATTTTTAACCACTCCACAGATTTCATGTTAGCAAACTATAGTGTTGGCAAGTCACTTAGGACATCTACTTTCTGCATGACACAAGTCATTTTTCAACAATTCACTATATCACAATTCCAGTGTGTCAGAAGTTTACATGCATTACATGCAAGTTGACTGTGCCTTTAAATAAAAAAATAATAATTTTGGTCACATATCCTTTGCATGCCATGACAACCTGATGTCTGTGACCCAACAACATCAAAAACCTCTAGATATCTTATTCTCTGGTACTTTTACAAGTGTTTCTGCATTTGAATGGATCTCTATGGGAATTGGGGGGTGGGACTAGATTTAGCTGTAAATTATGCTGGAACAGTATGGAATACATGATTGGTAAAATGGCTGTAAGTCATCAAGGGTCTGAGGTATGAAACGAGCCTCAAACGATCAATCTACTGCCAGATATACAGTAGATATCAACAGACTCATCAACAGACTCAAGATGAATATCTGTGGTGCCCCGCAGACACGTGCACACATAGACCTCAAAGGGGGCTTGAGCACCTGCCATTTGGCCTGCTATAGAAGTGCCCTTTTTCACGCAAAATTTCACGCATAAGCATGCATAGGCACTCGACATTCACGAGTCAGTGTGATGAGTTACTTTGAGGCAGACATCAGGTATGTGGCCAAACAAGGTATAAATATACTGTTCATTTTCGTTTTATATTGATATTAATGCGCTTTAGAAATTGCTTGACACTATTTGGCAAGTAGGGTCTATCTATGCTTGAACTATTTAACTGCTCAAAATGTGCCAACTAGCTATCGTTAGCGTTGATACCTTTTGCTAGTAATGTGGGAATCAGTGGAATATGGTTGAGTTCTTGTGTCCCATCCACTGAACTTAAAAGAACGGTCCCATCGCACAACAGTAGTTTTAATGTTATCTTATTGTCTCGATAGCTAGTTAGCTAATGTAATACGTAACATGTGAGAATAATTTATTGAAATACACTTAATTTCTTTGGATGTATCATTAATTAACTGTCATGTAGCAGTGTTTGAACCAACCTCAGTCATGGGTTTGTTTTAAATAAATAATTTCACGGACCGCCAACGGGAAATCGCGACCGCCAAAATGACAATAATTGAGAAAACGGCAAATAAATTCAAATTAATACAATTTTTGGGGTGCAATATGGTCTTTCGGCTAGCGCATGGTGATGTATATTGTACTAGTCGCCTTCAAGATTTCAGTACTAGGAGATGAGTAGAAGAAGTAGAACCATAGACTGTATAGAAATGCGGCTCAGCTATTCTGTGGCAGAGTGCAACCTAAACCTTTGGGGCGACTCGGTAGAAAGACATAGCGTGCACAGTTGGATGGAACACGGTCCAATTTTGAATTAGGCTACCTTTGAAGCCCTAACTTCAGAAAATGTAAAACCTTTAACCCGATTCACGTTGGCGCCCCATACTATAGTGGTAGACGTATTGATCCCAATTACAGTATTTATGTTTGTCTTAAATTATAAACTAGGCTACAACTTTAAGAAAACCCGCAGGATTGATACTGCAGTGCAATATATTGTATATATTGGGTGCTATTCCCGTCTTGCCACTGCACAGACTGTAAAATGCATAATTTACAAGAAAATCATGTTCAGATATAGCTAGAAACAATAATATTTTTTAAAAACGTTGTACAAATAGGCCTAAGCATTCGGTGTTTTCCATTGCTTACTGTAGGCTACTGGCTACCTGATGCACTTTCGGTTTATAAGATACCTCTTTTTTTTCTACAAAATCTCTCGTAGCTATAAATATGTTAATGAAACCAAATATCTTACTTGTAGGCTATATGCAGCTACCACTGTGTTATGATTAACCCTGAAGAATTTATCTTGTTAAATCCTAATTGGTATAATATTCAAATATTCAATTACCTTTGATTTCTAAAACCTAACTCCTAAACACAACTCTACTGGTACTTTACAACCATAGCCTACATATATACTCCAAAAACTGTATTTACGGTAAAATTTATGGAACAGAAATTTGCTGCGTGCACTCGCATAGCCTACGTACCGCCAAAAACCATATTCTCTGCCAGGAAAAACCCTGAATACATACATTTTAATATCCCTTCATTCCAGGCATATATTTAATTATTCTCAAAAATTGCCGGCGTGCCCTTTTATGAAATTGGGCCCCTGCCCCTCTAACATCCTCTGCATGTGCCTGGTGCCCCGGTAGAGGCCCCTGGCTGGACTCCGGGGCGCTAGACCAAAGGGAGCCCTCAGATGTCAAATAGACCTGAACCTATTACATCCTTGCCGACTCCAACTGATGTTTACCTCACACGTTAAATGCTGCCATTCAGCTGAAATGAGCCGTAATGCGGGCGAGCGCACGTACACACGTGCAAATACACACACAAGCGTGCACGGATGCACGTCCTGCCGAGAGAATCCTTTTCGGTTGTTATGCAAAAGGTTACAAAAAAACTACCCTGGCTTCCTAGCAGTCCTTAACAGTTAACAGTGGAAAGCCTTTTGATTGGTTATTAAACTAGTATAAGTGGCCCCAGAGGGTGCCCAGACATGTCTGCGTTGTGCTCCGTTGAAGACGGCGCGAACCTGCGGGCCTTGGCCAGACGCGTACGTGGACGAGCGAATGAAACAAAACCGTTAAAAAACCCTTGAATCGCTTTCTCTGAGCCGCTGCATGCGAAGTCATTTATATTTTATGCCTTTTATTTTCAAGCGGCCATTTCATTCCACATGTGCCAGAGGTTGTTCTCATGGTTACAGCCCCCTCAAAGAAAGTGGTTTAGGAAAAGGGACGTAAACCTGCAAACAGGCCGATACTTGGGAACACCCCCTCCCATTATCGTGGCCGTTAAAACAACCCGTGAGCGCAGTAAACCTTTACTGCTGTTTCCTTTATTAGGCATTTGTGTGACCGAATCGGCCTGTTGCGCGGGCTTAAGCTGTGCCCAGATCGGTGTGTGTATGAGTTTGTATGTGTGTGTGTGTGGGTGTGTCTGCGTGCATCCCACGTTAAGCATGTCACCACAGCTGCAGCAGTGATAAACAGGTGCCATGTTTACTGTGTAAGACATGTAGAATACTGTAACTGTAAGCAACTTAACCTGCTCTGGACAGGAGCGTCTGCTTACCACAGGAATAATGTCATATCATGCAATGTCATGCAATGTAGTATGGTAATGTGGAAATAATTTAATTTTGAAAATATAATCCTACTATAAATTGCACTGTTTAATAGGTGGTCTTAGTGAAGGTGTTCTGGGACATATTTATGTGCGATATGCAGGGAGAAATGTAACAATTCCTACTTAGGGGGGCATACATATAGGTTCGGGGGGACAGGGAGACATGTCACCCCCGGTATTTTCTTATGAATTAATTTCTAGACTAGCTAGTATGTCTGTGAGACTTGAGGTTTGACTTGATTATCCAGCAGTGTGTCTCCCTCAAAGCTGAAATAAAACCTACGGCTCTGTTATTCAAGTCATGTTCCTTGAGGGCCGAGAACTGCTGGTTTTCCACCCTCCTTCCACCTTTAAGTGTCAAGTGTGAAGACAGTCTGGCTAATAAGTAGCACTAATCATTCAGTTAATTACCTGGGGGAACGAAAACCAAGACTGGATTTGGATTCAAGGTCCATATTTGAGTATCCATGACCTACGCCTATGGGGGGGGGGGGGGGGTGACTGCTCCAAACTGGAGCATCAACCATACACACACAGACTCACTATCACTCCCACACTCAGTCTATCTCCAAACCGACAGTCTGCACTACTGTATTTGCTCTAAATGCATCTAAATGCATACACACTTTGTGCCGGGTCCTCGGCGCACCACATGACAGTAATGCCCCAGTTGGTGAAGTGATCCGATCAGAAACAGGAAATCGTGTGAAGCAGGAAGAGGCGTCACACGCCAAGTACCTGGGTCTTGATGATGTCATCGTCTCGTTGGATCTGCAGGACGTAGCCGCGGTTACAGGTGATGGTGCAGCGGGCGCCGTTGTAGAAGCCTGGGCTGCTGCACCTCATGTCTGCGTTGCGGATCAACGGCTCCTGGCAGTCGATGAGCTCGCAGGAGTAATGGACGCAGCTGGAAAAAAACAGTTCAGAGCAGCTTTAGCGGATCAGAGCCCTGGAGCGCTAAACTTCCAATCGCAGGCGCAGCAACAGATTGGAAACAGCCTCAATCAACCAATGAATTGTTCAGCCAACCCGCTCAATCAATTAATGAACCAATCAAAATGCATTTCTTACACCGCTTCGTTGCATTTGCATTGCCACAAGGCGATGGAGAGAGCCCTTTCCCGAGCTTACTTTTTCCAGCTTCCGGAGAATCAGAAAATATGAAAACGCAGAGCCAATTATTCACTGACCACACGAAAAATGAGCAGCAGAAACAGAAAAACAGCAGAATGGGGCAGACTGTAGGGAATGACATAAATCCTGTTAAGGGTTTTGGGGCAGTTAGAGCCAAATGATGCGGAGGAAAGTCTAGTCCATCCCTGTCTACCCCGCGAGTGAGTCACCTCATTCTTCATAGCATTTCTGCACACGAACACTGTACATTACTGAATCCCACATTGTGATTCCACGTTATGAATTCAGCTAGCCAATAAAGCTGGGGGGGTGGGGTTATTATGCCTTTAGCCAGACATTTCAGTACTGGATGACTTATTATACATGTCAGCATGTCAATTAAAGTATTACATTATATGATCAGTATGATATTACGATCAGTGAACAGGAAAGTTCTGCTGTTTAATAATCCATCATCCATCATTTTCTCTCGGTTTTTTCCTGGCACAACCAGAAAAATGGGAAAAAAATGGGATGGTCCACGTAGGTTAATTTAGCCATTTGCGGTTGTTTTTTTTAAGTTAAGGGCTTTTTTTCCCCTCTGTGCACCAGCAAGTCAAACAAAGGACAGTCCACATTAAAGCTGTGGTCATTGAGCCGAGGAGGCTTACACATCAATTCAAAAACATTTTATTTTATTTTTTTACTATTTTTATGATGGTTGACTATGTTTTTATGACAATGATGTTTCTGTGAAATTAAAATGATGCTTGAACACTCTATTTAACCGTGCTATTTCATGAATATCAGCACTGCTGAGAAGACTGATTGACCAATCAACATCCATGAACTATCCATTTTCTAATTAACTGTTAAAAATAATACAATTGGAAACAAATATATAAATAAGTGACAATTGGGTGTTATTTGTGATTAGTCTTTAGCTGAAAAACGTAATTTACCAAAAATGCAGTCAAGATAACAAGTCTATAAATATACATTCACTTCCTGAATTGCACTAGATAGTATTTCACCATGGCAACCAAAATGCATGCCAAAAAATTCCTCTTGACCCTCTAGAGTCTAGACCACAGAGCGACTGGAGTCACTGGACAGTTTGAAAAGAGAGAAAAAAAACTTGACAAATAAGAACCCTCAAATATGTTCCATATGTGCACTTTGAATAATAAGCTACTGCACTCAAATACTCCCTTTCAAAAAAAACAAAAATAAGAAAAGAGAGGGGGAGGGAAAAAATATGACCAAACACGGACCATAAAAGTGGATTATGTTAATAGCCATGTTGTTAACAACTTTGGGGATCTGGGAGTTGGTGTTTTGCTGAGCTCCATAGGGGTATTCGAGGAGACGGGCTGCTGGCAGTCTCCGGCCCGGTCCAGGAGAGCGTGAAGACTGGGTCGGAGGAGAGGAAACGCATATCAAAAAACACTCATTCACATTTTACGATGACCCTTCAAGCTCTCGTGTAAACTGGCCGCTGTTTGTCAGCCGGAGTAAAAAATTACAGTGATTAATCCTGAATCCATATCTCAGCAAGGGATTGTCCGCCCTGAGGAGCTGGGCTGGGAGCAAACTACTAGAAAACTTAATCATAATTGTGAAAATAATAATAACAGAAAAGAGATACGTTGTGAATGTGTCGTGAAATAAATTCAGTAAAACCTCCAGGGATGCTAATCTGGGGCTTGGTGTGAACAAAGGGCTTAAAGTGTGCTTGTTCGTATGTGTGAGTGTATGTGCATGTGTGTACGTGTGTGCATCTGTGTGCAGTATGGCGTTAAAGTAACGCCAAAGTGTATGTACATGTGTGTGTATGTGTGCGTGTGCATGTACATGTGTGTGTGCATGTGTGTACGTGTCTGCATCTGTGTGCGTATGTGTGTGTGTGTGTGTATTATGGCGTTAAAGTCACGCCATAGTGTATGTGTGTGGGCATGCGTGTGTGTGTGTGTGTGTGCCAGCCTGAGGCAATGGGAAAATCTAAGGATGGAACTGAATGTGAAAACAGAATGTGAAACAGTGAAAACAGAATGTGAAGCAGAATCTGGAACAGAATGTGAAACAGTGAGAAAAATCCTGGAACTGTATTCTAAGTTGCCTGGGACACGCATGCATGCACGCTACAAACACAGAGCCTTCTTTCAGCGCTGAACTTGACCATAGCAAGAATATTGGGCCTCATTCATGAAGCGTTCCTAAATATGAGAAAGGTTTGACTTGGAATTTACGGATGTACGCATGGTCCTGAGCAGGTGTACATTTTGTTCATACTTACGAACAAATCCGAGATACGAAAACCTTGACGAATGCCAAAATACGAACACAATTGCTAATGCGAACGATTTACGCAAAATGTTGTTCTGCTCACGTTTCAAGAATGAGGCCCATTGTTTGTATCCGGGCTTCAAATATCTTGACATCGGCAAATCTGCAAGTGACTGTTATGGTTATGGTGTAAGCAAAAACATGGCTGGTTTTGGACCGCACTTTGTTATTAAAGAGTACGCGCGCACAAAAAGCACACACAAAGAAGAAAAAAAAACAAGCCAGTCATTGTGAAATTCCAAAGATCTCTTGGAAGCGTTTCTGGAACTGGTCCACAGAGTTGGTTCTGTCCAGTGCTGAGACACTTGGCTTTCAGCGCCGGACCGGGCTTTAATCTGAAACCCAATATCACGCAGTCCACTCTGCCAGTTCTGTACAAGCCATACAACCCTGGCTGAGTGCTGTGGAGTGCTATGAAACTTCAATTACGATTATTATTGTTATTACAATCCTTATTATTGCAGTTACTATGATGTCCTGATTATGCGTGTGCTCTGTGTGAGACAGGACCCCATAAGAAGGCAATCAGTCTCGGATTGTACTAAGGAGCACCAGCTGCCAGCCGAGCTTCACTTTGTTTGTTTGCGTGTGCACGTGTGTGCGTGCGTGGGCGCGCACACGCGTGTGCTCTGCCGCCTTGACCCCGAACATCGCGTCAAAAGTGCAACCGAGTCCGTTCTCGGCAACGACGGCCGGCTCCCCTCCCGCGCTCTTACCTCTGGCCCTCGCCTTCTCTCCCCCTCTCTCTCACTTGGTGTCACTCTCTCTCACTCTTGCTCTGCCTCTCCCGCTCCCTCCCCTCTCTTTGGATTAAAAAACTGAGCCCTGGCTCTATTAGGATGAGGGGAGAGATGCTGTGCTGCCAAAGCATTTAAGGGCATTTGAGGGAACGTCTCTCTCACCTCGCCCCCCCCTCCCTCGTGCCCCACGGCACGGCTGCAACACTGGGACCCAAAACCCTCCGATCCACAGAGAATTCCTTCCCAGGAAGTGAAGCGTCTTCAACGATTAATCTAAACAGCATATTGCCAATTGCATCAACAAACCAATGGCAAAAACATGCACACGGGCATACCTAACTCACTTTGATTTAGATGTTACATCAGGTATATAACATCCTATTTCTGATAGCTGATAAATATCAAATGGAATGACAAACCCCCTATATTACTACAATTAATTTACAATTCTCTCTGGAAGTTATTCCCCACTCCCTGGAAGTCATACCCGGTTCTCTGGAAGTCATACTCAGGTCTCTGGAAGTCATACCCCACTCTCTGGAAGTCATACCCGGTTCTCTGGAAGTCATACTCAGGTCTCTGGAAGTCATACCCCACTCTCTGAAAGTCATACCCCACTTGCTGAAAGTTATACCCCACTCTCTGAAAGTTATACCCCTCTCTCTGGAAGTCATACCCCACTCTCTGAAAGTTATACCGCACTTTCTGGATGTCATACCCCTCTCTGAGAGTTATACCACGCTCTCTGGAAGTCATACCCCTTTCTGGGGGTTAAACCCCGCTCTATGGAAGTCATACCCCTCTCTGGGGGTTATACCCCGCTCTATGGAAGTCATACCCCTCTCTGGGGGTTATACCCCACCCTCTCAAAGTCATACCCCTCTCTGGGGGTTATACCCCACCCTCTCAAAGTCATACCCCTCTCTGGGGGTTATACCCCGCTCTCTGGAAGTCATACCCCTCTCTGGGGGTTATACCCCGCTCTCTGGAAGTCATACCCCTCTCTGAGAGTTATACCCCGCTCTCTGGAAGTCATACCCCTCTCTGGGGGTTATACCCCGCTCTCTGGAAGTCATACCCCTCTCTGGGGGTTATACCCCGCTCTCTTTATTTTCTGGTCTCCTACCTTTGGCCCATTGGGTTGTAGATCTCGTTGCTCTGACAGCCGCTGATGGTGATGGGGTCGAAGTACTGGAAGGAGCGCAGCCCCACCCCGGAGATGGCCACCAGGTGAGAGCGGAACTTCACCTGGATGGCCTTGGTGCGGTAGAAGGCCGTGCTGAGATCATGGCTCACTGGGATCACCAGGGGGTTGTTCCTGCAGCTCAGTCTCCAGTCACCTGAAAGGGGAAGACATCAGGTCTGTGTATACATGCACACACACACACACACACACACACACACATGAAACCGCACATACATGTACATACCCACAGTCCCCACCCCACACACATACACCCACTCACACATCAGCCCACACACATACTGACACACATACACAAAAAAACACATAAATACACACACACCACACCCGCACCTGCACACACACACACACAGGTACACAGCCATAGCCCCTCTCCCGACAGCTGCACAAACACAAACCCACACACACCCACACACCCACGCACATACATGCAAACACACATAGATACACACTCAAAGCCCCGCCCCCACACATGCACACAAACAAACATACACACAAAACCACACATATGATAGATATATGGTACACACCCACAGCCCCACACCCGGCCTCCCACCCACACACCCATGCATACATGCTCACAAACGGTGAACAAAACCGCCAATCAGTGAAACATTTTCAAGCGGACCTAAGCTGTGTATCTGGTCCTTGGTGTCCACCAGCTGGACGGTGATGTTGCACTGCGTCTGGTCGATGTATCCGGTCCCATCCGCTGCCAAGTGAATGATGACCGCTGCAGCCACCATGGGGTGAGAGTAGTAAGCCTGGCACAGGGCAAAATCCAAACGCAAGCTGTTCACCAGTCCTCACGCGATCAACATCTAGCCCACCAGCGTCACACACTTCACAGGCAACGACGGAAACCCATTAACAGCTCACGTGCAATTTGCATTACATCACATTACTTTACATTACTTTATTCTACGTTCATTTAGCAGGTGCTTTTTCAAAGCCACGTACAATAAGTGCATACGAAGGTCACTGAAACAACTACAAACAGGTCAGATAAAGCACAGTTGAATCATAAACTGGCAGCTATCCGTAGCCATGAACATTGAGTCGCTAAGCCTCCCAACCTTCCGTATCTGGTACCTTGAGCCAGTACTTTAGGTTCCAGCTGTGCTGTGGCGCCTCCTGGCAGGGGAACCAGGCATATTGGGACACGCCATTGGACAGGTCAAAGGCCTTCGACTGGCACGTCTGTGGACAAAGAACAACACGGGCATGAGGCTCCGTGCCAACTGGAAACCCGCGCAGCGGCGCATTACCTGGATCCGTGGCCTTTCCCACAAACGCTGGGCAACTACAAGCAAATGGCTACAGCGAGAAACTACAGCTGAGCGTTATATTAGGTTGTCTTCACTTTATCAATTGTCAACATAAAAATGGACAGATGTAGCGTGTATGCTTTCCATTTCTCTGGGTGATCATTAGCAGAAGTACAAAGCCCGTACAACAATAAACAGAAAAACACAGGCCCTTCAGCCCAAACCAGCTCGGTTTTTATTAACATAACTAACAAACAGATAAATAAACAAACAAATTAACAAATTAATGAATAAATATATGTTAGTACTATATATTCATTTTCAGGCAATTACAGGATCCCAGCACACACAAACTGCCCCAGTGGGACGAAATATGAGCAAAATATATATTCTGCGCAGCCATGAAACATTTTGGCTACCTGTTTTACACATTATCTGAAAACACTAAATCAAAATTATTTTCGTTGACTGGACTCAAACCTTTGTCTTGACAGGAGGCATTCTTCTTGATGCACTGTGTTGCTGCATAGTTTTTTTATATACTTTTAATGTTCTGCCATATGGAACTTCCATGAGTTATGCAATTCTGCGGCGAAGCTGGCAGGGAATGCAGAGGCCTGGGTTGATGCATTACATATGGCAGCGCGCTGTAGTACGCTAAGCACGCTAAGCACGCCGATGCACCAGGAACAGCCTGCGATTCACAGGGGCTGCTGAGACCATTTGATCTTCTCCGAAACCGGACCCTCGACCCCGCCCTCTCCCCATTCCCCCTCTTCAATCCCCGTCAGAGAGGAACGCTCCAGTGCCTTCCTGCGACTGCTCCATTTCCGTTTTAATCTGAATTAATTTCAAAACCAAGCCACTGGTGTTTTTCACCTTGCAGCAGGGCCCAAATGGAGAGCTCAGATGGCAACAGATGGGAGGGGCTGGCTATGTTTTTTTCGGTATGCCTGCCCTGAAGCAGTTCAAGCCGTTCAGCAGTCACAGCAATGAGTTAAGTCTATTAGTCAAAGGTGAATCGGTATTGTAGATTGAAGTGATTTCATATAAGAAACATTAAAATATAAATTATATAATTGCATAAGGCACACAGCAAAATTATATTAATTATTCATATAAACCAGGGCACAGGACCTGTGTGTGGGGAGTCTACAGGGCATACCCAAGTATTGCACATCCAATTCTGGGGCACAATGATCAACATTCTCCAGTTACAAGGGGATTCTAACCACATAACATGAGACCAATCAAACAAGCAAAGAGTGACAGAACCCCAATGCCCCCACCCCCCAAAAAAAATAAAAAATGGGTATGTTGTTGGGTATGGGGGATGTTCCTCTGGGCCACTGTACCTTGCCGGCTAGTGACTTCGGGTCACTGACGCAGACAGCAACTCACACTGCAAATAAACTCACACTGGCAGAAACCACCAACACGGTTATCCCTTGCATACACTGCACAGAACACACTGCACCATCCCCAAAAACTCCACACTAAACGTTCCCCTGAAGCCTTCCCCATCACACACACACACACACACACACACACACACACCACTGCATGTCTGCAAACATAGACAATACATGATCACACACAAATATATCCTGCTGTTAAATATAAAAAATAAAATGACAAAACCAAAAAAAAATAAAACTCACTCAAAGCCTTCATGTTTATATGTCAAATTATTCCATAAACACGGAAGTCCAGAGATCTTAGCAGAAAAACTTAGACTGCTGTTCTGGTTTAAATCTGAAGCAGAAAAAAGACAGACAGCCAGGTCTTGTTCTGATTACGGTTTCCCTGTGCAACACACCAATCAAGAATCTGAGTGTTTAACAGACGTCTAACCTTTGACATGATGTCAGACTAGCTCCTGGAAAGGAAAAAACGACTCGGCCTGTATTATTGGCTTCAAAGTATATAAATGTACTTTACTCTTAATTTATTATTTCATTTCCAAAAAGTTGAAATGAATGATAAACTTTTTTTTTTTTTTGTCCAAATTTGATTTTAATTTGTAAGATATTTCCTGCTTATATATTTAATAATTATATTTTTTGCTGTGTATGTGCTAAGAAAAAAAAGTAACATGGAAACCTTACAGGAGCATTTCTGCTGGTGCGGTTGCGCTCCGGCAAAGCTAACTCCTCTCCGTCAATGAGCCAATTACGTTTGGGTGTGTGGCAGAGCAGCACGTGGGGCCAGCCGGGGGGGGCTTGCTCCAAAAAAACAGAGGGCGCTAACAGCGGGCTAGCCTTCTGCACACCTCGTGCCCTGATCTCATTAGCACGGGCTTTAGCGGCGGTCAGTTTAGCAGTTCCAGCTGACGCATTGCGTCCAAGCCTGCAGCTGCCTCCTTTCTGTGCGCGAACACAAACAAACCCACGTCCAGCAGCGGCAGCTGGAGCTGCAAAGTCCGAGGTTTCTGGGTTCGCACCTGCAAGGGATATCTGACGGAGGGAAACGAAAAACACCTGACGTGCTAAAACAGCTGTTTTCCGATACTCAAAGTGACCAATGTCAAGGTGAGTTGAATTAAAAACCTTTCTTGTTCCACTTTAATTCTGCTGCATGTGAGGGAGTAATGTGTTATTTGACAGTAATACACCTCTGCATAATCTGTGCATTAGGTCATGTGACAGACTAGCTTGGTCTGTGCATTTGGGTCATGTGACAGTGTGTTAGGCTCCAGTTGTGCATTTCAGTCATGTGACAGTGTGTTAGGCTTCAGCTGTGCATTTGGGTCATGTGACAGTGTGTGTTAGGCTCCATCTGTGCATTTGGGTCATGTGACAGTGTGTTAGGCTCTATCTATGAATTTGTGTCATCTGACAGTGTGTTAGGTCAGTCCCTGCACTTGGGTCATGTGAAGGTATGTTAGGCTTAGTCTGTACATTTGGGTTATGTGACAATGCATTAGGTTCAGTCTGTGCATTTGAGTCATGTAACGTTAGACTCTGTCAGTGTACTGGGGGCCTATAACCACTTGCTGATTGTTTTCATCAGGTACTCGTTTTGAAAAGTATTGCCACTGCCAGCAGTCTTGATTTCATTTTGATGTGTGTGTGTGTGTGTGTGTGTGTGTGTGTGTGTATAATCCTGCATGTGGCTGAGGCCATTTGAGCACAAAGCATCCTAGGCTGCCAGGGCAGCACGCTCTGCTGTTTTTACTCAACCTTAAATGGACTCTTTCCCTCTATGCCCTGTTCTCATTTCTTTGATTTATTTATTTTTTTATAAAAAATGTTAATTCCCCAGCGTACTGCGCCAAAAATAAGTCAATCCATAACATTGCTACAGGCCATGGCTTAACTTCACTGTCAGTAAAATTACAAAAGTAAAAATGTAAACATCACATAGAGCATGTGTGTTTTGTTTATCTTTTCTGTGAAAAAAAAATCTCTTTTGCATGCTCTTTTGTATTCTATGTTCACTTTTTTCTATTTTGAATACACGGTTTTACTGTATTTTTACACTTCCTGTTATCCGTGAACTAACTCGGAATAATGTCCCTTCAAGAGCATCAAAGGCCTACTTGACATCCACAAAGTGTGACTTAAGCAAATCTTTATAAAAAATTCTGAGATTACCTCATAGTCACGTAGCTCTATGAATCACAGTGATTAGAAACCCTGTTCCATATGAAAATACTCCGCTTAATAGTTCCTTTGAAATATGCAGTATACATACACAAAGTCTGACACACAAAGTGTGAAACTAACTGTTTTTGCTCTTTCAGGTCCTGGAGCGGTCCTTCTTAGAAAAAATCTCTCCAAACAATGACATCATTCAACGCAAAGCCGCTGAAAACCTGCTGACAGACTCTGACATCCAGCAACAACATATTTAGGCCCCGGCATCCTAAAAAAGACGAGTTGGCGGTTTGCAAGGCATTACCACAGTTGACCTTCTGTTGCAATAATTTGTTGCGTCACCTTTGAACAGACGACAAAAAAACACTGAAAGATGGCTGATGAAGATTTGGAAGGGTGTCCAATTTGTTAAAACCACATGACAGGCTGATGATTTTGACACGGGGCCGGGCGTTGCAGGATCCCAAATCCTAGGTTGGCACCTGCTGCTATGCACTTGACCTGATCTGCTCCCGTGAACTCCTGGTAGTCTAAATGGACTCCAGATTGTGTACTTAGCTTGGGATACATAACCATATTTATTTGCTTAGCAGCCCATTACCCTGTGTTTCTGACAAAGCTTGCATATTTATATTATCCAGTTGGATTTGTTTTTGTTTTGTTTTCCTGTATGAAGCAATGCAGAAAATGCTATTTGACTAAAGGCGTCCACGTCAGAACTCTGGCCAAATCCATACCTGAGAATGAAAACTGCCACTTTCAGGTTTGGCGAGCCTAGAGACACAGTTCTTTTGACGCCACTACACTGTACCACTGCTCATACATGCATGTGGATATTGTTATAATAAACTTGAACTCTCTGTCAGGGAATTTAACTCCCCTACTGGCTGACTTTAAATATACCACGGCCAATCAATACAGTGAGCCATAATCGAATGAATGTCCTTGCACTTTGTTGATTAATAAAGATCTTCAAGTGTCTCTACATTTGCTCTACGGTGTGCCTTCTCCTAAGCAGAGAGGCAGATTTATGAAATCCTTGACTGTTCTAAATTCTAGAAATTTTAAAACTGTGCTTGATTTCAGTTCAATTGAAAACGTGTAGCTTTCAATGTGGAGTGCGGTAAGTGCAATGAAATCTTTCTGCAAAAAAAAAGTCAGAATCTAAATCTGCCAGAGAAAATATCTAACCTCCAAATCGATGGCTTTCGAGTAAAGGGTGTAAAATTGACAGTGGGTGTAGTTTGCATTTACCTTGGTTAATGTTTTCAGTCTTAAGTGTGTGTGCATGTGTTTGTGTGTGTGTGTGCATGTGTGACAGAAAGCACGACCCCACACCCCCACACCCTCCCCTCCCCGCCCCCAAATAGCACCATCATCTATAAAACGCAGAGACCACGAGCGAGAACCACACTGGGGAGAAATGTCTGTCTTGGCCGGCTAAATGCTGATTGGTTTCAGAAAGAGAAACCGCAAGCACCTAAGCTGTTACACACGGTGGTGGCGTGTATATTTTTGTTCCTAAGTACAAGGCTTGTACTCCGTGTTATATCATTTCTCACCCGCTTTTGGGCTTGACAGGTTTCGGAGGCGTTGCGCTTTCCTCGGACGGCCATGTTGCGAGGCGGACGGCTGCGCTCTGGGGTCACGGGGTGACTAGCTTGGGCTCTCGGGGCTGGTGGAGAAGTATTACCAGCCCTGAGGAAGAAATATCCCACAAGGCCTTGCAGTCATGGAAAGAAAGAGGGAGAGAAATAGCCCCAGGACTCTGGCATGCGCTGCGGTAACATCTGGCAGTGGAGCCTTCCCAGTAGGGCGTAGAGGAGAGTCTGGACGTGTCCATGGTTACTGCTACCATAGATACGCTGTTCTGAATTCCACAGTCCCACCCTCCACAAGTTGTGATCTTTCCAAATGGCGGACTGAGTAGAGGCGTGTGCACTGCATACTGCTGCACATAGGAGAACAGGAGAATACACACAAGACTAAATCCAAAGGAGACTGCTGGTGTTCAAAGACAGAAGGCAAAAGTTGGTTGTTTACAGCGTTGGCTGAGCATGAAACAACATGTACCGGTCACGTGATGGCTGTCTGGGTTGAGGTACGCTTCCACAAACCTCAGGACGTGACAGCAACTGTCTGCCAGGTCAACAAGTAAATTAAATCTTAGTGAAAGATGGTGATATCTCGCTTAAGATCTTCCACTAAAAACAACAATTCTTCGGATGCCATGTTTCCAGCAATGTTTATACATGAACGCCTTAACATCTCTTCTTTAATCCATGTCCCTACATGAAACCAACAGCAAAGCAAAACCCTCAGGTCAGCTGTGCACCCGCCCTTGCGTCTCTGCTATTCCAGTCCTGTTCCCCAGCAAACTCTGAGAAATGTGATTGGCCTGCTCCCTTTGCACTCTCCGACAGATGCTATCACCTGCCAATGATCTGATCTGATCTGAACACCAACCACATGCCTCTTACTTCAGAAGGCAGACAGGAAGGTAATAACCCTGTTTACAACAACCTGGCAACCGGTCGGGTCTGGGGGGATAACAAACTACCCCCCACCCCCCCACACACACACACCCTCCCCCCGCACACCTGGCTCCCTCAGGTCAGCTACACAGCCCGTCATATCATTTCACATTAATATATATTTGGATTCATTATTACTTTTCTTTTTTTTTATGCAGGCCAATATCAGAACAGGTTGAACAAGGACAATATCTCTGCAACATGCTGTCAAATTCCACAAAATATTTCCACTTGCCCTTCCCAACTCCCACAATGTCTTATTTCATTTCTTTCCTTCCATGTGATGTTCTAAGTGAAAGAAAAACCCCCTGGCTTTTAGAAAAGGCGCATCCCCGTCTAACAGCACTTAATCCACTGGAAGATAAAAATCAACAAACTATTGAAGTGCTTTTGCTGCGTTTAAGGAGTCAAAGCCTTGTGACACGCCCGGATAGTAGAGAGGACCCAGATAAGGATAAGTATTAAACACAGCGGTTCTTGGCAGAAGATCCGCATTGTCGTCCTGTCACAGCAGATAATATCTTCTGACTCTGGCTCAGCTCAAATGCTTTGACTCGAGCTCCAACCTCAGGGATCGCCTTCCCAAAACAAGCAAGAAATGCGAAAAGCCTGTTTTTGGCCAATTTAAGTGTTGCGTGTCACATCTCAGAATGAATAAGAAAGAAAGACTGCACGAATACCAGATTTTATTATTTCACAATAAAATACTTCTATTTTCTTTCTAAAATCTATGGATGCCATGGAAATACCTACGGCTTGCGATCCCGTGTGGATCGGCATCTCAAGATACGTGACGATCAACATCTTGAAGACAGAAATCTTCCGAAAATTAAACCGTTTTACAGAAAAATGTGAGAACTCTTCCACAAAATAGGCAAACTTGCTGTTACCAGTCATCAAGTTCTTGTTGTCATTTGGACTTATTGTCATTTGGACTCTTGTCATGGGTCTACCTGTTATATGTATGTATTGTAATGCTGGGTAAATGCACACACATCTACATATATTGTGTGCGTGTGTATGCATTTTAAAGGCAGCAGCTAATTTGGTTCAATGGAGACAAGGAAACAAAAGTTTATGCTTCTTTAATTTTTTGTTGTCTTATTTATTACTTGGTTATTTTGTGTCACATTAATTATTATTTTATGTCCCCTGAGGGGAACAAAATATTTATGTATATTACATATTTAATATATATTCTTCATAAAAAATAAATAAATAAATAAATAAACAACTAAAATCAGATGTTAAGGCAGCTTGGCTGTAGATTTATCTAAAATGCGTATGTGTTTCTCTTCAGGTCAAAAACAATTAAAAGGCAGAGGAGTAGCAGGAAAAGAGCACCAGGCGGGTGGAGGGTTGCGCGCAGACAGCTGTTTCTAATCGGCCTTCATTTGCATCCAAATAAACACTTAGTCTCGCTCAACGCCACTTGTGGTTCAGCTGGAACTCCACGTCTTGAATGAAGGTACGTCTTCAGACAGCGAGAGCTTCAATTAGCCAGAGTGCGGAATTTCACTGAACACTGAAAAACAGTTCAGCGCCCATCGAAAAATTTCATCGGAAAATCATTGCCTTTTATGTCACTTTCACTTAATAAAGTTCATTTTACCTTTTTTGTTTTTGTTTTACTGTGACAAACTAGCTACTTCTCTCCAAACTGCACATGCTAATAATAAACATAGGTCCCTCAGCAAAGATCAAAATGGACTTATCATGACTCAGAGAAAACGATATTCAAAGTTAATAATATCATTTTTACTTGCAAAACCCGCCTTGACAAAAAGTGCTAAGCCCTCCTACAAAAAAAGAACTTAAATGTTCACTGTCTTGTTCCGACGAATAACTTATTTGTGAAGGCCAGAAGTTTGAGGCAATATGTGATTGGATGTGAGTGACATCACAACTTCCTCAGAGAGCAGATGGCACAGACCTTAACGTGAATACTGTAAACAGCTAAAAACACCCCGACACACAGACACATTCTGTACAGCGCATACATTCTAACTCATATTCTAATATTCAGGAGAATGATCTTTGTACAAAAAGCATGTATAAGGAACTTAAAAAACAATGAAAGCGGAATATTGTAAATCGTGGGCAAAAATGGCCTAATGAATTTCCAATGAATGGGGGACAGTGTCTGTTCTCTCTCGCTGTGGGCGTGGCCTTGTTGCGATGTGGATTTCGTCTGTCCGTACAGCCCAGGACAAATGCGCAATATCTTGGCTGCATGGTCTGGCCTGCATTCAGGCACGGCTTTGGCCTTTCTGCTGCCCTAGATGAGATTGCAAACCAGGAGGAACCGCTGACTCTCATGGACGCAATGCGTGGATTTTTATTTTCTTTATTCCCCTTCGTTCGGTGCCCCCTTTGTCGCCTCTATGCATAGAAACGGCCCTGCCTGCATTCATCTTGAATGTGTCATTTATATCAAAAATATATTTTAAAAAGTATATTTAAAAAATTATTTCTTTCATTCCACTGGCTTGACGGATTGTGAATGAGCGAGACAGGCGTAGAGCCATCATGGCTGCCACTGTAATTCCTGCGCCCCCATAATCTCCAGCCATGAATGAAACCATTGAAAAAAAAGACAGTGAAAGGCGGAGGGTTCTGCATCCCAGAGCAAGAATGAAAACACACGTGCTTTCAGGCGCGAAGCCGCCGCGAGAGCCGTCAGCAACACGCGCTCGGCACTCGTCTTCACGCGCATCAATTATACATGGAACTAATGGCACATCTGTAGGATTGTAAAAGCGATATGAGGTCCTCGGTGGCTCTGAGTGGGCGTATAGCACGGGATACAAGCCTCTACCCTTCTCCCCACACACCAAGCACACGCAGGCAGGAACTGGGGCGAAAAGAGGGGGGGGGGGGGTAGCTGGGGGATTCATAACGTCTTTTTTCCTTTATAAATACGACATGAAAATTGAATGAAACTGGTTACAAAATTAGAACGCATGGATGGAGAAACCTGACGTAATGCCTCAGAGAGTGTGTGTGTGTGAGGAGGGGGTGGGGGTGAGAGGGGGAGAGAGAAAGATAAGGAGGGGGGAAAGGGAGAGAGAGCGTGAGTGAGTAAAATCCCACCGGCCCTGTGTTTCCACACACGCTACGCTGCTCTCCTCTGCATCCCTGGACGCAGTAGCCGGCAGCAGCAGAGTCCGCAGTCGGCGCTCCGCGGGACCAACTGCCGCGAGAAAGCGCGAGAGCGCTCAAGTCCGTATTACCGCTTTGTAAACGAGAAACCGCTCTGCAGCTGTACACCAATCATCTCCTGTCTCGTTATGTCAGGTTTTGTTTTCTTTGGTTTAACCGACGGATTACATTTAGCTTCGAGAGAGGCTTGGGCTGAGCCAAGCCCTTCACTGCAGTTAAAGGTAATCAATGGGGTGGTTTTCCCACCTGTGAAACCCTATAAACACAGCATTACAAAACACTCTAAACAAGCTCTTTCAATAATACATGTCCTCTGAAAACCTCACTAGAGATTATCTGAATGATATATTGAAGATTCTGATCTGCCCATTAAGTTTTCCGCGAGAGGAAGCACCCTGTAAGCTCGGAAATGAAGCCGGGGGATCCTGAGGCCCATCAAAGAGAAAGGAAAACAATCTCCTGTCAAACGTGCCATTTCAGAAACCCAGAGCCCCAGAGTTTCCTTTAAGCCGAGCCACGCAATCAAACCGCGCAAAAGAGTAAACGGGACAGGACATGCGACCAGCTCCCTCCAGGTGCAATATACAATATTCACAAGTTCACTCGTGAAGCACAAAATGCAGAACTTAACAATGACCGTCAGTGCTTTCGTCACGTTTCCTACGTGTAAACAATGAAGAAGAAAAAAAAAACGTTGCACTTAGGGTACGGAAGCAAAGCACGTACTTTGCACATAGGGTGCGAGACAGGCACGAAACAAGCTGGAGAGCGCCGGTATTTAAAGCATTGAACCAGCACTGTAAACGACACTGCGCGCAGCAGCTGTGGTGTGGCACGGCATCCCGGTACGATTCTACAGCGCACGAGGCCTGCGTAGGCGTGAGACGGAGTCGATGTTGGGGGGGGGAGCAAATGACAGAATGATAAATGAATCGAATCGCAAAGTGTATCTCAGGTGAAATGAATGCGTAGTGTAAACAGACCCATTTTCGCAGATACCTTTTAAAGCGCCCAAGCTCCGCGGCTGCCCAAACCGGGACTGCGCCTCTCCTACAGACTCCAGAGCCGGCTGCCAGATATGTGTATGTCTGGGCGCTTAACGTGTCATTCACGTGGATTACCCGGCTTTTCTTTCTCGGGGAAGTTTACTTTAAAAGGTTTATTTTACAACTGGGTTAGCGGGGTAATGCTAAGGTGAAAATATAATAACATTAATATTAAATTAATCTGAATCCCCTAGACTGTGTCGACAGTTATATGAAAACAGAGACAAAAATGAAGAGCTACAGTGTATATTGAGTACATAGTGTGTCACTGCATGAAACGTACACATAGCGGAGCAGAAAAGTGCCACCAACATGCCACATGGTCACTGCATTCACAACCACCCACCCATTTAAAAAAAACTAACAGTGTCCATGGGCTCTCTGATTGAATGGATCTGATCCAATGGCATTGAAACACCTTTTAAAATCAGGTATTGAGTTTATATTTAAGGGCATAAAGGCTTTATTTATTTTAAGCCGGAATGCACCATCAGGTGAGGATCGCTATTTGTGTGAAACAGAGGCACACAAATAAGAATA
This sequence comes from Ilyophis sp. 1 JC-2022, assembly GCA_022702515.1. Classification (NCBI taxonomy): domain Eukaryota; kingdom Metazoa; phylum Chordata; class Actinopteri; order Anguilliformes; family Synaphobranchidae; genus Ilyophis; species Ilyophis sp. 1 JC-2022. Next base: position 30,367,573 of record CM040404.1, read on the forward strand.
GCACCGTGATGAAGCGATATCGATAACTGCTACCCAGAACTGACAAGATGGAACCCCCTGTGCTCAAATATGAGTGAACACACAAGGTTTGTCTTTATCATCAGCACTGGATACCTCAGCATGGACGTGCCCCCCTTTGTGCCAGCATTTCGAACATCCACTCACAAGGCCCAGATTCCCTCCTCTTGGCCAAGCGGAGCTCCGAGCAAGGCGTTCGTTAAAAAGAGCCAGCTCATTTATAATCATTAGTCTTGTGTTTTCTCCCTCCGGACGGGGAGCTCAGTTATCATTTTACGCGGGAGGCAGAGCGCATTACCGTGGAATGCGGGTGGGCTTTGACCGCAGCGCATCGAGGGCGGACGCGTGGAAGCGAAGCAAAGACTGTTGTGGGTTTTCCCTGTGGGTTGCGCAATGTCAGGAGAAGGCGTGACCCCTTAGCATTAAATATTCCACTAATCCCACCACCGACACTGCCGACTAATTTTACACTAAATACACAGAAGACGCCCTGAACACACTGCGTGCAGTGCTCTAGCCTCGTTCACCTCTTTTAACCTACCTGCTACCTACACCTTGAATAAATAAGCCTCTGGTAATTAATGTTAGCTCAACGGTCTAATTTTCACCTCATATTCATATTTGCAGGAAATAAGCAAACATTATTGGTAGTACGACAAATGAGGAGACTGATTATTTTTATCAGGTAAAATAGTTGATAGATTCACCAATCACTTGTGAGGAGACAGAACACAGGAGGGAGACAGTGGGTAATGCATAATGTTCAGCCTCTCTGTAAATACTCAGTCCACTCTTAAAAGACTTCAGTGGAAAAAAAGCGCAATGGCCTGAACCTGTTGGAAACTTCAAAACCCACCCATGACACACACTCCCCCAAAAAACATGTGGGAATGAGCAAGCCCCTGTTTTCAGGGCAGTTTGCGAATGCGCTGGAAGCTGGAGTGAAAAGGAGGGCGGGGAGGGGCATCACCTTGGTAACCGCCGGGTACCCCACCGCGACCTCGCCCGGGCAGTGCATGTTCTCCTCGTGAGACACCTCCACCGACATGGCCCACTGGTCCAAGAAGCCGCTGGGCGTGTAGAGACCGCAGTCGCGTACGCTCGTTTCCCGCTCAAAGTCCTCACACATACCGTCCCCGTCGTAGAAATAGCACATGCTGGGTTCATCTGTAGAGAAAAGGAGAGGGTTTGGTTCTGTGACAAATCGGAACATATTTTACAATGAACAAATCTCCAGGGCTGTTGTGTAAATTTCAGAACTTCAGTTCAAATACAGCTATGTCTCTCAATAGAGTAACCTGGGGGCAACTTCATGTGCTTAACTAAAAAGGGATGCATGACAAAAGAACATGTTAGTCAGTTATCTGATCATGCAACACTTCAGACAGTCCATACTGGAAAACACAAAACATTTTTTATTTGATTTGAAATATAAAAAACTAACAAAAAGGAGAAAACTGTCAAAGACGGTTAAACAATCAATTTAGTTAAATGAGTGGATGACAGATGGAGCACTCCCACAAATATTTGCTTGTCTAGTAAAGTGGCTCATGCCCAGATGTGCGTGTCTGCGTCAGTCAAGTGTTCAGCAAGCTTCTGGGAACGATAGCCTACTGGCGGGAATGCAACCGTTCAACGTGCTTCCAAATGACTTCAAAGGTCACAGGCCACAGGTCACAGGTGGGACAGCAATAAGACAAACTTTCATAATTCAGCGCTGGTCACATTCTGCCCTCCTTCACTGGTACGTGGAATGCAAAAAATGTTCAGCTCAAGAGGGGGGAGAGGGACGGGTCAGGTCCCTCTCCCTCCTCTTTTTTGTTCCTCCATACCCAGAGGTGTCAGCTGTGTACCCAATCATCTTTCCAGGAAAGGGCTGGTGGCCCAAACTCTGATTTAGGTTGACACCGAGCTGTCGCCCGCTGCCGTACCCCTCTCAACCTGCACACGTGGCAGAGCAGATGAGGGAACGGGGGATGGAACCGCGCGGGACGTCCAGGAAACATGTTTGCGGGATATCCGCTTATCAATCTGTGCACACTTTTCCCCCCTGCTCCCAGCCTCCCACCCCCCAGGGCCCTTGCCAAAACAAGGGGGCATCCTCCAGCTGCAGAGGAAGAGAGATGGAGAGAGGGACCTCAGACCCCCCCCCCCCCCAACCCCAGACCCCACTATCCTGTTTACAGACATGTCCCCCGTTACTGCGCGTGTGACAGGCGCCAAAAAGGCCACTTCAAAAAAAGACCAAATACCGAATAATACACAGTTCTGGACATATTTCTGATGCCTGCATTCAAATTGCTCCCCGGTGTGCCAGATTTGGGTATCCCTCCAAGAATAACACAAGAGAAAAACAAGTGTGATGAGAGGCGGTCACATGTGAAACAGGCAGACTGGTTGGCGACTCTGTCTAGATCTCTTCTTGCCGCTGCCATCCCCCTGCGCTCTCGCTCTCTCTAACAGCGACGACACCTGGAACTAACGAGGGGCCTAACCGCCACGGGGCCCGGACGCCACCGGCAACCTCCTCAGAACTGAGGTTGACCTAGTTTCCCGCCTCCCCAAACGGCTCTCCCTTAAATCTTCGTCCATTCAGAGGAGACCAGGGCTGAACTGCGGTCACTCCTGAGGATTTGGAGCAAGCTAATTTCTCACAGGCTTTCAGGAGGACGGCTTTCTCACGTTTGCTGCGTAAGTTTTCCCAGAGCAGTCATTCCCTATTACAGTCTCCTAAGTCTACTAAGTCTGACCAGCAACCCATTATGGCGATGCATGATTGGTCACTCGAGGAAGGAGTGGTTCGGTCAGCAGGATTGGCCTCATGTACTCTAGAGCGCCTCCTCTGGCGGACTGTGTGCCGGCAGTCTGCCTGCACCATGACCGCACGGCTCACCTGGCGGATAGCAGATGAAGGAACAGCGGCTGGCTTGCATATAAGAACAGATCAGGAACAAAACCAGGTTAAAGATAAGTGTCTATGGACGGTACGCTGATAACTGCTACAGAATTTAAAAAGTAACACTTGGTCTGAGAGGAGCCCACGTAATACCATGACGATGATCAATCAAACATTCAGGAGGCGCAAATCTGTGTACCGCGTGCGGTTTCAGGATTGGGAGGGGGTGAGAAAAGCAGTGCAGTGCCACAATTTGCAGTGCTCCTCCCTGGTTTTGGTCAATTCCAATTTCAATTCAGCCAACTGAAAAATGCCTGAGATTTTTCAAAATGCCTGCATAAAAAATGTGAGAGGGGGGTGGAGGGGGAGTGTGGCAGGATCTCGAAAATTTGGCATGTTAAGCCCTACCAGTGAAGTTTTAATGGACTATCTCTGATCAGATGAGTACATTCATGGGTGATGAGGTATGAATCCCGCACTCTATTTTAGATTTCAATGAGACCTTTTACTTAAAAAACTTAGAGTTTTATTTCAACTCATATTCGCCCTACAGAAAAGTTGCATTCGCAATCACATGTATGCGCACACACACACACACACACACACACACTACTGTTGCCTGTGCAAGCGTGTCCACCCTGCCCCTGAACGCGCTGCACGTGTGGTCACGGTCACGTTCTTTATTGGAGCAGTGCGGCTCCTCATAATGGGACAGAGATGTGGCTCCTCCTGCATCAGGCCCATGGCTTCCTGTACTGGCCACAAGACACCAGCTGCTTCAGCAACAGAGAGCAGGGACAGCTTTAGCCTCTCTCTCTCTCTTTTTTTCTCTTTCTCTGTCTCTCTCTCTCACACACACACCTCTTCACTCCCTCCCTCTCCCTCCCTCCTTCCAACTCCCATGCTGCACCTACACTCGGTTGTCTCCTAAAACTTGATGACCCGTCGGGGACTCTTTGGGAATAAATAAGTCAATCCACAGTGCCGACTCAGTACTTTCAGAGCCGTCAACCGCGCCTCCTATCACATGGCACTTTTCATTTACACTGGCAGCAGAATATCAGGGGAAAAAAGGAGGGGGAAAAAAAACTTAATTTCTCTGACGGAGGAGAGTTGGACCCAACTCGTGATTTCACTGCATCTGAATAACTTTGCCAATTATGATCTATCTGGTGTGTTTCGGAGGGGGGGGTGGTCAGGGGTTCACAGGAGGGGTGCGGCACAGCCGGATGGGTTTTCCAGGCAATCCGCGCCGATTATTCGCTATGTGGAGGGTTAACTTTCGCCTTGAGTCCCAAGAGTTCGTTGAGTTCGGAGTTGGAGGGAGAAAGGGGGGGGGGGGGGGTTGCAGAGCGAATTGGACGGAGCTCTCCGAAATTCCAGCTCTCTCCCACTCCTGTGATGTCAAACCGGGGGGCGGTGAAAGGGGTGTGCAGAACTCACTTGGCGGCCCGTGTGAGTGAGCGTACTGTTTCTACTGTTCAGCTGCGACCCTCAAACACTGTGCTTCGCTCTGGCTATGATCCCCAGAATTCTCAGCTACAGCAAATCCCTCCCCCTCCTCCCTGCCCAGTGCCACCAGACATGCGGACAGACAGATGGGCAGATGCTCGGTTCATCATAGTGTGCAGTTTCCTCACAGAAACTGGAAATGTTTCAGGGCGGGCACACATCCTTGGCTCACCCTATTTGCGGTTGATGGAAAATGCCTATCCTTGAATACGGTGCCAGTTAAAGCAACGACAATGGCACTTTTTATTTCCCATAGGCCTGCAGGAACGAAAGAGAAAATCGCTCATTCATTCATTCACGCTTCCTTTTATTTGTTTCCTTTTTTCCCTTTTTAAACATTTTCCGACCAACTTTTTCACAAGAAAATTGCTGTTTGTGTCCAATTAGGATTCGGTGCCAGTTTTGCAAAGCTGTCTGAAGAGGAGAGACTAATGGCGGTGGTCATACCACTACAGCTCTCTGTCTCATGGCCACACTCTGCCCAGTTCCCCAAGATCTGATGAGTTGGGCCAAAAAAGACAGCATTTAGCACTGGGAGAAGCGAGCTTAAGCCTGAACGCAGATAACCGCCCATTTCACATGCCCTATCCGAGCCTGTGATGGCTGAGCTTTGACACGGCCCGCCCTTTTATGAGACTCCCCCACTCATATAGATCCCTTCCCCTTTAAGAACCCATCTTTCAGGCCCCCACCCAATGTAAGATTTTCTCTCTCATTCAGACCCTCTGCCCCCTTAAGAATTTAGCTTATTCAGAACCCCTTTAAGGCTCTACCTCATTGAGACCCTCACCCCTTTAAGACTCTCCCTCATCTGCCAAGTGAAAGAGCTGCCAATTAGGGTAGCGTTGGGTGTCTAATGGCATTACTTCAGAGGCCCGCGCACTTCCACAGGTGCTTGGGGTCAGGCGAGGACATACATTCAGCTATTCAAATATAAGTTCACGGACCTGGCATCAAAGACCAGTAAGAATTCTCAAATATGTTCCCCTGGCATTCCAGTTCCTGAATAACACATTTGAAAGGGAAACTGACCGAAGCAGTGGTGCTAACAGGGAAGTTACAGCTCGAGAGAGTGATATGGACCCCAGGAATTACATGCTGGGAGCAATTTCTTCTGTGAAAAAGTGCAACGTGTAGACAATTCCGTCCCCGGTCTGTTGGGCAATTATTCAGATGGCTTTTGCCACCAGTGAGTTCTCAGTGAGTGAGTGATATATATATATACAGGTGCAGCTCAAAAAATTTGAATATCGTGAAAAAGTTCAATATTTTTTGTCACTCATGTCAGAAAGTGAAACTCATCTATTATATAGATTCATTACACATAGAGTGAAATATTTCAAGCCTTTATTTCTTGTAATTTTGATGATTATGGCTTACAGCTAATGAAAACCCAAATTCAGTGTCTCAGAAAATGAGAATATTACATAAGATCAATAAAAAAGGATATTTTAAACAGAAATGTCAGCCTTCTGAAAAGTATGTTCATTTCTATGCACTCAATACTTGGTTGGGGCTCCTTTTGCATGAATTACTGCATCAATGCGGCGTGGCATGGAGGCAATCAGCCTGTGGCACTGCTGAGGTGTAATGGAAGCCCAGGTTGCTTTGATAGCGGCCTTCAGGTCGTCTGCATTGTTGGGTCTGGTGTCTCTCATCTTCCTCTTGACAATACCCCATAGATTCTCTATGGGGTTCAGGTCAGGCGAGTTTGCTGGCCAATCAAGCACAGTAATACCATGGTCATTAAACCAGCTTTTGGTACTTTTGGCAGTGTGGGCAGGTGCCAAGTCCTGCTGGAAGATTAAATCAGCATCTCCATAAAGCTTGTCAGCAGAAGGAAGCATGAAGTGCTCTAAAATTTCCTGGTAGATGGCTGCGTTGACTGTGGACTTCAGAAAACACAGTGGACCAACACCAGCAGATGACATGGCACCCCAAATCATCACTGACTGTGGAAACTTCACACTGGACTTCAAGCACTCTGTGAACAACCAGCTTCTTTAGCAATGACCTTTTGTGGCTTACCCTCCTTGTGGAGGGTGTCAATGACTGTCTTCTGGACATCTGTCAAGTCAGCAGTCTTCCCCATGATTGTGTAGCATATTGAACCAGACTGAGAGACCATTTAAAGGCTCAGGAAACCTTTGCAGGTGTTTTGAGTTAATTAGCTGATTAGAGTGTGACACCATGAGTTTCCAATATTGAACTTTTTCACAATATTCTAATTTCATGAGACACTGAATTTGGGTTTTCATTAGCTGAAAGCCATAATCATCAAAATTACAAGAAAAAAAGGCTTGAAATATTTCACTCTATGTGTAATGAATCTATATAATATATGAGTTTCACTTTCTGAAATGAGTGACAAAAAATATTTAACTTTTTCACGATATTTTTTCACAATTATTGAGCTGCACCTGTATATATATATATATAGTACAGTCCACAATTATTGGCACCCCAGGTAAAGATGAGTAAAAAGGGTTATAAAAAATTAACCTTTTGGTGAATTAGCTTAATCTCACTGAAAAATCCAACCTTTAATTTAAGTAAATTTATTCTGAGAAAAAAAAATCCCTCATCAAGGAGCCTCCTACTGGAACTTTGACTGGAACCGTGTTCTATGGTCAGATGAAACGAAAATTGAGCTTTTCGGCAACCAACACTCAAGGTGTGTTTGGCATAAAAAGAAGGATGGCTATACCATCTGGAGAGATCTGGAGAGATTCTGGAATGGTCTCAGATTCCATGCTCTGTATTCTCCACCCTTATTAGATGGGAGAAGACTCAGTGCTGTTTCATTAACTTTAAGTTGTACAAAGTATTAAATGCAGGGGTGGCAATAATTGTGACACACGTGGTTTTGTTAAAAATAATTATTTCTTGATGAGGGATTTTTTTTTCTCAGAATAAATTTACTTCAATTAAAGGTTGTATTTTTCAAATTTTTCCAGTCTCATATTTACCAGGGGTGCCAATAATTGTGGAGGGCACTATATATATATATATATATATATATATATATATATATATATATATATATACGGGTGACAAATTAAAGGAAAACCCAACATAAAGTGTTTTAGTAAGTTGTTGGGCCATCACGAGCTGCCAGAACTGTAAGGATCTGTGTTCTACTGGTCATTTGTACCTTTATTTTGTATGTATTGTTTATTCTTAGTTTTCACCTGACTTGTTTATTTTTCGGTTTTGCCTAGTTGTCCCGTGTCTACTTGTTTACACCTGATCTGTCACTCCCCGTTTACGTCTCTGTACCATTCGGGTGATCTCATTGGTGTTCGGGTTCCCTCTTGCTTCACACCTATCTCTGTGCACTTAGATTTACTAATTACCACTAACTTACTAATGATAGATAAGATCTACTAACTCCATTAACAAATTAATTTGTATATACTTACTAATCATACTAACGGCAGGGGTGTGTATAGTTACTAATCTCACTAATATATTAGAGCGCACATTTTCATGCTGTTCTGTCCTTGCTAATCATTCTCAGCTGCTTCTGATCTACTCTGCCTGTCATCTTACTCTATGCACGATTTCCTGAAACTCCAGGTCATCTGTCATTGTGTGGGTTTGGAATCCAGTCCGCGTTTTCCCTAGTTGTCTCTGTGGTTGTTTAATTGTTTCCCAGATGTATGTCATTGTCTCTCGTTTGGAACCCCGCCTTCTCACACACCTGATTCCCTTTGTGTCATTTGTATCTTGTGCATTTAAACCCCGTGTTACTTCCAGTCTGTGTCGGATCGTTGTGATTACCTTTTCCAGTGCCTGTTATCTTCTAAAGCCTGAGATCTGTAGTATTATTCCGCGACACCTGTTTGCTCTACTATTCTTTTGCCTTGCCCTTATCTGCCCAGTCTGCCTGTTCGGTTTTGACCTCGTTTGTTTATCTACCATTCTCCTGCCTGATCCTGTTGTACCTACCTACCTCTGATCACCTGGTTTGACCCCTGTACGGACTAACTACCATTCTCCTGCCTGATCCTTGTGTACCTACCTACCTCTGATCACCTGGTCTGAACCCTGTACGGATTAAAGAACTCTTTTGCCTAATCCTGTGGTCTGCGTCTGGGTCCTTACCCCTCCCGCTACGGAGATCGTAACAAGAACAGCTTAAATGCACCTTGGTATAGATTCTACCACTAGTCTAGCATATATTCTAGTCTCTGGAACTCTACTGGAGAGATGAAACACCATTCTTCCAAAAGATATTCCCTCATTTGGTGTTTTGATGATGGTGGTGGAGAGCGCTGCTGGACACGTCGGTCCAAAATCTCCCATAGGTGTTCAATTGGGTTGAGATCTGGTAACTGCGAAGGCCATAGCATATGATTCACATAATTTTCATACACATCAAACCATTCAGTGACCTCATGCCCTATGGATGGGGGCATTGCCATCCTGGAAGAGACCACTCCCATCAGGATATAAATGTTTCATCATAGGATAAAGGTGATCATTCAGAATAACTTTGTATTGATGTGCAGTGACCCTCACCCTTCCCTCTAGTGACCCAAACCATGCCAAGAAAATGCCCCCCACAGCATAACAGAGCCACCCGACCACCACACCGTAGGGGTTGTTTGTGTGTGTGTGTATATATAAATATATATATATATATATATATAGTATGTGTGTGTTTTGCAACTTGTTGTTTCTTACCTTGAAAAAGCATGTTTACATGTTTCTGACAACCGTATCTGGTTTCAATTAAGTCCCGTGCAGTGAGATTTCTACAAAAGGTCTACAAAATTGTTTGCTTGAATAAATGGCATAAGATCTTCTTTTTTTTTTTACAGAAGAAAACAAGTGGACAGGTTTTTTTTTTGTTGGTTTTTTTTCGTCCAGTTAACAAAGAGTCATAGCTTCCAGTTCAGGAAAAGCATGTAGAAACAGACACTAGCATGAATATTCCACAGGCATGTTGAATGTATGAGGTTGTGGACAGCTATGATAGAGGATATGGAATGCACATGAATCATTCCCATCTAGAATGTAGTTTTCACATGCTCTTTGCAAATTTCACAGCAACCACGCCACGGTGTCTAGCCAGTGGGTGACGCACAACCAATACAGATTAACCATGCGTTCAACACCAGAGGATTAACACTGACTCTACAAAAAAGCATAATCATACACCCCCCGACCCAGAAGTTGGAATGTTCTGTTTTAGCCTCCAAACAGTGTTTATTGTTTATGCAAGGTTGTTTGGGTTCTACCACTTGCAGGCGACAGTGTCACCTTGACTAGAACCGCCTCCTTCTGACATTGCCCAATGGCTGCTCTTTTACAGCACCCCCTCCCCCCCAAAACACACACACAATCTGCAGACACCGTCAACTTCATACAGCATGACAAAATCTGAGCAACTTTAATACAAGGGTAACACTACAAAAGCATCAGAGATTGTCCATAAAGCACAAGCTGCTTGTCTGATTGGCCCAATTCAGGACTGCAGAGAGGCATGTCCAAAGAGCATGTTTTTTAAAATTCTGTAGACAACCAGCTGAAAACACAAATAACACTTTGCCAGACCAATGAACATCAGCTAGTGCAGGCACAATGACTGTGCATGACAGGCTTGTACAAGAAGGCGAGGAAAATCCTTCCAACTGAAACTCTCCCTCCCTGGATGACAGTTCCACCAATAACGCTCAACCCCATGGGGCCGCTGACTATGAATAGGAATTCTTTAACAAGTCTTGCTGTGTTGTCAACAGCCGCAGGCAATCCACATCGGCATGGTCACAGAGAGCAACAGGTCTGTTAAAAACAGGCAAGTCACCTGCGCGTGTTACGGGTCAAAGGTGACTGCAGACTTACCCACGCAGTTGAAGAAAGGTTCCTTCCGGCACTGGCTGGAGCAGCCGTCCCCGTTGGCTGAGTTCATGTCGTCGCACTGCTCCTCCAGGGATCTGAAACCAATCGCAACCCTTCAGATTCTTTTTTTTAATCTTAGCACCCAATGTGGGGTTGAGCATATCCAATTCCCTCAATTTGGAATGGCTAATCATCTGCAACTATAGCCGCGTACATTGTGCGAACCCCACTGCCGATTTGGGAAAGTGTAGACATCCACAGCTCTCCTCCAAAACACATGGTGTTGCCAGCTACTTCTTTTCACACCGTAGACTACAGCAAAGCTCATAATGAGCAGAGTTGGAGGAGGGACCTTTCATATGCGGCTTTGACTGCAATCTACGGGTGCCTGATCGATCAGCAGGGGTCGCTTGATAGAAATGCATGCAGGACATTATCCGACGGAACCCTCCCATTCCCTGGGCGATGCAATCGCCAATTACATGTCATCCTATGGCGCTACCAGCCACAGTCGGCACCAGTACGGTCCAGATTAGATCCGAGGACGTGAGGCTCATCCATGTACCACAGCGTGGTGCCTTAACCGAATGAGCCTTCCTAGCAGCCCTCAGTCACTCATACTTAACGGTGTTCTTCCAAATGCCGCCGACTCTATAATCTGCACCTGTCCGCCGTGTGAGCGGATCAGGGTGACATTGGCACCTACCTTTGGATGCGGCCGTCTCCGCAGTACGCCATCCCCAGCTTGTGAGTCAGCGCCGGCGATGGTTCGCTCTCTGCTCTTTTAGACACCGTCAGCACACGGTAAGTATATTCTCTGCCCGGCTCCACGTCCCTGTAACATAAACGCCCAGACACTGAACAGCATTATAATACCGGTCCAATACAAACCTCGCGACAAGGCCTCGCAGCCTTGATGGGTCATTGCGTGAGCAGTTGTAGCATTTTTATTGGTTCTGGTCCACTGATTTAAAAAACCCACATATGGCCAACTGGACCCACTCATATGCTCACCCAAAGTTCTGACTGACCCATCAAGCAAGTACCAGTTTTATGTAGCACGTGTATCTTGTTTCTTGTGTTATGTATCTTGATTCTCTAACACTTTCACGTAACACTGGTAACTGGACCTTGTAGTTTATCGTGTCTCTCATAATCGGGCCTCACGTCTCTTAAGACTTAGACATACCTTACTGCCTTAGCCTTAAGACTTAGCCATTTACTGTCTGAACTGGACTTGATGTTAACGGCTGTGGATAGCTGCTACTTTATGACAAAACTGTATTTTATCTGACCTGTTTGTAGTTGATTCAACGACCTTCAGCGTGCACTTATTGGGCCTCATTCATGAAGCACTCCTAAATATGCGCGTACATTTATGTACGAAACGAGTTGGTATGAAAAATTTACGTCGGATTCATCAAACCGTGTGGGAAAGGCAGTACAAAGCGCAGCCACGTTATTTTGTGATTAGCATAAATCCAGTAGGCTACTGGGAGCGTTCATTAGCCTACATGGGTCTAATTAAACAGCTTCGTAGCCTACAATTGATTAATAGGCGTAATCTAAAGTGTTTGCTTTTTACAATCATAATTTATTACGTTTGCAATGTGTATTTCAAAGACTACATTTAGTGTTGTGTATTGAACAGAAAATAAAAATGAATCCATATTCTAATTATCACTCAGAAGCTACATTAAGCGGCATTGTGTAAAATTTGTTAGTAAGTGCTAACAAATCTCAGATACGAAAACGTTGATGAATGCCAAAATACAGCCAAATTTGCTAATACGAATGATTTACGTACAAATTCGTTCTGCTCACGTTTTAGGAATGAGGCCCATGGTACGTCCCTTTAGATAAAAGTGTCTGCCAAATTAATGTAATGTAATAGAAGCAATGTGGAAATCATGAAAATCTTGTTTGGAGGGAACAGAACATAACTGAACTGCCAATAAAACATAAAATCAAAATATATAATTTTCAAATTGTTGGCGGGAAAGAGAGGAGAGACAGAGAATGGAGTCAAAAAGATATCGTCTTTTTTGTGTAACACTGAAAAGCAATATAAGCAACATCAATGGAATGCTGTTATTAATTATTATTATTATTATTATTATTATTATTATTATTATTATCATCAGACAGAAGAGAAGGCTAAAGGGTATCACTCGAGTCTGGTTGGAAATAACGCTGCTTCCTAGGATGATTAAGGAATCTTTGCGGGTTGGCGAACTGGTTCCTTATCCACCTGCAGAAAGATACACACAAACACGCACGCAGGCACGCACAGTCGCACACGCGCATGAGCGTCCTAAACCCGGAGAAACAAGGTCATCAGTGGATGATGTCACCCTGAATGCCGGTGTCTGCAGAAGACTGCATCCACTTATCCTGCACACAGAAACCAAAGCTTTAATGAACAAATTAGAGTCCTTATGATCTCTATGCACCGCTGGCTGTTTTTGCTGTCATCAGCGATGGCAGTTGTGCTCCTTACCTCATGCTACCTTTCAGCAAGCACTTTCTCTGAATTCCCTCAGCTAATACCCAACTGGGTCAGGTGTAATCCGGGAGCTATGTAAGCCATCCCGATAAAGGCGCCAGCCACACAAATAAATTATATCGCTAATGACCAGTCACCACTACAAAAAAAAAAGATAGAAAACCAACACATAAATGAACTCAGCAACTATGCCTGATACCAGCGCTACGGTAGCAGAGGACGGATAATGAGCCGGTCTGGTTGTAGTTCAACAGTGGGAAAGGGGATAGAATGAGCCAGGGTAGCAGATGTCCCAAGGCACTGCACCCTAGCCGTAAGTATTCTTCAGATTCCACCGGGGCGTGTGACAAACTCACAACTCGTCCTTTTTCTGAACGATTCATCACCGATGCTACACATAGCAGCAGCAGGTGGCAAACCATACGAGACGGCGAATTGAAGCTATACCATTTTCCACAGGGAGAAAAAAAACCAGGCCCAGAGCCAGAAAGGGAGGGGGAAAGAAGGAGAGAGAGAATGAGCAAAATGTAATTCAGCAAAATGGATCCCAGAAAATTGTAATATACATGCAGCTTCATCAAGACCATTTACCACTCAAGCTGAAATTCTGATTGAAACCAAATGAAGTGAGTTAAGGTTGAAACAATGCCCAGCGAACTGCAAACCTGACTCCAATCTGACTTTTACTGCAAAACATTCACAGCTTAAATTGTGTCAACTGGTTCATTAATGACACAATAGCTATAAATGGCTACATTCTTTTTTTTCTTTTTTTTTCTCTTTGGGAAACACACACTTTCTTTGGATGTTGTAGCCAATAAAAGGAAGGAAAACACATAAATAAACCATCCAATTCAGATTACAAAGGAGCCTGGATTGGAGCAGGCTTTCCATTGGTCTGGTTGGTTGGACACAACGGGGTCTGGATTGAAGTAGGCTATCTACTGGCTAGACAAAAAGGAGCCAGGATTGAAGCCTTTGTATTGGCTGTGGGTTCACATAAGGTCAACCATCTAAATCTACAGACAGCAGCTGTGTCTGCTAACAAGCAGATAAGCAACAACCACTAATAAGCGGTTAAAAAAAAAAGAAAAAAAAAAAGAATGTTTATGGTTGTCATGGCAAAATCACAGCCTTTACCAAAAAAGAACAAAGCTCTTTTCGAGCACACCTTCAAAAAGTTTTCTGAGCTCGTTGCCGAGACATCTATATTTACCACGTCTGTTTGTGAAGCTATCGATGTCAGAAAAGTGTTGAATTGCCAGCTTCCACTCCTCCTTAACACAACAGTCATTTCTCCACCCTCAGTGTGAACAGAGAGAGGTTCTGGGAGACGTACAGTAAGCGAGCTGGCGCGCACGCTAGGGCTCTGAAGTGGCCCGCCGAAGACTCCCGCGGACTCTGCTACGCGGTAATGTTCTATTAACACCACGACACGGCACACTGTCCTGACGGGCTGCGCACCGTGCATGGCGTTCCTGGAGTCTTGGCATCGCCGAGACGATTTTAGAATCGCTTCCCGAAACGCGGGTCTTTATTAGATTAGTGAGTCACCGCGAGTAAAAGGAAAACATAGCTGCGAGAGATCTGAAGCCATCGGAAACACGACCCTGTAATGTCACCAACGGCCTCTCGCTCTAAAATGACATCACACTAAAGACGAAGAAGAAAAAAACAAACAGCTTTCCCAAAACGCCCATCGCGTAGTGCCTAAAAATAGAAGGTGGGGAAAGGAAGTGAACAGGATTGCGAGATGAGAATCAGCAGCTTGCCGAGCGCAGGCAGGGGTTCTGGCCCGTTTTCAGGAGCAGGTTTTGCGTGATAAACCCAGATGATTTTTACTACGTGACGCTCTCCAGAAATCGAGAGTTCATTCGAGGCTTCCTCCGTCTCGCCTCCACCGCCATCGACGACCGCACTCCGCCTCCTCTCTCTATCTCTTGGAGATAGATGAAAAACGGACGAAGACTTTTTTTTTCGACTTTTTTCTCGACTTCCTAGGAGAAGAGAGACAGAGGCGGGAGCAGCCGGCATGAAAGAATCACAAATTCCTCTTGACGCCGAGAATAGGTGACCGATACCTAGCCTGCCACTGATAAAACCAAGTGTCACAGAATCTCCGATGTATACGCTTTGACATTTCTCACACACTCCTGTGATTGCTTTATGTTGAGGTTTTCTGCATTGCATTTTGGGTCTTATGCTCAGCCTTTCCCTGACATAAACTACCCACCCCCCCCTTCCCACCAAACCCCCCCCCCCCCCCCCCGCCTGCCCGCCCGCCAGCCAGACAATTTTTTTTGTCGTTAAAAAGTCTGTCACACAGGTTCTGGTGCTGCAAGAAATCTGGCACACAGAAATTTAAATGAGACTGCAGGAGAAAAAACATGAGAGGAAGACCTTGGAGAGCGCGTCAAGACGGCATGACCCAGACAGCTTTGGGAAAAAAGGGCCGGCCATCGAATAGCGGAGCCCTCCTGCTTTAAATCAAGTTCATTGTCTGCAGCGGCGAGAGCAGACAACCTGAGAGGCGGGGCTCAGGGGTTAGGGAAACCGTCTATGACGTCAGCAGAGAGAGGGGCCGTCAAGAGGAAGGTAGCGATGGAGGAGGGGGCTCACGATCAGGCAGGTTACCACTTCCAAGGCTGAGAGCATTGGCACTGACTTAATAACAATTTTTAAAAACCTGTGGGTTTGTAACACCTAAAGTCCAGTGTACACTGAAAAATCACTGGGAAAAAAACGGAGGCTATCATACTGTACAGCAAACCAACATACTGCACTAGTCTGACTAACCTCCGACACTATATCCTGACTGTTTCCTGACCTGACAAACGTCTATCTGGCTCTGAAAGGTAATCCAGTCTCAGCAGTCTTCTTTTCTGCTAAAAAATATTTCCCATCACCGGGCAATCTCTCTTTCTCTCTCGCTCTCCCCCCGCTTTACCCCATGCTTTAAAAGGCCTTATCTTCACCGTCTCCGAAAGCCAGAATCATGGCATACTTCACACGTGTTTTGATAAGACAAGTTGATTACACAAAGAGGAACAGGCCAGCAGGTTTTGCCAAAACAAACTTCGGATTCATAAAACACTGGATTTGGATGAATGACTGACTAAATAAATGACATACTGTAATATTCTCTCTGGGTGAGAAACCTCAGGTTAAAAATTGAATTGGTGCGCATATGTGTGTGTACACACGCGTGCTTTACAAAGGAAATGTGTATTGGAAAAACTCCAGATGTACTTTCCTTATCGCTTTTAGCTACAATGAAAGCCGTAAATTGTTGTGGATTGTCACGATCAAACCGGCGGATTTGTTTGAATAATTTGTTGCCTTCTGTTGAAAAACAACTCTTTAAGCCTTAATGGCAATCACAATAACCTTTTTTCATCAAAACAGTAAAATTTAAGTGGCTTTTTGTGAACAATAGTAAATGTTACCAAGTGTAGAATAAAAGCCAACACAACAGCGAAGGAAATGATCGAAATTAGGATTTACAAACAAAACGACCGTGTTAAAGATGGTACTTGGGTTCATACGTGTCACACCCAATATAAAATCTGCTGCACAGATTCTGTATATCTCAAAATGTAATTCAACTCAGCTCATCAAAGTTGTCCTACAGACCCAATGCACAAAAGCCTAAAATAACATACTTAAATATTTTTTAACAAACTTTGTCATGATTTTATAAAATTGCAGAAAAAGAGAAAGATTCATCTAGCAGTTCATGCCAAATAGGATAATGAGAATGAAAGCTCTCATTCTTATCATTATCATTGAGATTATCATGTCTTATCATTGAGAAAGAAGAAGAAAGTTGCTGAAAGGAGAAAGGAGGAGAAAGAACATTGAAAATGAACATTCAAAGCAAAAATGACGATTTATGTGTGGAACTAAATACTGGAGATTGTGGAAGACTCTCCTCTGGAGGTCTGTATATTGCAAGGGGAAGGAAGGGGCTGAGGGGAAATTAAGGGCTGCTGGGTGGGTAGAGTGGGTGTGGAGAGGGGGGTGTGTGGTGCAGGGCTTTAAGCTTAGTATTGCGAAGACTGGATTTACACAGGAGACTTGCAGTAAACTACCTGCCACCTTTGGCCCATCAGCATAGGTGCAGAAGAAGGTAACCGCACAACAACGTGCGACCGCAGAAACGCATCTGTACAACCGCTTTCACCAAAGGAAAGGTTAACTCACAATATAAAAAAAATCTATGGGACATGAAACAAGGGGCTTCTGAGATGCAAAGTCTATGCAGGCGTTCATCAGGAGTGAACAGAGGGCCCTAGAGTTCCAGGCTGGGGGCCCAACAGGCCCTGTCCTGCAAGAGTACAGGGTGTGGCCAAGTCCGCTGGGATTCCTCGGGTCACCGCGACACTCGATTCATTCGCATTTATGTTTAAATGTAGTCATTTAGCAGACTCACTTACGCTCATATCCAGACTCAGAGCTGATGCAGAGCCATCAGCCGTACAATGGACAGAAGTAGTTAATACATAAAACTTAGAATATAAAGTAGCCACATTAGGTTCAAAAGGGAGATTGAGAAGAGAATGTTGCATGTTGCAATGTTCCGATGTAGCATAGATAGATGCTCACGGTTCCGCCCAATGGCCATGCAGATGCCCAGAGCCAATCAGCAAGAGATGCGCTTCTCCTCTAGTACGCGCTAGCCTTCTCCTGTCATACTTTGCCTAGTGCCTATAGCGGTGGTCCCAAATCCTGTTCCTTTAGATCTACTGTCCTGTCGGTTTTAATTTCAACCCTAATTTGGCACATCTGATTCTACTAATTAGTAGCTCAATGAGATCTATAGCTTTTGAATGAGGTTTGCTTAGTTAGGGTTGGAGTGAAAACCTACAGGATGGTAGATCTCCATGAACAGGGTTGGGTACCACTGGCCTATAGTGTGCAAAACAGTTACTGGTTTGTGGGTTCACATTGCATTGTACTGCCCCCCGTCCCCCCGTCCCCCCGTCCCCCCTTCCTGTGCTTGGGTCTAGGGTCCGATAACAGAGCTTCAGCAGGCCATGGCCTTGGAATGTGCGATAAGCGATGACGTCGCGGCGGAAGGCCCCACGGGGGGAATGGGTCAGAGCAGCAGACCCGTGGCGGGAGAAGAGAGCCAGGCGTGGCGATAAACGGCCCTTTCCCACACCCCTTTAACCCGCCACACGGGTCCCAAGATAGCATACAGATCGTGCCACCTCAGAGCCCCTGATCACAGATACATTCGTGTGGCCTGGTGCTCTGGGTTAGGATCCGTAAAAGAATGTTCAGTCTAACATGGGGCCCCAAGTCCTTTCTGTGAAGACTGGTCAGGTTCTTCACGGAGGCATTCGATCAGAAAATGCAATGCATCTCCACTTCATAGACAATGTTTTTTCCTTTTTTGTTCTTTCATTTTATTTTTCCCTTTTTTTGTGCACTTATGTTTTTGTTTTGTAGTCTGTAAAAATGACAGATTCAAGCAACTGGCTCAGTTTTTGGTCATGACTAACATCTGAGAAAGACATTTCTAAAGACAGCTCAGCGGTCCATCTGTGTGAATTTCTGAAACAGAAGGGCCTATAATTACATGTTAAAAACATGCTTTTCCCATAATTTCAGTGTTCTAAATGAACCACTTATATGCTTCTACTATATATCGTATATGTATATTATTATATACATACTTGTTTATTGTGCAAAACAGTCATTTGTGAGTCAGTTTACAATGTACAGTATTGTATCTATCCCCTGAGGAGGTCTTTACAATCCTACAGTAAATGCCTGTAGGAGCTGTAGACACTGTCCCGAAATGATCCCAGATCTGCCTGCTGAAGCCACAGGAATGCATTTGGACCCTGACAGACCACAACAAGCTCCTGTCCCTGCCAATGGGCCTGGATTGTCCCCAAACAGAAGGATTGCCTCCCACAAAGTTACTATGGCAACTGTAGTAACACCGCATTATTTCAACACATCCTCTGATTGGTTGCTGGGTACAGGCATTTCCTGCCATCTCATTGGCTGTGCTGTTCCACCCAAAGCACAAGCAACAGAACTCACTTTAAAACTTGCCTGAACTTGGAGCTTGGGCTCATATATTGCAGAGCAAGGAGCTAAAGTTTACAATATTCTCCCTCTCTAATACATGAGCGATGAAAGGATTTACTCATCCCCCAGTTTAATTGGCAAAATAGACCTATTTCACAAGATGGTGATCTAGACCGTAAGGGGTGAATACTTACTTTCAATGATAGGGACACCTGTAATTCCTCATTGGAAACCATGGATCTGGTGTTACTGTTTTTCCCGGCCCCTAATATCACTCCCAAAAGTCACATTGTCGGACGTTATCTGCATTGCTGACGAGTTTCAGGGTGATGTGAGGCTTGACTTAATGTGAGGCTTAATTAAAACAGAAAAATTGAGCACTCAAACGTCAGATACCGCTAGCTAGTTTAAGAACAACTTTGATTAAACGCTATATTGCTTGCTTGCTGTCTCCTTGTTTATATTAGCAACAGAAGCTAAGCTGTTTTTTTACTAGTAGTAGCTATTAAGTTAGCAAACAAAATCGTTTTTATTTGAATCCACCACTCAAACGTTAGACAACGTTAGCTCTGATAAAAACCTTTTGCTTGTTTGCTAGCTAGTTGGCTAGCAAGCTAGCGGGTATGCCCCATAGACTGTATAGATAATTTCCTAGCTTATGTCTGGGTTATTTTCTCTTGGAGATGGAGCAGCGAGAAACACTACAAGCTTAGTTGCTTCTGAACACAGCAATTTTCAATGAAGATAAAAGTAGAACCAGAGATTGTATAGTAAGTTTTCTCTCTGTATGGGCTTTGGCAGAACCAGATAGCAAACGAAACTATCGTAAAACAATATTCACCCCTTCCGGTTTGCCTACCCGGAAATGTGAGATAGGCCTATTACTGAGCTGATGTGTGGTGAGCATTCTGGTGGAAAATGGCTACAGTGCATCACCCAGGCAGGTACTGCACATCGGCGGAGGCTTAAGTAAGTTTCCCCAATGCATTTTTGTACAGGTCACTTCCTTAGGTGGCAGCACATACTCTACGAGTATGAATTAGGCTCTTTGAGAGAAGGTTTGAACCAATCTGCCCAGTGATGAGTACATGTTGTTTGAAATACAGTTGACCAACATAGCTACAGAACTGTATAGCAGTCAGCTATAAAAAACGGAATACTGGAAATCCCAGATAGTGTAGAGAGCTGAAGTTTGGCTTGGTGGTGCTCATTTGCATTTCCTGTCTTTTGCGGCTTTTGACCAAGCCAAACTTCACACTTAAAATTTAGTTTTTTGTTATTAATTTATTTTATGTTTATTGAATGTCCCTTACAGTGTAGGTTTCAGCATAGTGGAATATATGGTCCTTGAAATTAAGACCAGAGACTCATGTCCCCTATAGGGGACGGACATTAATTACCAGGTCTTAGGAGGATATAAATAATACCCAGTGACCTCATACTTTTTTCCTTTTTTACCCAATGATACATTTTTAAGGCTTTGTATATTTTTGGAAGCATTTACATGTGTTTTTATTTGTCTGTCCCAAGTATTCCTGGAGGTGATTATTTCATTGATGGCTCAGAAGTACAGTGTTCTGTAAATATCTGTGGTGAAAGACATGACTTACTATGACATTCTCACGGTTCACCCTCTGGGAATTTGGAACCTGCGCATAAACAAACCCTGCCGCTCCAGCTATCATTATCAGAGCTATCTTTATAAATATTTATTAATTTGACACTTTTTTCTCCTTTTCACAAACACAAAGCCAGGGGTGGAAGTAATGATGTTTTTTTAATACTGTCACACCACTGTCTCGCTACACAAAGGAGGTGTTGCACAAGATGTCAGACTTACAACAGTGACAATTGTGTTTTTCATTTTAGGGCTTGTTATGGATGTACATTGTACGTGTTTTGGTTATTGGTTTAGCATGGTTAATTCTCATTGGTGGTTCATCTATACTGGTCTGGGAATATTATTAGCTACGTCTTGCACTGTTGCTCATAATATTCACTTAAGGCCCGGTAATACATAAAATGAAACCTGCACTACAAGAGACATTCAAAATAAAATAAATAATATTTTTGAAAGTATTTTCACAGTAACATGTTTTTTTTCATTGAAGACACTTTTGTGTTATGTCAAAAATATATTAAAAAAAAATATTTTTTTAATTCTGTTCGGTCTCAGTAGAATAAATCATGATGAATGTCCATATGTTCCCCTAAACTGTTTCTCTGGATAAGAGTGTTTGCTCAATGAGTGTGGTGGTTGAAATGGCAGTGTGTTGAGATGCCTAAAATCGCCCCTTCAGCTGGGTGCAAGAGAAGATTATTTATTTATTTTATTTTTTACAAAAATTTTGGGGGGGGTTTACATCTTACAGTCTCACTTAGGAAGCAATGCACCTCATAATGAAACCAAGCACAACATGGCCTTAACAGCACCAGGATAAAGCATACCACTACACCCGACACCCCACCACCACACCCAAAACACTATGCCCCACCATTACACCCCACATACTATATCCCAAACACTAATCCGGACACACTAAATGACACCACCACACCCTCAGCACTACAACCCAACACCCCGCACACTACCTCGGCTCACACTACCACATACCACATCCCACTACATGACACTACCACATCCACACACTACACCCTGCCACCATACACCCCACACACTACACAGCAACCTACTCCTGTGCACTTTACACCTTGGGAAACAGAGTGCACTAAATCCACCCAATACACAAGGCCATGCAGTAGAGCTCTAATTAGCAGTGCATTTCTGTCTGCGGAAGACATTCCCTGATTGGGGCATCTGTCACCAGAACAATAATGTAATAACATCCCTCTGCCAGCCAAGCAGCTCAGCACCTGAGTGTGGCTGGATGAGCAGTCTGTCAGACAGACCTCTTTAAGTCTCTCATCTCTCCCCGCGACACAAAACTAATCTGTCATTAGCACAAAACAACTGCGAGGAACTGGGGAACCACTGACCACCCACCAGGAAGGCGGGCACGCGAGACGCACAAATGCTACGCGACCACAAAACAACGCCCCCTACCCTGGCCCAATTTCATCAAGCGGCACCTGGACCAGCATCAAGAGGGACGGCCGCTGCCACGCTTCCTTCATCGCCCCGGGTCTGAGAGGGGCGTGCATCGTATGGGCTACCCGGCAATGATCCTTGATGATCCTAGGCCGCGGTCCATGGACGTGTCTCGCAGGAGGGAACAGGCACGAGACGAGCCCGGTCCGTTGCTCGAAAAGCGGAGTCAGGCTTCTCGGCCACGGCGAGGGTATATCAAAGAGCCGTCACTGTGACATGGCCAAGAGACCCCGACCCCCTCCCTCGCTGGTGTGGGGCTTTTGCTCTGTACAGAACACAAAGGGGTTCAAGCCGATGAAAAGCAGAAAAGGCAGGGGCTCAATGGACTCCTGCAAGGTAGAACCTTGCCCCACGGCATGTTCCCATTAATGAGTTTCCTGGATTCTTGAATCCGGCTAAAGCTTCCCAATGTCCTGGGAAACAGAGGGCCGTTCCTGGAAAAAGCGTCCGCGCCTTTACCTGCTTCAACCGCGCTGTGCCACTTAGGAGCCGGGTTTATGCACAGCGATCGGCCCAATGTTTCTCTGTTCCATACGCCTCGTTTCTCTCAATAGACTTCAAAGGACAGTGTGCGTGAGAAAGAGAGGGAGGGAGAGGCACACGGAAAGGGGACGACAGAAGACAAAAAAGAGGAGGAGAAAGGGAGGAAATGAGGCAACAGAAGGGAAGAGCAAGAAAGACGGAGAAAGAGAACTCCGCACATTAGCTCCCTGTCTGACTGCATCTGCCCAACTGAGGCCCGGATATAACAGTTTAAGTCAGTAGCAGATCCGCATGCTTAAGACTTGGGGGGGGGACATTACACTCTTTCTTATTATATATTTTGTATATATAATATACAGCGCCCTCCAAAATTGGCAAAAAGGGTTAATTTATTCTGAAAAAAAAAATCCCACATCAAGAAATAATTATTTTTAACAAAACCATGTGTGCCACAATTATAGGCACCACTGCATTTAATACTTTGTACATCCTCCCTTTCCCAATAAAACAGCATTGAGTCTTCTCCCGTAACATCTAATAAGGTTGGAAAATATAGAGCAAGAAATCTGAGACCATTCCAGAATCTCTCCAGATCATCCGAGTCCTAGGTCCTCTCTTGTGCACTCTCCTCTTCAGCTCAGCCCACAGGTTTTCAATGGGGTTTAGGTCAGGGGACTGAGATGGCCATGGCAGAAGTTTGATTTTGTGTTCAGTTAACTATTTTTGTGTTGATTTGGACGTATGTTTCTACAGTAAAGAAAGACAGAAGTGTGCTCGTCAGGATTGACGGTGGTGTACACCAATCGCCAGTTCAGCATGCAATCTCAGACCTGATTGGCCAATTTCTCTCTTTATGATGGGGGATTCTCCTTTCTCGCTCTCTCTCTCTCTCTACACACAGAAACACATTTGTCCTACTACAACGTAACAAAAAAAAATCTAAAAGAGAAGACTGTGTCTACACCTGATGCAAGACTTGTCTTACAGGGCAGGAGAGGGCGTCGGGGGAGTGAGATAGATGCAGGTCTCTGAGGCCGGTGGGATTGGGTAAGAGGGCAGGTCTCTGTGGGTGTGCGGGGGCAGGGGTTAGAGGGACAGGTCTCTTTGGGCGTGTGTGGGCGGGAGGTAAGAAGGCCAGGCCTCAGCAGGAGTGTGACGTGGGGGGAGTAGGAAGGGCAGGTCTCTGCTGTTGTGGGTGTTTGTGCATGAGGAGGGGGAGGGCACAGGAACAGAGGGGCAGGTCCCTCTGGGTGCAGAGGGGGTGGGGGGTGGAAAGGGGGGAGGGGGGTTGTGCGCTACCCTCTGAACCCCAAACTGGGTGGTCTCTTCATATCAACATAAAGGTGCTATTTAGCTCAGCTTTGGTGGAGCTCTCCGGTGGGTGCAGGGGGCAGGAAGCCATTCGGTCATATTCTCATCCCTCGGTCCCCCACCCCCTTACCAATAGAAGCCCTGCCTCTCAGCTGTCACTCGGGTTGAATGGCATAACAGTTGGTTTCCTGTTACGTCTTTAGTTGAACAGCAGGCTGGTTAAACCTTGCAAAGGTGATAGATTAGTTTATATACCCTGTCCCTGACACATGCTTTATAGCCTTTGTCCTCATCTGTAATCCCAAACTCTATGGCTGCAAAGTACAAGACACACTAGCGATCACTATTTTCAGATACTGTGTAGTCATTCTTACTTTACGGACAAATCGTTACTCTGCACTCTGAAGATAAAAAAATATGAACGATGAACAGGTAGATCAACCAGATGGGGCATTACTGGGCCTGATAGGATGTGTCCATTACTATGGGCTAAATTCTTAGTTTTACACAATCCATAAAGACTATTTTGTCATACTTGAATGAGAGCTACATGGTATTTTCTGTTATTGTTTCAAAAGATTAGTTAACCAACATAGGGACTGCCACAGTCATATCTATAGTTGTGTAATTGAAATGGTAAACAAGAAGGCACTTTAAAGATTCCAACCTGCATTTGTATATAGCAAACCCAACACAAATTATTGATCCTTTGTAGCAGTACAATGCATACTAGCTAAAAAACCCACCTCCTGTAACAAGACTGCATTGACTGCTCTGCTAAATGACTGAAACTGAAGGGACAATTATTTGAGAGCCGTAGCGAGATTGTGGAGGGGGTTCTGCAATATACATATTTTATTTGGTGTGATTGCTATATGATCAGTCTGTCTGTCTCAATATTTTTCTCTCCTTCTATCTCCCCTATCTATTTGTCCCTCCATCTCCCTCTTTCTCCCTCCTCCTCCCTCTCTCTCTTTCTCCCTCCCTCTCCCTCTATTTGTCCCTCCCTCTCCTTGTATTTGTCCCTCCCTCTCCTTGTATTTGTCCCTCCCTCTCCCGCTTTCTCCCTCCTTCTCCCTGTATTTGCCCCTCCCTCTCCCTGTATTTGTCCCTCCCTTTCCCTCTTTCTCCCTCCCTCTCCCTGTATTTGTCCCTCCCTCTCCTTCCCTCTGCTTGTATTTGTCCCTCCCTCTCTTTGTCCCTCCCTCTCCCTGTATTTGTCCCTCCCTCTCCCGCTTTCTCCCTCCCTCTCCCTGTATTTGTCCCTCCCTCTCCTTCCCTCTCCTTGTATTTGTCCCTCCCTCTCTTTCTCCCTCCCTCTCCCTGTATTTGCCCCTCCCTCTCCCTGCATTTGTCCCTCCCTCTCCTTCCCTCTCCTTGTATTTGTCCCTCCCTCTCCCTCTCTTTCTCCCTCCCTCTCCCTCTATTTGTCCCTCCCTCTCCTTCCCTCTCCCTGTATTTGACCCTCCCTCTCCCACTTTCTCCCTCTGTGTCCCTCCCTCTCCCATCTTTCTCCCTCCCCCTTCCTCTATTTGTCCCTCCCTCTCTCTCTTTCTTCCTCCTTCCTTCTTCTTCTATTTGTCCCTTCCTCTCCCTCTGTATCTCTGCTTCCTTTTCCCTCTGAATCTCTCTCCTGTATTTCCTCTATCAATCCCCTCTAGCCTATTTACCCTCTGTCTAACCTCTGTTTATTCTGACCTCTATCAGACCTTCTGTCAAGAGACTGTTATAAGATCATTTAAAAAATTAACATTTGGCAGTATTGGAAGAAAATTATATTTGTTGTGCCACGCAAAAGTCAAATTTTGTAATTCATAGATGCCCCCCTTGTGTAATTCTGTGCCAAGCTTGGGCCCCCTTTAAAATTGGTCTGGACACTCCACACTGCTGTGAGGGTGTAGTTACACAGTGAAAACACAAATAGCCCTGAGCCATTGTGATAAACTTCACTCTGAACGTGGCCAATGAGAGCACGGTGCAAAATGAAGAGCGAATGAAAGAGAAGAGATGGAAAGAGACACGAAGACAGAGAAAAAAAAGAGAATGAGAGCAGCAAGGAGGGAGAGAAAGCAGGAAGGAGGCAGAAGGGGGGAGGTAGCAAGAGTCTCCGGTGGAAGTGGTAGCGGGGAGCAGAAGGCTTTTCTTGAGGCATGGTGGACAGATTTATCCAACTATGTGAGGGTCAGATTGTAAGGGCCATCCTCTCACTCCCTGTGAATATGTTTACATGCATGAGCGGCCCAATGCCTGGTGTCTCCCGAGCTTTGAGTGATCTGTGGCTACCCAGGTCCTGCCCGGGTCGCCACCAATCACATCCCAGCTACCGGAGGGAGGAAAGCGCTCTGCTCTTCAAACGCATGCTGCAGGCTTTAAGGTTAGGCCCCGAGGAAGATTGATGGACGCCCGCACGGGGAATCGACCAAGTAACCTCTTTCAGAGTGCAAGCTTTCGAAATAACACAAATCCCGGCGTGAAATTCTGGGGACTCACCCGAGCCCCGCTAGCCCGGAGGGTGGGGTCCCACGTCCTCGGAACGGGTCCTCGGGTCAATCACTCAAAAAAACCGTGTCATGGGGGGAAGGAAAAAAGTGTGGAAAACTGCACGTAGCCGGAGCTTGCACTCGACTGCCAGGGGTTTTCCGTTTCGCAGAAGGCTGCGAAAAACAACGTAGCTGCCACTTCGGCTATGTTGTAGCCGTGGTAACGGTGCGGGGGCAAGGCCTTAACATTCGCCAGTTTGACCCCGCTGTGCCTTCGTTTGCTCGAAAACTTGAAAACATTGGGAACATTATTGGAAGTGTGTTTTTTTTTTAATTCTTTCACCCGGAACTTGAGTTAAGTTTATGTGCGTACCCAAACCATTACGTAAGTGAAGCCTTCACGTAGCGCAGTGCATGTGCAAGTGCGATCAAAATGATTGCGGAGCATGTCGGAGCCGGCACCATCATGCCAGCCGTAAGAACGTGGGACAGCGTGGCTCTGCAAAGGGGACCGCTCTAGCTCGACATGCTATAATGTGGCGCTCTTTAAAAAGGAGCACAGCACAGCACATTCTCTTTGTGTGAGCCTCACAATTTTAGTGGGGGCATTGGGGTCCAACTAGTAAGGGGCTTAACTACAGATGTCACAGTTGGAAACAGGGGGCTTTCTTAAAAAAAAAAAAAAAAAAGCAGTGAGGTTTAATGTGAATTCTGATGCCCTGGAAACCCCCGGTGAGGTTGATTCTATGTTGCGCTTCAATGTGGCCGCGACGCCACCGTTACAGGGCCCCTGTACCTCACCGGCTCAGACAGCTCAGTCTGGATACTGAAACACAGACCGGTCTGGTACTTTCCATCAATAACAAGCAGATGTCGGTTTACAATTATTTTTACAAACTTTTTTTTGTTTTATTATACAACCCGCAGTCAAGCCAAGACGATTTTACACTGCATTTGTACTTTAACAAATGTGATTTTTTTCTCCAACCTGGAACCGCTATAAAATGGTCCTTAGAGCTTTACAACGCACCCTTCTGCTGTAGAAAACTATCTGCCAGAGTGGTCTAGAAACGTGCATAGAAAAGCAAAAGCCGAGACAGAGCTTGGAAAAGAGCGCGAGGTGAGCTCACCTGTCCACGTATCTCCGGCTGGGGTCGGAAATGAGCAGGCCATGGGGGGCGTGGGAGAAGGGCGGCTGGCGCAGCAGGCGGTAGCGGAGGGGCTGGCACGCGCGGCACAAGGGGCAGTCCGGCTTGGAAGCGAGCAGCGTGGCATCGATCTCCAGGTGCTGCTCGGTGGTGAAGAACTGCACCCCGTAGACCTCCTCCCGCACGTCCAGCTTCAGCGTCAGGGGCGTGTCGCAGAAGACATTCCTCGGGCCCAGCGACACATTCTCGCCGCCCACCGTCAGCAGCAGGATGTTGTGGATGGCGGGCAGCGCCGTTTCCTCGGGCGAGAAGAAGGTGACCCAGACGGTGAGTGAGTCGGGCACCAGCGGGTACGGGAACTCCAACTGCAGCATGCAGCCCTGAAGGGGGCACGGCGGAAAGCCCACACTGCTGGAGTCTACGCCTGCGTTCGGGCTCCAGGTGCGAACGCTCGGCTCACAGACCTGCTCCACGTCCGGCGGGCCTGCGGGGGGAGGGGAACAGCACAGCACAGCACATGAGACATCAACTCCAGATACACAACAATCTCTCTGTCCACCTCGGATCAAAGGCCCTACAGCTTCTGTGGACCTCTGCACAGAATTGCTGAGCCTTGTCCTTGTCTGTCAGACTTTTATCAATTGTTTTTAAAATGCTTGTAAAAATGTTTTAAGGGAAATAGAAAAAGCTGTGCAGCACATTGGGAAAGTTTTTTAAAAAGGTAAAAAGAACAAACTGTCACTTCACAAAACATTAAGTGGCAATTTCCTTATTTTTGGCAGGGGTCCATATCATTCTTTCTAAAGAGGTCAGGAGGTCATAGTAAGGGGTGGAGGGAAAAATAATTTCTGAGTGTGATGTACGGTGGGGGAAATTGCAGCAATTGCCTTTTAGGTGAGGAAGCCTCAATAAATGTCCTCTTTGTCCCACATGAATGGCACACGTTTTTCACACACAAGTCTGCTGCGTCCCCTGTTGTGTTGCAGGCTATCGGCAGATCGGCCACGCGTTCTCCCCCGCGCGGTTAAAGCTAGTCTGTAGCGGCACGTATTTTAAGATTCTCTGGGGGCCTGTCGAAAGGCTTTCATTTCAGGAGGGCAATTAAACCCAAAATGGGGCGGTCCTGCCATATTTGGAGCACGCGGCCGCTCTCATTCAGATTGAAGTACGCAACGTCCATTCAGCTCATGGAAAAGCCACAGCCCTGATCTGCACAGTGGTCCCCGTATTCCTTTAGTGCATTTCCAATCTGGCAACCGCAGAACAAGCTCACTAACCTAATTTCTGGAGACTCGTCCAGTCCAAGCTTAATCAACTTACTTTCCAGCCCACATGGTCTCTTTGTATCTATTACTATGTGTATATGTGTGGTCGAAGAAGAGGTCAGCACTACAATTGTGAATTTAAAGTAATGAAGCTGCATTACTGGCCTCCATCCACTGATCCATTATTCTTACTATAGGTTAGCATGTACACAAAGTAAAGTGAGCCAAAATGGTGCTGGACTATCATGGGTGGCTAGTACAGCCTCTATACATTGTGGCAGAGTGTAAAAAATATGTGTATAAATGTGTTCAGACTTGGTCAGAAGGCCAATGCACAATAAATAATGTTAGCATTGTGCTCCTCAAACCATTGGGTGACTCTTGAACTCTCACCTTGAAAGACACCCCTCTCTGCAGGAGACAAATTCTTTCCTGAGACGACGATGATGTTGATGACCACTCAGTACCATTAAGTAACATTCACCTTGCTTTCTAAGAATGCATCCAAACCATGTCAGGGTGCCTGACATCAGGAGGGAAACACCACAATCCTCCACTGTAGGAACACTGTTGAATTTCCATTTTTACATCCACTGCCACTAACATGAGGTCATAATTATGAGACGTCACTACTGCATCAACACTGGGTCACCAGGTGCAATGAGGAAATATGGGGAGTGACACAGAGAATTAGCCACACTTTTGGCTGCAATTAGCTACCTACAGACTGCTAATGGCTAAACGTGCATGTTTTACCACTGAAACAGGTCGACACGCCCATCGGCTTGTACGGTTACGTGTTGGGAGCATGGCCGTGGTTGTTGAGCTGTAAACCGAAAAGGTTGGGGTTAAAGAAGTAAAACTCTAAATGCCATAATGGGAGCTTTCCTGCAAAGCATCTGGACCATGGACACTGCTCAGGCGGTAGGAAGATTTTTCAAAGAAGCCAGAGAATTCAGCTGCGTACAGAAAATCCGAAGCATGCCTTTTCAGTCAATTAGCTAATCCCACAAGTGTATTATCCCGTCTAGGAACATTCTCTTTCTAAGAAAAGAAGAGAAGGGCTTTCGGATAAATTCATACTTAACTGTAGTCAAGGAAATATTTTGAATTTTGGGAGCTCTATCCGACGCCTAAGGCCAGACCAACAAACCCCCTGCGCCCTCTCCCTCCCCCAGCGTTACGCAGGGGATCGGGCCACCGGGGGGCGCAGGTCCGAGAAACCAGGTTTGCAGTAGCCTCGGGGCCAAACCGAACACAGGGATCTGCCCAGGCGAACTCCAGGTGGACCCGGGGTGACGTGACTCCACCCCTCGCACTCTTGTCTGGCGGGGAGGGGGGAGGGGGGATGGGGGGTGTTCGGCACGCTTCCTCCCGAAATAATCAACTACTCACTCCTTTTTCCATTTGACCTTGCTGGCATCCAGTCAAGACCTCATCTCTGGTTCAGCTCCAGGCCCTCCCCCTCTAAAGCCTCAGGCTTGCCAAAGGAGATGCGTGTATAAGGCCTGGCCTCAGAAATAATTCCTGTAATATTATACAATGCAATTTGATTTTTCGCAGAACTACCAACCGAGCAGCGGCAGAGTACGGTTTAAATCTTTTTATTTATTTTTTCCAATGGAAATTAAATCTGTGTTTTGAATTAAACTTCTTTACATCTGCACACTTTCCCTCACCCCACACAAAGGAGAACTGAGGAGAATTTTTTTGTTGTTGTTTTTTTCTTTTTTTTCTTAGAGGACCAGGCAAGCAGCAATGTGGAAATGCCATTGTTTCTGAAGGGGCAACACTGCACGCAGTTCCTATACAGATATCAGGTGGCACCTTCCATCCACTGGAATTCATTAACATACCTTTTAGTCAGCGTCATGCACCAATGAGGTTCGGTGTATCACCTTCCATGTAATGTGGCGTTATCATTTACAACAAATGACAAAGCGTCAAATTAACTTAACTCATATTGGTGTACTGTGTCATTTTCAACATCAGACTGACACAGCAATTTGCATTATATCGACAAGTGTCGGGAGCGGCTTATCTATGTGAATCTCAAACTGAGGAAATATTAAATAAAGCTTGTTTTGAGGTTACAATTTTGGGGAAGAGGGATACAACTCTGCATAGCCCTTACGAAGGTGACTACAGTAGGTATAACCTCATCACTCACACTGTACCTGCTGACCAACCACATAGACATTCCGAGCCTGAGGAAAATTCCAGTGGTTTACTCTTTGGAGCACTCACCAAAAATCAAAACCTGGTCATTTTTTATTATTATAGTTTTTTAACAGGAAGAAAGCTGAAATTGGTAAATTAATATGGAAATGTTTTTCCTGTCTTTTTTCAGACTGGAGCACAAATGATTGGGGGGGGGGGGGGGCGGGGGTGCTTGCTTGCATTTCATGTTGTGTCTTACTATCGAATGCTCACACAAAATGGACAGTAATGCACCATATCACATTGTTTCCACAGGACAAACTGTTTCATCATTGGCACAGTATCTGGGGTAGCAAATCGGGGCGTGGACCTCGGGGTGTCTGCTGATGCTTACACACACATGGCCGCACGCACTGGGCCTGAAACCAGGCCTCTTTCTCCCCTACACACACATGGTGTACGAGCCTTTTCAAAGAGGAGTGGTCACCAGCCCTGCTCTGACCACAAGACTGCATGATCTGGAAGGCTGGGGCTGCCCCCACCTACAAAAATGTGCACTGCAAATGTAGGGCTTTGTTGCTCGAACTGGGGAGATCGCCTAGATATGAAAAACGTGTTGAGGAAATTCCTTTCCCACCTGTTGATAGAATGAGAGAGGAGGAGGCCGTGCCCTACAGTCCCGCTGACCGCAACAAATAAATCCATCCATTCAAACACAAACCGCCCAGATGCTTTCAGTGAAAGTGCAACTCAATCGACAAAAAAAAAAAACTTTCACAGCTGGACAACAGCAAGACTTGATGGCACAGCAGAACTACGAAAAGCTGTGGTTTGGCGGATAGCAGGGCTAACTCATAGCCTGGTGTGATGGCTAGCCGGGCTAATTCATAACCTGGTGTGATGGCTAAGAGGCCTAACTCATAACCTGGTATGGTGGCTATCAGGGCGACCTCCATAAATGGAACATCATAACACACATTTTTCTTACTCACACGCTCTCCTCACTATCATTGCTCTCACTCTCCTCTTCTTTTCAGGTTCCAGTTGATGGTTCCTTCCACTGAGCACAGCCAACCACAGGGAGGGCTATTGGCATCGCACGCTCGAGCTCACTGCCACTCTTCTCCCAACCACCTCTCCACTCCTTTTCTGTCCTTTTTCCTTTCTTTTATTTCACACTAATCGCCTAGGGGCGCACAGCGGTAAAACTTTTCCACGTTGGGCATCCTGGACGAGTCACGCGGGGACACGAGCTGCGGCGCCACAGAGCAGGGACAGCAAGAGAGATGACTGGGGCTGGGCAAGGGGGCGCCCTGCCTGACTGGAATGTTCCAGAACCCGCAGGCTGCACAGAAGGAAGCAGGACGTGCAATGCAGGCGGGGGTGGGGCCATAAAATGGCAGGTGAAAGTGATGAAGCGCCCTAGGTGGGAGCAACAGCAAGGTGGCTGCGGTGCCATTCACCGGGGAGAAGCGGGGGAGAGAGATGTTTTGTTTTAGGAGGGAATTCCTCCAACGCGAGAGACAGCGTCGCTTTGCATGCCGCCCCGCGGACAAGTCCAGACATGCCTGCGCGTGCGACTGCAAGGAGCCTCTGTTCGGGCAGCTGCCGGCTCATGAAGGACAGCGCTGTGCTAACAGATACTCTGCCCGTCCACTCTGATGCCAAGCCCCCCCCAACCCCCCAGCCCCCACCTCTCCGCTCCCAGGCTTGCCAAGAACGAGTGTCCACTATCAGAAACTTAGAGCATTGAGTCAGAGGCTGAATAGACATGTCAACCCCCCCGCCACTCTCTCCCCTCAGCCCAACTCAAACAGGCACCCGCCCTTCTTACATTCGGCCTGTTTATCAACACCTCAGTGTCAGCTGGTCCCACTTTCTTCTCTAATGCACGTGTCTAATTCCGTACTGGGGATGTATTACGGTGGATCTCCGTAAACGGCGGGTTGGCATCGATCAAACCGCTGCCCTCGCTGTGCCTCTCACCCTCCCAACCGGCCATGAACCGACACAAAATCCAGACAGAGCTGACGTTTGAGGAGAACTCATTCCACCTGTATCAGAAATTCACAGGTCATCAAAGTGACTATAGCACTGAATTTCTCTCTGAGAAAAAGCATACATTCTCCGCTATCCTATGGGAACAAGGGACAAGTAGAACTAATGTTTTGACTTCATCCAGCCAACAGAAGCACCACTCACTTACTAGCAATTAAGATTAACACCAGTTTTCCAGGGTCAGATGTTGTTCTCACTTGGATGTGCAAAGCAAACTCCTCATTTAACCCCACGGATCCCTTTTATAAACATCTGCTGAGGCACAAAAATATGGCCTTATTACATTATTATTATTATTATAGTATTATAAAGTTTCTCCATGGTTCGTGCCAAAAATGACATGTATATACAGCACTAGAAGAGGGGGGCTTGGAAGACCTTGGTTTGAAGCTCGTCTCTCTCCGGGTGTTTGATGACGAGAAGAGAGAAAAAAAGAGAGGGAAGAAGACAGGAGAGAGGAGAGGTTGCGAGTAGAGCCATGGGGGTTGATGGCAGGCAGCAGCCAAGGGCGCAAAAGGGAAAACATGACTCAGCCGTAATTGTGAGAAAAGCTACAACTCCTCATAACTCCTCTTTTGAAAAATATCGGCACAAATCTCTACGGATCTTTGTTTTATTATATATTTACGTGCACCCATCTCTCTAAATAAACTTGCGAGAGAATCAAACATTTTTCCAATTGCAATTGGCCGCAAAGATGGATTCCACTCCTACCATTTGTGGGTTTGCAGGTGTGTTTGCGGTACAGGCATGCTAAACACAGAGAACCACATGCCACTGGTTCTGGTTCAGGATCCGGTGACAGTTTTCAGGCCAAAGTCCTGCTGCCATGTGGATGTGCACACCTGGACTGAACATGTAGGGGGCGGGGGGGGCACTCTTACCTTCAGCCTCTCGGGGGCTCCAGTATCCAGACGGGGCACAGGGGCGGGGGGAAGAGGAGTTGGAGGCGTACTGTAGGAGGACTCTGCCCTCAGAGCATCTGTCGCACACTGATCCCACTTCTCTAGGAAACCAACAGACAACCACAGGTACGAACTTAGATACATTCAACACAGAGAGAAAGGGGGGTGGGGTCTTTCCCATTGGAGCTATAATGGTTGTGAGGCAGATGGACAAGATTTTAATCTCTCAGCAGTGAACTGTTATATTAAATGAACATAGAAAACAAAAAAACTACATACTAAACGAATACATTTAAAACTTAGTCCAGAATTAGAGCTAGCCACACACGCCAACACCCTGTTGAGTACCAACAACCTCGACAAACCTCAATTGTAACCATTTGACACTGCAGTCAAGACATTGTACTATTAAACCAGGAGGATGTAGGTTTGATTCTCAGACGAGCCGCTATCATCAAACCCCTGAGCACCATACTACTGGTACATTGTTCAGGAAGGCTCCAGGTAAAGGCCTCCAATCAGCATGTGATTAGCCTTAATGGTGGACCCATATTTGATTTTATTCAGGTGATAGGGTACTGTGAAGCTAGTCTGAAAAACAATGGCGACACAGTGATATACCTGCTAGGTATACAGTGCTAGGTCTAGAACTGGGCGGGAGAAAACAGATCTTAGCATCTTATCACATCTATTATCTTATCCTTTCCAAGCGCTGTCAGGACTTGACACTGCCTACAACCTCTCATTTAGCTAATGTGAGCTGGTAATATTTTCTTCTTGCGTAAAATGTGTTTATACAGCTACACAAGTTAACGGACGTGTCCCATTAGAGAGCCAACGTCAGCGTCGTTTCGTGTCGAAGGGGTGATTTAGTTTGGCGACGTTGGCGGCACCAGCCACCTCTCTTATCTGAGCCGCCACTGCGTAAATCCCGTTAAGCCGGGGCTGGGAGAGAAAGAGAGAGAGAGAGAGCGCGCGCTCTGCAGAAGCCAAAAGTGCTTTCAGGCGCCAGGGCTTCTGTTTGGCCTCAGCGTAAAAGACCTGTGAAAACATCTGAGCTGTTTATGGGAAAGCGCGGCTACAGATGGCCGGTAGCCCAGGTGGGGTTTTAATGACGCTGGTACAGCGCTCGGGGTTGACCGCCGTGCTTTTCAAGGATACGGAGATCAGTGCTGCCAAAACAAGACACCCTCCGTAGATACTGCCCTTTGGACTTTTTTTTGTTCAAACGATCATTCGGCCTGCGATGTAAAGAGAGGGCCTGGCTTTTTGTTTCTGCCCCTCAGTCTGACGTGGATAAGGTTCATTGAAGGTTAAATGTTGAACTATTTTCCGATTTTATTTTTAGCTACTAGTAGCAGAATAAATTAAATACAAGCCACAGTGATTGGTCAGTACACCGCACTGCCCGCCCCTCATCTTCCTTTTAGCAAAACCGCAGCTGAGCCCACGCTGCTCATTTTCACCTGTCGTAGAAGTGACCGGTGATGGATGGGAACCACTCCAGCGTAAGGGCGTCCTGCTCCTGCTCCACCACCCGGGGTGCCATGGGAACGGGCGGCGGCTTGCTGCTGGGCTGCCAGGACTGGTAGATCAGATCCAGGTAGCAGTGCATCCGTGCTACCTGGTTGAGCGTGAAGGAATCCGTGCAGTCATCGTCTACGGGGAAGGCCAGAAACTTAATGTAGGAAACACATAATCAATAACGCACACCGTGAGTGAGATACACCTCAGAAAGCGAGAGAGAGAGAGAGAGAGAGCGAGAGAGAGAAAGACCGTGCTCCCCTGTGGATATTTACAGCGCTCTCATGCTTTACTGCAGGTCAGACGGTGTGCCCATTTGGATATTTACAGCACTCTGAGACAAAACACAGAGCTTTACTGGGTGGTCTCACTTTAAAGTGTGTGTATTTTTAAGCAGTTTACTCTTGCTGTTAAAGCACATGGACAGCAACACCACTCTGAGAGAAATGTCTGAGAAAGGAGAGGAAGATGAGAACAGAGCTTCTTAGCTGTATTGGTGAGTCTTGTCCGTGTGTTTGCGCACAGGTTTGTGTGTGTGCTTGTTGCGCAGAACAGGTGCATTCACTTGGGAAATAAACATCTACCAAACGTATAAAAAATATTTAAAAAACATGAATTGTGGGGATTCATTCACCTACACATCTTCTTTACTAGTTGAAGGGTGTTTGGTTGTGTGTCCTTGTGTTCTTTCACCTGTGTCTCAGATGGCTGTTGAAGGGCGTGTGGATGTATGTCAATAGCTATTGAAGGGTGTGTGGGTGTATGTCGATAGCTGTTGAAGGGTGTGTGGGTGTATGTCGATAGCTGTTGAAGGGTGTGTGGGTGTATGTCGATAGCCGTTGAAGGGCGTGTGGGTGTATGTCAATAGCTGTTGAAGTGTGTGTGGGTGTATGTGGGTAGCTGTTGAAGGGTGTGTGAACGCACTTGGTGTCTCACCTGCGTAGCTCATATAGTTGTTGAAGGGCGTTTGGGTGAAATGGCGATGGCCACAGGTGTCGTTTCCGGGCTCGGGGTCCCTGCAGTGCTTGTATTTGGGTGTGGGGTTGGTGTCGGAACACAGGTCGCCGGTCTCCAGCGATGGCTCCGTTTCCAGGCAGGCGTCATTGCACGACTCGATTTCTGAGATCCCGCGAAACACATGGTACAGCCCCAGGCTGTGGCCAATCTCATGGACCATGGTGTGGGTGTGACCAAAGGTGCCATAAAAGGAGGGGTTAAGCACAATTCCACCTATAGTGTGAGAGAGCAGTGGTGGGTGTGGCCAAAGGCAACAAAGCAGGAAAGGTTTATTCCAGCTAGTATGTGTCAGTGTAGTGCACATATATTCACATACTTGACACATGGACTGAGATTAAACTCGTATAATAACCTCACATAACGACTGCAGACAAATAAAAATATTGAGCCAAGAACATCGTTGTTAATGTTTTTTTAGTTTTTTTTTACAGATATGTCAATATCAGAATCCAAACCTGTCATGCCTTCAGTTTTATGTATTTCTTTATTCTCTTCTGTTATTTCTGGCATTAAAATACAGTTCATTCAGCACAAACAAGAACAGGTGAAGAGATAAACATGAGCAGACGAAGGCTAGCTTCTTTACCGAGATGTGTCAGCGCCTCTTTGTCCCAGGGCCAGGTAGCCACTCCTGCCAGGTCTTCATCGGACGAGTTGGCGAAAAAGATGTTGAGATGCACGGAGCCATCGAGGTTCAAGATCTCCTTCAATTCCTTCACATCCAGATACGCTCTAAAGAGGAGACCGGGTTTCTTAGGAATTAATAGCTGACCTCTGGCCATCTTATTCACTCATCCAATTCAGTATAACAGGTACGCAGAGACAAAACACGATCCCTGCCAACACCTCCCCGAGTACAACAAAGAGATAGTAAGCCCGCACATCTTGCAAACTCCAGCTTGGCTCAGCATTTTTGGAAACTCAAAATGTGTCAGCGTGCTTAATGCAAATTCAAAGCTCCCATTAACAAGAGCAAGTGGTCTGGACAACAGCGTTTTTTCGCATATTTACATTTTTCTGTGCTTGGAACCGCAAGTTTCCGGTCAAGTCTGCACAAAAGATTTTCATTATATACGTTGACCGGAGCTGAACCAGATGCCAGACCGCAGAAAAACAATGTGGGCATCTATGTTTCACAGATCCTCTTATGAAAGGTTGAAATTACAAGAACGGTAGTAACCAGGATTTAGTGGTTTTGAAAGAGGAACAGACAATGCATCTATGGCAGCAAGAGAACCTTACGCAGTTACAATGTCTGATGAAGCCTAGTGAAAGCATTGACCGCTTAATGACGGTTACAGAAGTAGGTTGTGAGCTGGACCTGCTTCCTCTTGTCCTCCGTGTGTGAGGTTCCCCAATCGTACCCTGTCCTGCAGGCCCACGGGGCACCCTGTAAATTCACAGCCCAGAGGTGGTGCCTGTCACTCGGGCGGGACTTATTATGAATGAAATTTGAGACATGCTCAGAGGGCGGGCCTCTGGGGTCAAAGGCTGCTGGCCCTGTCTAGTTAGGAATGCATCACGTCATCTGGTACTTTCCGACCACCTCCCCTCTGACATGCTAATTACATTATTTCAAAGGCACTCGTCCGCATACGCACACACACACAAATGCACGCACGTATTTAAAAAATATTACAATATCTGAAAACAGTAATACTTAGCATTTTAGCTGTTGTATTGTAAAGTGCTCCAATAATAATATATTTTATTTCAATATCTATTTCCATAAAAATACCAGTACCATATTTGTGTTCTTGCATCTGCATTTACCATAAACTCATACATGGATATAGTCAAGCGGGTGGAGATCGTCACAAAAACATAATTCCACTGTCCTGACTGAGCTGAATTCTTATCCAGAGAGAAACATACTTGTGCAAATTGTTTGCTAATTGGTGTCCACGTCACAAATCAGTGATGTTTATGTTGATGTCGTTGAATAGAATTAAGAAAATATTGCTCAAATTAGTTCAAATTCAATAGTAGGGTTCTGTGAAGCAGGTTTAAAAACTTTGATGCAGACTTATGAATGGAGATAATTAAATCAGGATTTAAATATTAATAATCTATTATGATTGTTATTATTATTATTATTATTATTATTATTATTATTATTATCAGTCAGAAATCTACTGTGTTAGTGAACTTTTGTGCTCAATATGAACTTTTGTTTGTTTGTTTTCAAGCATACAGCCCTGAGCCTCTAATATTGGGCACAGCGCAATTTGTTTATTTTTACTATTTTAAAAAGAGGTTAACGGCCCAAGGTGAGTTTCTAAAAAGACACCTCCACATGGTCATGACACACTGCGTGCATTTGGGATTTATGTTCTTTTGGTAATTTATTGTGTTTCTTTTTTCAAGTTTCTTTTCTTTAATTATCTTTAATTTCTCATTATTTTTGGTCCCTCTTTGTGCGAGCCTCTGGAGGACCCTGAAAGGGACTACTCTCAACCTGTTTGGAGGCCCCACTCAAATCCTTTTAACCCCTCCTCCTCACTCCCCCCACCCCTCGTGAAAAACCTCTGGAACAAAAAAAACCTACCCAACCCCCCCCACCACACAGAATTGACAGCCCCAATATTCCTAACGTTTGGCTCCACCCTCTCGAACACCTCCGACCTCACTCTCGCGCTTTGAAGCCACATCTGCTAGCCAGCTCACCGCTCCCATCTGTGGGAGGAACGGCACGCTGGACTCTCTGTGGCACCGGCTGGCGAATCGTATTTGGGCCCAGAGCGTATCAAAACAGTGCTTGTTCATGCGCTGTAAAAATGTGCTGGGGAAGAATAAGAAAGCTGGGCTTATCCCTCTATCCTTCCTAGACCGGGGTGTGAAATGAATATTACCTTTAATCCCCATCCTAGAGGGATTCAGGGCAGATCATAGATAAAACATAGCCGCCCTTAACAAGACATCCAACCCCGCCCCCAGAATAGTGGAATAAAGTCCATCATCAATTACATGCAGCCCATATATTTCAATAGGCATACAAGACATCTATTTGTAGGTGTGTACAAACATCTATATGATACATAATAAATCGTCAACAATACACATTTGAGAGACAAGTGGAAATGTGAACAGGCAGCCATACATAATTAATTAATTACGTATGGCAGCATATTAAAATTAATTTAGCTCTTTTAGTGTCATCACACCTCCTGGAAGAGGTGTGTGTATATGTGTGCACGTGTATTGCACATGTGTGCGCTGAATAAGGTCTGTGTGTGGGTGGGTGTGTGTGTGTGTGTGTGCGTGCGTGCGCATGCTGAATAAGTGGTGTGAGGTCTGAGTGACACCACAAAGCAGAACATTGGTGATTAGATGTGGTGATAGCGTTACCACCCACCACAGCTGTGAGACCCTGTCAACGAGTTCTGGTCACTGTGTGACGGCCTGTACGGTGACCATGCACCAATGCCGCCGCGTCCGTGCATCCACCCGCCCCCCCTCGGACACCACTCCTACCACCCCCAGCCCCCCCCCCCCCCATACTCAAAACATAAGAGCGTATGAAAATGCCAGTTCCGTTTGTAATACTACTGTCTGAAAACACAGCACATCTAAGAGGACGGGGGAGGGGTGTTCCTTATTTACAACGCGGGTGGCCTTCCCTCAGATGACTCTGGTTTGTTTTGGCTGTTTTTTTTAGCCTAGAAAAATGACGTCATATATAAATATAGTACGTGTGGGGGAGTCTGTGAAAGGTCAAGACGAAGAACGAGGAAGTGCGTGTTAATGCGCTCAAAGAGAAGCTACGAGGACTGATTGTGTGTGC
Organism: Ilyophis sp. 1 JC-2022; assembly: GCA_022702515.1. NCBI lineage: Eukaryota > Metazoa > Chordata > Actinopteri > Anguilliformes > Synaphobranchidae > Ilyophis > Ilyophis sp. 1 JC-2022. The sequence continues at coordinate 30,407,641 of CM040404.1, forward strand.
TGCAGGCCTCACTCTGAACCACTGTGAGATTGCTGCTTCCTCCACTAGTGGAGTAATCTCAACTACTGAGTAATTTTATGTAGTTGACCATTGACCATTCCTCCATACAGAATATTTCATGATCCTTCTGATCCTTCAGTCTGCGCTTGTGAATTTAAACCGATCTGGAGACAGATGGCCATTATAAAACAGTATTTTTGTGGTCGGTTAACTATTTCCAGGTCGATTTTAAGGTATGCTTGGGATCATTGTCTTGCCGAAAGTTCCATGTGAGGCTAATTTTCAGCTTCCTGGCAGAGGGAACCAGGGTTTTGGCCAAAAAGTTAGGGATTCCATTGACGTTTGCAAAAGCCGCATGGCAAGGAGGTGGGGCCTGGTAGTAGATTTGGAGACTTTGTGTCTCCAAGATGCAACAGGTGTTGTAGATATCCAACTGCGGCCCTAAAATGTTTTCTTTGCCTCCCAAACCATTTGCAATGGTTTTAAACTTCTGAATTACTGAACTAATGGCAGAAAGTGGTATCGTTAGCTTTTATTTACATATACTTGTAACCATCTCCTGACTTGTGAAGGTTACAATACGTGTTTTACGTCATATTAATACACCAATGAAACAGGAAGCCACTGAAGGCTACAATACATTTCCCTAAGATACACACGGTACAATACATTTCCCAGAATTTTCAAAAAGTCGTTATTTTAACGTAGACTTATTTAATGCAAGTTACGCTACACTGCCATCAAATGCGTCAACCAATAGGAAAACGAAAAAGCACCAAACTGTAAGAGCTTCAAGTGTAGATAAAAACAGTCGTAGTTTTTGTCATGGATGACCAATGATGTTGTTGCACAGGAAAGGAGGGGGCATTATCAAAGGGTTTCAGAGGTCAGGCAATGGAAGCTGGGAATCTTACTCTGGGGACGGGCTCAAGAAGAACACATGATATAAGGTTTCCCGCTTAATAATTTCAGGAATTTCATTATTTCCTATGAAAATATTTGGCTGGACTTTGGGCTGTGCAGAAGGGGGAAAAAAGGGTCAGATGGTTTAATGGTGAGATGAATAAGTCAGAAAGCGGGGCCCCGCTTTAATAAAAAGCTCCACTACTGTAGGTCAAAGCTGCCCTAATCTGAGTTCAATTAAGTCTAATCCACTGGCTCACTTACAAAAAAACAACATGAATCAGATGTTGACATAGGCCTATGATGAAAACTGTCTGCCATAATATGCATGTATCTATATGGGTGTCTTGCACATATGTTTTGTGTTTGTGTGTGTGTGTGTGTGTGTGTGTGTGTGTGTGTGTATGTATGCGTGCTTGTGTCCACATATGCATATGAGTTTGCCCACAAATAAATTGGCTACGAGATGCTCCAAAAAACAGCACGTGATCAGCGTGCCAGCCCTCTACCTTCCTATCAGTCTACTGTGGCCCCCATCCGTTCCCTCCGCAACATCCCCCTCTCAGGACCCCCTTCCCGCAGACTGCTGTGGGCGCAGCCCAAAAATGGGCTGGAGGCCTCGTCCCACTTTCTCACAAGAGATGAGCCACAGAGGGGAATTTTCCATTCATATTAGTTCTGCGCTTTTCAACGGGGATGCCTGAACAAAAAGATTAAAATAAATCACTCACGAAGAAAAGAAGAAAAATAACGTTTACGAAATGCAGATGTCACTGGAAATCAGTTCTGCATGGGCAGGCGAAACTGGCATGTTAATGCATATTAAACGCATGATTATAGCTTCGTCCATTTACACCCATATATTATTCATATGAACCCGTGAAAATGGCCTGGTGTACAGTTGTCCTGCCCGCTGCGGTGCGCTGGCGTGGTCATGTTTGCCTGTCGGCCCTCAGCCCTATAAATCGGAGGGCCCTTTGCGGTCCTGTCACCAGCTTGGTGACCACCAAAGCCGTTAAAGCGATCAGTCATCCTCACTTTTACTACAACACTCTGCTGTTTCCTCAAGAAGGAAGTCATACGGTTAAACACTGAACCCCATCGGCAGAACGCGTGTAAGAGGAAGGGGGTAGCGAGGTGGCGAACATGGGAACAATGGAGAAACGCAAGCTCCTCTTGGCAGGATGCACCGCGGCCCCCACAGCGAAGCGTCTGGTGAGCAAATGCGGCCCGTGACAACGTATTTACGACAGCCGGGGTCGCCATGTTCTTTCCGTGTAGCCCATGATATAAATCACAGGGCGGGCCGGCGGGCGGATCCGTGAAGATTCCAATGGGTTCCTACCAAGGTAGGCGGGGATTTGGCAAGCTCACCAATTGCAAAGCAATGATATGATGGCGTGGGCCCGTGTGGGAGACACCGTGGCCTACAACGGAGGCTAAGCATGGATGGAAAGCTCACCAACAGTGACGTGTCACTGTGGAAGGCACATAAAGTGCGATATGTGATTAACTGTCCTTATTCTGGTCGTGTTGTCACTTTTCTCGCCAGTGTTTTCCCATTAAATATCCCTTAGTACCAATTGACTCCAGCATCGGATGTGCAGTGCCTCCATATCCAATGTAAAGACATGGAATCAATCATTTATAATCAGTGTGTGTGTGTAAGCACTGAAGACATTAAACACATTTCATTCATTAACATGTTTCCTTGGGGAGATCAGAAAGGTTTGAATCCACAGTGTAAAAGAGCCTTGGCTTGTACTCCTAAAGGGGTTTAATCCAGACTGAACCCATTCTAACTGAAAGAACTGGAGAGAAACTGGGGGGGGGGGGGTAAAAAAAAGTCTCAGACAATTTACTGCTTCTCAAACAATGTGTGAAAAGCCACAGCCTGGCCAAACAGCATGAGGCAGCCACTGTAGAGTTGGGGAGATGTGTGTGTGTGTGTGTGTGTGTGTGTGTGTGTGTTGGAGGGGGACTCTCAAAATTCTATGGTAAAAAAACCCTCCTCGGACTCAATCCGCTCTCCCTCACAACAGTCCCGCCCCCTAGAGGGCTTCTTTCACTGCAGCCATTTAGCGGTAAAAAGGAAATCCCCTTAGCTCAGGGCTTGCCGTCGCTCTGCCCAGGAGGAGCGGGTGTGGTTGGTGAGCCAGGGCGGGGCAGGGGTACATAGGAAAAGGTTCAGGTAACCGCATTCTGGGCAACAGTTGTTTTTACAAGGCTGTCGAGCTGCTTAAAGAAAGGTGCTAAGAACGTACTCTGGGCTGAAATCCTCTATTAGGCAAAGCCATTAACGTCCCCGCGTTTACGAGCCGAGGGGCTTAGATTTGCACTATAGGCTGTAAAGTGCCCAAACTCGAGGGCCCTTGGAGGAAATCTGTGCAAAGTCAGAGGAAGGGATTTTCTATGGGCTCTGTTTCACACAAAGAGCGCCGGCAACGGAGAGACCCTCGGCCAATCGGGATGCAGTTTTGCTGCGACAGCTGCTTAGCCGCAGGCCAGCTCGGCCCCTTTTACTGCAGCCACAGCCATGCAGCTCCAGCGCAAAGCCCACCTGTGCAGCCATGCAGCTCCACCGCAGAGCCCACCTGTAGAGCCATGCAGCTCCAGCGCAGAGCCCACCTGTGCAGCCATGCAGCTCCAGCGCAGAGCCCACCTGCGCAGCCATGCAGCTCCAGGGTAGAGCCCACCTGTGCAGTCATGCAGCTCCAGGGTAGAGCCCACCTGTGCAGCCATGCAGCTCCAGGGTAGAACCCACCTGTGCAGCCATGCACTTGTTTGCGTCATGCTGCAATCTATTACATATCCACTGTCCCTATCCTTGCTCCCTCAAATAAGCCTCAATCAATCATTAAATGCATCTCTATGGGGACAAAAAGAGACTTCTGCACTACTTAATTAACTCATTTGTGAGGGACATGTACAATCGCAGATCCGTGCATTGACAAACACGCCATGCACAGCACTCCAGTATGGTAGATCATTAATAACAGGCCAGAGGTGCAGGGACACCTGACCCAGTGCAGCCTATCCCTCAAGTTAACAAGTCTGTAAGAATGGCAAAAGTGGACCAATATCAACTCTGAATATTAATCACATTTGACACATGTACATATACATTTTTCTTCTTAACAACATGACAACAAAATCTGAAAATGGTGCTACTGACTCATGCTATAAACACAAATAAGTATTTTGTTGAGAAGGCTCAGACAATCAATACTATTATGGTCACACTCTCTCTCTCTCACTTTCTGTTGTATCGTAGGTTTGGTGATGGCCTTCCATTCTGACTGCCAATGGATTATGTCCAGGGAATATGAAAAATATGAAAGCCCAGCTGTTTCAGGCAAGGCCACACCCCTCCGCTTCGGTTGAGATCAGACGTGGAACTGTCGTTAACCACTGCAACACAACAATATTCACCCTCAAATAACAACGACACGGAAGATCTGGATTTTTTTTGCGTAATAAGTGGTAACAGTCTCCCGGGCTAACAAAATAAACTCCAGCTCTTGTATCCATTGTTCAAAGCTAGCATAGCTCATTGTTCGTGCAGAATTCCACAATCAACAAGGAATGTAAAATGAAGTGTGTTGTGTTGTCCACGGCGATGCACTCCAGACATACCATAATCAAACCAAAATAAGCAGGCAGTTGGGGAGCTTATCTTTCCAACTGACACACATATTTCTTCTTCTACTACTCTCGTGCTCTCTCTCTCTCTCTCTCACACACACACACACACACTCACACACTCACACACACACACACACACACACACACACACAAACAAACACACAAACAAACACATGTAGAACAGTCCATATTTCATCTGACAGCTCCACTGTTTGAAACAAATTAAAAATACTGTATACAGTGGCCACTTTATTAGTTACACCTATAGTACCCCCTTTTGCCTTAACAGTAGCCTGAAATCTTTGCGGCATGGTCAATGCTGACACCATGGTTCATGCAGATCTTCGGCCACACATTCTTGCTGCAGGACGAACATGGTCACAAACAACGCTTAGGTTTTCTGTGGCGTTCAAATGATGCTCAATTGGTAATAAGAGGCTTAAAGTGTGCCAAGAAAACATTCCCCGCACCATTACACCAGCCTGCACTGTTGAAACAAGGCAAGATGGATCCATGGATTTCTGCCCTTTCTGATGCTCTCATCTGCATTTCACGGGAGAAATCTAAATTTGTCAGACCAGGCAACATTTTTCCAATCATCAAACATCCGGTTTTGGTGATCACATGCCCACTGTAGCCTCATCGTCCTGTTCTTAGCAGAGAAGAGTGGACCCTGGTGTGGTCTTCTGCTGCTGAAGCCTATCCGCTTCAAGGTTTGATGTGCCCTTGTGCACACCACTGTTATAAACAGCAGGTATTTGAGCATCTGCGGCCTTCCTGTTTGAATGAATCTACCCATTTTCCTCTAACCTCTCTCCAAAGGTGTTTTAGCCCACAGAACTGTCGCTCACTGGATGTTTTTATTTATCACTCCATAACATCTGCAAACTCTAGAGACTGTAATGCATGAAATGCTCGTTGGTGCCAGACGGAACCACCACAGCCAGTCACTCAGATCACTTGTCTTATGCATTTTAAAGTTTGGTAGAACAACTAAACCTCTGTTTGGAGGACCACGCTATTTGCCTTAACGAGCAGGTGTACCTAATAAAGTGGCCACTGAATATATATATATATATACAGCATTTGTATATATAGGCTACCTGTTAACCTGTGCTGATAATTAATTTCTGAAGGATATTGGCAGTGATGATGATAAACTAAATCCAGGGAGTGAATAAGGGGATGAGACAGCAGAACAACATACCCTAATGGGACAGCAGAGAAATGTTGCAATCACCTCTCTAAATAAAAGAAATTTACAACCCATTTCCTGCCAGAGGGAGCCCAGTTTATAGCCGGGGTCAAAACCTTTGGGAAAAAGATCCCGTTTTCACTTTTGTTTTCTTGCGCTTGTTTTACACATTGTGCCCACATGGAGCCACCATGCCTCGGGAACTACAACCGAGCATATCTCCTCAATAGTCAGGAACTCGCACCAATTTACAATCAAACAAATCTGCAGCGGGAAGCAAAACAGTCGAAGAACACAGAAAACAAGCACCTGTTTTTCTGCGGAGGTCATTCTGTAAAGATCTCACACAAAGTTATTTGCAAGTGATTTTAAGCATGATTTAAGGGGTGCCGTAAAAAAGGGGGGGCTTCCTGAGTTCGGTGAAAAGGCTTTCTAAGGGATGCATACCAAGCTTGTGTATTGAATGTTACAGAGTGGATCATGATGCAAACAGGAAAAAACTAAGGGTCATACAAATGTAAACCAAGGGTGTGACAAATGTGCACAAATGGCCCCAGATCTGGGCTCCTGAACCAGGCGAAAGGGCTGTTCAAATAAAATGATAAAGTAGCACCAGCACCAAAGGCCGAGCAAGATGAGTTACACCTTTCATTTGCTGGTCCCAGTCTATGAGAGTAGCAGGGCCTATTTCAGACAGCAGTGTCTGTCCCAGAGAAATGCAGTAAACGATACATTTGCAGTCTGACGAAACTAATCAAGATCCCTGAGGACAATATAACTTGAGGAAACTTTAGATGTTAAAACATGGTAAAATAAATAAATAAATATGGAGCTCTAAACCCTTGTTGCAGCAAAAGTCATGCTTTCTTTGTAAAACAAAAAAACTGTAACCATTAATGTGAGGTAGGCTATTTTGTGATGGTTGCTCATGGTCATCAATTTTTTTAATTCACATTCCAGATAAATGTAGCCCAGTTGTTTTGTTCTGGGGTAAGTGTAAAAAATGCACTAATCTGCTGCAACATTAAGTACACTGTGTCCAACCCTCTGAAGTCCGGACCTTACATTAGCCTCTTATACTGGATTTGAATACAACTCCGAATTGGATTTTGCAGGCTCTAATATGTAAGCAAGCACCCCTCCCTCACTCTTCATATAGTTTCAACAGGATTATCTAAATAACAAAAGTCCATACTAACATGACTGCCAAGGCACCGCTAAAACAGGCCACACTAGAAACCGCGCCTTCTATCTGAGGAAAAACCATTTGCAACCTTCATACTTTACAACTGACCAGCCATTTCCACCTTGACCCTACCAGCAGGGAGATTTCTTCTTTAATGTTGGTTAAAGCCAGCCAATAAAACCAAGCTGATGCATTCTGGGACATGAAACATCAGTCTTCCAGCTGCTGTTATTATCATCCATTACTTTGGGTCCTTCCAGAAAGGGCTTCCTGGAGAAAACTGGTAATACAGCCAAACCTTGTACTTTACTTTGCTGCATTTAACAGTTGCTCTTATCCAAAGCCACTTAAAATGCAAGTAAGTGCATAGATCAAGGATCGAAGTACAAAAATTCCCTAGAGGGGGAAGTATACTCCCAAGAGAGCTAGCTTATAGCTGAACCAGTCTTACAACAACCCCCCTTCAGCATAACCTTCAATGCACACTACCGTTATCCTGCCTTATAATATTCAAGATCCTATCTTGTCAAAATGCTATTAAGTGGGCGCAAAAATTGTATTTATTAGAAGCGTGGGCAATAGTGCTCTGCACACTTTATTTTATCTTTGGGGTCAACAATGCAAGCACCCCAGCCCAACCTTAATAACAAAAATGACCGCCACATCTGTAATCTTTAATGAAGTCATTGTTTCTGATAGCCGTGGGGACGATTCCAAAACGACGCTCAGGACAGGCCCATAGCCTCAAGTAGGTTGCCTTGCTGAGCAGAGTATATATTTCAACAGTGACCATCTGGATCCCACATTGTAACAGACTGTCAGAAGCGTTCAATATTTTAAAAAGAGTGCGCCACGAGCAAACACTCCGAAATCCTTTATCTCATGGGAGAGAAGCGCGGGAGAAACTCAAGGCCCCCGTTTTCCATCTCCAGCGTACATTGTGCCCTCCAACACCGAAACACTTCTAGAGCTCTCCCCTTCCTGAAAAGCACTCTCGGAAGCAGCTTCCCCAACTCTTGCAAAGTAATGGCGTCGGAAGCCCGGCCCCAAGCTGTCATTGCCTCTACCGGCCACAAGAGAGGACAAGCTTCCCATTTTGGCCCCCCTCCCCGTCAATCTACTTTTACATGCGCTACATACGTCTAAATAAGGAAAAGATATTTCAGAAATTTGCAGGGGAGAGATGGTTCCCCCCCACCCCCCTGCAGCTATGGTACCAAGAGAGCAGTTTGCGGGTTCTGTTGGGTCTTGACCATAGGCCAAAGCGAAGCTGCAATCCAGAAGGCCAGGAAGACTGAGTCATTCCAGCCTTAAGGGATTTGAGGCTCAGCTCCACTGTTGAAGAGCACTGGGATTTATCACAGATCTTGGATCCACCGCTAGGACATGCCAAGATCTGATCACACTTCTCTTAGATTCTGCAACAGAAATAGTCCCTTACACACACACGCACGCACGCGCGCGCACACACACGCGCACACAAACACACATGTATGTGAAAGGACTAGTTGAATGAAACATGTTAGCATTTGTTGATTCAAAATAAGAGCTTAGAACATAAAGGAGCCACATCCAAAGTGGGTCAATTCTCAAATATCTCCTCGCATAGTAAGGTCTCACTAAAACAGATTTCAATGAAATGGTTTTTGGCCCAAGGTAAGACAAATCATCACAGAGAAATTTATTTTTTTCTCACGTTTCTCCATTTTCTATGCACCGACAATCTGAATTTCAATTCTGCTGAAGAGAGGTCTTGCCTTATCTGCTGGGTGAAAAACCCTTTGTGGCACAGACTGGCACATTCTGTGACTGAGCTCTCATGACGTGACACTGCGAGCGTGAGTTTACTCTGTTTCTCATTTACAAACATGGGGGAAGAATGCAAAACAAAAGGCTTAAGGCTGCCAATGAAAAAATGGAGGAACCCCCAATGACTGCTAATGGCACCGAGATGGTGATAGAACTTCAAAGCGCAGGAAATATAGAATGAAAAATAGACAGGACAAGTGTGTTTTATAGTTAGAGCGGAAAGAATACCATAACACCAGATAAATGTTACACATTCCAACCATGAGGAGAAACGAACTCCCTACCTCCTCAGACAAATCAAATGTGCACATTTTGGCAGTTTACCCGTCCCGGGAAAGTGGCGTGAGCACGTGTCAGAAATAACCGCTGCCATTGTCACCCTTTAGGTGGTGATGGCCAACACCCACCGCCCCCCACCATAAGTTAGCAGCGACTCACTGAGCTGAACCCATCCTTCTGTTTTGCTTTTTTCTTCTTCCACATCAGTTTACTCCTCGTGCAAGAGCTTGAGCCGCGATGCAATTACACACTTCTGCCACACCATCTGTCACAGGCACAAGAATAGAAAAGCCCCCCCCCCCCCGCTCCAGCCCCGCTTCCGAATCACGGCACATAAATATGCAAGCAGACAGTTTAAAAGAGCACCGCCAAGGCTCTACCTGAGAGGAGAGGAGGGGTTGAAGCAGGTCTTGGTGACGTCAGTGATGTTGGGGTTGCAGCAGTCTCCCTTGTCATAGTAATAGTTGTCCCAGTTGCACTCTGGGTCGCAGACTCCGTTGCCTTGCCTGCTCTCAGGACAGTGGGTCTTCAGCTTCTTGCAGTCACCAGCGTCGAAGCCGGTGAGCGTGTGGTTGCACTCGGGGTCACACTCCTCGTCGCCCACTTTGCTGATATCGCAGTTTGCCAGCACCAGGCGGTGACGCAGCGAGGAGTTGTAGACGTTGTGCACGCTCAGCTCCCAGGTGATGTTGTACGCACGAAAGGCATCGTTCAGGTGCTGGTGCTGCAGGTGGATCTGGTGCTCGGTGACAGTGGGCTTGCGGCGGGCATCATCGTAGACGTTCACCACGCGGTAGCGCACGGTCTTGGGCTTGCGGAAGCCCCAGAAGTTGTTGTAGTTAGTTATCACCTCCACGTTGTCGCAAACCGTCTGGCCACAGGGCGGGGGCTCCAGGACGGTGTCCAGGGAGTACCCCGCCTCCCCCGGCCCCGCCCTCACCCGGTCCTCCGACTGGGGGAAGTTGCCGTCCTTCACGGTCAGCCACTTGCGCGAGGCGTTGCGGAAGCTCTCGTGGATGACCAGCTGGGAGAGGTCATCCAGCTGCTCGTGCCCGTGACCCCGCATGCCCCTCATGATCTCCTGCTGAGACCGCGCCCGGCTCCAAAGCGTCAACTGCTCCACGGCGCCTCTGTAGTTGTGGTTCAGGGCATTGCCGCCAATCATCAGCACCTTGCACTTCTTAGTGAGGTGACTGAAGACCTCGCCCGACTGCTCGCGGCTCACGGCCACCTGGGCCCCGTTCACGAACAGCTTCATGTACAGCCCGTCGTACGTGACTGCCAAGTGCGACCACTGGTTGGGCAGGTAGCGTGCGTTGGAGGTGATTGAGGTGACTTTGTGGGCACGGTCAGTCTTGAGGGAGAAGAAAAAGCGGGGGTCACGGTTACCCTGCTCGCTAACAGCTCTGATGCCCAGCAGCCAGCCACGGTCACTGGAGGCGTAGAAGCACTTATCGTAGAGGCCTACAGCCAAAGTGAATGAGATACAGAGAGAGAGAGAAAGGGAGAGAGAGGGGGAGAGAGAGAAATGGTTAACCGTGTGCTGAAACACATCTGTCACTTTCTGCTTTGAGAAGTATTCAGAAGTATTTAGCCTATTGGATTTGTAATTAGGCAAAAAAGTGTCTGTCAGTCAGTGAGTCACTCACTTATTTATGCACTCCATCACTCAATCATTTACTCACTCAGTCATTGAGTGAGCTGCAAGAATGAGGACTCACAATATGACAATGAAACCAAATAATTAATAAGGCATAACATTGTTGTTTTTTTTCAATCTCTATCTATATTTACATACAGTCAAGCCGGAAAGTCCGCCCACCCCTTTCACCTTCTCCACATTTTATTACATTACAGACATATTCTACAATAGATTGAGTTCATTTTTTGCTGCAAAATTCTACACAAAATAGCCCATAATGACAAAGTGAAAACATGTTTTTAGAAATGTATTGCAAATGTATTAAAAATTGAAAACTGAAATCTCTCATTTACATAAGTATTCATACCCTTTGCTTTAACATATTTTTTAAGTATCATATTTAATATTTGGTCGCATATCCTTTGCATGCTGTTACTTCCTGAAGTCTGTGACCAATCAACATCAAAAGACTCTCGATATCTTATTTTCAGGTACTGTTACAAGCGATACTATAACCTCTCTGCATTTGAACTGATCTCTATGAGAATTGTGGGGTGAGACTAGATTCAGCTGTAAATTACGCTGGTACAGTATGGAACACATGACTGGCGAAATGGCTGTACGTCATCAAAGGTCTAAGGTATCAAACGAGCCCCAGCAGTTCCACACAACTGACCGAATGGCACAAACTGCTAACGTTAACTTAGCTAGCTAGTGACAAAGCAAGCAAGAATACACCTACTGGCTACTATCTAACTTAGCTAGATAGATAAAATGAAATTGTAAGTTAGCTACTAACGTTACTCCTTTTCAGACATGTCCACAATATTATCAGTAATTAATGAAGCTACAAGCACCACACCATCTGAGCATAATAGTAGGCCTAGGCCTAATAGCTGTTAATGCTATCATTAGCCCCTGTCACACATGGAACCCATAGTTCTCCCTTAGGTCTCCTGTAGCCTACGGAAAGTGTTCGGTCTGGAGCCTCCGGACTGGTCTGGACATGATTGCTCTGGATAGATTAGGCAAGGCGGGATGTCTACCTGAAGCAATACAGGACAATTCATGTTAACGTAAAAATTTCTTATTACCATGAAAAATCCCTGACTTGTTTACATTCCTGGCCAGATGTTACAAATAAACAATAATAAATAAAAATACTTTGGTTTATACATGTATACAGAAAAAGGATCCTAGGCCTACTTGTGCTCACTGGATATCTAAGTTAGCCTATTTTTCAGTTTTATGAACTAAAATGTGGCCTGTTTAGTCCCAAACTTATCATAGTCATAGGCTACGTGTAGCCTACAGTTTATTAAATAAAATTTGTTTCAAGGGGGTGCCGTGCTGTTATGGTTTTGAAAGCTACACACTATGATGGCAATTATGCAGATTTGGCTAAAACCGCTACCCTATGCAGTAACAACACAGTCCTTTTATTTTCTTTCTTTTTGGTTTTTAAAAAAGGTATTTCTCAATATAATTGCTGACTTGTGGCGAGCGTGCCGCCGCGGTAACAGATTAACATCTGTTCAGGAATGTAAACAAGTCGGGGATTTTTCACGGTAAGAAATTTTTTTATGACATCGTTAGTTCGTCTTATAACCAGATATTTCGCTGCCAAAACTAATTATTGGCAGCTGGTGCCCTAAGTGGTTGGGTTACTTCTGATGACACTGAATGGGTAAAACCTGTAATTATTCACTTTTTAAAGATACTCTTTTGTTATGAGCAACTTTTGAAGAAACCTTAACTTAGCAAGTGAACATTCAGCAAATAATTACTTCCTACTCCTTATAACAAAGGAATTTATGACCTTAACTGATGTTCTGGTTCTCCAACTAGCTAACATTATGCCAAACAAAACAAGCACTGATGTGTGTGTGTGTGTGTGTGTGTGTGTGTGTGTGCGCACAAAGTCATGCTGTGCCAACACGTAACTCATTCTGGATCTGACCTTGGCGACACAAACTGGCATACACCATGGAAGGTGGGGGTTCTGATTGTGATTGGCAATGTATGATACTTTTTTGAATGCCACCCTCAAAGCCGACTGTAATTTTAGGCACAGAATATTATTTTCCCGCTGAACCTTAAAAAAGCAGCTTTAGTATTATGATCCACTGCAATATTGACTGTAGTACATCACACTTAAGCTTCTGATTAAACCTTACAGCACTGAACAGGTGACACCTGTTTCATACTGGTTCTGCCAGTAATGACACATTTCAATGGATTTTGTCCATTTATGGTAATACCTTTCCTAGAAACCCAGTGTTGACTATTAATATTTAGTATGATTGATGTAAGCTGTAAATTAACATTAACAGCTTACTATGTTAAACACTTCTGTTTCTTCTGTTTCCACCCCAATCATGTGCACCTGCAGGACATCAAAAACAAATCTGTCAGCTGCAGGTGCTTTCGTTCTACTTCCCATGTTCAACACAGAGAAAAACAAACTTTTTTAAGCTGGAGTCAGTGCGTGCGTGAGTGCGTATGTATGGGCATGTGAGTGTGCGTGCGTGCGTGCGCGTGTGGTGTGAACACTGACATTGAGTCTAAGATCTAAGAAACCCTGACATAATTTGGGCCCAGTTGTGTACGTCTACCTGTGCATTTATGTTTATTTGTTTTGAAAAAGTGAACGTATGCCAATCGTGCCAGGTGTGAAGCTTGTGTATTGTGAAGAGGCGCTCCCCATAGTAAAGAGGTCTCGAACAGTGAGTGTGCAGGCAGTGGCTCTCCAACTGAAAGCTCTCCCAGTGCTGCCTCTCCCAGTGAGAGCAGACTCAGTGTCTATCCCAGTGAGAGCAGACTCAGTGTCTCTCCCAGCGATAGCAGACTCAGTTTCTCTCCCAGTGAGAGCAGACTCAGCGTCTCTCCCAGTGAGAGCAGACTCAGTGTCTCTCCCAGTGAGAGCAGACTCAGCGTCTCTCCCAGTGAGAGCACCTCAGTGTCTCTCCCAGTACGAGCGCCTTATTGTCTTTCCCAGTGAGAGCGTCTCAGTGTCTCTCCCAGTGCAAGCGCCTATCCCAGTGAGAACAGACTCAGTGTCTCTCCCAGTGCGAGCGCCGCAGTGTCTCTCCCAGTGCAAGCGCCTCAGTGTCTCTCCCAGTGCAAGCGCCTCAGTGTCTCTCCCAGTGCAATGCCTATCCCAGTGAGAGCAGACTCAGTGTCTCTCCCAGTGAGAGCGCCTCAGTGTCTCTCCCAGTGAGAGCAGACTCAGTGTCTCTCCCAGTGAGAGCAGACTCAGTGTCTCTCCCAGTGAGAGCAGACTCAGTGTCTTTCCCAGTGAGAGTGCCTCAGTGTCTCTCCCAGTGAGAGCGCCTCAGTGTCTCTCCCAGTGAGAGCAGACTCAGTGTCTCTCCCAGTGAGAGCAGACTCAGTGTCTCTCCCAGTGAGAGCAGACTCAGTGTCTTTCCCAGTGAGAGCGACTCAGTGTATCTCCCAGTGAGAGCGACTCAGTGTCTCTCCCAGTGAGAGTGCCTCAGTGTTTCTCCCAGTGAGAGCAGACTCAGTGTCTATCCCAGTGAGAGCAGACTCAGTGTCTCTCCCAGTGAGAGCAGACTCAGTGTTTTTTTCCCGGGGTGAGCGCCTCAGTGTTTCTCCCAGTGAAAGTGCCTCAGTGCCTCTCCCAGTGAGAGCGCCTCAGTGCCTCTCCCAGTGAGAGCAGACTCAGTGTCTTTCCCAGTGAGAGCGACTCAGTGTCTCTCCCAGTGAGAGCGACTCAGTGTATTTCCCAGTGAGAGTGCCTCAGTGTTTCTCCCAGTGAGAGCAGACTCAGTGTCTCTCCCAGTGCGAGCAGACTCAGTGTCTATCCCAGTGAGAGCAGACTCAGTGTCTCTCCCAGTGAGAGCAGACGCAGTGTTTTTCCCGGGGCGAGCGCCTCAGTGTTTCTCCAAGTGAAAGTGGCTCAGTGCCTCTCCCAGTGAGAGCGCCTCAGTGCCTCTCCCAGTGAGAGCAGACTCAGTGTCTTTCCCAGTGAGAGCGACTCAGTGTCTCTCCCAGTGAGAGCGACTCAGTGTCTTTCCCAGTGAGAGTGCCTCAGTGTTTCTCCCAGTGAGAGCAGACTCAGTGTCTCTCCCAGTGCGAGCAGACTCAGTGTCTATCCCAGTGAGAGCAGACACAGTGTCTCTCCCAGTGAGAGCAGACTCAGTGTTTTTCCCGGGGCGAGCACCTCAGTGTTTCTCCCAGTGAAAATGCCTCAGTGCCTCTCCCAGTGAGAGCGCTTCAGTGCCTCTCCCAGTGCGAGCGCCTCAGTGTCTCTCCCAGTGCGAGCGCCTCAGTATCTCTCCCAGTGCGAGCGCCTCAGTGCCTCTCCCAGTGCGAGCGCCTCAGTGTCTCTCCCAGTGCGAGCGCCTCAGTGTCTCTCCCAGTGAGAGCGCCTCAGTGTCTCTCCCAGTGAGAGCACCTCAGTGTCTCTCCCAGTGAAAGTGCCTCAGTGTCTCTCCCAGTGAGAGCGCCTCAGTGTCTCTCCCAGTGCGAGTGCCTCAGTGTCTCTCCCAGTGAAAGCAGAGACAGCATGCTTAGCACTATGTAAGACTGTAAATCAGGGGTGAGTTGCGTAGGTCCCTTGCAGAGTTACTTCAGAGCCTCCTCATCCTGTCACTAACTGACTACAACCGGCCATCTGCTAACGATCAGACCCTAACAGTGTGGTCTTGGATCAACAGAGCAAAGGTTACGTGAACATTCAGTCTGCTCACTTGCAATGCGTCTCATCGGCTGGGAAGCTAAAAATCAGAAACGGTACTTTTCTGCAGAAACCTTATTATGCTAGGGGCTCCCAAAACCCCTTTTCCTGTTTCGCTTGGAAAGCATACATTCAGTTCAGGAAGGTAATGTGTTCTTACAACTGAGAGGAACTTTCTGCTTTATAATCAACTTAGAGAGGGGGAAAGGGGAGGAGTGAAAACAACTCTTCAAAACAGAGAGAGAGAAAGAGAGAGGGAGAGAGAGCAGGAGAAGAAGACGGAGAAGGGGGAGAGAATACTTGTGAAACACCACGGATGCTAACATGTTTTTGATCCACGGACATGCTTATTACTCAGGTAAATTTGTGCTGGATTAAAAAATGTCCACAGCTACAGGCACGTGCTGAATAAACTAAGCTAGTCAGACCACAGATTATTTTTCCAAGCCCCCAACTGAGAGCTTAAAACAAGACTGACATGGGTTCAAAGAACAAGTAACTTTCATGTGCTGTCCGCGGCATTCAGGGGTCTGTGCGTTCTCCTCGTTTCAACGGCGTCCGTGGTATAAACTAGCTCACAGACCCCGGTGGCTGATTTCCCAGGCAGAGGCACAAATAAAAGTTGGCTGGGCACTGTATTACGTTTCAGTGTTTTCCACCGTCTGGTAGAGAAGCAGTCATCTGTTCAGTGGAGCTGAAGTCATGCTGAAATGCCTGCAAGGTTTACAGTGTAAACAGCTGTCATAATCCTGCCACACTGAAGAAATGGGACGCATTTAATTATTCCAGGCTAAATAAGCTCTGTGGTGTGGAACGACAAGAAGAACTGCGGCGCGTTGAATACATACTCGGACTGCTTTGAGTAATTATGGTACTCTTAAGATTCAAAACTAACTCTACCCATCCAATTGTTCCCCTCAAAACACATACAACCTGTGGTAAACAGGAAGACATTTGTCAAAATGTCAGAGAAATAGAATATTTGCAAATTGTCTGCAATATTGTCTGCAATATTTTCTTTTTGTCTGGGTCTACATGATCATTTTTTTTCCAAAATAAAATTTAAATGTAATTTCCCTCAGCACAAAAGATCTACTACACTCCTTCAACTCATCCATCTGCACCTTCATACATTTAAATTATTGTGCCCAAGGGGGTATGATCTACCACTTGGCATGGGAACAAGGACTGCTGTGGTTGGGCCTGAGGGCGAATGAGGGCCGCCCTGATTGGAGGAAGACGAATGGAGTATCAAGGGGTACAGCCAGAGTGGTGTGACTTGTTGCCATTCACACATCGCTCACCCCTCTGCTGTTACAGTTCAGAGTAGCACTATCACTCCAGTTAACACTCACAGCTTCCCAGGTCCGCTGTCAATACACAGTATGAAATGTGTCAGAAACATTTAAAAAGAAATGTTATTACTCATGTGTAGAGGTTTCACAACTGCTAGAGAAGCTGCCAGGGTATTTCTAAATGGGAAAATTACCATATCCTGGAATTCTTATTCACTAAAACTGTGAATTGATATTGGATCTACTTAGTGACTGTATTGGTTTTGTTTCTTCAGACACTGGCAGAGACCAATCCCTGTATTGGACTGGATTTTTTTATTTTATTTAAAATTTTAAATGGCCCAATGCCTGTAACATCTTTGTGATAATTATCCTTTCTATTGCATGTCCATATCTACACAGTGCTCCTCAAACCTCAGTTGTAGTCAAAACTTAACAGGGAACACTAGTCCTGGCCAGGTCAATATCTGTATTTGTCTTTCCAAAAACCATTGCACAACACCAAACAAAACAGAAAATCCCTTTTTCGCTGCCAAGCCATAATGTAGTTATGGAAGAAACTAATTTCCTGTACACCCAGAGTCAAATGCACATATGTGTTAACATGTGTGTGTGTGATATCCCTGTTAGGTTGTGAAATTTCATGCTAACACAGACCGAAGTTCGCAAAAAGCGTTAATTAAGCTTCAGACACCTCAACAAACTATAAAAAAAAATAACAACTTGGAAATTGAATCACAATCTTCAGATCTTTTCATGTGGACGATTCAAGAACAATTTGATGTGAATGCGAGACCAATGGGCTGACCCCTGGGTTACGCCATCCAAAAAGGTGACATTATCTCTAACCAGTTATGCTAGATCCCAAATTAATTCATTCACATCAGTGTTGGAATTCAGGTTTGACTATATGGCTAAAATTTATTAAAACTATTTTTATTTAGCAATTTAGTCATTGATCAAGATTTTTCTGCTTTTCTGTAGTATAAACTCAAGATAACAGTGATTAAAACTAAGTGTGGTCAGCAATTGCTGGATGTCTGTGGTGTTACTATCTTCTGATACCTTTAGTTATCCTAGTAATTTGCATTTGGTGTTGTTTGCCATCATGGCCCTGGAAGTCGCTTTAGACAAAAGGTTTGCCAAATGAATAGATGTAATGCAACTCCCCGCTTGCATATATGACATCAAGCTCATGAAAGAGCTGACTGAGAGTCTGGGGTGATCTTTATCATCGAGGTGATGTGAATGTCATTGAGTGCTCTTTACATTTCCAAATTAATTGTACGGTAAAACTGATCTGCGTTCAAATTATCTGAACTTAATTTTATTCTTAAGTTCCCGCCTTACGCTGTCTTTATGTGCCTCTTCTTGTCCAATCTCCAGAGCCAGCCCCTAGGGTGGCACCAAACAACAATGTTGTTGCGGCCCCAAAGTGCAGAAATCAAATCTAAAATGTTGTGTCCCAGGAACAGTTGTGCCCCTAAACAACTGCATAGAGTGTGTATGCCAGAGGCCGGATCTGCCAATCTCAACACATCTAACTGATCCCAGAACTGCACAGAGGTATAAGCCCCATTGTTCTGACAAAAGCAGTGGAGGATTGCACAAACTGATTATGTAATGACCACCGGATAATGTAATAACTCATAGATAATGAAAGGTTTTTTCAGTAAAACATATAATAAACCTGGATATGGTAATACATTTATAACATAATAAAAATTGACAGATAATTTAATTATTTATCATGTGGGTTATGTTATCAGGTGAGCATACATTTTCTGATAAATGTTCTGATGACTGTGCTCTTGTTCAGTCATTTTGAACGAGGGCTCATCACTGAAATCATTGAGAAATCTTAAAACAAGCAGTAGCAATTATTTTTATGGAACTGATGATTGCCTGATATTTATTTTTAAAAAGCTACTTCATTATAAGATGGAAATTTTCATTACGCTATAAAGAAAGACAAATTTGTGATTTTATAAAGCTAATTTTATAAAGGTTATTACATTATCAATTGTAATTATTGTTATTAATCGTAAAAAATTATACTTAACTGTTAATGTCAAAACCACCTGATAAAGTAACAGATTGTTATTTTTGAAAAAAAGTATTGCCTAGTTAGAAAAATTTGATTAGAGTAACATTTGATTTATTATGTGATTCGGTGTATTTCATTATCACAGAAAAAGCATCACGGTATGATGAGTTGTTACATAATTATGTTGCTATCAGTTATCACTTCTGGCGATCACTTGCTATGTGAATGGAAGGGCTTCAGTGGAGAATTAGGTCAGTGACCAAAGATTTCACACCAATAGGTCAAATCTAGAGCAGTGGATGCAAGGTTACCCCACTGTCTCACTGCAGCAGGTGCTAGGCTAGCGCACTAACTGAGGCACTGAGCTACCTCACTGTAGCAGTGATGCTAACCCACTACATCACTGCATTGGGTGTTAGGCTACCTCACTGCAGTGCAAATCTATGTTACTACAGAGGGCTCTAAGCTACCTCACAGTAGCAGAAATAATACCTCATTCCACTGGGGAGAAGGCTACATCACTGCATTGGGTGTTAGGCTACCTCACTGCAGCGCAAGACTATATTAGTACAGGGGGCTCAGCTCTAAGCTATCTCGCTGTAGCAGAAAGAATACCTCATTCCACTGGGGAGAAGGCTACATCACTGCATTGAACGTTAGGCTACCTCACTGCAGTGCAAGGCTACCTTACGGTATGAACTATCCTACCTTACCGCAGCGGGAAGACTAACTCTCTGCAACAGCAAGACTACCACACTGAAGCAGCTAAGCAACCTCACTCCACCAGATATTCAGCTACTGCACTGTATTGCGTGTTAGGGTACGTCACCACAGCACAAGGCTACCTTACTGCAGCATAAAACTACAACACTGCAGTAGCAAAGCTAACTCACTGCAACCCACGTGTCTCATGGGCCTTTTCCATTTACATTTTTTCAATAATAAAAAAAAAATTATAGTAACCTACACCTGGATAATATCAACATTTTCCTGTCCAATTATTTGACTCACAGCTCTTTTTATTTTGAATTTGGTTCCAAACGAACTAAACTACAGACGTGAAGAAAACTACATCTGCAGCTGCAGAGATTACTGCTTGAGCCACGGACAAGCAAGCAACAACAGATATCTTTTTTCATTTGCTTCACCTGCGATATGACATTCCTCCTACAGGTGCCGAATATTTCCCAGTTTTGGAGTAGTTAATAGAGTTTTGTGCTTTCCGGGGGTGTGCTGTAACACATATTGAAAAAGACCCCCCTTCCAAGGCAGCGAACGGAGCACGAATCCCTATTTAAAAGGGGTTTGTCCCATTACATCCAGCTGACACAGTTCCATTTACCCTGCGCTGTTCATGGTCCTGAACCCGCATCGTATTACTCCCACACACACACAAAAAAACTTCCTCCTGCCACAGCGCTTGTGGCATCCCTGTCACGAACCTTCCTGTCCAGTCAGCCGCACACACGCGCACCATGTCAATCACCTCACAGGAGATACCAAATGGATGAAAGGGACAACCTGCGGGAAAGCCCGACGTGCGGTCGGATAGCTGCCTTCTGCTCTCCTGTCCTTGCATGAACTCTAGAGAAGGCAATGCATGTCTGCTCTGCAGCATACAGGGCGCAGACATACAGCGGAGCGTTTTTTTTTTATTTTTTTTTTATCACCGAGAAAAAAATTGGTTTGAGTTTCTGCACTTGGGGGGGGGGGGGGCAAGCGATAGTTTGGTTGGAGCACGGGACGCGACGCCTCTCTCGCCGGGAGAGGGACACGCTACTCCCTCTGTGACTCATCCCCTCATTTCTCATACTTTAACTACAATCATTTGTAGTAATGAGGTGAGGGGGAGGTTGGGGTGGGGCAGGTTGGCAACTCAAGCCAGGGTTTTCACCTGAAACTTCCTGTTACGGGATGCCACGCAGGCCTCTTTAATGGTAAAAACAGGGGATACGTGGAAGATATGTGGACATGTGAAATTCCAATTAAGAGTTAACAATAAGACATAAAATACTGTATACGGTGTGCATATCCTCCCAAGACCTGGCAATTCATTTTTGTCCCCTGTAGGAGACATGAGTCTGCAGCCTTAATCTCAAGAACCATGTATTTTACTATGGTGAAACCTACACCACAATGGATATTCAATAAAAATAAAATGAATTATATATTTTTCACTGCAACATGTTTTTTTGTCATCCAAAACATCTGTATTATGTAAAAAAATGTTAATATTTGAACTTTTTTTTGCCGTGTTTCGCGAGGATATTTGTAGCCAGTTAACAGACTAGAGGTTCTGTCGGCACTGAGAACTGGAGCTACATCTGCAATTCTCTGAATTTCATCAGATTTGTTTTGCTAAAAGGCAAATAGATGTCACAACTCCAAATCTAAGAGATCATGAAGATAAAATGTCTAAATTTTAATAAATAATTCCAGGTTCTGCCCAGCCCTTTCTGAGGAACAAACAAGCCAGCCAATAAAATGTGTTCCTTTTGTAAGTTTGATTGATCTCGTGGGTATAGCCATGGGTACGTGGTTACAACCACACAAAATAAAAAAGAAAGCATTATTATCATGTGACCCTTCCTAAGAGCAAGCACTCTTGCATGGCACAACGCTCACAGCTGTACATTGGGAAGAGATGCGTGAAGGCTGGTGCGTTTGGCATAGCCGTGCCAGGTGAAGGCTGGCGCGTTTGGCATAGCCGTGCCAGGTGAAGGCTGGCGCGTTTGGCATAGCCGTGCCAGGTGAAGGCTGGCGCGTTTGGCATAGCCGTGCCAGGTGAAGGCTGGCGCGTTTGGCATAGCCGTGCCAGGTGAAGGCTGGCGCGTTTGGCATAGCCGTGCCAGGTGAAGGCTGGCGCGTTTGGCATAGCCGTGCCAGGTGAAGGCTGGCGCGTTTGGCATAGCCGTGCCAGGTGAAGGCTGGCGCGTTTGGCATAGCCGTGCCAGGTGAAGGCTGGCGCGTTTGGCATAGCCGTGCCAGGTGAAGGCTGGCGCGTTTGGCATAGCCGTGCCAGGTGAAGGCTGGCGCGTTTGGCATAGCCGTGCCAGGTGAAGGCTGGCGCGTTTGGCATAGCCGTGCCAGCACGGTGTGTAATTTCACACATCCCTGAGAATGGGCATGCATGTGAGGCTCAGGCAATCGGTGGAAAGAGCGGAATTCTGTTCCGGACCACTCTACTCTCCGGACACGCCTCTGTCGAGCTCTTTTTGGTTCTGTGATAAATTATTTGAAACACATTTTTAAACTCAGAGCGCAAGCCCTTACATCAGTCGCTGAAAATTATCCCATTTGCCATTAAATGTATGGAAATGGTCACTACAGCCTGAC
Organism: Ilyophis sp. 1 JC-2022; assembly: GCA_022702515.1. Taxonomy (NCBI): domain Eukaryota; kingdom Metazoa; phylum Chordata; class Actinopteri; order Anguilliformes; family Synaphobranchidae; genus Ilyophis; species Ilyophis sp. 1 JC-2022. The sequence continues at coordinate 30,429,677 of CM040404.1, forward strand.
CTACTGTGTTGTAAAGCATTCAGTTCACCTGATAAGTTTGGCGGGCAGCTAATGCCAGTTGCACTAAAATTGATGATTGAGAGTGCTAATAACATGCATGAATTTCATATAACAAATTTCAACTTCTGATCATAGTGTGACCCGATAGAAAAAAAGTTTAGCATACGTATTATAGTTTAGTATAAGTTTTAGTAAAAGTATTTATGTTTCAACGTAATACTTGGATGACACAAACATGTTGCAGTGAAAATATTTTTAAAATATATTATTAATTTTATTTTTATTGAATGTCTCCTGTCGTGTAGGTTTCAGCATAGTCAAACATATGAATTGGGTTTTATTCAGTTATCTGCATGGATTTAAACTGTAAACATGTAGCTGTGCCCATGTAAACATGGCACATGATCATGCCACATTCACATGCAACTAATCTGAACATCGTAATTCATTTTTGGATAAAGGTTCTTGGTAAATTCATGTATTCTAATGTTGTAACTTTTATATTGTTCTGTACCCACCTTGTTTAACTCTCTATCAAAACAGATGCTATTGTATCAATAAGTGTACAAAACCTTTAAAAAACACGATCACAACAACACAAGCCTCGATATAAAATTTAAAAAAGGATGCAAATTCCTAGTTATTGACTCGTGCCTGGTACATAAAGTTGGATTTAACAGATTATTACTACATGTTATACCAGCTACATATTTACTCTTACTTTACTGTGCAGAGCAAGGGCTGACATTGCATCGCTTCTTTATCTTTTACGTAACTGCAATATAACAACAAATCTGTCATAACGTGTAGCTTAAGCGTTAAAGCAACCCGAACAGTGGCTATCGCAATTATTTTCTGTAGGCAACGTCACGATTGCGTGTCGACGGAGCTATTAATCTCGTATTTGAGCGAGGATCCCTAAAACATTTTGCGCGTTATAGTGTCTGCAAAATGATGATCATTACGCTCTCTGTTGGTAGTCGGGGGGATCAAAAGAGAAAACAACTAACTTGCACTCTATAAAAAGCAAAACGACACACCCCTTTACTCCAATTCCCGTCCAGAGATCATCCATACAACTTCCCTTAAAGACGTATTGTCTATTTTCTCTCACGACACTGGACACATATGCTATAGCCGTGCCTATACCTGATTATAACAGCCTGTATTGATCATATGGGCACAAAAAAACTTAGGGTGATACGTAAAGCATGACACGGTTTGAAACGAATTCCTCTATTATCTAGTAAATATACTAGTGTGATAGCCTGTCCTTGCTCCGTTTGAATAGTCTGTAGCCTAAGTGTTAACCATTACAGTTGTATCAGTGGTATTAATTACGAGTCAACGGCCTTCACTCACCCTACCTCACACATACACACTAACAGTAGGCTATGTATCATGCACTTAATTAATTAAGCGTGATGAGATTCAACCATCAGGTATAGGTATCTCTAAATCGGTAGTGTGAATCCGCGCATATGCACTTTGTTCAACGATACATAAAGCAATTCGATATTTAGCCACATTCCCTTAAAATACTACGCTGTCAGGTTGTTTGCGGGGGATACTTGTTATTGCCTATAAATCGGGGGCGGTACGGCCTCGTTATGACCAAGACAGATCTGCAAACAAAAAAACACGAGCGACCAGGGAGAAGTTATCCGAACGCGAGACCACTTTTTGCTAGGAAATAGCTAGTGGCGCGACAACAACGCATTACACATAATGAAATCCAGTTCAGCGTTGTTGTTTTTGTGTGTTTAACGGGGAAAAGTAATTATTTTGTACGTGGTAGGCTATCACATAGGCTAGCAACCGTTAACAAAGGTGAGGATGTGGATGGACAGCGTTCGGTATTTTAGATGATGAGAACATCCTGAGGAAATTAATCAGCAGTTTATACAGCTCACCTCGTGTCGGTCAGAAAAACCTGAAATTTGACCCAATAGGCTAAACTCCACAGGCACTTCAGGTGAAATTATTCGTTTGCGTTAATAGATAGCCTAACAGTAAAATCTTGAAAGCATCGCATGCAGTTTATAACCTACACAACCCATTATTATGCTTGCCATATCTTTTTTATACTTCGTTAATTTGCTTTATGGAACTAGGTTTACGTGGTAATTGTTAATAATAAAAACATAAAGTTCTAATTAACTTTATGGTATGATGTCATGAGGAGGCAGCAACTTGGAAGTGACGCATCTTACTCTTTTTCACTGTGATGTGAAAAAAGCGACGTTCTGCGATGCTCCCATAAATTTCTACCTGTTCATGATTAATGAAGTTTTCATAAGACAATGGGCATTACGTAATGCATTAACAGTTTATGTGCCTGGCTGGGTTTAAAAGTTGTCAAATAATATGCAAGCCGAGATAATTAAACAATTAGCCTAACACGCTTCCAAAATCGTACGCTCGTGTAGCTACATTGATAAGATCCAGTGCGGCCATTCGATATAGGCTAGCCTACTAAACTTTATTTTCTATTTTAAAAATATATAGGCCTACGTTGTTTTGTCGTCGTTATTATAGTTTAGTCAACATAATATTTTCATTAATGACATGCAACTAGTTATCTAGAATGAGAGAAAAAAATGTGAGCCTGTTATGTATTAAAGCGCAGATTTAGGAAGGGGGGGGGGTTCGCAATATTCCCGACTATAAACTATCGTTATGCACTTACGTCTGCCTTCCAAATATGCGTCCGCACGGGAGGGAGTTACTTCAACCTCAGAAATTGTAGCACGTTTCAAAATAAATAGTCTTCATATTCACTAGAGGTCCAGCTAATCGTCCAAGAGCCTAGCAAGCGTCAACCTTAAAACCACCACTAATCCAATATTTTTAAATTGACAACATGGTATGTTTTCACTGAATACCGCAGCTATCCTTTGGAATGAGGGCATAAACTCAAAATAACTTAACTCAAACTACCACACTATTAAACTAGAAAGCACAGTGATAATATCCCCAAAGGTCGGAAGGAACCGGCGATCAAAAAATAAATAATCATAGTCTACATTTCATCACAAATACACTTTTTGCCATGAATTATTGTGATGGGAGACAGCCTGTGACACTTGGGGGTTAAACTCATTCATTCACTTGTAAAGAAAAAAATTGAAATAAATCCAATCTAACCTGCAATTACTGCGGGTGATCGCTGCCCTCCCTCTGGTTTGATCCACATTTCCAGCGTAAAATTTCCTCTCGGTACCTCCACGCCAGGCTTCAGTCGTAGCTGGTCTCCTCTGCCGGTAAAATAAACAGCCTTTCCCCGACCAGGAGTGCTCTCCTCCGCCTGGGAGGAGCGACGGTGCTGGCGAGGCGACCGCCGATCCATCCCGGGCAAGGAACGTTTGCCCCGAGGCAGGCGTGTGGCGCAAGCCCCAGGGAAGGTGACTCTGGCTTCCCTAATGCGCACCAAGTCTCTCTTAGATCTCCCCGTTCCCCGGACAGTCCCGCACTCTGATCCCAAACACATGATACAAATCAAAAGGCAAGGAAGCCAGGGGAGAAAAGTCCAAAGTTTCATTTTCAAAGAGGAGCGAAAAATTTTAAAAAGAACAAAAAGGGCAAAACAGAACAATAATAATTATATTATAATAATTCTTATAATAATGATAATATGGAGAAGAATGGAAAGAATGAAATCTCCTCAAAAATCTTATCTCCACAGAATTCCTCTTAAGGTCTTTCCCAGGTCCCGCTTCAGATTTTATAACAGCTTGTCAAGACACAGATTCTACACCAACCAAGAAGGCGATGCTGTTATTTTTTCCTTTATAATGTTAAGCCACGACCCCCTTTCCTTGCCCCTTCTTTAGGCAAAAAGTAAGACACTTCAACACAGATTGAGGGGCAAAAGGAATATGTTAATTCATGCAAGTGCTCCACCTTCTCAATTGAATGGATCCCATTAAACTAGAGGGATGACTAAGTAAGTAATCAATCAGTTTGGAGAGATCACAACAATTTCTCTTTCGCTTTAAAAAACCCCTTATGAATGTAGTTGCAGCACCCGCAGTACTTTTACATTTGTCAAAGATTTTTGTTGATGTTTGTTTCCTTATCCCCGTCGTAAAAGCAATATTAAAATAATAATAAAAAAATCATACTTCAAAAATTACAAACAAAAATCAGACCGCCTAGATTGTTAAACGCAGGATGGGTTTCCTAAAGTTGATTTTGATATTTAAAAGTTGAAATGCACAAAATGATCTTGTAAAGCGAGTGGGAGCGCAGTAGCATCTGGAATCTTCAATGATTTGTCTGAAGCGGAAAGCACTTGGAGAGCTCGAGAAGGGCGCGCGCTTTTGAAGCAGATTGGTTTTGTACGTCTTTGTAGACTGTAGCAAGAAATTCTTAAGTTTATACCGTTTTTTTTGTTCTTAGCAGAACTGGGAAGTCACAGGTAACCACTGACGGCTGGTTTCTTTCTCTGTGCGTTTCTGAGACGGGACGGTGTTTTTGGTGTTTTGAAACCCGTGCACGGATCCCTCTAGCGGTTACTATCTGAACAATCCCGTAGACAAGTTTGAAGTCAACCAGTCAGTGCACACAGAAGTGAATCGTTTTGCAGTAGCAGAATTGCACTGACATATGTATGTTGGAGAGTGGCCTACCAAAATCCCTGGACGCTGTGGTTTACCAATCGGAAGTTCAAATTTCTCCTTTTTTTGGAAGCTCGCGGAATATCTCAAAGCCTGTTACTAATGTACTAGCTATAAGTTCATGCAATTTATTGAGTGTGAATTTTTTTTAAAGGTTCGTCCTTTTGTCATATTTAACTATTAATTTTGACAAACAGACAGAGAAGTAGACAGAGTGTAATTCTGTGAATGTGCCCTAATTGAATGGTCTACTTGATCGCAAAACGCCTGCAGCTGTCTGCATAAGAGTGTGTGTAAGCCCTCAGAGAGCGATGTGGTGAGACGGCTGACCCCTGCAGTAACATTTTATGGCACATCATTGCCGTTTCCCGTCTTCAGCAGCGCTTTCAATCCTCCACTCGTTCAGTCTTAGTGCGTATCAGCGGAAGCCTTTTTCATAATGAAAACAATAAACAAAACGTGTCGCGTGCTACGACAAACGCAGAAATTGAGTGATTATATGCGCACTATTATTTACGTGAAAATCATATATTTTTTTAAATCTGTTATTCCAGGCCATCAAACCAGAGTAGGCCATCTTGTAAGAGTCCTGAGCAGAGTTGCGTTTTTTCCTCAAAGTGATTAAATAAACAGTAATGCCAAATCAGCTGGTTATACAACTTTTCTCCTCTCCCGTTTTTGACCGATGCATTGTCATCCATATTTATACGTGCTCTGATTTAGTTAGCCTCCATGTTGGAATGTAAGCCTACTCACAGATTCTTTAACGCTGATCACTGAACGTTAAACTATCACTATGTATGCTAAAGATTAAAACAATGGAAATGGAGATAAATAAATGTGAATAAAATAAAATGTATTGCAACCAGGAGCTTCTATTCCATTACCAAGAGTCTGAAAAAAACGTGCTTATGTAGGCCTAATCAATCAAGCATAGACTACAATCTCGTTCAATCTGACAAATTTTAAACTAAGAATCCAGCATTATAAAACATGCAAACAATCTATCTGTGTGTTTGCACATGTGTTTCACCGCCTGTATCTGTGTGCAAGTGTGTTTCATTATGCCTTTGGTTTCTCTGTGGCTGCTTGTAAAAATAGTTGTTGTCAGGTCCAACAGTCAAACACCTGTCTGACTGCAGGAGGAGAAATGGTAAAATGTCACTAAAGAGAAAAAGAGGAGGCTAACATCCCTTCACCCTTCTATTTCTTTCATTTACATCCCTTCCCAAAGTCGTTTTTCTTTCTCCTTCCCTTTTTCTCAGCACCATCCTTTTGCTCTATCACTTTCTCCCACTGCTCTTTTGTAAATACCCAGAGTTCTGAATGCCCCCCTCCGCCCCAGTCTGGGCCTAGAGTAAACCTCGGTCAGTGTTATTGCTCTTTTCACACTGTGTGTGGACAGACCACGTTTGGAAAAGTACTGAGTACACTTCCTACAGGTCTTTGCCCTTGTTCTCCATTGCTTGTTCTCACAGCTGCCCTGGAGCCCCCGTGACGGAGCAAACATGTGATGTCAGCAGCCAGGAAAGTCACCAGGCAAGCAGGCGAGGGGGGGGGATCAGCGGGCATGGAGTCCCAGAGCCGCTTTCCAGCACAACAGCACCTTCATTCCTTCCCCTCTTTCCACACTGTCCAGAGCAGTTCATATCCTGTGCAGGTCTATAAACGGCGTCCTCCTGATACATCCTGTCACCAGTTCAGTTTTTTTATGCATTGGGTTTTACAGATGGACGCTGAAGCAGAATTTCACCTGGATGAACTGAGCCAATGCACTTCAGTCAGCTGTTCAGAATTTGGCTTGTCTGCGCGCGTGTGTGTGTGTGCACGCGTACGTGCAAGGGTGTCGGGGGGCCGGGTGTAGGCCCTTCATTCAAAAATAAAATAATAAATATAAAATGTTTAAAGAACAAGATTGGACAAAAGCCTTATGCACTGTGGGTAAAAAAAATAAATTATAAAATCTGGGTGATGAACAAGCAGAAATCCATATAGACGGTGACAGCAGCCAAGCCATGACTCCCTATTTGTCCTTTCACTCCACCTCAAAAAAAATAATGTTTTTAAATAAACGTGTTCCATAATAGCTTGAGTATGCTTCATTACACCTGTGCCTTTATTTTACATGAAGGGATTCCTGCACTCGGGGCCTGCGCTCTAATATGATTTATTGGTTTTATTGGGCAGAAACGTGTGAGGCAGGGACATCCATTATTAAGCAGATACAAGACTAAAAAAGATGGCAAGAGTGCAACTCAGGGAGGCTGATGGGAAATACTATCAATCAATGTGCCCTGTTCTCCACCCCCTTCTTTATTTCTTTCTTGCGCAGCGAAAGTTCTGTTCATCAGGGGTGCGGGGACAGTGGCAAAGAAAACCCCCTTACGTCACCCGGCCTCCATTTTGTTTCCCTGGCTATGCATCACATGACTCAAGGTGACTTTGAATGAAAGCCTCTCTATTGGTTGTCCATCAGAATGTGACACTATCCACAAGTCTTGTTTTGTCTATTCCAGTTATGATGTCAAGGCAAACATTGAACTTGAAATTACCACACCTTTGGCTAAATTAATTCCCTGTCACACATTTTACATCCATATGCATTATAATTAAAGAAAGATTCTTAATATGTACTGTAGCTAAGTCTACATCTTTCATCTTACTCATTGTAAAACTATCACATTGCATTGCACTGGACTTGGTATAAGCCAATTTCACATCCCGTTGGCGAGATTAGTGTTTAAAACCATCCGCTGCTGACCTCTGCCAGGGGTGACACAGTGACGTCACACTTGCATGTGATTTGTGTAAGCCATGCAGATATTTCCAGGAATTTTACCCAGCTATGATATGCTTCCCGCTAAGATATGAGTAACAGCTAAGGAGACGCATGGGTTGTGGTTAGAGATCTCAGAATTTGGCTGTTTGATGTTCCCATTTTTCTGGTTTGCAGTTCGGAAATTCTCTGCAATTTAACTAGGCAAAAAAAAAAAATTGCGCAAGAGTGAATTGCTTTTGTGTTTCACAAGCCAAAATGTGGCAAGAAACGATGCCCTGTAGTTCTCCCCAACTATTCACATGTTCACCTACATCCGCACACACACATACACACACACACACACATACATACACACATACACACACACACACAAAATGCATACACATACAAACAGACACATTACACCATAGTTAATTTGTCCAGTTTAAAACAGCTCAACTGGGTCTGCTACTTCCAAAAGAACGTAGCGGAATGCAAAGTATTCTGGGTAATCACCCACTGCGGAAAAGCTCAATGAAGTCAATGCGACATTACAGAAATGGGCACTCCAGTGACAGGGTCAGCGTGCTCAGTGGAGATCACACCTTGCCAACTCACCTGCTCTGCTAAGTGGTGCATTGAAGCTCTATTGTCTGAAACTGTAATGAGCCTCTACTTATTACATCATTTTTTAAATTTTGTTTTGTTTAGCCCGATTGACCAAAAAAACATTTGGTGCACACTGTTCTTTTACATTTTGATTTTATCTTCCTTTAATCATGTAGGCTATCATGCAACAAGGACAACCCCACTGACCTATTAATCCGTCCCTGCGTGATGCTACATAAAACTATTTGACAGTCCTGTGGAGCTGCCAGTCACAGTTGACATTGGCATGACCAGGATTCCATACCAGCCTGGTGTGGGGCAGGATAAGCCACCCGGTTGCCTTTATATGCTCTTTGTTTGTCTTTTGTGAGTGTGTGTGGGTGGGTAGGTGTACATGTCTACATGATTGAAAACATGTGTCAGCTTCTGAGTTCTGCAATGCAGTGGTAATGTTTCAAGCCCTGGTTGGGTTGACGAAAGGAGCGTCAACCCAAAGGAAACTTCACATTCAGCGCCATTCCCCTGCTGACTGAGCCGAGAGGCTTTCTCTCCCGTTAAATAACCCCAACAAGCTGGCGTACCGGCGTATTATAGCAGATTAAACCAGGGCATTACACAGCTCTGCCAAGGATCATCCTCCATTTTGCTCAAAATTTCAAATTCACAAAGCGTAAAGAGCAAGAGAGAGAAAGAGAGAGAGAGAGAGAGAGAGAGAGAGAGAGAGAACACCTCTTGCTTTCCCATGACAGTGAAGAAATCAACGCGTGCAAAAAGCATTTGGTCTTTTTTATGCTTCGATGCTGGTGAAAATGTACAGAGATTAAACTTTAATTCCTGCACCATCCCAGGGGCAATCTGGGGCCGGGGGGTGGGGCTGGGATTGACAGCTCGGGCGATGCGTAGACGCCGATGCCGTGGGGTCCACGCTTCCAGAGTCTCCCCCGTTCTCACTCTCGACCGGCGGACGAGCCATAATCCCGGAGCATCAGGCGATGCTCATTCATGCGCAAAGATTGCGACGAGCAGTGGCTAAATAGAAAAAAAAAACACTGTTCGTAATCCATTAATGCCCGAGTTTAATCTGTCACTTTGAACCTACATTAATACGCGCCACGCTGGGAGGATCAGCGTAACCATGACAGGCGATGAATGATCACCACGGACACCCATTTAACCGGGGGGGAGGAAAAAACCCCAAAAAACAGCAGAACAGGATGATCCATAGTCCAAGAAAACAAAGCAAGGACTTGCCAATTGAAACTCGATCAGAAGGTCAATGTATATAAAGCTTATACAAAAACAGTCGCCTTATAATTTAATCATCAAGTTGACCTTCTCTTGAGCTGACTGTTTTATTTTACGCTTGAGTATTACACCAAGTATCGTAGTCAGCTTAATTCTGCTCTTTTATTCTAGTAGTCACTCCTTTATTTTAGTACTCCTCCCCTTGGTCGGGTCATAACTGAAAAAGAGAAATTGTCCTCAATAACTTACCTGCTCATATAATGGTAAAATAGTACTAATTGAAAAGGTGACGAAATGCACTTCTGACCCTACCTAGACAGCTAAGCTTTATTTTCCAGTGCGGCTGTTCGAGGGAAAACTAACCACCAGTCATGTGAGCCGCCATGACGACATTGACCTTTCTAAAGAGAATGTTTGAGTGAATCCATCTTCCCTCTTAATTTGAAATGTGCTACTGTTCATCTTAATACCTCCGCACCCCCCACCGATCACGTTGGCCTTCTGGGATTGACGTGTGTCAGAGAGTCACCTGGGATAAAATGCACCTTTTTTCAGGTCTCTCAGGACTTTTTCCAGAAAAAAAACCAACAGTGAGTCTACAGTCTCCAGGACCACAACAAATAGGCAGCAGGTGTTCTTGGAGCTCTGACTCATGTCCGGCCGGACCCAACAGTGACGCACTCGAGACTCTCAGAGCGTGACCCCGCAGATGCGGCTGCCGCTGACTGCACCACTTTGCCAGGCAGAAACCGACGCTTGCTTATTTTTCGATCTACCCTGGAGGCTTCTCACAAACCCGCTCTTTCGCCCTTTTTTATTTATTTCGCTGTTGTTCTTGCTTGTATTGTATTCACGTCTCGCTGTCGATTCCTCAGAGCCTACGTGGCCAAGCCTTAGTCAAGAAGTAGGCCTCTATGGGGGAATGGGGGGGGGGGGGGGTGCAATGGCTTGGCGTCATAAGCCCGGTCGACCAAGAAAAACCCATCGCTGCAGCCCTGCAACCAGAGCAGTAGCCACTGAATGCTAATATTAAGCACCGTCCTCATTGTCCTGACATACCAACGTCATTTTCCAAATGCAATTTCCTCTGAATTCTGAACAAATATAGCCGGCTCCAATAAATGTATGTATAGCATTCTCAGAATCCCATGAATGTGTTACAAATGTTTATTAAGTTTCATATGTTGGTGATGTGATTATCCAGATCTGACTCATGGTTAGTCAGCATCACAGACTACGTACGCAGTCAAGTATGATGCATGAGTATTGGCATGAATGGCACCGTTTCATTACATTACTATCTCCTGTTAAACAGCATACTCACTTGTTTCAGTTGGCTTAGGGGTTCCTCCAGGCAAAGCGCAAAATTACTTAGCCCTTGTGAAAAAAAAGTCAAAGTTTACGTTACTTTCATTACTTTCTGTCAGGGCTCTGCACTTTCTGTCAATCTAGGAGGGAATTGACTTGTGTGTGCAGCTTCCAAAGTGCATGCAGTCACCCAACTACCTCTTTCGCACCCTTCAGTCCACCTGCTGAGGTAGTGCAGCTATCGTGCCATAGGACTACACAGCTTTTAACGCTGGGAAATGCTGCAGACAGCGAGAGCACCATCACACTCAGAGAAGGAACCTCCCTTTTGAGGTCCAGCACAAAGCATTGAATAGTTAATAGTTGGCTTTACCCAATGCAGGGTTCAAGGGGCCACACTCCCATTGCTACACACTAGACCCATTTGAGCAACTACAGGTAAACTACAGAGTAAAGCTCTGTGTGTATAATGGACTGTATTACTACGGAAGATGATGACTGACAGGCCGTCTAATCAGATCCAGTTCAATCCACACATTGTTCAAGTTTGGAAAATGAAAAGCCGAGACAGAAGTCAGCACTTTTGATTTGCGCACTTAATACGTTTATGCAGTACGGCATGGCATTAGGATGTTGCTTACATGCCAAAGCCGTTCATCATTATTACACATCTCAAAAAAAGGCCTGCTGCAGCATTGTCAATGCCGCAGATCTACAGCAGCCTCCGCCTTCCCCTGGCGTTACGCGGTAAGCCCTTTTCCAAAAGCTTATTACAGAAATTGCAGCCTTCACCAGTTCGTCCCATTTAAAAAATAAAAAAACCTATTTGCATGGAGAAAAATATTGCAAATGTAATTGTTTCAACCTGAGCCCACCCATTTTTTATGCCACCCGTTTAAACTACCGATCAATCAATATGCCACGGGACGGGGAGCAAGCAGTGTTTCGAAGGCAATCTAAGTTAAAGCGAGCTCTAACTTACGTACATCAGCACAGGACGCTCAGTAGAAAGCATTGATCCAGAAGATGAGGCGGCTCTGACGCACCCTTTAATAGCACTAATATTGAAAGCTGATTCTCCCCCCCTCTTTTTTAACCTCCTTCCTGCAGCATGACTCACAAAAACCTACTCAGCATTTCCAATTGGAAGCCCAAAGCTCCGAGTCAGGGTAGGACAGGCATTAAAGAAATTAAACTTTACAAATCATTGGGAGATAAGATTAAGGGATCGCTTCGGCCGACGGCCCCTTTCCTGCTCCCCCTGAGTGTTCACGGCCCACTGTCTGGTCTTCAAGTCCTGCTCGTTCCTGCTTACAGGTCTAGTTACGTATCAGCAGGACCCTTTACTTTGTAGTTTTATTTCAAATTCTCTTCAGTTACCTTGTAGTCTTAATGGCCTTATGGAATAATTATTAGACTGTAAAAAATAAATAAGCTTATCAATTTGTGTTATGCCAGCAAAGGCAGCTGTGTTCAGCCGTGCTTCTGTAACAGGGATAATTATTTCTCTATTTTCTCTTTAATCGCAGCAATCACATTTTCTTTTTCCCCCTCGGCTATTCTCTCAATTTGTGAGGCCATGGGAAAAGCAGGACTGATCTAAAAATGCACTTTATGGAACGAACCACAAAGACACAGTAGCCAACAAGATACCTACTTTAGTTAACTTAGCTAACAGTTGATTATGTTTATGACTGGACAATGTTCATGTTTATGCAGTTTCGACCGAAATGAGATAATGTTCCTAAAGTTTTAATGTGGCTATATGACCTGAATTTAGCAAAGTTAATACACGTTTCATTGTAAATTAATTCACAGCTGACGTAGCAGTCTTTAATACCATTAACTGTTAGAAAATTATCCAAAATAAGATTAAGAGTTTATAACTATATGTAGCCTAGCCTACATTAATGTTAACGTAGCCTATTTGTATCTAAGGCTATCAAAGCTGTTATGTTGTAAGATAGCAAAGCTGCAAAAAAAAGTGCCATGGGCTCATACAACACAACATAATTTAGGAAATTGTGGTATCCATCTAGGTATCTCCTGCACTGGGTTGTAAGTGTGTGGGGTCAGGCAGGCTCAGCAGCCGGAGCGAGTGGCTCGAACAAAACAAATTATGGCTGTGAATGAGCAATGCATGCATGTGAAAAAAAAGAAGAAATATAGGGCGTGGCTTGCTAACTCGAGCTCAACCCTTTCATGAGTATCATTCCAACTCCCCATTTTAGCATTTTTTGAACTGCAAACGAAGGCGTGGTCGCTCTGAAACAGCCCGTTTAGTTACCCTTTAAAAGTAATGTGAAAGTAAAATATAGATGTCAGTCTGACTCATTGATGTCAGTCTGAGGTGATTTAACCACTGAAAATCTAGTTAATCTACAGTTGGAGGTAAATCGGGCAATGCCTGGAGAAACTTACAAGCCAGCTAACTAGCTAGTTAGCAAGCTAGCTAACATAGGCCAGATCTTATAAATATGGACATACTGTAACTAGCTAGTTTTTAATTGCTTCCTGTCCAAGCAAATGTACTGCTAAGGGTCAGGGATCTGACCGTAATTCAGGCGATGCTCCATGACCAGATTGTGGTGCTCTCCATGCCACTTCCTCGTTTTGGGGATGCATTGCATTCATATTGATCAGCTTTTGCGGGCATGTTATTCATCAATCAGAAGATGTGATCTATTCCCGCTCCAATTTTTTTCCCCTGTGTCCAGCCAGCTGGAGTCAGCCTGCTAGAGGTAGAACTAGAGCTAGCTAACGGTAGCCGATATAGCTGGACGATTATCCCTTATTCCATCGCCTAACAATGGAAAAAGCACAGCGCCAACCACAGCATTACCTTCTTGTACACCCAGTCTCTAGTGACAGGCATTGCACTTTTCAAACTTTTTCTATCCATTTTTTCCCCTCTATGCAGCGATCATTTGTATGAGGATCCTTTTCCAAACCTGCATCGGCCTCTTTCATTTTGAGTCCAACGGTTTCCCTGCAAAGGTTAACCGCGGGGAGCAGATGTGATTTGTTTACCCTCTGTTGTTGGACAGGGTGAGAGGAGAGAGCACAATGTACTATTACCCCCCCCTCCCCCCCTCCCTCACTACAGACCTACGTTTTATGCTACCACATAAAAATGTTATATTTATTTCAGGGCTGCAGTTTGAAAGCCCCCTGCCCCCGCAGCCCTGCCCCGCTCTGTAAGGCTAATCGTCCATGATGATGAGCTAACTGAATCCGGGTGGTTGATGAGCTAACTGAATCCGGGTGGATGACCCCTGGTTGCACGCATCCCCACTGCGTCCAGGCTCCCAGTCTACACGGGCTGTTGGGTTGGATGTAGAGGCCCGACAAATAGGCTACCGAGGACGTTCAACATGCTGGCTTACAAATGCCCGTTGCCTCCCATTACATACTTCTCCTTGGCTTTCTTAAATGGATTTAACCGGAAATTGTAAAGGGCAAGAAAGTGAGACAGGTAGATAAAGAGGTACATAAGAGAGAGAGAGAGAGGGAGGGAGAGACAGCTCTACGTCTTCATTGTGGAAAGATGTGAAGGAGGCGACTGCAGGCTATCCTCTCCTGTGCTCTTGATGGATTAATTTTCCCCCATGAACCAAACGTCTGGCGTGGTGGCCGGGCATGAGTCATGACTGCCGAGGTCCCTGCGCGGGTGCCATAAATCTCCCCTCCGTCCTGCGATGACACGCAGGTGTCATTAAATAATAGGTTCCTTTAGTTTTCGGAGAGCGTGGGAATAAAGAAGAGCCGTAGTCATGGTTTCCTGTCCTCGTGCGGCACTCTGCCCCTGAGTCCCATTACGCGGTCTTGTTTACAGTCGACTCGCGACACCAACTTTGGGGAAAATATGATTAAATTAAACTAAACCCTGATGGCAAGGGAGATTCCCCCAAGTTTGTGGGCTGGCGTTGTTTAGCGCATCAGGAATATGCTGTTTCCTAGCTTTGTCTTGTGGCAAATTGACAACAAAAAAGACACAAACACACGCCTGGTAGTAGATCTATGCTCTCGGGCAGCTGTCGGACAGAAAAAAATTGCTTCCTGAAGTGAAATGCAAGATCCCTACATCACTGGAAAGGGAGTTGCGTAGACGCTGGGAGATTTACTTCTTTATTAATTGCTTTTGGTCTTTAAGGTGAAGGCGGGAGAAACTATGTTCAGGAGACAGGCCAGGATCAATTCAAATTAACTGTCCTGCATTTCCTGATTTGGGATGGCCATCCGGATAACGTCAGTGCCGCCGTGTGCCGGAGACATCAATCAGATGCGGAGTCCATCAGTGCTTCTGCTAATTTGCCTGCGTGTTCAGGATAAGGACGGAAGCAAAAATAAAAAACCACGTCATCGCACCCGACCCAAGATGTCTGCCCATCATAAAACAGAGAGCTGGCAGCAGGCCTGGAGGAAGGTCTGAGAGAAATGGCAGGATACGCCCTTTCTCATTTATTCGTTTATTTTGTTGTCAGTTCATTTTTTGAGACCCCTCTCAGAGGAATAGCTCCTAATTTTCCAAGGGGAGCTTTTTTTGTGGGGCTTATAGTGTCAAAGTATTTGAAATACTTAGAAAACTGAAAGTTGAATAAATACATCTCCACATTCGAATCAAAACAAAACTCTTTGTTTAGTGTTGACTGAAAAAAAAGCAGTTCAAAAATTATTCTACATGATTCAAGCTTGTACAGCACATATGTAATACATTATTTGATTTGCATGTTTGGTTTGGGTGTCAATGCAAAACTGATCCTGGAAAAGCTGGTTTGGCTTAAAAGTGATTGGCTCTTTGTTTTGCTTGAATTCCTACAGTAGCCTACACTGTTATTATGCTATTCACAGATATTTTCGAAACATTTAGCCTACATTTAAAAATAATATATCTGGGCATGTTTTTTCCAAGATATATTAAATTTGCTTTTAATTTCAAGTCACTGACCCAGTTGAAAAATGGGTTCTCTCTTCAGCCACCTAAAGTTTTCACCTAAAGAATGAAAATCTGACCGAGAGCAGAGAACGAGAACGAGAACGAGTCTGAACGAGAGCAGTGAATTAATTGATGAATTAATCCGTGAACAAATCCCTTTAGCGAATGGAGTCAAATGATCCGGGTCCCTGAAAGGGAATGCCCACTTCTAATGCGTTACTCGCTGGAACACAGCTATCATCTCAAATCACTGCTTGAAAAAAAAAGCTCTAGCTCTTGAAGCACTGCTACACTTAGACAATGCCAGGGTGAAGAGACATACATATCTCACTGGCAATGACTACAGTCACGGCTCATAACCCAGAGGCTGTGGGTTTGAGTCCCACATAATAGGGGCTCTGCTCTTATGTATAATGTGTGGTCTATAATGAAGTATAAGTGTGAAAATGTGTCCTTTTGCATACACACTATAAACCATACAAGAGCACATACCACACTAATATATAAACCATGTATCGCATATGCCACAGTGATGTTTAATTCATAACCAAACTATTTGCATGGAAAAGCACCACCATTCCACGATTCCCTCACCTTTTGTCAGGCCTGTCCCTTCAAAAAATGTTAATCGATATTTGTACTTAGCCGGCCCGAGCATCTGTGGCGCGCTTGATTTCTTGATTTTCAGGAGAGCATCGGAAAGCGAATCTGATCTCTTCCCGGCGCTGCCAGGTGACCACAGACAGTGTACGGCAGCTTTGTATTGCAGAGAGGGATGAAACAGGCTTTTACGGACGGGTGGCCGCTTGACTGTGGATTGAGGCCACCGCGCAAATAACATTTTTATTCAGCCACATCCGCCACCAGTTTGGCCAAGCATCCGCGCAGTTCAACAAACAGAGCAGAGAGTCAACTGAACAGGCAAAGCGCACGGCCAGATCTGGCTGAAGATGCAAAAGCAATGAGATGGACTCCCAAATATGACTGGCCATTACAAATTAGGGGGAAAATGTAAATAGATTAAAAAACTATTTGGGAATCGAACAATGATACGGAGGAAAGGATCATGGGATCGACTGAGTCTGTGATAATGAGCCCACTGCTCCCATTAATCAACTAATAGGGGAGCAGTGGAAAGCAAAGCACATTGTCTCAACAAATTCAAAGCATTATATGCCACAACTTCACCTGTCTGCTTTTGTGTTTGGAGACAAGTGTATGTGTGTGTGTCTGTGTCCATCTCTGTGCATACGTGTATGTATGTATTATTGTTTGTGTGTGTTACAGTGTTTGTGTATGTATGAGCCTGTGTGCATGAATACCTTTGTGTGAGTGTGTATCATTCTTACGGTTTGAGGGACCCAGAATCAGAGGCTCTGCCTTATCCATTACTTCACTGACCAACTAAGTTTTTAAAACTTTTAAAAGGAAGCTTATCCTGCGGACCTTCTTCAAAAAAGAAGCCAGTGAATCCCAGAGTAGTGCAGACCACACTTCAGCTGGGAAAGAGCATGCAACTGTCCTCAGTGTGCTGTAGCGCTCCTTAGCGAACAGTAACATGCTTCAGTGCACTGCTACGCTGCTCAGCACACTGTAACGTACCTCGGCCCACTTCACACCTCAGTGCACCGTGACAAACCTCGCCACACTATCTCTTCTAAACACTGTGACACACCTCAGTGCACCGTGACAAACCTCGCCACACTGTATCTCTTCTAAACACTGTGACAGACCTCAGTGCACCGTGACAAACCTCGCCACACTGTATCTCTTCTAAACACTGTGACACACCTCAGTGCACCGTGACAAACCTCACCACACTATCTCTTCTAAACACTGTGACACACCTCAGTGCACCGTGACAAACAACGCCACACTGTATCTCTTCTAAACACTGTGACACACCTCAGTGCACCGTGACAAACCTCGCTAAACAGTATCTCTTCTAAACACTGTGACACACCTCAGTGCACCGTGACAAACCTCGCCACACTATCTCTTCTAAACACTGTGACACACCTCAGTGCACCGTGACAAACCTCGCCACACTGTATCTCTTCTAAACACTGTGACACACCTCAGTGCACCGTGACAAACCTCGCCACACTGTATCTCTTCTAAACACTGTGACACACCTCAGTGCACCGTGACAAACCACGCCACACTGTATCTCTTCTAAACACTGTGACTCACCTCAGCGAGCTGCAATACGCATCACAGCACTGTAAGTCTCCATGTAATACACCTCGACACACGTACTGCAGCGCACTGTTACACACCTTAGCGCACTGTAATGTATCAGCAGACTGTAACAAACCTCAATGTGCCGGAACTCTACTCAGCACACACAATGGAATGTCCCTCACACTGTAATGTACTCAGGACATAGTAGCATACTGTGCATGATGTAACACACCTCAGTATATTGCAACATACCTCAGTGCACTGTAATGTACCTCAGCATGCTGTAAAATATCTCAGCACAATGTAATGTACCTCAGCACGCTGTAAAATATCTCAGCGCACTGTAATGTACCTCAGCATGTTGTAAAATATCTCAGCACACTGTAATGTACCTCAGCACGCTGTAAAATATCTCAGCGCACTGTAATGTACCTCAGCGTGTTGTAAAATATCTCAGCACACTGTAATGTACCTCAGCACGCTGTAAAATATCTCAGCGCACTGTAATGTACCTCAGCACGCTGTAAAATATCTCAGCGCACTGTAATGTACCTCAGCACGCTGTAAAATATCTCAGCGCACTGTAATGTACCTCAGCGTGCTGTAAAATATCTCAGCGCACTGTAATGTACCTCAGCACGCTGTAAAATATCTCAGCGCACTGTAATGTACCTCAGCACACTGTAAAATATCTCAGCGCACTGTAATGTACCTCAGCACACTGTAAAATATCTCAGCGCACTGTAATGTACCTCAGCACACTGTAAAATATCTCAGCGCACTGTAATGTACCTCAGCACACTGTAAAATATCTCAGCGCACCGTAATGTACCTCAGCACGCTGTAAAATATCTCGGCACACTGTAATGTACCTCAGCATGCTGTAAAATATCTCGGCGCACTGTAATGTACCTCAGTGTGCTGTAAAATATCTCAGCGCACTGTAATGTACCTCAGCACGCTCTAAAATATCTCAGCGCACTGTAATGTACCTCAGCGTGCTGTAAAATATCTCAGCGCACTGTAATGTACCTCAGCACGCTGTAAAATATCTCAGCACACTAATGTACCTCAGCACACTGTAAAATATCTCAGCGCACTGTAATGTACCTCAGCGTGCGGTAAAATATCTCAGCACACTGTAATGTACCTCAGCACGCTGTAAAATATCTCAGCACACTGTAATGTACCTCAGCACACTGTAAAATATCTCAGCGCACTGTAATGTACCTCAGCACACTGTAAAATATCTCAGCGCACTGTAATGTACCTCAGCACACTGTAAAATATCTCAGCGCACTGTAATGTACCTCAGCACACTGTAAAATATCTCAGCGCTCCGTAATGTACCTCAGCACGCTGTAAAATATCTCGGCACACTGTAATGTACCTCAGCATGCTGTAAAATATCTCGGCGCACTGTAATGTACCTCAGTGTGCTGTAAAATATCTCAGCGCACTGTAATGTACCTCAGCACGCTGTAAAATATCTCAGCGCACTGTAATGTACCTCAGCGTGCTGTAAAATATCTCAGCGCACTGTAATGTACCTCAGCACGCTGTAAAATATCTCAGCACACTAATGTACCTCAGCACACTGTAAAATATCTCAGCGCACTGTAATGTACCTCAGCGTGCTGTAAAATATCTCAGCACACTGTAATGTACCTCAGCACGCTGTAAAATATCTCAGCGCACTGTAATGTACCTCAGCGTGCTGTAAAATATCTCAGCACACTGTAATGTACCTCAGCACGCTGTAAAATATCTCAGCACACTGTAATGTACCTCAGCACGCTGTAAAATATCTCAGCACACTGTAATGTACCTCAGCACACTGTAAAATATCTCAGCGCACTGTAATGTACCTCAGCACGCTGGAAAATATCTCAGCACACTGTAATGTACCTCAGCACGCTGGAAAATATCTCAGCACACTGTAATGTACCTCAGCACGCTGTAAAATATCTCAGCGCACTGTAATGTACCTCAGCACGCTGTAAAATATCTCAGCGCACTGTAATGTACCTCAGCACGCTGTAAAATATCTCAGCGCACTGTAATGTACCTCAGCACACTGTAAAATATCTCAGCGCACCGTAATGTACCTCAGCACGCTGTAAAATATCTCAGCACACTAATGTACCTCAGCACACTGTAAAATATCTCAGCGCACAGTAATGTACCTCAGCACACTGTAAAATATCTCAGCGCACCGTAATGTACCTCAGCACGCTGTAAAATATCTCGGCACACTGTAATGTACCTCAGCATGCTTTAAAATATCTCGGCGCACTGTAATGTACCTCAGTGTGCTGTAAAATATCTCAGCGCACTGTAATGTACCTCAGCACGCTCTAAAATATCTCAGCGCACTGTAATGTACCTCAGCGTGCTGTAAAATATCTCAGCGCACTGTAATGTACCTCAGCACGCTGTAAAATATCTCAGCACACTAATGTACCTCAGCACACTGTAAAATATCTCAGCGCACTGTAATGTACCTCAGCGTGCGGTAAAATATCTCAGCACACTGTAATGTACCTCAGCACGCTGTAAAATATCTCAGCACACTGTAATGTACCTCAGCACACTGTTAAATATCTCAGCGCACTGTAATGTACCTCAGCACACTGTAAAATATCTCAGCGCACTGTAATGTACCTCAGCACACTGTAAAATATCTCAGCGCACTGTAATGTACCTCAGCACGCTGTAAAATATCTCGGCACACTGTAATGTACCTCAGCATGCTGTAAAATATCTCGGCACACTGTAATGTACCTCAGTGTGCTGTAAAATATCTCAGCGCACTGTAATGTACCTCAGCACGCTCTAAAATATCTCAGCGCACTGTAATGTACCTCAGCGTGCTGTAAAATATCTCAGCGCACTGTAATGTACCTCAGCGTGCGGTAAAATATCTCAGCACACTGTAATGTACCTCAGCACGCTGTAAAATATCTCAGCGCACTGTAATGTACCTCAGCGTGCTGTAAAATATCTCAGCACACTGTAATGTACCTCAGCACGCTGTAAAATATCTCAGCACACTGTAATGTAGCTCAGCATGCTGGAAAATATCTCAGCACACTGTAATGTACCTCAGCACGCTGTAAAATATCTCAGCGCACTGTAATGTACCTCAGCACGCTGTCAAATATCTCAGCGCACTGTAATGTACCTCAGCACGCTGGAAAATATCTCAGCACACTGTAATGTACCTCAGCACGCTGTAAAATATCTCAGCGCACTGTAATGTACCTCAGCACGCTGTAAAATATCTCAGCGCACTGTAATGTACCTCAGCACACTGTAAAATATCTCAGCGCACAGTAATATACCTCAGCACGCTGTAAAATATCTCAGCACACTAATGTACCTCAGCACACTGTAAAATATCTCAGCGCACTGTAATGTACCTCAGCACACTGTAAAATATCTCAGCGCACTGTAATGTACCTCAGCACGCTGTAAAATATCTCAGCACACTAATGTACCTCAGCACGCTGTAAAATATCTCAGCGCACTGTAATGTACCTCAGCACACTGTAAAATATCTCGGCACACTGTAATGTACCTTAGCATGCTGTAAAATATCTCGGCGCACTGTAATGTACCTCAGCACGCTGTAAAATATCTCAGCGCACCGTAATGTACCTCAGCACGCTGTAAAATATCTCGGCACACTGTAATGTACCTCAGCATGCTGTAAAATATCTCGGCGCACTGTAATGTACCTCAGTGTGCTGTAAAATATCTCAGCGCACTGTAATGTACCTCAGCACGCTCTAAAATATCTCAGCGCACTGTAATGTACCTCAGCGTGCTGTAAAATATCTCAGCGCACTGTAATGTACCTCAGCACGCTGTAAAATATCTCAGCACACTAATGTACCTCAGCACACTGTAAAATATCTCAGCGCACTGTAATGTACCTCAGCGTGCGGTAAAATATCTCAGCACACTGTAATGTACCTCAGCACGCTGTAAAATATCTCAGCACACTGTAATGTACCTCAGCACACTGTAAAATATCTCAGCGCACTGTAATGTACCTCAGCACACTGTAAAATATCTCAGCGCACTGTAATGTACCTCAGCACACTGTAAAATATCTCAGCGCACTGTAATGTACCTCAGCACACTGTAAAATATCTCAGCGCTCCGTAATGTACCTCAGCACGCTGTAAAATATCTCGGCACACTGTAATGTACCTCAGCATGCTGTAAAATATCTCGGCGCACTGTAATGTACCTCAGTGTGCTGTAAAATATCTCAGCGCACTGTAATGTACCTCAGCACGCTCTAAAATATCTCAGCGCACTGTAATGTACCTCAGCGTGCTTTAAAATATCTTAGCGCACTGTAATGTACCTCAGCACGCTGTAAAATATCTCAGCACACTAATGTACCTCAGCACACTGTAAAATATCTCAGCGCACTGTAATGTACCTCAGCGGGCGGTAAAATATCTCAGCACACTGTAATGTACCTCAGCACGCTGTAAAATATCTCAGCGCACTGTAATGTACCTCAGCGTGCTGTAAAATATCTCAGCACACTGTAATGTACCTCAGCACGCTGTAAAATATCTCAGCACACTGTAATGTACCTCAGCACGCTGGAAAATATCTCAGCACACTGTAATGTACCTCAGCACACTGTAAAATATCTCAGCGCACTGTAATGTACCTCAGCACGCTGGAAAATATCTCAGCACACTGTAATGTACCTCAGCACGCTGGAAAATATCTCAGCACACTGTAATGTACCTCAGCACGCTGTAAAATATCTCAGCGCACTGTAATGTACCTCAGCACGCTGTAAAATATCTCAGCGCACTGTAATGTACCTCAGCACGCTGTAAAATATCTCAGCGCACTGTAATGTACCTCAGCACACTGTAAAATATCTCAGCGCACCGTAATGTACCTCAGCACGCTGTAAAATATCTCAGCACACTAATGTACCTCAGCACACTGTAAAATATCTCAGCGCACAGTAATGTACCTCAGCACACTGTAAAATATCTCAGCGCACCGTAATGTACCTCAGCACGCTGTAAAATATCTCGGCACACTGTAATGTACCTCAGCATGCTTTAAAATATCTCGGCGCACTGTAATGTACCTCAGTGTGCTGTAAAATATCTCAGCGCACTGTAATGTACCTCAGCACGCTCTAAAATATCTCAGCGCACTGTAATGTACCTCAGCGTGCTGTAAAATATCTCAGCGCACTGTAATGTACCTCAGCACGCTGTAAAATATCTCAGCACACTAATGTACCTCAGCACACTGTAAAATATCTCAGCGCACTGTAATGTACCTCAGCGTGCGGTAAAATATCTCAGCACACTGTAATGTACCTCAGCACGCTGTAAAATATCTCAGCACACTGTAATGTACCTCAGCACACTGTTAAATATCTCAGCGCACTGTAATGTACCTCAGCACACTGTAAAATATCTCAGCGCACTGTAATGTACCTCAGCACACTGTAAAATATCTCAGCGCACTGTAATGTACCTCAGCACGCTGTAAAATATCTCGGCACACTGTAATGTACCTCAGCATGCTGTAAAATATCTCGGCACACTGTAATGTACCTCAGTGTGCTGTAAAATATCTCAGCGCACTGTAATGTACCTCAGCACGCTCTAAAATATCTCAGCGCACTGTAATGTACCTCAGCGTGCTGTAAAATATCTCAGCGCACTGTAATGTACTTCAGCGTGCGGTAAAATATCTCAGCACACTGTAATGTACCTCAGCACGCTGTAAAATATCTCAGCGCACTGTAATGTACCTCAGCGTGCTGTAAAATATCTCAGCACACTGTAATGTACCTCAGCACGCTGTAAAATATCTCAGCACACTGTAATGTAGCTCAGCATGCTGGAAAATATCTCAGCACACTGTAATGTACCTCAGCACGCTGTAAAATATCTCAGCGCACTGTAATGTACCTCAGCACGCTGTCAAATATCTCAGCGCACTGTAATGTACCTCAGCACGCTGGAAAATATCTCAGCACACTGTAATGTACCTCAGCACGCTGTAAAATATCTCAGCGCACTGTAATGTACCTCAGCACGCTGTAAAATATCTCAGCGCACTGTAATGTACCTCAGCACACTGTAAAATATCTCAGCGCACAGTAATATACCTCAGCACGCTGTAAAATATCTCAGCACACTAATGTACCTCAGCACACTGTAAAATATCTCAGCGCGCTGTAATGTACCTCAGCACACTGTAAAATATCTCAGCGCACTGTAATGTACCTCAGCACGCTGTAAAATATCTCAGCACACTAATGTACCTCAGCACGCTGTAAAATATCTCAGCGCACTGTAATGTACCTCAGCACACTGTAAAATATCTCGGCACACTGTAATGTACCTTAGCATGCTGTAAAATATCTCGGCGCACTGTAATGTACCTCAGCACGCTGTAAAATATCTCAGCGCACTGTAATGTACCTCAGTGTGCTGTAAAATATATCAACAAAATAATAGTAACACACCTCAGTATATTGCAATAAACCTCAGTGCACTGTAATACTCCTTAGTATACCATAAAATACCTGAGCAATACAGCACACCCCCAGGACTGCAAGACCACAGAGGGGCTACAGCCAAATGTGAGGCGATGCAGGATAATACAGTATTATGTGACCTGAGCCCTCCTAAAAAATGTTTGCTGTCCCCCTTCCCCCATCCCCCATCCCCAGTCTCATTACCAAACACCACAATGACAAGCTTTTTTGACAATGAAATCAAAAATACAAAAAACCCTTCAAAAACATTCGCCTTCTTTTGAGGTAAATTTTGATGAAAAAGAAACTTCCTGGGTTTGGCCTGCAGAAACAGTAGCAGACCCATAAGCACCGGATGACATACAGTATTTCCTCAAACCATTCAGAGAGTACATGTTCGCCGCCACACTGGCGGGTTTCTGTTTGTTTTAGCAATGAGGAAGGCACATCAAAAAAAGCCTGCTCATCCCAGTAGACCCCTCCCCCACACACTCCCCATCCTTGGGGTGTTGGAGGCAGAATCTGTGCTCATGGACACATGTAGAATGCGGCAGCCTTTGCCGCACATCTGGAATAGTTGCAGTGAGAAACACATCAGTCAGCCTGACTGAAGATGGAGATGTCTCTATCTCTCCCCCTCTCTCCCCCTCTCTCTCTCTCTCTCTCTCTCTCTCCCTCTCCCTCTCCCTCTCCATTACCCCAGGATCAATTCAGAACTGACCATCATACTTCTTCTCACTTTTCGGCAGGCTGCAGGCACCCACAACCCCACCCACTGAATGCCTCCCTCCCTTTCTCAGAATTTGATACCAGACTGTGAGGTGCTTTGCACAGACTGAAACCCAGTGATTAAAGAGGATGAACCACTCAGCAATCTCATCACCGTGACGTTTCTATGCCTTCTGATGATTCTATGTGTAATGCAACACAGTGTTTATGGAGGCTTCATGTAGTTCTTAGGCAGTTCTTAGTTTGTGCAATACCACAGCCTAATGCAATGTACACACAGACACGCACACACACACACACACACACACACACACACACACACACACATTCTTCCCCTGCTGTGTGAGAGATTTTTCAACATTGGTATCAGTGGTGCTGACCTGGGATTCACATTAACTCTCACATGTCACTGACAGAGCATGAGTTATAAGTGATGCACATGGGATCAAGAGCAAGCTAGTAAAAAAGAAAGAAAGCTATAAAACGGCGATTAATACCAGCCACAAGAAAGACGCGCAACAGTTCCAAGCAAATGCATCCGCAGAAGTCCATTTTTACCACCCCCTCTCTCTTTCTGTCAGTTTCACGCTTCCATGTCCTCTCTCACTTAGGGCTCTAGTCATTTGAACCGCAACAGTCTTTGCACTTTACTTTGGGTCATGAATTTAATCAACTTTTCTATTTGCTCCTGAGAGACGTAACATTGGAGGTCGGCTGAAATACGAGAGACTGTTCTAAAATGGGCGGGAGTAGAACACTTCTGAGAACTAACTCAAAGTCCAGCGCAAAGTGCTTTGTGGTCATCGATCAGATCCCCATGACTTGGGCCCAGATTCAGTCCCGCAATGAATGCAACCTGTAAGTGTTTTGTCGTTCCGATAAAACTTTTTGCTAATTTCAGCAACCACTAAACTTCGAGGAGATTAAAAACATGCAACTCTTGGCCGTAAATTTATCACACTACAACAACGGCAAAGCTGATAATGTAGCTAGATTGAGCCTAGAGGTGGAAAGTCCAGGGGTCAGAATGTAAAAGTCCTGCCATGTTTTTCTTCCACTCATGAACTCAGCCAGCTGATTTCACCAATTAGTTCTACCCCCTGGTTGAAGAATTGTGCTAATTAGCAGCTGGTTGGAACAAAATACTGGGGAGGAACCTGAACCTGGATTTTTCACCTCTGACTGAGTCTTTGCCTCCATGTTCTCTGTACCTATGGAAAGGAGTTAGGTGAAAGATGAACATACTGCGGAGGTGGGAGGCTTGAGGTTTATTGTCATGTTTTACCCATGGCAGGGTCAGAATGCAGAATTACAGGTGAACCTGGGGGCAAGAGTCGGAGCACAAGGAGAGAGTGGAGAGGATCACAGGAAACCCAGCAGGATGATCTGTGGCTCTCAGTCCTCAGTAGTGTCATTACAAGGCCCAACGAGAAACCTGGTTCCCCTCAATGCAGTCAGCCACCCTGCAAGGGCATAACTCACTTTCAGCACAGTGAAATTTAGGGTCTCTTTCATATTGGATATGTGTGGAGAATGAGAGGGGGAGGGAGAAAGAGCGAGCAAGCGAGAGAACGAGAAGGAGAGCACGAGAGTGAGAGAAAGAGAGTAAGAGAGAGCGCACAAGGCAAAATTGCGGAAAACCCAATAAACCTTTTTGCATTTTCTTCATGAGAAATAGATTCCGAAGAAAAGGACACTGGTTATCAGTTAATTGAATATTCCCTAGCTTTTTGAGTATTTATTTGAATGTATTAGGAAGTGAATCTTGATTAAAACCCATAGACACGTGCAATATACTGAAGGGCGCATCAATCTGTAACCAATACACGATAAATATTCAAACACGTAATCTGCATAGTGCACCCAGTTTAATCCTTTTAAGCCGAGAGCAGCATTGTATATCACATAGAAGGGCAGAGGCTAATCCGCAGAGTTAGGAAAAATGCTCTCTGCAGTTTACGCTGTCTGTTCCTGCCTGGCACAGGTGAGCATAAAAGCTGCCGGCGACATTTGGAAGGCATCGGCACTCAGCGGCACGGCCACCGATCGGGACGCGCATTATCTGCGCGGGCTCCACACCCCGAGAGCCAGCTGACATTACATCTCTGCAGCGTAATCAAACGGCACCCTCGGTCCTGCACCTCTAGCAGAATATAATCTTTCCAATGCATATACACACACTCCCAGCGCACTCCATACGTCAACAGATTCCTGCGCCCGTCCTTCAGCGGGGTGAAATTGCACGCGCCATCGAAGTCCAGGAACGGCGGTCGGAGAAGGTAGAAGCTGCCCCCTTTAGCTGGAATGATCTAAATTGGAAGCTTGTTAAGTGTGTTCAGATGACTGTCAGTCTGCTGCTTTGCCTCAATTGGGCCAGCGCTTCATGTTGGGGGGGGGGCAGGGTATTGAAGTCCTTGAAAGAATGGGGGGTGGGTGGGCGAGGGGTTGTTTTTTTGTTCCTGCCAGGGGTTTCAGCCCTGTGGTATAGGAAGTCAAATTAGTCCCCCCCCCACTGCTACTCAGTTGCTAATTTAAAGGTATCCACTGAGCCGTCAGGAAGACAGAAGTTTCCCCCTTACTCATTGTGCTAAAGATCACAATACATTTGCAAAGACATCCAGCAGGGCAAAACAATGGAACAATCTCTCTCTCTCTCGCTCTCGCTCTCTCTCGCTCTCTCTCGCTCTCTCTCGCTCTCTCTCGCTCTCTCTCGCTCTCTCACTCTCTCGCTCTCTCGCTCTCTCTCGCTCTCTCTCGCTCTCTCTCGCTCTCTCTTTCCCTCTTTCCCTCTCTTTCCCTCTGCAAAACATGAGTTAGGTAACTTTACAAATGATGTGGTTGCTCTCTCCATGATCATGGTTGGTTTCTTTTCCCCTTACTTGTCATTCTTTTATGCAAAGGTCAAACGCTTAATCTTTTTGGCAAAATAACTTTAATTAAAGAGAAATATGTTGGGTTTTGTTTGAAAAGGACAGGGAAATTCCTCCCGGTGTTTACGGTTCTCCGCTCCCAAGCGATAACCATCAGAGGAAAAAAAGAGTAAAGGTTTGCATGTGCAGACAGTGATTTACATCTGTTCAAATAAGGAGACAAGGCGAGAAACAAAGCCTCGCTCATAACCAAACTACGAGGTGTTCTTACCGAACAAAAGGAATGAGAGCCAATTAAGTTTACCAAACAGAATGTATCAAATCCTCAAACTACCTTCATTTATCATTGTCATTCCCATGTCATCTCATATCAAATGCATTCCAATTTTGCAACATAACAAAAAACCAATCTCAACTGTCTATCCCCATGAAGTAAGGAAGGTACCATACCCAACATACAAGAAATACCACAGACAAGAAATATCTCCACATTAAAAAGACAAACAGATTTCACAGGGGGTCAAATCAGTGAAGGAGGGATTGAGGAAGACAGACATGGTAATAATGAGAGATATGTATGAGAGATACGTATGAGAGAAATGTTTATGTAAACATTACTCAAATGCAACGGCAGGCAGTGAAACAATAAAGGCCGCAAAATGAGGCAATTTTTTGGGACAAATTTATGATGTGGTGCAATTGAGGAAGCTAGGAGAACACACACACACACACACACCTCACCTGCCATTTCTATTTTGTCCTCAGATGGTATTCACATGGGACTCTGTATTCACAAAAATTTTACTTGGGAGGCATGCTTGTAATGTCATTAAATCCCAAGTACGTTTTTCAATTGTGGTTTCAGAAATTGTGCAGCTGGTCAAAGAACATTAACATACACATTTTGCAGTTAGAGGGTTACATGTTATGTGATTCCCAACTACTTTACCTCTTTCTGTCTCAGTCATTGTGTCTTTCCCTACTATCCATTCCCTCACTCACAACTTTCTGGTCTCTCTCTTATTTCACTCCCTTCTGGGAAACCCATATAATGTGCATGGTGCCAAAATCAGCTGTGACTCTCGATAGTTTGTAAAATGCCAAGAATTGCATGGTATCTCCAATCAGAGCTCATATAGCGACCACAACTTGGAACGATGTGTCCGATCAAGGGCTGTATCACTACCAAGCAAGGTGTGACCATTCAGGGCAAGTATCCCTACCACGAATGTTTCAAGAATAAGTATTGAGTATGCAGACCAACAAGCTCACTGTTATAGAGGCAAATCTCTTTCAAATTTACAGCGATTTCATCCCTTTCATGACACTATTATCATCATTGTAACAAAAATTATTTGACAATTTAATATTAAGTCATGACATTAGCTGGCTAGCTAAGTGATTATATGAAAAACAATTAGGACAAGCCAACTAGCAAGCCAATTTCATGATAAGTTACAGTACCAAAGTAATTAGGTAAACTGAAATGAGGCTAGATCAGGGGTGGGCAACTCCAGGCCTCGCGGGCCGGTGTGTATGCAGGTTTTTGCTGCCGCCAGTTAACAATTATTTATTTGCCCAAAATCGTACATTATGATCTATTTTTTTCTAATCTTTCCGCCCGCGATACAGCAGAGCAATGAATGAATGTTCTTGTGCGTGTATTGTATGTTGTAGCGTTTTTTTATCTGTAATTAATATATGATGGTGTGTATGTGTGTTGTGCTGATTGAGCTGATTGAGCCGTGGTAAATAGGTGGTGGCAGTAAAACAACAAAACACCACGGCCACCGCCCCGGCCCCCACCCCTGGGCTAGATAGATGATAATAGACGGTACTTACTATGAGTTAGCTAGCTAGCTCGCATTAGCTATAACAAAGTAAACATCAAAGCGTATAGCTGTTGAGGTAATGTGTATTCCCTTAGTTTAGTTTATTTGCATTCATTGCGTTTTTTTATGGTGAAACTTTTTAATAATCTGTGCAGATATTCAGCTAATTAAGTAATCCCACTTTGTAGTACACCCCCCAGGGCTGTGTCTGAATCAGAGCCCCATCTACTGCGCCCTAGCTATCTCCTGCGTACAGTGCACTGGCAGAAGTGTACTGTTTAATGTGCACTGTTTAGCACATGACGTGCAGTACGCAAAAAATATCTGCCATACTATTTTCCAACCGTACTGTGGAAGTGTCGTAAGACATCCCACCCTTGCGCGGCCATGTTGATTTTGTTGTATTTGAATAAAAAGACAAGCGACGATGCGCCTCATTTTGTAAAACGAAGCATATTTATGTGACCAAAATGTAGGCGTACTTCTTGAAAAGTGTGCTCCCAAATATACTCAGCGAAACCCCGGAAGTAATCATACGGGGGTTTAAAGTATACTATATGTACAGAAAATTTCGCCAACTTAACGCCTTTTTCGTCCTGTCTACTCAACAAGCCTATCTAATAGTGTGGAAGGGTGCTGATTCGGACACAGCCCAGGATTACTCCTATAGTCAAAGGGGTTCAAGAACAGCAGTGGCGGGCCGTCAGGGCCAGCAAGGCCTTCTCTGCTGGCCTAAACATCATCAGAATATAAATTTAATTTTGATATATTTTTTCCACAAATATGTATTAAATTATTCCCCATAGTCTATTCTCTTCATTTCATAGCTTTCCTCTTGGTTGCGCTGCTTCCAGCCTCAGATCGATATTTGGAGGGCTGGCCTTTATGTTAGAGCTTTTATCCAATCATATTTCAGCCATAATGTGTTGCCAGGGTCCAAGAAATCTGCCCTTAGGCCTTCAGAATCGACATTGCGGGCGCCTGTAGCTTAAAGTGAACCGAAACAAACCTGTGGTGTTAACCAATCAGATTTCGACTTGGCGACACCGGGGCCAGCTAGCAGGCGTACGATAACGTCAGCACGTGCACGTCTTTTGGTTGGATACGCACTATTGAGAGGCGGAGCTATGCTTCTAGCAAACTGAATTTGAACGAGATTTCTACAAGCTGTTACAATGGCTGAAGGAGGAAAGAGATCGATTTGGTCGCAGATATGATTACAACGCCATTTTCAAGACGAACTTACTTTTCAAGAAAAGCTAGACATCGTCAGAAGAGAACGGCCAACTCCGACGCTAGCGAGCCGACGCTAGCGAGTCAAAGTGGACATTCAAGGCTAGGAATACACTTTCACCACTGTCGCAAATATATCCTCTTGAACAAATGCAAATTATTTGTTTGTTTTCTTTTATTTTCAGTGAATAGTTTATGTGTCTTTATCGTCACGTTTCTTAAATGAAACTGCTTTGGGTGCGACAATGCGCTGTTTAGCGAACAAACTTGTTAAAGCTAACATACTATTGGTGGACTTAATAAAACTTTGTAGACTAATCCCTTAAAAGCGCTTTTTATTTTAAAGTTTTGACAGTATCCAAGCGATCTTAAAGCTGGTAGTTTAACACTCTTAATTGTAAATGCGGATTTATTGATTATAAATGCTTCGGAAATATTAATATAACTGTTGTACTTGACTATGTTAAGGTGATGCAACGCCCGGTTATACTGCGTTTCTGTCTAAATGTATAGTTTCTAGAGCCATGGCGTCATAATGATGGTATTAAGAGGTGGAATAATTCAGGTAGGACTGTGTAGGACATCACTGAAGGCCTAGGTGTGAAATGCACGGCCCGCCACTGAAGAACAGTAATCATTTTATTTTCGGGCTTGTGTTCAAAAAAGGCGGTGCTAGAGAAGGGGTTAAATCAGGGGTGGGGAACCTGCACTAAGACACCTGATTCTACTAATCAAAGGTTGTGATTGAAGACCATGATTAGTTAATTAGATGAATCAGGTGTCTTAGTGCTGGACTAAATCAAAAACCTGTACTGACACCGATCCTTTTCGGATAAGATTCCTAACCCCTGGGTTAAATCATAGGCCGCCGTTGCTATTTTTCATTCGTTTCAACTGAAACGGGCCTCACAACTGAGAGGGGCCTCACCTCAATCATAAATTGAAAAAATACGTTTATAAAAGTGAATAAAAGAACTGCCTACCCAGTAGTTTCGCAAATCAGCCACGAAAGGCGCTGTTCTTAACCTAAGCTATTTCCATTGAAGAAACTTTTTCTTTAAGCAAAAAACCAATTGATTTTTGAAACTGACCCAAATGGCAAAGGGCGCCTATGGTTTAAATGCATATAATAATGTCAGGGGTAGCATTAGGAACGAAGGACCAGATGCGACAGTAGGGATTCTTAAAGTGCTCAATAAGAACACCGCAAAGCGGGGGGGGGAAACCCGCAAACAGGAATAAATTACAGTACAAGAAAATAATAAACTCTCTTTGCAATGAGAGATTCCGCTACCAACTCAGTGACCCGTATTGGGCGAAAACTCTAAAACTAGAGATTAAGACAAACAAAAAATATGCCGAAGACAATCTGTCTAGGACAGAAAGACAGAGGGAAAAAAAGAGACAGGATAGAAAGGATAACCTATGCTAAGTTTCTATTAAACTCTGTAACCCCGTAAGTCCTGTGGAACGACAACACGTTTAGGTGATACGGTCGTCACAAACTGTCAGTCCTATACCGTGAATTTACCGGCTTCGTGTCAAATGAATGGCAATATGGAAGAGTCAAACAAAGACAAGGGAGGTTTAAATAATGAAAGGAAATACAGAACAGGTGAACACACTGAGTAGAAGAAAACCCAAACACACAAAATGGACAAAGAAAACAAAGGGAAGAGGCGCAACACGAGCGCTCCCCAGGGAAGTGGCTAACAAGAGAAGAGCTGGCTGAGAAACCATGACAGGACCCCCCCCTCTAAGGGACGGCCCCAGACAATCCCTCAAGCCTGCGACCCCGGAAATCCCTGATAAGTTGAGGACCCAGGATGTTTTTGGAGGGGACCCAACAACGCTCCTCCGGGCCATAACCCTCCCAATCTACCAAAAATGGGAAACCTCTCCCAACCCGTCTCAGTTCTGATTGAAATTCAGTGGCACCAATCAGATTTCACAATGCTTTAGTTAGTGCTACAGTGCCTTTTTCCCCTCACATGTAGCTATGTAGAAACATTATATTGATTGGAGAGAGACTATTAGCCATTAGCTATACATTTTGGGAGAGCACTGTGGTTGAGACTGTACATGGCCTATAAAGATCACATCTTGTCAATCTCCTAATCAAAGTATTCCAAAGCAACGACACTCATTCAAGCTCAATATTTCTGGCAATGTTACAGTTAAAAAATATTAAAAGCAAAAACAAAAAAAACCCTGATGGATTTAAATTAAACAGCTTGTACACAACCATCAATTTCCCAAAAAAGCATTATCTTGGGCCTGTGTCTCTCTGTACTTATCTATTTCATTTGTTTTGCCATGGCATTTTGTTTCAAGACATTCTTGTTGAGACTGGCTGTCCTAAGTGACCGAGTGAAATTCGATCGATTTGGAACCCAACGGGGCGACGTGGTCGAAATACAAAACACCGGCGTGGTAATTGGCACTCTGGACTGCGCCGTTCTCCTTTTGTAGATTCGGTCCTCTTTGGTCATGGGGTTTAGATCGGATTAATCGAATTACATGCAGGAAAACCGAGGGGGAAAACCGATACCGTATTTCTTATAGATTTTTGCTTTCGGAACCTGATGACCGAAACCTGACCTGGGCTGTGAAAGCTTAGGAACTTTGTATTACTCTACATATCTGTTATCACAATCTGTTATCATAATCGTGTTAATCTTACATAACCTGCCCCGGCCCATCCTTCTGAATCAGCAATTTATTGCAATTCTTCAAATACATTATTTTTACAAAAAGAAATACAAGTACAAATATTGATGAAAATCTAAAGGAATTACACGGTCAGGCAGTGACAGCAGAGTGACGTATACATCCCCACCCTGTTTTTAATCATTTGGAGCTCCGCCATCCTCCCCTGTTGATTCACTTAATCCCCTACCCACCACTTTGAATTAGCAGACCACCCAAGCCCCCTTGTCTAAATCGCTTGACGGCCCAACCGAACGTAGCATGTAGCTCTGTATAGTGCCTCATCTGAGGTTGGCCTTTTGAACGTAACGGTGAAGATGGCATGGCTGTTAACCGCACTAGGGCATTGATTCTGCATGCTGGAAGCACTTTGGTAGGAAGGGGGGGTATCACCTTGTGTCAGAACATGATTGCAGATCACAGGAGAGGGGAACCGCAGGTGGGGGGGGCTAATGTGACGGGGGTGGGAGGGTAACGGGGGCCACAACCTAACTTCCCCAAAAATCTGCATGAGAGGACCCAAACGCTGGTCAGCACAGAGACCCTGCTCCAACTCATATCCTGCGTACAATTTCCACCGATTCAGACCTGATAATAATAACCTACAATTCTATGAACTAGGCAAATCTGTTGCAGCTTAGTTTCTTGTCCGGTTAGTTCAGTTCTATGATCCACACCTGCCAGCATTGACAAAATGGATCATCTGCTTTTTTCAACTTTTTAATAAGGGGCTGTTTTGGTGGATATTCATTCCTCAAAGAGCTCATGTGATACCTCACAATACATAACGGCATTGTATTATATTATTGATTCACATATATAGACATCACATAACAGAAGAGACTTGATCATTGCCTTACAAACCTAACATTCCACAATTAAAACAGATTCTTAACATTTGCAGACAAAAACCAACAGAAGACATGTCACATTCTCACATGTCGAAACCTACACTACAAGAGACATGCAATAACAATAAAATAAATATTTTTGAAAATATTTTCATTGCAACATTTTTTTGTCATCCAGGACACTTTTACGTATTATGTTATAAACATTACAATACTTCAACTTTCGTTCTGCAGGGTCTCAGGAGGTTATTGCCCCCTTGCTGTCACATCAGGTCATTCCTGTATTCCTGTTGCCAAAACCTCACTGCATTTGCTTGCACATTACATCCCCTAACATTACATCCCCCCCAATAGAATTAAATCAGTTAGGTCCTCTGT
The DNA here is from genome assembly GCA_022702515.1 of Ilyophis sp. 1 JC-2022. Lineage (NCBI taxonomy): Eukaryota > Metazoa > Chordata > Actinopteri > Anguilliformes > Synaphobranchidae > Ilyophis > Ilyophis sp. 1 JC-2022. The sequence continues at coordinate 30,464,482 of CM040404.1, forward strand.
GACATTTCCTTTGTTGAGAGCTCTATATGAAATGCAAGTTGATTTGATTTGATATAAAGAGTCGGGTGCACTAATTATATTAGTAATGATTTTAATTTCCTCTGGCCACCCAACTCATTCAGTCTATAAAACGTCTGTCCTAATGGCCTGGCACATTAGGCATCAGCTCTGTGGTGGAGAGCACCGTGGAACTGGACCAACCCACACAGCCTCCGTACTGCTTGGATGTACGGCCGAGACCTGTATACCAGGACAAGAATCCAGAAAGTGGAGCAGGATGAGGAACCAGGAAGTTAAAATATGAAATAAAAGATTCCTGATGCCTTCTACCTGTGATGGATTTTGTAGCGGATATTCAAATGCAGAAGTGAGGGAGATCAGACAAGTCACCCACACAAGTGAGGACCAATAAGAGGGAAATAACATGAAAAAAAAAACAGGAACTAATTCTTGACAGCTAAACGGCCAACCTAAATCTACCCACGAAAATATCCCAAATCTCAATCTCCCGAGCCAATAATAGGAGACTAGAAAAAACGAAAAAAACACCTTCAGAACGTAACTCTACAACGTCCGATGGAAGGTGAAACAAAATAAAACCACCAAAAGAAAACACTGTCTCGTAGAGAACAGCACGGAAACAAATAGAGTAGAACGCTAACAGGAGGAACACAGTCGTATACCTGAATACAGCTATAAGCAAGTCCCTCGTGAACATAAGCAAGTTAATATCACGAGGTCGCATTAACCTGACTATACCTGTCTCAATGTATAAATAAATGACAAAGAAGCACCGGGGAAGCGGAAGTAAAGAACTTAAATACCCCGCAGGTAGAAGCACAGGTGAAATGAATAACGAGCACGGGAAAGCAAAACCCAAGACCGGAACGTGAATTTTTTTTTATAGATTCTCAATCGGGAAACAGAACGAGAATCGCAGCGGAAAAGAAAACCAAAACCCACGAATCATGACACTACCTTTCTGAAAAAGAAGCGGACTGACAAAAATTGACGTGATGACAATGGATCCAAGCCAGGTTATAGCTGCCAGTTTGGTTTAGCTTCTTCAGTTTAGATAGTAATGAGAAACTTGTCCTCCTGACTTTACCGCATAGCTAAATGACAGCTGTGTTTTGCAATGAAAGCAGCGACGTCAAATTATGCAACGTTGCCTCCTTTTGCCCTGCTGCTTTCGCTTGATTCAGGGGCCCAACCTTAGCTGTGGTCATTCCTCTGCACCCTGAAAAAGGTCTATCTATGAAAGAAGAAGATAGGCATTAGCCTTCATTCCTCTCAGTTCAGGTTCCAGCATTTGAGGAACAGCTCATGTGATTCTGTGTAATATTGAAGTTTCTCAATTTAAAACCAGCTCTGAGACCAGTGGAGAGATAGCAGAGGAGGTTTGAAGCAGTCTTGCAGCCCACAATCGATTGTTCTAGATCAATGTCAATGTTTTCCCACAGAATGCACTGTACTGTCTTCAAGATATCTTTGGCAGTTAGACCAGGGTAAGTAATTTTTATTTTACATAGTGTGAAGCAGGGCTAGGGAGGGCCACTGCAACAGACAGAAAAAAAACAACAAAAAAGATAAACTGCTTTTTATTCAAACAAATTACACTCACTAAAAAAAGAGGAAACCAGAGACAAAACAAGCAGCATCTAGTCCAACCAAAAACTCTTCACTGGCACTGGGAAACAAGGCCGTTTTGTAAGGCAAACTAATAAGTGCTAACGATGAACACCTGGGCTAATTAACGCGAGCCGCAGCTGGCTCCTCTGCCTGGGTGCAATGGTGGTGCTGTCCAGTAGAGGGCGGCACCCCAACTCCCTTCCTGGCACCACAATAGTTTTATAATAAAACGTGAGCAGATTTTTCCATGAAGTGTTGTATTGCTTTTTAAGGTATGAGGTCTATCTATTTATGCAGCCTCACTATATTGAAGAAGTTAAATAACTGCAGTTTCCTTTTAAAAAAAAAAAGATGGCTATACAGTAAACAAAGTGAATAAAAACTTGTTCCTAAGTTAGCTATTTCAGGTGAACGACTTCCTTGTTTTAGCAAGATCTGAGTAGTTGCAAATTGATTCGCTAATAGTCTCTCGCCAGTCAATATAAGGTTTCTACATAGCTACATGTGAGGGGGAAAATGCACTGTAGCACTAACTACAGAAATTGTGATTGGCTATCAGAATGAATATCCAATTCAGCGTCTCACTGCCACCTACTGGCATAAGTGCAGAATGCAATATACAAGTTTTTTTTTTTTCAGGGCAAAAAACCACAATACAGAATGGTCCCAATCAGCATTGGTAGGTGAGCTACAAAGTTGGAGATGGAGAACGTACCTTTTAATTAATAAAAAGCTTGAAAATGTTTTCCTTAACAAGCTTGTCAGTTTTAGTAAAGATCATTTCACCAACTATTTCTCATGTGGCACAGCATCACAAACTATGTGGACTTTAATTGTAACTGTAACTAAGAAACATGGTTAAAATAAATTACCAACTGATTATACTAATGGAGTTAGGGAGCTGATTTAGTTAATTTGTTGTAGGTAAAATTATTTGATGTAAGGTGCACAAAGTACAAAAAGTAAAAGAAAAGTGTAAACAGAATTCAGCTGCTGATACGAGATCCTTATTTAGATTTGAATGGCTTAATAATAATGAAAAAATCCAGTTCAGGATGATTATGAAAAAAAAAATCCAGTTCAGGAGGATTACGAAATTAAGTTAGTCTCCCATGTGTGCAGCTCTCTAGTCATCACAGTGTAGTGATTCAGAAAAAAATGTTACAGATATGTTAACATTAATTAATGTTCCATTAATATTAGAACCGACTATATGTAGTCCACCATTCAGAGTAACTGTACATTATCCCAGTTGGATTGTCTATTAAAAAATGTGGCATTAATTTCGAATGGAGTCATCAAGAAACTAGTAGTAGCCTACTAGGACTGCGTTCAAATCCGAAATGTATACTTTCTTCCTGTCGTTCCCTTTCCTTGCTTCAAGGGGGAAATCCCCAAAATGCCAGGATGAAATATGGCTGCCACACCAAGTGTGATTCGGATCCAATTTAAGAAAGGGAGTAATTATATTCCCTCGCTCCCGTGTTAATCCTCCCTTCCGCCAAGGGTATAAAATGCAAGCAAGAAGGGAATCGCACAATGCAATGATCCACGTAAAAAAAGTGGGCGGTCACCACTCATCACAGAACTATGTGGCGGTCACATTTCAACTCTATGGTGTTGCACTTCCGAAATGTTGCGAGGGCAGTTCGGTTCCATTTTTGTTTGTTTCTCGTCAACCCTCCCTTGTAGAGCAACGTTTGCTTGCTGCATGTAGAAAATTATGTCACAAGATGCAGCCTCCTTCCTACTACCGGCTGACAGGGTTGTATAGCGGTGATTCTCTAGCGGTTGCTACGTGGGGGGAATTGATGCAATCAAGTAAAGATGGGATCAACCTTGGTTGGGTATCCCTCATTTAACATAGGTTTAGGACAGTTAGATACATGTTCTGCCTCGCCTCAAGTTTACAAATCTATGCCACAGTCCAGGCTGTGTTCTGCAAAGCATAAAAAGACTCATAATATTATGGGATGGGGATGGCGGTGGTGGTACGGTAAGAAGAGCAGTCAGCGCATTGTTGTGCTCCCGAGGATCGGGGCGCGCCCCCCCCCTGCCAGAGCGAGGTCCGTGTGGCCCGCCTGGGGCGGCCGGCAATTGGCGGCCGGGGTGGGGGGGGGGGGGGGGGGGGGAGGGAAAGAATGGCTGCGCAGCGCACAAAAATGCCCTGGGCGAGGAGGTCATAGCTCGAGGAGCTCGAGGAGTAGAGCGCCGGCTAGCCTGACCTCCTTCCTACCTAGGACGGGTGACCGGCTTATAGTTGTATGTGGTGGGAATTAGAATAGGGGTTCAATTGGCTACTAAATTGGGAGGAAAAAAAGGGGAAAAAATCTGAAAAAAACAAAATAAAAAAAATTATATTAGATGGGTAAGCTGTCATCTAAACCACAAGAATTTGCTTCTGAGTTTTACAGTTGCTGTTTCTGGTGACCAGAAAGGGCTTCTCAGATACTCCTCTGATATGATGCCAATTACCAGCTGCTCCCCCATATATATACCACTACTTGACCTCGGTAGATTTTCTACTACACATGCAAAAAAGGTGATCTGCTGAAAAAATCCTAAATCTATAAGAATCAAACTGTGGCTCTCAGCAGTGGGAATCCTTTTGTGTTAATTTCCTTATTGATGATGTCATTATTTTGTCCTTCATGTTTATTGTATTAATGTTTGTGACAGGAAGAGTACAATAAACATTAATAATCAATTCAAATCTGCACAGACGATTTATGCAGGGGATAATCAGTCGTGTTCCTGACACAGGTGGTACGTAGCATTTGTGCCCATTCAGAAAATGATTCAGATGGTAAACAAAATATGCATAAAGAAATTTAAAACTGCTCAATTTCAAACGCATCTAACTGGGTGTTCTGCAAAACACAGTGTTGACATAATTTGTCTAATACATTTAATCACTACAATTTGTTGAAATAAGTAGTTCAGAATTCAACTGCACGGTTTGTGGCGTTCCACGTTAGAGGTTCCAAGTAGCAATTAGGGCATAAGGTTTCCCTTTAAGTTGCCAGTGTTGGGGTTTAGATCTTAAACCAGGTCAGTATGTGTGGCACATGCTGTAGGAGAGGCCAGAAAAAGCAAGGTTTTGAAAAATTTCCTTGAAGTGGTGAAAGGAGGCACTTCCTGAACCCCAAAAATATAACATTTCATCAATTAATCTGATCGGAACCAACGATTATAGTTTTCTGTGGAGAGCTACATCTTTTCATTGGTTTGTTTGAGTGACTGTGTGCCCGCCCATTATGGGGCTCCTGAAGACCTCTCTCTCTTTTGGCTGAGTGCACAAGCACACGCCCTTGGGCGGGAGGCCTACCGTCGCGGCCTTTATCTACACTGCATCTCGTCCAGCGCCGAGTGCCGCGCAGTGGGTCTGTCAGGCTGAGCAAAAAAAATAGAAAGAGAAAGAGAAGAGAGCCGCGGTGTCTGAACTGATACTCTCCTCATCCCTCACATCGAAACAAGTCTACAGAGAGAGCGCGCAAGAGAGGGCTGCGGCAGGGGTCTCCAGTTACCTCTTTAATTGTTCTGTGTTGCCTAAGCAACGAAAGCTTTTAATGAATCAAATTATGTGTCTCAGACATGTTTGAATCAATAGCTGCCCATCGATCGGTGACACACGTCTGCTCCGCTCATTTTACTTACAAAGTTGTTGTTTTCTCAGGACGGGTCATCAGTGATGGGAGGGGCAGAGGGACAGCCAGCCTGCCCAGGGTTTCGGAACGCCGCCACTATCCTGCAGTGATGGGAGGGGCAGAGGGACAGCCTGCCCAGGGTCTCGGAACGCCACCACTGTCCTGCATACCGAGACAAAGCCCTTCACCTTACATGACCCCCAACATCACACGTATCACAAAGTCTTAGCTGCATCAGCCCAAAGCTACGCAGCAAAATTTCCTCCAAATGCATTACCCCAAATTAACACTTTCCTATTCCAATTGTGTCTTCTCTATGTGACCCTAACGCAGGGGTAGGTAACCCTGGGCCTGGAGTGCCCGTGACGTTTTCGGGTTTTTGTTCCACCTGCGCTTGATCACAAGAGTTTGGTGAATGATTAAAATCAGATGCCTGAATATTCAGAATGGTGAAACGCTGAAAAATGGTTACCTGCGTTAATTACACCTGCTTATCCCTGCCGACCCCTGCCCCAAAGCCACAGCTTAGTGACTGCATCACCCCGAAAACCACAGCTCACCCAGCCAAAAAGGTGGTTGCATCACCACCCCAAAAATACAACAGTGACAGTTCATTGTGCAAAAATGCCACAGGAGCAACGCTCCAAAAAATTCACTGGTTCACCCCAAATGACATGTTGCATAATGCATTTTAACAGCTGCAAACATCCATCATTAAAGATTCAGGAACAGTGCACAATGGTACCCTACCATAGAAAGAAAGTTGACATTATTAGAAATGCAGCCTATGCTGGGTGACTGCAAGAGAATGCATCGCTCAAAAGAAATACATTAAAATGCATACCCAGTTTGTACACTTTTGTCGAAACCTGTCTTCTAGTAAAAATAAGAAAGATTAAGAATAACATTTCTCTGTCCTTTCCATTTGCTTGCATAAACATGTAACTGTGATGTAGCCTAGCTGGCTAGTTATGTTGGTAGCAATATAAACAGAAGGCTAAACTGTAAGAAAAACTAAAATGAAATGACCCTCATGTGGCATAAGGCTGTGTTTAACTTTTTTCAAAATTTTAAGTTATAAATCTGTACCTTTATCATTTAGTCATTTTTGTTTAATTGTTAATATTAAGATCAAATATTAACAATAGAAAAGGCAAAATGATATAAGTACAGATTTATAACTATCAATAACTATGAATCTCAGCTCTCATGAGAACGTTATATTTTTCTGTGTGGGCTTTTCCAAAGGTAACAGTATACTCATTTATAAGAATTCTGCCTCTCCCAAGGTAGATACACCTGGCGCCACAATCAGGTTCTGAAGTGTCTGGTGGCATCATTCGAGAGCAAGCAAGTGGTCACCGATGCCCTTGGCCCCCCCGCCCCCACAAATTACAATGCCCGAAGAACAACAGGCTTTCACCTGGGAACAAGAAAAATGCCCCAAGAATTCCTCCACTAGGTCAGATCGAGATAAATGCAGCACAGTCTGGAACACGCTGGTAGATGTTGGCTAACAACTCGTGTTTCCAACAGAGATTACAACCAACCTTAGGCCAGATTTGATACTCTGGTCCAGCTCCCTGCAATTTTTCTACATCACTGCTACTCAAATCATGGTCCTCGAGGGCCGAGAGCTGGGCTGCGGTCCAATCCATTAAATATCATGCCCTCCTGCACTTCCACTCGCCACTTCCACTTCGGAGGATGTGACGCAGCACCAAAACAACAAGAGTAGGCACTCGAACCGACGGAGAGGTGCGCAGAATTATTTTTTAATTGGACCGCACTTGCACTTGGAAATTTGCCAGAGCCAATGATGCCAGCATACCATTGGCAAATGAGTTAGTGCAAAACTTTCCAATAAATTGCATAAGACAGCAAGCTCCAACCAACATCTAAATTTTTATTCTGGCAAAAAAGAAAACTAAAAAATGATTGACAATCAATTTATTGATAGACAGCACTTTAAAATACCTTGAATGGGGAATAATACATGTTACAAAATAGGCTACCTCCCAATCAAATATATTAATACGCTGCAATCAAAATGGTGGGTGCATAGATTTCTTTGCAGTATGAAGTATGAAGTATAAAACATAAGAGGCGAGCAACCTGTATTGAATATGAAATCCAAGCAAAACGTAGCTATTTGTAATATTGCCCATGCATGTAAGCTTGCACTGGCTCATTAGCTGGATCTCGCTGAACTGCAACAAGCTGATTATGTAGCTAGTTATTGTTAACTATCCTGAAATAATAATTATAATACTGCATCCTAATAGGCTATGACATGAAACCATTCGCTGGAGATACATTTTAAAGCGATTTTATCAAACCACTAAATCAATGTTGTTTCCTCATTTATTCAACATTTCAGTCATGCAATAAAAATCTTTTTTTAAAAGATCTTATACTTGGGTGCCGCTTTCTCTATTTTTAGCATTTTTCTCGGGAGATACGCAAAGTGGTTAAATTTATACTTCCAAAACGGGAAGCTTGGAGTTACAGTAAAGCATTGAAGGGAATACATTTAAATCTATACACGGGGCGTCACTTATTGGAATATGCCACGACCATCCTTATACAACTGGTGGTGTAGTTTTTGTATAATAAATCTCACCAAAAAATATGCGGTAAACATTAAAAAATGCCAAGTTACTCACACATAGCCTACAAAGCACTGTCTGTAAGTCATTAATTCCAACTTGCAAAAACTAGGCCTGCCTTTGATATCAAAATGTGGCCAAGTTACAACTAACAATATTGCCGATCGTAGCTCACACTAATTAAACTAGCTCTATTCCAAAGCAATGCTATCCAAACTTTCCTAAATTCTTTAATGCAACTTGGCCCGGTGTTTTTTCATCTTCAACCATCACTCTGCTGCCAGACATGCAGTAGATATCGATGGATCACTTTAAGGGATGTTTCTCCTCAAATATTTTTGAAAAATAAGTCAGAAGAAGAAACCCTTCAAGTTATCTATCCATATCTACTGCATATCTAACAGCAGGGTGATGGTTTAAAGCTTGTTTGATATGCCAGACCTATGTTTGATGACTTAAGAGCCATTTAGCCAACCATGTGCTCCATACTGTTCTAGTGTAATTTGCAGCTAAATCTTGTCCCAAATCTTTCCAATTCCCATAGAGATCCATTGAAATGCAGAGGTTATAGTATCGCTTGTAAGAGTAGCAGAAAACAAGATATCAAGAGTCTTTTGATATTGTTGGGTCACAGACATCAGGAAGTCATGGCATGCAAATATTTAAAATAATTACTCTATTCTACATTATGTTAAACTGTCCAATATTTTTTGATGCCTGAAAATGGGGGGGGACCATGTACGAAAGGTTCTATAATTTCTAAAAAGTTCTGATATATAATCTGATATGAATGAAAATTCCCCCAAATTAAAGCTGACAGTCTGCACTTCAAACTAAATGTGCTAGAGCACAGAACCAAAATAACACAAAATGTGTCACTGTCCAATTAATTATGGTGCTCACTGTAGGTTTCTGTATTATTTTGTGGTCTTGAGAGCCTTTAAAAAAACAGTCCACCAGGGAGTCATCTTGTTGTCTTGCCATCACATATTTAGCATGAATCTATTCCAGACACTGTTTACCGCAGTCACATTAAGACAAACTTCAATGAACAGTGGCGGTATTTAAATGTGTCGTCAGAACTGACTGCTTTGGAGAGCTTTGAGCACGGCTGTGTTCTGACATGTCACGCATGAGAGCAGACGGGCCATGTAACATTTCCGCACAGTGGAAATACCCTGCTGGCATGCGTGGATATTTGCGCACAAGCAGACAGCAGAGCTTTGAAGTCTCGCAGATCCACGCCGTTCGTAGTCAGCACACACCGCCGTTCAAGCCATAAGCATCGATGACATTTATGCGCCCGACACACTGATGACAGATATGTCCCATGTGCACTAGTATTAATCTTGGTGGGCTGATATCAGTTCTTCTGTCTGACTGAGACAACGGTATTTACCTTTCAATTGTCATGTAGCGTGTGCATCCATGTGTGCAGCCTGAAACTCGTTTAGAAATTCTTGTAAATAAAGTATTTGAAAGTTAACCCCAGGGAAAATTATTCAGTTAGACAAGCATCACTTAGACAAGAGCCACATATGCATAGGTGACTTAATTAAACTGCAATAAATCCAAGTAAATGCATTCCCGGGTTTATTTTGGCTTAAAAACTAGTCTAGAGCACATTGAACATGTTTAGTGTAGAGCCACTTTCTTATTATTTAATTATCCATTATTGACACTGACAGCAATGAGTTGTTTACATGGATTGTATCAATTTCTTTGGCGCTGTAGTTGTACGACTGTAGTTTGTTGGGGGGGCTGTGAGGGATGAAGCGATGAAGGTGGTGGTGATGAAGCAGGTCCAGATGGACGATGTAAGCGTGTGGCATGGAGATGAGTGTTTTCTGGTTCTGGCAGAAGTGATATCCAGAGTGTAGCTTGTCAATCGCTCCACTAGCTCTGTGTGTGTGTGTGTGTGTGTGTGTGTGTGTGTGTGCGTGCGTACGTGTTTGATAAAAAGGAACATCTGCATAGTCATAAATTCCCCAAAGTGCCTCACAGTTTGTTTTTCCCCACTAGGTCACATGTCCCTCTTTCTGCACAACATTCCTCCAAACGTGACGTAGGCGACGTACGCAGTTGCCCCCCACCCGCCACACACACACACACACACACACACACGTCTCTGAAACCTTCGTGCAGAGGAGCATTCCTGCCAACCACCAAGCTCGCCGCCTTCGTATAGTCTTTCTTAGCGTTTTTTTTGGATCCGAGAAAATAATCGGAATGATCTCAGCGGTTATCTGAAAGTGTGGTCACAAGGAGAAAGAAAAACACTGCAGTATACCCCCCGGATTTACGCGGGTCTGTTTTTTGGGAAATTATTGCAGAGATATTTTCCGTGAAGTACGCCCAGAGAAAGGCGAGAAAGACAGGCAGGCTTTGAGAACACGCTACTCTGAGCAGTGGATCGGTGCTCAGTTCTCCAGATAGGAAGATTTCACAAAAAGGGAAAGCACAGTCTGGCTGAAAGTATAATTATAGTAATTAATAATACTTGAACCTTTGGCAGAGCATAGATACATAATTAGAGAAAACGGCAGTTAGCGAGAGGGTGTCTTCTAATGGACAGTTATGATTATTGGCAGGCAGCTTTATCTTGGGCAGCTTCCATAGTTTGGCTTATTTGGCATATTATGCCAATATCATTAAAATGTAGCCTAACATATGTTCAATTATGGAAATTAAAAAAGTATTTTTCGACATACAGTACAAATCACCTGCAGGTAGACTGTGTATGACTACTACAGCGTGAGTAACAGGTTCAGTGTTCAGTTTGAGTGGTATGAATGTCAATGGACTGTGTGTTATATACAGGAGGTTATTTTCTTGTGTGTCACCTAAAACTCCCACAATCCCCCATGGAGTCTTGACCCACAGCTTGGGAACTGTTGCACTAAAAAAATCGAAGGTTAAAAGTTTTCCTCACATGTAGGGACTGCAATGAAAGATCTAAGGCTGGAGTTCCCAGGACTCAGTCCTTGGGCCTCTCTCCATGTGTGTCCTCCCCGATATTCATTCCAAGCGCAAGTGCGATTCCCAACGTGTAACAAGCTGTTAATTGTTTTTTTATTGGCCACTTTAAATGTCTAATGACTCTTTTAATTTTTGAAAATGGTAAGTATGTCAGAAGTTTACATACACTAAGTTGACTGTGCCTTAAAAAAAAATTATTTTTAATATTTGGTCGCATATTCCTTGCATGCCATGACTTCCTGATGTCCTGACCCAACGACATCAAAAGACTCTTGATATCGCATTTTCTGGTACTCTTACAAGCGATACTATAACGTCTCTGCATTTGAATGGAACTCTATGGGAATTGGAGGCGTGGGACTAGATTTAGCTGTAAATTTACTTTTTGAACTCTATGGAAAAATAAGTCAGGAGAAGAAACCCTTCAAGTTATCCATCCATGTCTCGTTTGATACGTCAGACCCTTGATGACTTGGAGCCATTTAGCCAACCATGTGTTTCCATACTGTTCCAGTGTAATTTACAGCTAAATCTAGTCCCACGCCCCCAATTCCCATAGAGATCCATTCAAATGCAGAGACGTTATAGTCTCGCTTGTAAGAGTACCAGCAAATAAAATAGCAAGAGTCTTTTGATGTCGTTGGGTCACAGACATCAGGAAGTCATGGCATGTAAAAAATATGAGACCAAAAATGTAAAGGCACAGTCAACTTAATGTATGTAAACTTCTGACCCACTGGAATTGTGATATAATGAATTAAAAGTGAAATAATCTGTCCGTAAACAATTGTGTCATGTACAAAGTAGATGTCCTAACTGACTTGCCAACACTATAGTTTGCTAACATGAAATCTGTGTAGTGGTTAAAAATGAGTTTTAAAGACTTCAATTTTAGTGTATGTAAACTTCCGATTGTCTGCCGTAGTTAGTGTGTGCTTTAAAACGATTAATTTTGGTGAGGTCCCGAAAATGAATGGGAGTGAATGGGGACCCTGACAACCGGAATAACGGCGATGCCGTTAATGGTCAGCAGGGATCGCTGATGTTGCTAGTATTCACATTACACAAATATAATGGGGTAGGTTCCACAAAATGACTTATGTCACACTAAGGCGAAATATCCCTATAAGCACTGAGAGTGTGGACACCTGGCCTTTGAAACTAATGTGAATCATTTCAAAGACAAGGTAAATGGCAATGCGAAGAAAATCTGTATTGCATTAAAATCTCAAAGCGTAACATTACAGAAACATTTAAACACATGTTTTAATTGACAAAGAGATTGGCTGGAACTAAAACCAGCATGTACAGTGAGGCTGGGGACCAGGTTTAGAAGCCCACCGATCAAGGTTACTGAGTTTATTGTCAGGGACGGCAGCTACACATCACCTGCTTTAGTCCCAAGGTTACAAACCAAGGCCGTACATGACAGCCCACCACTCTCACTCTGAAACACCGCTTTTCACCGACTATAAGGGTGAAATCTGTCGCCACAGGTAAATTTGCATTAAATATTTTGAAACTACGATAGAAAAAGAGATATTGCGGTTTGCAATATGTTCCGAGCGGCCTTTCGCACCTGCAAGCAGTTTCTCACCTCTTGGCAGAACGTAGGGCAATTATACTAGTCACAAATCCTATAAATGTATCTGACAACCAAGGAGCGAGCCAAGTACTCTGAGAAATTGAACATTCATCACAGGCACGGTGCTCCAGCCATGAGTACCAAACAAATAACTAAAAACCCTGTCCATATTATCTACATAAGAACATAAAATATCAATTGCCGGCAATGGTGGGGCCAAAACTAATTCTAAGGAAATGTAGGGGTAAACCGATGTCAACTGACGATCACCAGCAAACCAGATATACTTAGAACTAACACACTATCTCTCTTTCTCTCTCTTCTCTCTCACTACAGAAGAATCCTTTTTCCCTCAGCTATTCTGCTGTGACCTAGATTGTCCAGCCCCCCCCAGGTGTAAGGGAAAAAACGAGAAGCCCTTTGCCCCTGAGAATGAATATTTAAGGTCTTTACGTAAGGGTCATCTCTGAGGACATTCGATGTTCCCTCATCTGGGGTCCACCTGCGCCCCTGGGGGGCTGGGGAGGGGACGGCGGATTGGGGTAGGAGTCAGGCTGATTCCTGTCCGCGTGATGGGATGCGACAGACAGAGGGAACATTCAGATCCTGCCGGTCCCTCGTGTCACCTGTGTCCGAGCTTCACCGAGAGAGAAAGAGAGAGATAGACAGAGAGATGAGGGAAAGAGGCGAGGGGTTTTAGAAACAATTCAAAATCTTTCAGGCCTGTATCGTTCTCTGTTGACCCTGCCCACCCATGAAGACAAATCCATACCAACCCTGCTGCTGTCTGATGGTTTCTCACAATGGTGGGGGTGTGTGTGTGTGTGTGGGGGGGGGGGGGTAGAGTGATAGAGAGATGGCAATAAAAAAGGAGTGAATGGGAGAGAGAGGGCTATGCTCTGTGACATTACATTATTTATTTACCACCAGACAGCCTCATTTAAATACTACCAGGCCCACTTACATAGCTCATGTTTTACACTCTATCCACTTAGACAGGGGGCTATTTACTGGAGCAATTCAGGTTAAGTACCCTGCTCACTGGTACAGCGGCCTTTGCCCCCACCCGGGAAATAAACACACACCGTCTGCGCTTTGCAGTCCGGAGCTCGGATCCCCCACCGCACAGAAACTGAATGTTCCAGCTCTAAGATCTGCATTGCCTAATGAGTTAGGTCAGAAGGGTTTCTAAGAACATATGAAGCTGAAGTTATAAAGCATTCAGGCATACCGCTGAACATCTATCATTGCTGCCATTCCACTTGATTCAGAAGAAAGGGCAAAAAGCACTTGGGGAAAAATAAATGCTCTTGGCCCACACTGTGATTTGTTGAACTTGGTTGTACACAATCTCACACCTGCTCATAGAGATCCTCACACCTGCTCATAAAGATCGTATTGGCCCACACCGTGGTTGTACACAAACTCACACCTGCTCATAGAGATCGTATTGGCCCACACTGTGATCTGGTGAACTTGGTTGTACACAAACTCACACCTGCTCATAGAGATTGTACACAAACTCACACCTGCTCATAGAGATCGTATCTGGACTTTTAGTTAACACATATAGACTTAAACCTAGTCATGTGGACCACACCTGGTCATAAGAATCATACCTGGTCTTTAGGGTCACACCTGCTCATAAGGATCACACCTGTGTGTGTGTGTGTGTGTGTGTGTGTGTGTGTGTGTGTGTGTGTGTGTGTGTGTGTTTGAAGTCACCCCTTATGTTTGGTTACCTTGACTTTGAATAAACAGCATTATTCATGTGTCAATCCCCATGACCCATACAGAGTTAGGGTAACAGGGTCTGTTTGGACCACACGCTCCCCAGCATAGCCCCCCAGCTAGCAAGAAGAGAAACGCCGTACCCAGGAATGCTTTGAAAGGTGTGGAGAGACATGTGATTCAAAGCCTGTGCAGTTGGTATGCAGATTATTTATGATAATTGTATTAGCAGTGTGGGTGGTGAAAGCACTCATATCTGACCCTGAAGGACATTCATTTAGTTCCTGGGGCTGGGAGCTGTCCGCCTTTAGCCATATCGCTCACTGGCTGTCAGAAAGTGGGCGAATGCAAGAGCACGTTCAAACCATCAAACCCTGGTAGCAGTGAACGGACTGTTCTTTTTAAGCTCAGATTTATCGCTGAGAAACAAAGTGTGATTTTGGAAATAAAAGGAACGTGTCATCGTTTTGACAGAGTGCGGCGGCGCAGCATGGCGGTGATCGACGCGGTCTCTCATCGGCCAGCCCGTGCAGGCGAATGGTGACCCGAGGTGGAACGCGGAGTCCTAGGCCGTGCCGATCCTTCACCAGCCGCACCTAGAGACCGCGCAGGAAGCGAGCACGGATAATTCCACCTGTCCGTCATTGTCAAAGTCAGGCCGCGGCTGGAAAACAGCCATCGGACTCCCGTTCGCGGAGAGATAAATGTGCGCCGCAGTCACACTGCTGTGAACTTCTCTCATCGCCCCAGTTTTTAAAACGATTGTTTTGCTCATGTTTCTCAAGTATTAACTAATGTCTTGCATGTGAAAGATTCCTATTTTGCCAGCGAAAGGAGTGTTGTTTTTCACATGTAGCGCTGCCACACTAGCACAATGCAGTGGGAATGTATGTGTTGTTGTATGCATCGCTATAGAGGCATTTATGTATATTATATGTGTATGATTGCATATGTATGTGTATGATTGCATATGTGTGTGTACGTGCAAGCGTGTGCACCTTTGTTTCGGTTATGTATAGGACCTAGTAGGTGTGAGTGATGTGTGTGTGTGTGTGTGTGTGTGTGTGTGTGTGTGTGTGTGTGTGTGTATGTGTGTGAAAGAAAGAGAAAGACAACGTGCTTGCTTGCGTGGGATTTTTGTCCCCCATATTGTGCATATGTGAGCAATTACGTGTGCTTGTGTGAGAGAACTTGTGTGTGTGAGTGTGTGTGTGTGTGTGAGAGAGAGAGAAAGCATGTTTTGTTTGTGATTTTCACGTGTGTGTGTGTATGTGTTTGTGTGAGAGAGACAAAGAGAGAGAGATTGTGTGTGACTGTGCATGTGTGAGTGTGTATGTGTTTGTGTGAGAGAGACAAAGAAAGAGAATGTGTGTGATTGTGCATGTGTGAGTGTGTATGTATGTGTTTGTGTGAGAGAGACAAAAAGAGAGAGAATGTGTGAGATTGTGCATGTGTGAGTGTGTATGTATGTGTTTGTGTGAGAGAGACAAAGAGAGAGAATGTGTGTGATTGTGCGTGTGTGAGTGTGTATGTGTTTGTGCGAGAGAGACAAAGAGAGAGAGAATGTGTGTGATTGTGCATCTGTGAGTGTGTGTGTATGTGTTTGTGCGAGAGAGACAAAGAGAGAGAGAATGTGTGTGATTGTGCATGTGTGAGTGTGTGTGTATGTGTTTGTGTGAGAGAGACAAAGAGAGAGAATGTGTGTGATTGTGCGTGTGTGAGTGTGTATGTGTGTGTTTGTGTGAGAGAGACAAAGCGATAATGTGTGCGATTGTGCATGCGTGAGTGTGTATGTTTGTGTTTTTGTATTTTTACCCCCCCCCCCCCCCCCAACAGCACATCATTACCATGCATAAGTCTGTCTGTGAGCCGTGCGGATCTCCCTGCCCACCGTGGCCACAATCAATACCTCTTGCTTGATCAATCAGCCTGATCAATGAGCCCGCCTTTTCATCTGCCCTACTGACTGACAGGTCACATGAACAAAGATCAAAAGAGACTTCTGCAAATCCTCCTGCTTCAGACAGGAGCTCGTCATCGTGTGACATACTGACATTGTCAAGGACCGGCTAACGATTGACCTGCAGCCCGCAGAGCAGCGGGCTACTTCGTTAGCCTTTGTTTTTACAAAGCGGGTAAGCGTATTCTTTATTCCTTCCTCATCCAGAATGATTTCTGAAACGTAACATGGTTAACACCATGCCCTCTACGCGCCATGCCCTTTCTGAACCATAATGATCAGATTTAGTTTCTTGCGCAGATATTTTGGAAATCTCTGATACAACTAAAACTATTATGTTAGAATATATTTGTGGAAATCATTCTGTATTTTAAGTTTAGGGCAAATGTCACCATGCTAAGTTTAGTCATATGCATTAAAAACACAGACTTTTAACCAAGTGAGTCTTTGAATCTTGTGACAATTAGATTGCAAGTCAGAGTTATTGTTCAATCCCAGGACTGTATAAGAATGGTGTTTTTCTGATTTATTTCCACCTTAGTCAAGCAATACAAAAGAAAACCACCAAGCCCCCCTGGACACGGTCAGAATCCTTCAGTGGCCACTCAACCCAACCCATACTTGCCAACCTTGAGCCCTCAGAAATAGGGAGATTTTTTTTAAAATTGTTGACGGGGGAGCATGACAAGAATTTTCGCGACCTCGATTTGTATTGTTGGACGGGGGGGGGGGGGGGGGCTACAAGAATTTTCGCGGACCTCGATTGTAACTGTTGACGGGGGGGGGGGGGGGGGGGGGTTTTTTTTTAAAATTTTTTACCTCGATTTTTTTTGTTGGGGGGGGGGGGGGGGTTGCAATCATTTTTTTTTTTTTTTAAAAAAATTAATCCCCGTTAATTAACACGGTTTATACGTACGTACGCGGGTAAAAAAAAAAAAAAAAAAATAAAATAAAAAAAATAAAAAAAAACGAAAAAATACGTAGATAAAAAAAAAAAAAAAAAAAAAAAATAAAATAAAAAAAAAAAAAAAAAAGATTAAAAAAAACGAAAGGAACGAAAATCGGGAGGGGTGTCCGGGAGACGGGAGATTATCGGATTATCGGACCGAAAAATGGAGTGTGAAATCGGTGGGGGAGGATGGAGACTGAACCCAAGAACCCCACACGAGATGAACCAAATCAAAGGTATATCGTGTGTTTGGGTGGTACATCGTGTTAACTGATAGAGGCCTGAGATCCAGTGGTGACATAATAGGGCCACTGGTTCCACTGGAAGTCAAGGAAATAATAGTAATAATAATAATAATAATAATAATAATAATAATAATAATATTTTGGCAAGTTGGCAAAAATTCATGAGATCAAGGTCAAATAAGGTTTTTTTCCCTATTTATTTAAACATAATCCAGTGTGTGCGGCCTAATGTTGGCGGCATGGTTTGTATTTTTCACATTTGAGTTGTCACTTGGGAAGTTACATCAAGCCTTATATACTGTCTAACATGTGGAGAGGAGTGGGGGGGAAAGTGAGAAGTATAATAATCTGACTTTTACAAGATGCAGAGCACAAGACCAGTAGCTATAATTAATTTAAATCAGAAGATGAGGGGGGGGAATCCAGAGTTTCTGCTAAATCATTAAAAATTGATTGGCTCTAATCCACAGCAGCCATGAGATGACATCATCTGGAGGAGCTCCAGGGCTGTCGCTGATAAACCCCACAACCATTTCCTTGGCATTTATATTTAAACAGGCCAATATTAAAATTACAGGGATGACAAAATTCTCGTAGGAATGCAAATCCCTCAACATGCTGCATGATTTTTTTTTTGTTGTTTTTGTTTTTTTACACATTCATTTTTAAAATGCAACACATTTTACAACCTACAAAACGTGCTTAAATTATTATGCACTGATTGCAATTGCACTCTGATGTAAGAAAGCACTCAAGTCTTTTGAGTTTGGCCAGCTTGCACACGGATAAATGGTTGTGGTGGGAGCGCGTGACTTTGTGAACCCCAAAATGGTGACATTATGAATAAACAACAATGAACTCCCAATCGTTGAATTGTATAAACCAGTCAGCATACTTTTCTTTTTCATTTAAAATGTTTTCTCAAAAAGCAGAACCCAGCTAGGGCAAGCCACATGGGAAAAATGGATTTGATTCAATCCTCTATGACCTGGTAATTAAACAGTTTCCAGCATTTATTGGCCATCCTGTAGCTAAATATTTACTAAGATCACATTGACAAAAAGCTCCATTAAAAACAAAAAGTAGTGAAATTAGATTATTTAGTTATATGGGGTGGCAATTACACAGACCTTCGGAAGGGTGATTGCCGGTGTACATTTGAGAGCATGTGTGTGACTGCGAGCAAACAGAGTTTCTCTCTCTTTTTTAGTTTTTTTTTGTTTTGTTATTTCAGATGGCAGATAATGCCACTGTCCATGTCAGCTATACTACTTTAACCAGGGCTTGAAAACGGAAAGGCAAAATGCATTTTTGCAGGAACAAAAACGAAAACGGAAACAAAATCTAAATGATTGTGGATGAGCAAAAACCTTAAGTGAAAATTTAGGTAACTGTTAATAACATTTATTTTATTTATTTTTTGTTCCATGGATTTCACAAATGCTTACATCATGTTTCCCTGTTATAACTGCTACAACTGACCCTGACCAAACTAAGTAAATATAAAAACAAAAACTAAAAACAAACTAAGTAAATATATTGTTGCATTTAAAAGTTATTCAGACATCAAATTGAAATTTGCAGAACAAAAAAAAATTAAAACGAGTCGCATACATCCCTGGCGTTTCCAATATACCCACCAACCACCGCTGTTGCGCGCAATTGCTATAGCAAACAAAGGTTGACAAACAAAGGCAGTTTTTTTTTGTTAGCCTACCTTTAGTTTATTGATAGCTGAGTCAGTCCTTGTCAAGAAGCTGGAATTGGAGGGTAGTCTATTGTAACCGCTTTTTCAAGGTGGAAGGGCGAGGAGGAAGACGTTCGAGGTAAGACGCATTATGGTGGAGGTATTTTGCATAGCCTAATATATTATTGCCGATGCTTTGTCTATACCATTGGTTTTCTTACTGAATATGAGTAGGCCAGTCAGTGCACGTTATTGCATCGAGTTCAGGCCCCAGCCGCCGTTGCTCGATTGCGTCACGATAAAGCGAGTAGTGTTCAATTTTAACATTTTGCTGCTGTGTAGTGTAGGCCTACGTTATCTCAGTGGATTTTTTAGTGCTAACGATGCTGAATTATCCTAACGTGGATAATGTTGACGTTACCATCCGTTTTTGTTCAAGTCAATTGTTGGATGTGACTTATTCTTGTATTTCAATGACATCTGTTGCAAGTGGAGCATCAGCCCAATTATCTTTGGTTGAATGCGGACAAACAAAGAATGCAGCGCCGCAAAACAATATTAGGCTGTTGTGGGATTATTCGGAATTTTTGCAGGGTTTAGTCAATTATTTGGATCACTGGTGAGTTTACTCGTGATGTGATGCATTGTATTGTCCACTGTGAGGAGATCCTCAAATCTTGGGATTTTGGGAATCTCCCAGTATCTGCCTGGCATAAGTGTTTGATTGGACACATACGTGTGTAAAATTGCATTTAAAGTAATCATGGGAGAGTGAGACTTCATGAATCCACAAACAGGTGGAGCTGGCATATGTGCTGTCAATCAACGACCCTCATAAGCTAACCAGAAACCATATCGCCATGACTGGTTCAAATCATAGTGATGTGATAGCTCCACACACTGTAGGGCTCATGATTCATCCCTCTCTCATCGCTAATTTCAGAATTTAGTTGTATTAAATTATTTTTATGGCATGAGGAAGCATGTGAATGTGAACTCACCCTCCATACCTTCCATAAGACTGTGATTAGTTCCCATGGCTCCAGACCTTGGTCTTTAGCTCAGCCAGTTCTTATTGTACAGATTGACCAGTGAAAGCTGCACTTTGAAATACACAGCAGACCTGTGTTGCCCCTGGTGTGGGAATACAGTTAAAGCTAAATGTTTGATCATTGTGCCGGCAGCAGAAGCGGGTGCACATGCAGGCACAGCGCAGTGTTTGTCAAGAGCATGCAAAGCACCACTATCAGTTGAGATGTGGGCCATTTCCCCTTCCCTACTGCAGGTAAACATTGCCTGCTCCTGGAGCCTTTAAGGAAGATGGTTGAAGTTTGTTCTTCTTCATTTTTTCACATCTAGCCTGCTCACCACCAGATAAAGGGGTGTGGGTGGCATCTGACGAGGAAAAGGATCGTCCTTGTGCTTTTCTTTTTCATTTTTAGCACAAAACCATGTTGATTCATTTATATTCTATTTTCAACCATGTAATGACAATGACAATATACCAGTCCATAGGCTGATGCAACACTCACTATCACATCAAGCATTTGCCTTCAAACAAAAACAAGTTATTATCCAAGTTCTTGCACAAAAGAACCCTTTTATAAACTACCCATTGCATATATGAAATCCAAGTATAACTAACGGGTTGACTTCCCTTTACCTGCAAGTTTAACATGATTAATACATGGCATAACAATATGCAATGAACCTAAAAAGGATCTAACTAGATAAGTGAAGAATGACTGTTTATAATGTATTACCGCAGAAATTGTAATCTGTGTAATGGATTTTCACAGTTTGAGGAATGACTGAAATGCATTCAATATCCTCACAAATACTTTCTCAAAACAAGCAAGCAGGTGATGTCACTGCCAGGGTTCTTTGCCAGAAGTTGAACACAATTACATACGCAGGTCTGTGTCCACTCCCTGTCGTTCACGGTCAAGCGAAGACACTATTCAAAAGATAAAAGACCTGCCCGGGATAGTAAGAGCAATGAATATCAGTCAGCAAGGAGAAAATAAAGAGGAAAAGTAAAACATAAATCATATTTTTAAAACTCTTACTGTGATTTTTAAACATGAACACTAAAAAGCAGGTGCATGTGAGTAATATATTTGAGGCATGGACACGTTTAATAAAAATGTATTTTATGTTTTTTTTATTTTTATATTGAATTATGTTTTTTCCCCTTTTGCAATGTGCAGACAAGCATGTGTGCTCTCATCTGAAGCATTACCACAGTTTGCAAGTCAGGCTCACACAGACGTTGAGTCGATGGACACTTCGGGTGCGTCCCAATAGTCGAAAAATCTTCCTCCACTACCACCTCCTCTACTCCGTGCCCCAGAAACCGATCTTTGGTTCCTCCCTCCCTCCACTGTCCCAATAGTGGAGAGAAGACGCGCAAAGCGACTTCAAACTCGGCTTCTCCTGCCCTCTAGCGAAGCATACATTGATGTATCCTCACATTTTTGGGTGACATCATCGCGCTCACGCCCACAAAGATTTAAGAAAAAGCAACAGTGATGATGCATAGCTATGCCTTATATGAATTTCCCCAAGATAATGATGCCCCAATGCAAGATATTTAGCCTCAATTGTGTGTGCTTCAGTAGGTTCTTAGCACACAAAGGACATAACATCCTACGACGGATAACAAAATGCCAGTCCGTTTTTGTGGTTCATATCCTACATGAAAAATTGGCAATTTAAGTTGGGGAAACGGCTTTATGTATTTGCTTGCACATTAACGTTGCTTATTAACGAACATGACTATACATAAATATAGCCTAAGCATGACAGCTACCATTTGAGTATGTGAATTTAATGAATTTATTCAACCATTCCAAAGGACGTTTTTAAATTAGATTTCAGATGTTACAGTGGGAAATAGGCCTAATTGTTTTTCACAGTGACCACTGCGATGAACATTTGGAATGATATATATACGTATATATATATATATATATATATATATATATATATATTTGACCTATATCCGATAATACAACGATAATTTGTTCCACTCATCTACGGAAATGTTTCCCAATTTGCCTATGTGAGATGCAAGGAACTGGCAATTGTAGGCTGTAGTGTAGCTACAGTAGCCTATAGGCCTACGATGGCGATTTTGATGACGGTGAAGCAGATACGAAGGGAGGTGGGGAGTAAAGAATATTGGCACGCACCCTTCGTGTGCAGCTCAACAGGCAGATTTGCCGTCACCTAGTCAACCAGAAGGGGTCACTGGTGCACGAGGTGAAGCTGTCATTCCACCTGACTGAAACCTATCCATCCTTGGATGATGCTAGAGCCAAATGTGTGCTTCCCTGTGGGGCTGCTGGCCACAGCCAGAACTGGCATGGTCCAGATTTGAGAGTGGATCATGGGATCCATCCATGCTTTAGAACGGTGCCTTATCAAGTTGAGCCACCCAGCAGCCAGCAAAATATATTTTTGAGAGAAGGTAACATGAATCACCCCACCCAAGACGGTTATGACATCTAAAACTACTGACAATATCCTTGCTAACCTGACCGATCTGACTTCCTCATTTATGATCAATTCCTATCAAAATTTGTCGTAGTTTTTGACATATTTTGACAGTTGACAGTTTCGGCTAATGCTTCTCAATCTCCATGAAAACCAAGGTAATAGTTTTATTTTTTATTTTTATTTTTACATAACTGCACAATCACAGCAAAGTTAAATCTTTAACTTAATTTTTTCCTTTCTGGAAAGTGGTACTAAAATGGTATATGTTTTCAAAATGTTTTACAGTAGTAAAGGAAAAAAAATGGGTTCCAGATGTTTTTTCAAAAAAAAAAAAAAAAAAAAGGAAACAAAACCCATATTGTCATTTTCCCCCCCAAAATGTGACATCCTGAGGCCTGAGTTTATTTGAATTGTTGGAAAAACATATGACTCAGGGCTGTCCCTTTCGGTTAACCCCCCACCCCTCAACCCCAAGGGTAGGGGCAGCATGGAAACCCCTGTCAGAGAGGCTGTTGCTCTGGAGAAACTTCAACAGGTCAAACAAATAGAAAAGACACACAGAGCTGGAAAACCCTAGATTTGTGTTTTTTGCCAACCCCCTTTCCCCCCACCACCCAGCCTTAACCTCCACCTCCTTTCCCACCACCCCACTCTTTTTTAATATATTATTTAAGAGGCTGGGTTTCTTTGTTTTGAATGGAAACTAGACCCAAGTATTTTTGAGGGCCCGGAGTTGGAGGTGTGTTTTTAATGTTAGGTGTATGAGACTCAAAGGGGAATCTATGAGAGCTTAAGTGGCTTATATTTATAGGAGCCATGCGTAAAGGCAAGGAACAAGTGGTCCTTTTAGATGCAAGACAGAGTTTGGCTGTTCCCGGGGCTCGGAGAGGACGGCTCCGTGGCTCTGTGCCAGTTTACACAAAATTAGTGCTCCCCTGGTCTGGAAAGTGTACCTATAGGAAACTGTAAAGACCCCAAACTAAGCCTGCAGCTCCAGCAGAGGCAGAGACCAGCTCCCAGCTCCCCAAATCAAAACGACCACATGAAAATGAAGGCTATACCAGTTCCATATGGGGACCCCAAGAATTACATTCAAGTCAAATAAACAGCTTTCCCTTCACAGACAGAGTAATCCCCACCCTCCCCCCAGCAGCCCTGAAACAGCCCCAATGTGAGGAAACATTTGTGCCCACTTCTGAAGGTGATAAGAATTTCATTCTTGTTGTTTCCCAGGATAAAGAATCCAGTTTCCCGCTTCACTTTTACATCCATGGTCCCCGTGCCACCACACAGATTCAGAACTCTTTTTCATGCAAAGACAAATCATTGCAACCCACTCAGTGGATTGAGTTATGTGATTAACGCTCAAGAATTTTGAAGGGGCCCGCCGCTTATCCCCAAACCAACAGCGAGGCCACTGCAGGACCCAACAGCCAACATTTATCTCTGCGCAGGCCGAGACCATCGAGCAGCTGGAGACCTCCCGGTCTCGGGAGAGGGGTGGGGGGGACATAGCTACCGTGCAAAAAAAAAAAGTTTGAATTTGGCAATGGAGCCATTTCCCTTATGCAGATAGAATGCCAATCACTTGTCAGCTGTGGGAAACCAGAATCTGTATGCATTTAGTAATTTGTACACACTCCCTTTGCCTATATTACAGCATTAAGTCTTCTCTTGCAATGCTACAAGTGGGAGGCAAGGGATCTTTCCTCCATACAAAAGTTATCCAGATCCTGGAGTCCTTGGTCCTCGCTTATGGACTCTCCTCTTCAGCTCACCCCACAGGTTTTCAATGGGGTTTAGGTCAGGGGACTGTGATGGCCATTACAAATATTTGATTTTGTGGTCAGTGAATCATGTTTCTGTGGATATAGAGGTATGCTATGGATCTTGTTCTCCTGCTACCCAGTTTTAGCCTCCTAGCTGCAGATTTTGGTGTAAAATCTCCTGGTATTTCAGTCTGTGATGTCATGTATCCTAACAAGGTTCCCAGGGCATTTGTAAGTAAACCAGACCCACAATATCACAGATCCACCACCATAATTCACAGTGGGGATTAAGTAATTTGTTTGCCTAGCCGGGTTTCTCCCGAGATTTAGCTCGGTTCCTCCTGAGATTTATTCCCATTGGGGAGTTTTTTCTTGCACCGTTTGACAGTTTTTCTGTAAAAAGTGCTATACAGATAAAATGTCATTAAATTGAATGACCGTGCTTATTATGTTAAACCCACCTCTGGTGTTTATTGCCAAAAAGCTCTATTTTTGTTTCATCTGACCACGGAACCTAGTTCCCACCAAAGTTCCAGTGACATTTAGACAACTCTAGGCACTTATTTGTATGTTTTGATGACAGCAGAGGCTTTCTTCTTGCAAACCTTCCAGATAGCTTGTTGGCGGTGGTGGCATCTATGTGTTGTTTTGGAAGGTTTGGTGATCCTAGGATGTAACCAACTTCTTCAATTCTCCAAATGTGATTCTTGGAGAAACGTTTGCCTCTTGAACAATCCTCCTCACTGTTCGTGGGTGCAAAATACACTTTCCCCAAGATAATAATTCTCCAATGCAAGATATTTAGCCTAAATTGTGTGTGCTTTAGTAGGTAATCAATCAACCAATCAATCACTTGATTGTACCACTAGGATATTATCACACATACGACATAGCATCTTACCCAAAGGCTAGATTGTCTACGATGACTTTTTGTGGCTCATATCCGACAGACAAATTTGGCCATGTAAGATGGGGAAGCAGGTTTATATCAGTGAATTAGTCTAAACATATAAACATCCAACAAAAAGTTCGGAAATTTGTGCTTGGTAGATTATTTCTCTGTTGTAACAATGCTTCTTGGCAATACATTTTATACCATTGGAAAGCCTGTTTATTTACCTTTTAAATGGTGCCCCATTTGTAAGGAACATGCATTTGTGGGATGAGCAGCACAGCTGAGTATGTGGGTTGCGCCCATGTAAAATTTGCCAAATCTTCTCTGCTAATGCCAAACAGCTTATTCTGCTGTTGCTAGTGACTCTTGTTTGGTGTTGTTTGGTGGATTGGATGATTTAAGTCTATCAGTAACAAGGAAGAAACAAGACATATTGGCAATTTTACAATTTATTAATTTAACAAACAGTCAGGAGCCTCAGTAGCGTGTGGAAGAACCATACACAGCCACAACAGCCTGGCACCTCCTCCTCATGCTGGTCACCAGCGTGGTCACACACTGCTGTGGGATGGCATTCCACTCCTCAACCAGGATTTGTCGCAAGTCAGCCAACGTGGTTGTGTTGGTCACTCTAGCACAAACAGCACGCCCAAGCTGATCCCACAAGTGTTCAATTGGGTTGAGGTCAGGACTGTTGGCAGGCCATTCCATTCTCTCTACTCCCAAATTCTGAAGGTAGTCTCTGATAAACTCCGCTCTGTGGGGGCGAGCGTTGTCATCTTGGAGGATGGAGTTCGGTCCCAGACTGTGGAGATATGGGATTGCCACTGGTTGCAGAATCTCATCTCGATATCTCTCTGCATTGAGATTGCCTCCAATGATGACAAGCCTCGTTTTTCCAGTGATGGAGATGCCGCCCCACACCATCACACTGCCTCCACCAAAAGGTGTTACTCTATCAGTGCAGCAATCAGCATAGCGTTCTCCCCGTCTTCTCCACACTTTGACCCTACGATCCAACTTCCGTAGGCAGAATCTGGACACATCGCTGAACATAACGTTCCTCCACATGTTCAGGTTCCAGTGCAGGTGTTGCTGACACCAGAGCAAACGGGCCTGATGGTGAAGGGCAGTCATGGCAGGCCTCCTGGCTGCCCTATGAGCCCGGAGATTGGCTGCGTGCAGTCTGTTCTGGATTGTCTGGGCCGAGAGCCGTGTGCCATATCGTCCTGCAAACCTTGACTGCAAATCTGTAGAAGACAGCCTACGGTTCCTAAGTGTTGAAAGGGTGAGGAACCGGTCTTCTTAGGGTGTCGTCTTCTTTGGACGCCCACTTTGCGGTCTGTCTCTGACATCCCCCGTTTCATGGAACTTGGCCTTCAGTTTGGAGATGGTACTAGGGCTCACTCCAAATAATGCAAGTTGCGGAACACCAGCTTGAAGTTGCCCTATCGCATGGGCCTTATCGAGATCAGCCAAACGTGGCATGCCGATTCTTGGAGCAGACACCAATTGACCACTGTAGCAGGGCCCATGCTCACAGGTGCTGCCAATCAGGCACCTGATTGTCAGCACCTGGGGGTACCGGAAGCTCAAAACAAGAGTCAATAGCAACAGCAGAATAAGCTGTTTGGCATTGGCAGAGAAGATTTGGCAAATGTTTCATGGGCGCAACCCACATACTCAGCTGTGCTGCTCATCCCACAAATGCATGTTCCTTACAAATGGGGCACCATTTAAAAGGGAAATAAACAGGCTTTCCAACGGTATAAAATTTATTGCCAAGAAGCATTGTTACAACAGAGAAATAACCTACCAAACACACATTTCCGAACTTTTTGTTCGATGTTTATAAGCATGGCAGCTAGCATTATTTCAGTATGTGAATATGCATTAATTAATTGAAAT
This sequence comes from Ilyophis sp. 1 JC-2022, assembly GCA_022702515.1. Classification (NCBI taxonomy): domain Eukaryota; kingdom Metazoa; phylum Chordata; class Actinopteri; order Anguilliformes; family Synaphobranchidae; genus Ilyophis; species Ilyophis sp. 1 JC-2022. The sequence continues at coordinate 30,491,579 of CM040404.1, forward strand.
CGTTTCCAAATTACATATTTAAATTTGATTTCAGATGTTACAGTGGGAGATAATTGATTTTCAGTGTGAACTGAAGACTGCGATAATATGAACATTGGGAAACAATGACTCAGGTAATATGAAGCAATCAATTTGTTTAATTAATTTACGGAAATATTTCTGAAGTAGCCCATGTGAGATGCAATTAACTGGCAAAAGAATGTAAGGCTGTCACAGTATTTCTACAGTAGGTGAATTAGTGCTCTGTATATTCAGACATCGGCACATCGTGATTCTGGAATTACAGTGAATTTTTATGTTTGCGTATACTACCAGATGTTTACTTGGATCTAATTTTGCCGATTACATATTTAGTGTCTCGACGAGAACAGCCATGTCAGGTAGCCTACATGTTTATACTGTACATGCAACTACCTGTACTTGAAACTTACAAGGTATTCTTCAGCTTTAAATTGGCTGATCATGTGTAACATCTGTGATTGGCTGTGGGACCATTTGTGAGCTTGGCGTCATATGATAGGGCTACTTTATAAATAGTCAACATCGACTTAGATGCCGGAGAAGCAGATAAGCTGTCCCAATTTTATTTACGCCTCCTCGTTCTCTCCTTTCCGCCACTCATCTCCTCACCTCCTTTCCTCCACATACTTCCAGGTTGGAGACGAGTGGTAGTGGTGGAGTGGAGGAAAGGAGCTGAGGAGTGAAAAGTATTGGGATGCACCCTAACGGAGTTTGGCCTGAGTTTCACTTCATATTTATACCCCAGTGAAACAGGAAGTCATGGATGACCACGTAACAGTTCCTAAAGACTCAGGTGTACTTAAAAAAGTTATAGATGAATGGGAATATACCTCAATTCGATTTTGTTGTTAAGAAGTTCCAAAGGTGGCAATAACTGTGACGTGTTTTTGAGAATTTTTTTTTATTTTTTTAAAGATTTTCTTTCTCTTTATAATTTGACCACAATTAAAGGTTTGATTTCTCTCATATTTTGAGTGTATTATTGACCAAGCGTGCCAATAATGTCTAAACAGGCTACACCACTTTGCAATGCTAGATTAAATTGATTATTAAGCAGTCTGGAATATACATACAGTCGTCATTTAATGAAGAACAGGTACTTATAAAGAACTACAAGTCAAGTAAAGAACTACAAGAGCTGTTGTGCGTGTTTGCAGTGGGGGGAGGGGGGGGGCTGGGGCTGGGGTTATGGGATGATGGTGCCGCAGAGAAAAGTGATAGAAACATCAGAAAAAAAAGACATATGATATATAAAGACTTAAAGCATACATCTATCCAGAGTTATAGGTCCTGGAACTGGATACAGTGGAAATACTGTGCAGAAAGCTAAATACTCTAGTACACTATTGCACTGTGGGAAGGAGGTAGGAGGTTTAGGGGCACCCCCAGTACATTAATCCTTAGTCAGCTGGAATTTATATGAAACTGGAAAAACACTTATTCAAAAACAGCAGAAATCTTTGGCTTATGTCTAAAGACACTGATATACATTGGTCTACTTATTACACAACATGGAATCATGGAACATACGCACTTGTGTTAATGGCATACATTTTTTATATTAAGCACTAGCAAGATCTCTGATACCAAGATTTTCCTCCGACCGTGAATGCTTCCTCTCACACTCAAATTAACGCTCTTCTCTTTCTGTGCTGTCATGTTGCTCTTTGTCTCACATTCACATAACTTATTTTTCCCCATAATGTGGCATATCTCTGTTGTAAAAAGGTTTGTTAAAGAGCATTCATTGAAAGAGCTCAGCATCAAGTGAGGAAACCGCGACGTGTATGTAACGAATACAACATCCTGGGAAATACACACACAACCTCTAATGACAGGGTGCTCAGAGCTACACTTTTGGCTTAAAACAGTGTTTGCGAACAAGGAGTCTGATGAAGGTGAAATTATTGCAGTTACAAACATTGCTCTGCCATTTAGAAAAAATGAGGTGCTCTCCATCTTGGGTTGTTTTCTTGTGCTCTCCGTGACAAGTCAACGTATCCACACTTGAGTGCAGTGAACATGTGGAGGGGATCCCATTGATCTATATGTGAGAGCAAAACAGCTGATTTCTGCTATGCTAGATATCGAACTGTATGGCCAACATGTTTTTTATGAACTAATTATGGTAGAGGTAAGTGAATCTGGTGAAACTATTGTAATACGTGACTGTACACCAGTCAGGTAATACTATTATGGAACAAACAATGACGACGCCGTATTACAGAATGGAGCATGATTTGTCAATATAGTGAATCAATCGCAAATGGCCGTTTCATCCACCCACACTGTGCGGAGCTGAATAGCTGTCGTCTCTGTTGGGACTGGTTGTGTCTAATGCTCTGTGTGATGCTTCCCAGCCAGGCAAGGCTATTTATGGCTGATAACAGTTGGCCACTTGACTCGGTCGTCCCAGTATCAGTTCGCTCATGGGGACAAACGCGCTGTCTGCTTACGGCCGCCATGAGCCAGTAGCCAGTAGCCAGTCTGAGCACTGATGAGAAAACCTTGCTCTGACCACAGCTGCACAGAAGCATTTTGGCTGTGATTAGGGACACACCCTGGAACTGAGGCATATTTATCTCATTTAATAGTTTAGCCACAAATATGATGTGTGATCACAGTTTCAAAACTTAAATAAGTAAGAAAGAAAACAATGAAATGGATGAAAAATATATGAAAAAAGTAAGTAAATTGACGTCTATAGCACAAATGTATGTGCATTCTGGGGGGGAGCTTAAATTGGCCAGGCTTCCTTGAGTATGTGGTGCATTAAATTATTTTAACAATATGGCGGCTGTCCACAGGCGCCTAGTCCTCATTCACCATATCAGGGGGACCTATCTCTTGTAGTACTGTATGGTCAGTATAGAGTGTAAAATAGTCACTGCCATTCCTCTTATACTCTACGGGCTGCTCTGCCTAAAATAGCCACAGGCCCTCCGGTTTTACTGTATGACCTGTGATGTGTAGTATAGTTACTGTCCCTCCGGTTATACTGTATGGGCTGTAGGGTATAGAATAGGCACTGGCCCTCTGGTTTTACTGTATGACCTGTGATGTGTAGTATAGTTACTGTCCCTCCGGTTTTACTGTATGGGCTGTGATGTGTAGTATAGTTACTGTCCATCCAGTTATACTGTATAGGCTGTGATGTGTAGTATAGTTACTGTCCCTCCGGTTATACTGTATGGGCTGTCATGTGTAGTATAGTTACTGTCCCTCCGGTTATACTGTATGGGCTGTGATGTGTAGTATAGTTACTGTCCCTCCAGTTATACTGTATGACCTGTGATGTGTAGTATAGTTACTGTCCCTCCGGTTATACTGTATGGGCTGTAGGGTATAGAATAGGCACTGTCCCTCCGGTTATACTGTATGGGCTGTAGGGTATAGAATAGGCACTGGCCCTCTGGTTTTACTGTATGGGCTGTGATGTGTAGTATAGTTACTGTCCCTCCGGTTATACTGTATGGGCTGTAGGGTATAGAATAGGCACTGTCCCTCCGGTGATACTGTATGGGCTGTAGGGTATAGAATAGGCACTGTCCCTCCGGTGATACTGTATGGGCTGTGGTGTGTAGTATAGTCACTGTCCCTCCGGTTATACTGTATGGGCTGTCATGTGTAGTATAGTTACTGTCCCTCCGGTTATACTGTATAGGCTGTGGTGTGTAGTATAGTCACTGTCCCTCCGGTTATACTTTATGGGCTCTAGGGTATAGAATAGGCACTGGCCCTCTGGTTTTACTGTATGGGCTGTGGTGTGTAGTATAGTTACTGTCCCTCCGGTTATACTGTATGGACTGTCATGTGTAGTATAGTTACTGTCCCTCCGGTTATACTGTATGGGCTGTCATGTGTAGTATAGTTACTGTCCCTCCGGTTATACTGTATGGGCTGTCATGTGTAGTATAGAATAGGCACTGTCCCCTCGGTTATACTGTATGGGCTGTGGGGTGTGAAAAGTCAGTGATACTGTCCCTCCGGTTATACTGTATGGGCTGTCATGTGTAGTATAGTAACTGTTCCTCTGGTTATACTGTATAGCCTGTGGTGTGTAGTATAGTAACTGTTCCTCTGGTTATACTGTATGGCCTGTGGTGTGTAGTATAGTAACTGTTCCTCTGGTTATACTGTATGGACTGTGGTGTGTAGTATAGTAACTGTTCCTCTGGTTATACTGTATGGACTGTGGTGTGTAGTATAGTAACTGTTCCTCTGGTTATACTGTATGGACTGTGGTGTGTAGTATAGTAACTGTTCCTCTGGTTATACTGTATAGCCTGTGGTGTGTAGTATAGTAACTGTTCCTCTGGTTATACTGTATAGCCTGTGGTGTGTAGTATAGTAACTGTTCCTCTGGTTTTACTGTATAGCCTGTGGTGTGTAGTATAGTAACTGTCCCTCTGGTTGTACTGTATGGCCTGTGGTGTGTAGTATTGTCACTGTCCCTCCGGTTATACTGTATGGGCTGTAGGGTATAGAATAGGCACTGGCCCTCTGGTTTTACTGTATGGGCTGTGGGGTGTGGAAAAGTCACTGGTCTTCTGGTTGTACTGTATAGGCTGCTGGGAATAGAATAGTCATGGGCCCTCCTGTTGCACTGTGTGGGCTGTGGGTGTAAAATAGTCACTGGCCCTCCCTGTAATACTGTGTAGACTGTAAAATTGTCACTGGCTCACAGAGAAGCTCAAGGTCCTATTGTACAGGTATGGGTGCACAGTGGTAGCCTGAGGTACAATTACCCATTTCAAATTGGGAGAAAAGGAAAATATAAGCAGGACATTGTTTTAAAAAATACTTGTATATGTGTGCAGAGTGGGTGTATCTTATTGAGTTAGTACAGCATAAATATTTCTGAATAATGAAAAAAAAAAGAAAATGTAGCCACTTGTTGATATGGGACAGCATGTATTATTGATACGAAACAGCCCCGGGTTACTCTGAACATTTGTTAGTCACTTATATGTCCTGCTCTAATGCATGTTTAATCACTTGTTAATTAGTTATGAATATTCTGTACAAGGAAGTGGTCTACTACTGCCTTACTCGTTGATAGTAGTATCTGACAATGTGTTTTAATTATACATAATAATAAAAACAATTCCTCTTTTCTTATTCTTCTTATTGTTGTTATTATTATCTTTTTTTACTTATGTATTTTTTCTCCCCTTGATGTGGCTCTGTACTCCACAGTTTTATATTTGTAATCAAACAATTGACATGGGGTTAAAGTGCAGATTCTCAGCTTTTACTAAAGGAGAATTATTCTGCCATCAACTGTAGAGGTCTTCCTACCAGGCCCTTTGCCGTGCCCCCTTTCTTCTTACTGATGTTCTAAACAGTCGATTATTTTCTTATTTCTTGATTACAAATCCAAAATTGTGGAGTACAGAGCCAAATAATAATTTAAAAATATGCCTTTGTCCCAGATATTATGAAGGGCACTGTATGTATAGTATATACTATATATACACCGATCAGCCACAACATTAAAACCACTGACAGGTGAAGTGAATAACATTGATTATCTCGTTGTTAGATCCTTGATGACTTTATGACCATTTTACCAACCATGTATTCCATACTGTTCCAGCATAAATGCAGCTAAATCTAGTCCCACCCCCCAATTCCCATAGAGATCCATTCAAATGCAGAAACGTTATAGTATCGCTTGTAAGAGTACCAGAAAATAAGATATCAAGAGTCTTTTGATATTGTTGGGTCACAGACATCAGGGCATGGCATGCAAAGGATATGTGACCAAATATGAAAACTGATTCCTTTTTTACATTATGTTAAACTGTCTAATATTTTTTGATGCCCAAAAAAAACCAAAAAGTGGGACTATGTACAAAAGCTTCTATAATTTATAAACGGTTCATCCGATATGGATGAAAATACCCTCAAATTAAAACTGACAGTCTGCACTTCATTGTCATTGTATCCTTTCAAACTCAAAGTGCTAGAGTACAGAACCAAAATAACAATTAAATAATAAATCTTATTCACTTCACCTGTCAGTGGTTTTAATGTTGTGTTGTGATCAGTATATATATATATATATATATAAGATATAAACCACGACTTGCCGTGCATATACAAGAATATATGGCACGACAGGGGTAGTGATTGTTAACCACTCTGTAGTGCCATATATGCTTGTATATGCACTGGCTTGGAGTGGTTTATATCTATTATGCCATAGCTAAATGTGTGAAAAATAACTAAAATGTGTGAAAAAATAAAACGGTATTTTAAAAATGTTTAATCAATTACAAAACTAAAACCAACCGCCACTTAGCTAAACATAGTTCCTCTGGTAGATGTCACAAGTTCAGATTCTACTGACTTATGTCCTACCATTAGCGAACGTTATTCTAGTTATTGTTCTTTTTTATGAATAGCATAATTTGTAACAAAAATATTTATATTCATATAACCATTAACAAACTTTGCAAACTAGCCAGCTAATACATTTTGAAAAGACATTTAAAAATGAAAAGCTAAGTATCTTACATTTTAACAATTGCTATGATAAGGACGATATATAGCTAGGCTATGTTATCTTAGGTTCTAACGTACGTAACATACTACCATTATACACTACTTAGCTAGCTAGCTGTCATACTGGTACATGTTTTATTTTCCTAAATTAAACGGAACATTGCCGTTTATTGGAGATGCTCATAAACGTAAACGTTTGACTGACATTACAGAATTTCTAGGCATGCAAGAGCTGGCATTCAGGGGGCATAATGAAATGGAGAATTCTGCTAATAATGGTACAACGTTTTATGAGCTGAGCATTTGCAAACATCGACTGTTCAACGGCATTGTCAAAAACAATCCAGAATGATTTCATTTCTGCAATAGCCACCACTATCAAAAATGAAATTTAAACAAGATAGTGGTCACTTCTTCTCTTGGAAGATTGATGAGACTCCAGACCTAAGCTGTTGCTCACAGCTGTCTGTCATTGTCAGATATGTAGATGACCAATGTGCCATTCAGGAACGTTTTTTATATTCGTTTTACAGAGACTTTTTTGGGTTTATCTTTTTTTGATCTACAGCCCAAAGCTGGTTTGGTATTCTCATATATTTTGTTTAAGATCTTACTATCTTTACTATAAGTCTTTTGAAAAATGCACATGCATTAACACATTTGCATTTCTTGAATTTACAGAGTTAACTCTATTTTGTAATTATGCACATTAGTCATCCTGGAACTTTGTAGGTATTCAACTCAAAATCGTTTTAATATTTGAACTATTTGATAGCTTCAATTTAAGAATTTGACAGCTTCAATTGTGTTTGATTTCATGTACCATATCTATCATTGGTTTTTCCATCTAAGACATCACCAAGATGAACATTCTACGTCTCATTTTTATCATCTTTTACGGGTTGTTTTAAGGGTGATTTATGTTTTGGTTATGCCCCCCACCCCACCGCACCCACATGTAATTTCTATTCTCCCGTTTCCAAACCCACCAGCCGCCACCGGTGTAGTTATCCAGCTAACTCGGTAATCCTGCTTTGTGAAATACCCCACAGGTTGAGGACGCAGAAGTGGTGCTCGAGGGCGCAGAAGCGGAATTAAATGTTACTGATGTTAGCAATATCTAGCCGATCTGATGGTGTCCAGCTCTAAGATTTTTCGTTGGTGGGAGATGGTGACCAGTAACTTCACAAGATGCTTTCTGGCCAGTGACTGACATGATCTTTGATGGACCTTTTATTTTGTTATTGACAGTATGAGTTGTGTCTTCAAAATCGTCATTTGCAAAGAACTGGGTGTCATACCGAGTTTCTGCATCCATATGGGCTACCCAAATAAATTAAATGAAAAGTTGAATGTGTCAAGCATTTTGAGATTTATTTGATTTACAAGACATTTATTACTCTACTTATTCATAACAGAATTTGAACATAATTTGTGTTAAAGTGATTTTGAACTGTAATGAGCAAAGTACCCAGATTACAGTTCCTATATACAAATATTATGCATGGCTGTCAACCAATCGGAATTGAGTATCCAAGCCATGGTATAAATATATGTATAGTGCACTCCAAAAGCATTAGGACAGTGACACATTTTAGTTGTTTGGCTCTGTACCAGCACTTGGATTTGAAATGGAACAGTGACTATGAAGATAAAGGTCAGACTCAGCTTTTTACATCCATATCAGGTGAACCATGTAGCAATTGAAGCACATAGTCTCATTTTTACACATAGTCCCACCATTTTAGGGCACCAAAAGTAATTGGACAAATTAGCATAAACTAAGGTCATCATATTTAATATTTGGTTGCATATTCTAATGGGAAAATAAAAGTTATTCTATTCTATATCCTTTGCATGCCATGACTTCCTGATGTCTATCACCGAGCAACATCAAAAGACAAAAGAATCATAAGCATGTTATTTTCAAGTACTCTTACAAGCGATACTACAACTTCTGCATTTGAATGTATCTCTATGGGAATTGGGGGGTGTGACTAGATTAAGCTGTAAATTATTTGGGAATAGTATGGAACAGATGGTTGGCGAAATGGCTGTATGTCATCAAGGGTCTGAGGTATCAAACGAGCCTCAAACCATCACTGCTGCCAGATATGCTGTAAATATCGATGTCTCACTTTAAGGGTTTCTCCTGACTTATTTTCTATAGAGTGCCACTTTATTAGGTACGCCTGCTCATTAACGCCAATAGCCTGCTTCTCCAAACAGCAAATAATGTGGCTGCAACTCAATATATAAAGTGTGAAGGGGTTTAGTTGTTGTTCGACCAAACATTAGAACGATTTTGACTTTGGTTTTTGGTGCCAGACATGGTGGTTCCAGCATCTCGGCAACAGCTGTCCTCCAGGGACTTTCACACACTGCAGTCTCTAGAGTTCACCGAGAATGGTGTGATAAACAAAAAACATTCAGTGAGCGGCAGTTCTGCGGGCAAAAACACTTTGTTAATGAGAGAGGTTCGAGCAGGATGGGCAGTCTCATATAAAATGACAGAAAGGCCTTAAATGCTGAAATAACAGCAGTTTGCAACGGTGGTATGCAGAAAGACATCTCTAAACGTGTCAAACCTTGAAGCGGATGGACTACAGCAGGATGGACAAGACATCCTGCATTGTGTCAACAGGGCATGCTGGTGTAATGGTGTGGGGGATGTTGCTTGACACACATTAGGCCCCTTAATACCAATTGAGCATCATTTGAATGCCACAGCGTATCTACGCATTGTTGCTGACTATGCGCATCCCTTTATGGCCACAGTCTACCCTTTCTCTAATGGATACTTCCAGCAGGATAATGTGCCATGTCACAAAGCACATAATCTCAAGCTGGTTCCATGAACATGACAGTGACTTCAGTTTACTCCAATGGCCTGCACAGTCCCCAGATCTCAAGCCAATAAAGCACATTTGGGATTACGTGGAATAGGACGTTATTAATATCTGATAATACTTAAAATATTTACATGACCTGTAGTGGCAGTCCCTCAGTTAAAATTCATATTTACAAGAACCTGTGATCTATTGAATGACTGATTGACTGATGGAAGATTATCTTTCTCAGAGTAGTCGATTTGGATTTTGTTTTCCACTGCCAGCTTCAAAACAATGAACAATTTCTAGAAGCTGCTATTAAAAAAGAAAAAATGAAGACTTATACGCCTATATTACTTCTCTTGCCTGTCAATCCAGTAGCTCCTGTTTCTACGTTGTCGTTGTGGCTGCAAAATAAATTTTACAAATTAATAAACAAGCATTTTTGTAGTTTACTTAGTGTTTTTCTCGATAAAACGCAAACATATTTTGGAAGCTCATTGTGGGTCACTAATGTGTTTTGATATTAACCTCTGTAAAGTTTGCCGTGTCTATTGGTGAGTGACCTTCCTTTGCTCCTCCCCCCTGACCTCCCTGGCATTCCGGTTTGACCCCTGCAAATCTCCCCCTGTCTGCCCTTTGTGTCTCGTTCATGTGTTTTGACAATTTTTTAAACATCTTTTTTTTTACACCTCCCCCTTCACGGCCACCCCAAAGTCTGCTCCCTGAATCACCCACCCCCCATGTTAAAGCTTTGCAGGCTTTGTCTCTTGGGTGTGTGTGTTTGTGTGCGCTCAGCTGCGCACGCATGTTTGTATGTTTGTGCATATGTTTTCATGTGCATACGTGGATGTGTGTGTGTGTGTGTGTGTGTGTAATTTTGCAGTGTAGTTGTGTGACTATATCCATCAATCCACCTCTTTATATATTTCTCCATTGTTGAGTGTAAGAATATATCCTGTCTTTGTGTGTGTAAGAAAAGTGTGTCTGTGAGCGTGAGAGAGCATGTTTATTGTGTTTGGTGTTTGCTTGTGAGAATCTGCTTGTGTTTGTGTGTGTGCGTGTGTGCGTGCGTGAGAGAGAGAGAGAGAGAGAGAGAGAGAGAGAGAGAGAGAGACTGTGCAAGTGTGTGTTTGTGCATGTCTATCTGTGTGTATATTTCCCCCAGTCCCTGGGTGTTCTAAGCATGTGATCCAGTCACCATAGTTACCCCTCAACCTTTGCATCTTAATTCTCACAGACCTCTCCTGAGACCCACCCCCTTGCCCCCTCACCCCTCAGCACCACTGCCCTCCCCTTTCCCCAGCAGAATGACCCTTTGCCCCCAGCTCCACTGGGTGCAGAGCACTCTCTGAGCGCTCCCCGCCCCCCTCAAAAACACCCACCCCCCCCCAAACACAATCCCTGACCAACATCATCCCTTGACATGTGACATCTCATTTGCAATCGTCAACAGCCTCTAGCCTCGCCAACCCCAGCCTCCGAAACAAACAAACCCCAGCAGACAACGCCCCTTCTCCCACTGCAGACACATAGGTGGGTAGTTGACAAATAGGCAGTAAAAAACGGTACACACAAAATATACATATTTAAAAGACAAAATGCATATAGTGTGTGAAGTCTGATCTTTCCGAAAATATAAGGGGTCAAATCGTTCCATTGTTTTGTTTTTTTTACATTTTCACTTAACCGCGCCGTAAATATGTCCTCTGGTGTGACATAAAAAAAACAAAAAAAAGTAAAGTTAAATTATTTACAATTAGCAGAAGAGACATTTATCTTAATTCTTAGATACTTATCTTCATATATTGTTATTTATTTAATATGCAATGATAAATATTAATACTTTTTTTCTCTCGATTTGTTGACAATGGCCTTCTTTTTCTGTAAATGGCAGTTCAAATTTGCTGTCATCCTTTCAAAACTCTTGAAAATTATACTAATTTAAGATGGATGTGATGATTTTATCTTCCTTAATGTAATACTCAACTGTTTTCTTGATTTACTTCAAGATAAAAACACATTTTTGGTTCCTTTACGTGTGTCACACCATAGGACATTACGTCACACCAAAAGACAAAAAAGGTAAAAAAGTATTTTTATTTAACTTTGAAGAACACATACTTCATTTTCATAATAAACTTATACAGTTGATTAATTAACATTTTAGTTTTGATATCACAAATGAGAAAGGACTAAGCATTTTTGATTCCAAAGCCTGTGTGGTTCCAAGTGTCTGGCGCTATTGCACCTCAGCGTCAAAACTACATGAATATAGAAGAAAACACTGAAAATTATCAAAAAATAAGAAAAGTAATTAAATAAATCTGATTAAAATTATTTAAAATGCTTCCTAATGAGATCTCATCCTCTTGTGTGACATCTCTGTCCTCCTGTGTGACACCTTTATTGTATCACACCAGAGGACAGTCCTGCTTTCTTTGGCAGTTTGTGGCCTTGTTGTTCTTAGCTAACCTTTCATTAGCAGTTAGCAAATAACATTTGCATAGTTTTCCATAATTATATAGTGCAACATACAATTTACATTAAAAACATAATTTGGGACCAGGCTCTGAAATCAAAATATTCCAAATAAATAAATACATCAATACATACATAATAATAATAATACATTTTATTCATGCTGTGCTTTTCATAGACCCAAATCACTGGATGCAGACAACTATTCAAACATACCCTGTAGTGTAGTAATTGCAACACATGTGAATCTCAGATTATTTCCATTATAAATTATTGTCCTTTCACAGTTTGATGTGGTACATACAGTTTCATCGACCACAATCTCTTCACATGCTAAGATGAAAAAAAAAAAGGGCCAAGTTGCATTAAATAATTTAGGAAAGTTTGGATAGCGTTGCTTTGGAATAGAGCTAGTTTAATTAGTGTGAGCTACGATAGGCAACTTGGTTGTAGTTGGCCACAGTTGTAACTTGGCCACATTTTGATATCAATACTTTTAAAGGCAGGCCTAGTTTTTGCAAATTGGAATTAAAAACATAGGCTTTGTAGGCTATGCATGAGCAACTTGGCCTTTTTTTTTTACGTTGAAAACATATTTTTTGGTGAGATTAAATATACACAAACACACACACAAATGCACAGGGGTTGGACAAAATAATGGAAACTCCTAACAATATATGAATCAACTAACTAATAAGGAATGCTTATTTGTTACTTATGTATGCTGTACTAGTATGCCGTCATACAAGTTCTGAACTGTGTGTGGTGGGATATTGGACCATTTTCAATAAAGAAAGCCTCCAGTGCTTTTGAGAGATGAATGAGGTGGAAATCTACTTTGCACTCTGCGATCCAGAACTTCCCATAAAGGTTTAATCATGTTTATACAGTATGTGGTGATTGTGGAATTCTTGAAACCACCCTTAAATTTGTTTAGCAGTGTACATGGGAGGCATTATCATTTTGGTATATTGTGACGTCATGGGGAAACAGTGTTTGCGCCATGGCAGGGCTCCAGACTAACTTTTTACATTGGTGGCACTGCTTTTTCATTTAGGCATACCCAAAATTTCCACGGTGCAATAGCATTTCACATCTGCCTTTTTGGTGGGTTCCCATAGACATTGGTAATTTCTGAAAACATCATGTAAATGACTCACTGTCTAAACAGGAAGAAGGTACATATAAATGTTTTTCTTATTAGTTTTACTTCTTATTAATTTTACTTATTCGTTTTTTCTGTGCTTTCTATGCTAAACTTTTTAAAAAGCAGGCCTGCTAGATTTCAGGTGCACTAGTGCGACCAATGAAAATGTTTAGTCGCACTGGACAGATTATTGGTCGCAAACGCGACCAAAATGGTCGCACTCTGGAGCCCTGCATGGGGTGCTCCTGGTCTTGCAAGATGGATTGATGAGATGGCTGCCTATACCATTTCAGATCCACCACCATGTTTTACAGTTGGCAACAGACATTGTGGGCAGAACGTTTCATTTGGTTTCTCTAAACGTAAACCCATCCAGATGTAGGACACACACACACACATTCCGCCATTGCTCCCAGAAGCTGCAGCCATTGGACCGCACTGTTTTCCATGCGGTGAAGAACTGCCTGTGCACCAACATGGATGGCTGGATGTTGGCTGCGTATTCACCATCTATGGCATCCCTGGAACATGTGAGAGTGCCCTTACCACTGACTGCAACCCCTGAAAACATACAGTCAGGGTTTCGCTGCACTGTCATGTGGCCGCACATCTTCAAAGAAAGTGACTTTGATCCATGCTCTTTCACTGATGGTCCTCCTCCAGTGGATGTGCTGCCTACTTGCAGAGCTGGCCGCAGTCATAAACGCTCTATGCAGTCGTTATAGCCACAACCATCCCAGGGCCACACAACGCCGCTGTTAAGTGGTGGGTGTGATTTATGTTGGAGCACTTTGGGGCCACAGCAACATTCTTGTTGCTCTGCCTCCTCCTGTTCCTGTGGTGTACCTCATTCCTCCCGCTCCTGCGGCTCCCTGCGCCTCCTGCTCCCGGGTGCACGCACAGCTGGTGTACTGCTTCCTCCACCTCCTCTTGTTCTTGTGGTGAATGTCCTCCACATACAGATGAAGTGGTAGCAGCTGGGCGCTCGCGCTGGTCTCCTCCCACCGCCACGGTACCCCCACCTGCATCCCCAGATGGCGGTTCTCTCCAAAGATGCTCCATTAATTGCTTGTCCACATGGAAATATAACAAGAAAACATCAAACGAGTCACACAAAAACCAAACCGATGGTTTTAGTACAAGATTGTTGTTTTTTGATGAATATGGCATTTCTAGCCAGCAATACATATGAAATTCCAAATTCCAAAAAAGTTGGGACAGTATGTAAAATGCACATCAAAGCAGAAAGCAGTGATTTGTAACTTCTTAAGGGTTGTTTCTCCTGAATCATTTTTCTATTGAACTTTATGGAAAAATAAGTCAGGAAAAACAACCCTTCAAGTGATCCATCCATATCTACTGCATATCTAGCAGCAGAGTGATGGTTTAAGGCTTGTTTGATACCTCAGACCCTTGATGACTTACAGCCATTTAGCCAACCATGTGTTCCATACTGTTCCAGTGTAATTTACAGCTTAATCTAGTTCCACCCCCCACCTGAAAGTACCTGAAAAAAAGATATCAAGAGTCTTTTGATATCCTTTTATACCCAGTCATGATAGCATCACCTGTTTACCTGTGGAATGTTCCAAACAGGTGTTTTTTTACCTTCTCAGTCTTTTTTGCCCCTGTCCCAACTTGGAACATGTTGCAGGCATCAAATTCGGAATTAGCGTACATTTACAAAAATCTATAAAGTTGATAAGGTAAAACATTACTGCTTTCTGCTTTTATGTGCATTTTACATACTGTCCCAACTTTTCTGGAATTTGGGTTTGTATTTTCAGACTACGTTCCTTAAAGAACAAAAATGTACCTCCACTGTACCTTTATTTGTGAGAGTGTACCAATTTCCTCATCTGAGGGGGAAACTGCATTCCATAAAGATAAACATTTACATAAAAGCCACCACTGGGGACATAGTGCTTCCCCATACACTGAGTTACCTATGTCAGCTTTTTCCAAGATATGATGCCACCAGGTTTGACCTCACTTGAATCCAATAGCAGGCAGGACATTACTGGACATACAGAGAGACAAAGAGATGGGTAGATACACAATACATTTTGCACAAAATATTTCTGTGTTGCACCAAAACAGGAATGAACAGTGCTGCAGTTATGCTTCACAATGGGATATGGTTTTTACATATACAATTTTTCAGTCTTGTTTAAAAAAAAATAAAAAAGTATTATTATTATTATTATTATTATTATTATTATTATTAATAACACTAATATAAAAAAGCGATAACCATCATCGTAACTTCAGTCCATTTCAACAGTTTCACAGTGTTATTCATGTTCAATATAAACATAATACTTCTATTAGCATAAATATATTTACATTGTTTCCAAAAGCACACACTTTCTTTAATAGGCTCATAAATGGGTTGAAGAATGTGTGGGGCTGTTTATGGGGGTATAATACTTCCAACCCTTCCTTCTGCGCTGTTGAAAACCATCCAAAATGCCTCTCTAGGGCTTTACGTCTCAAATTTAGACAATCCAGATTTTGAGCGAGTCTTCTCCCGCAAACATTTATATAATTCGTTATGAGGATGCTGCGTTATTCTGACTAATAACTGATTTATCCGCGCAATTACCGCTGCAGCAGAGCTTTTCGTTCTAAATGGGTCCGAGGCAATCGTTTGTCCTGCAGACGGCTGGCACTGCCAAGCTAACGGGATGGATTTAAAGAACGGCGTATATCTCTCCCTAATGAGGAGAGAAACCGCCGCATAGGCGCGCTTGGCAAGGAGAGTGGGAATTTGAGGCTGGCATGATGGAAGAGGAACGCTACTTCTGAGGAGCAGAGCGCAGGGCACAGCGGAGACACCCTACTGGAGCAAGGCAGTCTGGGTAGTCGTATGCTACGTGGAGCGTGACCGACTCTTTCAGCACTAATTGATTTGGCGAGTCGCAAGGCTCGATTCTGTTGTCTGAGGCTTCGCGTTTGACTCTCTGTGGTGCTGAGCAACTCACACCGGGTGTCCAGCTCCCCTCTTTCTGTGATCGCTATGTCTGTTCGTCTGGTGCCTGAGACTGTTTGTCTGACGTCTTTAATTACCTATCGTCGTGTGAGCACCTGCATGGTTCCATGTCATTTAGCTCGGGTGAAGGCACAGGAGAGCGATTATTTCGGGCAAAATCGGTGAATGGAAAATTGTGAAGAAAAAATTGCTAAATTCTCCCGCCTAAGCAGAAAGGCCCTGCACTGCTCAATACTATCTGCCCAGGCCAGCGTTCCCATTTTGGAAATCTGTTTACTGGATAAAATAAACGGTCCCCCCCAAGCCCACGCGAGTCCAGTACGGGCAGGTGTGGCTGCGGCATTGTGAGGCGTGGTGCTGTGGCTTCCCCGCTTGCTAATATGCCCCAGTACCTTAGCTCAGTTAAAGAGCTTCCATTCCAGAATTGTTTCACAGCTGGGTACTCCACTGAGGCATGGCAGATTAAGCACCCTTGATCGAGGACACCCCAGCAGTACCTCACCAGCGCTGTGAACTTGCAAACTCTTGAATGGCAGCACAGTTCCATGGCCTCTGCACCACATCACTTCACTGCAAGAGAGGATAGCAGGCAGCAAAGAATATCTACATATAATTTACTATTGTTATCATCATTGATTAAGCATTTATGGTTACTGCATCAAATAAAGTTACAAACAAGATTTTTAACCCAAAAATGGAGTGGGGTTTCCCATAATGCACCACAGTTCTCCAGCTCAAACAGTTCTCCCTGCTTTCCTAGTTCCATGTACTGTACACTGGTGGTTCCCTTTAAATCCTACATAAATGAATAATTTATATACTTTTTAAGAGATGTATTTTTCCCTGTTTCCTGATAGAAAGCTATTTGCACAGACCTCTGGAACAGCGGGAAGGGAGTTGTTAGGGGGGGGGGACTGGTGAGAGCAATCTTTCCTCTGCCTTCAGTTTCCCTGGCAAAAGGCTACAGGAAGGTAATGCAAACTTGCATAAAAAACAAACAAATTATATCCCAATAAAACTCTCACTACACTTCTTCGTGCATGACAGGATATTCAAATCGTAGGGATGAAATATGCTCCTGATTTTTATCATCTTTCAGCAGAAGATAAAGGACAGACAGACATTAATGGGGAAAAAACCAATAAAAAGTGATTCAGAAGCATGTTTTTAAAAAAAAAATGTTTTAATAAATAAATAAAAAAAGATTAAAAAGTCTGTGTGATTCATGCGCCTGGTTTTAATAGTTTTATGCATCAGAAATAATTTTTTAATGTATGGGATGTTTCAGCGACTTCGGTAAACTTTCCGTCTTGGCTTCCTGCCGCCGAGGGTTGAGATGACGTCCGTTAGGCCCCCGATCGTTTGCAGAAGCTTTCAGTGGGCCTGTGGAAAAAAAGTGGTGGCTGTAATGAAAGGCGGTGGAACACAGTGCACAGTGTAATAAAAGGCAGTACAGCATAGCACTGACCCCTGTAATGAAAGAGAACACAGTTCACAGCACTGACTCCTGTAATAAAAGGCAGTAGAGCATAGCACTGACCCCTGTAATGAAAGACAGCACAGAGCACAGCACTGACTCCTGTAATAAAAGGCAGTAGAGCATAGCACTGACCCCTGTAATGAAAGACAGCACAGAGCACAGCACTGACTCCTGTAATAAAAGGCAGTAGAGCATAGCACTGACTCCTGTAATGAAAGAGAACACGGTTCACAGCACTGACTACTGTAATAAAAGGCAGAAGAGCATAGCACTGACCCCTGTAATGAAAAACAGCACAGAGCACAGCACTGACTCCTGTAATGAGAGGGCACAACAGTGACCCCTGTAATGGAAGAAAGCACAGAGCACTGCACTGACTCCAATAATGAAAGCGAGTACAGAGCACAGCACTGCCTCCTGTAATGGAATATAACACAAAGCACTGCACTGACTCCTGTAATGGAATATAACACAAAGCACTGGACTGACTCCTGTAATGGAATATAACACAAAGCACTGCACTGACTCCTGTAATGGAAGAGCACAGAGCACTGCACTGACTCCTGTAATAGAAGAGCACAGAGCACTACACTGACTCCTGTAATGGAAGATAGCAAAGAGCACAGTACTGACTCCTGTAATGGAAGATAGCCAAGAGCACAGCACTGACTCCTGTAATGAAAGAGAACCCAGAGCAGAGCACTGACTCCTGTAATTGAAAATAGCACAGGGCAGAGCACTGAATCCTGAAATGGAATATAGCAGAGAGCACAGCACTGACTCCTGTAATGGAAGATAGGAGAGAGCACAGCACTGACTCCTATAATGAAGGAGAGCTCAGAGCACTGCACTGACTCCTGTAATGAGACGGCACAAAGCACAGCGCACTCACACACACACACACACACACACACACACACGCAGGGGGCATGCAGTGCGTAACAGTCATTGAGTGCGTTGGCACAGCGTGCTCCCAGAACGTTGTGCCAGAGACCCCCGACTCTGACGGCTGTAATGGGCACTGGCAGATTCCCGTGGTCGTGTCACCACACATAAACTCAGCCAAACCACTGCCAACCTAAGCGTGATCGCCACCTACAGCTTTTAGACTTCCGGACACTGCCAAACACATTACATCAAACTTATACCCGTCTGATAACCAAAACAGGGCTATACTGTAGTCCAAAGTTCAGTTTTAAAAAGTTAAAATGGACTGTAAAGGTCTCTGAAAATAAAATGTTTCTTCTTGTTTAATTTCAGTGCTAATATTTCCAGACTGCTCTCTTAAGTTTTCCGTCTGCCGTGGATAAAATACATAACAACGCCCAGGGGAACTTGAGGACGTGACCGCAGTTCCTGAGCATTTATTCACGTTTAATGTAAACCGCTGCGGCTCGGTCCGGCTGAACTCCAGTTTTTCTATAGCATAGGGTCGCACTGGACATGGGAGTGGGGAATGACGTATGTGCTCTGAGCAGCCATGAGCCCACAGGGAATGGAATTAGGCAGCCAGCACAGGAAAGGCAGGTAATCTCGCTCCCGTCCCGGCAGAGCATCGAGCTGCCATTGTTCAGCCAATCGCGCCTCTCTTGTGAGAGAGTGACGGGACAGCGTCACGGCACCGTGTCTGAACGCGCCCTGCACGCATGTCTGCTGGTCCTTTCCTTTGTCCCATCCAATCCAGACCTCATTCTCAGCGAGTTACTCAGAATTACGTAAGAACCTCCTTATCGTTAAATTAGGAAAATGGGGGAGGGGGTTGGGGGGAACACCACAGAATTGCCAGAGCAAGATCATGACCACCACCTAGTGGTGCTGAAATATTATATAGGAAGCTCTTTTTCACACAGATTTCTTCTTATGGGGCAGTGCAGCCTGTTATTGACATTAAATCTTTAATTCATTAATGATTACAACATGTTATACCCACAGCTCTTGAGTCTAGTCACAGCTATCACATATTTTCTGGAATTGTACATTTTTGATGTGGCATTAGAAATGTTTCGCCCAATGACATCACATAGGGATGCTTTGTTTGCACAACAGTTGGCTCCTTTTTGTGGAAAAGGCTTCTTTTCCGAGTCCTTCCAAACTGTCAGAGTCTGAACACGCCCCTTACTCGATGCAAAGGCGAATGTGAACACATTCATGCAAATCTGCGACCTTTTACGCCACGCCCCTAGATACAAAGAACAGTCAGCCTGCCCCTTTATAAAAGTGAGGCCATTGGACCCAGATGGAGCCAGCAGTTGCAAAGTACATTGTTCAGTAGTGTTTGTAAACGAATGCTTTGAAATGAACAGAGAAGTGATGTGATTTTGAACCAGGAACCAAATGAGAGATTATTTATTTATCACTGTCTGCATTTTGACTTCATATTATTTTCCCATTGAAGGTTCCCTTTATTTTCCAACAGAAGGACTCCATCATTGGAGACATATCCTCTGTTCCGGGAGCTTGAAAACAGGGGAAATATCACTTTAAACTACATTGAAGGAGCATTTTCCCAAACGGTAACTTTGCA
The DNA here is from genome assembly GCA_022702515.1 of Ilyophis sp. 1 JC-2022. NCBI lineage: Eukaryota > Metazoa > Chordata > Actinopteri > Anguilliformes > Synaphobranchidae > Ilyophis > Ilyophis sp. 1 JC-2022. Next base: position 30,511,565 of record CM040404.1, read on the forward strand.
AGGAATTACATGTAAAAGGTCTCACAACAAACCTGCTCAAGAGGCTTGTTGTGAAACAGGTTGAGCTCTGAAAAAGGGAAATATTTTCCCAGCACAGCGTGACTCCTTATTCATACAGAACCTTATTTTCAAACAAGGTTAACAGGCCACATGTACGTCAGAAGGAGGGAACATTCGATCTCACTGCTGCGGCACTTTGTCTTCTATCGTCAGTAACGTTTAAGCAGGGCGTGTCTTTTTAAAATCATACTTAAGGTACGTGGTCACTGCTAAATGATCTGCAGAGATACAATCTAAACATACATCAGTGATTATTTTAACTTATAATAATATAATGCACAACAGTCCTCTGAATACAACATTAATAGCAGGCATTATAACAATAGAAAAGCAGGGAAAAAATCTTAATGACTTCATAACAATCGCCTGAAATGCTACCTCTATATCCGACTTCATTGTGACTAACAATCATTTATAATGCTACATTAATATGAGACTGAATTAATGTCTTCAGAGACTGAAGCCAATCCCTCTCTTAAGTATCTTCTGCTCCATATCAGTAAGCTCTGCACAAGGAGCAACTTGGTTCACAGTACATCACATTTTAAATACCCCGACTGGGTGGCCACTACGGAACCCGGACTCAATTAAATATTTTATTTTAACAAAATATTTGTTTCTAAAACTTAGTTATAAGATAAATATTTATTGTTGTATGAAATATTTATTTTTGAAAATATGCAATATTTAAGTTATATATTTAGTTATATATTTAGGACATACTTAGCCTATACATTTTGAGATTTGTCACACCTCTAACTTTGTTGATAGGAACGGAGAAAAATGGAGAGAGTTAGTGACAGATTGGAAGAGAGATTGGATGAATGTGCTCTGAATTACCAAGTGTGTAACCTGGGAAACCGTGCAGTGTTTTTGTGTGAGACCAGAGCCAGAGGTGCCTCAGGGGCTCCGTTTGGTGACTTGGGGTGCTAAAAAGGGTCAGAGCATTTGTGATTGGCTAAGGCAGCAAGGGGAGGGGCCACTGTCCTCTCTACTGCATCACATCTGTCTAAACGCACTTTCTGTTTTGGCCTTCACAGCTTAGCCATATGCTACCCCTGTTCTCTCCTCATTTTTCATTCTCCCTCCATCTCTTAGTCCATCTCCATTCCTTAGATCATGGCCATCATAACTATCACTACTAATTTTCAATGAAGACAAAAGTATTTTCTTCATTTTATACAAGAATAATACTAAATATTATTCATCTCAGACTGGTGGCCCATGGTAAATACACCGCACACCTCCATCTTTCCACTCAGAACATCTAGCCTGACAATAAAAAATAATTAGGTGGTCAAGGATAAGACAGGAATGCAAACCTAATCTCTGCCCCATTCTCTCTCTCTCTCATTTATATGGCTGTTACTTTTTCAATGTCTAGCTCTAGTGGTGTCTGCCAACCTTAAGCAATGCACTTCTAAATTGTTTGCCAAGTATCAAACATAATAATATAAATTATAGAGGCTAATAAAGTGGATTGCAGACGTCTGTAAGAAGAACAATTTCAAAATGAATTAGTAGGGCAAACATGGATGGACAAGTGGAGACGAGACTTGAAAGTGCCAAAGGCAAATGCAGTAACCTGAAATCACTGTTCCCATTATTGAGCTTTTCTTATACACGTCTCCTCCTGCTCTTCTGACTTTTTGTGGGCTCTTGACCTGATAGTGCTCTGTGTTTCCGGGCCTACTGCGTCTGGTTCTGATGCTCCCTGCACCTGTGGTAGTGATGGTGTGAAGACTTGGTGACCGTTACTGTGCTTTATTTCTGTTCGCTCCGCGCGGAGTGTTTTCTCACCAGTCTCCTACGCCGACGATCCGCCACCTGCTGCACCAGCATTCGCATCTCCAAGAGATAGACAGTCTGCTTTAAACCAGCCCGGGTTGAGACAAACTGAAAATTACTTGTTGATCTGCAGTTGTGCTCTTATATCCTCCTTAGACCCGGCAGAAAAAAAAAGTATAAATTTTTTTGACATAATACAAGCGACAAAAACATGTTGCAGTAAAAATATTTGCAAAACTTTTTTATTTTTTTAATGTCCCTTGTAAGTGTAGGTTTCAGCATCGTAGAATATATGGTTCCTAAAATTAATTACCAGGTCTTTTTTTAGCACAAATTATTGTGCTCATTTGAATAAATAGCCAGCATTGTTCATTTAAAAGCCGCATGACAATTTTGATTGCCGTGAAGCCCGCCTTGCAGTTTGGGTTTTCTCAAGCTTATTTACCTGGCCAAAAAGATGTTAACACTTTCAAGATATCTGTGCTTCACGACATGTTTTACAGAGATTAATGGTTTGAAGAGGACAAAGACATTTCTGCAATAATTAAATTGGCTTAAGGGGGTCCAGTAGCAGAAATGTACGCAGTTAAAATTTATGGCAATCCAATCTTCTAGAGGCCTTTGAATTGACTCTGAGTCTAAGTCCTTATGGCTGCAGGTGGGTCGGTCGCTTTGGCCGTAAGTCAGTCAGAGCAGCCGGCCTGCTGCCAAAACTAACCAATACCAAAGTGGCCCTCTGGAACAGAAGGGATTGGCCCTGACCCCCTGGAAACCTTTGAACCAAATGGAAAGACGCGTGATCAAAAACATCAGTTAACGGCTTGGACAGGATCCTGTGGGCACCTGTTGGATGAGAGAGGAGCATGGGGGGGGGGGGGGGGGGGCAAGTAATCAGCTGATGCAGCAGGAACAGGGAAAAGACGTAATTTAGACGTAATTTTGTGGTTTTGATCAGCTGCAGAAGAACAGACATAGGTTTGGGAATATCTTTTCCTTCTAAATGTCACTTAATGAGACTCCTATATGGAAGTTTATTGAAGTTTTAAATGAAGAGGAACTGTGAGTTGATTTACCCATGATTATGCCAACCCAGCCGAATCAGCCTTTATACTGTACTTTATGCTCCTCAATCTGCCATCTGTCAACTCCACCACCCTGTCTTTTCCCTTCAATCCCTTCTCCAGAATACAAGCCAAAGCCACTGCTGTACTGCTGTTGCTATAACATTAAATATTCCTGTGCATGAAATCCACTTTGTTTCCAATGCCTTGCTGCTGACACAATTTGTTTTTTTCATTTTTTGGATACATTTATTTCATGATTTCATTAAATGATTAATTGTTATAAAGCTCATAAATTATTCATACCTGCTCTGAAATATGTCTTGCTCTATCAGTCCTGCTAAACAATGAAAACTATGCCAGCTTAAAAGTTGTATACATTGATAGCAAAGATTATTCTGGCAGCGACAGACCATAGCAACCATACATATGTAGCATCACAAAAGAACAATAAAACAAACAATAAATACTGCCTACTTTAGTTCCTGAATTCAAAAGACCCTGAAAATCTATTGCAATGAACAACTACAATGTATTTTCCTACAATGCATCTACTGGGCAATAGACTCTGAAGGGTTACAGTCTATAGGCTAATGGCTGAATCAGTTATGATCACAGCAATGATCACAGTTATTATTGCTGTTATGATCAGAGCAGGGGTCGCGTTAGGCCGGAAATTGCCAGTTTTGACCGTTTTTTTATAACAAAGGCCAGAAAATGACATTCCCTCCTGACATTCGGGCCGGTAAAAAAAATAAAAAATAAAATAAAAATTAACTTTGCAATATAGTAATTTAACATATTTAGTCTCAAAACCACGGCAGTTTATCATTAGGCCTATTATCACCGCAAATCAGACAACGCTACTCTCGCTACGTTATGTCGGATCCCAATTGTCACGTGTCTTGCTGGCTCTTTTCCTTATAGCATCTTCCGCAACTCTGCAATTTGCCTTGGAGTAAAGAAATGTTAAATTCGGTTAACATGAAATGTTATTCAAAATGAGGTTATTGGTCGTTATTCTGAAGAAAATGTCTTCTAATAAACTAATGATGCAAAATCAAGACAGCTTCTTTTGTTGAGAAAACATTACGCACGCAGTCACGCACACCAAAATCAGTGGCGCCGCCAAGGGGTGGCCAGAGGGGGCCACGGCCACCCTGATACAATCGCTGGCCCCCCTTCGCGAGTCGCATATGCACAATATGCTGCTATCTGATATTTTACATTAGGTATTATTCATTTAAATCAATAATTATATTTTTCATAATAGTTCATGCATGTGAAAGAAAATAACAAATGTATAGCCAGCCAGCCGCTTAAGCGCAGTGCACTGCCAGGACACTGAGCGCAAATAGGCCCCGCCCATCCCGGGGGGGGAAACACATCCCGCTCTCACCCTCTATTGACTTGACGTGCTGGTGCCTTCTTGTCATTTCGATCCGTTAGCCAGCAGAATAAAAATGCCTAAAAGTTGTTGTTTGGTGGGATGCACTACAAACAAGACAAAAAAAAAACAGAATTGCGGTTTTATAAGATTCCGAACCGCAAAACAAAGCCCATAAGATGAGAAAAGTGGATCCGGGCAATAAGACGTGAGGCGTTGGAGGGAAGAAAGGGGAAAATGTGGGACCCACATGCTTATGTGTGCAGCAGGCATTGTTTCACAGGTAGCCTAAGTCAAATAAGTTATCCAATTGTCCATTTATGGCTAACTAATGTTGCTGTAAGAAACGCTAAAACATTTTGACCATATGCAAATGGTTTGTAGTGGAATGTGGATAAATCGGAGTGCTATAACGTTACAGTATTATATTTGCAAGTGCAAAATATTATCATCCACTAACAAAAAAGTTGTGGGCATCCAAAGAACGATAATTTTTCATCGTTGTATGCATGTAGATTCCAAACAAACGGTGAGACAAAGAAAAAGCAATCAGCTTTCAATGGGTAGGCTACTCTTCTCATGCAGGTTGTAACTGTTCAAGTAGGTTAAGCTAGCGAAATAGAGGTGACCGTTGTCATACATTTTTTTCTTACAGTGAAAACGTGTTTACATTCTCGGACAGATGTTAAAGTACATATATCACCACTCGCCACAAGTCAGCAATTATATCGGGAAAAGCCCTCTTTGAAAAAAATAAAAGAAAAGAAAAAGGCTATGCTGTTACTGCATACCAGTTTTTGCCAAAGCTGCATCATAGCCATCATAGCGCGGAGCTTTCAAAACCAAAACAACACGGAAACCCTTTAAAAAAACAAAATAAAAACTGTAGGCTACGCATAGCCTAGCCTATGATAACTGTGGACAAAACGGGCTGAGAAGAATGTAGCCTAATAAAGGGATATGAGTAGGCTATAATAAAATGTATATTGTTGTCCATGATTATGCTTTTTTGTTTTGTTTTTCAAGAGTTTCAGTGGCCCCATCTGGCCACCCCAATGAAAAATTTCTGGGGGCACCACTGACCAAAATGTGCGATTTTAATGTAATTCATCCGCTTGTGCAAGGCGAAGCTGTTATATTAAATTTTTATATTATTCCTTTATTTTCAAATAGGCCTAGTTTTCAGTCCAAAATATAATACTATGCTGTAACATATGTTGTTAGGCCACATCATTAAATGCACCTGCCTGTCATTCATGCATTGAAAATAGATATGGCCGTTTTTTTAATCTTATGTCCGACAAAATAATCATTCCGGACATTCTGGCCGGCAGTTTAAAATCCTAGCGCGACCTCTGGATCAGAGCTACAGTCACAATTCTGATCAAAGTTATGCCCTCGAGGTCATCTCATTCTGTTGTTTTATCAGGTCATAATACAAATCTTTCACTGAACCTTGAAGTAACACAAAATGAACCCTGGAGTAACGCAGACTTGTTAACTGAATGTTTGCCTACTGCTTATTTAGCGCCTGCTGTGTAGGCAAGACAGCTGTGCGTGTTTACTGTGTGACAAAGCCTTTTCCCAAAATATAAGTTTATAATGTTTAAGAATGAAGCTGGCCTTCAGTCTGATATTACCACACTGCCCCCTGCTACCGGAGAACAGCTGCGTCGTTCTCTGCTCTGCCTCTTTAACAAGCCGCGACATGCTGGAGCATGTCTGAACATGCCTGAGCACGCTGCTGGGACAAGGGGCTGCAACACACCACTCCAAATTATCAAATCATGCATGCTGCTTAAAATGTCTCTAGGAAATATGGCAGATACAGTAAGATGTGTGTGTGTGTGTGTGTGTGTGTGTGTGGGTGGGTGTGTTGTGTGCGCGCATGTGTATACAGTATGTGTGCGTGTATGAGGGTTTGTCTGTGAGCAAATGCCTATGTTTGCGTTTGCGCACGGATGGTCGTCCTTAAAATTTTGCTTCTTTTTTTCATCTCATAAAATGTACATGCATAAATCACAGCATCTGTTGCACATTACCAAATTGCTGCTCTTTTTATAATGAACATTACCAGTATTAAACATTACCCGTACCAGTCATTAAACATCTTGAACAAGGAGAAACACTTAAGTAAAATTCCAATAATTTAATACAGATGAGAACTGTCGGTAAGTAGCGCTAATTCTTGCGCTGTCTTAAAAAAACTTAAAAAACAAAACAATAAAAATCTACAAAATACTGGGGCTGTCAGAAGTAACCGTAGAATTCCCCATCCCCGACACACACATTGTTTTTCTCACCCTCCGTCCCCCTTCTACAAAAAGAAAGTACATGACTGGAAAGCCTCAAAGCAAACAGGGTGCAGTGTATAATGACCCTTATTTATTCATTAGCTGGAGTTGTTTAGCGCAAATGAAGGGCATGTGTTTTAGCAGCATGTGGGCGCAAAAGGTAATTAGACCTAAGTGGCATTTTAGGTCAAACGCCTGCCCGCAGTGCCAGGCACTCGCTGGGAGTTAGAAGGAAAATAGCTGGCTGAGTGCACATCCAACGGACGTGCATTTGTGTACGGGGTGCCGTTCGTAAAATGTTGCATGTTCTGTATCCTGCTCAATTTTTGCACATTTAGCATTGTCAATTGTAAAAACAATTTTCAAATGTCACTTTTTTGTTGTGATAAATTAATTAAGACATTTTAATCCATCTTACAAAATGAATGTTCTGCATTAAAGCAAAAAAAAAAAAGTATATATATATATATATATGAAATTATGCTAATTGCTGATGCCCCTTATGTGTAACATCAGTTTTTTTGCATGGAGGAGGGCTTTTTCAACCACACCCAAGCACATCTTTGAACACCGTGAGCAGCAGAATCAGCTGCCTCAAGTTGGTCAGTCCAGGCGACTTAGCTGAAGTCATCATTAGCTTAGTGTGTATGTGCATATGCATGCACGGGCGTGTATTAATGCAAGTGTGTGCATGTGTGCAAGTTGAACACGTATTTATGCATTTGTCTGCGCTCTTCTGTTTTTGTATATAATAGTGCATGTACACATGTGTGTGTGTGTGTGTGTGTGCGGGAGAGAGAGAGAGAGAATGCCTGGGTGTAGGAAGGGAGAGGGTAGAGTGCATCCCATGAATCTTGTATAAACGGGGATGTATGAAATATTAACACAGAAATAATCACTGTGCGTCTCTCAATCAGTTAGTCAATAAATACATAAGTGCATATGGATCTGTTTCATTTAATGCATTTTTTTTAACCATTTGACATATTTCATCTAGTAGCGTGGGCTGGCTCATTGGTTAGTAACCACATGCTAACCTTGTTAAATGAACAACCCTGCTTAAGGGACTAATGGCCTGATTTACTATGAGCTTTAGCGTGTGCAAAACCTCTTAGCAATAACATGAGAAATTATTGGTTTGTTTTACACCAATTATTTGTGTTATTAGTTTTGCGTGTGCTAAACGTTTTTGCACCCGCTAAAGGTCTTAGTAAATCAGGCCCTAAGGGTATAACAATTTTACTTTACCTGGCCAGGAGTAACAGCATGCCAGCAGGGGAAACGGAACATCTTAGTTACAGTTATATTGACTTCTTTCCCATTATTATTTGTTCCTTTGTTTTGTTAGTTTATCACATGTTGTGTATTTAAATGTTTAGCTGTATCAGTGCTCTTTTACTAGCCTTGTTCTATGTGTGTGGGATGTGTTACTGGTGTTGTTATGCTTTCTTCCGCTTCCTACAAATGGGCTCTATACCTATATATCTATGGTGCTCAAATAAACTATATATGTGGCTTTCTGAATTAAACAAAACAAAAAATCGGTGCAATATCAGCATTGCGTTACCACTACTGTATTTAGAATCAACACTATGAAATACCATACTACTGTACATAATATAGCACAAAGCCTAATTTGAGGGCATTACGCAGGCTGGGTTGTTAAACTGGCTCCAGCCCCTGCGTGTTTGTTACCAGGTCTATTTATGCCATTCTGATTCTGATTTGGAGGGAAAACGAAAGTGAGATTCCAGTGGACCTCCCGCGCCTTACGAGGGGAGAGCACAGCCGTTTCCGCACTTTGGCGCAGCTGTGAGGCGACCCGTGCTCTCTCCTCGTAACCCATGGGAGGTCCACTGGAATCTCACTTTAGTTTTTTCCTCCAAATCAAAATCGGTATTTAAGAATTGGTATTTCTTAGTGTTGATGCTAAATACAGTAGTGGTAACGCACACATTTTCAACAGGCAATAGGAGCATAAACAGCCAGAAATCTATAGATGTGAAACCCTCCTCATGCCAGCTTCTTTTGTCCAGGCATGCATTCTTTATTAATCACTCCTTTTCTTCTCAGAACATGTCTTGGTGCATCCTGGGGTTTGTAGTTATGTAATTTTCCTCCCAGTTAGGTGAAAGTGTTCTTTAAACAAGAGAGGACGAAAAACACCTGTGCCCATTGGAGATAGATTTCTCTCCTGTCATGGTCAAATGCACTGGAAAACAAGTGGGAACTCTGAATTTAGTAAAAATCCGTTTGAATTTGACAAACTTGGCAGGATGTTATACTGAGGAGACTCCATGGTGTGGGAAAGCAGGGTTAGGGCCCTGGTGGGGGCGGGGTTAGGGGGTTAGAAGCAGAGGGCTGTGGAGGTGAGTGCATGGTACGAGAAACACACCAGAGTTCCCTTTGACACAGAGCAGCAACAACAGCAGCTCCGTTGCAAGACTCGCACCAACATCACCGGGGCTGGCTGGCACATCCACTCTAACTGACGTAACTCTCCTCCGGACGCCATAAAGTCCGACGCCGCATTCCCTGTCCTTCTCCGATTTGCCCGGGCTGGGCCCCACCAGCCGGCACGCCCCCTCTCCTTCTGCTTTTCTGTCCGTGACGCCCGGAGAGCACAGCCAGTCAGGACCCGGAGCTGCCTTTATTAAAAAGCGCATTTTTCCCCTTCACCTCTTTTTCGCTCTCTTTCCTTTATGTTTTTTTCTTTATTCTTCTTCTCCCATTTTATTTCACATGGTCTGTTTTTCACATTCATTCTAAAACGGTGCCTCTCTGAAGTGAAATAGGAGCGCAGCATGAACCTGTACGCTTTACATTTCAGAGCGGGGTCTCTCTTTTTTCAGAGCAAAATTCCTATAAAAATACCTGAAATGCCCACCACCAAGGGCCCCGCTAAATCCCTCTCTAATCGCAGTTACAGGGTGCGCACAATTGAAAAGTCTTATTTGGATCCAGAAGCAGGTGGGATTTTTTACTTCAATTATTTAAACAAAAATCTATTATTAATTTTATTTTGAATGTTAAAACAACCTTGTGCAGCGGTGAAAAGTCCAGGGGTCCAAATGTAAAGGTTCTGCCGTGTGTTTCTTCCCCCCATGAACTCAGCTGATTGCACCCATTAGTTCTACCTCCTGGCTGAAGAATTGTGCCAATTAGCAAATTCAGGTGATACAATACTGGAGGAAAGCTTTTACTTTCTGAACCTTGATTTTCCACCTCTACCCTTATGACAAAATATAGCAAGATGTTCTAGACAGTGCAGATGATGCAACAGTTATCAGTGCTACCGCCCTTTCAATTTAAATACTGTTTTAAGCGGTGTACTTGTGTTTTGGTATGTTGGAGACGGTAATGAGAAAGACCTGAAAACTTTCATCAGATTGCAGTAGTAAACTTTGTTACAACTCTGAGAAATGTACAGATTGTAGCAGTTAAATATGGTTTATGGTTACAGCTCTGTGAAAGTTAAAGATTACAGTGGTAAAACATGCTTTACTGTGACAGCACTGTGTAAATTAAAGATTACAGTGGTAAAACATGCTTTACTGTGACAGCACTGTGTAAATTAAAGATTACAGTGGTAAAACATGCTTTACTGTTACAGCTCTGTGTAAATTAAAGATTACAGTGGTAAAACATGCTTTACTGTTACAGCACTGTGTAAATTAAAGATTACAGTGGTAAAACATGCTTTACTGTTGCAGCTCTGTGTAAATTAAAGATTACAGTGGTAAAACATGCTTTACTGTTACAGCACTGTGTAAATTAAAGATTATAGTGGTAAAACATGCTTTACTGTTACAGCTCTGTGTAAATTAAAGATTACAGTGGTAATACATGCTTTACTGTTACAGCTCTGTGTAAATTAAAGATTACAGTGGTAAAACATGCTTTACTGTTACAGCACTGTGTAAATTAAAGATTACAGTGGTAAAACATGCTTTACTGTTACAGCTCTGTGTAAATTAAAGATTACAGTGGTAAAACATGCTTTACTGTTACAGCACTGTGTAAGTTAAAGATTACAGTGGTAAAACATGCTTTACTGTTACAGCACTGTGTAAATTAAAGATTACAGTGGTAAAACATGCTTTACTGTTACAGCACTGTGTAAATTAAAGATTACAGTGGTAATACATGCTTTACTGTTAAAGCACTGTGTACGTTATAGATTACAGTGGTAAAACATGCTTTACTGTGACAGCACTGTGTAAATTAAAGATTACAGTGGTGAAACATACTTTACTGTTACAGCACTGTGTAAATTAAAGATTATAGTGGTAAAACATGCTTTACTGTGACAGCACTGTGTAAATTAAAGATTACAGTGGTAAAACATACTTTACTGTTACAGCACTGTGTAAATTAAATATTACAGTGGTAAAACATGCTTTACTGTTACAGCTCTGTGTAAATTAAAGATTACAGTGGTAAAACATGCTTTACTGTTACAGCACTGTGTAAATTAAAGATTACAGTGGTAAAACATGCTTTACTGTGACAGCACTGTGTAAATTAAAGATTACAGTGGTAATACATGCTTTACTGTGACAGCACTGTGTAAATTAAAGATTACAGTGGTAATACATGCTTTACTGTTACAGCACTGTGTAAATTAAAGATTACAGTGGTAAAACATGCTTTACTGTTACAGCACTGTGTAAATTAAAGATTACAGTGGTAAAACATGCTTTACTGTTACAGCACTGTGTAAATTAAAGATTACAGTGGTAATACATGCTTTACTGTGACAGCACTGTGTAAATTAAAGATTGCAGTGGTAAAACATGCTTTACTGTTACAGCACTGTGTAAATTAAAGATTACAGTGGTAAAACATGCTTTACTGTTACAGCACTGTGTAAATTAAAGATTACAGTGGTAAAACATGCTTTACTGTTACAGCACTGTGTAAATTAAAGATTACAGTGGTAAAACATGCTTTACTGTGACAGCACTGTGTAAATTAAAGATTACAGTGGTAATACATGCTTTACTGTGACAGCACTGTGTAAATTAAAGATTACAGTGGTAATACATGCTTTACTGTTACAGCTCTGTGTAAATTAAAGATTACAGTGGTAAAACATGCTTTACTGTTACAGCACTGTGTAAATTAAAGATTACAGTGGTAAAACATGCTTTACTGTTACAGCTCTGTGTAAATTAAAGATTACAGTGGTAAAACATGCTTTACTGTTACAGCACTGTGTAAGTTAAAGATTACAGTGGTAAAACATGCTTTACTGTTACAGCACTGTGTAAATTAAAGATTACAGTGGTAAAACATGCTTTACTGTGACAGCACTGTGTAAATTAAAGATTACAGAGGTAAAACATGCTTTACTGTGACAGCACTGTGTAAGTTAAAGATTACAGTGGTAAAACATGCTTTACTGTTACAGCACTGTGTAAATTAAAGATTACAGTGGTAATACATGCTTTACTGTTACAGCACTGTGTAAATTAAAGATTACAGTGGTAATACATGCTTTACTGTTACAGCACTGTGTAAATTAAAGATTACAGTGGTAAAACATGCTTTACTGTTACAGCACTGTGTAAATTAAAGATTACAGTGGTAATACATGCTTTACTGTTACAGCACTGTGTAAATTAAAGATTACAGTGGTAAAACATGCTTTACTGTGACAGCACTGTGTAAATTAAAGATTACAGTGGTAAAACATGCTTTACTGTTACAGTACTGTGTAAATTAAAGATTACAGTGGTAAAACATGCTTTACTGTGACAGCACTGTGTAAATTAAAGATTACAGTGGTAAAACATGCTTTACTGTGACAGCACTGTGTAAATTAAAGATTACAGTGGTAAAACATGCTTTACTGTTACAGCACTGTGTAAGTTAAAGATTACAGTGGTAAAACATGCTTTACTGTTACAGCACTGTGTAAATTAAAGATTACAGTGGTAATACATGCTTTACTGTTACAGCACTGTGTAAATTAAAGATTACAGTGGTAAAACATGCTTTACTGTGACAGCACTGTGTAAATTAAAGATTACAGTGGTAAAACATGCTTTACTGTTACAGCACTGTGTAAGTTAAAGATTACAGTGGTAAAACATGCTTTACTGTTACAGCACTGTGTAAATTAAAGATTACAGTGGTAAAACATGCTTTACTGTTACAGCACTGTGTAAATTAAAGATTACAGTGGTAATACATGCTTTACTGTTACAGCACTGTGTAAATTAAAGATTACAGTGGTAAAACATGCTTTACTGTTACAGCACTGTGTAAATTAAAGATTACAGTGGTAAAACATGCTTTACTGTTACAGCACTGTGTAAATTAAAGATTACAGTGGTAAAACATGCTTTACTGTTACAGCACTGTGTAAATTAAAGATTACAGTGGTAATACATGCTTTACTGTTACAGCACTGTGTAAATTAAAGATTACAGTGGTAAAACATGCTTTACTGTTACAGCACTGTGTAAATTAAAGATTACAGTGGTAATACATGCTTTACTGTTACAGCACTGTGTAAATTAAAGATTACAGTGGTAATACATGCTTTACTGTTACAGCACTGTGTAAATTAAAGATTACAGTGGTAATACATGCTTTACTGTTACAGCACTGTGTAAATTAAAGATTACAGTGGTAATACATGCTTTACTGTTACAGCACTGTGTAAATTAAAGATTACAGTGGTAATACATGCTTTACTGTTACAGCACTGTGAGTTAAAGATTACAGTGGTAATACATGCTTTACTGTTACAGCACTGTGAGTTAAAGATTACAGTGGTAATACATGCTTTACTGTTACAGCACTGTGTAAATTAAAGATTACAGTGGTAAAACATGCTTTACTGTTACAGCTCTGTGTAAATTAAAGATTACAGTGGTAAAACATGCTTTACTGTTACAGCACTGTGTAAATTAAAGATTACAGTGGTAATACATGCTTTACTGTTACAGCACTGTGTAAATTAAAGATTACAGTGGTAATACATGCTTTACTGTTACAGCACTGTGTAAATTAAAGATTACAGTGGTAAAACATGCTTTACTGTTACAGCACTGTGTAAATTAAAGATTACAGTGGTAAAACATGCTTTACTGTTACAGCACTGTGTAAATTAAAGATTACAGTGGTAAAACATGCTTTACTGTTACAGCACTGTGTAAATTAAAGATTACAGTGGTAAAACATGCTTTACTGTTACAGCACTGTGTAAATTAAAGATTACAGTGGTAAAACATGCTTTACTGTTACAGCACTGTGTAAATTAAAGATTATAGTGGTAAAACATGCTTTACTGTGACAGCACTGTGTAAATTAAAGATTACAGTGGTAAAACATGCTTTACTGTTACAGCACTGTGTAAATTAAAGATTACAGTGGTAAAACATGCTTTACTGTTACAGCACTGTGTAAATTAAAGATTACAGTGGTAAAACATGCTTTACTGTTACAGCACTGTGTAAATTAAAGATTATAGTGGTAAAACATGCTTTACTGTGACAGCACTGTGTAAATTAAAGATTACAGTGGTAAAACATGCTTTACTGTTACAGCACTGTGTAAATTAAAGATTATAGTGGTAAAACATGCTTTACTGTGACAGCACTGTGTAAATTAAAGATTACAGTGGTAAAACATGCTTTACTGTTACAGCACTGTGTAAATTAAAGATTACAGTGGTAAAACATGCTTTACTGTTACAGCACTGTGTAAATTAAAGATTACAGTGGTAAAACATGCTTTACTGTTACAGCACTGTGTAAATTAAAGATTACAGTGGTAAAACATGCTTTACTGTGACAGCACTGTGTAAATTAAAGATTACAGTGGTAAAACATGCTTTACTGTTACAGCACTGTGTAAATTAAAGATTACAGTGGTAAAACATGCTTTACTGTTACAGCACTGTGTAAATTAAAGATTATAGTGGTTAAAACATGCTTTACTGTTACAGCACTGTGTAAATTAAAGATTACAGTGGTAAAACATGCTTTACTGTTACAGCACTGTGTAAATTAAAGATTACAGTGGTAAAACATGCTTTACTGTTACAGCACTGTGTAAATTAAAGATTACAGTGGTAAAACATGCTTTACTGTGACAGCACTGTGTAAATTAAAGATTACAGTGGTAAAACATGCTTTACTGTTACAGCACTGTGTAAATTAAAGATTACAGTGGTAAAACATGCTTTACTGTTACAGCACTGTGTAAATTAAAGATTATAGTGGTAAAACATGCTTTACTGTGACAGCACTGTGTAAATTAAAGATTACAGTGGTAAAACATGCTTTACTGTTACAGCTCTGTGTAAATTAAAGATTATAGTGGTAAAACATGCTTTACTGTGACAGCACTGTGTAAATTAAAGATTACAGTGGTAAAACATGCTTTACTGTTACAGCTCTGTGTAAATTAAAGATTATAGTGGTAAAACATGCTTTACTGTGACAGCACTGTGTAAATTAAAGATTACAGTGGTAAAACATGCTTTACTGTTACAGCACTGTGTAAATTAAAGATTACAGTGGTAAAACATGCTTTACTGTGACAGCACTGTGTAAATTAAAGATTACAGTGGTAAAACATGCTTTACTGTTACAGCACTGTGTAAATTAAAGATTACAGTGGTAAAACATGCTTTACTGTTACAGCACTGTGTAAATTAAAGATTACAGTGGTAAAACATGCTTTACTGTGACAGCACTGTGTAAATTAAAGATTACAGTGGTAAAACATGCTTTACTGTTACAGCACTGTGTAAATTAAAGATTACAGTGGTAAAACATGCTTTACTGTTACAGCACTGTGTAAATTAAAGATTATAGTGGTAAAACATGCTTTACTGTGACAGCACTGTGTAAATTAAAGATTACAGTGGTAAAACATGCTTTACTGTTACAGCACTGTGTAAATTAAAGATTACAGTGGTAAAACATGCTTTACTGTTACAGCACTGTGTAAATTAAAGATTACAGTGGTAAAACATGCTTTACTGTTACAGCACTGTGTAAATTAAAGATTACAGTGGTAAAACATGCTTTACTGTTACAGCACTGTGTAAATTAAAGATTACAGTGGTAAAACATGCTTTACTGTTACAGCACTGTGTAAATTAAAGATTACAGTGGTAAAACATGCTTTACTGTTACAGCACTGTGTAAATTAAAGATTACAGTGGTAAAACATGCTTTACTGTTACAGCACTGTGTAAATTAAAGATTACAGTGGTAAAACATGCTTTACTGTTACAGCACTGTGTAAATTAAAGATTACAGTGGTAATACATGCTTTACTGTTACAGCACTGTGTAAATTAAAGATTACAGTGGTAAAACATGCTTTACTGTGACAGCACTGTGTAAATTAAAGATTACAGTGGTAAAACATGCTTTACTGTTACAGCACTGTGTAAATTAAAGATTACAGTGGTAAAACATGCTTTACTGTTACAGCACTGTGAGTTAAAGATTACAGTGGTAATACATGCTTTACTGTTACAGCACTGTGTAAATTAAAGATTACAGTGGTAAAACATGCTTTACTGTTACAGCACTGTGTACATTAAAGATTACAGTGGTAAAACATGCTTTACTGTTACAGCACTGTGTAAATTAAAGATTACAGTGGTAAAACATGCTTTACTGTTACAGCACTGTGTAAATTAAAGATTACAGTGGTAAAACATGCTTTACTGTTACAGCACTGTGTAAATTAAAGATTATAGTGGTAAAACATGCTTTACTGTTACAGCACTGTGTAAATTAAAGATTACAGTGGTAAAACATGCTTTACTGTTACAGCACTGTGTACGTTATAGATTACAGTGGTAAAACATACTTTACTGTTACCACTTTTTACAGATACGGAACTATGGGTTACAGTGCTTTTGTGACAAATTAAACTCTGGAAAAGTTCAAGATTAAAGCTACTTCCACGTCTGCTCTTTGATAAATCGTAACATACTATTATCTAGAAGACCATATACAGTATTCACTAAAATTGCCACACCTAAACTGCTATATTTACATAAGCAGACTATAACTAACTATATACCATATTAACATAGTATACCTCATATTGTGTTCAGGGTCTCTTAAAAACCAGTTAACCTTATTTTTTCATCTTGACACTATATGACTATATGACTATATACACTATATCTTTTCCTAATTTGGTGGGATTAAATAGTAAACATGCAATAATATGTTTTCAAAAATCCTGTCCCAACTTTTTATACAACGGTGTTGTGTGGGGTAATGTCAGGCTGTGTAAAAAAAAGTCAGTTAAAACTTTAAACCTGTTTGTGTTAGTATAAACTTTTGAGGTCAACATAAAAAGCTTCATAAAATGTCAACATAATATGAGGGTTAAACTATAGCATAGCATGTCATATCATCCTGTGCTTGACCCCCCTTATGGAAATGTAATATACTGCAGTATATATATTAAATATATTGTGACGATAATTTGAATGTATTTACAATATACTGTAGTATATTCTTTTCCCATGAGGGCCAAATCACTTCTGAACTTTTTCAGTGACAATGAATATTCCAAAACACTGCCTTCTCGGGAAGAGACCGGTGAAAACAGAGCTCTCCCTATGAAGACCAATGAAAATAAAGAGATCTCTTTGAAACCAATGGAAACTTGACACGTGCTACACAAGGGCTTGGCTGGAACTCAAGTGGAGCCACAGAGAATGAAGGTTGCACTTGGCCCTGCAAGCTGCTCTCTGGCGCCACCAATAGCAGTCACTCAAGACATATAGTTAAGACATAGCGTTCATCTGTTCAATCTCCTGCTCTGGAAACACAAGTACAATATTCCAAAAGGTGTGAGTTTCAAAAGCGAAAGGGAGGTGCCACTATTTTGTGTAATAATGGACATTTTGTTCCCTCAGCAGTCAGCAGTAAACATCATATAAGAGGAGCCCTTTGAAAAACATAGCTATTGATGTGGCATTCAGCTTGCTTCTTTCTCTCCTGGAGGTGTTTCCAAAAACAGTTGTCTTTTATGAGGATCTGGTTGACATTAGCTTCCAATAGAGGGTTATTATTAAACTGGTTTACATAAGCCTGTATACATTCCAGAGACTTTATTTTAGCATCAGCTCATATCCTAGACACTGAGTTTCAATGTAAGCATCTCAAAATTATAGTAGATAAATCATTCAGTGGTTTTAGGACATGAGGCAAATAAAACAATCCTCTTACTCCTATAAAACGTTAATGATTTTGACAAATTTCCCATAGTAAGCCAAAAATGTAATGGGAAATGTACCAATATCAAACAATATGGTGGTTACAAAACCATAGAAATATGATCAAACTGCAAATGAAACCAAGATCGAGAAAGTGATTGTTTTGACAGATTGCCGGAAAATGACTCCCAGTACATTAAACATACAGTGAGAACCATAATTTAATTGTTTTGCAGCTCGCCTGCCCTGCTCTGCGAACGTTGCCTTTCTATTCCGAGGGACGGCTCTCTTGCCGTGTTTTTCTGCCCACCCGCACTCATTGGTTTCACCTGTGCGAGAGTCTGCATGTTATTTAAGCGTGGCGATTTGCTTTCTGCATGTTATTTAAGTGCAGTGATTTGCTTTTTTGTCGCTTCCGTCTCTTTATTGCCACAACATGAAGCCATGTATCAGTATAGGCTAGGACAGGGGTTTTCAAAGTGGGGGCCGCGGCCCAACGGGGGGCCAATTGGAAGGGAGAGGAAAATGGAAAATGCACAAAAAAAAAAAAATTATTTAAAAAAATTATTTCAATTAAATTCATAAGATTACTGTGCCGGTTTAAAATAAGATATAAATTGTTATAAATCCTTTCATATCGAAATTAGGTATTTGCCATGCCCTTCTTTCAATCGCAGCCAAAAACTAACCGTCTGCCTGTCAGTCAAAGCGTTACGTTGAGCTGCTAACGGCCCGATTATGGAATCAAAATAGGGTCAAAAGTATTGTGTTGTGTATTAAGAAGCTGTATGTTAGATTTTTTTTTATTTGCCAGTGTAATTTAAAAGTTAAAAAAAAAGCCATTTCGCAATAGGGGGGCCCCAGCCAGAGGGGAAAGTTTGGGAACCCCTGGGTTGGGAGACTGTATTTCTTTGTTTTTTCAAAGCAACGCAGGAACTCCTTTAGTTGAGTATAGGTGAATTCTCAGTATTATTTTCACCTTTTCGTTTACTCTGTTCTAAGCCTTTTCTTCTTTGCCTACCTGTCCTTGTTGAGGAATACCTTTGTTACCTGTCTCATTTCGCCTCTTTTAGTTAGCTCATTCATAGTTTGAGCTAGAGGTATCTCGTTTCCTTTTTTATTTTTCTCCACGCCCTATTTTGAGGGTTGTTTTTTGTTCGGCTTACGCTGGGAGTTTTTTCCCATTTGCCTATTCTTCTCAGTTTCGCTCGCGGAATCCCCTTCTTCGTATATTACTGGTTATTCCACTTTTTGTGGGTAACTTTCTGATTCCCTCTCGGTCGCATCTGTCCCTCCGCTCCCGACTCCATCATACATAATTCATTGGACAGTGACACATTTTTTGTTATTTTGGTTCTGTACTCTAGCACTTTGAGTTTTAAAGGACACAATGACAATGAGGTTGAAGTGCAGACTGTCAGCTTTAATTTGAGTGTATTGTCATCAATATCGGATGAACCGTTTAGAAATTATAAAACCTTTTGTACATAGTCCCCCGCATTTTCGGCATCAAAAGTTTAGACAGTTTAACATAATGTAGAATAAAGTAATCATTTTTAATATTTGGTCGCATATCCTTTGCATGTCAAGGCTTCCTGATGTCTGTGACCCAACAACATCAAAATACTCTTTATATCTTATTTGCTGGTACTCTTACAAGCGATGCTATAACTTATCTGCATTTGAATGGATCTCTATAGGAATTGGGGGGGTGGAACTATATTTAGCTGTAAATTATGCTGGAACAGTATGGAATACATGGTTGACAAAATGGCTCTAAGTCATCAAGGGATTGAGGTATCAAATGAGCGTCAAACCATCACTCTGCTGCCAGATATGCAGTAGATATGGATGGATCACTTTAAGGGTTGTCAGATGAAGAAACCCTTCAAGTTTAAACGGTTCCTCCGATATGGATGAGAATACCCTCAAATTAACGCTGACAGTCTGCACTTCAACCTGTTAAAATACAGGTTCAAAGTGTTAGAATACATAACCAAATTACAAAAAAAGTGTCACTGTCCAATGAATTATGGTGCTCACTGTAGGTGAGCGCCATAATTCAACAAATATTGACTGGGTCCTATAGCCTACATAACGGAGGTTTGAGCCTGGGCTATATCAGATACATCATTGGGAGTACATGGCAAGAGGACACAACCAGCCTCAATACACCAGAAGTGGTCAAGTGCATTTCCTTGGGGTATCACTTTTATTCCAAAGAGGGTCCTTTTCCAAGCAGCCAGTTGTTATCAGCAATGTATGGCTATCCTCTGATTCATACAGTGCTGTAGTAAAAAGTGGAAATGTTTTCAAAAGTTTTCACTTTTTTGCCAATTGTTATTAAAGTAAATGTACATTGTCTCAAAATGTCAAGCCCAGTGACAATGTTTTCAGTTGTTGGCCTATTAAATACACAGAGTATTTAATTAATTGCATGTGCTGGGATGTATTGCCTGCATTTTGCAGGCCACAGCAGAACATATTCTGTATGATTTACAACTAAATACCTTTTTTGAGCAGTGCTTAATCTGAGCTGTTAAGTTTTCAAACGGTAAGCTTTGGCAGTGTACAGTACAGTCAGGATTTATTTATTCAATACAAAAGCATGTGTAAATCAAGGGGGCCATCATTAAATATATGAATTAATAAACAGACACTATAACCCCTCCCAAATCAACCAAGAAGACTAAATGTTTTTCAAGCACTGTTATCTTTCTCCCAGACCAAGATGGTATCAGATTAACTCACTTAAAGTGAGATGAAGGGTAAATCATGTTCATATTTAATACAATTGCAGAAATCCTATGTTTAATTGCTTTCCGGCCCTGACCTTAAACATTAAAGCAGTTTAAAACAACGTAGTGTAGTTATGTAGTTCTTTCGCATTGTGAGTTACTTTGGATAACACTGACTGACTGCTAAGTTTTTATAAGCTAATGTAATGCAATGCAGATCATTAACAGGAATTGTCCATGTAAAGGTACATTTATAAGTGACAGAACTACTTTGTATTCTGAACTATCCTATAGCCTATTTTTAAATGGCTAGTCTATTGTTTCGATAATAGGGCCGTCTTTTTTTTAACACTAACCCAATGTACAATGAAACTTGGATCTGAAATACTGCTCATGTCGTATTGTCCTGCATGGAAAATCATACATTTATAAATTAGATAATAAAAAGAGGTCATGCAAAATGCAGAACCGAGCTTCTGTTTTGGTCAAAATGTTTCCATTGAAGGTATTGTGATGAATACAGATTTTAAAAGTTAGGGAATGGGCACATCACCACACCAGCTCTATTGAAATTTACCTATGGTAAATGTGAGCTCATGAAGTGCCATAGAGTTGTTGCATTGGTAAGTAGATTCATTTGAAAATACAATTTAAAACTGAATACATGATCATTCATTGCATAACTGCATCTTCATAATGCATAAGTAACATATTCATAAGAACTGCATGAGAATAACAGTCACATTACATAATCATAAGCACGACATAAGAATGACCCATGTCAGTGAAACATGCTCACGAGTACACTATGCATATGTAATAACACATTTGGTTGAAAATCACTGCAAATGTTGCTTAAATGTCGGTAGAATATGAGTTTGCTTGCACCGTAACTGATTTTTTAATACAAAAATAATTTGATTTAAAAAAAAAGCGGTTAAACAGAGTTTTTGCAAGAACGGAAATTTCTCTGCTCAGATCCAATAAGCAGGATCAGTGAAGGGATATTGATTCAGTTGTGCCTCTCTCTAGCATTCTCGCTCCGAGCAATGTCCGACTGTTTCTGAGTAAGCTCGCTTTTGATGATAAAAACCATGTGATTCTGCCTCCTGGTCTGTTTCAGGTTTGTGAAACACCTGAAACGTGACACCAAACTCATCCCCAATGCACAGATAACCAGAACCCCCTTTTCCCCCAAAAATGTCACAGCTATTTACACATAAGAGAGCAATTACAGACAATAACATCTTATAGATCCTTAACTGCAGCAAAAACGTGTGTGAATGGAGGAGAAAGAAAGAAAGAACAAAATAAAAATGTATTAAAAAAAAATTTTAAAAGGATGAAAGAAAAAAAAATGAAAGACAGAAAATATAAAGAAAAAAAGAAAGCAGCAGCTGCCAGCATTGAAATGAACTACAAACCCTCGGTTTTTGTTTTTTTAAAAGGTTTTACGCATGTGCTTGTTCACCTCTCAGTACATTTATTTCCCACTTTTTTGCCAAACAAATCTCCCAAAAAGGCAGAAATAATAAATGTGAGTACACTGGGAACCTCGACGTCCTCTCGCTCCGGCTCTAGGGTTGGAGCTCGGCACATTTTGGGGGGGAGTGCTTGCCAGACATCATGTCCCCGGCTGAACCTCCTTCCACTGCGGGCCTCGGGAGCGAGAGGCACCGGTTGAGACAGAAGGGGGGGGAAGGAGAGGCACCTCCCACCCCTCGGAGCCCCCCTGTGCCCCACTCGCATTGAAAGAAGCACAGTCCTTAATCAGAGTGCTGTCAGCGAGCATGCCAGAGAGGCTGTTTGTCCTGCTCTGAGCCCAGGGGAGCTGGGCCTCAAAATTAAAGAAATACATACTGGAGAAGAGGTGGTTGGGGGTTCTGGGGTGGGAGTGGAGGGACGAGTTTGCGGGTGTTGTGGAGGGTAGTTGCTGAAAAGCCTATTTTCAAGCATAG
Source organism: Ilyophis sp. 1 JC-2022 (assembly GCA_022702515.1). NCBI lineage: Eukaryota > Metazoa > Chordata > Actinopteri > Anguilliformes > Synaphobranchidae > Ilyophis > Ilyophis sp. 1 JC-2022. Next base: position 30,534,062 of record CM040404.1, read on the forward strand.
TGTAAGTGCAAAAAAAAACTACTAAAGATTATCTTTGACCCCCCCCCCCCCCCACACACACACACACACATATATATTGTGGTTGCACCCCCCCTGCCCTTCACCAACTTAGTATTTCCCAAGTAAACAAAGAGGCACCCTCAATTACACATGTACTGTTAAATCTGTTGCTTTTGACAGATTTTTTCCCCTTCAAACTGTTCTCTCCATCTTTGAGGGCATAAAACAAGGACATTTGTGCTGGTAAGTTGTATGTGATTCACCCTGCTTATCATGTGCCAATCAATACAGGCTAAAAAGCTGCAGTGTGAGCATAGGCGCTGGAAGTAGGGGTGCTGAGGGTGCTGCAGCACCCTCTCTGATTGTCCATGTAACGATTGCTACAATATATTAAATCTGTATGCAATACATTTATTGCAGGGTTTTTCCTACATAGTAAATTATTTGGCGGCCGCCAAAATGATTTCACGGACCGCCAAAGGGAAATCGCGACCGCCAAAATGACAATAATTGAGAAAACGGCAAATAAAATCATATCCGAATTAATTTAATTTAATTTTTTGGGTGCAATATGGTCTTTCGGCCAGCGGATGGCAATATATATTGTACTAGTCACCTTCAAGACGTCAGTACTAGGAGATGAGTAGAAAAAGCATAGAAACATAGACTGTATAGAAATGCGGCTCAGCTATGTGCAACCTAAATCTTTGGGGCGACTCGGTAGAAAGACATAGCGTGCGCAGCGATTTGGATGGAACACACTCCAATTTTGAATTAGGCTACTTTTGACGCCCTAACTTCTGAAAAGTTAAAAGCTTTAACCCGATCCACGTTGGCGCCCCATACTATAGCCGTAGACGTATCGGTCCCAATTACAGTATTCATGTTTGTCTTAAATTATAAACTAGGCTACAGCTTTAAGAAAACCCGCAGGATTGATACTGCAGTGCAATAAAATAAGAGGGTGCTATTAATAGCCCAAAGCGCTTACGACCCTTATCTTGCCACAGCCACAGACTGTAAAATGCATAAAACATACCGTTTACAAGAAAATCATGTTCAGATATAGCTAGAAACAATAATATTTTTTTAAAACATTGTACAAATAGGCCTAAGCATTCTGCGTTTTTCATTGCTTACTGTAGGCTACTGGCTACCTGATGCACTTTCGGTTTAGAAGACACCTAATTTTTTTTCTCCAGAATTTCTCGTAGCTATAAATATTTTAATTAAACCAAATATCTTACCTGAAAGCTATATGCAGCTACCACTGTGTTATGATTAACCTTGAAGAGTTTATCTTTTGTTAAGTCCCGTACAGTCGACATTTCCACAGTGACCTATCGCATTTAGGGCTTAAATAGTCTACATTGCTGTTCTTATGTAAAACACACGGTGCTTTTGTACCTATATATATATTATTTTTTTACTTATTTTATTACACTTATTTTTTATTTTTGTTTTAGACTCTTGTTTATTTATTTTTCTATTTGTGCGCCATCAAAATTGCCTAAATGGTGTAATATTCAAATATTCAAAAAGCTTCAAGGACCTTTGATTTTTAAAACCTAACTCCTAAACACAACCCTACTGGTACTTTACAACCAAAGCCTACATGGGCTCTTTGTACTCCAAAAACTGTATGTACAGAAAAACCCTGTTAATGGGGTACCAAAGGTAGTATAATTACAGGGAAATTGTTTTGTAGCAATGATACAAAACAACGTAACATTTCCGAACAAACGATTTGTCATTTCAATTTCCTGCACCCTGACTTCAAAACATCTTCCCGCGCCTATGAGTATGAGAGATTTCCAGCACCCTGACTTCAAAACATCTTTCCGCGCCTATGAGTATGAGAGATTTCCAGCAGTGTGGTTGGATCGGGAATCTGTACAACAGCACCATTGCTTCCAGAAAAAACTGAATGAACCACTTCATCGTGAACATAGGTTCCAAATTACACCCCAAAGTTCAGTAGCAGCTTTGGCGATGCTAAAATCTTTCTCCTTGATACATCGTAACATCGAATGGCTGTGACAATGGGTTTTCGAATCAGTATTACACAGGGTCATGACCCCTGTTTATGTTCACACACCTCTACACCTTTAGACACATCTGCTCTGCTCAGTAACTGCCAAAAAAGAGACATCAGCAGTCCTCTGGAATAGAGACAGATGAACACAAATTAACTGCTCGTGAAAAAAGGAATGTGTGTGTGTGTGTGTGTATGTGGATTTTTTGTTATGACATCATAATGACCCATCACACTGCAATAACAAATCTCTGTTGAGATTTAGTCCTTGTACTTTGTATTTTATGATCCCACAGGCACTTTATTTGTATCTTTTTTCATTTTGGTTACTGTAATTACAGCAACAGGGAAATATTCACACATCAGTTCAGGAAGGACTACTCACAATGAGCTATTGTTTATCCACCACTTCCCCCTAGCTTAATCAGGGTGCCTTTGGGCATAGAGTAGTGCAGTTCGTCCAATGAAGTCCTATGAAATGTTACATAAGCCATACAAAAGTACAACAATTCATCTTTTGACTGTTTTCAAATAACCCAGAACATGTACTTTCATCTGACTTTTTTTTGCTTTCTCTTTATTTGAAAATACACTGGGCTCTGCATTCTACCTGTATGTTACTTGTACGGTGAAAAACAAATGATTTGAACTTTATGACAGGTCTGCCTTTACAAGCACAGGGTGTCTTCACTGAGTCGTAATGGAGGCACATGTGAATTAATCCTTTGCCACTTAGCTGAGTACAAAACAGCAAACAGTGCGGTGAAGTGATTAAGGCTTGGAACTCCTGGGTAGAGCATTGCCAGCATACCCTTGAGCAAAGCACTTAACCTGAATTGCCTCAGTAAAATCCCTGCTGTATAAATGGATAATATGCTAAATTTAAGTTATGTAGGACAACTTGGATGAAAGCTTCTGCCAAGAAAATAAAAATAATATATAATAATAATATAATAATAATAATTATACAATGAGGGCAAGAGGGACAAACTGTTTTTTTTTTAAAGGTGAACCCCTCCCCCCCAGTTTGGTGCCAGTCGGCGCTTTAGGCTCTCTCTTGCCTTCCGAAGCCAGCGTGAGAATCGCTTGCCAACAGAGGTAAGAAACACATCAGTTCTCACCCTCCTGATTCTGCCATTTTCCAGCCTGTTTAAAAAATCCCACAAAAATGATTTCACCTCTCCTGGCTCACGCTCTCCGTCAAGCAGGGGCACGGTGCTCTCCGACCAGCGGGGGGCGCCGTGGAGTGACGAGAAGCTGCAAATGTCATCCGCTGCAGGTCATCGAGGCCCTTGCCGCACTGTAACAGACTGACATACGGACGTGTTTAATGATCTGAGATATCCTCAGCTAAACTCAGTCCCCGGGTTTAATTGGGAAAGTGGTTACGGTCTTTTCACAGTTGGCTTGAAACGGAGTTGAAAGCAGTTTTTTTTAGCACGCAAGTTGAACGTGACCCAGTAAAGTCAGGGGGTGCTCGTTCTCCAGAGGAGAACCCTAGGTGGCCTCTAACAGCCATGAGAGTATAAGAGTACATCCGTGGGGTTTGCTCACATATGGAAGCCATACGGGCCACACACCTCTTGGTGGTATTTGTGAAAATAATATGTGAACCCAAAGAAAAGGAAACACAATACTGATAATAGAGCTGCAAGCGGCCCTGGTCCTTGACATTTTTTCACCCTGTGCGAGAATACAATTGAAGTTAGTTCAGTGGCACTCGCTCCCTTTGCACTAAGAAGTCTCTCAGCGATATTATCTCTCTGCAGACTTTTGGTTGTGTTGCCCTCCCACCTCTCTTTATATTTACTGGCAGCAGAGGTGGCAGCTGTCTGCCTCTTTCTAAAATTGGAGGTTCACCAGAGCCGTGTAGGCTGCATTGTTAGAACCTGCTCTCCAAACATCTGCAATGAACCCTAACTGACTGTTTAACTGTTTGTATTTTGGCTATAGCTATAGCTGTAGTGACAAACCCCACTACTCCTCATCACTGTAAGGCAATTGGTAGATTTCATTTTCTTAAGTTTCTCGATTGGTTGATATTGAGAACAAACACTCCTCATAGTACCAACAAGCTGAGGGTGGCATCACTAAACAAATAGCTGCTAATTTTGCAATTCTGCTTGCTAGGGGCATTGCACTGAACTTTGGGGTGGTGCCACTGTGGCTCGCCATCGTTTGGCTTGCACAGTTACTCAATTGGCTAGCCGGCCAAAGCTGCAGGTAGAACCTCCGGGGACCAAGCAGCCACAGTAGCATTCCACTGCAATTCAACCATGACCATGTGACAAAAGGCCATGAATTATCTAGAGCCTACTGCAAAAACCTATTATACCCAATGATAAGTTACTAGCAAACTTTTTACATTGTTCACCATGGGGAGGCTTTGTCAAGTCCTTCAAACAATCCACCTCAATGTTATTTAAATTATTTATTTAAATGAATTAGTAAAGTAGAAAGACTTTATAACTTTATAGTCTGCATTATAACTAAGCACCTTTCATCAATGTTTTCAGTAGACACATCTATTAAACCACACCCCTACCATACATAAGAATGTAATAATTGATAGTATATTTGTTTTTATTACCTGAAACAGGTTTTAATCACAATTTAAGGGCCACAAACAAAGACTGAGAAGGGGATCCCTAGTTGTATTTGGAAGTGGGCCTGGAGTCTAATGGAGACAGGGTTCTTCACTTCTGTCTATGTATAAAGATATTAGTTTTACACTTTTAAAATAAACATATGTGGGAGTTAACTTGTGTAAACAGTGAAAACGTGAAGCAAAAAAATTGATTACAATTGTCTGAGTTTGAAAGGAACCAGGTGCACATTTCTTTTCCAAATGTTCTCATCTTGATGATATTGTCAAATGGCTTTTCTTTTTTTGTTATAGTACTTCAGAAGTGCTGTACTTTGAATTTTCCACACATTCGTCACCATAACAAGCTAGGAATTATTCTTATTCTTCAGTTCCAACTTCCAACTATGGGAATTCTTGTACAACCCCAAGAGGTTTTACTTCAGAATGGCCATGTTTAGAGAGAAATCCCATTTATTCCCAATGGCGTAATAGAGGGCTAAATTCCAGAGAGTATGTACATCTGTGATGTTATGGAACCTGTGTTTAGAGCAGGGGTCTCAAACTCGAAGTGCTTAAAAGGATGAGTTCAGTATTTTTGAAACTAGGCCCTATTTTCAGAGAGTCTTGGATGATCATGAATAGTAGAGACCAAAATTTGCAGATCGCATAAAACTTGAGTTTGATACCCCTTTGCTGCACCCTCACACACAGGTCCAATAGGAATACACTGGGGGAAATTTAGCAGCCTTCAAAAACCATGATAAGCGTATTTTTCGAAAATGGGAAACTCACGGTATATATACACAGGTGTCTTACCATGTTCTACTGAAAAAATAATCACAAACAGAATTCTGGCCCATTCAGGATGAAACTTTTTACAAGATCACTTTTGTTCCTTTGATGCTTGCAAATAAATCATCTCTGTCAAAATGATCACCACACACCCGATGGTCAGCCAAACGAAGATCACGGATAGGAGTGTTCATATCCACCTGTATAACAAGCAGTCTATCACTGGTGTAGAGTGAAGTGAAGAAGCCAAGATCATCACGGTAAGAAATCTCCAAGAACTCGATCAATATAGATAGGGAGCTGATGTGATTATAAATCTTGTCGGCTGTAATAATTAAACAACAAAATGACAGCTCTTGAGGAGGACTATTTGTTCTCGTTAAGTGACTGCGATGAGGAAGAGATTGTAGACACTGACAAGGAGTGTGTGGAGGATCATGTGCATAGCCAATATAATAAGTATGACTATTTGAAATTTAAAACATTTGACCAAGTAGACCACAAAATGTATGACATTGACAATGACATTGACCCAGAGATTCACTTCTACCAGAACACAGACACAAACTGTGAATATTACTCGGAAGACAAATTTAACTCCAACATAAAAATGGAAGGGTTCTCAGTGATTCACTTTAACAGCAGGAGTATGTACAGTAACTTCTCAAAAATTAAAGATTACCTACAACAGTTGAAGCAGAGGTTTAGTGTAATAGCCATATCAGAGACTTGGCTGCGTAATGATAAAGAACTCAAGGATGGATTAGAGGGATACGAAATGTTTTGGCAAAATAGGGTCAACAAAACAGGAGGGGGCGTTGCCCTCTTTGTAATGTCTGCTCTTAAATGTAAGGTTGTTGGTAAGATGACAACTGCTATTGACAACTTGATGGAATGTGTAACTATTGAAATTAAGGTTGAAAGATCTAAAAACATATTAGTTAGTTGCCTCTATAGAACACCAGGGTCATGCATTGACCAATTTAATAAGAAGATTTTTGAATTATATGAAGAACATGAAAATAAGTAGATTTTTGTTTGTGGCGACTTTAATATTGATTTGTTGAAATTTAAGGATCACACAAAAACCACAGAATTTGTTAATATTATGTTTAGTTTGAGTTTCTATCCATTAATTATAAAACCCAGCAGAATAACAAGTGATAGTGCAACATTGATAGACAATATTTTTATAAATGTAATTGATGGGAAGATGCAAAGTGGATTACTAGTGACTGATGTAAGCGATCATTTGCCTGTTTTTACAGTGTTAGAAATGAAAAATAAGTTAAAATTAAGAACAAATAGGCAGACTAATACTTTGGTTAGAATTAAATCACCAGAGGCAATTATGGCTTTTAGGGAAGAACTTTTTAATCATCATTGGTTGGAGGTTTACGTAGAGGATACCAATGAGTCATATAATGCATTTTTAGATACTTTCTTGACACTATATGACAGACATTGTCCATTGAAAGAGTATAGAAAGAGTCCCAAAAAGAGGGGAAAACCATGGATAACTAAGGGTTTAGAAAAAGCTTGTAAAAAGAAAAATAGTCTCTATAGGGAATTTATCAAACACCCAACAAAGGAAAAGGAGGATAAGTACAAAAAATATAAAAATAGATTGACATTTATTATGAGATCACAACAAAAAGACTATTATAATCAGCTGTTGCAAGAACATAAACATAATATTAAGGCTACCTGGGGTGTGCTTAATGATATGATTAAAAATCATAGGAATATGGAGTTTCCAACATACTTTGTAAAAAATGACAATTCAATTATTCAAAATATTGAGGGAATTGTTAATGAGTTTAATGATTTTTTTGTTAATGTCGGTCCGAATTTGGCAAAGGAAATTAATCTTCCCACGGATGAAGACAATAGTTTTCATTGTGCATTTAGCAACAGTAAGTCAATGTTCATTGGTGGAGTTTGCGAGAGTGATGTGCTGGAAGTCGTCAGAAAGTTTAAGAATAAAATATCCACTGATGTAAACATTATTGATATGGCACTAATAAAAGAAGTTATTGATTGTGTCATCGAGCCATTTACATATATATGTAATAAATCCTTTCAAACAGGTATTTTTCCTAATAAAATGAAAATTGCTAAGGTGGTTCCTATTTATAAGAATGGCGACAAACATACTGTATCAAATTATAGACCTGTGTCTTTGCTACCTCAATTTTCTAAAATACTTGAAAAATTATTTGTACACAGATTAGATGACTTTATTGAGAAATATGAGCTATTGAGTGATCATCAATACGGGTTTAGAAGCAAGCGATCGACATCTTTAGCAGTAATGGACTTTGTAGAAAACATAGCAACAGCACTAGATAGGAAACAACATACTTTAGGTATATTTATTGACTTACGTAAAGCATTTGACACAATTGATCATTCATTACTTTTACAGAAATTAGAACATTATGGGATACGAGGTATCACCCATCACTGGTTAAGAAGCTATTTAGACAATAGGTTTCAATATGTATCAATTAATAATACTGAATCACAATTTAGAAGAGTAACCTGTGGTGTTCCACAAGGTTCGGTTTTAGGTCCGAAGTTATTTATACTATATTTAAACGATATTTTTACAGTTTCTAATACGTTCAAAATTGTAACATTTGCTGATGACACAAATATATTCTGTTCAGGAAATGACATAAAAGAACTAGTGAAAACTGTAGAAAGAGAATTGATACTGTTAAAAAAATGGTTTGATATTAATAAGCTATCACTAAATGAAAATAAAACTAAATTTATGGTGTTCAGTGGCGCCAGGGGAAATTGTGAAATTAAACTAAATCTAAATGGCAGTGAAATTGAAAGAGTTTATGAAACAAAATTTTTAGGAGTGATTATAGATTATAAGCTATGTTGGAAACCTCATATAGAATACATAAAAAGGAAAATATCTAAATCTATTGGTATTCTTTACAAAACAAGGGATTTGTTGAATAAGAAATGTCTGTATCTATTGTACTGTTCACTTATAATGCCATATATGTCATATTGTGTTGAGGTTTGGGGAAATGTATATAAAACAAATATAGACCCTATAATTAAACTCCAGAAAAGAGCTATTAGGATAATAAATAAAGCTAGTTATTATGAATCTTCTAATCCATTATTCATAGGATCCAGTACTTTAAAATTTGTTGACATAGTGTATTTAAAAACAATGGAAATACTTTTTCGAGCTAAGAGTAAAAGCCTTCCTTTTTGTATTCAAAATTTTTTTCATTTAAGAGAAGGAAATTATAAGTTAAGAGGGTTGTGTATTTTTGAATCATGTAATGTGAGAACGAATGTAAAATATAGATGTGTCTCAGTTTTGGGAGTTAAGTTATGGAATGGTCTTAGTGATGAGATTAAGTTGTGTAGATCTATGTTGAGTTTTAAAAAAGCCTTAAAATGCAAGATAATTAAGGATTACAACTGAAATAATCAATATATAAATTATATCAAATTAGAAAGCAATGTATAAATATTGAGCAATATCATCTTTCTTTTTTTCTTTTTTGTTTTCTTCTCATTTTGTAAGGCGGACATCCTAGGGATGCCTGAGAATCTAAGTTATATCTGATGGATGGTGCAGGATAGGCAAAATAAGCCTTGGGCTTCAGCCTATTCCTTTTTCGGTACTAGTGTGAATTTCATCGTGTGAAATGTATGCATGTAAATGGGTATGTTGATGTTTTTGTTGGTAAATGTTCACACAAATTATAACGTGTGTTCCTACACAATGTATGACCGAAATAAAATCATAAATCAAAAATCAAAAAAAAAAAAAAAAAAAAAAAAAGACGTGTGAAAAGTGAGTTTAGAGCCAGCGCTCAATTTGGAACAGCAACCCATTTTCTAACATGTGCTAGTTAGCTGGACAGCCAAGACTCTTTGGCACTAGCTAATTTGTAAACTTTTTAGTTACTTTGCGAGATGAAGCACACCACCCTGATAAAGGAACATGAGGACATTTACAGTTGACTGGGAGGTAGTGCTTGGTTTGAGAAAAAAGTTTCATAGTTCCAACTAGAACATAGCTCTTGTTCAAAAAGATTTCAAAATTTCTGAAAAATAAGACTGCTCTGTATATACTGTGCGCTTCCTATTTTTGAAAAAAATGCATTTACCATGGCTTTTGAAGGCTGCTAAATTTGCCTCAATGTATTTCTATTGGAGCCGTGTTTGTGGATGCAACAAAAGTATAAACTAAATTTTTAAGCAGTTACTGACATTTTGGACTCTACTATTCATGACCCAGAACCTGGGTTAAAAAATATCAAACCTATCTTTTATTTTTAGTCATTTATAAAAATATTTATTGGCTAAAGAGTCTTACACCTTGTTTCTAAGGCCTAAATTATCCTTGTAGCTAGACAAAATTATCCTTGTAGCTAGCTTTTGTAAGTTTTCAAAGTTTTTGTAGTTTACAAGAAAAAAACATAAACATAAATCCACACCTTTTTATGAACAAAGCCCCCTTTTTATAAATGCATACACACTTGAGCTCCATAGAAGTGCTTAGGAGCAAAAAAAAGTAGCCTTATGCCATAAGTTAGAAGAAACAATAAGTCTTGTTTTTGACTGTGCTCTTGGTGCTATTGAAATATGTATGGGGGGCTCCTTGCTATATGTTGACCCAGTATCCGTCTTTTAGCATTTATGTTGTGAAGTTATTTAGGACCATTTTCGGTTCACATTGAATCAGTCCTGCACTTACTTTGTTTCCTCCCAGCTGCAACCAACCGGTGATGTCTGTAAAAATAAAAATATTAAGAAGTGTTTAAGAATACAGTAATTATTGTTATTTCATGTGTCAAGGTAAGACCGTAAAAATATATAGAGAGAGAAAGTGTTTAAGAATAATTACATCTTGTTGTTTAATGTGCAAGAACCTAGACTAGGCTGCAAAAACATTATAAAAAGAAGTGCTTGTGGTGAAGCATACAACAAGAAAACAACTGGGTGTATGTTGGGAAAAGCGTACTGTATCATGAGCTAGGCTACTGTTCATTGGTGGCTTAAGAGATTATGTAGAATCTGTATTATTTTTTTGTTTCTTTCTTTGCTCGTGGACATTTCCAGCTGATTTGATATTTGGATGCACCACAGCATGATTGGCCAGAATCAGGTCAGCTGTGTTTTTTGGATGGCATTCAGTAGATTAGTTATGCTGTTGTGATTATGTCATTATCATTATGCAGTCTACTTGTTGCCTAGTGCACCAATGAACATAATAGTTAATTCTGTTGAATTAAGTCAACAGCACTAAGTTTCCACTGTATGGCCTTGGAGGCCCAGCGGTCTTACGGTTTCCCCTCCACTTTGGTTATTTTCCCTTTGGTTTCTAGTTGCTGAGCGGAACCCTATTTTCTGAACGCTTCAGTGAGACTGCACACATTTCTATTTGTTTTGTTTTACATTATTTGTCTCTCCCAAAAATAAACAAACTTCTTATAATGGAGAAAACTAGTGCTGTGTCAGGCCCCGTTGGTCTGAAGACTGGGCTGGCGTGAGCTCTGGGACATCCTACAGCTGGGGTGAATACATCTTATTTCCCATTCGCTGGATTGTGGAAGTTAGCCATGTTCTTGTTTTGGTTTCTTTCCCTTACATGCCTCATATATATGTATCAGGGTTTTTTTTTTTTACCTCATCCCTTTGGTAACTATAATAGTGCATACTAGTGGTTCTAGTTTATATCTTGGGGGGTCTGGAGGGAGGTTGTAACAGCATGTCATAAAGATCACAACATCGGGTTTGGGAAACCAAACCATGTGAATGTAAACACAAAGGGAAATCTGTTTTTGTTCTTTTGTGCCAGATACTGGAACATCATTATTCCTTTTTCTTTCTCGCCATTCATCTGCCTTGACATTACATTTGAGGTATTTAGCAGACTCTCTTATCCAAAGCGACTTAGCTAAAGCAATTCAGGTTAAGAGCCATTAAGGGAACAACAGCGGAGTCCTACCTGGCAATCGAACCTGCAACCTTTAGCCTTCTCCTGTCATTAAAGTATACTGCTGAACATTAGTAATATATAACATCATAATTGGGTGAAATGTCCTTGTGTAAAAGAAAAGAAAAGAAAAGAATATCCACAAGGGGCACTTGGATAAAGACTTGGACATAGACACAGTAATTACATCCGCACACCACTCCAGTCTTTCTTCTCTTTCTGAAATCAAGAATAAAATATAAAAGAACAAATATATAAATGCGGTTTTAGAAAAACCTTTTATTTTAATCAATTATGTACATCCCCTTCTTTTTAGCTTGAAGTTGCATCAAAAAGCATGAGCAGTTGGAGTCTAGTAGTCTGAAGCACTATCACATGTGAACTGCCTTGGGACCCTTTAGCGCAGTGATTCCCAACCCTGTTCCTGGAGATCTACCGCCCTGTAGGCTTTCACTCCAACCCTAACAAAGCAAACCTCATTCAACAGCAAGGCTGCGTCCCAATATTCTTCACTCCTCACCTTCTTTTCTCCACTCGTCTCTTACAAGGAAGTATGCAAAACAGCCTGTACGTTCAAAATACAAGTAGTTGCATGTACAGTATACAATGTACCTGACATTGCGGTTTGCGTGGAGACATTAACTAATATATAACAATCAGCAAGTAATTAATATGTAATCAGCAACATTAGATTAGGACACAAAGATTTGTTTCCGGGGCACGAAGGAGAGGAGGTAGTGGAGGAAAGGAGGATACATTTTTAGAGTATTGGGGCATACCCCTAGAGATGTTGTTGAGCTGCTAATTTGAATCAGGTGTGCCAAATTGGGGTTGAAACGAAAACCTACAGGATGATAGATCTACCAGAACAGGGTTGTGGACCACTGCTTTAGCGAAACTCTAATCTATAATATTAATCGCAACATAATACATTGAAAAATGGATGCGGCAATATACAGACACTGGGGCTGTGTCCGAAACAGAGCCGTATCTACTGTGTCCTGTTTACTATGCACTAGTATACTGTATACTGCTTACTGTTTAGTGACATGCAGTATGTGAAAAAATACAATTATCAGAAAAAGCCCTGAAATAAACATATCAATGGGGATATTAAGAACACTCAATTTTCAGAACTGTCCTGTACTTGACAACTTTTTTAAAAAGTATACTCAACTGGCATACTGAATAGTTCGGACACGGCCTGGCTCTATTTTTTCAGTAGCTTGGGCTTATGAAAACCAGGGCTCAGCTCTTAAAACAACCTGAATTTACACATTGTTTAAGGCTTAATCTCAAATCATAATATGCAACAGATTCCAATAGATGCTCTTGAAAAAATACTCTAATATGTCCGTACAGTCATGTAAAAAAAATATTTCGAATGGTTGCTTACATACCTTGTTCCTTTGAAGAATGACCAAAACCAATTTAATATAGAAGCAAAATATGTAACTTCTATCTACTCATCTGTCACAAAAGAAAATGTCCAAAACAGTGAAAATGTAGCACTTTTGTGCCAAAGTGAAGCCAATCATTTATTTTTGTATTTGGCAAGGCACTGAATTTTTTCACAATTGGTTGGCAGAGGGACGTTAATTGTCGAACACAATAATGAGCTATTTCCCACTGAACTCATCTATCACTCTACATCATTCTGATTGGTCAGCTCTCAACGAGGGGCGCCTGTTAAAAAAGGCATTTCTAACCATCCTTCACAGAAATTACAGTTTGAATGTTTTCAACACCATCTGCCTGAATGCTAAAAATCAGCCGGACATTATTGATTCCCTTCAGCAGGTGCCCAGTTCCAATGTAAGATACACTGTTTACAATTGTGAGAATCGACCATTTACACAGCTGGTTATTTACTGAAGTAGTATAACAGGTAGAAGGGCATAACAGGAATGCAACCGTTAAGCCTCACCACTCTAAAGATAACTGCGGTCATAAGTGCCGGCACCCTGACAAGTAGACCCATCCCACAGAAAGTAGACCCATCCCTCAGGAAGTAGACCCATCCCTCAGGACGTAGACCCATCCCTCAGAAAGTAGACCCATCCCTCAGGAAGTAAACCCATCTCTCAGGAAGTAAACCCATCTCTCAGGATGTAGACCTACCCCTCAGAATGTAGACCCACCTCTCAGGAAATAGACCCATCCCTTTAAAACTCACAAACAAACCACATCTGTGAAATATTTATACTCAAGCACTCGTTCATTTTGAAAAGATTGTAAGATTTGGGAAAGGTGAGCCTAATGTCAAAATTGCATTTTAGCTTCAAATGTCTAGTGCTTATTTATTTTGAAAACTAGACATACATGCATTGTTTTTGTGCTTATGTCAGATGTAACAATACAGCAAAGTGATACTGGGCTCTTGTACACTACAGCCATGGTAGCACAATCTGACCCGGTAGAACTATTTTCACAATTTGAGGTTGGTTGATTTGTAAAAACACCAGCTTTGGAGGAGAGCAGATCCTTCACTTGCCACAGTTTTTTCTAGTTGGTCCTCAATAATCATAATAATAAAAAATCACATTTCATATTTCTATGAAAGCTAACACTAGCTTTACAAAAGGTTTCAGAGAATACAATGTTTACGCAACATTCTAGTTAGGTTATAGCTGACTAGCTAGAATATAATTCCAATGCTGCCTAGACAACTATCAGGAGGCAAAAGGACACATCAACAATGATGGGCTTGAACAACACATCAGAAGTTGCCTACAGCCTCTAGTAGGCATGTCTATATATGTAGGCACCCGTATAGTACACACACCAGTTTGAATGATGTGCTAGCACTTGCGTTTGGGGACTTAATTATGTTTAGTGAAGAGGTCTCTTTCCCAAGCTCATTGACAGCCTCTAAATCAGTGGTCTTGTTACACAGAATGTATGTATTCACAGGATCTCAAAACGAGATGCTTGCTGATCAGGGAGTTTAAATGGATGTGTGCTCTCATGAAAACAAATGCTTCTGCCACATCTGGAAATTATTTCCATGCTGTGCAATCTGACCCCTAGCCCCCCTTCACCACAAAACTTAGTCATATCACAGCCTGTAAATAAGTGTACAATCCTGCACTGCCTCTCATATCACAACCAGTGAATAAGTGTGCAATCCTGCACTGCCTCTCATATCACAACCAGTGAATAAGTGTACAATCCTTCACTGCCTCTCACTTTCAATGTGTGGAATTTTGAAAAGGTATGTCAGTGTCACCTTGTGTACCATCTCAGAATCCATATATGTAGGCAATTAGAGCTTACCTCAGACCACCCTATAAATCAGAGGGGTACAACTCCGGTCCTGGAGGGTTAGTCTGCGTGCTTGTTTTTGTTCCAACCAACTACTTTAGTTTTAGTTTTCTGACAGTTCTATAAACTATGCTGGTTCACTCCTGTACTTGAGCACAGTAAAATCGTCAGTGTTGGGGAAATTACTCCGAAAGTGTAGTTGTACAAATTAATTCACAGTGAACTATACAGCCAAGCTATACCCTAAAGAGAAATGTATAACTAAATTACTCAAAAAATGTTCAAACTACTGTAAAAACATCATCTTCAACATGTAATACAAATTTATTACAACAAAAACAATACAAAATGAAGTAAGGTACAATCAGTTGAGTTTTATAAAAAAAAACAAAAAAACATATTGTTATTTCTGCTGACAAAAATTATTTAACCTTGCACCTTTTACAAACAAGGGCACTACAATGTACGTTGCAGATTACATGTCAGAGCAAAATCTCTCATTTACATGAGCAATAAAATAATAACATGGTTGTTCCCCAGACACGATGGGCACGTGAGCAATACCTTCTTTTTGCACACAGGGAGAACCACTATACAGATGAATGGGGAGAACCAGCAATGTGTGGCAATTGGCAGTTGACCGTTGTCAACTATAGTGGACCGGAGTGCTTTTCACCAATCAGGATTAGAGGAAAAAGAGAGATAGGAAGCAGTCAAAAAGGGTTTGGAGAAAAAACATTTAGGGCCGAAATTTGTTCCTGTAGTTAACCATGCCTCAAAATGACAAAAAAAAGTTATTAAATATTACAACGGCTACACACATTTACCAGCTGAAAAATTAAATTAAACTACTCCCCAACAATAAAGATATTTAGAATTCACTTGCAGTCTGTGGCTGTAGCTGCTGGTACTTATGCAAATGTCAGATCAATGATATGACTGAACTAATTATATAATTAAGAGCAGAAGTCACAAAGTCCTGAAATGGATTGGCCCTTGTTGTGCACCCCTGCTGTAGACAAATTCATTTTTGTACATTGTACCTAATACAAGTCTTAACAAGCTACGTGTATAAAACAATAGAAATTCCAGACAAAATCTTTGAAGTGAGTTGTCCATGCAGAGGAATACAAATAAGATGCCACAGCACTGTTATGCGATGATGCAAGTGTCTCTGATATTACACAAAGAGATGACTCCAGAGAAAGCCTTTGAAAACAATGCATCACATTTGTTCATAAATTCTTAACCTGTGTGAATGACATTTTTTTTTTAAAGTTCTGTCTGACACATGCCATTCCTCATTAACATGATGCTGGTGCCCGGTGTGGGTGTGTCAAAAGTGCTGATCTGCCATCTGGTTCAAGGGGGCAGGGCTTTGTGCATCACAGTTCTGGTGTGAAAATGAAAGGAAAGATATTATGCTGGTAATTTCTCCAATTATTGTCCAGGTAATTTCTTTTTTCTTCTAGGCATCATGTAGAGAGGCCTCCAAATATTATTTATATTTTACACACTCATGCTTGTGAAACAAAGAAAGAAAAAAAAGACAGAAAGAAGGAAAGAAAAAAAGAAAGAAATAAGGCACACACGTGTTTCTATTTATCCAGTCCCAGTTAAGTAGTTTGACGTTGAAAATAAAAAATGATATTGCCTGACTGCACAGGAATTCACATATTACAACATAATAACATTCATAAACCACCAAGGACAAAAAAACCTGCAAAAAAACAACAGAAACAAGAAGCTTGTTCTGAACATCTGAGAAGTCTTCCAAAAATATCAGGACAGTGTGCAGAGAGCAGAGCCAATTACCAAATTACCATTCAATAAAAAATTATTTAGCCAGACAAGCATCTTGATACATAATAATAATAATAATAATAATAATGCTGTTAATATTTGACAAAGATTTGTTGCATTACGTTACGGAACTGAAAAATTACATTCACCTCACCTGTGATAGACTAGTTCACCCAACTATGGGGAAGTGTAAAATACAGCAATATGGTCAAGGGACATTTTGTTAAAAAAAGATGTGTTCAATTGCTTCCTTATTGGAAGTATAAGAGAGCTTACACTAGATACACTAGTATCTAGTGTTGAAAGGTTTTTGATTGCTGTTGGAGCCAGTCAGAGACGTACAGGCCAAACCTTAGGCCTACCAAAATCAACTGTTTATAACATCATTTCGAAGAAAGTGAGCACTGGTCCATCCATCCATCCATCCATTTTCAAACCGCTTGGTCCAAATCAAGGTGGCGGTGGCAAGTGGGCAAGCAGAGTGGCCCACACATCCCTCACCCCAGCAACGTCCTCCAACTCCTCCCAGGGGATCCCTAGGCAATCCCAGGCCAGGTGGGTGATATAATCTCTCCAGTGAACCCTGAGTCTACGCCGGGGTCTCCTCCCAGCTGGACCTAAGGGTGGCATCTCTGCTGTTTGTGGATGATGTCGTCCTTTTGGCCTCATCACACTGTGACCTCCGATAGCACACTAGAACGGTTTGCAGCCGAGTGTGATGCGGTTGGGATGAGGATCCTGGAAAACACTCTGGAAAAGAGTTCTAGAAAAATATCTTGTGGACAGATAAGACTGAGGCTGTATCCGAATCAGAGCGCTATCTGTGTCCTGTGTACTCAGCGGACTGTGTACTGTTTACTGTATACTGATTAGTACATGCCGTGCAGTATGGGAAAAAAAAATGTACTGTTGAAGTGTTGTAAAATGTCCCATCCTTGCGCAGCCATGCCACATGTTGTTGTTGTTTTGTTGAAGGAAAATGTCAGAAAAGCTGTGCTTAATTTTTATAGCGAAGCTGCACGTCATATTTATGAGACCAAAATGTTTGTTTATTCTTGAAATGTATGGTTCCGAATATATTCAGCGAAACCTCGGAAATAAGCATATCATCCGGCGGTATTAAGTACACTAACATTTTGCCTACTTACTTAGGGAAGGTAAGTTTAAGGATTTGGGCTGAACATTTGGTTTGAGTTTGTCACAAAGTGTGGGTGAGGACAGACCAGGGCAGGTTCATTAAGCCAGTGTGATGTACAAGGTGCGTACGCCCTCACCCTTAGCTGTACAAACACGTTTTTACGACCATCACTGTAAAACTTTAATGACCAATTAGTCTGAGGAGAGAGACTCCTTGAATTTGTGAGTTTTGTTTTGTTTTCTCTTCCTTTCATAATTTGCATTTGCCACCCACAAGTTGCTTAGTACTGCTTACCTATGATCGCCATGCCAACGCAGAAGTGCTAGATGTGAATGCAATGTCTGCCTGATTGTACTCATTTATTTATTTTACAGAGTTTATGGTGGAGTGGAGGAAATTCCCCCCACCCCAGACTCTGCATAAGCCCTGCTTCTCATTGTGGGGGGGGCATAATGGAGCACGGCTGATTTACTGCCACAAGGCTGTCATGAATATAAAGGGATCTTTCAGGTCCAATCGCACCAGCGCTGGACTGATAGAGAACAGCAGAACCCTGCTGGCTTTACCTGCATTCCAGCCCTGCTTCCCACAGTGATCCAGAGTACCCCAACCCCATAGCTACTGACTTCAGCCCCACAGCTTTCCAATTCTGCCCCATAGCTACTGACTTCAGCCCCACAGCTTCCCAATTCTGCCCCATAGCTACTGACTTCAGCCCCACAGCTTCCCAATTCTGCCCCATAGCTACTGACTTCAGCCCCACAGCTTTCCAATTCTGCCCCATAGCTACTGACTTCAGCCCCACAGCTTCCCAATTCTGCCCCATAGCTACTGACTTCAGTCCCACAGCTTCCCAATTCTGCCCCATAGCTGCTGACTTCAGTCCCACAGCTTCCCAATTCTGCCCCATAGCTACTGACTTCAGCCCCACAGCTTCCCAATTCTGCCTTGCGTCCCCCGCAACACTCCAATACAGACTGATGTTTCTGATGACCTCTCGGCATTACAATCTATCTGGGCATTTTGGGGATTGTGGTCTATTGCACAAAAATACACTTTAAGTCACTTCAAAGCAGCTTGTACAGTGACATTACGCCTCCAAACATTGCATTTGTGAATATTACCTAATTATTCTTCAAAAAATGACGTTTTATTTTTTTACTGGAGCCATTTCCTACAGTCATGCAATTTGTGCTCAATGCAGCTGTGGTGCAGCTTCCCATAGCAACATTACTCCACAGGTCCTACATAGAAAGAAGAGCTTGTGCTGCTTGATAACTGAGATGGAATGAAGTACTGGTATAATTTTTTAGTTAGTAATTGTTAAAAAACAATAAAAAATGTATCTTTTCATATGTATAGCCTCTGGAAACATATTACTGTAAACACACACCTTTGGAGTAACCTGAAGTCTTGCTTTAGACCACAGCACCCTGGGGGCCGTGATACCAGCCAGTAAAAAGCCAATTGTCATCAGAAACTTTGGTAAGTGAACATTTCCTTTATATGTGAGCCAATTAAAAATATACACTAAAACTGATGTATTACTGTGATAATGTTTAAAAAAAAAAAAATCCAGATAGTGAAGTGACCCTTTAAATGCAAACACCTTAAGTGAACAAACCTGTGTTACGCTGGCCCTTAGCCACAGGTGATGCTTAAAGTTGAATGTTTAAGTGCAAATCCACTGTGACCGTGTTGAGAGCACAACAGAAATGAGGAATATCACGTTTACACACTCCTTGCCTTCTAAAAAACAAAAAGAACAATGAGTACAGCTCAACAGTAGGATGAGCTCATCCCTCCTTCCACTCGTCTTCTCTCAGTGGCCATGAGTGAGAGGTGAGGTTGACATGCAACAGATTTCTATCCTCATCCTAATATGCACAACCGTAAATATAACCACATCAAAAAAAACACCTGCCGTGGCCCAAGCGTTTCTGAAGTCACACGTGTCAGATTAGATTATCTGATCTCACACTGAAAGCCACTAATTGTGCTTATTTTAACAGGAAGATGAACTTAAAAGTCCGAATTTAACCAACCATAGCGTTTGGGAACTTGGTAAACGGTTACAGTGACATAATATAGTTTTTAGGCTTTTTAGGCTTGTTCTCATCACTTTATTTCTGGCCTGTTTGGGGGGGGGGGGGTTGTTGTGAGTTGCAGTGTATGTATGCTGGGCCGTATATGGTGAGGTCATGTTGGGGGGGGACCACTGACCCCACCTCCGTCCCTCAGTCACTGCTATCAGGTCTACCGGACGTGGTAAGGCTTTTTCGAGTTCACCTACCTCTTGTACCATGGACCAGCATCACCAGAAATGGGGCCACCACGGTTCGTGAGGGGGCTAGAACAATGAGTCCCATGATCCTCCTCTGCGCCAAACAGCATTGTTTCACCACAGCCGCCACTTTTAAACAAGGCATTGTTGCCAAAACGTGGCACAGTGCAAGCACAAAGCCTAATGCGCCCCACTGTCGCTTCGCTCGTTCCTGGGTCACACGGCCCCGCCATCGCCCACGTACGGAACAATGTTGTGGCCTCGCTGACCTGGCATGATCGTTTTCACGTCACACGTTGGATTTCTCACAGCCGAAACGCGGGAGACCGCGACCAGGCGAGCGGGGACGTAGCATTTTTTATTGTACAGAACATTCCGCTGAAAGTTAAACGGGTGCACGCCGGCTACACGCTGTTTTCCCTTGAGGGGTTGTAAAAGCTCTCCAGATTCAGACATAACAATCGCAGGGAGCGAGGCAGTCCACCGCAGGCATAAAAACAGCCATCAGCAGCACCTGGCCCATTGCCACGGCAACTTCACAGCGACTGAGTGATTGATTCTGCAGCTTGGTCAAATTAGGGATTAAGAGGTCACACAGTGCAGCTCCACCACAAGCAGACTTTATCCCGGTGAGGGGTGGTGAGGATTATTAATCAATCAATCAATCAATCAGTTTCATTTAATTTTATTCGAGCCCTTGAGAAAGGAAATGACGCAAAGGTCCGTTTCGCAGAGCAGAGTTCCTTATCTGTCGTCCATGTAACCGGAAAAGTGTGTAAACCTGTGAGGAAAACAGTACAAATTTCCCGCCGGTCGTCTGATGGCAGGCACAGATAAACCCGCAAGAGCATATCCGCTTTGGCTATTTCGGCATACCGTAGGTTCCAGCTTACTTGACACAAAGCTAAGCCGCAACAGGTGCTCACAGTTTCGCAATATTATCAGTTATTAAGAGTGGAGGTGGGGGGTGGGGAGCGCTGGCATGGGGGCCGCAGCGGCGCAAATCTCAGTGCGCTTGTGCAGATCTCCAGTAAATGAGGTGTTGAAGTGGACGTGGGACCAGGGCAACGTCAGGCCGCAGGAGACCCGTGGATTACTGAGCCTGATTACTGTAAAATTAAACATACTGAGTGAATTTCTGGGGAAATAGTTGGCAGGGATTTCTTGAAAACAATATTTCTTTTGTGAAATATACCATCCCTTCCTATCCCAAAATAAATCAATAATTATTATATATGTATATACAGTATGCACACACACACACACACACACGTGTACAATAATTCAGCTTCAGAATTTCCAATCAATTACTAATTATTTCTTCATTTATGTACAACCCACAACTCCTACAAAGGTGAGGACACAGGGACTGGGCTGGGAGGTTTGGGTGGGAAGACTCTTGTAAATTAAAAAGTGAAAAGTGGGAAATGTAATTCAAAGCTGTATATTTTGTACAATCCTTCTTGAACAGTATTTCTAAAAAGAAATTATAATTCTGCAGCTGACCCACAAGTGTCACGCAAGTGAAAATACCTGATGCTTATATTGATACTTATGTCCTCTCAGCTCAGGTGAGCACGTCACGTTTGCGTCGGCTCAAAAACACAAAAATGAATGGAGTAGGAATGGAGCACGCATAAAAATAAAGTCAAAAGAGGAAATAATATGTAGTTTAACATTCCTGCAAGGGCAGCACAGAGCCCATGTTTTGGTCTTTCTCCCTTGACCAAAGGGACATTTCAGCTGCCCACCTGTTTTGTTTACTGTGGGGGAGTATAAATTGGCAAGAGATGTGAAGAAAAAAAATGTAACTAAGCTGGGTGATCACACAGGGCTACAGCAGAGGCAACACACACACACACACACACACACACACACACATATATATATATTTATAAATTATGTTGTGACTTTTTAACCTCATAAAAATGGGGTTGAAGTCAAGTAGTCCTCTTGTTTCATACCTTTACGAGTTTTGGAGCGGAGTGGCCTGTTCTTAACTTAAGTGACTGCCTTTATACTGGGAACAAGGTCAAAGAACATACAACACAAACACACATGGTTGTGGTTAACAAAAAGTTTATGTATATAAATATATATATATATTAATCAGATTTACTTATGATTGAAAGCTTGTTGTGTCTGTTCATTTTTATCCTAAGGAATACAAAAAAGACTAAAGAATCTGACATTAAAACTCGAAAGATCTGCAATGAATTTGTAAACGTACCTCTACACAGTTCCTGTAATTATCAGCTTTACTGCAATTTTCCAAGATGTGATGAATTCTGATATAGTTCAAAACACTCCGGCCTCATGAAAGCAGCTTTCTTGACAACAGCGCTTCAAATGCAAAAACTTTACCCCCAAACTGCCTTGTAGACCACACATCCCCGAAACCGCGGCGATCTGCTCTAAACCGCACAGCGTTCAGGGATTCTGCCGCACAGAACACACAGCTGTACCAAGCAGGCAGGGAATGGGCTCATTAAAGAGGAACTGGCCCCTGGAATTGGACTGTGACTGGACTCCTTTGGATGTGTTCTGAGGAAACGAACATGGTACAAGAAAGAGGAAAGGTCAGCGCCCCTAACCACGCTACCGCAAATCTGACCGTCACCGAAACCAAAGTCAGACCAAAAACCAAATCTAAAAGTGTGGACATTTTTTAAAATCTAAACAATGCACTGTGATATCTGGCGCTCGCGGGAATCGAGGAAAGCTTCTTAAACCTCACTTACAATCGCATAAATAAACTTGTTTCCGTGGCACACACACTGGAAATACATAATTGTGTTGAAAGTAATTAAACAGGCGAATGATTTAGGATCGAAACCAGTTAACTGGACAGCTATATGGCCTTCATTGAAGCACCTACCTGAAATGTGTTTAAGGGAAAGAAAGTAACGGTTATGCAGGCTCCTGAAGAAGCCCCATTACTTTCGGTGCAGTAGTAACACAAATGCCACTCTAACAACCAGTTTACTTTCACTTTAAGGAATTACTGTATAACAGATTAACACCCAAGAGATTTTAAACAAATGTCAGTGTACAATCGTCAGATTTTCTTAAATAAAATCAATTGAAAAAAGCTGTACGTACAGCACAGGGCTGGGGTTGAGAACCACTGCTCTGTGGAGGAAGGGGATTCCTCAAACGCCCCCGATTCGTGTGACTGAGGAGTAGATGTCAACCGATTTCACATCGATGCTTTGACATATTCGAAAAACAGCCACTCAAACAGTCCTCTGAGGATGCTGCTATGTGGTCAGCTTCAAAACAAGCCTTAAGGATTAATCAGCACACATCTCCCCGCTTACATCTCACACATGTTAGAGTCCAATTTTGGGGCTGGGCCCATAACAGAAACCACAAATTGACATCGACCCTGTTGAATTGAGCAAACATTTCCAGATGGGTGTACATGAGGGACAGAGACATGGATGTTTTTATTTTTTATTTTTATGAGTGAACATCCAATCTGGAGATTACTCGGGTATCACTCAGATCATTTCACAAAAAATTCCCCCACCCACATACACACACACACAAATCTGAGACGCCATCAACTTTCCGACACTTTATTGCGTTCTTTTCCCTTTTACGACAAAAAAAGCAAATGCTTGCCAAATGCGATTTGATTGTCGTGAGCCAAAAACCCACAAAGCTGGAAATAAGAGTGGCTTAAGAGGGTGTGTCTAAACAGAACATGTGATCAGGTGGAGCTCTGAGCAGGAGTAGGTCAGTGCAGCGTGGCAGACTGAACTGAGGGGAACAGGTTTCGGTTAGCCTTTGGTGGCTCTCACCAATTGCTAGTCAATCTCTAGACATGCAGTATGAATTAATATTATGCTGAATATAAGCAACAATGTGTATGAAAAGTGCACTGGGGCAGGGGAGAGGAGTGTGCTCATAGACTAAAATAATATCACACCAACAATGATCCAAAGCCCAGAAACCTGTCCAGGGCCCTAGAACAGGGGCCTCAAACTCCAATCCTGGAGGGTTGTAGGCTCTGCTCCTCTCCAGGATTTGAGTTTGAGATCCTACACTAACAATGGAATCAGTGTGTCTTTGCTTGGTAGCCACCTTAATCCAGGTAACTAACTTACTGCTTTTTGCTATATATATCCATTTATTTGTACGGCCGGGTACGGTCTGGACAGACATTAGGAAGTACTTCTTCACACAGAGTAGTCACTGTGTGGAGTAGCTTGCCAGGCCACGTAGTAGAGGCAGAAACTCTGGGTGTTTTCAAGACCAGGCTTGATATGGTGCTGGATACTATCTTGTTTGTAGGGGAGAACTAGGTACTCTTTAGTGGTAGGAAGATGACGATCATTGTTGGGCTGAATGGCCTGTTCTCGTCATTATGTTATGTTATGTACAGTATATACTGTATATACAACTGGCTATTAACTTAAAATACAGATTGAAATTGTGGGATATTTATGCAGCTTGTCATTCATCTGGGTATTTACTGTTTTTTTTAATGAAGTTGGGTATGTATGGTCATCCATGCAGCTGGGTGTTGATGGTTATTTAAACACATATTTACACATGTAGAGGCCATGGGTATGCATCCTTATTGACTGTACGGTTTTTGGGACGTTTTGCCTTCAGTCTTGTCTTCAGCAAGTGAATTGGATTCAGGTCGGGTAATCGACTTAGCCAGTCGAGAACATTCCACTTTTTGGCCCTGAAAAACTCCTTAGTTGCTTCAGCAGTATGTTAGTGTTCATTGTCCTGCTGCAAGGTGAAGCGTGGTCCAATGAGTTTCGAGGCATTTGGTTGGATCTAAGCAGTTGAGATGTTTCTGTACACTTCAGAGTACATCCTGCTGCTGCCACATCATCAATGATGACAAGTGAGCCAGTTCTAGCGGCAGCCCCACATGCTCAGGCCATAACACGACCTCCACCCTGTTTTACAGATGAGGGGGGGGGGGGGGGGGGGGGGGGTGCTTTGGATCATGAGCTGTTCCTTTTTCTTCACACTTTCCTCTTTCCATCACTTTGTTACAGGTTAATACTCATCTCATCTGTCCACAAGACTGTTCCAGAACAAAGTTTTTGGTACTTTTTAGCAAACTTGGCCACTTCTGTTCTTGAGGCTTACCAGTGTTTTAAATCGTGCAGCGAACCCTCTGAGGTTACGTTGTTTTAATCTTCCCTTTATGGCAGTATGACACATCTATGCCTACACCCTGAGTGGTATTGATCTATTCGACAGTTGAAAAGGGGTTTTTCTTCATGATTGAATGCATTCTTCGGTTATCCACTAGAGTGGCCTGCCGTGGTCTACTATGTTGTTTGCTGTTCACCAGTGCATTCTTGCTTCCTAACAATGTATCAAATGGTAGATTTTGAAAAACCCAATGTCTTGGCTATGTCTCTGATTGATTTATTCAGGTTTTTCAGCCTCATGATAGCCTGCTTCACTGGTATGGGCACTTATTTTGTCCTCATGTTGACTCCAAATGCAAATTTCACACCTAGAATCAACTCTAGACCTTTTGTTAGCTTTCTCGTGCATAAACGAATGATGCTAAGACACATAGCTGCACAAGAAACAACTGAGCAGCCATTACAAGTGTGTCCCTAAAATGGGGTGGACATGTATACAAATGGCTGCAATTCCTGCTTGAATCACCTGATAAATACCCTCAAATTAAAAACAACTAATTGTGTGACTGTCCAAATACCCACGCACTGCACTGTAGCCGAGTATTTACAGTAATTTACAGATCGGTATAGAGAGTTATTTATGCAGCTGGGTATTTATGGTTATTTATATAGCTGGGCATTTATGGGTATTTCTATTGCTGGGTATGTAGATATTTACACAGCAGGGTATTTATGGTTATCTCTATTGTTGGGTATGTAGATATTTACACAGCTGGGTATTCATGGTTATTTCTATTGCTGGGTAAGTAGATATTTATACAGCTGGGTATTTATGGTTATTTCTATTGCTGGGTATGTCGATATTTACACAGCAGGGTATTTAGTTATTTATAAACCTGGGTTTTTATGGTTATTTCTATTGCTGGGTATGTAGATATTTACACAGCTGGGTATTTGTGGTTATCTATATTGCTGGGTATGTAGATATTTACACAGCTGGGTATTTATGGTTATCTATATTGCTGGGTATGTAGATATTTACACAGCAGGGTATTTATGGTTATCTATATTGCTGGGTATGTAGATATTTACCCAGCTGGGTATTTATGGTTATCTATATTGCTGGGTATGTAGATATTTACACAGCAGGGTATTTATGGTTATCTATATTGCTGGGTATGTAGATATTTACCCAGCTGGGTATTTGTGGTTATCTATATTGCTGGGTATGTAGATATTTACACAGCTGGGTATTTAGTTAATTATACAGCTGGGTACTTATGGTTATTTCTATTGCTGGGTATGTAGATATTTACACAGCAGGGTATTTATGGTTATCTATATTGCTGGGTATGTAGATATTTACCCAGCTGGGTATTTATGGTTATTTCTATTGCTGGGTGTGTAGATATTTACACAGCTGGGTATTGAGTTATTTGTACAGATGGGTATGGACAGTTATTGATACAGCTGGGTATTCACGGTTATTTACTTTGCTGTGTATGTAGTCATTTACACAGCTGGATTTTTGCTGAGGCTGTTCAGGTTAGCATGTTTAGCACAAGAGCAGTACCCCTCCTGGGAATCACTGTTGGAACGCAGGTTGCATCACTCGCGTCTCTCCATCCTCACACCACGGGACAAATGCAACATTTACGCAGCGTTTACCCCGAAAGCTCCTCCGCTGCATCTTCCACCCATGACGAAAGGGCCTGCCATTTGCGACCCAAAGGGGGTGCAGCCATCAAAGCCCGCCGCAGCGGGAAAACAAACTTCCTCTTAGCGCGTTTTCTTTCTACTAGTTTTCCACGCGGCCTTTTTGAGGATCAGGTCTGGGCTCCAACGCCATGGTGCCAGCTTGTCTGTGCTGGCCCACCAAAACTTTCGTTTTAGCAGAAAGCAGATAGCATGAAAAACACCGGCCTGCTTTAGACAAATATTGGTTGTTAGAACACGCAGATCAATTGCTGCGTCTAATTTCAACAAATTTGTTTTCTCAGGACATTAAGCTCCATTTCAAAGCCAGGCCCCACACTCCAAGGTCAGGAGGCCCCTTCCACCCCCAAACCATCCAGAGGGACAACACACCTGCTGAAAAGGCTAAACCAAAACAAAATGTCTAAATGTGTTCTTTTCCTTTACCAGAAGCAAGGAGTTCTCTCTCCTCCCCTATCTCTTGTGAGGAAACGAAAAAAGAAAAAAAAATGCTTCCGATAAATATCCTGGGATGACTTTAAGCCTCAATATAAAATCATTCACAAAATCATCATCTAAGCCATCTGACTTATGGAATGCATATTCAAGTCTTTCAGCTCAATAAATTCTCATTTCTGCTTCAAAAAGCCACAAATTAAAACAAAACCGGTGATGGCAGTTTCATCACTAATTCTGCCCGCATTTAAAACTTCTAGATGAAGTAGCAAGTATCACACCACGGAGTAGGCAAAAGTCAAGCTGGAAGGTAAAATTGAACAGATGTTGATCCCATTAATCATATATAACTCAAAGCTGTAGATTTTGTATGCCTTCTTCCTAGAAGCAATTATAATGGCTACATAAACATACATGGACACAAACATACACTATAACAACAACGGGTCTAACCCATTACAGTAAAAATGTTTCTGAATTACTTTCTCACAGTCCACATTTTGGCACGTTTATTTTATTCATAAAATATGGAAATAAGAGCCTTCAAATTTTCTGACATCCTGATACTAATCAGTTCACTGATTAATTAGAATAGTAGGGAGTTACTGACTGGAGCGCTATGTTAATGGGGAATCATTATGGACTGTGTGTGCACGTGTATGTCATCCACAAAGCAAATATAAATATTACACGACTATGCGGCACTACTATTGTGTATGCTGACCATAGTCACAGTTGAAGAAAATGATTCTATGAAAGTGGCAGAGTATATTCCAGGGTTGTTAACCATGAAAGAAAAATGCATCTTCACACTGAGAGTGTATTGCTGCGTTGCGTTTAATAAGCGTTCCGTTAACAGTACAAAAATTGAAATAAAAAAACCTATATCCCTCCCACAATCTACGGAAAAAAAAAACACTTTTCCAGCAACCACCCAAAGCACACTCAAGCCTACTGAGGCAAAACAGAAGAAATGTGATTCTGTGAACATTTGCGCCCTCTAGTGGGCAGCTGGAGGGCTTAAACACCTGTCATCCTCCAAATTCAATCGAAAACAGCGACGAGAAAAACAACTATTGCTACAAATACTCAGGAGGAACTTTAAACTACATATTCTCTGCTTGCAGTCTTCCTTTTTTAAGGAATCTGTGAGTCCTGGAATTTGAAACTTATGTATTCACTCACACCTTTGCAAATTCTTTTAAACTGGAAAATCGTTTTTTTTATTTTTTTTATTTTTAAATGATTCATTTTTATGCTTTTCATTTTAGTATACATGCCCACTATCTAAACATTTACAATATTAGCAGTGTAGTAAAACAATTAACATTTTAGTAATTTATTATTTTCCATTTTTTGTCCTGTACAAGACAATGAATGAATTTGCAAAACAAAAGCGGAAGGGGAGACAAACTTTTGATGCCATTAAATGAACACTCAATAACCCAATAATGAACGAGACGAAGACCCGTCAACGGTTTAGGCTTCTCGGTGCAATGCGCAACCTGAACAATGACACGGGAGTTTAATTAATAAATTACTAACCCAATAATAATTAATGCTGGGAAATGATGTAGTAACAGTGGTTTTAATACTGATAGTTTGCTTAACATACTGGAACACCGTTCTGTTTAAACTGAGAATTCGCTTGTAAACAACCCCAAATATTGTCTGTTTAATTCTGCATTTTGTAATCGTTCACACAAATATAACAAAAAGACCAAAGCTTTGTTTTAAATCGCAACCGTTTTCTTTCCTGAAGCTGAAACAGGGGGGACGGTCAACAACATGGGGTGGAGAGCTAACTGAACTTACATTTACAGTGATTGTTAGGCAAATTACCTAACAAATTATCACACTAAAATCATCCCCTCTTCCAGAATGGAATATACTGATATCATTTATATTGTATACATATGGACTTCTTTTGAAAATATATTTCACAGCAGTGTATTAAAAACTACATGTTGTATATTTGTCAATATATTGTCAAGTTTGGAAATATATTGATATTTTATTTCAGTATACTTTTAAGTATATTCCACTTCCGTAAGGGTCCTTGGCATCATCTAAAATCTTATAAGTTACTCGGATGCAAATTTTATTGATTGAATTTCTTTACTTTCACTTGCCTGCAGAGTCAAATGCAATGGATGGCATTTCATTTAATTTCCAAAGAGCCAAGCATGTCGCCATATTTAGTGTCAACCGATATCAAAGAATTAGTCACAAAAATCCAAATAATCTTCCAGCAACTAAAAGGTTTGCAGTACAAAAGACAATAACAAGAATGAAAAAATACTTCCTTTAAAATACGGCAGAAAGAAACATCCTACATTTTACACATTTGTAGAAAGCACCATTTTTATGGTGGTTTCCACCTAGAATTACTTGATATTTTGGAATTTATGAGACCTATGTGGCCAAGTTACCTACGACAATAAAAATCCATTCTTTATTCGCCTGAGATATTGTGATATTATAAATGTCCCCCCACAAGTTGCCATTTTGGACAGCTGAATTTAACTAGCTCCTGAAATACATCCGTTTGTATTAATGGTCATAGAAAGATGGAATTATCATAAGCAACAAGAACAACCAAGATCATTTAGTGTCAAGATTTTAAAAATATGTATGTACAAAAAAACAATTCAATTTATGGAAAAAGAAGTACAAAATTCCATCACTTGATTTGCTCAAATTGGCTGACACGTAACACATGCACACACTCAACACACACACGCACGCACGCACATGCACAAACACTCCCTTAAGAAAACAAACAGGCTTTCAGAGACTGTCTTGCATTGAACTGAAGGGGCAATGCAACTAAACTGAAGGACCCTACGTATAATCAATCTTAAAAAATAAAAAACAATAAAAATAAAAAAAGAAGAAGAGAGAAACAGGATGACAAGCAGGCGCTGTAGGTGAGGTACTCAAAAGTGTGACGTTAACGTGTGGCCCGGTCATCATTGCCGACGCCCTGTGGGAAAGGAAAACATGCACGTTTCAAACTGAACATCTACACGGTTCCCAGCAATGACGCTTCACCAGCGCCACACAAGCATAAAATTTATTTAACTGCATAACTTCACTGTAGGGTTCACACATTAAGTAAAGTGACTGTGTGTCGAGGGGGTTTGAAAGCCGCTTACAGCTGGAGTGCTGTTTGAGGACATGACGCTGTAGATGATGTGCTGCTTGGTACCGCCGTTTGCAAATGCAACATTTCATCTTCTTCAGGTCTGTGGAGCCAGAGTGCAGTCATGAGTGAGGACCCCAAAAACATGCACACATATGTACACATACACAAACATAAACAAGTGCGCGCACAAAACATGCATACATATGTACATAAACATAAAGAAGTGTGCGCACAAAACATGCATACATATGTACATATACACAAACATAAAGAAGTGTGCGCACAAAACATGTACACATATGTACATATACACAAACATAAAGAAGTATGCGCACAAAACATGCATACATATGTACATATACACAAACATAAACAAGTGTGCGCCCAGAACATGCACACATATGTACATATGCACAAACAAGTGTGCGCACAAAACATGCATGTGTATGAAAAATGCACGTGTAGGCATACACACAAACGTAGGCATGTATGCACGTGAATGCAAACAAACCCGCATATATGCACCCTTGGGGTGGATGCCTGGACGGTATACTGGAATTAACGTGAATGGCACAGTGCCGCGATACAGATTTTGCCACATCGTGACAGAGTTTTGTTAAAGAATTAGGTTGTGGTACGTTTACTTAAAACACAGGAATGGCGTAAACCAGAAGCCTAGGATTCAGCGTTTTGCTTGGCATTGTATTGGCCTATCTTAGCATGGCAGGCAAGCTCGAAATGTTCCAGTTCCAACTATCGTACCAGCTATCGTAATCAAATGCTAGCGAGCTGACTGGCGCCAGCCATAATACCAATGAGTAAAGTCACCTAAAATGTTAATCGAACACAGGCAATGGTAGTTGAGTTCTTATACATACACCTAGCAAGCAAGTTATTAACAGCAGTTCAAATTCAAATCATTATATATGAATTTTACAAAATAGCAAACCGTTTTAAGGGATGTTCTAAAACACTTAATGAGGCTTAATGTACCTAAACAATGACATTTTCACAGACATGAGTACTAACGGTGTGCAAAAAGATGAGAAAAGTATCTTTAGGAAAAATGCTTTTTATGCTTGTTAAGCACTGTTTGTGAAAGTGAACTACAAGCAGACTGGTTGATAACTTCGAGAAAATAGTTATGAAATTAATTGTACTTATAAAGTTTAGAGGAATTTCTTATTTTATTTATTTTTTGCTAACACACAATGTGTAAACTCCATTCTGGTGTCGGTTACAACAGCACTAGCCAGGTTTAGCTAACACACAAAGGGCTAGTGTTGGCTCCATGGTACTGGAGGTCACAGCACTATTAGCCTAGCGTTGAACCCTATGAGCAGTCCTGCAGGGTTTTCGATGTGCAGAGTCGGCGTCCCTCACCGCAGTGCGCTTGGAGCACGTGTCTGCAGAGGCAGGTCCGGGCCTTGAAGCTCATGTTGCAGCTGCTGCATTGGTACTGGAGCTGCTTGCAGTGGGCCGAGGCCACGTGCTGGTCCAGCGCTGCGTTCGGACCGAACCGCCTCCCACACAACAGACAAACTGCCCGTCTCCCCCCTGTGAGATGAAGAAAACGTCACTTTAGCAAAAGCACACCACGTTACCACCCCACTTCTGCCCGAGACAAACCAAAACCATGTCAACAGGACAAATCATTAACCGTCTTTAAAAAAGGTTTAAAAACTGCCACTTCACAGCAAAATGGACAGAAACGAGTCTGTCTATAAAACTCAATGCTTGCGGAAGAAATTAATTTTTTGGCACAACACACTGAAATTTGATTGTATAGCTAACTGACCGCGCACAACAGTAAAACGCCTAGCTAGCCAACCCAGTCAGTTTGGTCCAGTCAGTGACATGACACGAGTCAAAAATCCCAAGCATAAAGAAGTCCTTTCTATTTCAGTGTCTGTGCCTGGACTTGCAATGGGCATTAGATGAATATTAATACTAGAGGTTGAACGATAAATAGGCATGGCCGATCATTTGGGCTGACGCCGATCTTAGCATTCAATTTGTGGGTATGGATGCCACTTATATAATCTCAACAAGTCTGTCTGTCAAGTTGCAAATTAAAACTTGTACATTTTGTACTTCTTTCATAAGACAAGTTTTGCTGTTTGACACTTTGATGTGACACAAAGTCAAATGGTAAGATGAAACATACAGGTCCAAGCAACATTAAACAATTTATGAAACAATGGGTAGTATTTGCTTTGGAATAGAGCTTGTTTAATTTGTGTGAGCGAAGACAGCCAATATTGTTTGTTGTAACTTGGCCATTTTTATATCAAAACGTTTAATGCCAGGCCTAGATTTAGCTAGTTTTACAATTACAGTTTTACAATTTCTAAATCCATGCAAACTGGTCATATTCCTCGAGATTTAAAAGTTGTCAAAGATATCCCTCTCTTTAAATCTGAGAATGAAAGATCGTTTACCAATTATTGGCCAATATCAATTCTCCCTTTTTCCCCCAAAATTAAAAAAAAAACTGATATATAAAATAATTCTGAATCATCTAAATTAACAAAATCCATACACCAGTATGGATTTAGAAAGAAATACTCTTCTGATATGGCTCTACTCCAACTGATAGATAAACTTTTTACAGCCTTGAATAATAATGAGTATGCCTTGGGAATTTTTCTAGACTTGTCAAAAGCATTTGACACTGTTGACTTCGATATTTTACTTTTGAAACTACATCGATATGGATTTCATGATCTCACATATAAATGGTTATATCATTACATTCATGATCGAGAACAGTTTGTATGTGCAAATGGATGGTTATCAGACAGGGCAGTGTTATCGTGGAGTACCACAGGGGTCTATTCTTGGTCCTTTGCTATTCTTGATCTATATAAATGACCTTGCTGCTGTCTCTTCTTCTGTTTTTCCAATACTCTTTGCTGATGATACCAGTTTAATATTGTCTTGTAAAAACTTAGACACACTCATCCCCCAAGCTAATACTGCCTTTGGCAGGTTTTACCATTGGTTCCAGCTTAACAGTCTCTGAATGTAGAAAAATCTAATTTTATAATTTTGACTAGAAAGAGAAAAAGATAAAATAGTGTCAAAATCAGTATCGGTCATGGTGAAATAAATCAAGTTACATCCACCAGATTTCCGGGGGTCCTTGATGAAAATCTGAGTTGGAAAAATCATATCCAAATAGTGTGCACCAAAATGATTAAATCACTTGGTATCATCAGGAAGATTTGAGGCTTGGTTAGTCAGGCTTGTTTCCTTACTTTATACTATAGTTTAATAAACCCTTATCTAATTTACTGTTATATTGCTTGGGGAAGCACCTAGACTATCTAGCTTCATCTGATCCTTTGTTCAGGAAAGTCAATATCCTATCAATTCATAACATAATATTCATATTATTAATATTATTAACAACATAATATTCACCAAATCTGTAGTTTCATTTATAAATGTATGTATATGCCAAACACTTTACCCAAATCCTGTAATATCCTTTTTCAATTTAACTCCCAAATTCATACATACAACACAAGACACTCTGATAACCTTCACCTTCCGCATTGCCACACCACTCATAGCAAACTCTCAATCAGATACAGAGGTTCCATGTTATGGAATTCTCACCTTCATACTGCTAAAGTATCAACATCCTTTATCAGTTTCAAACTGAAACTTAAGCAAAGCCTGATTAACCAAACTACCCAATAGTCTTATCAAATGTAATTTAATTCTGATTACAAACCCACATACATACACGCATGCACGCACAGGCTTTCTCTTTCGCACACCGACACACGTTGTAAATATGATTGTTTTTCTGTTAAAATACTGTGTATATATACATATATATATATGTATATTCTATATTATTATTATCATCATTTTATTATTGTTATTATTACGTATTATCTTGTTGATTTGTTTATTTTGGGGGGTGAGGTCCAGGTTTCTAACCTCACCTGCACATTTATTACTATTATTGTTATTATTATTATCATATTATTATCTACTGTAATTTTGAATTATGGATCTTGAGACTGTTGTTTGTGTATCTTGTTTTTAATGTGTGCAAATAATAAAAACAAACAAACAAAACCAAT
The DNA here is from genome assembly GCA_022702515.1 of Ilyophis sp. 1 JC-2022. Taxonomy (NCBI): domain Eukaryota; kingdom Metazoa; phylum Chordata; class Actinopteri; order Anguilliformes; family Synaphobranchidae; genus Ilyophis; species Ilyophis sp. 1 JC-2022. Next base: position 30,568,473 of record CM040404.1, read on the forward strand.
AGAAAGTGTTCTGTAAAAAGTGTTCTTGGAAATTTTGTACGCTGAAAACGTTTCTTGTTGAGATATCATTTATTTTTGTACTGTGTTGTTATGAGTAACTGATAATGACAATCCATATACACTTATGAACCATAAGATAATTAAATCTAGAGAGAGATGCATACACATACACAAACACAAATACATTCAAGCTCAAGCCTGGATGCAGTCATTTTTCCTTTACCAAGAATTACAAATAACATTTTCATTCAAGTCATATTTTTAAACGGATTAGAGTATGCGTGTTAATGGGTTATTGTAGCCTACACGGTAGACCTAGTAGTGGTTTGTATGTTGGTAGATGATCTAGCTAAAGTTAACCCAACTTGTCTTCAACCTTCCAAAGTTCTCACGTCACTCCACTGCTGAGGTCACTCCACTGGCTGCCGGTCGCCGGAAGGATCAGGTTAAACATTCTGATTTGAGACCTAGCCATAGCTTACTGTACAACCTAGACTTGATGTTAATGTCTATGGATAGCTGCTACTTTATGATAGAACTGTACTTTATCTGACCTGTTTGTAGCTGTTCTAATGACCTTCTGTATGCACTTATTATACGTCGCTTTGAATAAAGTGATTGATTGATCGAGTGATTGAATCCCTCCGAGCAGCAACAGCCCCTGCCTTCGTAAACGGCCACAGAAAGCCTACCTGAGATTACCCATTTCTGTCTCGCACGCGTGCGGTTTCGCAGACATTTCTGGACCCATGAACGCCAGCTTAGTTTGTCTGTGGGGAAAAAAGAAGAGGAAAACGAAATGGTAAATTCAGCCACCAGCAGAGGGCGCTGTGTGTGCGCCATACTGTTCTGTTCCAGTCTTCAGTGTGACATTTACCAGCATGGGGAGCCACATCCTTGCCACTCGATCCTGAAGAGCGGATCCCTTTCTCTGGTTCCCTCTCCTTCCCTGTCGATGAAGCCACGTCCTCTGAGGAGGACAAAGACCAGTGCAGTGTTTATGCTGCTCAAAACTCCTTTACACATTAGACTGGTTACAAACAAGACTGGTATATTATTTTGTTACAGTGCAACCTATTGTTTGTTTTAGCTAACATTACACTTATTGGTTATAAATGGGCCTGTGTCTTCATGGTGATGTCACATTTATGTATTCCTGAGAATAATACTGCTGTACTCAACTACTGTACGTCGCTCTGGATAATAGCTTGGGCCAAGTGATTTTAATGAAGTACATGTAATTAATCACAAAGTAATACAATCTGCCAGTTTTACAGTCACCAACATCAATGTGACAATATTGGACTTTTTCGTGGTGACCAGCCACACCTGGAAGATTAACAACCTATAGATTCCATTATAATTTCTTCCCCTGGTGAGTCCTGCTTGATTGTCCTACCAACGACACTAACCCATAGATCGCACAGCGGGTTGAGAACCTGTTGCTTTTACCCACCAGCACTCCTGGCTGTCAGTTCCACAGACACCCTTCTCCAGCTGCTTTACCTGTCATTGGCAAACACTCTTGAGACGTGACCAGCGACATTACGTTGCTTATCTGGATCATCGACAAATAATCTACAAGAGAGGGGGGGGAATAAAAAACTGTTAACAGCGCCACTGCAGACGGAGTTCATTTCATTTTCACATATGCAAGCGTGAGACTGAACCTGATCGGAAGCGCAGGACATAAAACCAGAAAAATGGAAGACATGCGTCCCGCTCACCGGTGTGGGCCTCATGACTCTCGGCGGAAGTATTGCCTAAAGCTCCACACACGGCTTGGTCTCCGAGAACCTTCTTCCCCCTCCTCTTCTTGCTTCCTCCGTATTCCGGTCCTACGAGGATCGAGGGGCTACGTTTCTGACAATGGCCTCTCGCAATAGCAGGCCACTCGCCCTTGCGGATTCTGCCACGGCCGTAGCCGAGCATGCTCAGAGACGCGTGTAATGGTAGCTCGTTACGCTCTGCATGGCGGGGCTGCGTTTATATCGCGCTGCTGCGTTTATATCACGCTGCTGAAAGTACCTGCCTCCCTCTGGAGGACAAAGTCTCAAAGAGGTCACAGGCTAGTGTGACCTCCAGGGCACAAGCACCAGCGTCCCTGGGCTACGTCATACCTGCGTGGTCACATCACGCACACGCAAACACACGCTCACACAAAAAAAGGCATCCACACACAAACAGATACATTCAGAAGCACATGTACACACAAAAAGTCCCGTCCCTATAAGCAAGGTATTACTCTGCTGGACTTAAAATGTACGTTTACGTCAATGAGCCAAGATCTATTACCAGGACCTGAATTTCCAAATTAATGTTTTTTGAAATTAAGGAATGAATACAAAAACATTCACAATTTCAATTTCAACAGGACATACTTTTTTCCCCCCCGCTCACTTCATTTTTACACATCTGAAACTTACATTGTGTGTGTGTGTGTGTGTGTTCAGGTAACATTGAAGTCATGTGGCACTTCAGCAAAGGTGCATTGATTTGTTGTGGTTCACGTACAAGGACAGTTGACCAATCAGTTGACCCTGTTGCCCCTTACCACTGTACGAGTGCTCCCCCTGGTGGTGCAGAAGTGCCCCCTGATCCACAAAGCTCTGACCGCAGTACGGGACACTACAGCAGTACACCAGCTGATCTGTAACCAAAACCAAAGGAGAACGGAGTCGGTCAGTTAAGTGACGATGCAGTGAAAGGCTTTGTAATAAAAAGTAAGAGCTCTGACACGGCCCATCCCTCGAGGTGCTGCCGAAAGCCCAGTGAACCGGCATCGCTCTCGAACCTGTCGGAATGCTATCAACCACCCACAGCTGGACCCGCGGGGAAGGATCCGAACCTCCCGGGCAGGGACCTGCGGAAGCTAAAGAAAGGGGGATTTAATTAATAGGAGAAATAACCAGAAGGCTTAAAGCAGTCTCATTATTTATCAGAGGAACATGTTTTTTGTCTCACCAACACCGGGTTCGGGGGGCGCATCCAAATGGCCACCGAGACTGGAGGGAAAATGCCCGTTGTCGCCGTCGTAGCCTTTGTCCAGAGAGAGCTCCTTCACCTCGCTCTTCACTTCCTTGGTTTGATTAATAAAAGACTGTTTGCTGCTCAAGACTCCGCCCACCTGATTGCCACACCCTTTCTTCAGGTGTCTGTCATACCAGCTTTTGTACATGTACAGCTTTCCACAGGGAGAGCATGTGAACGGACCTACAGAAGAAAAGGACAAAATACATTGAAGGGCAGCATTCATAAATCAACACACAATCAAGGAAAACACCACACAATACTACATGTAATAAACTAAAGGTGTAGCCTACACAAAAGCTTTAGCATCTGCCTTACAGAAATCTGCTGAAGAAGAGAAAAGTTGGAACAGTGCGAGAACGTGAGAGTGACCTTCATGAACTTCAAGCTGGACGGATTTTGGCGCCGTGCTGGTCGCCGTGCTGCCACTGTTGTCCGCTTTGTCCTCGGCGTCCCACGAGTCGCTGGCCTCTGTTTCCGTGTTGCTGGAATGGCTATCGCTGGACTCGTTCTCACTGGTGTTGTCCTTGACACTGTCGGGGACAGGGACTGGGACGGGCTCCACAAGACCTGGAAACGGGACGCAGCTCGTTCTGGATTTTCACTAAGATAAGGCTGAGATGAAAAAAGCTGGGATTCAAACCCGCAGTCCCTCAAATCCAGCTCACTGCTCTGTGCTCCCTCCTTTAAAGACATGCATTTGCACACCTGCAGGGGTTCAGATATGTCTGGCTGACGCCGGTCCCGACTCTAAACAGTATGTAGACTAGAGGGTGGATACCCGACCCGAACCCGACGGGACCCGACAGGTCGGGCCGGGCTCGGACTAAACTTTTAAAATTATGTTCGGGCTCGGTCACGGCGGCCGAACAACTAGCGAACATTTTACTTTTGAACTACTAATTAGGATGGGTTAGCTTACTTCACATGGTGCCTCAAGTTGTTTTTGGTGAAAATATAGTGTGAAATAAATAAAAATGATACCGAATATTGTGTGTGTGTCTGTTATCTACCAATAAAACAATGCCTTTTGACGGTCATTTAGGTGCCCAGTGTCCACTAAACAGGGAAGCTGTAATGTACTCTAATGTAGACCAGTGGTCCCCAACCCTGTTAATGGTGATTTACCGTCCTGTAGGTTTTCATTAATTTCTGGTTCTACTAAGTAGCAGCTCAACTAATTCTCTAGCTGTGGAACGAGGCATGTTTGGTTAGGGTTGGAGTGAAAACCTACAGGAGCAGGGTTGGGAACCACTGATGCAAACTAACAGGCTGCCCTTTTCAGGGCTCAAAAGTGCAACTGTTTGGGGTTTTGGTTGCACATGCTACCTAAATTTAAACTGGACAAACTGGAATTTAAATGGGAAGCACTGGTGTGACCACAACAATTGTCCTGGAATGACTGTAAGTTTAAATAATGCGAGCAATCTCAATCAGACAAACTACAAAGTTTAATTCCCCTGTAACCATTCTAACCAACCAAGTCTGCTTGACCTCACTATGCTGGTTTTAGACTGGCTAAGAACACTGGTCACTGACAAGCGGGCTAGCGTTCCCCAAACCTGACTAACATTACTGAACCAGTTTTTTTTCCCCTCAAGAATAATAAAATTAAATGAACAATCACGTAATTTGTTCATTTCATTTTATTTTTCTCCTGGTTAAGGTATGAGGCAGGCCCAGAAGCCTACTTCTCATTAAACAAACTATATAATGACTTCAGTCCACATGTACCTGGAATAGGATCCAATGTGCTAACATACACAACTTTCGTAACTGTAATTTTCAACAAATGTATACTACTGTCCATTGTTCAATAAAAAATTACTGGCGCTCCTTAGATTTTGGTGGATGCGCCTAAATATTTTCTGGTGCTCCAATCTTTGGGAGTACCAGTGCTACTAAGTAAAAAAGTTAATTTGGAACACTGCTTTCACAGAAACTGCACTCCCTCCCAGATTCCACATCTCCATTTTCCAGTCCTTCATCTCTCCAAAAGGATGAGGCTTAGCAGCTGAGTTCACCAATTACATCACAACGATTAGAAAAACAGCGAACACGACTCAAACGCACCATCCTCCAGCTTCAGTTGGACTGGTTTCCTGATCCGCAGTCGGGGCAACAGGGGGACATCTATGCATCAGAAGAGACAAATCTGCAGAATTAGTTTCGTCACTGAATCATTTGCAATACATCAAAATGATTTGAGAACATTTATAAACTGTAATCCTCATTACTAGAAATGATTATCAGTTAAAAAATGTGTATGAAAGCATAGTAATAATACAGAACGAAAAATGCACACGCTTAAAACATCAACTGAATTTGGGGGCTACATGCAGACACTTGGTGAAACTGTGGCCCTCTGAGTACTTTGGTGCAGATGAACACCTCAGGTGAATGACCACGCCTACAATTGCAGTGGGTTGGAGCAGTTGAGACAGGAAGAAAGGGCTCAAAAGAGAGTCAAATACCTGCCCACTGGATACCTACCCTTCTCTGTGTCCTTTGGCTCCGCCTTCTTTATTACTTCAAAAACAGAGGAGATTGATTACCGAAGGCCCGACGTGGGCGGAGCATACAAACACATTCAACATAACGTCATGGGCATGATGAACAGGTGCTGCATTACCAAAGCACAGATAAAATTCAAACAGATCATGGGTGCAATAGTGAGGGGATTTGTTTAAAAGTAATAAAGCACAGCAATATTACACATTTTTTACTATAAATAAATTATTTTATTTTTTTTACAATTTGGCATCACCAATCCCACCCAAATTTGCAATGTCTAATTTGCGAACATGCTCATATACGACCCCCTGCTGCCGGCTCGGGAAATTTAACTTACAACTTGAATTCACAACTTGCAGTTTTACTCTGAAAAATGTTGTGCCAGCCAGCTGCTTCTTTTCAGACAGTAGCCGCAAGCCGTGCATGCGCCGAGTGGGGATAGAGGAAACCCAATCATACGCATGCAGATTGCAAGCCACGGGCGCCTGGATGGCCAACAGGGGTCACTTGAGCAATGAACACTGCTTTCCCTGCCGACTAAATCCCTCCCATATATTCTTTGGGCAACGCAAAGCCAATTGTGCGCCGCCTCTGTAGCCAAATTCGATCCGGGACCATGGTGCTCACTTGTACTGCAAGCGGTGCTTTTACCAAGTGAGCTACCCAGCAGCCCTACGATATTAATTGTTATTAAAAAAAATGTATGTGTATTTGCACCCACTCCACACATGTATGCTTGGGGTTATTCTGGGGGTCTATCAGATCTTTCTGATATTTGAAAACCATAATGTAACCTTGGAGAAATGCCCATTGTTACACTTAGGACAAAAAAAAACACACTATCCTTAAAAAACTTTGGGACTAAGGGCTCTATCTTGATGATCTTAGCACATGGTCTAAAACACATGGCGCAAGTGCATTTAGGGCGTGTCCAACTCCATGTTTGCTAGTTTGACAGTGGATCATTTGAGCGCAAAGTAAGACGCAAGGTTCAAATGCGCTGAACTTACTCTCCTCGTTAATTATAGATGCGTCTTGGGCGTAACATACTATAAACCAATCAGAGTGTCATTTCCCATTCCCTTTAACTGATTGAAACCTTGGTCGAATAACCCATGTTTCCCCTTTCACACGGAAGCCGTACCGTGTCTGATCCGCAAAATCCTGGATTGCAAGCAGGGTCGCGGACCCAGGTTGAACCCTTTCACACCAACGCCAAACACGGGATTTACCTGGGTTGTTGCATCCGTGTGAAAGGGGTATAAGATAGAGGCCAAAGTGTCCATTTTTGGCCTACCCACCTCTACCTTTGAGACCTACACTTAGACAACCATAAATGGTAAAAACAATATGGCTTCATTGTAATCACAAAGACTTGCTGTACAACATGGGCCATGTCTGAATAATTTTGTAGAGCAGGTCTTTGTGATTACAATGAGATCAACATCTTGTTTTTACCATTTAAGGTTGTCAAAATGTATGTTTCGAAAGTAGAGGCGGTTAGACCAAAAATGGAGTGAAAATTGACATTAGTGCCTAAATTTCTTATTGATGGTTTGTGTTTTTTTCTGAAAAGTATAACACTGGTCATTACTCCAAGGTTACATTATGGGTTTCAGATATCCGAATGACCCCAAGAATAATCATAATTGTAACAACATTAACAGTAGAAAATAAAATAGTGATAACCATTATACATTTTTCTAGACATGACATGATGCTCTATTTTCTGGCTCTCCACATAAAACTAGAAACAAAACAGTATTCTTAGAGTGAAGGGTTCTGTGGTTCTGAAATAGTGTGGGGCAAATCTTCCTGGAATGATTATTGTATGCCTTCCTAGGCCAGCCCTTACTTACGCCTGAGACGGCGTTTCTGCTTCCGATGACTAAGTGCGACTACATGTACTTTCATTACATTACATTACAGGCATTTCTAGCAGACGCTCTTATCCAGACTTACACAACTTTGTTAGCATTTTTTACATATTATCCATTTATACAGCTGGATATATACTGAAGCAATTCAGGTTAAGTACCTTGCTCAAGGGTACAACCGCAGTGTCCTACCTGGGAATCGAACCTGCAACCTTTCGGCTACAAGGCCAGTTCCTTAACCACTATACTACACTGCCCCACAGTCAGTAAACTTTCATGCTTTCTTCCGGACGCCAACAAACTATGCCATGGTGCTTAAGGACCGGTGCGTATGTGAGGTGGCCCAAAACCCTGGTAAGTCACTTTATATTAGTGTGTCTGTTCCTTGTTAACTACCCGAACGCATTGATACATACCCTCACACAGGTACTTCAGGTGCCTCTCGTAACAGGGTTTAAAGCTGTACTGCTTTCCACAGGAAGAACACCTGTACTTTCCTGCAGAGGAAACAGGCTAAATCCAGCTCATCTGTGTAATATTCATAAATGGCAAAACATGATCATAACAATGACTACAAATGACTCAAAATAATTTAGAATAAATAGTAATATATAAATATTTCAATAATAATATATATGCAAATAATGGAATTAAATCATTTTTGGATTGTATGGTGTCAGAACTTCCTTCTCTACATATATTGTGTCAGTTTCAAAGAACACTAAATGGGCTCATGCAAACACAAGGGTACAGACCTTCGCATGGGTACTTCACGTGGTGCTTGTAACGAGATTTATTCACAAACTGTTTACCACAACCAGTACACTCGAATGGTCCTACAGAAAAAAGCGACAAAATCCAATGTGTAAAATTCAATAATGAGTGAGGAAGTGTGGCGTTTGCATTCTGTTTAGTTTTATTTAGAGGACAAAATATAAACAAAGAAAACACGTGCAGTCGTGGGCACTTAAAACAGGGTTTTCAAACCAAAGCGAAAAGGACTCTTGTCTCTGTCAGGGTGTAACAACCAGGCTTCTTTAATACCAGACTGTAAGCTGGTTGATCTTCAAAAAAATCCACAAAAAAGTGGCTCCTAAAAACAACGCAACCCACTAGCAGAGTACGTTACCATGTATCCCTTATTCATTGTAAAATAAACCAATCACATGCTGAGCTTTAACACCGAAAACATCAATTCTGCATGAAAATGGTAACAAAGCAACAAAACGTCTATCTCAACTCATTCAAAGCCAGAGTGTTCTGGAACACTAAGCCTCAGCAGTGCCAAGCCAATATGGCTGCCGACATTCAAAATGTTTTTGATTGATCCTGTCAATGTGCAAACCTATAATAAAACACATTATTTTACCTATTCCAACATAATTTTTTGTTAATAATGATAGATGGCTCTAAATAACACAACGTCTGGTTCAGTTCACTATTAAAACAATGTCAAACAATATTGATGGAAAATAATTTATTTTCAGTGCTTTTTAGTTTGGGTAACATTGGTGATGTGTAATAATAGTGAAAACTGTTTTCCATAAAAATCTTCTCTTGCATAACTATAGATATGTAAAAATTAACAATAAACATAATCATTGGTCATTTGTATATACAGGTGCAGCTCAAAAAATTAGAATATCGTGAAAAAGTTCAATATTTTTTGTCACTCATTTCAGAAAGTGAAACTCATATATTATATAGATTCATTACACAGAGTGAAATATTTCAAGCCTTTATTTCTTGTCATTTTGATGATTATGGCTTACAGCTAATGAAACCCAAAATTCAGTGTCTCAGAAAATTAGAATATTTTGCTTTAACATATTTTTAAAGTATCATATTTAATATTTGGTCGCATATCCTTTGCATGCTGTTACTTCCTGAAGTCTGTGACCAATCAACATCAAAAGACTCTCGATATCTTATTTTCAGGTACTGTTACAAGCGATACTATAACCTCTCTGCATTTGAACTGATCTCAATGGGAATTGGGGGGTGAGACTAGATTCAGCTGTAAATTACACTGGTACAGCATGGAACACATGGCTGGCTAAATGGCTGTAAGTTATCAAGGGTCTGAGCTATCGAACGAGCCCCAAACCATCACTCTGTTGCCAGATATGGAGTAGATGTGGATGGATCACTGCAAGGGTTATTTCTCCTGACTCATTTTCCTATAGAACTCTATGGGGAAAAAGGTCAGGAGAAACAACCCTTAAAGGGATCCATCCACATCTACTCCATATCTGGCCGCAGAGTGATGGTTTGGGGCTCGTTTGATACCTTAGACCCTTGATGACGTACAGCCATTTCGCCAGTCATGTGTTCCATACTGTACCAGCTTAATTTACAGCTGAATCTAGTCTTACCCCCCAATTCACATAGAGATCAGTTCAAATGCAGAGAGGTTATAGTATCGCTTGTACAATACCTGAAAATAAGATATCGAGAGAGTTTTGATTTTGATTGGTGGTCACAGACACTTTCAGGTAACAGCATGCAAAAGATATGCCAAATATAAATATATATACTTTAAAAATAAAAAAAAAAAAAAAAAAATTCTAATTTTCTGATTTTTGAATTTTTTTTTTTTTTTTTTGTAAGCCCAAGCCATAAAAATCAAAAAATAAAAAATAAAAAAAATAATATTTCATGTTATGTGTAATGAAATATATATATATATAATATATTCTTTTGAAATGAGAGAAAAAAAAAAAAAAAATTTTTCATTTTTTATTCATTTTTTTTTTTTTTGCTGTGTACAAATGACAATGAAACCCGCGTGAGTTTATTTGTAGTTAACATTTCAAAACAAAACAACAACAGAAACAGCAACAAACGTAGGCTAAAAATGTGGGTGTGAGGGAAAAAAAAAAAAAAAAAAACAAAAAAAAAAAAAAACAAAAATGAGGGGGAAAGGAGAATAAGTGGAAATCAGAAAATTATTAAATATAAATCGGGAAAGGGATATTATAAAACTCATTGATGGTAGGCTCTGATTGATCGCCAGCGGCACTGAATGAGTTAACACCCAGTTTCCTCAGGGTGGTCACAACTTAATCCCTAAGGAATGAAAGCGTGAGTATGTTGCGTCCCGTTTTTTGCAACACTTGCTCAAATAAAACAAAAGGTGTGCGCGCGCGTGTGACGTAGTGTTTGTGCGAAAGACGAGTTAGAACCCCTAAACATCACAGACCGCAGAGGGGATAGCCATTGAAATCACTTTACCGTTTATGTGACTAGCATCGGTCTGACGAAGACGGTCGGACAGCTGGTTTTCCAGGTTGCCTTCTAAATTCTCTGGGTCTGTGTTATACGTGTGTCTCACCAAAACCGAAAGAACCTGCTGGGAGGGATCTGAAATAATAAGAACAAAAGGCACAATTCCTCACACCAGCACTTGGATTCTGACAATTCTTAAACAATGCTAAACAATGTTCTAAAGCCATTATATGCATCAGTGCATGAAAAAGGCAGAGCGTGAGAGAGGAAAAGAGATGCTTTGAGATAGAACATTTTAATTGACAATGACTGGTAAATTCCAATTCCAATCAATTCTTGAACTGAAATGGGTGACAGAATACTGAGTTTAAATGAATTGATTTCAATAACATTCCAGTGCTTTATATATTTAATGCATCAGCTTAATCAATTATCAATGACATATTGTAACAAGGGGTATGTCTCAAAGTAACTCTATTAAAATAAGATATTTATGAAGCACAGTATTGCAAATATTTAAACTAAAGATTTATATGAAGTTTACGACAATTAATTTCAATTTTACAAAATATCAGAAAAATGTCCATTACTATATACCTCCAAAATAAAAGAACAGTATTTTATGGCAAATCTATGGGTTGGCACATATGCCTATGGGCAAGTAAGGTATCACCCAGGTGTTTTAATGAAGCTAGGAATATAGCCAGCTCAGATATGGTTGTCCAGTGGGCTATACCAACAGAGCATGAATTTGGTTCTGGGTATTACGTTAGCTACCTTACTGTAGTCACGCTCGGAGCCACAAAACTATTCTGCTACCTTATACTAAATTTGGAGCCAAAGATACTACAAACTCAGCAGCTATCTTTCATGATGACCAGCACATGAAATGGGAAAGGTGTGGCAGCAAAGTTACGGTAGCTGCAGTGTAGCTATTTATCTTGCAAATTCTTAAAGATACGTTTGCATGTAGTGTATAATATTGTGACATAAATAGGCCTAAATTCTTGAAAAAAAAGTTCCCAGAATGAATCGTTTAAAACATTCAGCACTGGGTGCCACCTCCAGATACTGGGACGGCAAACATTGAGCACAATGTTACAAGCTCACAGGACCATAGAGGGATTCACAGATACAAGTGGCTGTAGAAGGCTACATACCGTATTGCTCATCTGGGCAGACTTTTGGAACAGAGGCGGGGGCCTCAGAGGACTCCGCCTCCTGCACCATGACGACCTTTGGGTTTCCTCCCGCTGAGGTGGAGATTAAGCCTGGGCGTGCTGAGGACTTCTTTGGCATCCCTGAACGTCCAGTCAGGTCACTGCAGGGAAAGTATGCCATCAACACTCACAGTGGGAAAAACACTCACAGGTAGGAACAGGACATCACAATCGGCTGCACATTTTCTGTTCGAGGTTGTCACTCATCTCAAAAAGCTTACAACATCCTGAAAAATAATCACATCTCAATTTTTCCCAAAGGGATTAAAGTTGAGGTTCAGCTCTGCCCCGTTATTGAACACAGTAAAGTGATCATATTTCCCTGTGAGGTAAATCTTCTTGAGAGTTCATGTAAATTGCAGGTGACATCAGTGTAACCAGACAGAATCCTAAAATCTCCCTCTGAGCAGTCAGTCATACTGGCCAAGCCATGTCACGCAGAGCAACTAAAGCTAAACTTAGCTAGACTTGTTCAGGTTTAGCTGGGAAACTTTCGCAGCAGGGGGTATTTCACGAAGCGGGATTAAGACGCTAATTTGGCCGAGGCTAAATTGTGTATCTTGAAGTAACCCAGGCTCTCATCCAATCGGATGTCATCAAATTCTAAATATTTATAAAAAATTAGCCAGTGGATAGCTCCTTAAATCCCGTTTCGTAAAATACCCCTCCCCTCCCCTCCCAGTTGCTGCGAAAGTGGTGTTGGTCGACCAAAGATAAATGCATTTGAAAAACTATCCATTTATTTCGATAAACAAGCTAAAACTACAGGAAACCTAAAAAAAGACACTTTATTAGGTGAACAAAAAAACCTAAAGAATAGCATTGACGTGCAATTTCTACAATCCAGGTTCTTGCACAAAAATGACCATCATACAAAACTTTTTTTTTTTTAATAACTACGTTTCAAATGCAATCATCTAGGATTAAGATTAGTCGGGCAAATACCTCCCAAAACTCGTCTCCCCTAACCATGCATAATTCAGTATCGGGTTTGGTTGAAAACACTTATTTGGCTGAGATTGGCCTAATATGTGTTTGAGATCAATTATTTAAAAAATCGGACCTTTTCGTTTACATCGATAGCTCACTAGCAATCTTAACCAATCATCGTAGAATAAGGCTAAAGCAGTGAATCAACATTGATTCTAGCTGCGTCGGATTTACATTCATTCACTATTTTTTGTTTCCTTATTGTTTGCTTAAAGTAACGTTAAAATAGTTGGCTAGCTGGCTACCGTTAGCTAGTTATGTTAAAGAACGTCAAATAAATACTGGCAACCTTCCAAAATCCACAGATATCGTCTGAAATTAAGTATGCATGCCGAATTTATTTTAGCTAACATGCAAATAAATCAGTATACTAGCCATTTATCAACCATAGATTAGACAGATTAGCAGCTTTAACATAACTTACTTGGTCAGTATGCAGATTGTCTATTCTGCTCGTTAAATAACAATAGGAGATCCCAGCAACGTCCAGCAAGAAGAGAGTAAAGCTCTGGTTTAAAACGTTAAAGTGGCAGAGATAGGATTTTTAAAAATTGTGTTTAAAAAACGTAAAATAATACATTTAGTTTCTGCCTCACCACGGCGGGATGTGTGTGGAATGTCGCACAGTTATGACGTACGCAGGAGCCCTCACAAATCGTTTGTGAAAAGGACAATGTAGCACAAAGAATATGTATTTGTTTTAATTGCAGGACCAGAGAAACAAGAAAGAAAAAAAAAACACAGTGAGGTATTCCAGAAAGCGGGACCTGCAAGCTATCCGCTTCTATTAAGTAGAAATTATCAGTTCCAAATACGAGGATCAGAGAACGTGTCAGTTCCTGTGGTAACCACAGTTCATAGTGGTAACATCCCAGGCCCAGCAGTCATTGTGTTGTGTCCAGATGTTGAATAACGATTGTCACAAATTTGAAAGATGAAACATAACGTTGCCACAACGTCAAATATAAACATCGCCCCAACAATGAATGTAGACGTTGTCTCAACATAAATTTTCAACACTGCTCTTACATCAGTCAACGTTGTCCCACCATCAAACATCAATGCTGTATTAACATAACCTGTAAACATTAGGCCTACCTCAACGTTGGATATCAGCATTGTCACATCTATTAAACGTCCCTGCGCTAATTTTGCTAGCTAGCTCAATTTTTTTTTAAAATACTTTATTCAGAAAAATTATCAATACAACATTTAAAAAACTGTCGATCAATTAAACATCAAATCATTTCAGGTACCAAAACAACGCATGTCCTTCACTGTTCACTGACGTCTTGGTTGCCGCTCACTCCCCTGCTCTACTCACGATATCCATATGCCATAAGACAAATTGAAAGCTGAAATACAGCAATAAAGAACAATATTTATTATTTAATACAGTGGTGACGGAAAGTATTCGTGCAGTGACATTTTTTGTTGTTTTGGCTCTGTACTCCAGAACATTGGATTTGAAACGGAACAGTGACAGTGAGGTTAAAGTGCATACTTTGTTTTAATTTGAGCGTTTTTACATCCATATCGGCTGAACCGTGTAGCAATTTTAACCCTTTTTATACAGCCTCTCTCCCCCCACCCACCCATGTTTAAATAAAGATGCCAGTGCCCCGTCTATACCAGCCTGCTCCCATTTCCCACCTGTTGTGATCTTTCGCTCTCGACCAGCAGCAGTCACTTGCACTACTCATCAGGCCTCCCTTCCTCCTGCACCCCCAGCACCAGAAGTCACGCTGTGTAGCCGTTGCCACCCAAGGCTGCAGTAGACACTGCTTTTCGTTCGCCCCAGTCTTCTGTCCTGATTGCCCCCTGGACTTTCTGGCGTGTGCTGTCCAAGCATTCGATAAGGATTGCTTCCAAGTGCTCAGCATGGGCCATTGCTTCACAAAGGCTGCTTGGGTCAGTCATGTGGACCTGCTACCAGAGGTCCGTTAGCCGGAGGCCTCGCAGGAACTTGTCGAGGGCTACACTATCACTGAGCATGCCTGTGAGCTGTGGGTAGGCCCGCTGAGTCAGCCGCTGTACATCTGCCACGTAGAGGCCCAGGTTCTCCCTGGGCCACCTTGGTGTTAGCAATTTTTCCTCTACCCAAAGTGACCTATATAAACAGCCCACAGCAAACCTCTCCCACAGACTCACAGGTGGGGGTGAGGGAATAATTAATGTCAGTTTAAAAAAAAAATCAAGAATAGGCCTGGGCGCACATCTTGTGCTGATCAGGAGCTTAGTAAACAGATAACCCACTAGCCTGACACAGAATGTAGACTGTTACCGTAACTGGCAAAATGTTGAAAATGGCTAGTAATTATTAGAATCCACAAACCACTCTGGCCAGGAAGTGGAAAAAAAAGTGTATCATGCCCTGACCTCAACTGATGTTGATTCATTGCTGAGACAACCTTTAGTTGCTATCTTGAATCTGGTTCACTGAAGTCAGACTTTAGGTTTAAGATTTCTTGAGCCTGCTTTCTGGAATGGACCCCAGCTCTGAATAGTACCCCCCCCCCCCCTCCACAAAGGGGATGGCAGAGACAAAAAAATACAATAAATTACATGAATTACAGACGAGTTGGATATGTAGCTACTGACGGTTTTGGAGAACATGAATATGTAAAATTCTTAACTATTGTTAGAAACAAGTCTCAAATACACTCAATAAGATTTGGGTTGTTACAGGCAATTTCTTTGCAAGTGCTGTGACAAAGGAATGTTTTGCAAGTAGCCTATCACTTCTGGAACTAGCTTACGACTAGACTCAGCTATGGATAATAAAACAGGCCTATGGCACTAGACCATTTCATATCCAAAAATTGTTTCCAAAAAGGCTTATTAGAATTTGGTTAAGACCAGACCTGGGGTGAATATAGTTATAAATATACTTTACAGAAAATAATTATTATTCAAGAAAGAATTAAATATGTCAGAAAGTGCTAATGGGCTCCTAAAAATATTACAGGTGCAGCTCAAAAAATTTGAATATCGTTCAATATTTTTTGTCACTCATGTCAGAAAGTGAAACTCATATATTATATTCATTCATTACACATAGAGTGAAATATTTCAAGCCTTTATTTCTTGTAATTTTGATGATTATGGCTTACAGCTAATGAAAACCTAAATTCAGTGTCTCAGAAAATTAGAATATTACATAAGATCAATAAAAAAGGATATTTTAAACAGAAATGTCAGCCTTCTGAAAAGTATGTTCATTTCGATGCACTCAATACTTGGTTGGGGCTCCTTTTGCATGAATTACTGCATCAATGTGGCGTGGCATGGAGGCGATCAGCCTGTGGCACTGCTGAGGTGTAATGGAAGCCCAGGTTGCTTTGATAGCGGCCTTCAGGTCGTCTGCATTGTTGGGTCTGGTGTCTCTCATCCTCTTGACAATACCCCATAGATTCTCTATGGGGTTCAGGTCAGGCGAGTTTGCTGGCCAATTAAGCACAGTAATACCATGGTCATTGAACCAGCTTTTGGTACTTTTGGCAGTGTGGGCAGGTGCCAAGTCCTGCTGGAAAATTAAATCAGCATCTCCATAAAGCTTGTCAGCAGAAGGAAGCATGAAGTGCTCTAAAATTTCCTGGTAGATGGCTGTGTTGACTGTGGACTTCAGAAAACACAGTGGACCAACACCAGCAGATGACATGGCACCCCAAATCATCACTGACTGTGGAAACTTCACACTGGACTTCAAGCAACGTGGATTCTGTGCCTCTCCACTCTTCCTCCAGACTCTGGGACCTTGATTTCCAAATGAAATGCAAAATTAACTTTCATCTGAAAAGAGGACTTTGGACCACTGAGCAACAGTCAGGTAAGACGCTTCTGACGTTGTCTCTGGTTCAGAAGTGGCTTGACACGAGTCAAATATTAGGCCCCTTAATACCAATTGAGCATCATTTGAATGCCACAGCATACCTAAGCATTGTTGCTGACTATACACATGCCTTTATGGCCTAAGCCTACCCTTTTTCAAATGGATACTTCCAGCAGGATAATGTGCCATGTCACAAAGCACATAATCTCAAGCTGGTTCCATGAACATGACAGTGAATTCAGTTTACTCCCATGGTCAGCATAGCCCAAAGGATTGTTTACAGTACCCTGTTGAATACATGCCTCAAATAATTCAGGCTGTTCTGGAGGCAAAAGTGAGTCCTACCCGGCACTAGATAGGTGTGCCTAATAAAGTGGCCGGGGTATGTATACTCTCAGAAAAATAGATACAAACCCTTGTCACTGGAGTGGTACCCTATAGTAGCCTATGTAAAATTGGACCCCTTGCCAGCAATACATAGGCTAATTCATTTGTACCTTTTTTGCTTGAAAGGGTAGGCTACTTCTTACAACCCAAATATATTATTGTACTTCCAGGATGCATTTGGGGAATTTGTAGAGTGTAGCCTATTTGAGGGCGGGGTCACCAAACGCTACTTCTGCCCAATGCAGAATTGTGTGTACTGTGTAGCAGAAACCACGACCAATGCAACAGAATCTAATCTGTTCTAAATCTGCATCCACAACTACGGTTGGGCTATGCATATAAACTGTAGGCTATTTGGCGGTTCTGACCGCGGGAATTGGCACTGTAGGCTACCTGCCGGGCTCAGGCGGAATAAACGCGGTTAAACTGCTACCTGTGCAGCTATTCAGTCACAACACTTCGATGGAGAGGACAGTTGTTGAAGAAAGCTATTTATACTGAAATAACAACAATAATCACGGAAAGATAAGGTAGGCTAATGCCCCATTGACGGTGTCATTAAGTAGCCTAGACTACTGACAACCGTGAAACCTGCCTTTTCTAAATCGTTTAAACTGTGGTCAACTTTTTTTTTGTGAGTTGGAAAAGTTGCCTGAGCGACAGGTAGCAACCCATGTGATTATTTGAAAACAAACTCGAAGTTTTTTTTTTAATCGCAACTGGAAGGTAAGGCAACCTATGTTTGGTGTGCCTAGCTCATTTTAATCTTGTGGTTAAATCTGGAAATTTCAAATAATTTCAGTGTTTCGCTTATGCAGAGGTAGTCTATTTTGCCTATTCAATTTCAATGATAACTTGCGCGTCTATTAGCGTGAACTTGACATTTAGTTTCCTAGTTTTGTGCTTGCAACATGCCTGTACTATAACGAAACGAAGCTTTCACTATTGCTCGCGTTGAAAACATTAAAATGTTCAGATGATCGCAATAGTGCGCCTGCTCTAATAACTTGATAATTTCCCGACAAATAGTTGACAACACTTGTTTTGGTGTCTGATTGGAAAAGCCATTGTTAGATCTATTATGTTGTAAATCTAACAGCCATAGTAATGGATTGCATTTTCATAGTGCCGTTCATCTCAGGATATCAAAACACAGTGGGGGGCTCACTGGCTACAGCACTCACGTGCAGTGCAGCCATTTTGCACTAGAAAACACTCCATGCATCTTGCTTGTTTTTTGTTCTTTAGAATTTTGTAGGCTGTTTGATAAAGACATGCAAGGGATGCATTAAGTATTGACATCTGTTCCATGCAAATTATTCTTAAGGTAAGGAACAGACTGGACAGACCTGTAAGGTGGCTGAGCACTAGCAGTAGCCTACACACTGTAAACAAGCTGTTCCACTCCTCCAATCTGCACCCTGCTCTGGGAAGTGTTGGGAGGAGAACACAACAGTCCACTCGCAGAATCCTGAAGAGTCCATGAATATCACAGAGCCAGAATACTGCACTTGCTCCACCGGGTGAGGTCCTGGCTTTTTTGCAGTTTGAGGATTACATCACTGTGACTGGCAGTTAAGAGAGCAGCATTGTGACAGACATGTTTGTATATTGTGTGATCAGGAGGCCAGGAGGGACTCCCACTGGTGATTGGCAGGGAGGCTCCCAGCTGCAGTGCTCTGAAGTGGTTGACCTAAATGGACCTGCTCATAGACATCCTCATGAGGTCCAAAGCCCAGATGACCCCAGTCAGGGACCGGACAGATGGGAGTGTGATCGCTTCTCCCCATCCTCCCCCTCTCAGGCCAGGCTCAGGGAATTGCTGAGGACGGGGTCACCAAAAACCAGAGGCCTTGAGAGGCTCAGAGAGAAGGTCCGCCAGCAGAGGCTGGACACAAAGTCTGCTGTGACCCCCAATGACCTCCAATTCACCCCGGTCACTCACAGGGGCCAAATCACCAGGAAGATATGCAGGGTGACGTTTGACCCCCCGACGCCACCCCCCGCCCTCAGAGGTCAGTGCGAGCAGGTGGTGTCACACCCTGTGAGCAGCAGGGGTCAGGGGTCATGGGCTGTTTGTGTTTCAGCATACAGACAACTGAGCACACAGCCCAGCTCGAACAGAGATTCGACTGACCTGAATATTTTGAAAACCCAATAAAATTGTTTCAAAACTGCCTGTACAGAAGTTTTTCTCAACATTTTTGTGTGACTTTTTGTTTGAACTTATGCTTCTTCCTCTTAGCTCACATTTTATGTATGTCTGGGGGTTTAAGAAATGCATCTTCTCTAAATTGACCCCTATTACATAATTTTATTTCTGTTGTAAAAGGCAGAGATAATACCTTCTTGATAGTTGAACATTTTTGAAATGACCTTTCTGCTTGTTAACAGTATTTACTTTCTATGATTTCTCAGTGTTAAGTACCGCGGGAGTGAAATCCATTAATGATGACAACGACCCACCCAGAGGCATGATATCACCCAGCATGGAGAAGACAGGCGGGGGAAAAGATGTCACCCAAACAGATGGTGCGGATCATTTCTGCTCCAGCAGAAATCTTTACTGTACACTTATTTGGCAGTAGGGGGCAGTACAGTTCAGAGCAGAGCTGATGAGTTGACGTCATCCATAAAGGGCACAACGGGGATCTCTCCATGTAGATAGAAATTGCACCACTGGAACAGGACTTAGGGGTACACTTCTGATCAAGCATTTGGAAAATTGCTTTCACAACAGTAGCTTGTGGTATTTACCCTGTCCTATTTCTGAGGTGGAGCCAAAGCATACTTAGGTGATGCTACACACTGATATACTCTCCATAAATCAATGCCTTTCTGTCAATTCCCCATTTCCTAGAATACCTCATTATTCCACTTGGCATAGATACAACCCTCTGTAGTATTTGCAGGTTATAGCTGCAATCCCATCACTCCCAGCCAGGGCGGTGGTGGTCAACAGAGGTCAGACAACTGAAGATGGATGTAGTTGAAAGGTTATCAGAGCCACATTTCACTCTTTGAAGAGCAGCAATGTGTCATCTGTGCTTGAGCGTGATGTGTGTCCTGAAACATGGATCTGCAGGAAGACACTGGGAATTCTCCTTTGGGTATTATGAGCACATTTGGTGTGAACGCAGGCTTCACCTTAATTCAGGGTTTTTAAATTTCTCATTACAGTAGGGTGCTGCAGTGACACAATTGCTGTGAGAGAAGCCAAGCCAGATTTGGGGCCCGATCAGAAGTTCCTCCGTTCACCAATGCAGAGAAAAAACAGTGACCCCAACAGGACAGGAGGTGCTGTATGTGTGTGACAGTAAATCTTAATAATATAATATGACAGTGGATTTAAAGTGTTAATCCTTAATTTTTCAGTTTTGCTGGATTTGGTGACTTCTTTGGTGACATGGTGGTCACAACAG
This sequence comes from Ilyophis sp. 1 JC-2022, assembly GCA_022702515.1. NCBI lineage: Eukaryota > Metazoa > Chordata > Actinopteri > Anguilliformes > Synaphobranchidae > Ilyophis > Ilyophis sp. 1 JC-2022. The sequence continues at coordinate 30,588,973 of CM040404.1, forward strand.
TTAGTTTTCATACTCCAAACCCTAGAGTTCCATTCAAAATGAAGCTTCACCCCCTAAACAAAGCAGCATGGTTTGCTTTGGGGTGTAGCCCTAGGAGCACATGTAGTGTTTCTCCTGACTCATTTTCCTATTGAACTCTATGGAAAAATAAGTCGGGAGAAGAAACTCTTAAAGTGATTAATCCGTATCTACTGCATATCTGGCAGCAGAGTGATGTTTTGAGGCTCGTTTGATACCTCAGACTCTTGGCTTCCAGCGTAATTTACAGCTTAGTCTAACTCCCCCCCACCCCCCAATTGCCATAGAGATATGTTAATTTGTCCAATTACTTTTCGTCCCCTAAAATGGGGTGGGGGGACTATGTACAAAAAAGCTACAATTGCTACACGGTTCACCCAATATAGATGTAAAAACCCTCAAATTAAAGCTGAAAGTCTGCACTTTAACCTCATACTGTACCATGTCAAATCCAATGTTGTGGAGCACATGAATACTTTCCGTCCCCACTGTATGTAGCTCTAAGTATTTTATTGCAAACTAAAAAAAAACTTTGTATTTTTGCCAAAATATATTTGCATTTGTGGCACTGTATTTTACCTAAATTATGAAAATAAACAAATCTAAGTTAGAATTGTAAATGGTACAACCGTCTTGTTTCATTTGCCATTTTCCAAGTGTCTGTAAGTCTCACACCTGGGGCCACATGTATAAAACTCTGAGTAAAAGAATGTGTGGAAGAATGCTCAGGGTGAAAGTCGGGAATCTGCTTAAAAAAAGTTCTGCATTTTCTACCTCTGCCTCTCTTTCACGCTGTTGCCATATCACACTGACTCCAAACATTGCGTACGTATGGTGTCCATCGTGTGCAGAGGTATGCAGATTTTCACAGCACGTGTTATATTATACATCTGAATTTTTGCGTGGAAACTCGCTTACGGCTTTCTGAGGGTATTTTTCTGCTCAGCACTGTTTATACATATGGCCCCTTGAGTTCTAAAGTCTTAAATCTAACAGTACCTAAATAGGTGATGATTGACTAAATTTGGCATCTGCGCAAAGGGATTAAGTAGGTATAAATGTTGATATAAAAATTCATGTTCCAGAAAACATTTATACTATTTTAAAACTAATGATTTAACATTCTGATGGCAGGAAAACAGATCTTCATGGCAAAGCCGTACAAGCCAGTGTTTAGAGGCAGAAGTCCAGCTCCTGGAATCTCAAATAGAAACCTCCAGAAATCCCCCCCAAAACCAAGCAACGCTAGAAGCAAAATTTTCTCCTCAAAAAGAAACCTTGCTCTCAAGTCTCCCACTCCTACTCTCGGGACCCCAAGTACCACTAAGTCCAAGAAAAGCCGTTCCCCTTCCACAGATGAACCAGTCAGAATGATTGACAGAAGCCATAGCCCATCTAAAGTCCTCTCACGCAGAAGCCCCTCCCCCAGAGGGAACCCATTGGGTCCCACCTCAGGGCGGGAGGAGGACAAGAACTCTGAGCAGCCCCCAGGGCCACAGAGATGCAGCGCACAGGAGGTCCGTGAGTTCATGGGCCAGAAGGAGAGGGAAAGGAGAAGAAGGGAGCGACAGAAGAGGGAGGAGATGCAGAGAGAGGAGGAGCAGAGGAAGGCTCGTGTACAGGAGGTGCTGCACAAACAGAAGATGGCGATAAACCGGGCCAATGGACACCCCCAAAATGTACCCCAGGTCAGATTAACCCAGATCTGGTTTAGCTGAGGCTAAACCAGGTTAGTCGAACTCAGGCACTTTACATTTTATGACCTAATCCAAAGGCATCATTTATGGAATTAGCATGAATTTCATACTACATTTGAGCCTTGATTTATAAAATGTATATGGTTCAATAAAGTTGCGCAAATCACACGTTTATGTTTTACTTATAAATAACAAATTTATCTGAGATTTAAGCATTACAAGTGCCTTAAATTACCCTTGCATGGTGACTTTTTACACTTTATAAATTTTTATTTTTATTTAGCATTGGCAAGGAAGTCTGACAACCAGGTCCCTTGAATCTGAATAAATTAAACAGGAGGTTTATTTTTTTTGTACCATAATTTTACAATGCATCCAAGTAAAACAGCATCATACTTCTAATAATAGTTAATAGTGCTATAAAATATAATTGACAGTGTGTGTATGTGATAGTTTATGTTTTATAACCCTTAAAGTGATCCATCCAGATCTACTGCATGTCTGGCAGCAGAGTGATGGTTTGAGGCTTGTTTGATCCCTCGGGACCCTTGATGACTTACAGCCATTTAGCCAACCATGTGTTCCATACTATTATTGTGTAATCTACAGCTTAGTCTAGTCCCACCACCCAATTTACATAGAGATCCATTCAAATGCAGAGAGGTTATAGTATCGCTTGTAAGAGTACCAGTAAATAAGATATCAAGAGTTTTTTTTATGTTGTTGGGTCACAGACATCAGGAAGTCATGGTGTGCAAAGAATATGCAACCAAATATTTAAATATGATGACTTTATTTATGTTAATTTGTCCTATTACTTTTGGTCCCCATAAAATGGGGAGACTATGTATAAATAGGGCTACAAATGCTACATGGTTCACCCTATATGGATGTGCACACCCTCACATTAAAGCTGAAAGTCTGCACTTTAACTTCCTATTCACTGTTCAATTTCCACCTCTGTAACTGTACTCCATCCAATGTGCTGGAGTACAGAGCCAAAACAACAAAAAATGTGTCACTGCACTTTTCGAGTGCACTGTATATGCTGAAATGTTTGTTTGTGATTCTGCGTACAAATTGCTGCTAAAGCAAATTTTGATTTTGATATTTTTAGCGAAACAGTGTGAGGACAGCACATTTTTTATATGAAGTAACAAATTAATTTAGTATATTGACAATTAAAGAAATAATTTCTTTATGGCCCTGTTATGGGACTTGACAGAATTGAGCTGTTTCTTTCCATCATAGGTGGACCAGGGTGTTGGTGTAACAGGTCAAGATCAGAGTCAGGAGGTGCCCCACTGTGGGAGGAGGAAAAGGACACCCAAGTGGGTGTGGCAGGGGAAAGGGTGAGTCAACACCCTCATTGAGCCTGTTCAGTCATTTGTAAGGTGTGCAGTGCTCTAATCAGGCTTGGGTCTGTGCTGTGACCCCTCTGACGAGCGATGTTTTAGTTTGCCAGCAGGGGGCAGCGTGCACCACTGTAGGTGAGGTCACTGTCACTGCTGTGGTGAAATATTATGTAACTTTTCACGTGATGGGCATCAATATAGGTGGTTCATAATTGGTATTGCTACTCATATTACTGCTGCTATTACTAGATATGCGAATAATAAAATAATAATAACACTAGTTGGTTAACACTATATAATGGTATTAGTTTTGGTCGAAAATCATATTTGTTTGTACAGATCTAAAAAGCTATGGTAATTAAAGTAAACAAAATCTGTTTAAATTCTCAGAGGTTCAGAGGTGGAGAAAGTATCATGTGTGCCAGGTGGGGGACCAAGCCTGGGCAGTGGCGCACATGCAGCCGTGAGCAGGTTGCAGCGGGTGAAGGCCCTGAGGCAGGCCGCAGCCGTCCTGGGGATACGCGTGGAGGAGGAGGCCACCCGGCTACGGACGGCGGCAGGCCTGATGCTTAATCCGACCACAGGATTAACCAGGGTCGCTGTGTCTCCTGAAAGCCAGTCCGGGTCTGACTCCGTCAGCAAGGACCTCCCCTGGACTGGGGAGCCTCTCGAAGGTACCAGCTCAGTCCGATCAAACCTAGAGAACACGTTCCTGCATTACTGCAGCAATCACACATGGTTTAAAAAAAGAATACTGGTGCCAGTGCAGATCTGGAGCTCTGGAGTTGGAACAGTGTTAACTCAGCAGACACCTTTGACCATCGAGGTCAGCGGTTCTCAAATTCGGTCCTGGGGGACCCCTGTGTATGCTGGTTTTCGTTCCAACCACAATTACAATCCCAGAATTTGAACAAGTTGTTAATTTATTTTAATTAGGTGCTTTTCATGTTTAGATGGATTATTTATCACCTTAAGCCACATTATTTTAGCAATAGCTATGCATACCATGAATAATAAAAGTCCAATATTGACATTGTGCTTTACTGAAAACAAGTACAAAAAGAGGGGTACAAATATTTTAACTGATCAAAGAAAGACGTGAGGTGAATCAATAGGATCCTAATTGGTGAAATTGTGGACACATGGCCACTAAAACTAACCATTTGTTAAATAATGAAGAATTCAAAGACAAAGCAAATGATAACGAGCCAAACCTGCATTGTGTTAATAAGTTTAAGGAAGAAATTATGAAGGAACTTAAACCACATGTGTTCAACAACCTAATTAGGAGCCAATTGATTCACCTTTTTTCTTTAATTAGGTAAATAAAATAGTTAACTCTACTTTTGTAATTGTTTGCAATATAGCACAATAAGCACAAAGTTTAACCTGAGACATTTATTCTTCATGGCATACATAGCTATTTCTGACAATGTGGCTCTCATGTCTTTGGTAAACATTACAAATAAATTCTAGATGCCTCTTTGTGAATAGTCATTTTTAATAAAAAAAAAAAAACAGCTCATACATAGGAAGGGTATGTGGGGAAAATTTTGTCGTGTCAGAACCGTGAATTTTTCGAACCGCAGTATAACGTGAAACCGGAAACCGGCCCATGCCTAAGTCACCCACGGAGGTTATCCCTTTTAACCTTATGATGGAATGGAGACACTTGAAAATTAAAAATATATTCTCAGGATTTATTTTCCCTCAAGTATTCAGTTAGGAATCAACAGAAGCTGACAGCTTACAGGAAAGCAGCAGGTTACAGGTGCCTAGCACCATTCTACCTGGGTTTTTGCTTCACCTATGCTGTGACCTGTCTTGCCTGCTGTTCTGATATGCTTGTGTATTGATAGCATTGTGTTGTTTGAGTGCTGCATGTGTCTAGTGTGTGTGGTTTGTATGTTGTTCACATTTTATGCTACCAGTTGCGACTCTGTTTGATATACTGTATCTTACAGAACTGAGAGACACAGAGAACATGGTATCAAGTGCCTCTGCTGGCACAAGCAATTCTAGGTAAGAGTACTCTCGATTTTGGTGGTGGTACGCTATCAAGTCTGTGGCAAGTTAAATTTTGTGTATATGGTGTGGCCGTTGTGACGCCAGCCAAGTCTACCATTAACGTAAAACACAGACCCTCATTATTATTTTGTGTGGCCTAAAAAAAACATTTTCCAAACTGGGTGGTCTCAGAAACCATTTGCAACCTCACAGATTGCTGTTTTATATTATAATCTTAGACCGTTGAAACTGTAATTCCAGTGACCCAGCGGTGTGGTAGAATGGCGGGGGCATGCTGAGCCCTCATAATCGAATGCATACTACGCATACTGCTTCTTTTGAGCGTTGTATATTTCCACAGTTTTGTGGACGGAGAAAGATAAATGAAAGTAAAGAGTGGATGCTGGTTTTCCCCCCCGGCAATCCAAGCAGTAAGGGAGGGAAGAATACTCTTTTCTTGAAAAATAAGCTGGTCCTGTTCAGTGCATATTATCCTAAACCCCTAGCTCATGTGCTGAATGTGCGATGGTTTTGATCACATTGCCATTAATGCCACGCTAAGACTACACTTAGTCAAAGCCATGGTTCTTCAGGCAGCTTCTCATCCCTGCTGCTGCAAATCACAGGGAAATAATTTGCCTATTTTATAAAAGTTAATTGCTGCAAGTCATTTTACATTGTCTGTAGATGATTAATACAATGAGACTCCATTTCTACTAATAAATAAATTCCACATTTACAAATAAAAATAGTTACACTCAACCAAGGTTACTGAGACCTTTATATATACAGTATATAATATAATATCATTTTGTTGGCAAATTATGTTATTTTATGCTTGGTATTTTTTCTCTCCAAAAATATATGTTTCATAATTATTTACACCCCTGATACAGTAAACTCCCACATAAGCAACCTAAATGGGACCAGAGCAGAGGCACATACTTGAAAGGATGGATAAGGTCATTAAAATTAAAATAAGCATGGTGGCTGATGCAATTTCAATATGTGAATATGCAAAAACTCAAGTCATCCAACACACTGTTTTGAAAACGCTTTGGGCAACAATAAATAGAGTGATAAAAAATAAACAAATTGAATCCATATTGAAATTGCATCATCTGCCAGGCTTATTTAAATATTTACTGGTTTATCTGACATTTCATCCTCCTCTTCCCGGGCTTCCCCATTGAAGTCAGTTATACCTGAGTTTACTGTATTTACAAAGAAGTAATAACAAATATTGAATTCTATAAAATAGTTGTCATCCCTGCTCAGGATTTCTGGCATGATGTTTTTAAATCTATTTTTGTTTTTGTGCACCAGTGACTATGCAGTAATCTTTGTCGCAGAACAATGACCACTATCTCTACTGTGTGACACTTTCCTTTCATTTGTTTAATGTAGAGTTATTAGAAATAGACGGAAATTGGCTGCTTGTTGCAGAAAGACCCCCCCCCTCCCTCTCCAGTGTGCCCATTTATTTTTTCCTTAATCTTATAACCATGTTTCTGAGGCTCAGGGCTAGCAGCGTTCTGAAACCAAAATCTGATCTTGGTAATGGTGAAAACTAAAAAGAAAACAGGATTTTTTAAATTTATGGATTTAAAACAGCTAGTGGGTTCAAATATTTCCCCCCCTGAAAACAAGAGCCATCTGTCTATATTACCTGTGTTATTAGGGGTGCTTCTATTGTTGTTCTCACTGCAGTTGGGTGTTATTCCTTGTAAACAGAGTGGCTGTCTCAGTATCCAGCCAGAGGCCTCTACTCTGTAAGCAACACACACAAAGTGCACACGCTTTCTTAACTTTCTTAACACACACAAGCTGTACACTTTTTCACAGCTACGCGCATAACTACACACAGACTACGCACACTCACTTTCCGCGGGTTTCTTTCGTAACATTTTTTAGTGTGGAATTATTTTCGCTCGTTTTACCACCTCGGCAAAATCAGTCCATGTGGCCACATGGCAGTGGCAGGCCCTGTCGTACTGGGCATACCTGTAGGGCAGAGTTTGGTGTATCTGCATAAACATTTGCTTAAAGGGCTCTGAAATGTTGAGATCCTCCTGGTATGGTTGTCAGTGATTTAAATGATACGTGTAATTTGTGAGACATTCTCTTCCAGGATTGGAGTTCAGGAGCCCGCAGTGACCACGATGAGGGCCAGTGAACCTCCGCGGACTGCCCTGGACCCCCAGCCTCCCATGGAGGGGCCACACACTGTTCCTGGTGGGTATGTGCGTGCGTGCGTGCGTGCGTGCGTACGTGTACGTGTGCGTGTTGTGTGATACATTCAGAAAACCCAGTTAATTACACACTGTGCCTGGCAGGTACAGACTTGTGTATACATGCTAATTACATCACCGTATTATTTCACAGCAGGTAACTTCCTAACCTTCTATTCATAAGACCTACAGCACCTCTCAACACCAAAACAGGAAATGAATGCTTAAAAAAACAGTAAATGTTTGAACAGCTGTGTTATTTTTTTGTTCAGCAGACACCATGGTGACTTGTACTTCTTGAATTTCATCCATTTATACAGTTTGGCAATTTAATGAAGAAAAGCAGGTTATAGCTGCATACCGTTCTTCAGAGTACAAAACAAGCGTCTTATCTGGAACTAAAATGGGCAACCCTCAGCATATACTGTACATGCATAATTCTTTAATAAGAGTGCCGTACTGCTGCATTTAATTAAGGTGGTGAGATAAGAACATAAGAATGCTGGATGATAAGAACAGGCCATTCATTCCATGTCGGTTCATTTTACCGAGAGAATATTATGCACTATGTCAGGCCTGGTCTTGAACACCCAGAGGGTCTCTGTTCTATTACATGACCTGGCAAGCAATTCTATGCATTAACGACCCTGGGCCATATTTACTTAACGATTGCGGCTGCTTTCCGTACACAGAAGCAGTTGCAACAATATATCCGTCGGATTTACCAAACGGTTGCAGAGTCAAAATTGCTATTAGCATGTGATTTGCGTGGAGATCACTCTACGACTTTCCATTTGATACATAGTTAAATCTGTTCATGCGTCTGTGTACCTGGGGTGTTTCTTTTGATACATAGTTAAATCTGTTCATGCGTCTGTGTACCTCGGGTGTTTCTTTTGATACATAGTTAAATCTGTTCATGCGTTTGTGTACCTGGGGTGTTTCTTTTGATACATAGTTAAATCTGTTTATGCGTTTGTGTACCTGGGGTGTTCATTTTGATACATAGTTAAATCTGTTCATGCGTCTGTGTACCTGGAGTGAACGTGCTAAAACAGAATGGAGGTTTCGTAAATTAGGCCAGTTAAGTATTCAGTCTAATTTACTAAAGCAGGCTGTAATTGTGACTCTCCTCTTTGCCCTTATCGGCCAGCGGGGGTCGCCCAACAGCGATGAAACACGCCTGTCTGATTGAACCCTCTCATTCACTGGGGGACGCAGGTGCATTTCTGTCCTTGGTCACTTTGTTCATCTCAATCAAATAGACAGAATCCCTCAGTGCCTGACATTTACACTATAATGTGTTTCATTATTTCAGTTAACACTTAAAGGGTAATTAACCCCTAGATCACTTTTTTTTAGCTGTAAACATGTTTGTATGCCTACCTTATAATGAAACTTATTCATGAAAATATTTGAGGTGAGAAATAGGCCATGCAATTGCTGAATCTTGATTCATATTTGATGTACAACATCTAGTTTGACAGTTTGATCCGCGTTATACGAAATCATTTGTACAATGTACGTTCATTTATGCAAACGATGATGGACACAGCTCCTCCGCTCCCACCCCTCTCCCTTGCTCACCCCACAAAGTATTTTTCAAAATTGTTTTGTGGGCAGAGACAGGCTGAAACAGTCTGGTTAGTTACCCTTTAAAATGTGTCAAAGGGTTGTTTTCATTGATTCAGCTTCATGCAATTTACAAATCCTGCCCCAAGTCTGCCATTTAGACACTAAATTAAATATTAAATAAAAAAATTATTTAAATATTTTTTAGGCATTTAAATGTTTTGCTGCAGATTTTTTGCATTTTGTTTACTTGGACACAATAATAAAATTAGATTTCTTGATAAAACGTCCACTTTAACCTGTTCCTGACAGTCCCACTGACTATCAGATAAAGTAGAAACACCATCCTTCCTCAGTATCTCAAAATCAGTATCCATCACTGCAATCAATACATTTATTTTAGTTAAATATGAAAAATGAGCGTGCGTGAGTTTTAGAATTTGGAGATGGAAGGAGCAGCAGTTTTGGATTAGCCTGATTTAATTACCAGGAAACCAAGGGACATCAGATTATACAGCGTCTCAGCAAAGTCAACAATGTTTTTTTTCACCACGCCCAGCGTCTCGCACAAATAGATTTAATAACACTCCTCACAGCTCCTCGTGTGTGACCTCACATGCAATTATAAGGCAGTTTGTGCACTTTCTCTCTAATGCGCTCAGTAGGGCATGGCTTGTTAGGGTATAACGCAGACTGTTTGAGGTGGCTCGGCCAATAAGGGCATGGTCTGTCAAGTAGGGGCGTAGCTTGTAGAGGACTATCATTTAGGAGTGAGGAATCTAGACTGTTCATCAGAACGTTGTGGGTTCTAATCCTCTATACTCACTGAGTATTCGGGCACATTGCTATACGCCACACAAACATTCTGCGTTGGGTTCAACTGGAATTATGAGCAAAGCAAATTTAGGACGTGCATATATTCACTTTCACTCCCCTCACATGGGTAAACTTTGGTAGTCATGAAAGGTGAAAAGTTTCCTTAAGGAATACTTTGCGATCCTGAGAAATGTAACATATCATGGAATGCTAAATGCTTCCATACACTCAGTGGGTTAACAGTGGGGTGCAAAGTATTGGGCTTCTGGGATTTGTGGCACACGCTGTCCATCAGATCTTTAAGAAGGGTCTGGAGCTCAGTACCACAGTGAGTGGTCATGAATGTCTCATGGGAGCCATGTAGCCAATCAGAGTGCCAAACTAACTGACCCGCTCATTTCAGTGATTCTTCACCAATCACCAGTCTCCACACTGCACCAGCATTCTACAGTCCCCACACTGCACCAGCATGCTACAGTCCCCACACTGCACCAGCATGCTACAGTCCCCACACTGCACCAGCATGCTACAGTCCCCACACTGCACCAGCATGCTACAGTCCCCACACTGCACCAGCATGCTACAGTCCCCACACTGCACCAGCATGCTACAGTCCCCACACTGCACCAGCATGCTACAGTCCCCACACTGAACCAGCATGCTACAGTCCCCACAGTGCACCAGCATGCTACAGTCCCCACACTGCACCAGTTAGCTAACTTAAAATCGATAATGGCTGCCTCCCTGTGACTTTGTTCTGGCTTCATTATCCTGTAAAGTCCCCCTGTTCCATCTATGCAGTAAGCTGCTCAGAGTTCTTGTGCCTCAGCATAGGGAGAAGGACTGAGAGGGGGAACAGGGAATGTTTTGGAAATTAAAAGCCGGCGAACATTAACCGCCACACTTTGGTGATGATCTCCAGATTTGCAGAAAACATTAATCTATCTAATCAGGCAGGAAATAATATTAATTCTGACCAGAGGGAACCCACTGTCCTGAGAGTGATTCTTCACTTGAAAAGTAGTGGAAACTGTCCTTGAAAAGCCAGGACAATCGCTCAAATCTAAAAAATACATTTAAGCCTTTTTTATTGCTTTGTCAGCAAGCAAAATAAATTATTCTTGAGAGTGGTAAACTTTAGGTTTATTAAATGTCTTCCTCCAAAATACAAAATACACCACAAAATAATAAACATCACACCCTCCCCCACACACTCCTCCCCAACAAGAAAGGAAAAACCGATCGGAATCTGACAGAGCGTTTACATTTCCTCAGGAGCTCGAGTGCTAATGCATTCAGTATTAAGAACAGTTACCAAACAGGTGAATGAATACATTAATTAATTAATGCTTTATTATTCCCATAGGGATATTTGTTTTCTTGCACACATAAAACACGATGGATATGCAACAATAACAATTACATGACATACATTATCAGTGTCTGTTACACATTGAACCCGAGGCCAGGTTATTATCAAAACAGAGAAAGTGTATATAATAACGGACATATTGATTGTACATACTAATCACTATATGTGGTGTTTGGCCAGTCCTCTCTCTGGGAAGCGGAATTGCTATCTGTTATTAAATCAGACCGAAAATTAGTGTCCACACAGAGCAGCGCCACCATCTGGACCGTTCCCAGTTTTTTCTGAAAGGGGCCACATAAAAATGATTTAATTAGATTCCTTTTACTGTCGGTATGGGGAGCACAGTGATCTACTGTCTACCTGGACTGGCCAGAGGGCAGACGCCTCATGGCGACCTCACCTCCATGGCAACACGGCTCTGTCAGCTCACGGCGGATGAATTATATGCTTATCTGAGTGGATCTGAGGAGGCTGTTGGCCTTCCGTGACCGTGCTGCACAACCAAATCTCTGCCGAGGAGGAGCATGGGAGCTTTGCCCTTGGCTACCATGGTTTTGCTCGTAAATATATATGTGTGCGTGTGCGCGCGTGTGCGTATCCCTGTCTGTCGCAAGACCTAAATCAGCATCATGGCAACCAAGGATGAGGTGCCTCTATTAAATGCCTCTCTCTTTCCCCTCCGACTCTCTTTCTCTTTCTCTCACTCTCTCTCTCTGCAAATGACTCCCGGTGTAGTTGGGAAGAACTCTGCTCCCGTTTAATTCTAAAGGCTTTTTTCACAATCTTAGCGTGTGGTCTAAAGTGCATTGCGCAATTGCATTTAGGGCGTGTCCTAATCGACTTTTGCTATCATGGCGGATAATTTGAGCGCAAAGTAGGGCGCAGTGTTCAAAACGGGCTGAATTTAGTCCGTTCATTAATTATATGTCTTTGGCGTAACATGCAATGAAGGAATCAGGGTTTCAGGAAAAGGAATCTCCCATTCAAAAATTGTGAAATATTGAGATGTAAAAAACCATCATGTACAGTGAATTGCTGGGACCATATTTGAAAAACATTTGTAAAAATGCATTCATGTGATCTAAAATTTCCAAATAAATGCAATATTCGCTGGACAAAGTTTTGAACTTTTTTCAATCAAATAAACCATTCAGTTTGCTTACAGACTGTAGATGAAGCAGCTCTTGATATTTTTATGCATGTTTCTATAATTGCGCCCTTAAAATAACAGTAAGGTAACTGCGACATGACTTAAGCCCAGGTTTGTGTTGGTTTTAGCGCAAACACTTTCAGCTGCATTAAAATAGCAATACGCCAACAATGCACCTGGACACACCTTAAGACTAAAAGTTAAGTTGCTGTTTAAACAATGTGGGCGCTGGATGGGAAAAGGACAACTGTGTCAGTCTGAAACTAGCAAAGACTATTTGAAAGACTAATTTGCGTTTGGGTTACTGCCGAGTGTAAGATAGAGCCCTAAATGTATGTCACGCTGAGTATGTGCAGATGTGATATTCACGCTGCAGCTACTTCTAATTATTTTTCAGTTTTCAAAATCAATCGTATGCAAGTCCTTGTCAGCATTGATTGGGCATTGATTGGCATGGTAGCATGATGTTGCTACCTTTGAAACATTGTTGTGACAGTGTGCACTGCCTACTGTGCTCCTCTGGCCTCAAGATCCCATAATTCATTGCAAATTCTGTGTGTATGAAATGTTGGTGAAATGTACTGTATTACAGGAGCTGTATTAGGTGCCAAATCGGAAAAACCGGTTTTGCTTCACACAATACATTTGTTGTTATATATTGAATTGTGTTGTTATATATTACTGCCAAAGAGACATAAGTGCCATCCTATTCATGTAGTGAAATGAGAAATTGTTTTCTAAATATGTGTATAGATTCCTTTTTGGTATCAAAATAACTTTTTGGAAAAAGGTTATAAGGGGAAAATGTGGTATGTTGGGGTGTAGGAGCAGTCGAACAGCAGCTCTCCCTAGAGGAGGGAAGAGTCACGCCACAGTCAAAACTTAGCGACAGCAGCGACAACACGGACACCACCAGCAAGGTAAACTTTCTATAAACCTCAAGGAATTTTCTGTATGGGGCATGTGACACTTGCACGGGTGTGGTTTGGAGGGTGTAAGTTGTGTGGGGTGGCGTAGCGAGGGAGTGTTATTGGCTGGTGTAGCACATGTATGTGGGTGTGATTTTAGGGGGTATAACGTGTGGGTAGGTGAGGTTGTGGGGGTGCAAAATTGTGTGGGGTTGGGTGTGTTTGGGTGTGCATGTGGGTCTGGTCTAACCTACATCCAGTGTTTGGGGATGGTTGGGCTGTGTGACACGTGGGTGTGGTTTTCAGTGGAGCGAGCTGAGTGGGTTCTTTGGTCACCGTGAGCTGCTTAGCAAGCTGTCGCTGGCGATGTCCCAGCAGTCCTTGCGGGAGGAGGAGCTACGTGCCCGTCATCACAGCGCCCTCTGCAGGCTGAGAGAGGATGCACTCTGGGAGAAGACCCAGGCTGAGATTGCATGGCTGGAACATCGTCGGCGGTGAGATCAGAACCAAATAGAGCAGGGCACAGGCATTAGATACCATCGAAATCGGCCTTAGACCAAGAAACACAAGAGCACAGGCATTAGATCCCATCAGAACCATCAGAATCGAATCTTAGACTCAGAAACACAAGAGCACAGGCATTAGAACCCCTCAGAACCAAACATTTGACCCAGAAACACAAGAGCACAGGCATTAGATCCTATCAGAACCACCGGAATCCAGCCTTAGACCCAGAAACAGAAGAGCACAGGCATTAGATCCCCTCAGAACCATCGGAATCAAGCCTTAGACACAAAAACACAAGAGCACAGGCATTAGAACCCCTCAGAACCATCAGAACCGAGCCTTAGACCCAGACACACCAGAGCACAGGCATTAAAAAAGGCCCAGGTATTCACTGCCTGTGGAGGGTGTTTCATATTTTCTGATCTTAATGTAATCTATGAATTATACAGTATGTACATTAAATATGAGCCCTTTTCCACCGGCAGACACAGCTGCTCTTTTAAACATAGTCCTAGGGCTCATGACACACTGTCCATGGATTTATTTTTTGTTTGATTTACGAAGTAGTTTGTTCACAGGTAGAGTAGCAGTGTGCCACATATCAATTTAACCAGCAGATTATATAACAAAGTAACCAAGACACTCCCCCGCCTAGAACCATTTACGAGTGGCGGGGAGAGGTTAACCTCCTCCCCACTTGTAGGAATACCTGACATAAGACCTTTGCCATTAACCATTGTATTAATTTAGGTCAGAGATGGTTCCTGGTTCACTGCCGATTTGTCACAGGTTTTATTCTCCACTGTGGCCAGTACAGTTCTTCCCAGCAAACACACTGTACTGTGATACAAATACTGCACTGCACTGATTCTCTGCCCCAAGCACTCATCTGGTAATGAGACTGCAGGAGAGAGGCAAAGAGGCAGGCAGAGGAGGAAGGAAGACAGGAAGAGCAGGAGGTAGGCATAGAGAGAAGAAGATGAAGAAAAGATAGAGGGAAGGAGAGAGACGGAGGAGGGAAGGGTTGACGTGGGATGCTCTGCTGTTAAAGCCCAGGCTTGGCTGGGTGTGCTCGATGTGTTGTGTTTGGAGAGCTGGGCTGTATGTGTGTGTGTGTATATGTGCATGTGTGTGTGTGTGTGTGCGTGGGTCTGATGGAGTGACAGCGCATTAGGAAGAGACAGAGAGCACGGCAGAGTTTAATGAAAGGGTGTATAACGGAGGACATATTTTGCATGCAGTTAGCGTGCAATTGGCGTGTGCACAATGCATGCATCCATGTATGTGTATAAATGTGTGTGCGCGTGTATGCATGCGTGCATGAGCGTGTATGTGTATAAATACGTGTAAGCATGCTTGTGTGTAGGTGCCTCAGGGTAGGGGAGGAGGGGACTCTTGCTGACATCACCAAGGAGCAGGAAGAAGTGGTGAACAGAATGCAGCAGGAGCAGGTGAATGCAGGATATGTGCACAGAGAAGTGTTGAATCAAACATGTGCTTTTAGTAAAGCATGGCAGCATATGAGCTGCTACAGTTAACTCCTAGTAGAGTCTTTCAGTATTGCCAGGGAGAATAATTTAATTATTTTATTAAATATCTGCATGTTGCAAAAACTGTACATAATTAAAGAACAAGGAATACAGGGTCTGTTAGCCTTGCGGTTATCTAATTTTCTTTCAAGGCCTTTGTATAGCAGGGCGCTGCTCTTCAATGAGATAATACCCCAATTTTCAAAATGAAGCCCTAAATTATGATGATGTTGCTGTCTCTGCCTGTGGTGTGTTGATTAAACCTCTCAGCTTGGTTATGTGGTTCAGTGCTGAGCACAGTCCTGCGGTTTTACTGAGAGCCCTGTTCTGCGCGCAGGCAGAGATCCGGCACTGGCGGAACCTGTACCGGTCCGGGCGGCAGCAGAGGAAGCTGCTCCTGTGGCAGCAGAGGGAGGTCACGGAGATCAGGAGGTCGGCCGCGCAGCTGAAGCAGGAGCTGCAGGAGCAGGAATCTGCGCGGCTGGCGCAAAGTTGGGCGGAGCCCGGAGGAAGCCAGCCCTCTCAGGAGGAGGGGCAGAGCCAGGTAACGGACAGCCCCGAGGCCATGGCCCCTCGCCTCGGGAACCCTCTCCCGCAGGTGCAGCTGCACCATCCCCGGGGGCGAGGGTCCGCGGGAGCGTCTGCCGAGGGGGGGTCCTCTCGGCCGGGGGCCCACGGACTGCGCCGTCTGAGAAACGACATTGAAAACGAGAAGCAAGATGTTTCTGAGAAACTTGCTGGTGATCGGCATTTGGAGAGCGGATGGAAATGTCCCACAATGCAACGGGGGTGGGCAAGCATCCCTCTAAGTCAGTCTTTCTCCAAAAACCCTCTGAGAGACAGAGAGCAGAAGAGTAGGGCCAGCATACGAAGGCATGACCTCCTGCTTGAAGGAGACGTCTTCCAAGACTCTCAGACTGCTGGGCAGGTACTGAGTCAATCCCTCTGGTTATGTAACATATAAGTAACATATTATCCCGTGAAATATGCAGATTATGAAAACAAAGTTGCGATAGTCTCAGTCACATTTTATTTTTGGCTTTCTGTACAGGACAGAAATAGGCCTGCCACACAGCCTGGGGTCCCGGTAGATATGAAAGCCAGAAGCAAGCACTCTGAAGAGGGGAGCCTGGAAAAGAAGGCCCTGGAGGACAGCCAGCAGCTTGGATGCGGAATGTGAGTAAGGCCTTGCCTCCAGTACAGGGGCTTTGGGTTCAGAGAGAAGGTCACATCAGCAGAACAGGGGAACTACAGTATGTGGAAAAAACTGTACAAAATGCATTGTGACTGGAGGAAATGCAGGAATCATTTCTACTATTACAATGACACCTGCCTTGGTGGCCACCTTTGAATGGCGGCTACCTGGCCATGATGGCCACTTTTTGGTATTACCTTTCACTTTTGTCGATATATTACGTTTGCATCACGGTCACCTGCACAATGAGCAACAGCCATGCTCCCACAGGAGCCTTATTGATGCGTTTGACAGCCACTAGTCAAAGCAGAGTTTCACAAATCATGAGTAAGGGCCGTGTCGACTTCTTTCAATGAATTGCGTTATTTTTATCTTACATTAGGGGTTTTATTTTCATTTTTACTTAATTTTTAACAAGTAAAAACTAAAATAAAACCGTTATTCAGTAAGGGCGATGCTGGCTTACATCAATGAATTGCGTCATCTTTATCTTTTTAGGTTCTTAGGTACATTCAAGTAACCCATGAAATCACATGGCAACCATTGTAGATAAGTATTTAAGGGCGTGTTGCCATCATTGCTGTCGTATTGTGGTTACCAGTATCGGTTTTAAAATGGCAGCTCGTAAGCCAGGTACTCTGACACTTGACAAAAAAATCTAAGTGATTAAGTTGATGGAGCAAAAGCGATCAGACAAATGCAGAAGAAATGGTTGTTCGACATCCACCAATTCAGTAAAACCAGCCTTGGTATTCACCTTTGTATGACAGCCACCTGCACATCATGGCCACTTTCCATTACTCCCCTGGGTGGCTGCCATAGACAGGTTTAACTGTATTTGGTATTTGTTCATGTTGAAGTACAGTTGAACCTCAGAGATGCAAACACATTGGGGGTTGGTAGGGTGGGGTCATAACTTCATAAGTAAAGTCAATATACATCAATTTTAATTGAATAATTTATTGGAATGGTTATTTACATTATTCAAGGCCTATTTTAGCAAGCTCTAGTCTCATTTTGTTGCTATACATTGTACCAATTATCAAACTAAAGCAGGATCTCTCATTTAAACTATTTGTTTGTTTTCCAAATGATAGTCTACATCAGTGCTGTCAAACTAAATTCCGAGGTCTACCTTCCGATTCACTTCTCTGCAAAAGGCATGCTTTCAAACGCAAACACATCTGAAGTGCTTAGCTTGCTAAGCTAGCTAACAAAAAAGGCAGGCGCAACTGAAAAGTGCTACATAAAAGACAAAAGTCACTTGACATTTGCACTTCAACGTTGAAAATAAAATAAGAGAAAAATCAAAACGCACACTAGATAAACAAAACTCTCAGATATTACACTCTCTCCGATTACTAATCTCAGCTTGCTAAATGCTCTCCATCGCAGGTCGGAAAAAATGACTAAGTGTCAAGTGCATTGGTTTAATTTGACTTGGGAGGGGTAAATCAAATGGGCATGATTAATGAGATTAGTATGGGAGCATATCACAGGCAAAATTCTAATGAAAATGTAGCATATACAGTGAGCACCGTAATTCATTGGTCAGTGACACATTTTTTGTTATTTTGGATCTGTACTTTAGCACTTTGAGTTTGAAAGGATACAATGCCAATGCGGTTGAAGTGCAAACTGTCAGCTTTAATTTGAGGGTATTTTCATCCATATCGGATGAACCGTTTAAAAATTATTGAACCTTTTCTACGTAGTCCCCCCCATTTTCAGGCATCAAAAAATATTGGACTGTTTAACATAATGTAGAATAAAGTAATCGTTTTTTATATTTGGTCGCATATTCTTTGCATGCCATGACTTCCTGATGTCGGTGACCCAACAACATCAAAAGACTCTTGATATCTGGATATTCTGGTACTCTTACAAGTGATACTATAGCGTCTCTGCATTTGAATGGATCTCTATGGGAATTGGGGGGTGGGACTAGTTTTAGCTGTAAATTACACTGGAACAGTATGGAACACATGGTTGGCTAAGTGGCTCCAAGTCATCAAGGGTCTGACTAATCAAACAAGCCTTAAACCATCACTCTGCTGCCAGAAATACAGTAGATATGGATGGATAACTTGAAGGGTTTCTTCTCCTGACTTATTCAATAGGAAAATGTGTCAGGAGAAACAACCCTTACAGTGATCCATCCATATCTACTGCATATCTGGCAGCAGAGTGATGGTTTGAGGCTCGTTTGATACCTCAGACCCTTGATGACTTACAGCCATTTTACCAACCATGTATTCATACTGTTCCAGCATAATTTACAGCTAAATCTAGTCCCACCCCCCAATTCCCATAGAGATTCATTCAAATGCAGTGACGTTATATTATCGCTTGTAAGAGTACCAGAAAATAAGATATCAAGAGTTTTTTTGTTGTCGGGTCAGAGACATCAGGAAGTCATGGCATGCAAAAGATATGCAACCAAATATAAAAAAATATTATTTTAATCTATATATAAATGCAGGGCTGCCAATAATTGTGGCACACATGGTTTTGTTAAAAATAATTATTTCTTGATGAGGGATTTTTTTTCATAATAAATTTACTTCAATTAAATGTTGGATTTTTCTAATTTTTTCAGTGTGAGATTAAGCTAATTCACGAAACGGTTATTTTTTTATAATCCTTTTTACTGATCTTTACCAGGGATGCCAATAATAGTGGAGGACACTGTATATGAATAAGAAACAATGTGTGATTTTACATTAAATGATTTGATAACAAAGTTATAGCCAAGTTGTTTTACTCATCGTGGAGTCAACACTAGACGACCCCGTAGCTAAGGTAAAGAGTCCCTGTTATGAATGTTTTTAACCCTCTGGAACGACTGGACACCAACATGAACGTTACTGTCTGGATTCTGTACCTTCATACACAATCTATCTGTTGTATCCAGTCAGTGTCCCATCTACCCTTATAAACGCCTCATGTTTTATTTTATGAATACCACATGCTAGTTACACTTTACCTTTTGAGATTCCATGCTTTCTACCTTTAGACACTGTGTTCTGTACACAGAGTCACACGTAGACATGTTATGTCAGTGCATGGACTCAGCTTGCCTGTATCTGCAGTATGCTGTAATGTTACGATTGCAATTCTAGCCTTCAGCAGATGCTCTTATCAGGAGCCACTTAGACAGATTACATTTTACATACAATCCATACGGCTGGATCTTTACTGAAGCAATTCAATTACGTACCGCGCTCAAGGGTACAACGGCAGTGCCCCACCTGGAAATCGAACCTGCAACCTTTGGGTTACAACCCCAGTTTTTAAACCACTATATGGCGCTAAGTACTACATGCAATACACTATGTGAGGGCTTCTCTTATCTTTTTAGCGATAAGGAATATAAATGTTGAACAGCAGGGTGCTCTGAGATTGTAAAAGTTGAGAAAAGCTTCACTTTGGTCCCTTGGGGAGAACAGGCTGAGTGTGCTCTGTGCTCTGAGTGTCTAGCTGTGTGATAATGTGAGAGAGAGCAACGAGAGAGAGAGAGAGAGAGAGAGAGAGAATGAGAGAGAGAGAATGAGAGAGAGAGAGAGAGAATGAGAGAGAATACGAGAGATGGGTCGGGAGAGAATGACTGAGAGAGAGGGTGGAGAACAGTGAGTAAGCAAGAAAAGGGGAGAGAGAGAGCAAGACGGGATTGAGCAAGAGTTAGCGAAGAGAAAAGGGAGCAATGCAGAGAGAGAGAGAGAGGGTGTGAGAGAGACAGCGAGACAGCAGCATTGAATTGAGAGGGAGTCAGGAGATAAGGAAGAAGGAGAGGGGAGTGACAGAGGGGAGAGTCGTGCAGGGGACAGAGACAGGCGACACTAATCCCGGGTGGTCAGATGGGAGAAACTGTGCTGAGGAACTCAGGGCGTGGCCGCAGCCCCAGTCAGGGAGACCTGTTACAGGACGTCCGGCCTCTGGACGTGAGCCTCAGCGTTTCTGACAGGGGAGTGCTGCCAGCATGCCTGGACCAGGGTAGGTGGACAGCTCGCCGCTTTGTTCCCGAAGCTTTATGCATTCGCAGAGCCTAGCTTTCCACTGCGGAATTTAGGGCTTATCCCAATGTGACCCTCAGGGAAATCCGTTCTGCATGAGACAGACTAACAATACAGCCCTCTCTTTCTCTCCCTCTTTTTGCCTTCCTCTCTCTTTCCTTTCCTTTCTCTCTAGCTCTATTTCTCCCCTCCCTCCCCCTCACTGTCTCTCTTTCCCTCCCTCTGACTCTCTGACTCTCCCTCTCGGTCCCTCCCCTCCCTCCCCTGCTCGGTTTGAGCAGGCCTGAGACGCACATGGAAACGAGGACAGATCCAGGGTGCCGGGCGAGACCCCGTCATTTTGCTGACAGGTTGAGAGCGAGACCGCGGGGCGCCTCAGAGGAAAAGGGAGACCACGGGAAACATAGCAATTTAGGAGTCATTTATGCACACCGAGGGGGTTTTGGAGGCGTGCATTTTCCCAGACAGTACAACTGGGATGGATGCTCCAGCATGCAGCTGCAGAAACTGTTTAGCACAGAGATCCGCTTCCTGCAAGCTAGCTGAGTAGATTTACTTCAGTCGACACGTCTGGCCTTGGAGCATGACCGTGCAAGGCCGCCGGTGTGATTGCACTAGATGTCCTAGGACGCAGTCCTTTACCCGACCCACTTCATTACCAAAATACCCAAAAGGCTGTAAAGCGCGAGTAAAGGGCGCGTGAGCCAATGACTGCTGTGCTATAGCGCGTCTTTCACGTGTCCAACAGGTTTACCGCGAAGACGGACGCGGGTTTGGGGCGGTTTCTGCCTTCGGAGGACGCGTGGAACTGGAGAAGGCGGAGATCGGCCACCGACGAGATGGCTCCGGCCGAGCAGGGCGAACTCAGGGCGCCGCAGTTTGGGTGCTCCGGCTCCTTGGACGGCCGTTCCAAAAAGGTTCCACTGCCACCCCAAAAGAGCATCCACGCCGACGGAAGGGGCAGGGGTGAGGAAGAGGAGGGTCTAAATCAGAGTATAACCATGGCGATGACAGAGGCCCAACCTCAGCAGGAGTATCCAACAGGTGAGATGGAGAGCTTTGAAAATTTGGGAGTGTTGTAGCAAGACCTGGGTGAGAACAGTTTATAAAACACAAACAGGAATGACTGTAGAGTGCATTATCACATTACACTATGTATGTCCTTGGTATATAAATAGTGTAATATAACTGTATATAACTGCTCTAATCTGTCTCAAGCCTCTGTGATACTTTGGACAATAACAGTGACTGTAATGATAGCATTTTAAAATTGTGCCAGTTCCAATTAACAAATGTGTTCAAACCACAATGATAATCATGAAAATGGCCACAGTCGATAACAAACGGCTATCATTGTGATGATTTGAGAGCGCTCTTTTTTTACATGGTCACAATGATAAATGTTGCGAACCAAACACAGAAGTTAAAGAAGGCAAGTGATGTGTGGTTTAAAAATGGGAGACAAAGACAAATAAAACTTTTTAAAAAAGAGCTAAATGCCTCGAATGGTGGGTAGCAATAGAGATTCCAGGAAGATGAACGGCAAGTAGCACCTTAGCTCATACTGTACCCAGCTA
This sequence comes from Ilyophis sp. 1 JC-2022, assembly GCA_022702515.1. NCBI lineage: Eukaryota > Metazoa > Chordata > Actinopteri > Anguilliformes > Synaphobranchidae > Ilyophis > Ilyophis sp. 1 JC-2022. Next base: position 30,610,920 of record CM040404.1, read on the forward strand.
GACGGCATGCTAAAGATAGGGTGGTGGCTAGCCTGCCAGCTGTGGAATTATAAGGTACAACAGGAGTATGCTCTTTTGTGGCACACTGCTTGCTTCTTCTCTCCACTGTGGAAACTTGATTGTGTGTTTGAAAATTGAGAAAATATATTTTTCGTATGAAATTAGAATCTTTCTTTCATCGTTCCAACAGAGATACGGAAGGGTTGAATGGGAGTTTATCTGGTTTCTCCTGTCTGTGCCCTTTCTGGAAGTTTCCTTCAGTTTATTGATTGGAGGTGTTGTTATCCATACAACTGGGTGTAAAGGTCAGTTTTGGATCTGCATCACTGTGCAGATGGCTTCTCTTCATGTGGAGGGGCGTGGCCACAGAGGGAGGGGCATGGTCATGGTTGGGGCATTGCCGCTGAGGGGCTGTGGAGACGGAATGATCTTCTCTCCTCCAGAGAATGCTGCATGTCTCAGAGTATTTCAGACCCATCCTGCTAAGTGCCGCAACACAAGCACATGCTGACTCATGCTTACTATAGAGCTGAGCGACTGCTGCACCACTCCACATATGCACACACACACACACACACACAAGCACGCACACACACACACCCACATATGGGCACAAACACAGATACACAGGCACATGGGTACAAACATAGACATACACATAAACAGGCATGTAACATATACAGTGAGCACCATAATTCATTGGACAGTGACACATTTTTGTTATTTTGGTTCTGTACTCTAGCACTTTGAGTTTGAATGGATATAATGACAATGAGAGACTGTCAGCTTTAATTTGAGGGCATTTTCATCCATTTGTACATAGTACCCCCCATTTTCGGGCATCAAAAATATTGGACAGTTTAACATAATATAGAATAAAGAAATCATTTTTAATATTTGGTCGCATGTCCTTTGCATGCCATGACTTCCTGATGTCTGTGACTCAACAATATCAAAAGACTCTTTGATATATTATTTTCTGGTACTCCTACAAGCAATACTATAACCTCTCTGCATTTTAATGGATCTCTATGGTTTTTATGTGTGCAAAGCTGTCATAATTTGAGATTGCACAAATGGCTTCAGTTTAAAGTACCCTCTTTTCGCACAGAGACTGGGAAAACAAGTTTGTCCTATAGTGGTCCTTGGTCCTGGAACGAGCTGCAGGCCAAGCTCAAACTCGATTCACTTATTTAATTAAATGATTTTAAACTGAGAACTATGGATGTTCTCACAGTTAGCTGAAACTGTTTTAAGTAATACTGTTGTTTCTAATCCCTGCTGCCATGTGTTATATTCTGTTATGCTGTATGTATTGTATTGCACTTTATATTGTTTATACCTACATACCTATGTATAGTATTGTCTTGTAATGGACCCGTGATTGGAATTTTATGCTGCTATCTGACCCCGTCTTGGCTGGGTCTCATTTGTAAAAGAGGTTTTAATCTCAATGTGATTTCCTAGTCAAATAAAGGTTATAATTATAATAATTACTATGGGAATTAGGAGGTGGGACTAGATTTAGCTGTAAATGACACTGGAACAGTATGGAACACATGGTTGGCTAAATGGCTCTAAGTCATCAAGGGTCTGATGTATCAAACAAGCCTTAAACCATCACTCTGCTGCCTGATATGTAGTAGATATGGATGGTTAACTTGAAGGGTTTCTTATTTTTCAGTTGGCAGCAGAGTGATGGTTTGAGGCTCGTTTGATACGTCAGATCCTTGATGACTTGCAGCCATTTAGCCAACCATGTATTCCATACTGTTCCAGCATAATTTACAGCTAAATCTAGTCCCACCCCCCAGTTCCCATAGAAATCCATTCAAATGCAGAGAAGTTATAGTATCACTTGTAAGAGTACTAGAATATCCAGATATCAAGAGTTTTTTCAGTTTGATACTGTTTCTAAACGATTGATCCAATATGGATGAAAATACCCTCAAATTAAAGCTGACTGTATCTTTCAAACTCAAAGTGCTAAAGTACAGAACCAAAATAACAAAACATGTGTCACTGTCCAATGAATTACGGTGCTCACTGTATGTATTCACAACCACATATAAACATATAGTACACAAACACACATGGCAGGAGGCTAACTAAATATTAGGGATGCCAGCATGTAATCAATCATAATGTAATGAGCATGGAATCCTTGCACAAAGGATTCACATCTTACCGCAAAATTTCACATCACTGCTTTACATCTTACAGAAAACTGTCAGGTCATGTCTAAGGAAACAAATAGATTTTCCACAAGTTTATAATGTTTACTGCGTGAGTTTACAGTTTCATTTGACTATAGTTCCGATGTCGATGGCTGGTCTCCAAGCAGTTTAAGGTTGAAGCTGCAGACCTTGTCTGAGTGTGAGTGCTATCAGGCTATTAGAATTTATTGATCTCTTGGGAGAATCATATGGAGCATGTAGACAAGCAGGAACAGCCATCTGTATGTGACTTGTTCTCTAAGAGCAGATAATGAAACTAAATTAGCTTTTCTGGAGACAGTCACTGGGTACAGAAGCAGGCTGAGGCTGTCATGGTACTGATAAATTGTGAGCACTAATGACAATTGCCAGCAACCCTGATTTTGATACATGTCCTTGTGTTTGTGCTGTAGACTCTCAGAGGTCTGAGGTAAATCTGATCAAGCTGGGTCATGTGTCTCTGAAGGATCGATATACCAGGTCTCCTTTTTCTATTGCGACAGCCTTTGTGTCCGAGGGACAGCCGCAGACTCTTCCTCCACCACGCATCGAAGAGGAGTCCGGTCCTCCAGAGAGGGTCAGCCAGGAAGAGGAGTTGTGGAGCGATGAGTCATCGTCCTCAGGTGGGCCCATCAGGGTGCGGTCGCTGCCCAATTCTGCCGAAGTCTCATGGAAGTCGCAGAAAAGCGTTGGCTCCTTTGCCTCTCTCCCAGAATTCCAGAGGGCTGCCGCAGTCTGCATGAACGTGTCGGAGATGTCCGGCCCTTCGTCGGACGTGGAGGAGGACCTGCCACTCGACGTGGAGGACGGCGGGTGGAGACTGGCGGGGCACATCAACGAGGGAGATCAGGACCAGTGCACTGGAGCCCCCCACGAGCCTTGCCTTGCCCCTGCAGGGGAGCCTAAAAAGGGCATAGGCAACACGGTCGCTCTCAATGTTCGGAATGACCAGAGATCGCAGAGCGCACTGACGTCCAATAACAACTGTGAGATCATGCCCTCCTCCTGTGTCACAGTGGCAGGGGACTGCCCAGGCGTGCTTCTGCAGACTGGCACTGTACCAGGCCGGGTCAACTCTGAGCCCTCACCTGGTCCAAGCAGCCCAAGCCCAGATGCAGGAAGCAGGGACACTGAAAGCTCGTCAACTGACTACAGCCTCTCGGACACTGAGGAAGGATCTGAGGTATTGTCCTCCAGCACCGAATACCTGATCTCTTCAGGAGAGGAGGACCCAGACCAAGCTCACCTTAGCACTGAGATTCCCGCAGAAGAACAGGGGGCCATTCACCTGTCTCACCCCTCTGGACCAGGAGCATTCAGCTCCACATGCCAGGAGACATCCCCAGCCATTCCGGAGGTCAGACAGCTAATCCCAGAGGAGCGTACCTCTGAGAGGGAATCAGGGATGAACATTCCAGCTAGTTTAGTGTCGCCGTGGAAACCCCTGTTCCCTGAAGAAACTCTGTCGGAAATACTCTCTCCAGTGGATGAGGTTCTGTCCTACGGCAGCACTGAACTTCCTCCCACGGTAACAGATGACCTCCTGCTCCCCCCGGCACCACCTGCCTATGAGGTCATCACATGGACAAGTGAAGATGGCTTCCCTCTGCCCCACGAGGAGCTGTGTGAGCTCCATCCCCTGGAGGACCCCTCCATCAAGAGTGATGATCTCCCCTCCCTATCTGATGACCCGCTTCTTCCTGTGAGCATAGGACTTCCCATTGGACCGACGGACAGACGTGGCAATGATGCAGACTTCCTGAAAGTGGACCTGGTGACGACTGGTTACTCTGTAGTTCAAAGGCCATCAGAAGGTCAGGGAAAGGAGGACGTGAAGTCGCTGCAGTTAGCTGCTCTGTCCAGAGTGGAGGAGGACGAGAATACCAACAGCTCCGACCTGCTGTCCTCTTTCCGCATCGGCGACCGCGTGTTAGTGTGCGGATCCAGGCCCGGACAGCTGAGGTTCAAGGGCATGACCAGCTTTGCGAGTGGTCACTGGGCAGGCGTGGCCCTAGACCATCCAGCGGGAAACCATGATGGCATGTTCCGAGGGGTGCGCTACTTCCAGTGCACTAAGAACTGTGGCGTGCTGGTGAGGGCTGAGGACATTTTACGTCTGCACTCAGAGCAAGAGAGCGATCAGGAAACCAGGGCTGACGATCCCTTTTCGGATGAGGAGCCACCGAGTGCTAACAAGCCTCCACGGGATGGACGGGCAGAGAGTACGGGTAAACCCTCAGGGACTGGAGTGGAGATGTGCTGGAGCCAGAGCCAGGGAGGGGAGAGGAGTGGCGGGGCAGGAGATCACTCCTCAGCTCCTCAAATGTCCAGAGACGGCCTCCCCAGAGAGCTGAACAACAACCCCCTACAGAGTCCTACACCTGTGTGTGAGGACACACTCACAGCCCCAGAGCATTCCACCCCCAGAACATGTGGGAGCTTTGACCCCAGCATCCATGAGGCCCAGTGGGAAAAGGACTCTCAGTCTCGTCAACTACAGCAAGGAATGCTTGAGGCAAAGGAGAAGGAGTCCTGCCTCATCCATCGAGACTTATGGAATTCTATGTCTATCACTGGAGATCTGAGAGGGTGTGGGGGTCCCAATGATCTCTGCGTGGGCAGAGTTCCATGGAGCTGTTTGAAAAGTCCACCAGACATGATAACTGAGACTGCACCCCTCCTCTTCCTGGAGCAGAGCACCAGCCAGACCCCTTTGGACTGTTTGGGGAGCCCACTTGAGAAGAAAGAGAGGGGTGTTCAGCCAGAACCATGTGCTGACCCACAGGAGGGGAGGGTGGGTCCTGGTGGGAGGTGCATGCGTGATCTGGACTCGCTGGTGGACAGACTGATGGGCAAGCTACTTATGGAGGTGGTGAAGGAGGCAGAGGAGGTGAGGATGAAATATCAAGGGAAGAGGTCAACGCTCAAGAAGGAGAACCACATTCAGAACCCTGTAAGTTCAGAAAACCACAGTCAGAAACATGCCAATATGACAGAACCCCATTCAGAACCATGTATGTATCATAGAAAAACTCAGTTTGTCCTGCAGCTCCAAACTTCTCTTTGAAATCACTGGGCTCGCTGAGTTTCAGCTCACATTCAAATGTAAATGTAAAATCTACATACTTCCATACCTTGATACAGTGTGTTATTTTTGCACCTGTACACAAAGGGGGCATTCTGTATTTGTATAAATGAGAATACTGTCCATTTTTGTTACACGGCATGGAACATAGCAAAGAATGTGTAGTAGCACTCAAGACAGATGCACACTGGACAATCAATTAAGAGATGTACAGTAGTTATCAGCATATGTAAGGTTCAAATGTCCTGAAATGATCCAATTATTGCAGAACTACAATTTATATATAAATAAAGGTTGTTACATACTTGTGCTGTGAAAGCCCTTCACATATCAAAGACATTGTAATTTCTTGGGTCTTAGCAGATAGGAGCTTGGCTCAGGCTATGGAAATAGAGGCATTAAAATGTGATATTGGTTTGAATGTCAAGAAGTCTTTTTCATTCTAAATTCAAAAAGTTCAGACTGGATTGGAAAGTTCAGAGATTTAGCCTACCTGTTCGTTCAGTCCTACATATCTGTGCTGTAGTGAGAGCTTTAATAGATCACAGCCTGACATGAGCTTGGAAACACAGCTAACAAATGCACTCAAATTCAAGGGTAATACAATCCCATTGCCTAAACATGTGATGCAGATGTGCATATTTGCCTATTTTCCATGGATTTGTAGCATATACGTGGAAAAATTTTCAAATTATACTTCTGAGATTTCTGGAGTAGAGTTGACAATGACATTTTCTTTCATTGTTTCTTGACAAAAAAAAATTCATTTAATAGCATAAAACATCTCTGATATACTTAGGCACTGTAATTGAAAGCACTTAAGTGTAGAACATAAGTGTTGAAAGATCTTGTTTTTTCCTGCATAATATATAGTATCTAAAAGCATGCAAAACTTCAGTTTGACCAATATTGTTTATATTGCCAAGTGTTTTCCTTCATTTGAGATAATCAGGACCATGCATGCACACATCATATCTGCAAAATTACAGTGAGCACCATAATTCATTGGACAGTGACACATTTTTTGTTATTTTGGTTCTGTACTCTAGCACTTTGAGTTTGAAAGGATACAATGACAATGAGATTGAAGTGCAGGGTATTTTCATCCATATCAGATGGGTTGAAGGGTTGTTTCTCCTTACAAATAATAATATGGAAAAATAAGTCAGGAGAAGAAACTCTTCAAGTTATCCATCCATATCTACTGCATATCAGGCAGCAGAGTGATGGTTTAAGGCTTGTTTGATACATCAGACCCTTGATGACTTTGAGCCATTTAGCCAACCATGTGTTCCATACTGTTCCAGTGTAATTTACAGCTAAATCTAGTCTCACCCCCAAATTCCTATAGAGATCTTTTAAAATGCAGCGTGGTTATGGTATCGCTTGTAGGAGTACCAGAAAATAAGATACCAAAGAGTCTTTTTATATTGTTGGCTCACAGACATCAGGAAGTCATGGCATGCAAAGGATATGCGACCAAATATAAAAAATGATTACTTTATTCTACATTATGTTAAACTGTCCAATATTTTTGATGCCCGAAAATGGGTGGGGCTATGTACAAAAGGTTCTATAATTTCTGAACGGTTCATCCAATATAGATGAAAATACCCTCAAATTAAAGCTGACAGTCTACACTTCAACTTCATTGTCATTGTATCCTTTCAAACTGAAAGTGCTAGAGTACAGAACCAAAATTATGGTGCTCACTGTATATGCTGTTACTTATAGGACAGGGGACAGGGTACAATAAGCAAGATTCATAGATTCTGCCATCAGCCTTTGATATTCTCCAGTGTTCATTTTGTTTTGTAATCACTGTCATTTTTTATATTTATTAATTTCTCCTAGGGCTGGGCAGTATACTTGTTTGATTATTTTTATCAAAGCACAACAGTTAAATAGCGCAGCAATGGTCATCACCGCCATGTGGTGAATTGCCTTTCTTTAAAAAAAAAATTATACCTGATGGATGCGGTAGCAAACCTGCGAAACTCAGGTAACATGAAATGGTTCCGGAAAAAAAATCACCACTTACATCTATTGGATGTTGATAAGACAGCCAATCAGCAGCAAGGGCATACAGATTCCATGTGATCATGTGATGTGTTTTTGTCAATCACAGGCCTTGCTGCTCATTGGCTGTCTTATCAACATCCAATAGATATCAGTGGTGTGTTTTTTCCAGAAGAATTTCACGTTGCCTCTGAGCTTTGGATGTTTACTACCACATCAGGTATAATTTTTTTTTTAAAGACTGAAAGAAAGACAATACACCACATGGTAGCGATGACCGTTATTGCGCTCAAAAACATATTTGAACGAGTATATTGCCCAGCCCTAATTTCTCCCAATTACACTTTTGGACCTCCAGCAGGCCCTGGGGAAGGGTGATGGTGGTCAGGTGAAGGCAAGCCTAAACCCAAACCCGAGGTCAAGCCCTCCTTGCTTCAGTGATCAGTGGCGCTGTTCCCTGGCCTTGGCGGCCCAGCCCAGGGTCCGAGTGCAGCCCCATGACCCGGGTGTGGTCCACAGGCTGGTGGCGGCATCAGTGGAAGTCCTGTGGGGTCAGTCTGGGGGTTGTGTGGCCAACAGCGCCGAGGCACCTGCTTACCTGGTCGGCGAAGACAGCCGCAGAACATACAGACAGGTCAGTATGTCTCCGTCTGCAGGGACCGGAGTGCCTGGATATTACACAGGCCGAGAGTAAATTCGCAGGAGAGTAAATTCGCCCCCTGTCTTTTCAGGTCATTTTCGATCTGACTTCAGATATATTTCACGAGGCTCTGAGGTGTCGCTGGGGGACCAGCGTGTCACCGTGGGTGCTAAAAGAGACATCTCCAGTTTCACCTGTCTGGTCAAGCAAAACGTCTCTTAGCAATGTCAAGGTAAACCTGGTGCACACAAAAAAAAATAAAAAACTTACATTTTTGCACTGCAGTAATACAACTCGGCAAACAGTAGGACAGAACAACAAACTACACAACCTCAGTGACAAAATCAACATCCTTTCCTCAGTTCACGAGGGCTCTGTGCAGAACATACCGTATCTCCTGCCTGGGCACGCTACTGTTGACTGTGCTCCCTCTTGTGCTCCAGTGCAATCGGCCAGCTAATGAGCACAGTCTCTGCATAGGAGGACTACACGATTGCCAGAGGTGGCACAAAAGCAGATCGCAGACATCTGATCTCACTAGGGTCTCTCGCTCACGTCTCCCTACAGGCTGCGATACAGGCGGAGGTTCAGAGAGAGCTGAACTTGGAGCGGACAGACGTACAGACCCGAGAGATGATGCAGAACTTGTGCAAGTACAGGACTGCGCACAGAGACAGGGTGGACTACGTCCTGGTAGGCATTGACAGTGTAGAACAGCGTGAGATCACACGTTTGCCCACACACTGTCTGGATACTCAAAAATAGGACTGTCCAATCTTTACTACATATTTATTTAACACATTCACACTTACAATAAAAACTGAGATAATGCTAGTCTCATCTTGTTGTGATATAATGTACAATGCAAGTATATCAATAATATCAAATATTACATTCTTGTTATTTATGTATTTTATGTAATATTATGTATTTTTATGGTGTTTGCTTAACTGCCTTACAGTTTTGTTTGCCATAAGTCCCATTCTATACGGTTTGGATGTGCGGTTGTTCTCTGTTTCTTGCATTTTCTTCAGGAGTGCCTGGCATTTGACCAACCTTTTAAAGAGGTTTAATCTTCTTGGAAAAACGTGTGTCGCGTTATAATTGCTGTTGCATGTGAATACTTAATAAAAGTCCCTGCTCTTCTCCCTGACTGAGCCTTTGTTAACACCCAGATCCAAGAACTGCATAAGGACGAACAGCAGTGGGTGGACTACAGCCTTGACCAGCTCAATGTCAAGATGCAGCTCACCGAGGACATTTTTGACATCCTCCTGCAGGACACAATTTCAGTTCTTAATCACATTTATGCAGTGCCCTCTAGTGAAAGTCCTCCAGCCTTGCAGCCCTCCCAATCCTCACTCATACCTTAGTATCTCCAGGTTAAATCCACACAACTACACTATATAGCCAAAAGTATCAGGACACCCCTTAATCTGGGGCTGTTTTTAAATTTTTGGGCTAGGCCCCTTAGTTCTAGTGAAGGCAAATCTTAATGTTACAGCATACAATGACATTCAAGACGATTCTTTGCTTCCAACTTTGTGGCAACAGTTTGCGGAAGGCCCTTTCCTGTTTCATAACACAAAGCGAGGTCCATACAGAAATGGTTTGTCAAGATCGGTGTGGAAGAACGTGACTGGCCTGCACAGAGCGCTGATCTCATCCCCATCGAACATCTTTGGGATCAATTGCAAAGCCTGCTAGCCAGGCCTAATCACCCAGCATCAGCGCCCGACCTCACTAATGCTCTACTGACTGAATGGAAGCAAATCCATGCAATGTTCCAACTTAGTGGAAAGCCTTCCCAGAAGAGTGGAAGCTGTTATAGTAGCAAAGGGTGACCAACTCCATATTAATGCCCATGATTTTGGAATGAGATGTTGGATGAGCAGGTGTCCATATACTTTTGGCCATGTAGTGTATTTCTGTTTACATTTTTTTTGGACTCACTGTTTTTGGTCTAAATAAATTAGAATATTTTATTTTCTACAAATGGAAAATAGTTTGGCCTCAATTGTACTTTGTTTGGGGCCTGATAAAGAACCACAAAACAGGAAAATTAACCAAGTAGTGTGCTAAATCATATTTTTCAAACTGTACACCAAGGAATACAAATGACAATTTCTGCTCAAATTGGCCATTGCAGCTACTGTTAAGGAGATTGACATTTGGGGGCAGTGCCTCCTGATGTGAGGAATGGCAGTAAGTGACAGCACCTTCCCTGGAACCATATTTTAAAAAATGTATTCTCTATTTTTAGTTTACCTTTATTTAATCAGGAAGGTCAGCTGAGAATTCACTTTTCATTTGCAGTGATAATCTGGGGAATCAAAGTGGGTACCGAATGAAAGGTACTGTGTAGCCAATCAGAGGTAGGAGGAATGTAGGTGGCCAGGAGGAGGCAGACAATTTTCTGTGAAATGTGACAATTATTTTAAACACCCGGGCCCCTTGGTGTTTAAAATATGAGCTCACCACTAGAGCCTCCCAGACCCCTCAGCGCTTACAATGTGAGGGCCCCCAGACCCCTTGGTGTTTAAAAAGTATTTAGCCATAATATTTGTGATAGGTCCCACAGCCAGTCCAAAATGTTTTATCTTATCATCCGAAAGTGGCACCTCTCGCTGTGTTTTAGGCATCTTCTATAACACAGTGTCCCTGTCACTGCACAGGTATATTTGCTTTTTTTCCACCTCCTACTAGGGCTGTCACTCAAAAATTTTGTTTGACCGAAAATATCTCACAATAGAGAAATTTGTTCAAATTTGTTCCAATTTTGTACTGGTGAATTTGAAACGTTAAAACGTTATGGCCCAGTTTTAATTTCCAATGCCAATGATGCTGTTCACAGCAATAAAATGACTCCATAGATCAACTGTCGCTCAAACAAAAGTAAAAATGATGATGCATGGGTCCATCAGTAATTCACAAAAATGGCATGGCTTACATTAACTAAACTGAACTGACCGATGACCTTTGGATAGGAGAAATGTGTTTGTAGGGTTCGTATGGCAGTTGCCGCTTGCATTCATAGCAGGTGACTTTCTCTGGTTATTATTTTGTTTCCAATGGCCTAGGCAACAGGATTACAAATTCAAACCCTTAATTACACATTTTACATTTACATTTTTCCTGAGATTCGAACAAGTTTGATTATCGAGCAAAAAAGTAACAGCCCTACCTCCTACCAACATCAACATCACTTCCAACAGCAACTTAATTTACCTAGGAGGCCTGCCATCCAAGTACTAACCAAGACCCCACCTGCACAGGGTTGGCCTTTTGGCAAGAGAAGGATACATGGTGGTATGGTAGCTGGCTTAAACATGTTCTGAACAAATGTTGCTCATATCGTCTTCCTGACACAACTGTGGCCTTGCCCTTCGATGTTGTACTGATAATCCATTTCTGTTTGCCAAGCTCTCAGGAATGATATCTCTCTGGAATTTTGTTCATTGCTAAATTAAATCACTGCTCAAATTTACAACCACATTTTTGAATAAGTGTATATAAATCATACACAAAAGTTTGTGCCACACACTGTCCTCTCTCAAAACTTCCAACTGAAATGTTTGGTTTTTGACATTTACTCAAAATTACCTGCAAACAAGCAGGTTGGGCTTTGGTGAATCTGTAAATGTTTGGTTAATGGTTTAGCGAGTGAATTGCTTCCAAACATGTACCCAGGTACAACACAATTGTTGATCTTATGTGAGACAGTAAATATTATTAAAGACTGTACATTGGTTGTTGAAGATGAAGCTCTATCAAAGATATGAAATGGCTATGTGGTTTAATGTGACATTAATGGTGACATTGGGTCTGTTTTTACTTGATTCATGAAATTGCTCTTTCCATCTGAATTTGATGAAATAATTATTAGGAACAATATGGATTTGCCTAGTTGTACATTAAATGATATGCACTTGTTTAATCATGCACTTTTCTTTTTTGTGTTTTTTGCTATTTAACTTTTAATTAAATCTATTTTTATACTCTATTAATGTCCAGATGTAAGGAGTTTCAGGCATTAATCTGAATAAAAATATGTTTTAAGCTGTAATGTTGTTTTTATAGTTCTTAGTAAAACACAATTTGATGTTTTTTTGTAATTAAGGGTGTCATATTGCATAGAGTGATTGGTCCCTAAATGTTTTAAGTTAACAGAACCAGCCTATCAGATAATTGAATCTATTGCAATTTGACACTTGGCAGATAGTTTAATGGAAATATTATGCAAATCCTTTTTTTTAGCCCATATAACTGGTGCATTGTGAAGACGGTCACTCAGTGATATTCCAGCAGTAAAACCTGAAATTTAAATAATGAATCTAGCCTGAAGTCATGATCCCCTTGCTTTCAACTGGGCTTTCAACACAGGTAGCCAGTGACCTCATAACCTCAAACTGTCTTCCATTCATCCCAGAATCCTCTTGAGTGAGTAAAGAATATTTCATATAAAATAATCATTGTTCATTGAATATACACTGCTTGGCCAAAATAAAAGTTGCCGTTGCACCCGTCATGCATAGTGCCCACTGTACAAGCCTCTGGAGGCAGTTTTATGATCTGGGGTTGCTTCAATTGGTCAGGTCTAGGCTCAGCAACGTTATGCATCAATAAAATTAAGTCAGCTGAGTGCCTGAATGCCAAGATTCATCAGGCTCAAATTGTGAAAAAGTGGGTTCAGGGAGCATGAGGAATCATTTTCACACATTAATTGGCCTTACCTGACCTTAACCCCATTGAAAGTCTTTGGGATGTGCTGGAGAAGACTTTACAGAGTGGTTCGACTCTCCCGTTGTCAATCCAAGATCTCGGCCAAAAATTAATGCAACTCTGGACGGAAATAAATATTGTGATGTTGCATAAGGTTGTCGAAACAATGCCACGACGAATGCGCGCCATAACAAAGCTAAAGGCAGTCCAACGAAATATTAGAGTGTGCGACTTCATTTTTGGCCAGGCAGTGTACTATCACCAGCAGATGGCAGCCACCCTTTAATTGACAGATGCTCACAATGAAATAATCCACTCCAGGCCTTTACCCATCCCAAGTGCTCATCAATAACCCAAGAATTTAGTGGCATCTGACATCACTTTGTGATTTCATCCGAAGCTCAAAGACATGTTATTGCTTGAACAAAAGCTGCCACATGATGAACATTGTAGACTCAGCATTGGGCTCTAGTTGGGACCTAGTTTGAGAACCCCTGTTTTACGTAGGATATGGAGGCGCTTTCTTTAAAGTCACCCCCATGATGCTGTCTTCATAATATGTGAACCCCAAATAGTATTTCTACAGAAAATGTGTCAGAAAATATAACATTTTCCAAATATTCCTCATCCGTTCATTTACCTTGTTAAATTCTTTCTGAGAATAATTATTTTTTATCAGGCATTAATATGAATCTAGATTACCAATTCCTAAAGAAATTGTAGGTGTGGTTGCTTCACAGTGGTATCAATTGCTGAAAATCGTATAAAAAGATGGTAATATGGTATAGTGTGAGGTGGAAAATAAAAGGTGGAAATGGTATGAAGCGGTAATGCGGTATAAAGGGATCTAACAAAGGTGAATGTGCTAAAATATGATGATGTATTTTGTGGTAAGTAGACTAAAGAACCTGGAAGTGATACAAAGAAGTAATTAATTGTGATGAAAGCACAAAAAGGTAATATCAAATAATCTGGGATAGTATTGTTGGGTCATAACAGTGTTGTAGATGAAGGCATTGTGATGTCATAAGCAGTGTAATATGTTACAACATCCACGTTCTATTGCATCGGTTTTAAAAATGTGCCCATTGACTCCCATTAATTTTTTTGGCGATAAAAGGTCAATTATCTGAAAAACTGTACATGGTATAAAAGTAAAAAGTAATAGCAACCTGGCGGGTGTATAGAGGTATAATATGAGGTATGAATGGTGCTGATGGTGGGAACGGTGTAGGAGGAGATTTGACGTTTCATGTGTCCTTGTTAGTTTGTAGTACTTCTCTATAAAAAAACCTGTGATTGCTCCAGTGACATCACAACCAGGAATTGAATTACATTTATTTGGAGGGAAAACATTTTATCTTTTCTTTTTTTATGTTTTATGATGTTACCATGTTTGCCCCACTCTTGCATTTCACCCTGTTAGGCAATGTTTAAATAGACGAATAATCAAATTTGCAAACAATTAAATATAATTTCTATAATCATCTTTGTGTATTCAAGGTCATGTTAGCTCAATCGCCTACTGACAAAGTTATTGCTAACTTACTTTCCACCCTGTTGGATGCATGCACCTATACAGGGTGGAACATTCACCCAACTTCTTATTTGATACTTTGATGTGACGCAAAGTTAGAATTATATTCTCTTAAGATGGTAAGATAAAAAAAATAAAGAACCAATTTACATTTAAAATTGTAGTAAACACTGGGTAGGTAGGCTACATTGCATCGCTGTGGTATAGAGCTTGTTTACTTTGTTCGAGCTAAGATAGCCAATATTGTTTTTTGTAACTTGGCTTCATTTTGATATCAATACTTTTAACGGCAGGCCTAGATGTTGCAAGTTTTAATGACTTATAGATATCTAGTGCTTTGTAGCTGCAGGTGAGTAACTTTCCATTTTTCTACGTTGAAAACTTTTTTGTTGTTGTTGAGATGCAGTATACTGAATAAATTCCCAACAAAATCTACAACTCTGAACATAAATATTCACAGTAAGATATTGACCTCAAAATATTATCTGTTATTGTCAGTTTTGGGAAAAGTAGTAGCCTAGGTAATTTTTCATCGTTTTCATTGATGTCGAGGCCACACGATGCTTTCTCTTAAGTATTTTCATTTTGGGACCAAGATGCATGAGATTGGCTAATAATAATATGCATGAGATTGGCTAATAATAATATGCATGAGATTGGCTAATTTAAAAATTGTGTCTACCTACCTACCATACCTGGATTATGGACCGGGCCAGTGCCCCGGGGCCTCGGACTGCCAGGGGGCCTCCAAGCCACAGGCCGCGCGTGGTGTGTGGCCCAAGACTTGAACGCCAGGGCCCTCAGTGCGCACAGCGCAAGTTGACCACTAGGCCCCAGGGTGCTTATAGCCTGACCGAGAGATGCTTCGATTCCGCCAGGGGAGAAATTCAGCATCTGACTATGCCATCGAGTTCCAGACGCTAGCCACATCCAGCGGCTGGAACAAGAAGTCAATGTTTGATGTCTTCCTCAACGGACTTAATGAAGAAGTGGTGGATGAGATCGTGACCCGAGAACTCCCTTCCAGTCTGGACGAACTCATCGCTTTGGCCATCAGGGTGGATACGCGCCTTCGAGACCGGCAACGGCCATTCCAGAGGAGGCATACTCCTCAGTTCAGCCAGCACGGCAGCAAGGTCGACTCAACTACATCCCTCTCCAGTAGACCTCCAGACCACCACTCACCTGAACAGGAGAACATGGAGATTAACCGCTCCAGGTTATCGGCGGCGGAGAGGGCCCGTCGCATCAAGGACCGGGCTTGCCTTTACTGTGGCAAAACTGGGCATTTTGTGGATAAATGTCCAGTAAAAGATCACGCTCACTAGTGGCCGGAGGAGCACTAGTGGGCGTCATTCCAGTCGACTCCTCCAACCGAAATCGCACATGCGTTCCCATCACTCTTCAGTGGGACACCAGTACCAAGAAGACCCTTGCCCTTATCGACTCCGGAGCTGAGGCCAATTTTCTGGACGTTGGGGCCGCGACCCGTTGGGGGGTTCCTGTTACACCACTGGAGCGCCCAGTAGTAGCTCACACCCTCAGTGGGGGTCAGATCGCGGAGATTACCCAGCAGAGCCTACCTGTCAACCTACTTGTCTCCGGAAACCATCAGGAGGAGCTTCAGCTCCACATCATCGATTCTCCACACTCACCGGTGATCCTTGGCCATCCCTGGCTAAACCGTCACTGTCCAGAGATCGATTGGCGGAAACATGAGATTGTGGGCTGGAGTCCCTCATGTGCGGTCAGCTGTCTCCAGAAGGCCCACTTACCTGTTCCTGTGCCTCCTGCAGAAGAAAGCCCGGATCTGAAGGGGGTTCCAGTCAAGTATCATGACCTCAAGGAGGTATTCTGTAAGGCGCGTGCTTCGTCATTGCCTCCTCATCGCCCTTATGACTGCGCCATAAACCTGAGGCCTGGCACTTCCCCGCCTAGAGGCCGTCTGTTTTCCCTGTCCCGACCCGAGACGGAAGCCATGGAGAAGTACCTGTCAGAGTCATTGGCAGCTGGCATCATCCGCCCTTCTTCCTCTCCGGCTGGAGCAGGATTCTTTTTTGTGGGGAAGAAGGACGGGTCTCTCCGTCCCTGCATCGACTACCGGGGCCTGAACGACATCACCGAGAAGAACCGTTACCCACTCCCGCTCATGTCCACTGCTTTCGAGCAGCTCCAGAAGGCCGTCGTCTTCACAAAGCTGGACCTCAGAAACGCCTACCATCTGGTCCGGATTCGTGAGGGCGACGAATGGAAGACAGCCTTCAATACACCCACTGGACACTGGGAGTACCTGGTGATGCCGTTCGGGCTCACTAATGCCCCCGCGGTCTTCCAGAACCTGGTCAACGATATTCTTGGTGACATGATCAACCAGTTTGTTTACGTTTACCTGGACGATATTCTTATTTACTCTCAGAGCCTGGAGGAGCATGAGAAACACGTACACAAGGTACTGGGTCGCCTCCTTGAGAATCGTCTTTTTGTCAAGGCGGAGAAATGTGAGTTCTCCACGTCATCTACCACTTTCCTGGGATTTATCATTGAGGAAGGTCAAGTCAGGATGGATCCAGCTAAGACCAAGGCTGTGTTGGAGTGGCCACGCCCTGAAGACCGGAAGGAACTTCAAAGGTTCCTAGGGTTTGCCAATTTCTACCGCCGATTCATTCGGAACTACAGCTCGGTAGCGGCTCCTCTCACAGCACTCACCTCAGTCAAACTGAAGTTCGCCTGGAACCCCAAGGCTGAGGAGGCCTTCTCTCTTCTTAAAGAACTGTTTACCACAGCCCCCATTCTACGCTACCCCGATCCGGCCGTACAGTTCATCGTAGAGGTGGATGCCTCCAACGTGGGGGTAGGGGCCATCCTATCTCAACGATCCTCGGAGGATCAGAAGGTACACCCTTGTGCCTTCTTTTCCCATCGTCTCACCCCCACGGAGGAGAACTACGACGTTGGAAATCGGGAGTTGCTGGCCGTTAAAATGGCCTTAGAGGAGTGGCGCCACTGGCTGGAGGGAGCACAGATACCATTCTTGGTCTGGACGGACCATAAGAATCTAGAATATTTACAGTCCGCCAAGAGACTTAATTCCCGCCAGGCCAGATGGGCCCTCTTTTTCTCTCGCTTTGACTTTTGTCTGGCTTATCGGCCAGGGACTAAGAATACCAAGCCTGATGCCCTTTCCCGGCGTTTTGAATCCTCATCTAAGGACCCCTGTCCAGACACCATCCTGCCCCAGAGTGTTTTCATTAATGCTATCAGCCTCCCCATAGAAGGTATTGTTAGGAGTGCTCAGAATGGGGAGGCCACTCCCAGTCGCTGTCCTAACCATTGCATGTATGTTCCAGAAGCGGCTCGCCACCCAGGTATCAATCGTACAATCACATTTATTTTACGCAAGTTTTGGTGGCCGGAGGTCCGACAAGACGTCGCCTCATTTGTCTCCGCCTGCTCAGTCTGTGCACAGAACAAGACATCTCACCAACCTCCTCACGGTGAGCTTCAACCACTTCCCATTCCTCACCGTCCCTGGTCTCATATTGCACTCGATTTTGTCACAGGTTTACCTTCCTCCAATCACTACACCACTATGCCAGACTGAGCGAGCTAATCAGTGTCTTGAGACAGTGCTTAGATGCCTGTGTTCTGAGCTAACCACTAAGGCCCCCCAGACCCCTCAGCGCTTACAATGTGAGGGCCCCCGGGCCCCTTGGTGTTTAAAATATGAGCTCACCACTAGAGCCCCCCAGACCCCTCAGAGCTTACAATGTGAGGGCCCCCAGACCCCTTGGTGTTTAAAACGTGAGCTGACCACTACTGCCCCCCAAGTTTGCCAGCCAGCTGCCCTTACAACCAAATTAGTTGCACTAAAAAAGCCAGCTAGTTAACTATCGGCCTAAAACTCAGCTGTCTAACTAGTTAGGTGGCACACAACTTAACTAGTTAGTTAGGTGGCATTTGTTCGTGGGTCGTCTGTATGAAAGGGGTATAAGATAACAGGGTAGCTAGCTACAGTGGGTTGAATAAACGTTAAAACAGCATGCCATAGTCATGATGCTTAAATCAAAGCTACTAGCTAGCTAACTATTAGTGCTATTAGTTCAAAAATACTATTAGTTAAAAACATGGGATGCTGTGGCCGTGGGAATTAAAATTTAATTGAGAGCTTATTATCTAGCGATTTTGTGAAACATTAAAAAAATGTCTAAAGCTATATTTTTTCATACAATAATGCATATATGAGACCCAATCCATACTTAAAGATTAAGGAAAACCCCATTCATTTTTTCCATAGAACGTCTGTTTTTAGATCCACTGAAGTAGATAATGCAACATAATTTCCAGGCGAGTCAGGCAGGTATATAAGACATTTCTTGGTAGGAAAAGCCACAGACAGATGCTTGTTTTCTTGCTTGGTACGCCACAGTAATATATTCAGACACTTTTTCTTAAACAACAGCCTTTTTAAAGGCTATTTAAACAATCCCTCCTAAGGGCTATTTCCTAACAGCCTTTTTATAGGGTTAGAGTTATTTTTTTATTAATTTGCTTTTCTATTATTATAATTTTTTACCTACTCAAAGCTGCATTTAGGTACAAGTAGACTATAAAATACTATCACTTGATTGTATTTCCCAACAACAGTGTTTGAAGGGTGTTGTCATCACCAAACAATAGCAGATGAAATTCAGGATGCCAAAATTTTTCAATAATTGTTGACTCCACCCCAGACCTGTCACATGTGAACCAATTGACGTTCACATTCCGGTTTGTTAACAGCAGCGGGAATGTGGTGGAGCGATTCCTGGGCTTTGAGCCAATTGCACACTGGTAACATTTTAGCAGTCTGTGTGACTTTGATAGTGGAGGGCTTTGGATTGGACCTCTCAAACTGTAGAGGTCAGTCATATGACAATGCAAGCAACATGTCAGGAAGATACAATGGGCTACAGGCCCACCTGAAACAAAAAAAACTCTGATAGAGTATGTGCCTTGGGCAGCGCATTCACTAAACTTACTTGGTGTTAACACCATAGACGGCAGTAGCCCAGAGGCTGACAGGTTTTTAATACGTTGCAGTCACTGTACACATTTTGCTCTTCATCCACACACAGATGGGGGAAAGTCTTTCGGAAGACAGATGTCAGACTGACATTAAAATCGCTGTCCAGTACTTGGTGGAGTGCTCGGGCAGAGTCAACTAAGGCACTGTGGAGAAATTACACCCACATTAGAGAGGCCTTCGGTGGTATGTGCAATGATGATAATGAGAAAAGAGATACTCGAGGCCGCTGGGCTATGCTAAATTAGACACCTCCGAGATGGTGTTCATGGTACATTTCTGGGACATCATACTTGACCAGTTCTATGCTACAAGCATGCATCTACAAAAAAGTGACATTGACATCTCTGTAGCAGCACAGTTTTTGTCTTCAATGAGGGATTTTGTGGCGGGACAGCGAGACCAGTTTGAGTGTTTTGAAATGGCAGCCTTAAATGTGACAGGTGTCTCTCAGTCATATAAGCACGATCTTCAGTGAAAGAGGAAACGCAAAACATTTGCAGATGAGAGCTCAGAGCCAGGTGTGACACTTGACGGGAGGGAGAAGTTCAAAATAGAAACATTTTATGTGGTCATTGATAAGCTAGTGGCATGCCTTGAACATCGCTTTGACGCTTACAAGCAATTGACCAGTCTCTTTGGAGTTCTGGTTATGTCAGATCAGGGGCCACATGTATAAAACTCTGAGTAAAAGAATGCGTAAAATAACACTCAGGGTTAAAGTCGTACATTTTTTTCTACCTCTGCCTTTCGGTCACTATGTCACCATATCACAATGGTGTCCAGCATGTGCAGAAGTACGCAGATTCTCACAGCACGTGTTATTTTATATATCTGAATTTCTGCGTGGAAACACCCTTACGCTGCATTTTTCTGCTCACCGAGGTGTCTAACAGTGAAAAAGGTAAATGCACTCTCCGCTGCATATCCCTGGGCATGAACGTAGTGGATTATTTTGCGAGGAAGGCAAGAAAGACACCAATATAGGGGGGGTTCCAAAAGACATGTGCCCAGGGGCCTTACGGGACCATGATCAGGCCCTGCTACCTACTGCAATTAATAATCAGCGTCAGGTGACATTCCGCGGGAGGCCCGCCCCTGCCTCATGAACGCATATGGATGCATGATATGGATACACGTTGGACTAATAAAGCCGATCCTGAATCAGATCTTTTTTGGGGGGTTGAAAAATAGAAGAAAAAATATTCCAGTCAAGTGTAGCCAATTCTAGATCGGGAGTTTACCTAGATGTTTGCAGGCACAGGGGATTGGCCGTTGCTAAGGTCCCGTTTAATCGTGACGTTGCTTGGCGCAGGCGCATTATGACCGAGCTCGGTGGCTGTGTCGAAGCTGACGCGCTATCCAAAGTGTCCACATACTCACGTAGACATGGCGATCTCTGCTAGCAGCTGCCGTTCAGCTCTGCGCCTGCCGACCGTTGTATGGACTATGATAAGCCTTCTCGCTCTGTTACTTTTCAGCCCTGCTCAGGCCATTCGGCTGTACTCCACCGAGGATCCCTTGACAATACTGACCAGCGACACATTGAAAGAAACCTTACGCAACTCTTCGTCTGCCTGGCTGATCCAGTTTTATTCATCGTGGTGTGGTCACTGTATTCAGTACTCACCGACCTGGAAAGCGTTGGCCGGGGATGTGAAAGGTAAGGGAGGCAGAGATCTGGGAGGCAGAGATCTGAGAGGCCGAACAGCTGTTAGCCTTTGGTGAGGAATCTAGTGCCTTTTTTGTCCCTCCGTCCTCACAAGCTGGCGACACAGCATATGGCTGGCTAGTCAACGTTACAGTAACTCGGCTGCGTAAAACTAGAAACGACATCTAATGTTGTTTGCATCTTGCTGTTAACTAATGTTAGCCCGCTAAGTTAGCGACCTACAGTTCCATTAGGATTAGCTAATATTAGCTAACGTTAGGTGGCTAAAAGCCTCTGCGCTCTAGATCAACTGTGTAAGTACGCGTGATCTTGTGAATTATGTGACGGCACTAGCATATTAATAGGAATGAAGTCCAGCATTGCATATATTGCATTGTTTTTGCTTGCTAGATTTCATATTATCATGCTAACAAAAACTAGCTAAAGAGTAACTTAACGCGGTCTGTGAGACGTTGTAAAAAAAGATCTGGCTTAGCTACAAAGTAGTGGCTTGCTATCTAGCTAAGTTGCAGCCTTGCTGAATAATTGAAACATTTGCGTTACGTTACGTTGTGGTACAGCGAGCCAGCTTTTTGGTAATGTTAACAGTTGAGACTAGATAGCTATTTAGACTAACGTTGACGCCTCTGTACTACTTTTGTTGGAGCCTTTTTGGTTGGCATAAAATTAATGTTTTAGTGAATTGCTCGCTGATAGCTACTTGTTTTTGCATGTTGACATCTTAGCTACATTAACACATGTCAAACTGTGCATTGACGGTAACCTAAATACCCAGGAATAGGCTATCGTTACATCTGGGTTAGATTTGGGATGAGATCTCCTAAAAGACTAACGTTATTCATTGTAAACATCTGGGTCGATCCATATAACCGGTCTTGATCAAGGTTTTGTGCTGATAAAGCAGCGACTGTTGGCTCGGGTGTGAATCAACTGTTTGACCTGTGGTCGGCATATTACCTGTCTTTACCGCTGACATCAGCTTTTAGTAACTATAGCAGTTCACTGTCAACAACCTATCTCGTTAAAACAGTTTAGTTTTGTGGAAAGCAGGACGTGTTTATTCCTAGGTTTTTGCCAGCGTGGTCTCCTTGTCCTGTGGATTTGTTCATGTAGTGTAGCATTGTCGTTGTTTTTTGTGCGTCGTCATTAGGCAACCAATCATCAATGATAACACATGCTATGCATTGTGCGTACAGTAGTTGTACTCAAGAAATCCAAGCACTGAGAAAAGGTAGCCTAATCCTTCCTAACAGAAGTATTCATCTTCTGACTAACTTTATTGTAATAGTTTTTGGGGAAAGGAAACCCTGCCTGAGAGTGCAAGTCGCACACTGAGGGCAAATGCATGAGTTTCTTCTTATCAGGATCCTTATAAAGACAGAGCATTTGGGTCCTTGATTTAACCTCCTTCACTGTGTTCTGCGCCTTTGCAACTCACAGATGTGTGCCTCCGAGCGGTGACATTGGCATGGCTATTTTTGGGAAGCGGGCCCGGTGGAGCTTGAGGGTTGTGCTCACACTCAGTGCTAAGGCTGAGTACATAACAACCCCAGTGCAATCCGTAGAGACTGAGTGCATATTATTCCCGGTTGACTGAAACCATGAAACCCTTACCCATAAATCCTTCTTTTGCCAAATAAAGGACATCTGCAACCTTTAAACAAGCCCGTGCCGTCGCTCGTGTCCAGCCTGAGGCCCTGCTCTGACCACATTAACCCAATACTGCAGCAATGCGTCCACATGATGTTATAGTACTAGTATCATTATAAGCTTTGGGCCAGATGCAGTGACCAGGGCTTTATACGGTTTGAGCACTGAACTCTTATCGGAACCGAACAGCCTGATGGGATTAACACCTTCGGTTGGCTGGTCAGCTTCAGCCAGCAGCAGAAATGGGCAGAATTATCTCCCGTATGTGAGCTGCACATACCCTACCCTACAACAGTGGTTATAAATATTGGTACTGGGGACCCTTGTGTATGCTGGTTTTTGTCACACCCAATCTCTTGCTCAATTAAAGTGGTTGAACACATACATTTAAGTTCTGTCATAATGTATTCCTTTAACTCAATAGCACAATACAGGTTTGGCTCATTGTCTTTGTCTTTGAATTCTTCCTTATCTACCAAATGGTTAGTTTTAGTGTCCATATATACACACTTTAATCAATAAGGAGCCTGTTGATTCGCCTTAGTCTTTAATTTGATGTTAAATTTTTTTGACCTCGTTTTATGTAATCGTTTGCAATAAGCACAATGTGAACATGGGATTTTTATTCTTGGTGGCATACATAGCTATTTCTGACATGTGGTTTATGAGGGTAAATAATCCCTCAAAACAGTGTGTCATTAACAAAAATGAGCAGCTTGTTAAAGTTCTAGGATTGCAACTGTGGTTGGAACGAAAACCAGCATACACAGCAGGTCCCCAGGACTGAGTTTGAGAACCACTACCCTACCGTACAACGAGAGGAGAGTGACCTCTGACACACTTTGGCTTTTAATGGCTGCTGCTCTTTCATCAGTGCCCCTGCAGCTGTGGCTCTGTGCGGAAGGTTTACTGCAGATTAACCTGGTGTGTTCCTGCCAGTGCTCCTGTAAGGACGAAGCCACCTCGTGCCTCAAAAGAGCAGCTCAATCCGTTCAACCAGAGCTGCCGCTTTTTTCCTCTCTATTCTCACGCCCTGTTTGTCTTACTCGCTCTCCATCTGTCCCTCTCTCACAATCACTCACTCGCTGACCCCCTTTCCTTTTCTCTGTCAGACCACACCTCCCCTTTGTACCAATATCCATTTCGCTGCCAAAATATACACATGTAACAGAAAACCATAATACAGTCATTTGGAGGGAAATAATATAGTCTATCACACAATGTGCCTCATTCCTTTCTCGGTCGTATTTTCTGGCTTTTGCTTTAGCAGTGCAAAACCATTCATGGTCGTCAAATGGTCAATACAGAATGAATGGCAGTATTCATCCAGACACCTTGATATCATTATAAATGCAGAACGTAATAGTCTTGTGTTCAATTATTTAACTAAAAAGCACGCTGATTATTATTTATTTTTTTATTATTATTTAAAGTTAACCAATATCGGCCCTCGATAAGTTTTCGCTCCGACTGCAGTCACTTTCTGTAGCTTTGGCTAGCTTGGCTGGAAGGATCGATCAGCAGCTGAGGTAGACATTGAGCAGTGGGGGAGGGGCCTACTACTCTCATTGTCTTCTACCTCATGTGAAATTCAGTACATCTGATGCTGTAATACATGTAATAAATAACAACATAGCTTTTTGGCTGGCTAGTTCAGATGGCAAGCCAACAAGGTAGCTAATGCCCGCGAAGGTAGATTTACTGACCTCCTGTAGTACAAAAGTGCTGTTCAAAGGAAAAAATTTAAGTTTTAATCCGGTTTTAGCGGATATACCATAGAAAATAAAAGTAAAAGAGAAATGTAAGCTGAAATGTACAGTGCCAAGAAATAATCAAGTAAAATGTTATTCTCGTAGGCCTATAGGCTATGCTCTCTGCTTATCTTTCCCTCTTTCGTCCTCTCGCTCTCTAACTGTCATCTTTATTCCCTCTCGTCTTTTTCTCATTCATTTATTAACAGTAAGGTGCTGGGGCCTGCATGTTAGTGGCCAGCGGAGCCTGAAATGGGTGTCAAGTAAAAGCGCTAAACTCCTGAGATGCGAGCCATTAAGCCTGCTGCGATGCGCATAAACGCGCCGCTCGGAGCTACAGGTTGCACCGTTTGGCAAGAATGCTCAGTCATTCCTGAAGCAGAGAGACAGCAGAAGGCAGGGAAGGGGGGCTGCTGGGTTTGTGTGGGGGCTCCCTTCTTTGTCTCTGCTCTGTAGGCACAATCTGTCAGCCAGCGAGCTCGTGGGGGACCGCCTGCCAGCTGTTCAGTGGCTCAATGGGGGTCAGTAGTGGCATTGTCCTTCACTGACCTCAGCACACATTCCCTCACACAGCCTCAGGGTGCATTGTGGGCCAGCAGACAGGTGGAGAACAGAAGCTCAGGGGGGTGGAGGGTTGGTGGGGCAAAGGCAAGCGCCACATGGCTTCCTTTCTGCCCAAACCCCAGGTTTATAAAATTACATCTTCCTCCAATGAAAAGCCACCCATCTGTTGCCTTGCATGATTGGTCTGTGTTTGTCTGTGTATATGCGCCTGTGTGTCTTCCTGCGTCTGTATGCGTATGACTTCCTCTTCATTTAGAGATTAGGGATATAACAAAAATGCTATAGCCTATGTGTGTAAATTTTATATTTACACAGTAACTACTTGGTTCTTAAATTCAAAATGAAATATTGGCACTTCTGTGCTGTTTTGTACAATATGCTTGTTTTATGTTTTTTTGGAAACATGTTAGTAGTACAAGAAATTACATAGCCCAATTAAAATACAACTAATTGCCATCCACAACACACAGCTGGTAAAGTCATGCAAAAATTTCAGAAACAAACTTTATCGACACTGTAAATTATAACAATCTACCGTGCTGCCATTGGGCGTCAATGCGGTGCTCGATTTAAAAATGAAAAAGCACTTAGAAAGGCAGATGAATTTGTTGACAAAGGGCTTGCTCACCAATGGCAGGACCCCACATGCAGTGAAAGGCCATGATCATTGTGCTTAAGGGCCTGATTGAAGAGGATGATCACGGCACAATAGCTGCTTTGTGTAACTCTGAGCCTACGGCACGCTGAGCAGCTTACCCGTTTCCTGTAGCCAGAGTGTGAAATTAGCATACAGCGCACTTAGCAGCTAACTCCTTATCTTACCAATGCACTTCGGTTGTCTGTCAGTGTGTGTGGGAAAAAAAAACAAGTTACATATTTGTGAGAAGTTAATTTGTAGGACATAATGAAAATGTTTGGGAAATGGTTCCCAATGAAAACAATGACATGATCACTCCTAGTAGGGATTGATGAAGATGATGATGATGGATTGCATTAGACACTTTTTGCAGGAGTAGGCTCCCTCTTCTTCTCACTCATATTTCTCTACATCACCATCCTCAACCCCTTTTATCCCTCAGCTACTCATTCTCCTTCTCTCTGCTATTCCTGTCTCTTCCTCTCTTTGTCACTCCCTCGTTCCTAACTTTCTCTCCGCTCTCCCGTTTCTCCTCAGACTGGGAGCAGGCCATACGCATTGGGGTGCTGGACTGCGCCCATGAGAACAACTTTGACATCTGCAAGTTGTTCGGGATCCACTTCTACCCCACATTCCGGGTAGCTGCTGGTCGTGATCCTTTATGCCCTGCATGCAATAATAATCTAGCGTTTGCTTCAAGGTTTAGGCTATTCCCTTGAGTAGGTCTGTCTATGTGTTTAATGTAGTTAAACTGGTATGATTTAGCTACTGGTAGGATGTAACCCCAAGTCTATATGAGATATTGATGAATTATGTATTCTGTGTAGGCCATCTATAAATAGTGAGGCTGTTTATGTTACATGTCATGTTATGTTAATTACACCTTGTGTCCTAGTTAAGGATAAAAAAGATTTTTAAAAAACAAAAACTCCTAAGATAAAAACAGGTGACAGGTTAAACTGGCCTGCGGGTTCCCCTGAATGTCCCCTCTATTTACAGTCAAGGTTGGTCTATGAGGTTTGCCTGTAGAAGCTGCCATTTCCGTGAGTCTGCCGTAATGCTATGTCTGTGTGCTAACGCCCACCCGCTTCCCCCCCCCCAGTACTTCAAAGCACGCAGCAGCACCTTTGATGTGGGAAAAACATACAGAGGTGAGACTATTCTGAAACACTGGCAAACAGCTGGCATGCTTCCAGCAAGTGTGGATTTGTAGGTGGCAGCCCTGAAAATATTTACACTGGGCACAATCTGTTTTATTTATTTATTAAGTTACCTAGCAGACGTTTACATAATGTAGTTTACACAGGGCTTTCGTTTAACATTCTGTTTGTAAAACTGCTTAACGCTATTCTGATTTAGCGCCCGTTAGCAGTCATTTAAACCCAATTTTCAGTGACGGAACAGGATATGCAAGTCAATATGTTATGATTTCCTGTCATAAAGGCAAGTTGAGTGAATACGAGCTCCCTTGACCTTGTAAGATCATGTTACGTGGTGAGTTAAGGGGACTCTTATTGATATTGACCTGCATATGAATTGTTATTCAAAACAGGGCCAGACCGGGATTTGCAGACGGTGCGCCAGCTGATGGTGAACTTCATCCAGAACCACACCAGAGAAAGCTGGCCTGTAGGGTGCCCCCCACTGGAGCCCACCAGGTATTGCACTCTGTTTTAGAATAGGGCAGAACTCACAAGGTCATTTTCCCACCTTTATCAGATTGAGCTTTGGTGTTTCTCTGCTTTGGAAACAGCCTTATCAAGAGCAGCTCACGTTTATTTGAAGAATGACTTGGTGGTGAGGCAGGTGAGGTTAGGTACGGGTATTGCAGCATTGTTTGGAATGCAGAAGAACCCCTGGCATGTTTCTAAGTCTATGCTTTATTTAAATACATGTTTTGTGTTGGTCGATGTTCAGACCGTGGCTGTGCACACACGGCTCAGGTTTTGATATCTAATTGGTGAACTCAGAACTCATGACTCATGGCCACTACACCGCACTGCCTCGCTAGGGCATGGCCACTACGCCGCACTGCTTCTTCAGGGAGCGGCCACAGGCCTGCATAATCTTGGGAGCGGCCGCAGGCCTGCATAATCTTAAATGGTGTCTCCACTCCCAATGGCAGGTGGGAAACGGTGCTGTCCCTGTTAGGCCAGAAGTCTGAGCAATACACCGCAGTCATCATCGAGGACGAGAACTCGTACATCGGCCGAGAGGTACGCTGTTGAGCCAGGTGGAATGCGTTACGCCTACACCACAGCTTTGAATTCGCTATTACAAGAATGTATAATGATTACTTAGCACCTGTTTCTAACAATTAGACATGGGTTTTGTGGCTTAGAGTGCTGTAGGTAGGTATCAGCACTCTTAATAAAGGGTAGAAATGGTTGTAGCTGCTTGTCTGAGCTCTCTTGGGTCGATAGCCAGGGTTCCAGTTATGAGTGCTGATATATTATTGGGCATTCCAAATTGGGATAAAAGGGAACAAAAAAAAAGAAAATGGTTGTCGTGGGTTTAGGTGTTGCATCTAGTAATTAGTGCTGATAATTGAGCTATTAATGCCTATAGTTTAGTTATTCACACTGATAATGACTTTAGCGGCTATATGTAGGTATTAACGCTGTTATTAACTTTGATAAATCATAGGTGTTTATAGCAGCTGAGCCTCAGGATAAAGTGCTGCTTGCCCTTCACCCTTGTAACCCAGGTGATTCTGGACTTGATGGTGTATGAGGGGCTGAGGGTGACCAGGGCGCTGAGCTCAGACAGAGCGCTCATGGAGAAGCTGGGGGTCACGACAGTACCCTCCACCTACCTGCTCCACCCCAATGGAAGCCACTCCCTCATGGACATGTGAGTGACCCCTATCATCAGCCAATCAGGTTCAGCTCAGCGCCCCAAGCACAACCTCAACCGCGTAACGCTCTGAGAAAGTCTGTCACGGGCCTGCTGTCTAGGGTCCAGTAGACGAACACAGAAACAATGTGATAAATGTGTGATTAAAGTCTCTCTCTCTCTTGCAGGCAGAAACGTTTGCGTTTCTTCTTCTCCTCCTACCTGAAGCTGCTTCCTGGGGTGCACAGGAAACAGGCCAACGCCGCCCATGACCCAATGCATGCTGGGAACGGAGGGCCAGGGGCAGTCGAGGTGTGGAAGGAGTTTGACAAGTACGTGTGCGTGCGTGCGTGCGTGTGAGAAAATATCCTGAAATATTGCCTGTGTCTCACATTTAGTTCTCTTCTGCCACCTGCTGGTCAGTAGCTGTACTTGCCAGCTGCTTTTGTTGCCGAAGCTTCTCCATTAATTTCGGTGGCTCTGAAGTGCAAAAAACAAAACGAAAAACGCAAAAACAAATACTTTCGGCTCTGAAGTGCAAAACAAGAAGAAAAAACAAAAACTTACAGCTTTGAAGTGCTAATCAGTGAAATCACAAGCATGAGTAAACGCGAGCGCCTCTGAAGTGCAAAACCATTATAGACTGTTAAGAAAACAGACACATAGGCTGTAACCGAATATGACCCTTCTCATATTTGATTCAACCATAGGGTTTCAACTTTGGCCAAAAGCTTTTGAGTGGGCGACTTTTTCTCACAAATAAACAAAAGTAAAACCTACAAGTTGTAGTAACCTACAAGAGTGGGACATATTACGAACTACAATTTATTTTTGTTAATTCCGTCTTCATAATCTACACTTTGTAACCATTGTTACGTCCCAAATTTCGCCGGAGTTATAATAACCCGGTGAACACACTTATAATAACACGCAAATGACACTAACCAGAAAGAGCAAACGTCAAATTACAATACCAAAAATAGTTTATTACACAGAAGATACAAGACAATATGCACAATACACCACACTTACAGGATGGACAGAACAGTAGGCAGTCTAGAGCTAAGGTAGCCTAACCTGAAACAATGCTACTTAAGCTACTCTCGACCGAGAGGCAGGAAAAAGTAAGTCTTCCGGCAATTCTAAGCTGAGCTTAGCTAAAAAAGTGTTTCGCAAAAACAAAGAAAAGAACCGTCTGTCCAGCTGCAACTTCAAACAGAAAAATACACCGACAAGACAACTTAATCTAGTGACAAAACACGGCAGCAAATGAAGGATGCAGAAAACGAGCCAGCGAGAGGAAATATGGGAAAGAATCTGCACGGCGATTTGGCTTTTATTCATTTGGCCCTCGTCGCCGCAGGTGCACCAAGAGAAAACACAGGCACGCAGACTCCACAAAACAACGGCGTGTAACACCATTGTCATATGTCCACTGATTGATATTCTCAATAAAAATGAAAAAAATATTATGAACTACTTCCTCACTAGTTTGGACAAAGTTTTGCGGGATTTATTTCGCACACTGCTTGCAAACTGAGCGTAAAGGGCACATAGTAGACAGGGTGCATAGTGGACAGGGGTCTGAGGACAGGGGGCAGGGAACAGGGATCATAATATTGCATTTCAGAGGCGCTCGCGTTTACTTATGCTTGTGTTTTCACCAATTTTCACTTCAAAGCTGCAAGTTTTTGCTGTTGTGTTTTCTTCTTGTTTTTACGTTTTGCACTTCAGCTGCTCTATCTCCAATTCAGAGCCGAAAGTATTTGTTTTTGCGTTTTCTTGATTTTGCATTTTGCGCTTCAGAACCACCGTAATGAATGCTATGTTGAGACCTATTGCAGATGCAGCTCCGATACTCCGCTGGCTTTCAGAACAGATCTATCAAATTCCATAGCTTCTGTTGTGTTTTGTTTTGTTCTTTTTCACACTCCCGGGAGAGGTATTGTGATATATGGAACATAGAGGTTTGTTTTGTGCCCATTTAATTATATTACAAGAACATTGAACATTGTATGCTGCGTTCCAATCCGTATTTACATTAACCATGCACCCTCGACAGATAGCGTCTTGTCATTATCAAAGGCACCAGCAGGGGGCATCCATGGCATGCGTCTTTATGAGAGAGAATACAGCAGCAGCGCTGGCTTTCTTTGTGTGTGTATGAGGCGGGTTGCCTCAGGCCTCATGCCACATGCTCATGTCCAACAGTTTTGACTCTTGTAGTTCTGTCCCAGCTGCGGAACACCCACAGGAGATTTCCTATTTGCTTGGGTACACTCACGGAGGTTGAGATATTATTGAGGTACTACTTCTTGTCTGACAGCCTCTTTTGCTTGTGTGTGTGCGTGTATGCCACAGGTCTAAAGTGTACATGGTGGATCTGGAATCCGGGTTACATTACCTGCTGCGTGTGGAGCTGGCCAGCCACCAGACCCTGGAGGGAGAGGAGCTCAAGACATTCAAGGATTTTGTTACAGTTGTTGCCAAGGTAACGTATCTGCTTGCACACACGCACACATGCACAATGACACAAACACAAAAACAAACATAAAAAAGGCCAGGTTTTGGCATGGTTTGCCTTTGGCAGCTGCAGTTTTTAGCTTCTGCTATGCAGCTATGTGCAAGCACCAGAAAAAAACGTTTTTATTCAATTCAAATCAACTTAACCTGTTTTTGTTAACCTGAAGTTGTGAATATGAAATTCATAAAATGATTAGTTGCTTCACTGACTCATTGGTTACCCTGTGAAAGCTTCCTTTTCTGCAGCTTCCTCTGTAGATCTGGAAAAGGGAACACATGCAAAGAGCTTGCGCTCCCTGTGCAATTCACACCCCCTCCTCCCTCCCCATTCACCTTAATCTTGGGATGGGTGAGGGATCAGGAATGGTACTGTGCTAACGTGGTAGCGGCCTTTGAGATAGGAGGGCTAGCGGGAGTTAGGGGCTGTGTGGGCTGGGGGTTTGAGCCTAAGCCATGCTACTGAGTTTCAGGTCTAAGCTTGTTAAAGAGAGTGGTCTTTACGCTGCCCTACCCCCACCCACCCACCCAATCCCCAGCTGTTTCCAGGCCGATCGTCTGTGGTGAAGCTGTTAGAGACCTTGTTGGAGTGGCTGGTCAGTTTGCCTCTGGAGAGAATTCCCTACGATGCCATCCTGGACCTCGTCAACAACAAGATGAGGGTAAGTACCACGCCCAGACAGCTACACCTAAAGACGGGGACCCTTATTCCATTAAGCTTGGCTGTTTTTATCTGTGGGTTCATATTTAAAGGTTATTGTGTTATTCCTGACAGGATTATTCATATAAAATCAGAGTTTATTTTTATGGAACCAACTGCGGATTCATACGATCTCCATTTTCAGAGGGAATAAAACATTTTTTTTTTACTATCTGGAGAATTCTTCTCTGATTTCCCCCTTTAGGTTGCCATACTTATTTAGAATAAAGATGCGATGGTGCCGGTGTTAGAGCCTGTATTAAGGCTCGCTGGGGACCCTCCGTTTTGGGGGACTCTTGTGTGCTGCTGAAATGCGCTGAGGCAGTTTTGTTAAACCCCTGTTCCAGATCTCAGGGTTGTTCCTGAGCGACCGGCTGCAGTGGGTGGGGTGCCAGGGCAGTCTCCCCGAGCTGAGGGGGTACCCCTGCTCTCTGTGGACCCTGTTCCACACCCTCACCGTGCAGGCAGCGCAGCGGCCTGACGCCCTGGCCAACACCGGTGTGTACCTGACCTTCTGCTCCCTATGCTCTTTACTCTCAGTACACCAGTGCGTACCTGACCTTCTCCTCCCTACGCTCATTACTCTCAGTAAACCAGTGTGTACCTGACCTTCTGCTCCCTACGCTCATTACTCTCAGTAAACCAGTGTGTACCTGACCTTCTGCTCCCTACGCTCTTTACTCTGTCTCAGTACACCAGTGCGTATCTGACCTTCTGCTCCCTATGCTCTTTACTCTCAGTACACCAGTGCGTATCTGACCTTCTGCTCCCTACGCTCTTTACTCTGTCTCAGTACACCAGTGCGTATCTGACCTTCTGCTCCCTACGCTCTTTACTCTCAGTACACCAGTGCGTACCTGACCTTCTGCTCCCCACGCTCTTTACTCTCAGTACACCGGTGCGTACCTGACCTTCTGCTCCCTACGCTTTTTACTCTCAGTAAACCGGTGCGTACCTGACCTTCTGCTCCCTACGCTTTTTACTCTCAGTACACCAGTGCGTACCTGACCTTCTGCTCCCTACGCTCTTTACTCTCAGTACTCTGGTGCGAGGTCATAATGACAGAACTCCAGTACCCACCCTCCCTGCTGACCTCTGCCCTCTGACCCATGCAGGCCTGGAGGAGGACCCCCTGGCAGTGCTGCAGACCATGCGGCGTTACATCGGCACATTTTTCGGCTGCCAGGAGTGCGGACGGCACTTCGAAGAGATGGCAAAGGAGTCCCTGTCCCAGGTGCGGTCTCTGGACAAGGCCGTGCTGTGGCTCTGGAGCAAACACAACCAGGTCAACAACAGGCTGGCAGGTAGGGGGCGCTGTGATCACATTTATCAGCAAGTATCGCACGCACGTGCCAGCACAAGTTACAGGCACGCGCGTGCTCACAGCAGCAGACAGGCAAGCAACACACACGGACAAATGAATCAGGAATGCGCCATACACGCACACGCTCACACATCCCCTGACCCCCACTGATCCCTCCTGAATTAGAAGGAGCTCCACTGTGGAAACTGACTTTACGCCCTAGGGGTGTGACTTCGAAACATTTAATCGCTAAACGTTAACAAAAATGCTAAACATTTAGGAAAACGAATAAAAAACTTTATTAAAATCATTTATAACCATTTCATTTTATAGTGTTCTTTTCGCACGTGCCGAAAATCAAACTGACATTTCTCGAAATGCTTTGCAAAGAACAGAACAGAAGAGAAAAAGTGCCATTTGGTCTCACTTTGAGCAGATTTCAGTAAATAGTCTAACGTAAACTTAGCGACACTGAGCAAACAGTCCTCCAGCACTGGAACGATAAAAATCATGTAAGGAATAAGCGTACCACATTGACTGGGACGAGACGTGTGGCTTGAGCCCGACCGCATCTAATTCTTGGCAAACATCAATGAGAGCTTTCACTTTGAAAAGGTGTGACAAAACTAGGCAAGAATACATGACCACAAGTGTTCCTGTTAGGATGAAAGGAAAGCTTTTTTACCTTCTCTTTGTTTTTATTTTGTTTTGTTACTTTAAAATGTATTAATAAAAAAAAGTGTTAATTTAATATTTGGCCTGTTGTATATTTTGTAGAATATACTGTATACGATTCATTAAACCAAACTCCTTATTACTGTTCGTATCCTCGCAACGCATTTGAAGTTGTCCACACTGTACTACTACCATGATTTTCGCTCTTATATAGGCCACAGTACTTGCTTTTGAAGTCCGCTCTGTGGCTGCTTTGCACTGAAAAGCGCATTTTGGCTATAGTTTGGCTAGCGCTTCGGTTTAAATTGAAAGCTCGCGAATTTAGAACCCCTCCTCAACCCCCAGCCTTCTCGTGCAAACAAAATTTGTAACCATTTCGCGATTTTCCCAGTTTTGCCCATCGCTAATCCGCCCATAGGACCTGGCCCTGGAGGGCACCCCTCGAGATGGATTTGAACTTTGAACTTCGTGGCTGTTTCTCAAACCCCACCCGTTGTTTCAGGGAAGCAGCACTGCGTAGGAACAAAGCCAAACTGACAGAATACAAGGGCCAGGCTCAGAGGTCGCCGCATGGGGGCCGCGCCGTCGTTTGGCGGCGGGGGATGGGCGGCGGCGTTTGGGTGGGATAAAGCCATGAAACCAAACGGTAGAAAATGGGATTTTGGATCGGCCAGTTGGTCCTCATTGTCTTGCGCCAAAACAAATGACGAGAGCTTAAAAGGGTGTAAAGTAGGCGGTCTCGCCTGTGTGTCCCCTGAGCTCTATGTCTAGACATTTAACTGTAAGCTTTCTCCACGACGGTGCCTAAACTCTGGAACAGTCGTAGTGACATTAAAGCTGGCTTAAAAGCCTGCGTTTTCTTTTAATCCCCTTTCAAAATTCAAGTTTTACCAATGATTTATACCTGTTCTCTCAGTTTTCTCTCATGGCTTTCCTTTATGTCTATATTATTTAATAAATTTCTGTTATTTCTTGTTCTTTGCGCCATGGTTTCATCTCCCCTTATTTTGCTTCAGTATACAAATGATCGTCTTTTATTGTGCTTCCGTTTCACTATTTTTCTTTGGAGCGAAGGATTCCTGCGTGTGTGAAATAAGAATACATTTTGTTTAGTTTTATGCAGACACATACAATACTAGTTCTTTTCCCCAAGGGTAGTACTTTGAGCACTTTGAGCTGTAATGCATAAAACGTGCTGAACAAACAGAAACAGCTTTATTATTTTTAAAATAATAGTCTAGTCCTGAACGCAGCCTTACTGAGAGCAGTTCTGAGGGCACCTGTCAGCTCTCGCTTTTTAGAAAACTCGTGCCCAGTGGATATAATGAATATAATGCAATCTTTAGAGAACGTAATGTATTGCCTCAGGAAGAGCTTCGCTGCTGTAGCGAAGGGGTGTTTGGGGTAGGAGAGGAGGAGGAGTCAGGGTAACTAACCAGCCGGAGGAAGCTGACAGATGGAGGGGTGGTACTGGAGGGTCAACAAGGGGTGTGGCCCAGACTGACTTGTCCCACACATTCACGTGCATGCATACTCACGCAAACATACTCACTCACTCACTCACTCACTCACTCTCATTCACTAACACACTCATTCACACACACTCACTCAACCACTCATGCGCACACACACACACACACACACACTCGCAGTAATGTACGTACACTTGAACCCTCTAGTTTAATACGTTTAACCCTCCCACCGCAGGTACACTGAGCGAGGACCCCCACTTCCCCAAGACGCAGTGGCCGACCCCCGACCTGTGCCCGGCGTGTCACGAGGAGCGGGACGGCCTACACGTGTGGAACGAGGGGCACGTGCTGTCCTTCCTCAAACAGCACTACGCCGGCACCAACATCTCCCTGAAATACGCCAGCAGCACTGTCCCAGAGACGGGGGGCGCCGCCGAGCCCATCCCTCCGGGCGACCGGGGCCCGCCTCCGGCCAGCGACCGGGTCTGGACCCGCCCGGGAAACGTCCTGTCCCCGTACGCCCCGCCCACTCGGGAGAAGCAGCACAGGGTCCAGGGGAGGCCGGGGGAGGCGGGCGGAGGCCTCAACGGGGGAGCGGAGGCGCGGCCAGGTGTCACCTTCCTGGGCCTTGGCTTCTCCAGCGTGGACATGAGCCTGTGCGTGCTGCTGTACGCCTCCTCCTGCCTCTTCCTCATGCTCATGTTCTTTTTCTTCCGCATGCGCTCCAAGCGCTGGAAGGTGCGGCACAGCCGCCCATACGTATAGCGGGCCGGCGCCCCCCGGTGGCCTGGAGGCCAATGGACGGTTCTCAGACTGCCCTTCTGAAGAAGCCCCCGGCTTTCGGTCTCGTTCCTTTTGTCTGTTAATGTTACGATTCGCAGTGCGTTCGGTTGTGAAGCGGGGCAGGGGCTGGGGCAGGGAGCGGTCATGTTAGAGTTGCCAGCCCCCATTTGGGTCGGTGGGTGGTGGGGGGGTTTCTGGCACATGCACAACCTGTAAAAATTCTCGCCAAACTGTGACATCAGGAATGCCTCTGCGTCATGTGACTTCAACATTGCGCTGCAGTGTTGCGGGCAGAAAGCAGTAAGGCAAAGACCGAGCAGTCAAACGTGTTGGCGGAAGAGGGACCAGCTGACTGGATTTTTCGCGGAAGCGTGACCAAAAGTATTACATGATTGCAACAGATCTGCTGTGTGTTCTGTTTGTTTTGTACATTTTGCTGTGAAAGTGAAGCCGTATCGGTCGCAAAACGCAGCCACGCCTTTCAGGTTCTTTCTCTGGTGGCTTTTGGCAATTAGCGGTGATTTAGCTCAGTTTAGATCTATTTTATGTACAGCCACAGAACCAAGTGCACTGTCACACCAGCCTCCTCTTTACTTCGGTTCCAAAGCCCAGCCGCCAGTGTTCACGACACAGTGTGTCGCTCCTGGACCAGTTAATGTGTCCATGTATCGGGTTTTGAATCTGGTAACTTTGACTGTAATTTAAAAAAATAATAAAACAATCCTGAAGAAGCTGCCCTTCCCAGAAATGTGACCCTTACCACAAGAGGAAATATCGCCAGGTTTTCAAGGCCTGAGTTTAAGCCAGCCTTTTCAAAAACAAATTCTGAAATTGTTTATTTAAGGTGGTGAAGAATTTCTGGTGCTCCGAGGAACTTCAGAGAAAGCCTGACCATCGGATCCGTCGGGACCATTTTGCCAGTTTGACACTTCAAACACTAGTCTAGTGCAATGTTGCTAAAGTGAGCTTCAGAAGAAATCACAGTAACGTTGATGATTAAGTTGTGCGCTCTTCACTTGATGAGGATATAAAATTGTGTCTTTGTATTTTTATACGCTTGAAAATGTATTTTGGGGAAATGTTTAAATGGATCGTGCTGTGGAGCTGTGGCTTTAATTAAGTATAATTGTAATTTTCGCAGTTTCCTCTGATGGATTATGAGTTTTTTTTTTCTCCTCCGCTGGGCCTGTCTGAAATGATGACATGAATATGAATATTTTCTTAATGATTCCACTTTTCGAGCCCTGTACAGTTCAGTCAGATTGTCATTTTATTTTAATTACAAAGTGATTGAATGCATTTTAATTTGCCCATTTTTTTTTTTTTTGGTTGCCTTCTCGCCCTTGCGGTAGACTGCACAAATGGCAGAATGATCACAGAGAGTCTCTGGAATGATCCGAGCATCTTTGGGTCCACTGAGCTTTGTCCATCTCAGACCTGTCGTGGGTGTGGTTTCCTTCAGATCCTGATCTTGTGTGAACTACAGGCCAGTTTTTCTATTGATGTCTGCATACTTTAATTATCTGACACACACATTGAAAAGAAGAAAGTCGACATTGACAAAAAGTTTTAATGACGTTCTGCTTGGGCTTGTTGGATTATTGGTTATTATTAGCGCTCTACCGACGAACAGGAATAGGTCCGGTCAACGCTTTAATCAGCAACCCATTTTAGATAAAAATCTATCTGTCTTTAATGTGGAATTTCTACTTCTTAAATATGCAGTTGCTACCTGGGGAAAGGGAAGTAGCGTAAAATGATGAGCATCCGGGTCATTACATTTGCTAGCATTGTGAGGGAGGGATACCAAGCTCCCACCCCTGAAGTAGAGATTTACATGGACTTTTCTGTTCCGAGTTAGATGCAGAGGGCACACACGTTCATCAAAAACAAACATTGTACACGGCTTTTTGGGGTCGTTTGACTCGTTTACGGTATCGCCTGCAAACGAAGCATCCTGTCACAGAGAGCCTTTCAAAATGGCAACGGGCCAACATCCAATCACCTATCTGACTCTGCTAGACTCCCAGCACACAACGTAAAGCGAACGACCCTGCTTTTCAACTTGTCGACAGCAGACTGCGCATCGGAAAGAAAATCACTTACCAACTCAACTGCGGTTTAGATGCCATGAAATGGATGGCTCATAAACATTCGCAAGTGGATTTTACAAGTGATCTTACAGCTAGCATTGCATTCCACAGAATATTTATTAATATTTCATTAACAGGTTTAAAGTTTCCCGAATAATCTACTGATTAATTCAACTAATGGGAAAAAAACGTACCAACTATTTTTTATAAGGTAACAGCCTTAGTTATTGAAATTAGAGATTTATGGCTAAAACATTTCAGTAATCTAAAAAAAAAAAGCAGGGCTTGAATAATGTGAGCAACCATTCCAACAAAGGATTCAAATTAAAATTGATCATCTATTTTTGAATTCAGTCACTTTCAGAGTTCTGAACTGACTCATTCCCAAGTGGTTCATGTCAGCATCCCATCACCTTAGTATTGCAGACTACACAGCAAAAATGGTTTGGACTCATATAAACTCCCTAGCGTGCTACACTGACCATTTTTACTGTGTAAATTTAAGGTTTTGTTTTTTAATATTTTGAATTCAGCTCAACAGATGGTTGAACTTGGCAAAACAGGCTCCTATAAAACGGGGGGGGGGGGAGACTGAGTTGGAAACATTTTAAAATGGGTTTATTGTGATTTCTAAATATTTCAAGGAAATTATTTGTTCAGATCAATCAGTACATCCTGTCCTGTATTTTTTTAAAGGTTTTGAAGCGTGTGACATTTGGAACAATTTTGATTCAACTGTAATAAATATATGGAGCAGACAGACATGTCTGATTCCAGTGGAAAATGTGCTTGAAACTGTGCTTCTCAGCACAGTTTTCTGCTGGGAGAGGACATATGTGCTGGACCTTTTTCCAGCTTCTGAGAGTCATTGCTTTAAATCGCATTCATTCCATCTTTGTGTAAATTTTACAGTCTCAAAAATGCTATGTTAGCATTGTGTTTGTGTAAATCTCGTATTTATTTTTGAACAAATGTTTGCCTTTGTTTTTTTTATTTTTTTATTATTGATGTGCGATTGCTGCAATTTGTCTTGAAAATTAAATACAAAAATGTGTCGGTAAATGTCCTTCATAATGTGACGACTGAGGAAAGTACAGTGGTCAACTGTTACCTTTTTAACTTATTACTTTGTTAACTTTATTTTGTCAAATTATCTTTTTACAGTTTTATTAACTTCTATAGCTAACTTTCTGGCATTGCACACATGTATGTCTCATGTATTTATCTGTAAGCAGTACAGCAAATGCATATAGTAGTAAAAGGTGAAAACACTTTGGTTCACAAAGTGTAAATGAGGTTCACAAAGTATATAGAAAGCAGATGCTTCCACTCAGGTGTGGTTCCTGGCTTAATTATGCAGTTAACATCCTAGCCTGCTCATGGTCATCTACAAAAATGGTAAAGGAAAAAAATAAAGTCTTAATATTAAAAGCACAAATATAACTTCTGCTAAAGGAGCATAGCTCATAGCTCTATGGAGCTGTGCTCCCAAAACCAATATTTTAAAATCTTATAAGTTAAATCTAGAGACAGCAGATTGTTGTTTTTTCTCTGTCTGCTTTCTCTCTAATCTTCTAAAGCAGTGGTCTCCAACCGTGTTCCTGAAGATCGGCCGCCCTGGAGATCATCTCTCCAGCCCTAACAAAGCACAACTCATTCAACATCTAGGGATCTCGTTGAGCTGCCAGATAGTAGAATCAGGTGTGCCTAATTATGGTTGAAATGAAAGCCTACAGGTAGATCTCTCTCCAGGAACAGGCTTTGGGCCCACTGTTCAAAAGAGATCTTGCTGGATTTGGCTTCAGCATGGGAAAATGGTGTCTTATCTGGCCTCAACGCAGCTGGTTTAATTATGTCTATAGCCTGCAGAAACTTCTTGCTTAAGATCATTGTAATAATTGGGGAAATAATATTAGAGGGCAAAGTGATTAAGGTCGCTGGGTGTTTTATTGTCCCAAGTTTTGTTACAAAATCTGAAATGTTAATGTCTGCTGTATCAGTGGAAATCACCACCATGAAAATCCTTCTTTTTGCACTGTGTTTGATAGTGTGGCATGAGTGGGCCAGTGACAGTCATTTATAGGTGAATCTTCTCAATTTGCGGTGAAATGGGACTGCTTCTGATAGCATTAGCTGACAGTGTAGAACTTTTAATTATGGGATTTAAGATTTTGGATTATGTTAACTAACATGCAAAAATATTCATCCTAAAGTATTCGCAACTCAAAGAAGCTGAACATTCAATAGCCTATGTATTCCTGCAATGATGAATTAAATTATGAATGTCCCTGTTCAAATGGAATAGCACATGAAGAGCAAGCGTGAACAGAGATTTCCTGATAGTATTTTAAGTAAGTATACTTTTTCCCGATTTAAAAACTGCAGATTTCAAAACACCTTGGCAGTATACTAGCGGATAGCCTGATACTTACCTTTGGCTAATTATGCCATTTCATTCATTCATTCATTCATTCATTCATTCATTAATTTATGTCCATTCTTGTGTAATAGATCCACCAGCTAATTGACCGCAATTTCAGGCGTGCTCAGTGAAGTATTAAACCAGAGACTAAGGTTCTGAGGTTTTGGCCTGTTTAGGAAGTTCATTAAAGTGCTTTGGCCATCTTTTAAGCAGTTTGTCATGTGTTGCGATCATTTGTGTTTGTCTTTGATTGGCTTACCCTGCTACTGTTTCCCTGACAACCTCTTCATAATCTGGTATAATTTTTATGTTTGTTACTTCTTGCTTTTCTGGCAAAATATAAATCTATAAATGTCCTCCTGTTCTGATGATTCTCCACATTGTTCTGTGTGGTTCTGCATGCTTTTTCTGTGCTGATGTTTTTTCTTCCTGGGTTTGGCTCTTGTTTCTACCTCCTTCCTCTCGTCGACCCTCCTGAAAACTTCACTGGAGATCCACTCCTGCTGGGTCCTTCCTAGCATCCTCTCACAGGTGCCAGTCCGTGGCAGTTTAGCTTATTGCCAGGGCTTTACCGATTTGGTTATTCCTCCATGTCCCGTAGGATCTGGTTCCTGTTTTAAAAGGCAAGGCCAAGAAAACGCGAGTTTTCTAACATCCCTATTGTTATTGTATAGATTTGGGTGGTTTGAGACCATATTTGGCGATGCCACCTCTTTTAAAACGCACATGCTAACACAGTTTTCTCCAGTATTATAGGCCACGGTGGGCAACAGGAAAGTAAGAAGACAAATTTTTCTGTGAGAGTGAAATTGAAATGTTTTTGAATGAATATGAGGATAAACGTGTGCTTCTTTGGAGTTAGTAGTGGTGTGCGGCCGACTGCAAAAGCTGCTATGTGGCAGATGATAACCAGGGCTGTAAATGCTGCTTCCTGAATAGCAAACTGCAGCTCAAATAAATAAATAAAAAAGTAACCCTTCACAAAAAAAGTTCTGGTGGTCAGGTGGAGGAAAGGGCATCCCGGACCTCTCACCTGTGGACGAGCGGATGGGGATCTCACTGGGAAAGTGACCCTGGGACGGGTGACAGAATACGGCACGATAGCATCTTTTTCCACTCACACTGGAGGCATCACAGATTATCTCAAGCCGGGGTGCGGCACTTTCTGGGTCTTCTGGATTGGCCATTCTTCGAAAAAGTATAACTTCATACAACATTTTTCCTATGGCTCTCTCCATACATCCGTCCATGATCTAATTATCTATTCCCTGGTCAGGAATAAGCGGGGGGCTGGAGCCTATCCCAGCATGCATTGGGCGAAAGGCAGGAATACACCCTGGACAGGTAGCCAATCCATCGCAGGGCACACACAGACACCATTCATTCACTTTTACGATCAGCTACTCATTTAAGGCAAAATCTGATTTGTAAATTCATATAACCTGAGTTCTCCAAAGAGCCCATTTTTGTTTTTCACCTGTTCTCTCTGTAGTGCTCTGAACAAAAGCAATTGTTTTCACTATTTAGGCTGCCTAACCATTGTGCCCTCATTGTTCCTTGCATTCAGTGTCACCGCCTTGCCACTGGAAAAAAAGCGTAGGCCTACGCAAAATCAAGAGCTGTTGTGAAATTTCATTGCGTCGTGCACCCACGTTTATTTGAATAAATCCAGAAATGTCCGTAAAAATGGCCGTACGCACACTTTTGTGTAGTGACCATAAGAACCTACTGTCCAGTACATATGTTCTATATGGTTTTTCTGACCTGGGGAGATCCATGTTGCCTTATGGATTATTTTATGATTACATTCACAATTAGAGGCTATTGTTTTCAACTCAAAAATACTAATAAAAAGGCATAATTCAGTAAATAATTGTAGGCCTTCACACATTATAATTGTAATATCCTTATTTGTGAAGTGCTTTTCAGGCCACAACATGGAAGTATATGTAATTATGTAAAGTATGTGTCTTTCTTGTAGTGCATTCTTGTATGGAATGTTTTAGGACTTGTAACGTTGTAATGTGTAGTACAAAATACATGCCACAGGTCACTGTGGCATAGTGTCTGGTGGAGCCACCATGCAGGGTGTTGATTGGGCAAATACACACCCATAAATGAGAAAGATATATAAAAGTGGTTCAACAACATAAATAAAAAACAGTAAACAAAACAATTCCTCTCTTGAAGGCATAGAACGTGGATATTCAAATCTGGACCTCAAATCCAAATCCGGCCCTGGTTTTCTTTCTCCCAGGTAATTAACTGGGCTGAGTTTCTGGATAATTACTTCAAGTACTTCTAAAAGATATATTGTAAAAAACTTGGTGACAGTTTCTGAAAGCATGTCTTGAATACATCATCCTCATAACTTACTTGAAGATTCACTTAGGAAACCCTGCCTTCCCCTAGCATGACCAAAATAACTAGGCTACTGGACTAATCAAGCTGTTACAGCTGTCTTGGTTAGCATTATATTGATTTGCAGTGTCATATGCAATATTTTAAAATCTCTCACAAAATAATCATAACTTCATCTCCTAAATGCACATGCCCAGGCAATCTATACTTAGTTCTCATGTATTAGAGTCCAAGAATGAAAAACTGATCAAAAAGTAAAAATGTTACACACAGTTCACAGAGTCAATGCTGGCATTTATGTGGATAAAATGTTGATGTCATAAAATGTTGATGGCCTCCGCTGCCAATGAAAAACGGAATGAATGGAGGTTGTGTCTCCAACAACAGAACAAGATAAAGAAAGTGATATTCTAACAACATCCCAAGCAGCTTTGAGTCTACACATTATCAGCTCCTAATGAGACAGCAGTAAGAAAAATATGAATCAATGTTATAATCTTATTTGGATATATATTTTATAATGGGGGAATGCATGCAGTGTTTTTACATAGCTTTTCTGTACTTACAACCATGAATACTATGTGAACCATACTCTTTGAATGTCGGCAGTGTTACGTTCAAGATTCTTATAATCTTAAGACATGTCAGATATATATGCACTATGTACGTCGCTCTGGATAAGAGCGTCTGCTAAATGTCTATAATGTAATGTAATAGTGTTGTAGTCGAGTCACTAAATCTCGAGTCCGAGTCGAGTCCCCATTACCTGAGTCCGAGTTGAGTCCCCATTACCCTAGTATGAGTCCGAGTCATCAAAGTTGCGTCGAGTTCCAAGATGGGCTCCAGTGCTCCACTCTGGCACAGTCAAAAAGCTGACATACAAATAAAAATATAACTTGGCTAATGTTAGCTAGCTAGCTAGTTAGATAATGTTAACTGATCACCAACCATATCATCAACTGATTGCATCTCACTTACTTTTTTGGGTGCATCCTTGACATGTCTGTTGAAGTTTGAGTTTGTCCCTGTCTTCTTCTCAATAGTTCATTTACATATCAAACATATCAGTACTCTTGCTGGAATTTGATGTAAAATCTGTGTAAGCAAAGCACACGATTCGGGCCGTCTCTTTAGGCATCTGTTACTGAACATGAGGGTATGCATGTGAATCCGCATGTAGGTGGAACACACGTGCCTGCCCTTGCACAAAATTGAATAATGTTACGGAGCTATCAATATCTTATGCCAAATTATTAGGACCTATTACAAAAAAAACTAACAAAAACAAAAAAAACAGTCTTTATGAATAAACAAGTCCAAGTCCAAGTCATCAGTGCTCAAGTCCAAGTCGAGTCACGCGTCCTGAAAATCAGGACTGGAGTCAGACTCGAGTCCAAGTCCTGGACTCGAGTTCTACAACACTGGTCAGATGATGTTGTGAATTCACAACACATTTCACAGACTACGTGGGCCATGACACGTTTCGGGGAACCCTTGTGAAACTCACAATGCTCTTCAAGAGATACTTCAAGATATTTTTTGTTCTATGAGACCTTTCTGGAAACTGATTGGGCAGACCGATTAGTATGACTGATTGGGCAGACTGATTAGTGTTACTGATTGGCCAGACTGATTAGTGTTTCTGAATGGGCAGACTGATTAGTGTTACTGATTGGGCAGACTGATTAGTGTTACTGATTGGGCAGACTGATTAGTGTTACTGATTGGGCAGACTGGTTAGTGTTACTGATTGGGCAGACTGATTAGGGTTACTGATTGGGCAGACTGATTAGTGTTACTGATTGGGCAGACTGGTTAGTGTTACTGATTGGGCAGACTGAT
The DNA here is from genome assembly GCA_022702515.1 of Ilyophis sp. 1 JC-2022. Lineage (NCBI taxonomy): Eukaryota > Metazoa > Chordata > Actinopteri > Anguilliformes > Synaphobranchidae > Ilyophis > Ilyophis sp. 1 JC-2022. The sequence continues at coordinate 30,655,481 of CM040404.1, forward strand.
TAGGGTTACTGATTGGGCAGACTGTCTTCACACTGGACTCCCAGGTAAAGGGAGGGTGGAAAACCAGCCGTTTTTGGACCTCCAGGACTGTGATTTGAATACAAGGGGCATATAACACAGTCACTCAGGGAGTCCCAAGGGATGGAGAGAAAAACCATGTGGTAGCAATGTTCCAAAAGGTCTCAGTCCATAAGACACAGCAGATTGTTAGTTTGTAACATGCTTCAGAAGCGGGTAACACCTGGGCTGATTTCTCACCAGCCTCAGGTGAGCACGCCTTCATGTGCAGCTGCTGCTGTCCAAAGACCTGCAAGTCTCCCTGGCTGTGAGAGGGAATCGGTACGATTGACAGCAGCCAGAGAAGAGGAACTCCTTCTCTCGCCCTCCCTGGTGTCACAGAAGCACATGCATATGCTTCATGGAGTTTGCTATTTTCAACCGCGCGTAGACTTAGGCACCTGAGTGACTGTAAGATGAAAAGACAGGCCCTAATTATTTGCACAAACAGCGGAAAACAGATAGTATTGCCTTGGGATATGGCTTGTTTACTTTCTGTGAAATATATTTGTGAAAGTTTTGTCATTTGTTTAGAAAAAATATTTTTAGGAATTGTGTATTTTTTATTTTTTTACAGATTTACAGAAAGCATACCTTGTGTATATGTGTAACTGAGACCAATCTTTTTCAAGCAATCAAAATAAAATGAGAAAAACATTTTGAAACTGTATGAAAACTTACATTGTTCTGTAAATATGTTAAGTCAACAACTCAGAAAACGTTTTGTTGGAGAAATAACACTGATCCAGCCAGTATGGGCGTGTTAATGTGGAACAATATTTATATATCACAAAAACTGTATTTGTATCCAGTTGGAAAACTACACAAGAGGCCCAGCAATTGTGTCTGTTCTGAAAAGGTACAGATATGAAGACAATGGCCAGGCGCAGTATTGCTGAGAGTCCTACGATAAAGGATGGACACGTGTCTCGCTATTGAACACAAGAAAGATGACATCGCGCACACGCCCATGCACGGCGTCTGGAGTCTTCCTTCAGAACCCTGGACAGCGCAGCCCTTTCACTGCGAAGCGTCACGCGTAGCTCCTTACTTTTGTTATGCTAAAATAGGCAGAGTCCACAACGAGGTCATCTGACGCTGTTATTAATTGTCAACAGAGGAATCCCCTACCCCCTCCCTTTCTAACCACCGACGGCACCATCCAAATAGAGGCTGAGATTTTAAAGTTGTCATACCAGCAAGGTTGTTAAATCGGCAACACAGTTAATTTGTTTTGTTTTCCCTTTAACTATTTATTTCGAACGATGATTGTATTTCCAGGTAGGCTACAATGTTTCGGCGATGTATTTATTTTTTTATCTCAGAGTGCCGATTCATAAAGCAGTCCGTAATATAAATCTTTAATTGTCTGATGACCACCAATTGCTAATTTCCTTTTTTATAGTATAGCCTATTCTTAAGTTTTCGCTACAGCTTGACGTGAAACGCATGCTTTTACAGAATGTTGTTAAAGCATAAAGGATCGAATTGCCGGAACCACGGGAATTTCTCTAGATGCAGTACGTGTCAAGGTAAGAAATGCATTCGGGCCGAGGTCGTTCTTAAATGTGTTCCAGCGTGGTGATATGTGTAGATATTTGAATCTGAAATAACTTGTTTTCTCTGTCCGCTGAGAACCGTAATCTAATGTGTGTTGCTTGTTTTAACCCATTTTTACTAACAGAACATATTCTAATCTAAATTTGTGTGTGAATTGTAAATATTTTAGTTTTACACGTATTGGCACTAACAATCCCTCTTACTGCGCAAGTGATGGAGCACTTGCATGAATAGATCATAGTATGCATTCCTGTAGCCTAGTTACTACAATACATCGCACAAGAGCTGTCATAAAAAATATTGCAGAATCAAAATGCTAAGTATGTCATTTAGACAAAATATAGCCTATGGTAATTTTACACAAAATTTTTATATTTTACGTGTACACTCGTTTAATTTTAATTATGCAAGACCATATAGCAGAATAGTATAGCCAGTACCGGCCTGCTATGTTTCCAGCAGCATTCTGCTCCGTGAGAGACGTTATGAATATGTAATGGACTGCATTGTTCGTAAATTATATGAACAGATGTTATGCGTGTGCTGTCATTTCACACCATCACTCAACACTGCCGAGAGACCACCAGGACACTCTTAAATCCCCAAGGGCCACACGCGCTGCCTCGCCCCTTGCGACAGCCTGTCTGCCTAAGGTCCTCCCTTTGCCCCGGTTTTAGACTCCTGGTACAAAAACAAAGTCAACAGGTATCGGGTTCCACGACAGGTGCTGCACCTGAAGTGTTGGCAATGGCAAAAAGCTAAGCAAAGACATTAAAAAGAAAGAGTTTTACCCGGCGGTTTACTCTGGCAAAAAACGTAGAGGAAAACAAATATTTTCTGAATAAATAGGCCTATAATTTTTTTTTAAAAACGCTCCGAATTCAACAAAATTACACGGTGTAGCTCGTGTAGAAGATAAGAGCCGTGGAGCTTTAATTAGTTAATTACACGGGGTGCGTATACAACCATTGGCCTATAACAAAGAGAAAACCAAGGGCACAAATATAACTGAATCGAGTAGGCTACAATTCGAATGTTACCTCAATAGACTAAGGTAACATAAAAACAGGAAAATAAAAATGTTAACTGTACACACCTGTTTAAATGTTATACTATTACACAGCTGTGTTCAGGCCTATAGCGGTTTTTGTAAATCAAAGAGGAAGAGGAACAGGCGAAGTTAAACAGCTGTATGTCTTTAATTTTGAGATCAGTTATAATTCAAAACTCTAAATTTAAAACATTGACTGTATTGATTGGAATCACTATTTGTTCCGAATCCTTAGATTGAACGTTCAGGATATTGTTTCTCGTGGAGCGTTATAAAGACATCCAAATAAGTCCTACTTGTTTAAATAAGCTATTTATCATTGTGGATTTAAAGGAATTCGACAACAAACATGTTGATAACAAAATGATTTGTCTATTGTATGCCTATATGCGTTAATCCTACAATGAAAATACAAACTTTAAAGTTAATTAAGTTTAAACTGTAAACGATTCAAAGTTTTAACACTTAATTAAATAAGTTTGGGCCAGAGTCATTAAACTTTCACAAAGGGGTGATTCCTATAGCCTACATACAATACAGTATTCCAGCCCTTCTTGCTCCTGACGTCATCCTACTGCTGAGTCTCGATCAATTTATTACATAGCTGTAGTGTGACCCTTCAAAAGTGCGCGATCAATAACACATAAAAAAATATTATTATAGGTTAAAAGTAAGAAAGAACATTGAAGCATCGTGCACCTTTCACCGAAATGCGTTTCGTATACTCTGAAAATGCGGCCAAATGGTACATTGATTTTGAATTAATCAAAGGGCCAGCACGTGGCAGTACTGCGCGTGATTTCCCCAGGCGCCCTTTTGCGCTAAAGATCAGTGTCAATAAAATGTATCTCTGTTTTGCTCTACTTAACCTTTTATTGAGCGGCTAAATTTTCTCAAAGTAAACGTTTGTCTTTAAGAAATTACATATGCACAGCGCATGATGCCCACAAATCCCCGATAGCCAACGTATGGAGCGCGATATTCACTTCCTACTGTGATAAAGACCTGTCTGTAAATATAAAATGTGTATACATATATTTACACGTGACTTACTTCCTTTGTTTTGTTATGCCCTATAAGCGTGGGTGTTGGCGTCTGGCAAAAATAAATAAATATATAATATACAAAAATAAGTACAATGCAAGAAGTCTTGGACGCTACCGACTGTGACCATGCAGTCAAGATTTTTTTCTCGCTGTTCGAGAGGATCAGATGTTAATGCTTGTTATGGAATTCATAAAGCATACTTTCACGAAAAGTATTATTCCGCAGTCTGTTGTTTAACCCTATCTTCATTTGTTTATGGAATTATTGTTGTAATTATGTAAAACATGCTTAAATTTATCTTATTTTCGTTTTTATAATCGGTAATTACAATCTGAGCTTTTTTAAGTAGCCTAATATATTATTTATAATTATTCAATTATACAATTATGAGTTTTCTTCTCGGCCCTCTGAATCTAATACGTTGAACCAAATAAAGTATATTTCATCGTCTTCTGAATATATAAAAACATCAATGAACAGAGAAATGTATAAATAGGCTATATATATGTTATCTCACAAAATGAAAAATGGGGTTTTGTATAAACAGAAGCACACTGAGGGCGTTCATGCCAAAAGCAAAAGCACATTGTGCAAATATTTATTTATTTATGTATTTATTATCTTTACAAAAATAAATACATTAATAATTTCAATCAATTTAATTCGATATACTGTCTGTGGTGAAACCAGGCAAAATACAAAATGGAAACAAATATGCACATTAGAACACTGCAGCCTTAAAAAGCACATTCATTCACAAAGCTCAGTATTTGAGACAACAAAGTAAGTTCACTAAACATTAAATTAACCACTGTTTTGGTGAAGTATCAGAACCAAATGAATACTATTTAGAATAAGTATGCCCACTTTAAATAAATCAATCAGTCAATATGCATGGTGGTGGGAATTGGTCCTAAAATAAAACTTGGCAACAGGTATTATTGTTTCCCAATCTTGGTCCTGGGGGATCCTTGTGTATGCTGGTTTTCTTACCAATCCCATAATTGTAACAAGCTGTTCATTTTTCTTAATTATGTGCTTTTAATGTCTATAGGGATTATTTACCCTCTTAAACCACGTTATGTTAGAAATAGCTATGCATGCCATGAACAATAAAAAGCCCATGTTCGCATTGTGCTTATTGTGCTATATTGCAGGCTATACATAAAAATAGGTAAATGTTTTAACAGATCGAATAAAGACTGAGGTGAATCAATAAGCTCCGGGTTGGAACGAAAACCAGCATACACAGGGTTCCCCCAGGACCTAGTTTTGGAACCACTGGACTATATAAATCTTTCCAGGAGCTATTGAGGTATAGTATTGGGCTAGTTTGCCTATTTTGACTTGCAACAAACACCAAAGAAATTCTGCTGGTCGCTCAAACAGCTGTGCCGACAGCGCGAAGTACAACCCCCTGTTGCCAAGCATCTCGGTACCTGTGCACCTCTCCCCGCCTGTAGTGAAGCTCCTCTGTTTCGTCTTGCATTAACTGTACAGTCGCTACGGTAACCAGGGGGGCAAAGACCATGCGGACAACCTATAACATCCAGTCTCCGAAACTTAAACATTCGTATTTGTCTCCAGGATATCTCGCACGCCGTTCTGGCAGAAATCACCATCGTTGAAGAAGAGGATCATTATTCCCCCAGACGTTTTTCCTCTGTTATCTGGTTCAGTTGTAGCCTATTAACCTGGGGAAGGGGAATCATGCGACATGGATGGTACTGAGGAACTGAGTGCGCCAAAAGAAGCGTGCAGGGCTGACATGCTGTTTGCTTTGCTGTCACAGAAAGACCATCTACGCAAAGGTATATCAATGTTTACATTAATATTTAGCTGTTGATTATCTTAATTACATCCAGTATATGCATGTGACATTTCACAGGATTCGTTATATATTCTTCTTTCCCACAACCATACGGCGGATATCACTGAAAATAAATGGCCTATTCCTTATTATTTTACTAAGCTGAACGTTATTTTAGTTTATTTGTTCTGCAAATCACATGAGTCACATCCATGTCACTTTCGACCTTGTGTGCTTATAACAAATTTAATGATGTTGATCAGTTCAGATCATTGCTTTATTTTGTGGGACTGCTTTGAATTCCGAGCAATTTAGTTTTATAGTAGCAAACATTTAATTTCAGAAAGTTGCGGTGTACATTGTACGGTTGCCTAGAGTGAAAGATCTTGCGATCTTACTATTCTTGAGCATTTCAAAGCAACTTTTAATTCTTAAAATAGCGTAGGTTAGGCTACTGCTGTTCTTCCCATTGTCTAGATTGTAATGGTTACATTGTTATGTAACTACTCATTTTAAACATGATACAAGCGAGAGAGAGAGTGCTTTATAGAATGAGCACTTAAATGCATTCTTGATAAAAAACAAAGTTTGCAATAAAATATTGAAGAATTTATATTTCTGGTTTAGATTATGTTGTTCCAGAATGTATAGTGTTGCCTCATCTGCACTGAAATAAATGTCGCATAACAAACAGGAAACCTAGCCTACAACATATAGCCCAAATTACATTATTTAATGATGCAACAATTTGTGTTTTAAAATTCAACGACTTGCTCAGAAATTATTAACGTCATTTTCTCTAGTTTATATTCGACGACCAGAATTAGAAAACAAAATACAAAAGTGGGAAAGCAAAGAAATGTGGTTGAAAGTTGTCTTCCGCTGAACCATTACAATCTAGTTTTACAGCCTCTCTTGAATAATGTATACGTCTTCAGTGCACCTGCTTGTGACGTAGCCCTAGTTTCTATTCGTAGCAGGTCTGTAGCTTCAAAAAACAGCCCATTCATTTTTTATTGGATGCCGGCAAAACACACAATGGTAAAGCGAGTCTTAAGCTAAGATGAAAAGCGACGGACTTATTAATTAATAAGTCTGATAGACATGCCATAAGAAAATAGCATAATACCATAATCTGTTCTTGGAGAATTGACAACATTGCAGCATGTATATTAGTCTATTTCAATAGTTTTCAGCCCCCCCCCGCTCGACCAAATAACAGCGTGCTTGGGAAACAGACCGCGTCCAGTCCAGGCTCTTGAGCCAAAGGTGTAGCTATCCGATTGGAATCACAGTTTTCATTTTCGGGACCTGGTATCAAGTGCTATATTGGTCACCATGCAAAGTAAGCGGCCTCTTCGTTGCATTTGATAGATGGAACCTGGTAGAGGGAGGGAGAAATGACGGAGAACTGTTGATACTGATGTCTTCGGTGCTGATAATCAAATTAAGAGTCTTAGCGTCTTTCTTGGTTGATCAGGGCCCAGTTTCACAAGAAACTTTAGATTTAGACTTTCATTGTTTGTTTGTTTTTCATCATTTACTTTTCGTCTTTCTCTCTCTATTTGTATTATTCTTTTTATGTAATGTCAGTAAATTTTAATCTTTTTTTTTATTCATAAAATGAATTAAAGCACAAATGAAAAACACTGAAAGATTATCTTAACTCTAAGATGATTTGGGAAACGGGGCCCAGATTAGTCATTGATTGGTTTATTTTTTGTGGTTTCCTATATAAAATGCAATTATCCAGCATTAGACCTACTTAGTTGATGATGCTTAGCTGCTGGAGTAAATATCGCTGTTCTTGCTCTAAAAAATAGGCTATTTTGCGGACATGTTCTGTTAACTTGGAAATTCCCCTTAACCGACAAATTAACATAGTGTTTTCACTTTCTAATGAGATGTGTTGAAGTCCGAAAAATGTAATTATAACGTAGGCCTCTATATTTTAATTATATTCCTGCACAATTCTGTAAGGTAACTTTTTTTAAGAACAGCTATACAGGCTATTCCAATGCATTTAGCTTTAATTTGGATACGATTTTAAGACTTTTGTTATCCAAGTCTTAGAGTTCACGATAAGAGTAACTGTAACGTTGTGTAAACATAATCTACGCCTTATTCTTCATATAGCCTTGTTTTCACATTATTGTAGGGATATTGGAAAAAGTGTAAGCAACATAGCCTTTTAAATCTAATTAATGAAGCAATCAGGGACATTTTTTATCAAATATTTCACTGGTGAATTGTCAGCCTCTCGTTTAAGAAAATTACAAATTATCTCTTTTTCCACAGATGCGTGTTTTTTGGTGTGCACTGTCCTTGTTTTACGAAAAAGGTCACTGGATTATTCTGCCTGTTACCACCAGGCTACGTCTGTATATGCTTTATTTCTAAAATAAATATACAATATGCTCATACAAAATGTGTCTTAATAATCAACACATTAACAATTTAAATAAATCTGCTAATTTACAATAGGCCATATACTTGTATGGTTGGAATGTCCCTCCAGGATTTTCCTAATACATTTTTAAAGTTGCAGAATGCAGATATAGGCTATGTGACGCTTGTGAGTAAAGGCCTACAGAACAGTCGAAGCGTCTTGATAACATTTAGAACAACCACAACAACCACAACCACAACAGCAACGACAACAACAGCAATAACGACAATAGAAAAATACTACTACTACTAGGCCTACTACTACTACTACAAATAATAATAATAATAATAATAATAATAATCATCATCATAATGATCATCAACAGCAATGTATTTAACGAAGGCGTTTAATTTCCCTGAATGAGATTATTAGGCCTATGTATAATTTTACTTCATGATAGAACATTTTCTTCTCGTATGGTAGCAATGTTACTACAAAACAATGTGCAGTAAGCATCGGTTAAAAGGTTCAGTAAAAGGTTTCTTTTTTCCAGGACGAGAAGCTCCCAATGAAAGAGTCCAGTCTAGATATGTGCCCTCATCTGTTACAACACTAATAGTGGCGTTAGAAGACGCATTTTCTGGACTGATGTGATGTTTTTGCTATTTATTGTTACGTTGTTATTGTGTATTTTGAATGACATTGAATAAAATTGATAATCCACATGATATTAATCACAGCTTTATAGTCGTTTATGCTATCAGAGTTTGACAGCAGAGTAGTATATGTAATAGCAGTCAGAAAATGGTGTAATTTGCACATCCACGCTATCGCCCTCTGAGGCTTATAACATAATCGACACATATAATGTTCAATCTTTTCTGAGGACTAAGTGAGACCACTCTGGGTATTGCGAGCCAAAGATCTAACCTGCGCGGTGTGTTTATTGTATGTGTGTTATTATTATTTCCCTGGCAGAGATCCCGGTGTGCGCGGGCTGTAATCAGCACATTGTAGATCGCTTCATTCTCAAGGTGCTGGACCGCCACTGGCACAGCACGTGCTTGAAGTGCAGTGATTGCCAAGGCCAGCTCGCTGACAAGTGCTTCAGTAGAGGCGACAGCATCTACTGTAAGGATGACTTCTTCAAGTAAGTGTTCTCCGACAGATTTTTTACGCTCTTTTTTCTGTGGGAAAACTTCTGCAAAATATGCAAACTCGAACATGAACTGTGTTTACTTTAACTTTTAGCTTGAATAAATTTAATGGGATTACTGAAATGTGTTGTTGAATCAATAACTCGCGGATTATTATGAATGACTTATGAAAGTAAAATAGAAAATAAAACATTTGCCAGACCTAAATTACATTTAGTTTGGTTACAGATCTCCGAATACATTTTTTAAATGTTGATTGGAAGCATTTAGCCAGACCAATGAGCGGCAGTGGTGGTAAGACCAGCCTAATTGTGATATATTATATTTAATATAGCTCATTTATGAAAGTAAGCATAAAAAATTTGGACCACTCAGCAAGCAGAGTGAAATTTAATATGTGGGTAGTGATCTGACGCTGTATGTGATTTAAATTCCTTTTAAACGGTAAAAATTAATTTAAAAAAATATATATATTTAAAAATATATATATTTGGTCGCATATCCTTTGCATGCCATGACTTCCTGATGTCTGTGACCTATCCACATTTGAATGGATCTCTATGGGAATTCGGGGTTGGGACTAGATTTATGAGTAAATAATGCTGGAACAGTATTGAACACATGGTTGGCTAAATGGCTCTAAGTCATCAAGGGTCTGAGGTATCAAAGGAGCTTCAAACCATCACTCAGCTGCCAGATATGAAGTAGATATGGATGGATCACTTTAAGGGTTGTTTCTTCTGACAAATCTTTCTATTGAACTCTATGGAAAAATAAGTCAGGAGAAGAAACCCTTCAAGTTATCCATTCATCTACTGCATATCTGGCAGCAGAGTGGTGGTTTAAGGCTTGTTTGATACATCAGACCTTTGATGACCTAGTCCCACCCCCCAATTCCCATAGAGATCCATTCATCCGATATGGATGAAAATACCCTCAAATTAAAGCTGAGAGTCTGCACTTCAACCGCATTGTCATTGCATCTTTTAAACTTCAAAGTGCTAAAGTACAGAACCAAAATAACAAAAAATGTGTCACTGTCCAATTAATTATGGTGCTCACTGTATATATGAACGTTACATCTTTGGCATGCTTTCCTTAAGAATTTAAAAGTAATTTGCAGTAAATGTGCAGGGCACATAGAATGCCCCTGTACAGTAGCTAGCCTAAGTAGGCCTAACATTGTAAACAGATAGGTCATGCTATGAATGATTGCAGTTTATTTAGTACGCTGCAATTAAATGTATTTTGTAACAAATGCTTTGATGTTCATATGCTTGATTCCAAAAGGCGGTTTGGGACTAAATGTGCGCGGCCTGCCAGCAAGGTATTCCACCTTCCCAAGTGGTACGGAGGGCGCAGGAATTCGTATACCATCTGAATTGTTTCGCCTGCATAGTGTGCAAAAGGCAGCTGGCCACGGGCGACGAGTTCTACCTGATGGAGGACAGCAGGCTCGTGTGCAAGGCTGACTATGAGATCGCCAAGCAGAGAGGTGATCATCACAGTGCGACTTTTATGGCTCATGAAATGTTTCTACTGCTGTCATTTCACACATTACTTCAATGTCTATGCTCATTTAAAAATCACTAATAATATATGAACAATATAGAAAATTGTGTATCTTGTGGCTCCTACCATGGCAATAATTTATAAATTAATTTGCTTTGCCCTCAACAAAAGTGTTGCTTTTTTCACAGTTTTTGGTGAAAATTCCAAGATCATAAAGTGTGACAATAAATGGAGATAAAATATAAATAAAAAATTATTATTATTATTATTATGATAGTATTATTAGTATAGTAGTAGTAGTAGTAGTTGTTGTTGTGGTTGTTGTTGTTGTGGTTGTAGTAATAGAGGTAGTATTACTTAAAGTGACCAAAGTAATAACAATGTATTTAAAGTAACATGTTAGTTTTCTCCTCTTTAACATCATCACAGTACTCAACCAAAATGTAGGCTATATATTTGAATACAGTGTCGTACCAGTGCCACACATATATAGGCCTATGCCATACAACATACAACCTAAGATACAGACTACTAATAAAACAATGAGATCTCGATAAGGCCTTTACTGAAAGTTGTATCAATTAAACTAAGCTTTGTAGCTAGGAGACAAAAGAGGTCTATAAAATACGAATCAATAAAAATGTGTATGTTTTACTCTACTTTCACAAGAACAGTTCAGAGTAGGCCTATAGAGAGACCTCCACTGCAGATGCGTTCCACAGTATCCTGGAATGAGGGATTAGTCACTGCATTGAGCTAGAATGTGTACCTTCTCTATTTTAACTCAATAATCTTTCATTAAACAACTACTTCGAACTGTGAACTTCATCTCAGAGGCCAACAGGTCATCCATAAACATTTGACCCACCTGCGCTAATAACGCCGCGTCTTGCCTCCAGATCGATATCGCTCTTTATATATATTGCAAATCCAAGGGCACTCTAGAAGAAAAATGATCATTCCCCTCGAACACTGAACTCCGCCCGGCGTCAGCACATTTCACGCGCTGATTAAACAGTGTGCGCGCACTCTCGTGTGCGATTTGGCTGACTGCTCCAAAGGCAATTAGCTGGCACGAATCCATTTATTAACGTACGTCTGTTTGGGTGACTTGTGTTTTAGATTACTTTTGTTTTGGCCCTTACATATATAATAGATTGAGATTGGTTTAAATTAACAAATTAGTTTAAGTATTGGCGAGAATTCGTTGTAGAGTAGCCTAGGTCTAAACAAACATGAAATGGCTGATTTTTGTTCTTGAACTCATTGTGGTCGGATAGAAATACCTATAAGTAGGCCTACGTATACACAGTATAATGCTTAAAATAAACAATGGAAACTGGAAAGGGTTAGCTACTTGTAAGGCCTCAGTTTTGTGAGTTAACACCTCTTAGGCTACTTTAGCCTAAATATTTCAGGACCGTCTAAGAACGGTAGCGGTAAATTGTAATTTTGCAGTCAAATTAGAAATTATTCGTTCAAATGTGACATTTGGACAGATGGCTAAATGTAGTCTTGCGCTTTAACGTTCTGGTGCATGCTACTTATGCTGGATTTTAGGCTATTTATTAATCATGCAGTAGGCTAGGCTACCGGATCGTAGCCTATGGGCACTGCAGATGGATGTTCAGTTGCAGACTAAATATATTTTCGTGTATTGACATAAACAAGAATGCAGAACAAATATCGGTAAATAGTTGTATTGATTACTTTAAAAAGTAAATTGGAAAAACACGCGTCACTGAGCTCTTGCGTCCTGTGTTCAGAAGCGGACTCCACGGCGAAGAGGCCGCGGACTACCATCACCGCCAAACAGCTCGAGACGCTGAAAACTGCCTACAATAATTCCTCCAAACCCGCGAGGCACGTGAGGGAGCAACTGTCGTCGGAAACCGGCCTGGATATGAGGGTTGTGCAGGTAACGCACTTTTATATTCAAAATGTGCTTGTACATATTTGTACATAATGTAATGCACATATTTATAGAGTCATTTTAGAGACCCCTGGCGCGCGAGTACAGGGAGAAGAAAAGGGAAATTAGTAGTCCCGCAGATGTGGGGGAGCTAAGGGATTTACGGTCTTAATTTACGGTCAGTTAAGGTCAAATGAAGTCCTCAGCTCAAAGTCGGGTGGTAAGGACAAGGCTGAGACAAGCTCATTAACACTTATACTAGTTAGCGCGGTGCTCTGGGCATCCTCGCAAGCTGTGGTCATATATATTGTTTTATGCATTTGTATTCACAAGGGCAACAGGACTCTCGGGGAGGACGCTTTGATTTCAACCCAACATGCAATGTACCGAAGCCTACCTCTAATCGTCTTGGAATGGTGGAATGCCTTTGCCAATCCGATGTACAAGAATGTACCGTAACTAATTTTAGACAATAAACGTAATTTTGAAAGGTAGGCTACGCTATTTTAGATTGTTTTGGGTTTTAGAGTCAGTGCAGTCAAATCTAAATATCTCTCCAAATTTTTTTTACAGCGCGTTAAAAAGTGTCGCATCGGTGAAATACGAATAATTCAATGGATCCGTTTCCATAGCTCGAGCTATGCTGTCAATTCAATTGAATCAGGACAACCATAACTTTACTTATTCAAAGGTTTGTTTTTATGCAATGATGAAAAAAATTATATTCTACTGAAAATAATGTGTTCATAAAGGAATTCATGAAATAAAAGTAATTTTAAAAGAATAATCTATATTTGGAGAAAGCCTTTTTTGGTGCCCAGAAAGATAATATAAAAATGTTGAGAGGGCAACTGTACCCAGATTGCAGAAACAGTGTCTGTGCTTCTTCCTCTTTCATATGCTGTGTGTTGGAGAGGGGACCATATAGAGGCAAGTGTGTTTCTTAGGGGCAGGGACACGTTAGGAGGATGAGGTGTTGAGGCATGTTTGTGTTTGAGAGGAGGCTCATCTGTTTATGTAACTGCAGGTGTGGTTCCAGAACAGGAGGGCCAAGGAAAAGAGGCTAAAGAAGGATGCAGGGCGGCAGCGATGGGGGCAGTATTTCCGCAGTATGAAGAGGTCCCGGGGCAGTGCCAAAGAGAAAGACGATGTTCTGGACGAAAGCATGGACAGTGATGCAGAGGTCTCCTTCGCAGGTAGTAGCATAGCACATTAGAGCAGGAGCACAGCAAATGCTTAAGAGCAGGAGTGCAGTAATGCATAACATCTGGAGCATGGTAATAAGGGCATAAGAGCAGTAATGCATTAGAGGAGTACAGTAATTATAAGAGCAGGAGTGCAGTAATGCATTAGAGGAGTACAGTAATTATAAGAGCAGGAGTGCAGTAATGCATTAGAGGAGTACAGTAATTATAAGAGCAGGAGTGCAGTAATGCATTAGAGGAGTACAGTAATTAGAGAAGTACAGTAATTATAAGAGCAGGAGTGCAGTAATGCATTAGAGAAGTACAGTAATTATACTAGCAGGAGTGCAGTAATGCATTAGAGGAGTACAGTAATTATAAGAGCAGAAGTGAATGAATGCATTAGAGAAGTACAGTAATTATAAGAGCAGAAGTGCAGTAATGCATTAGAGAAGTACAGTAATTATAAGAGCAGAAGTGCAGTAATGCATTAGAGCAGGAGCACAGTAAGAGCACAAGTTCAGTAATGCATTAGAGAAGTACAGTAATTATAAGAGCAGAAGTGCAGTAATGCATTAGATTAGGAGCACAGTAAGAGCACAAGTTCAGTAATGCATTAGAGAAGTACAGTAATTATAAGAGCAGGAGTGTAGTAATGCATTAGAGCAGGAGCACAGTAATTATAAAAGCCGAAGTTCAGTAAGGAATTAGGGAAGTAACACAGTAATGCATTTGAGCAGGAGTGCAGTAACACTGTGCCAATGAGGTACATCTGCATAAGAGAGCCACTCAGCTGCATGGAGGCACTGCTCTCCTCTGGATAAATTAGTCCTAAATTCGCTCTGGTTCCATGCACATCTATGGAGCATCTATTGTCCAATGGATTTATTTAAAAAAAACTTTATTACATTTTTTTTCTGCAATTCATTGAATATTCCATGTTTTGTTAAAAAAGTAAACCGAATTTAACCGCACACTTCCTGTTTGTGTTTTTTCTGTACATGGTCAGATGAGTCATCCATGGTAGAGATGGGCCACTCTAACGGGATTTACCATAGCCTGAGTGAGGTGTCGCCTGCATTGGGCCGGCAGGGAGGTGACCGCTTCCCACTGGACCGTGGGGTCATCCAGGCACAGGACCAGTACCGGGATGTCCGCTCAAGCAGCCCTTACACTCTGTCCCACTCCCCAAACTCCCTCGCAAACCTGCCTGGAAACCCAAACCTCATTTCCAGCATGGTCTATCCTGCCTCGGGACTGTCCGTCATGACACAGGGCGGGACTGGCGGGGTGACTCAGGGCGTTCGGGTCATTGTGGGGGCTAACGGACCCAGCTCAGACCTGTCCACAGACAGTAGTGGGGGCTACCCCGATTTCCCGGCCAGTCCGGCATCCTGGCTGGACGAGGTGGATCACAGTCAGTTCTGATGGAGGAGCATGCTTTCTGTACTGAGCGAAACGGCGGGCCGGTTCTGGCACCGGACTTTGGGCCAGGAAGGCACGGCACCACCAAAGCAAATTCAAAGGACCGGTGACAAAGTCAAAGCAGCACGGTGTCGTCCTCACCCGTGTGAACCAAGCGGCCAGCCAGACTCAGCATGGAGACCATCCAAGGGGAACACAGGCTAAGAACAGGTTTCTGATTAATCTCCTGTAAGCGGTTTGAGACCCCACTACTTGTATGCTGGACAGTCCAACATGTGGTGGGCCTAGCCCACAGGCCAATAGGTGGGCTGCTAGAGCCCTGCCCATTAGAAGGTAACTGCAGTCAGAGGAGCCAAAGTCCACCTGGAAACGGGAAGGGGAAGATATAAGACAAACTCACCAAAAGATGGAACGATGCTGTTTAGAAGCAAGGTTTTTTTTAAATGTGCTTGTTTCCTTATTTGAGGTAAATGCATTTTTCTTAGTCTCCAAGAGAAGGCCCTCTAGGTTTGCCACTGAAAGTGAACTCTCCTGATTGCCGGCGGTGTTGTTGGAGCAGATGTTCTTCCTGCACGTGCTGCCCGTGCTCCGAGGTGCAGATTTATTGACGCCATTACGATCATGTCACATTCCTTGTTTGCATAGCAGACGCTCCGATCGGACCGCACAGCTTGACGTATTTACTGAAGTCCTTCAGGTTAAGTGTATTTTTTCACAAGTGAACAAGGTCACTTCCACCTCCTGGGACTGAGTCTACAGTCCGCTGAGCCACTCTGGCCCAACTCCACTCAGATCTCTTCATCGAACGCAATCTGAGCTCTTCTGAATTTCGGTTTTTCTAACGCTATCTGTTCACTTCAGAGCGCATTGAATGGGCACGGTCCTGCTATCATGTAGATTAATTGCTGTGAAGCTGTGATGTGACACAGGTGACGTACTTCCTGTCTGTGCTGTCACAGGTGAAGCACTTCATGGCTGTGCTGTGACAGGTGAAGCACTTCATGTCTGTGCTGTGACAGGTGAAGCACTTCATGTCTGTGCTGTGACAGGTGACGTACTTCCTGTCTGTGCTGTGACAGGTGAAGCACTTCCTGCTTGTGCTGTGACAGGTGAAGCACTTCCTGTCTGTGCTGTGACAGGCGAAGCACTTCAGGGCTGTGCTATCACACAGGCGGAGTGCCGATGGAGCGGGATGCCTTACTGGTCTGCAGTGGACCTTCAGCCCTGTCCAGATGCATTTACTGAAAAGAAAACCCTGGCTCCTTCTCTCCAGTGATACTCTGCAGTATGTGTAGTCTTTCACAGTTTGGCCATTGCCAGATGTCTGTTTCTCACAAACTTCAATTCTCTAAGCCTTTAGGTTTTTTTTCTAATTTACTATTGGGTGCTTCCATGACCACAGACATTCAAACCGTTCAGCATGACTGAGAAAATGGACGGGGGGTTGGAAAGGTTCTCTCTCCCTGTGTATTAGAAGGAATTCTGTGCATTTCTGTGCCCTCAGATCGCCCCACCCATTTGCTTGTTTATGCTGAAGCTATATGGGCCAGGAGAAACTGCTTGTTTAAATGTGAAAGATGTTTTATGGCTTTAATTCATTGTCCAATCAGTAAGAGATACAGGTGTTTAATAAAAATACAAACTCCACAGCTGAGCGTGACTCATCACCCCTCATCACATAAACTACATTGGACTCTTTTCTTGAACAAAAATACTGTCACTTTTTAAAAATATAAAAATAAAAAATAAATAAATATGTATAAATACTTTTTTATCAATTTATCTGGTACATGTTTAAACAAAAAGCCACATTGTAAAAACAGCTCTTTTGCAAAACTATTTGTATGTTTCTCATTGTTTTCAGAATTGTACAACCAACTTTCTATCCCTTTACCTCAATATTAATTCAAGGTAAAATATTTAAAGAGAATTAACCTCCTGTTTTCCAAACAGAATTGTCTGGCAACCTGCTAACTATGGGGGCTGGTATATGGGCATTTGGGGGTTTGTGGTCTAAAGCAGTGTTTCTCAACCCTGCTCCTGGGGACCCACTGTGTATGCTGGTTTTTGTTCCAACCATAGTAACAAGTTTTGTATTGAAATGAGCTTCTAACTTTCGACATCTATTGAAGGACGATTTACCCTCTTGAAGCCACATTATGCCAGAAATAGCTATGTATGCCCTAAAAATAAATGTACTATATTCACATCCCAAGAATCTCAATTGGTCAGACCAGCTTATGCTTTCATTTACTGAGCTATATGTACTATGGCAAATAATTCCAATTGAAACCCCAACTCTGTTCCTGGAGATCTACCGTCCTGTAGGTTTTCATTTCAACCCGAATTTGGCTCACATAATTCTACGTATTTGCAGTTGAATGGGGTGTGCTTAGTTAGGGTTGGAGTTAAAACCTACAGGAAGGTAGATCCAG
Organism: Ilyophis sp. 1 JC-2022; assembly: GCA_022702515.1. Taxonomy (NCBI): domain Eukaryota; kingdom Metazoa; phylum Chordata; class Actinopteri; order Anguilliformes; family Synaphobranchidae; genus Ilyophis; species Ilyophis sp. 1 JC-2022. Next base: position 30,673,020 of record CM040404.1, read on the forward strand.
GAACAGGGCTGGGGGACCACTGAGCTCAACCCATTTTCAACAACATTAATTGATCAAGAGATTGGCTTTGACAAAAACCAGCATACACAGTTGGTCTCCAGGACCAGGGTTGAGAAAAACTGGTCTAAAGCAAGTAACACCAAAGCAGCTTGAACAGTGGTGTTAGGCCTCCAGAGGTTGTATGTGAGTAAACTACCAGTTATTTAAAAATAAAATTTAAACGTACTTTCAGTTGGAGCTATTTCTTATGTCACATGCAACCTGAGACTCTTACACTCAAAGGAAGAAGTACTGGTTCAGGAAACCTGTACAAAACCAGGTTTGTATTTATAAAAACCCTTGAATGCCCCTATACCAGCCCAAAAAAAAAAGAAAAAAAGCTGGCTGGTTGTCAGAAACTCATATGTATCTAAGATATCCTTGCACATAGAAACACATTAAAACAGTCTGGGCCTATAAAAACATATAATATTTCCAAAACCACAGAATGTGAACCGTCCCTGCAATGTGCAACAAAACCTTATTAATCTCATAGCAAAAACGGAGTAAAACAGGACCAGAAAAAGACACTATTTGAGGACACAAGTGAGCATACATCAGTCAAGGTTCCCAGGTTTAAATTCCAAATGTCATTTGTAAAAATTGTATTCATATAAGCCCCAATTTTGAGCAATTGAAAACAATCTAACATGATTTTTCTTTTTGTTAGTTCCCATGCACCACTGCAAATGCATATTTGATTACTGCTGAGCAGTTGGGCTGGATGTTTTTTAAATTAGCAGATGGCACAGAACACTACTGTGCTGCAGTTCATTTCCCATCGGAACATTCTGGAACAATGTTAACCCACTCCATGAATCCCTCAAGAGCATCAAGTAGGAAACCTGAGGTGGTGGACAGGGCAGTGTGACCAAAGCATCTCTAATCCTCGTAAATCCCCTTCCTGCTTAGCTTACTGGGTGGCTCACCAGAGAGGTGGATTTTTCAGTGAAATATGGAGGCACTTTACCCCAATTCTACAAAAGTGACTGAAAAACAAAGTGTTTTGTTTCTGCGATGTTTCCATTGTTCCTCTCCAGACAGGTGTGAACTGGAAAGGGTGGACTGAAAAAATCTTATTTCCTGTTTTAGTCTCTTAAACACCTTCTCTGTGCTCACCTGCTCCAGCATGTGAAACTCAACACACATGCGCCTTTTCACGCACAGAAACTTATTACCTGAGAGAAAGCTGATCTCCACCTAAGCGTTTGCTCCAAATTGGTAACACAGATCCAGAGCTGAGCCCCGCGAAGACTAAAAACCCAGTGATCAAATTGCATTTGTCACCCTACACTTAGTCACTTTGTCAAACGAAGGGTGTCAACATTCTGCAGCTTCCTGATTCTTTACAGGAAGTCATGGCCTGCCTGCAGTTTACTGACTGGTATCAGTAAAATGTCACATAAAAGCCACATCTCTAGAGCCTGGAATAATCAATGACACTAAAAACCAGGCCGTTTGTTCTCGTGATCTCTCCGAACAGCTGCTCAGTGTTCACCTAGCGTCACTTGTCAGGTTTATAACCTTACAGAACTATGAGCCTGATCAGGTTGAAATGTTGATGTGAGATAAGTCCACCGAATTTCTATGGAAGTGGTTTGCTTATAAACTAATGGCCAGTTACTTATCCTGATGAATGGAACTGTAAATGGTTTAACATGGGGTGCTTGATTACTCAGTACCATTAGGTAATGATGAATGCACCAAAACAATGCCAGGAAAATTTTCCCCACACAATTACGTCGGAACACTGGCGTTTCCATTATTTCTTCACAAGCAGTATGTGAACAGCGCAGAAAAAACGCTGGTAGCTGATCAGGTTATTTGTTACATACTATATATAATGCCGCCCTAATACCCGCCGTTTATCACACTATCCCAGCAGTGTTCTAGAACTGTTCTGTGGGAATGATAGAGCGGGAGTTAGCTCAGCATAAAAAAAAGTAGTCCTGGCAATTTTCCGGGTCAAGACCTTGTTCCATTTACAGAAATGGTCAACATTAGTTTGAATAAAGCAGTAACATTACCAGAACAAGCACACAGAACCCGACTTGTTTTGTTTGGATATCCTCACGCTACATTGTTTTTACTAGTGCTACAAATAAGCAAGTAAATAGAGCATGTACACCAAACAAACGAGAGCCTATCTTACCTAACTAGCTACATAGTACACACTTGTCACTGTAACAAATCCATGTCATATAGTTATACACAAGTTTCATATAATAGTACATTCAAATGAAAATATATTTAATTATTATACATTTTTCCATTAGCAAGCTATTTTGTGAAATTCATACGTCTTGGTTATGCTCTTACAGTATGGCCGGTGCCTTGAGGGAGTGGCAATTGACGGCCGCTCCTGGGGTAGGGGGGAGGACTCGGTGAGGGAGAATCGTCTCGTACAAGCAGCCTCGGGCGAGCTGGAATCACGGTCAGCAGCTTGAGTAGTCACACCCTGAAGATGGCGTGGCAGTCTCTTTCCTACTATCGGCTGTCTGGGTTGTAGCGGCAAATTTTCAAGCGGTTGCTACACGGAAAATTTAATTACATAGGGTCGCCTACAATTGGCTACCAAACTGGGAGAAAATTGGGAAGAATCAGAAACAAATGAATTTTTTTATTTTTATTGACCTTCGTGCTTTACTGTGAACTGAAAGTAAAGCTTCACAGAGCAATGTATCCTCAGTATATTTCACATTTTGTTGGATAATACTAAAAACTAAGGAATCACTTAAAATTAGTCTCACAATACAGCTGTATGTGTAACAGGGTGTCACCACCAGAAACCACCAGTTTATCTGTGGTTTATTAGGTCTATCACCAGTATAGGGTGTGGGGAGGGGCGGGGTGTAGCAGGATGGTTGGCCAGCTCCCAACACACACACACACACACGCATGCACACACCGCCACAGTGTCAGCTGGCCAGAGTAAATCAGCCGTGACAGTGACACCTCCCTTGGGGCCCACACATTACTGCAACAACCCAGGACTAATGGAGCGGCAAAGGACCCTTATACTCCCCCATGGGGCACACAGAGAAGGGGTATCTGCATGCACTGGTATATTAATGGGGGTTTCTGAATGGAAGGTATACACTATAGGAGTGGTATTTGAGTGAAGGGGTAGATTAAAATAATCTGAGGCTGGTAATATATTCAAGGAGTGGTATCCAAGTGTAGGTATATGTATTCTAGGAGGGGTATCTAAAATAAATAATCTATTGGAGCTCTATACACACACAGGCAGTACACAGCTATAAATGACATCCTTGTTTTTACTGCAGGTGCATATCAACAACATTAATGTAGTAATCACTATACAACCTTAATGTAGTAATCACTATACAACCTTAATGTAGTAATCACTATACAACATTAATGTAGTAATCACTATACAACATTAATGTAGTAATCACTATACAACATTAATGTAGTAATCACAATACAACATTAATGTAGTAATCACTATACAACATTAATGTAGTAATCACTATACAACATTAATGTAGTAATCACTATACAACATTAATGCAATAATCACTACACAACATTAATGCAATAATCACTACACAACATGAATGTAGTAATCACTATACAACATTAATGTAGTAATCACTATACAAAATTAATGTAGTAATCACTGTACAACATTAATGTAGTAATAACTATACAACATTAATGTAGTAATCACTATACAACATTAATGCAGTAATCACTATACAACATTAATGCAGTAATCACTATACAACATTAATGTAGTAATCACTATACAACATTAATGCAATAATCACTACACAACATGAATGTAGTAATCACTATACAACATTAATGTAGTAATCACTATACAAAATTAATGTAGTAATCACTGTACAACATTAATGTAGTAATAACTATACAACATTAATGTAGTAATCACTATACAACATTAATGCAGTAATCACTATACAACATTAATGTAGTAATCACTATACAACATTAATGTAGTAATCACTGTACAACATTAATGTAGTAATCACTATGCAACATGTAGTAATCACAATACAACATTAATGTAGTAATCACTATACAACATTAATGTAGTAATCACTGTACAACATTAATGTAGTAATCACTATACAACATTAATGTAGTAATCACTATACAACATTAATGTAGTAATCACTATACAACATTAATGTAGTAATCACTATACAACATTAATGCAATAATCACTACACAACATGAATGTAGTAATCACTATACAACATGAATGTAGTAATCACTATACAACATTAATGTAGTAATCACTATACAAAATTAATGTAGTAATCACTGTACAACATTAATGTAGTAATAACTATACAACATTAATGTAGTAATCACTATACAACATTAATGCAGTAATCACTATACAACATTAATGCAGTAATCACTATACAACATTAATGTAGTAATCACTATACACCATTAATGTAGTAATCACTATACAACATTAATGTAGTAATCATTATACAACATTAATGTAGTAATCACTATACAACATTAACGTAGTAATCATTATACAACATGAATGTAGTAATCACTATACAACATTAATGTAGTAATCACTGTACAACATTAATGTAGTAATCACTGTACAACATTAATGCAATACACCAAGGGAGAAAATACTGATGATTTTTCTCACAGTCATTTTTCAGATCTTTTATTTGTGCATTTGTGTTTTTTACTCCTCAATTTGGAATTTTTGATTGTATTGTTATCAGCATTCATTGCCGCTATTGACTTGGAAGATCAGAGTAAAACCCAGAGCCTAACTGACCAACGGGGGATTGCTGGTGTGCATTAGACATTGTCATCTCGGCCAACTGAAACCCTCCCATCTTTGAGCCGACTGTACCTTTCCCTGCGGGGGAGCCATCCACAGTCGCCCATCCATGCATTGGAACCGAGCCTTAACAGGATGAGCCATCCAGCAGCCTCCCCAAGTCCCTTTTAATTCAATATAGTAGTTATCCTGTAAAACAGAATATATTTATTGTTCAGACATGTCAACTGCAAACAGAACACAACTGTTTAACCACCGATTGCACAGCATCCACTGTTGAACCGCAAACATGTATTTAATGTGGCAAAAAGATGGACAAATACCAGAGCAGATGCTCTTCTTGGAAATTATAAATCTCCGTAACACTTTACAATAAGGATACACTAATAAACATGAATTAAGTGGTAAACATTAATTAACAGTTAATGTGTTTATTAAGGTTTATGAATGTTAAATACGATCAATATATACATTAATAAATGGTTAATACAAATTATAGTTCTATATAATTGTATAATTAAATGGTAATGTATTTGTTAATGTTTATAAAGCGTGAATATTTTAATATTTCTATTTCATAACAAAATGCCACACCTCTACGAAAAAGTGATAACAAAATAGTTTGTCATGATGAATGGGAAAGAATTGTAATCTTGAAAGCAATATGGCAACTCTTGTTTCAAATGGTTTGTGGACTTTTTTGAGTGTATGACTTACTTGTTACTATAATCTTTATTAACCATTTATTAATGTATTTGCTGATCTTAGGTAACATCATAAACCTTAATAAACACATTAGTTAATTATTATTAACATGAATTAATGTTAATGAGTGTATCCTCATGTAATATGTTACCACAATCTTTGTCCTTTAACAAAATAAACGGATTTATAGGGCTAATAGAACTCACTGTCCACTCAGACAGCAGAATGTACAGGGCGATGTTCATACTTACGTTCATTTCGGAGTGGAGCCTTGTAAATTTGATAGAATTTAAATGAACCCCTTCCTTTGATCATCTTATATAAAAGTTATATTGAAAATGATATTCAATGTATCAGCATTTCTGTTTGCAAAAACATAAATGTGAGAGCATAAAGCATTCCTTCCATATGCAGTCTCCCTCTCCTCTGGCAAGAGACACAGCTTGTAGCTACAGATGGCACACTTTTCATTTAGACCACAAGATGAGACCATTCTTCACCGGATGCGGAGTGACAGTGCCGAGAAATAGAGAGACACATACAAGCAACAAAAGAAGCGGTGAGAGAGGGCACACACTCAACACCAAAATCAAAAACAGAGCTTATGTTATTTCAGAAGTACTGTAACCGGCGTATACAGTACTGTCAGAAATGGGCACTGGCAGTCAATCTGGTCAGAATCAGATTTAAGGTATTTTAAATAATTCATGAACTAATCTTAAACAAGTTTCCTTATCCTAAATGCTAATCAGGACTTGCATAGGTCCTTGAGGGAGCGTCAGACTTGATATAAATGCATTAAAGAAAAAGACATAATGAAAAAATGCAAAAGAAATGTCACCAAACGATGTTAATTCTTTCCTTCGCAGGTTAGTTTCGAGAGGTTAAACGTTTCTCAGAAAATTAACCCTTCTGATCTGGCTCGTTAAAGATGACGTATTACTGTGTCACACTTGGGAACAACATGTCTAGACGCGAATGTTAAGCTAGAGAGGGGATTCACTAAAATATCACATCCTACCGGGTCATAAATCACTTTGCATAATTGTTGGGTCCAGGACAAGTGGTTTCGCGCGCGTCTGCTTTGTCGCTGACTCTGGAGACGGGGCACAAGGTTGTGGCCAGGCACTCAAGCTCAGCTGATATCCCATATGTGCTCGCTACATTTTAATTTAAATATGAGTTTATGGGTTGTGTGGGTGTTAAAACTGAGCAAGAAGCATGTTTATTCAGAGGCGGCATGATGTATGAGGTCAGTTATTTCTGAGTACAAGCTATTTGCAAGAGTAAGAGCAATGTGATTTTGCAAAATAAAATAAAAAAGTGAGGTTAAAAGTCAAGATTCTTTTTTATGTGTACTTATACTGTATATCAAGGAGACAAAACAATGTAACTTCATCATCAAGTTTATCAGTTATATTCACTGTGGGGGAAAAAGCTGAAATGTCTTTACTGCTTATGCTAAATATTTATTATTGGTGATACAACCGAACCCCCCCCAACTCCAGGACGTGACCTGATAAATCTACACCCCATGTCAAAAGTAACATATGTGTGTAAAACACACACGGGATCCATGTTGATCCAGGACCATTTGTCACCCAGACCGTCGATATGTTTATTCAGATGTTTGGCAGAGCGCACTGCAGGGCAAGCTCACGCATGAGGAGGGAGCGGAATTTAATCAGCGGCGCTTTGTTGTTTTCGTTTCTGTGTCTACCGGGGACAGAAAATCAATGAGGAGCCACGGAGCCTGTCTCCGACTTGGGTCTGCCTTTCTTTCCCTCTGTCTTGAGGAGACAGAGAGACATTTGAAAACACACTGCATTTTGTTTCTTGCAGGGGGACATCCTTCAGCCAGAAGCAAGCATCATAGAATTGAATCGCTTTTGAATGCTTTTCATTTGACATCATCTATTACCATTTTTATATTTTATTGCAGGGATATACCTCTGCATCAGAACAGTGAATTTTGCTTAAGATGTGCACCCTGGCTTGTATTGCTTGTATTTCTTCTGTTAATTGTTAGTGGTTATTTTGCCCAGAGGCACTTCTGATTGTAGTCATTTAGAACAAATTGTTCAAAACTTTGCAAGTGATCTGGCCTCTTATGTGAACTGTGTGATTAGACCCATGTTCTCCCCCTTTATGTAATGTACTTTCTCACATCACATTTTTTAGCAATAATGCTAAGACGTGTCACTGTGTTTAGTTTAGACGGAATAAGGTAGTTTATCAATGGAAAGTGTGACTTGTGTTGTGTAATGGTCACATCTTTTGGATTTTACTATTCACTATTTAATATGCAGAATGCATGTCAGAAATTAATCCTCCCCCTTTATCAGTGATTAGTGATGGGGGGTAAGTTTATAGACTATGTTCACTCGTTTACCTATGCAGTTGACCTCTCAGTCCACAGCTGTGCTAGGCTGAGGTTCTACCGATACATTATTGTTCATATATATTACAGGAAAAGGATTTCAGTGGTCAAATAAATCATTAGTACAGGACATTAGTGGTCAATAACATCTGTGGACAGAATGTCGGCGGTCAACGGCATAAAGGTAACAGGAAGTCAATAGTCAATGCCATCATCTGCACAGAACATCAGTCTTATTTGTGTCCTAAAACCTCACTAATCCAGACCCAGAACACACGGACACCGCTGTCAAAGCACACAATCTAGGCCTGACTGTTTGCTCTCCAAATCCATTGTTTTATAATAATTCATGTCAGCAACATCATCTTATCTCCTGTAAGGGGGTGGAAGAGGGAATCTTGTTAATCCCCTGACCAAGATGTATTTATTGAAGATTAATAATGCAATCCCATCAAGCTCTTTGTGATTTCATAATTTAGTTGGAAGAGGATCAGGCACAAAAGAGAGTAGAATCCCTTCTGGTTGGAAAAGTAGATTTGAGGATTTAAAGGAAAATTACTATATGGAAGAAAGGTACAGGTTTTCTTACGTTATTAGACCTGTCCATCACAAAACACCTAAATAAATAAATAAATTAAAATCAAAATGCATTACATATTTGGTGACAACGTGTTCCTTTGTGAGTCTCTTATATAGAACATGCCGTCATCATATCATTTCAGTTGTTTAGGAGATACAGGATAACTTGCATGACTTACATTTTTACAAACTATCCAATCCCAGAGCTGGAAGTTTTATTGGATAACTTTGGCCCAGCAGCACAATATCACTTGGAATTTGAATTTGTTGACATTTTTAGAGTACAGTTGTTGTCATAATGCTGTTTTCCACACTTGTTTTGTTTTGCTTTCCGAATGAGTTTTTGGAGCTTTCACATAATTTTGCTTTGGTAAAAGGTGCATTCTGATTTTACATTTCTTCTTATAGAAGCACCAGTTGAAGCATGGGGACATTCCCAGTGACATTCCAGCCTACTTCAGCTACACTATCCTATAGGATCATTGCCAGATCATTATTCAGATAATTAAAACATTTGACTAACCTGAGTACGCCATTGGTAAGTAATCTCGTGTCTCATGGTCAACCGTTCTCTGTCTTCCCATCAAGTTAGAGAAATTAAATGAAGTTAAATGAGAATCTATTCCATTATTTAAAATGCAAATTAATCCATTTACTGGAAATTACATTGTGCCCAAAGATATGGTGCTTTCTCTTGAGCCATAGAACAGATCTTTAAGTCATGAATAAGCATTGGATTCAGGGACAGAGAGAAAAGTTTAGCCTAGCTTACTTTAGTCAAACAAATAATTCAAATAAATCTGTGGATCTAAGAAAATGCTGAACAATTTTAATATGTAAAATTAGTATTCCGGATGTAAATATCAGAAACTTTGCAATGGAATTGGTCAGACCTTCTACCCCAATACCACTGGCTTAATTACCATGTTTTCTCCCTTTGCAGACCACTAGCTTTTTGTTAGCAGTTACAGTGTATTGCCGAATCAGCAACAAATTTCCCTATTCAAAAAAACCCCCATGCCAAATCCCTCTGCTTTACAGTCTGCGACAAGATTATTGCTGCAATAACCATTAGCTGAATATTCATACGCCTTGGTTGGGCAGGTCCAATGTAATTACAATGTGCCAAACCATTAAAAAGCATGCTTTCTTCCACGTTGATCTATAGAGGCTCATGTCTATAACAGAGGTATCGTGTGATTCCAACTGAGATCTTTTTTTGCACTATGATCAGCGACTACCCATTGAGATGCGATAAGTGTCCCAAATCACTCATATGCTACCTCAGAATGTAACCATTTCAAACCAATTTTTTTCAAACCAAAATCTTTATTTTTTCACTATAAAATTCCGTCATGGGTTCACTGAAACCAGAATCAGTCGAAATATCCTCTTAGTTTCAAGTCTAGTTCATTTAACCCTGAAGTCAAGATTACTGTTACACGCTGAAGATGTTTTTGTATCCAAATGCTAATTACGCTATTGAGGACATGCAGTCACTTGTTTTTTTATATTTTCTGTGTATGCTGAGGTTTTATTCGCACACATCCTGCTATTTTCCTTCATTATCCACCCCATCGGCACCCTTGTCCTTCAACTTGATGCTGAGTTTTAGAACAGGGTAAAGTCCACTATAAAAAAAAAAAAATCTTGATTCCAACTACTAGAATGGATATGTAGAGTGGCAGCGTCTGTTTCATTGTCCTAATGGAGATGGCGTGTTTGAATATCTCCATAAACACGGGACAGAGGCAGAATAAAAAAGATACATTTCTCAGGGGGTTAGAGGTCAGAGGCCAAGGTTCAGTCCTCATCTAAATTATTCATATCCCTAATAAGTGAGTGGATTGAATAGATTGGTTGTCCGTGACCTTGGTGTTCATAGAAACAGCATCCTCTTATATCAGGTCGTCAGGCAGGGAAACAACCCTTTGAGAGGTTGGGGGGCACAAGGAGAAGGGGGTTGTGTGAGAGACTAGAAGATGAGTTGGGGGGGGCTTTTTAGCATTCTGTATGGAAATAAGGTTGGACCAAGTGTACATCAAGGACAATATGTGTGGGCTGCAGAGATGACTGTGTGGGGGGGCTAATGTATACATGTGTATATGCTGTATGTATGTATACCTGTATATAAATATATATATACAGTGCACTCCAAAAGTGTTAGGACAGTGACAATTTTGTTGTTGTTTTGGCTCTGTACTCCAGCACATTGGATTCAAAATGGAACAGTGACTATGAGTTTAAAGTGCAGACTTCCAGCTTTAATTTGAGGGGGTTTACATCCATATCGGGTGAACCGTGTAGCAATTGTAGCCATTTTTACACATAGTCCCCCCCCATTTTAGGACACCAAAAGTAATTGGACAAATTAACATGAACGTAAATAAAGTCATCATATTTAATATTTGGTTGCATATCCTTTTCATGCCATGACTTCCTGATGTGGAACACCTGGTTGGCTAAATGGCTGGTAGGACATGAAGGATCTGAGGTATCAAACGAGCCTCAAACCATCACTCTGCTGCCAGATATGCAGTAGATATGGATGGATCACTTTAAGGGTTGTTTCTCCTGACTCATTTTCTTATTGAACTCTATGGAAAAATAAGTCCGGCGAAACAACCCTTCAAATGATCCATCCATATCTACTGGATATCTGGCAGCAGAGTTATGGTTTGAGGCTAGTTTGATATCTCAGATCCATGATGACTTACAGACATTTAGCCAACCATGTGTTTCATACTATTCCTGTGTAAGTTAGAGCTTAATCTAGTCCCACCCCTCAATTCCCATAGAGATCCATTCAAATGCAGAGAGAATATAGTATCGCTTGTAAGAGTTTTTTGATGTTGTTGGGTCACAGACATCAGGAAGTCATGACATGCAAAGGATATGCAACCAACTATTAAATATGATAACTTCATTAAAGTTTATGTTAATTTGTCCAATTACTTTTGGTCCCCTAAAATGGGGGGAGGGCTATATATAAAAATGGCTACAATTGGTACACCGGTCACCCGATATGGATGTGTAAGGGATCTCTGTGTCAGAGACACGGAGGAAATATTGGAAGTCCAGATGCGATAGCTGTGCAATCTGTAAAATGTTCGAAAGAACACACTGAGACGGACAATAAGCCGTAGAGAAATAGAGGAAAATAACAGAACACAAATAACCTCGAGAAAAGAACGAGGAACTCGATCTCCAAGCATAAAATAAAGAAATAAGCTATACGCTTATCTAACTCCTGCTAGTGGAGCGAGCGAACAAAGAAAAACAAAAACTGTAATATCCCTTTAACTGGGACCAGAGCCGTTAGAGCGCTCGTGGAAAAACAAAGGAAATAAGCGGACCCGCTTATCTAACTCCGTTTGTGGAGCGAACGAACAAAGGAAATAAAAACTATAAGACCCCTTTAACTGGAGTCAGAGCAGTTAGAGCGCTCGTAGGTAGAAACGGTAAAACAAAGGAAATAAGCAGACACGCTTATCTTACTCCCGTTATTGGAGTGAAACGAAAGGAAACAGAACTCAAAAGACCCAAACTTTTCTTGGGTAAGAGCACTCGTAAGTCAGAGTATAAAACGAAAGAAACGAGAAAGCCTCTGCTCTGAAATGAGAGCTAAAAGAAACTTTCTTTCTTTCTAAAAACCCTATTTTCTAAACCCTTTCTTTTTAAACTAGCTTTCTAACTAATCTCCTATACCTTTTTACCGGCTCGAATGTTAAGTGGAATAACATGGAAGCAACGAGAGAGGCCGGAAGCGGGGTATAAATAGTGAGCGGAAATATATGCCAGGTGAACTCACTAATGATGAGGCGAAAGCAAAACCCGTGACGGAACACAGGAAAATCCGATAGATTACCGGTAAATGATAAAAACGAATAAAGCGACGCGGAGATAAGGGAAGAAAGGTAAGATCCATGACAGGATGTAAATACCCTCAAATTAGAGCTGACAACCTGCAATTTATTCATTGTTTCATTTCAAATCCAATGTGCTGAAGTACAGACTGCACTGTATATATACAGTACATTGTAAGATATTGTGATCAAAGAAACCAGTACATTTATACAATAAGAACCTGATGCAGTAATGGTTTTCAGTGAATGGTGCATTAGAAATAAACATTTAAACTAGAAGAAAAAAAAACAAGACACTCATCTATGCAAAATACGTAAATAGATGGCTTCATTCCATGATAGGTACACATTTCAGTAGAACCTTTTAGTACTTAATTTGTGTGCTGGTGGTATTGAGTGTTTGTGCTGCTGGTATTGTGTGTATCAGATGGTGGTATTGTGTGTGTGTGCTGGTAGTATTGTGTGTATCTGATGGTGGTATTGTGTGTATCTGATGGTGGTATTGTGTGTATCTGATGGTGGTATTGAGTGTGTGTGCTGGTAGTATTGTGTGTATCTGATGGTGGTATTGAGTGTGTGTGCTGGTAGTATTGTGTGTATCTGATGGTGGTATTGTGTGTATCTGATGGTGGTATTGAGTGTGTGTGCTGGTTGTATTGAGTGTGTGTGCTGGTGGTATTGAGTGTGTGTGCTGGTGGTATTGAGTGTGTGTACTGGTAGTATTGAGTGTGTGTACTGGTAGTATTGAGTGTGTGTACTGGTGGTATTGAGTGTGTGTGCTGGTGGTATTGAGTGTGAGTGCTGGTGGTATTGAGTGTGTGTGCTGGTGGTATTGAGTGTGTGTGCTGGTGGTATTGAGTGTGTGTGCTGGTGGTATTGAGTGTGTGTTCTGGTGGCATTGAGTGTGTGTGCTGGTGGTATTGAGTGTGTGTACTGCTGGTATTGAGTGTGTGTACTGGTAGTATTGAGTGTGTGTGCTGGTGGTATTGAGTGTGAGGGCTGGTAGTATTGAGTGTGTGTGCTGGTAGTATTGAGTGTGTGCGCTGGTGGTATTGAGTGTGAGGGCTGGTAGTATTGAGTGTGTGTGCTGGTAGTATTGAGTGTGTGCTGGTGGTATTGAGTGTGTGTACATGTAGTATTGAGTGTGTGTTATACTGAACAGGAAGGGAGACTCTCACTGCCTCCCAGACCTGACCTCTGACCCTTAAATTCCAAAATAATCTCCATCCTATAGACTGGAGTGTCTGTGCATTCCTCTCTACACTGACCGCTCACCACAGCCCAAACAGTACATGCTGAGACAACACACACAGTGCATCGAACAGTAACACCCCTAAACAATTCTGGTGAGTGTAGACCTGCATCAGCACCCATTGATACACATGTAGCCATTCGTCAGTTCTTTTCACTCAAAAGTGCTACTTCTAAGTGAAAAGAACTGACAACTGGCTACATGTGTATCTGTGGATGCTGCTGATGGACGTTCATCAGCTGAGCAGCCATTTCACCATTTCCACTACTTAAGAAGCTGGTGCAGGCAGAACGCAGATTCCGGACTGAACCAGAGAGGCCTCGCCAGAGACATAAGGACAGATCAACCAGATAGCCAAATGTCCCGTACCTTTCATGTTCCATTTTTATTAATGACCGGAAGCTTTGGTGAGCAACAGAGTGTTCCGGTGGTGTATTTATGATAAAGAATTTGTGATTTTTTAAAGGGACCAGTACTTTAACAGCAACTGAGCATTCCTTCTCTTCTGTTTCCCCTGCCTCTTGGCCATATGGCCATTCTTCTGTTTTCCCCGTAGTAATACAGGACAGATTCAGAAGGGTGATTTCTGAAACGCCAAATCTCTGAATCCCCGATATCTCTCAATCGCCAGACCTCTGAACTTGCAAATCTCTCATATGTCTGAATCACTTAATCCACAAAATCTCATAATATCAAAATGTAGTAATTACTAAACCTTTGAATATTTGAGTCTACAATAATTATTTGTAGCTGCAGTTTCGGCAGACTTTCTAATGCTGTTTCAGTAGATTTTTCTTTAAGACTCATGTGGAACACCTGTCTCAAAAGCTAAAAGCTATTAAAAAAATGATTGTACAAAAATAAAACTGTCATGGTTTTTGGCAGCCCTGCTTTAGTTCTGCGGCCGGTTTCTTGTTTGACGCTGTTAGATCACTCCATCAAATTTTCTGCCTTCTGTTCCGGTTATTTATTTTCGCACTGCAGTTATCTCTCACACCTGTGTTTTTTTTCCTTTCGCTTTATATAGCTCAGTGTTTTCTTCTTCCAGCGCTTCTGCCTTGTCATTTGTTTTTGACTTGAAGCCGGTAACAGTATAGGATTTGGCGACTACTTATTTTGAATCTATTTCAAGATACGTGGGACTTGCCTTTGTTGCTTTCGAGTTTCCCCCCTGGTTTCCTCGTTTTGGGTTTTTAATGTTCTCTCTGAGACAGTTCCTTTGTTCCTAGTTGTTTTAGTAGCTTATTTATCACTCTCTCTAGATGAGAGTGAGAAGTAACTATTTTTTTTCCAGTTTTTTTTGTTTCCACTCGTGTTTTGAGTTTATTCTCCTGCTTATCTAGGGTTGATTTTTTTTGGCGTTCGCCAGGATTTTTGTCCGATTTTTATTTTGCTTACCTTCCCCGCGGATTAGTCTCCACAATTATTTGTGGTTATTTCCTTCACAGGAATAACTTTTAGATTCCCTCTCAGTCGCCTCTGGTCTTCCGCCCCAACTCCACCCTTACAAAAGCATGCTTTTATTTTAGTAATAAAAAAACTATTGTACAATCAACTGTCTTATCTGTATTTGATTATGGAGACATTCTGTATGTGCACACTGCCCCTTCCACTTTAAAGCCCCTTGATGCAGTTCTATCTGCAGTTTTATCACTGGGGACTGCATTTCTCACCCATCATTGTGTTTTGTATGAAAAAGTAGGATAGTTCTCTTTAACAAAGAGGAGGGAACTAAATTTAATTGTATTTATCTATATTTATCTATATCTATCTTTAAAAAGTTTTACTTAAGAAACTTTCCCATTATCTTTCTTCATTAATTCAATTTAAATCCAATAACTATAGAACCAGGTCTCAGGACTACACAACATATAAACACCACATTTTTTTATTTATTTTTTTAAACAGGTTTTCAATACTATGCCTCTCACAATTGGAATGAATTGCAAAAAACTTTTAAACTAGAATCTCTTATTCCTTTAAACAATTCTAAATACATGGATTTTTTTATGTTGTATGTTTCCCTGTATTCTGTTTGAATGCTGATGTTAACGTGGCTGAATTGTACTGTTTTTGTAATTGTTAGTTTTATACATGTTTTTATTTTGTTCGCAGGTCTCTCTTGTAAAATAAATCTTGATCTCAATGAGACCACTTGTAAAATAAAGAATATACAGTCAAGCCGGAAAGTCTGCACACCCCTTTCACCTTCTCCACGTTTTATTACATTACAGACATATTCTACAATAGACATTTGTGCTAATTTATTAAAAATCAAAATGTTAAACATCATATGTACACAAGTGTGCACACCCTTTGATATGACACCCAAAAGTGAGCTGAGGTGCATTTTGTTTCCACTGATACTGCTTGAGATGTTTCTACAACTTAATTGGAGTCCACCTGTGATCAATTCAATTGA
This sequence comes from Ilyophis sp. 1 JC-2022, assembly GCA_022702515.1. Lineage (NCBI taxonomy): Eukaryota > Metazoa > Chordata > Actinopteri > Anguilliformes > Synaphobranchidae > Ilyophis > Ilyophis sp. 1 JC-2022. The sequence continues at coordinate 30,689,073 of CM040404.1, forward strand.
TTGGACATGATTGGGGATTGCCAACACCTGCCTATATAAGTTCCCACAGTTGACAGTGAATGTCAGAGCAAACTCTAAATCATGGGGTCAAAGGAATTAACTGCAGACCTCAGAAACAGGATTGTGTCAAGGCATAGATCTGGAAAAGGGTACGAAAAAATCTCTGCAGCTTTACAGGTCCCAAAGAGCACAGTGGCCACCATCATTCGTAAATGGAAGAAGTTTGGAACCACTAAAAATCTTCCTAGACCTGGCCGCCCGGCCAAACTGAGCAATCGGGGAAGATAGGCCTTGGCCAGGGAGGTGAGCAGGAACCCGAGGGTCACTCTGACAGAGCTCCTGCGTATCTTTGTGGAGATGGGAGAACCTTTCAGAAGATCAACCATCCAGGCAGCACTCCACCAATCAGGCCTTTATGATAGAGTGGCCAGACGGAAGCCCCTCTTTAGTAAAAGGCACATCACCGCTTGGCGTTTGCCTAGAGGACTCTCAAACCATGAGAATCAAGATTATCTGGTCTGATGAAACCAAAATTTAACTTTTTGGCCTGAATACCAAGCTTCACGTCTGGAGGAAACCAGGGGCCGCTCATCACCTGCCTAATACCATCCCTACGGTGATGCAAGTATTAGACTAAGGGTGTGTACAGATATGTAACCCCTAAATAACCTATTTTTGTCAGTAAAATAAAATTGCATATTTTCTAAAAATATGTTTTCACTTCGTCATTATTGGCTATTGTGTGTAGATGTTTGAGGCAAAAAATGAACTCAATCTATTGCAGTATAAGTCTGTAACGTAATAAAATGTGGAGAAGGTGAAAGACTTTCCGGCTTGACTGTATATATCAGCCACTGAGGCTAGGCTAGATTGTGATCTCACTGTACACACACACACACACACACACACACACACACACACACACACACACACACACACACACGCTTGAGGCATTTTCATGAAAGGCAGGAGCCAGGGAAAGACTGCATTCAGCAGGACCTGCAAGTAAAGGGGCAGATAAAAGACATTAAGAAAACAATCATATTTAATATCCTGAGACCCGGCAGAAAAAAACTCTGAAGTATTGCATTTTTTTTTTGCCATAATACAATTGTCTTGGATGACAAAAACATGTTGCTGTGAAAACATTTTCAAAAAGATTATTTTATTATTATTGAATGTCCTTTGTAGTGTAGCTTTCAGGATAGTGAACCCCCACCAATGTGAACAGCCTCCTCCCCCAGCATGAGTTTTGTCTTATTAAACTTGATAGAAGCTCAGATTGGGGGTCTAACACAATTGTATTCCTGCTTCTTAAAATGTTCTAATTGTGTAAACTGTTATTTTTCATCTACGTATTTGAATCCGAATGGGACAGTTAAAGTGTTGCTTTTGGCTGAAGGTCTCCTTGCAAGTATTCCAGTGTTCTTGAACCTAATGCCACTTCATACATAAACACACACACACACACACACACAAACTCAATACGTTTCATATGTTTATTAAGACATTAACACAATCAAATGCCAACACATGTGTTTATATACAGTAGACACATGAACACACACTCCACAGCCAATTTCACTTAAATGTGCACACACACACACAAACACACATGCACGTATGCATGTACACACAAAGATGCACATTATGTACACAAACACACGCACACAAATGTACATGCACATATGTACCCCCCACCAACAAACACTAGCACACTGAAAAACACATACACTTACGCACACACACACACACACACACACACACACACACACAAATGTACATGCACATATGTACCCCCCACCGACACTAGCACACTCAAAAACACATACACTTACGCACACACACGCACACACACACACACACAGATCGCAGAGGCACTTATTTATGGCCTAAAAACAGCACGAACACTCAGACTTGGTGTTGGGGGCGGGAGGGGGCATGTAATTTATGGTTGCCAGGATCTGAAATGGCTGCTCTTGGGCAAAGCAGCACGCTTCTCGTAGCTCATTTCTTTAATACGCCTCCAAATGTAAATCCATATGCACATGTGCATCCTGGAATGTGTCCCAATATGAATTTTATGTAAAACAGTCCCATAACTCTGACATAGTGTGGAACAGGGCTTCTCCTAATTTCATTATGTAAAAGGGGGCTCTGGCTTTGAGGGGAGTGGGGGGATGAGAGATTGTAGGAGAATGCACCAACCTATGTCTTTGTGTGCTTGTTTGTGTGACAGGAAGGAGGTGATGACTGCAGCCTAACAGTTTTCATTGTTTTTTGTTTTTTTTATTTATTCCAAAAGCTATCACAAAATCAAATATGAAATGATTTCAAAAACGGAAAAGAAGGCGGCTGGTTTACACATTGTTGTGTAATCATCTCCATTACTCCCTTAATATAATTACTATCATTAGCTTAATTATGATGTACTGTTGAAGTCTTTCATTGGTGGGTACAGTAGCTACGGGTTATAGTTTCTTGGTTTATTTTTCAACAGCATAAACTGACAGTGGCAAGGGAAAACTGCCACTGAAAAAAACCTTTTTCAGTGGCAGCAGGAACCAGACTCAACAGGGGAGCCATTCTTTCTCTGGCCAGCTCAGGGTGTTGGGTCATTGTGACCAACACGTTCAAGTCAATTATCCAGTCAATATAAATCAGTTAATGATTTAGACTGACTGAACACATTAAAAAAGTGTCGAAGACATAAAGCGAGTGGAAGTACCGCAGTTAACTGAAGCAAAGGTGAGAACACAAGGTGACAGAAGCAGGACTCATTGGTACCAGTTTTTTCCTCTGAACCCTACTTAAAAGTCAGTTCTTATTTATTTTTATTTTTTTGCATATGTTATATATACTGTATTGTCTTTTGTATTTATGCTTATACTGTGGGAGTGTGTGGAGAGCAAGCATTCCATTGTACTAGTGACATATGTCAATAAAAATCTTAAAACTTGAAGGTATGAATGTGAGAGCTTCATACGAGGTGTGGTGAAGGGGCCGTGCACATCGCTGAATGCAACTGCACGGCCCTTTTAGGACCCTCTTCCCCCTCTATCTGGCACAAATAATCAGACAGTCACTGACAGATTTCCACAAGTAAAGCTCATATTTTATCATGGGATTACACATTTTTTATTACAACAGTGGAGAAAGGGGATTATATGGCAAAGGAAGGGAGGATTATATGGAAAAGCTCTTTAACACAAATATATAAAAAGCCAAGTAAAAAAGACAGGAAAAAAGCCTAAAAATAAAAATGCAAAGAGTGAGGTTAAGTATTTGTATGTTTCAGTGTGTGGGAACAGTAATTTACTCATCCTGGCTTGTGAAACAGAATAAATGTTTGGACAAACAATATATTCAGCTGAGGCAGTGATAGCAGTCTGATCACCACAGTCCATCGCTGAGATACACAGAGATGAGCAGATAGGCAGGAGCACCACGGTACATTCCTTCAAGAAAAAAACAACCCTGTGTAAAATATGATAATATACTGCATTTCTGTAACATTTGGCAAAAGGTACTGCATACGTAAAATGACTAATTATAAGACATTGCTGTCAAATATAAGCATTTATTTGAATATTTCTGTGAATGTTTGTGTATGTATGTGTTTTAACCAGTTTATCATGTGACATGTGTATGATGTAAACTCTCTACTGCCCTCTATTGGAAATATGTCCACAGTGCAGACCTCAGCCGTTCAGTCAGTCAACCAGTGGTTCCACTCTCAGATATGAACGAGTGTGTAAAGGACTTTGATTCCACGTAACACAAATATTTAACATCTCTATTTTATATTTTTATGTAATGTGTGTGAAAATGTGGGGAAAGGATGTGTTAATTATAAATACATATGGATTTTTATACTTAATTTTATGCTCAAATTTATGGGGAAACCTTATATATATAAACTTTTATTCTAATGTAATTATTCTTTGTTTAAAAAATGTGTTTTAATGAGTAATAGTGTTTTATATAAATACGCAAGTTATTGGCACTGTTTAATAGTCTTTTAATTAAAATCAAAGTAAAACTGCAATACAATTCTATTTATTTTTTGAATGCATTTCAGTTGTAAGGCCCCCACGAGGGTATAAAAATGAGGTGTGTGTTATCACCATGGGGAATACCAAATAACCGTCAAATCAAAAGTGGTAGATGGTTGTCAACTGACACAAATCACATCATCTCCAAATCAGATGGTGGCAAAAAAAAGAAAGAAAAATGCTTAAACATGCCACTAAGAACTGTACGAACAGTAATGAAAAAGGTTCAAATATCTGTAAGAGTTGCAAACTTCAAAGAAGAAGATGCAAGTGCATGTTGTCTCCACACACAGTGATGAGGAGGGTGAGGATAGGCAACATCATTGGAACTATCACTGGAACTGGGTGCTATGGTCAGATGACACCAAAATAGAATGTTATGGCCATGGAAACCATCAGCCACAGGATGCATACAAAGTAAAGCACCTCATGGCTACCATCAAATATAACAGTTGGTTCTTGATGCTTTGGGGCTGTTATGCTGCCATTGGTTCAGGGGGTGCTTGTTAAGATCAATGGCAAAATGAATACCACCAGGACATTTTAGCCTAATACCTAGTTGCATTTGCTAGAAGGCTGAGTTGCAGGTGGACATTCCAACAATCAAGGTTTTGAGTCTCCAGACTTAAATCAGTCTCCAGACTTAAATCCTCTTGAAAACCTGTATTCTGAATGGAAGAGGGTGGTCCATAACCACAAAGCTAAGGATATCAAGAATTTTGAAAGGTTTTGGATGGATTAATGGTTCAAGATCCCTCCACATGTGTTCTCCAACCTTATTAACCATTATAGAAAAAGGCTCAGTGCTGTTATCCTTGTCAAAGGAGCACCATGTACTAATTACAGGGGTGCCAATATTGTGGAATCTATTAGTGGAATTAGTGGAATTCTGAAGCACGCACAGAGTTGCACTAATGTTAAATAAATGACGGGTTCATAAGCAAAGCTTATAGTTTAAAAAGTGTAAATTGTATAGCTAAACAAAGCACAAGCAATGTACTAGGTGTAGTGAAGTTTATGGTACTAAAATATGGTAAGTCTAGTTTAAAAAAACTGTACGAGGGTCTTAGGTCCCCAGAATTCCATGTGGCAATATAGTGAGCAGAGAGAATATTAGTTGGCTCTGCCTTCACAAGCCAATTAATAAACATCCTCTAGCTAATTTTGATGAAGAGTGAGTTAATGTTAATATCTCCTTGGTGACATTCATGTGATTGGGAGGTGGAATTCTTTATAATCAAAAGCATTAGATATTTGACATATGGCTCAAATGAGTTCATGGGAAATTCCAGTGCACATGACAAGAAAAATGCACAAAATGTAACAGTCAGGTAAAGTTGTGCCCATCATATTTAGAGTATAAAGTACAGCTGGCACCTTAAGTGGCTTTTTTCGGATTAATAAAATAAGAAACTACCTCAGAGAAAGCTGCTGCTCAGCATTCATTTTGGTTGTAAATACATTTTATTGGACCTGACATACCGAACGAAAGGAAGATTTTGACCACAGAAAGGCACGCCGATCCAAAATGTCAGGGAAACTGCAAAGGCAAACATATTGCCTTTTGGCAAGCAGAGCAGCTTCCTTTCTTTCTACTGGGAAGAGAGATGAGAAAAAATGATTGTACGTGTGCTGTGGGTTTCATTTGAGACAATCTACAACAGAGATCAATGCAAATCTTCCTTTTAACATAGATTCATTATAGCAAACAAACAAACAAACAAATTGATTTTTAGAGGCTTTTAAAAGCATTGTTACAGCTATAATTTCTTTGAAAGATTAAAAGGCAGTTCCTTAGGGATGAATGGACTGCCCTTTTCTAAGCACCAGTAAAAAGTGTATTGAAGAATCTACCATTAGTAAGAGTGATGGCCTTAGATGGGCAGCGAGCCTCGATGAAGAGCTCAGAAAGACGGAGTGGCCTATATGTCGTCATCAAACCTGTATACTCTTAAGAATGATGGGTCCCTAGATCCCAGCACTATATCTCAGGGGCCACGGCGCCCTGCTTGTTTCCCTGGGGTGGTGGTGATAGGCCCCCCAGTACATAGCCTGGGAACCCTTGTACGTTTGTATATCTGCACCTTAAAATCCCAGACCCTGCATCCCTAGGGGGGATTTAGGGGGGATTTCACACCACTGATGAATGTCCATAATCACCAGTACAGTTTCCACACAGCAAACCCTAGCCTTACTTATCTCAACAAACTGTTCAACTCTTCATAAGTCCAGCACTATTATTAAATCTGTAAATCCCCTCATAATAACCCTGTAATTTTTTATATACCATTTGATGGCTGGTCAAATGCATGAAAAATACAAAGTAAGAACCAACACTTGCTTAAGTAACTCAAGAGTTTAGAAAAAAAGCACTTTGCTGGTTTGAGTAAACCAAAGCCTTAGACCCTGAATTGCCGATCGGTGGTTTGGTCAACATCTGTGAGGAATTTCTTAGCATTTCCAACCAACATGAATTATCCCAAAACACAAACATTTACTATTTTAGTGAATGCAAACACAAAGCAGAACAAAAAGAGTCTACTTGTGATAATATCTGACAGGTGAATATCCTTCAGGACATAAAATGGACATGCAAGTATCACTTCAGTCCACCTTTTTGAGAGACACAGTTCTGTGCCATTTTGTGCTTGTGGAGAAGACGTGCTGTAAATGATGGTACTGCCAGCAAAGCTTTCTTTTCTCTATAATTATTGTTAACAATCTAGATCCTTATAAAATATGAATAAAAAGGATGAGTTTTGATTATATTTTCAATTGCACTCTGCGGCTGGTTCTATCCATAAGCACTAAGCTGATCTCAAATTCCTCTGATCCTGGGCATACATTTTTTTTTCAAAAACCTTCTCTTACATACATACACATACAGTATATGGACACACATGCATACTGTACATACAAGTACACGGTCTCACACACACACACACACACACACACACACACACACACACACACACACACACACACACACACACACACACACACACACACACACACACACACACACACACACACACACACACACACACATTTTAACACACTTTTATTTATGTCCACGTAGAAAAGTAACATCAAAAGACATAAACAGTACACACAGTACACAATAATGTGATGGGCACTTGCAGGCTCAATCAGGGTATAGGTAACAGTGCCGCCTCCAGATATGGCAGCTACCTATAATTGCTGACATGAAGCAATATCTTGCCAACTGCTTTGCCTCGTCTGTGGATGTCACCAAGGCTACCACATATAAAAACTAGTAATCTGCATTTATAGCCAAGTTGTTCCAGAGCTGACACCAGAGGCTGATACTTTATTATCGTAATGAAGGCTTCTTCTAGACTGGAATATTATAAAATATATCAGTATCATTATTGCAAAGGTTGAACATGGTAGAAGTGATACAAGAATGCTTGTACATTTTTACAGGAGATGAATATAATGATAGTAGGTCCTTTGCTAACAGTCCCACAATTCTATCATGCCTTGCTATGTACCACCCTTTGCATGCATAGCAGCCATTCAGAATATTATGTGATAAGGATTCAGTAACTTGTTCAAGATCATGGTGTAAGCAGTGAGGTAACAAACACACACACACACATACACAAATGCATACACACACACAATAACACACGCATACACACACAAGCACACACACACTAACACACGCATACACACACACACAGAGCTCCACAACATGCCTATCCCTCTCTGGGCATCCCACACAAGAAAAAATAATATGGAAGTTGCTGCCATGCTCATGAGTGTGAGAGTCAGGAAGTGAGTCTTCAGCGCTCTCATCTGTCCTGGGGGGTTAGTGCTTCTGCTTCCTTTTCTTTCAGCGTCTTATACACACGGCCCAATTTCAGGTTCTTTTCTCGAGAGTGAAGGCGATGTTTTTGCTTTGAGCTGTTTCCGGGCTGTGCTGTTTTCTCCCAAAGGTTTGACTTCCAATTTTTTTCCTCAGAAGTTTAGGAGAAGAGCTAGTTTTGGGTTTAAAGTCTTCCACTGAAGCACTGGGAAAATAATTATGACACCAACATAACACACACACACACACACACTGTAACATATCCGTTTATTTTCCCGCTAAATTAACAGTCAAGCTGTTCGCAAACCAATTTGTTTCCACAGATACAGAACTAAAAAAAGAAAGCACTGGCTATTAGTATTGGCTATTAGAGGTACAAAGCTTCCTCACTGATCCCCACTGTGAGAGAATGAGCATGCTTGATTCAGAGTGGGGGGGGGGGGGGCCGACTTCAGGAGGGAAGAGTAGGGGGATGGGGGTTAGTGATGAGAGTTACAGCACCATTTTTCACAGCAGACAAAAGCATTTGCCTGAGTATCAATTTAGAGAAGCACAGCAGTCCTACTCTGTCGGCCTTTCATCCATCACCAGCACCCCCCCCCCCCCCATCTCTCCCCCATCACCCCACTCCCTTATCCTCTTTCCCCCTCTCTCCCCTTTCCTGAAACCATCGCTCCTCCCATCTCACCCCACAGTTTTTCTGCTGCCACACCTGCGACCAGCGCTAAGCCCAGGTGTTGGCGAGGGGGGCGGGGTCGGGAGTTGTGGGGCGGTGACGACGCCCCGCCCTGTGTGGGCGCTTTATCGGGCACGTTCCCCTGCTATCCATCAGTCATCCTAAACTCCCTATCCATCACCAACAGCAATCAATAGGCCAGGCCTTCAACAGTCCCCAATGGGGAAGGAGAGGAGGCGGTGGTGAGTTAAACATTCATAGAGGAGGGGGGAGGGAAAGAAAGAGAGAGAGTGTGTGTGTGTGTGTGTGTGAGAGAGAGAGAGAGAAAGAGAGAGAGTGTGTGTATGTGTGTGTGTGTGTTTGTGTGTGTGTGTGTGAGAGAGAGAGAGAGAGAGAGAGAGAGAGAGAGAGTGTGTGTGTGTGTGAGGGAGAGAAAGAGAGATTACATGTTATTAACATTATTAACATGCTGTTACAACTATGTTGGGAGGTACCATGATGGATTTTCATCAATGGTCATGCGGATACTGCTTGTTTGGAACACGAAAGAATAATGTGAGCTGTTTGTCTTGTTTTAAACATGTATTAATGCATGTAATAGCAAATCACAGAGAGGCATGCTCTTCGCGGGTGTGCACTGGTGGGGTTGTCCATGCTGATTAGATGAGAGCAGTCAAAGGATTGGATGAGAGCATATTTGTAAAGAAAAAGTACTTCATCCTTTATGCAGATTTAATCTCAAGCACTTTCGGTCCATTGCAGTATGAGCGCAGCTTCACATTAAAATGGTTTACCAAAGTACCATACTAACATGGGTTTATGGGCGCATCAGATTTATCAGAAAAATAACTAAAACATTGAATTGTGGGTGGTCCTATTCATTTAATCAAGAAGGTTAGCAATATTGCCATTTAAATACATAATTGTCATGGCTAAATTATAACCATAAGGGAAGGCTCTTATCCAAAGATACTGTATGTCGCCCTGAATAAGAGTGTCTACCAAGTACATTTCTGCATGACATGTTTGTAACATTTTTCTGTGACTTCTCCAGAACCCGTTTGGAAAAAATGTACTAACACTGTTTTGGGAATGTTCTCATTTCACTGTTATCTCACAAACAAACTGGAATGTAACCCAAACTTCCCCATCATTCTAAAAAGGTTTAGTGTCAGTAGGACTGCCGATGTTGGTTTGCTGAACTCCAGCACAGGCATGTTAACTGCATGCATAGGGTCTGCTCTTCATGCAGAACTCACTTCATGAGTGATTATGCGTGAGCGATTGACTGCAACGCTCACAAACATCCCAGGAGTACAGCCCGGAATGTGCCTTGATAGAGATGGGCTGGCGATTACAGCGATTCTACACTCACAGACAGGGATTAGACTGCTGATTGTCACTGCTGATTGATGTTCATGAGTTCTTGGCATAAACGCGGAAAACCTGAAAGCCTCGTGAGCAGTTACTCAAGCAGGTGAAAAACAGCCTTCCACAACCTCTTTGTGGGTGATCTTCCTGCTTCCTCAGAGACTGGAGGGTCAGGTGACAGGTTTGGAGGCCACACCCAGTACAGGCAATCCCCACTGTGGTCTTGCAGGTCAGAATCTCCTGTTGCACCTGAATCCCACCTGCCGTGGCCTCTCAATTATTCAAGAGCCACAAAACACATGGGGTCCCCAGGGCAGCCCAGTGGTAGTGACTGGGACTAATTGGACATTTCTGGGATTTCAAGTTTCTTCAAGCAAACAGCTGTGTAGTGGATGGTTAGGCAGTAAAATACAAACCTTCTGGAGCCACATGTCCATTTGTGATTTTTGACTGTTACAGAGCAGGTTTGCTGTCCAGTAAGTTATGAGTCAGTATAGATTATACAGCAGTGAGAGTTTGCCAGTTTTCAGGATTTCCCACAGAAGTAACAATCACTACAGAATCCTCACATGATCAGAAATCCATTGTAACCATTAAGATCTGCGCATAGTAGCCAATTAAAGGATACAGAAGTAAAAATGTTTTTTCCAACATAAGATTGTGCATACATGCCATTTCAGCCAATAGAACATAAAAAAAACTTTAAAAAATGTTTTTATAACTATTAATAAAAATGTTACTATTGCAAACTGAGACCATTTCCAGAATAAAATTTTCAACACATATCGTTTTGTGGCACAGATTGCCAACATGAGTACAAATTAGGCCATACCTCTGACCTGAAAATACATTGTAGCCAGTTGAAGACACATTTTTCCTGGCTAGCTTCTTAACCACAGAGCACATTATAAAAACAGCTGGCTAGAAAGCTTGTTAAAGGACGTTCACTTAGAATTAAACTACTTACGTACAGCTAGCTAGCAGTTTCCTTTCACTACCTATAAATGTTAGCTTGCATGCATTGGCATATGGATGCAGCTTCCTGTTCCTATTACAGGTAAAAATAGCACATTTTTAAAACTCAACCTTCAAAATCAATGCAGTTCGAGCTAGATGCTCAGAGCCAATGCATTACTGTATGGACCTATGCCAGATGTGTTCATATAGCAAGTTAATGACAGCAGTGCACAATAAAAGCTATGTCTTTTGTTCAGACTACCACACAGTGAATGCACATTGTGATTACATTACCCATTACAGGCTATGTGTAGATACAAGTGTGAACATTTGTCAACTGTCAGCACTAAGAAATTCTTAAAAAACAATTCCTTATGCTCAGCATAAACACCACAAAAATGCAGTCCCCACTGAAAAAAAAAGTACTGGTTATAAAACCAAAAATTGATAGCTTAAGACGGAAGCCAACCCAAAGAGGTCCAAAGAGGTACTTAAAAAACGGGCTCCAGAATGATTTTTCTCTAGGACACGGTAAGGAGAATGACAGGAAATGTACTCACTTCAACAGGAAAAAACATTTTACTTTCCAGGGCTGCTCAACTTTGATCACCATTTTGGTGGATTAGGAATCTTCCAAACATAACATGGGAGAGAAAGACCACAACCAAGTGCCACACCAAAGAACAAAGTGGCATCCAAACAGAAACATTTTATTAATGTTGAATGGAACACAGTACTAGTTTGTAACTAAAACATGGCGCAAAGGTCTTGGTCCCATTCTAAAAAATTATTCAATTTTGGCATTTGACATTTAAATATATGTACACAGAAAGCAAGCATGCAGTACACACACATTAACAAGCTAGCGGTGTTCCTGGAACAGTCAGAAGGTCCTGGGCTGCTTGACAAAGTCGTCACATTTCTGACAGAACGAGAATTACAGCAGATCCTGGAGTAAGAACTGGCAGTAAAAAAGAATGCAATAATGCTTATGATTTTCCAAAAGAAGCCCAGATTTCAGGAAAGCAAATCAACTGCAGGCAAGACTGCTCAAGAGCACACTCAGGTGACTACTTACCTTGGTCTGACAATCACTGCTTTTTGCATGACCGTAAATGTGTTCAAAGAAAAGGCTGGAAATGTTACGGCAGTGTACAGGACTGGACCCAAATGAAAGACTGAGACAGAACTCGATGCAAACTCCACCAGGGAGAATATTTATTAAGAGCAAAAGCAGCAAGCAGGGAAAGAGCGAATAAACAGGGAGGATGGCTGGATACGGGGTTGGCGAACTAAAGCGAGGCAGGTAGGGGCTGGCAGGAGGCAGGCTGGATAGGCTGGATAACAGGACAGAACAAAACATGTTACAAGACAACCAAGCTTCAGAAACAGAAAGGCTGGGCGTGATCTCAAACCGAGCAGACAAAGCAATCTGGCAACAAAATGGTGTGAGAGGGGCAACTAAATAGTGAGAGGAACAGGTGAAGGAACTAATTGGATAACTGAAAGGAGTGAGGAATGTGAGAGAGTAGGAGAGTGATAGGCTGACAAATCAAGGGGAGAAACAAGGAACTAAATTGAGCCACGCCCAGCCTGCAATGAACACAGAACAGAGACGAACAGGGTGAACTGAAAAACATGACATGAAACAAGAAATGGGAATACAAAGGAAACGAAAGGGAGGTGAACTGGAGTGAAATGGCGGATGTTACAAGAACAGCACTTTTCTAAACTTTTCAAAGTAACTGTTGCAAAATATTTTATGGTGTAATTCAACCCTTAGCGCTATATATTTAGATTTTGATTGGACTGTATTGTCTTTTTGCTACTGTTCCTCTAATTATGTATGTATTCAATATTTTAAATAATAATAATAATAATAATAATAGTAGTAATAATAATAATAATGTGTATTTCTTGCCAATAAAGAATTTTGAATTTGAATCTGAAATATGGGCGTGAGAGAGAGAGAGAAATAGACAGAAAGGGGAAAAAAATCTATGATCCTGTTGCCAGCTCCATGCCTGACCTTTTGATAAGAGGCCAGTTGTTAAGTGAATTTCGGGAATCCCGTAAACACAAATTGCCGGCCGTAATTTCCTGCCAGAGCGTGGAGAAATATGGCTGTCAGGGTGATCAATCAGACACTTAAAGCCCCCAGAGCAAGAGCTGGGCTCTGGGAGGCAGGAAGGGAGAGAGAGAGGAAGAGGAGAGGAGAGGGGGAGAGGTGAGGAAAGGAAAAAAGGAAAAAATAGAAAGCCAGGAGAAGAGGAGAGAGAAGAAGAGACGCTTCTGGCTTTGCTTAACAGCCATAATTTGAGCCATGCATTCTTATGTTGGATCGCAAAAACAAAGAGATATGTTTGAAACTCCATTTATTAACCAGCCCCCCTCCTTCACCACTGGGGCCAGGTATAACCCCGTGTACAACTCTCTACTGGTAATTACCTGTCTGCTTTTCAGTTGATATTTTGTACAGGGACCTCCAGGCAAATTAAAAATGAGAAGATGAGAAAGCAGGATAGGTAAAGTGAAGGAGAGTGGAGGAGAAAAGATGAAAAGAGAAAAGAGAGGAGGAAAGAGAAATTGAGGTGTGGTGGGGGGCTCACAGACTTTTTAGGGGGAGAGTCATGCTCTTTCTCCCCGGGTGATGAAACAGCATTAGGTCATCCACTTCCTTCTCCTTAACCTATGACCTCTGACCCTGGAGCTCATGATCCTGGTTGCAAGGGTTCAGTTAAAGAGCATAAGTGAGTAACAATATTGTTTTTCCTGCACTGTGTTTAATGGTCCCCCATGGATGAAACTGCCACTACTTTATTTAACAGCTTACCTGAGTTTGTTAGCGAGGGTATAATCAGTAATGATGATTTTGAAATCCCATGCAGTTATTTCTGCAAGTAATAACATGTTCCACCAAATTTATTCTAAAACGCAGAAAGTAAAAACATTTTATCCAGGCTGTATTGTGATTTAAATCAAGGTATACTGTTTAGCCATTAATCATGATTTCCCAATGGCATCTTTAGCAGTAAAATAAAGCTTGAACTTTGATATCGCTTTTGCCTCTTTGTGTGATTCATGCCAGCTCCTGTTGGAGAAGAAGCAGGAAATAGTGAGTGAGATGGCTCGATGTAGAAATGCTCTGCATAAACATAAATAATAGTTTTCACATAAATCCCCACCTGTATAAAAAATTCATTTGAACTGGTCAAGAAGAGAGAGTGTGGGGTCTATAAATCATGATTGAAAATACATGAATAGGCAAACTGATTGATTTGGTGTAATGTAGCCAGGCTTCATTGCACACATAACTCAGGCTGAGTGGGCAAGCTCCCTCCCTCTCCCCCTTACTCCCACTCCCCAGTTCTCGGTCACCTGATTGATGGAAGACTCGATGTTGCGAGTGACCCCCCGTGACCTCCCTCGCCCGACAACATTCAAGGTGATGTTGCGGTTGGGTGTCTGGGCCTCAGTAGAACTCTGAGCTGGCCAGGATCGAACCAGAGGGGCTTTAGCCGATCGTGTTGGCACGCTTTTCTGTTGAAAAGGTGTGTCCGTGCTGATCTCTCTCTCCTCACTGCAGTTTACAGGACTGTTCATCTGAACTGCCACCGGCTCAATCACTTTATAATACCGCAGTAAGACTTCAAGGAAGGGTATTTAAGCTACACTGGATGTTTAACTCCACAGGGTCATTTTTATAACTTAATACCAAGCTTATGGGCAATAGAAGGGGCAAATGCTAATCTGACTGATGGAACAGCAGTGTGAGATAATGCTTACAGACATGTAGAGTGATGTAATGCCTATAGCCCTGCACTGTGATGTAATGCTCACAGCCATGTAGAGTGATGTAATGCCTATAGCCCTGCAGTGTGATGTAATACTTACAGACCTGCAGTGTGATGTAATGTTGACAGCCATGTAGAGTGATGTAATGCTCACAGCTATGTAGAGTGATGTAATGCTTACAGACCTGCAGTGTGATGCAATGCTCATTTCACTGCAGTGTGATGTAATGATTATAGCCCTGCAGTGTGATGTAATGTTCACAGTCATGTAGAGTGATGTAATGGCTACAGACCTGCAGTGTGGTGCAATACTCATTTATCTGCAGTGTGATGTAATGCTAACAGCCATGTAGAGTGATGTAATGGCTACAGACCTGCAGTGTGATGTAATGCTTGTCTCCCTGCAGTGTGGAGTAATGCCTATAGCCCTGCAGTGTGATGTAATGTGTGCCCTGCAGTGTGATGTACTCTCTGAGATGGGCATTTCTGAGACTGCCCTCTCCTGGTTTGTATCGTACCTCACTGATAGATCCAACCAAGTCTCTTGGAAGGGTTCTGTTTCTGCACCCCATCCCCTGTTTACAGGAGTCCCGCAGGGATCTGTACTGGGTCCTCTGCTGTTCTCCATTTATACAAAGTCTCTTGGTTCAGTAATCAATTCACATGGCTTCTCATACCATAATTATGCTGACGATACTCAACTCTTTCTCTCTTTCCCTCCCTCTACCCAACAGGTGAAACAGAGGATATCTGCTTGTCTGGTAGACATCTCTGAGTGGATGACGACCCATCACCTGAAGCTCAACCTCGACAAGACAGAGCTCAACTGAGACAGCTGTCTCCCTGCAGTATGGAGTAATGCCTATAGCCCTGCAGTGTGATGTAATGCTTACAGACATATAGAGTGATGTAATGGTTACAGACCTACAGTGTGATGTAATGCTCACAGCTATGTAAAGTGATGTAATAGCTACAGACTTGCAGTGTGATGTAATTCTTGTCTCCCTGCAGTGTGAGGTATTGCTCATAGCACTTCAGTGTGATGTATTAGTCTGCAATGAGATGTACTATTTAACTCCCTGCAGTGTGATCTAATTCTCGTAGCCAAGACGTATGATGTAATACCCTCCGCCATGTAATATTATGTAATGTTCATCTACTTGCAGTATGATGTAATGTTAATCTCTTCCCAGAAGGATGTAAATTCCAAAGCTGTCCAGCGTGATGGAATTTTCAGCGTTTTAGCAGTGTGATGTCAGTGTGATGTCATTTTACCCAGACTTTCCCTGCCCTAGTACACCCATACTTTACTGTGGCTATAACCCCCTCTGGTCCTTTGCATCAGATAATGAAGTGGGGAATACTGCCAGAATCAGATTGAGCTGAGACTCTGGTGTGCTGTCAGAAACAGAGATATGAAATCTGTGAAAGACATCATTTGGCCCCTGAGAAATGGTGTCTCCAAGTAAAAAAAAATCAGAAAGTCTCCGGTCAAACCCTGGAGTGGACAGATTAGGATTGTATGGTGCGGATGTGGATGCAGCTGTGTTGGACTGGTGATGGTAAGTGGACAGATTAGGATTGTATGGTGCGGATGTGGATGCAGCTGTGTTGGACTGGTGATGGTAAGTGGACAGATTAGGATTGTATGGTGCGGATGTGGATGCAGCTGTGTTGGACTGGTGATGGTAAGTGGACAGATTAGGATTGTATGGTGCGGATGTGGATGCAGCTGTGTTGGACTGGTGATGGTAAGTGGACAGATTAGGATTGTATGGTGCGGATGTGGATGCAGCTGTGTTGGACTGGTGATGGTAAGTGGACAGATTAGGATTGTATGGTGCGGATGTGGATGCAGCTGTGTTGGACTGGTGATGGTAAGTGGACAGATTAGGATTGTATGGTGCGGATGTGGATGCAGCTGTGTTGGACTGGTGATGGTAAGTGGACAGATTAGGATTGTATGGTGCGGATGTGGATGCAGCTGTGCTGGACTGGTGATGGTAATGCTGTTGATGATACTAATGGGGACGGTGATGCTGATGGCGATGATGTTGATGGTGAAGCCGATAGTGATGCTCATGCTAATGTGGGTTGAGGTTATGAATGAACAGGGGGAGATGGTGGGAAGGATTATCAGTTTAAACCCAAATCTGTAGATCAGCGGTGTCCAATCTTATCCGAAAAGGGCCGGTGTGGGTGCAGGTTTTTGTTTTAGCCCAGGACTACTATACCTAATTCAGCTAATGCACTAACCATGGTCTTCAATCAAGACATTGATAAGTGGAATCAGTTATCTTTGTGCTGGACTAAAACAAAAGCTTGCACCCACACCGGCCCTTTTTTCCGGATAAGATTGGATACCCCTGCTGTATATCCATTATTTAGGACTGAAGACTTGACCCTTGCTGACAATGTATCAGAAAGTAGTAATGTTTGGCTACACAGCCAAAAAACTGTCCTCAGCTGCCCTGTCCACACACACACACACACACACACACACACACACACACACACACAGCGATCGGTAGGGAGGAGTTCAGGCAATGCCGGCAATAGGCTGGGTCTCTGCCTTTTCGGAGTGGCAGTGGAAAAGTTCACACCACCACAACTGACATTCTTGTAATTACACATGATTTAGTCACAATCCCACAAGATAATATTAACACTAAAAATGTATTTAAATAGCAACTTTAGTCAAATAACAAATACAACCATGTATAAACTAACATATATGTATGGTTATTCCAAGGATTTTTGTCTTAAAATACATACAGTGAGCACCATAATTAATTGGACAGTGACACATTTTTTGTTATTTTGGTTCTGTACTCTAGCACTTTGAGTTTGAAAGGATACAATGGCAAGTTGAAGTGCAGACTGTCAGCTTTAATTTGAGGGTATTTTCATCAAATACCCCTATTTTCGGGCATCAAAAGATATTGGACAGTTTTACATTATGTAAAATAAAGTAATCATTTTTAATGTTTGGTCACATATCCTTTGCATGCCATGACTTCCTGATGTCTGTGACCAAACAATATCAAAAGACTCTTGATATCTTATTTTCTGGTACTCTTACAAGCGATACATAACTTCTCTGCATTTGAATGGATCTCTATGGGAATTGGGGGGTGGGACTAGATTTAGCTATAGATTATGCTGGAACAGTATGGAATACATGTTTGGTGAAATGATTCTAAGTCATCAAGGGTCTGTGGTATCAAACAAGCCTTAAACCATCACTCTGCTGCCAGATATGCAGTAGATATGGATGGATCACTGTAAGGGTTGTTTCTCCTGACAAATTTTCTTTTTGAACTCTATGGAAAAATAAATCAGGAGAAGAAACCCTTCAAGTTATTCATCCATATCTACTGCCCTGATCAACTGAAAAATAAGCCACATTTCTGTATCACCAGCTTACAAATTTATTCAATTTTGATGGCAAGCAAATGTGCAGACCCAACAGCCCTCCCTTTAGATTCCAGGTATCTACAAAAAGTGCCGACACATGCTGGGCAATTACTGGTTATTTGCAGAATACGGCACTCCAATGGCATTGGTCGAATTCTGGGATACAGCTGAATAAACATTTGCAAATCTTATTCAAAAGGCAAAACAATTAGTCCATAACGATTTGTTGTTGCAGAAAGTTGCGTCTCCTCATATGGACATTTTTTCACCGAGCAGAGTCAATCAATGACTGTTAATCAACTGACCACCATCAATTTTTTTTAAAGGAGAGCAGATAGTCCACCATCCTTTTCTATTTATTCACCTTACTGTGAGAGGGGAAAGGCAGAGAGGGGTACAGATAGAGATTGGATAATGTCACAGGGGGTACTAGGGTGGGGACTAGAACCTCCAGCTGCAGAGGGGATTCATATGGGCTGAGTGATAGCCACTCTATGGACTAGCCATGATCAAACTTAATTGACTTTAGAACCTTGAATTTTCATTTGAACTATGTACATGACATTCACCACTTTTTTTTAATTTATCATGTTTTAATTCAGCTCTGCTGCAGGCTGTTTTGTTTATTTATGTATTTGTGTATTTACTTATTTAACTATTTATGTGCAAGTTAATGTTATATAACTGCTCTTATTTTGATGTGAATATTTCCCACCACATCAAACAAAATCTAACATCCCATGTCCAATACTCCTAAACTGCCACATGGCTGCAGCCCTTAATAATCAAACTGAATTTAACGCGTGAGTGTAGCTTGTAAACGTCGCTGTCAATCATTATCGGTGCTTAATTAGTGGTAATTACTTTATCACCGTAGATGATTGTGGTGGTGCAATCAGGATAATTGTTTGACACGTGGCTTGACAAAGAGTCTATCAACCTCTCGGTAGCTGAGGACTGAAGTACATGTGAGAAAACAAGTCGAGACAGCCCAAATCAAAATCCATACCCCTCCTTCCCACAGCACCCTCCCACTATGCCACTATGTGGCTGTGCCCATGTTTGTACCAAATATTATTATTATAGAGTAGAAATAGAGTACTCCAGCTCAGCATTATGACAGAACCAACAAAACCCCTCAAGTCATATAATATATGGACATTGCAATATGGCAATCTTTTTTTTTTTAAATGCACTATTTAAAAATATATTTATTCTATTTTCAAAATCCACATGCTACAGTATATTTACATTCAATAAGGGGTATTCAATCTCTTGGAGTAACCTGAATATACACTGCCATCTTGTGGTTGTAGCTTGCAGAAGCACAATACTATCAAAAATGCTTTCTTCGTTAACGACTAACGTGACCGTTAAAAACAATAAATTGAACTACTACTTTTAATAGAGAAGCACCTGTGCGTGTGTGAATGGCACCTGACAACCGCAGATGGAATATTGACAGAAAGCTTTGGCTGAACTTAAAGTAGTGGTGCCCAAACCGTTTCCTGGAGATCCACTGTCCTGTTTTTCATGTCAACCTTAATTTGGCACACCTGATTCTACTAATTAGCAGCTCAACAAGATCTGTAGGTGCTGAATGAGGTGTGCTTTGTTAAGTTTGGAGTGAAAACCTACAAGACAGTATATCTCCAGGAACAGGGGTGGAGACCACTGACTTGAAGGATGAAGGTTTTTTTTATGTTTCCGCACAGTGAACTTTATAATGAAGAGTGAGTAGGTATTTAGCTCACATTTGGAGAGAGCTGGAGGTCAGGTGAGGCAGAGGGTGTTTTCACCAGGTCTTCCTGTTTTAATTACTATCAGTGAGCTGCCCTCCATCTCCATGGCGAGTTCAGCCATCTATCACTGCTTGCTGCCGAATTATTGCGCTGTTGAGTAAATTAGTAAAAAGCCATCATAATCTCGGAGCAAGTTAATTTGGAAAATTTATTTAGCCTTAGTGACAGGTTTACACGTGTTTGATTAAGTGGTGAAAGGTTTGTTTTTCTTATTTTGCATAATATACCTTTAAATTTTGCAGTGCGAGTCGGCGAACCGTTAACAGCTGTAATAAACTCTTTTTAAAAATGTCTATTTTTATGATTTATCCACACAAGCTGCGTCTCCTCTGCCATCTGGCCAGCAGACTGGTACCGACGATATTATGTTTCGGTTGCAACATAAATCCGCTCTGAGAAGGTTGTCCGGTCGGCTAGAAAAGTTTGAGAGGTGAACCTCTCAAGAAGTTTAGCGGGGCTAACGCCCATTGCGCATTGCAGAGCAATTAGAAAAGGGTGCAGTACTGCAATATCCACTCTGATTTTAAATGCAACTATTTTGCTTGTTGATTATTTACTATTGGCTGAAACAAAACTCCAAACAAAATTATTTGAAGAAGGTATGAATATTTATGAAAGGGAAGGCTTCTAGCTAATTAGGGTATCAGACCACCTGATTGTACCTGGCACTTGATCGTTTAAATTTTTATTGCATGTGTTCCAAGTACTGAGCACGTGCTGTTCTCTCTCTCTCTTGTGTTTTCTTTGTACAGGCTTACAACAAGACTATTATGTGCCAGAGATTGTGGCACCATGGTGACCATCTCCAAGCAGTGTGCATGTGGCAACTTCATTGGGTCTTTTCAGAAACCAATGCTCTTTGTGTTGCATGGCTGGGATGGGACTATGCCTACATTCCTCTCGCCAGCAGCCTGTTTGTGGAATGCGCCAACATGAAACCACAGAGCCTATGCCGTCCCCTTAAATGCCCTGTTAAACAAGTAAATGAAGAATAGGCTACTTGGTGTTGAGACAAGCTAATGTTTCACCCCCTTCAAAAAGAAGGAGCTGTTGGGGCTGATATTGGTGGCTTTTCCAAAGTCCGGTGTCGTGTGCCCTTTATGAGTGTCACACATATCCACACAATTTGCCTGCTTGCCTCTCTTTCCCCTGAAGATGAGAATGAGCTCTACTTCTCAAAGGACCAGTTGTCTCTGACTGTGAATATGGAAGATAAATTAATGAATGGCGATGGGGGAGAGCACAACTGCCCATTGTGGCTGCGTCCCAATATTCTTCACTCCCCACCTCCTTTCATCCACTACCACTCCTCTCCTACCCAAAAGTATGCACAGCTGCCTGAACGTTTCAAGTACAAGTATTTGCATGTACAGTATACAATGTACCTGCCATTCCGGTTTGCGTCAAGACATTAATTAATATGTAATTAAGGTGTAATCAGCAACATTAGATTAAAACACAGCGATCTGTTTCCAGGGCACGGAGTAGAGGAGGTGGTAGCGGAGGAAGAGAGG
This sequence comes from Ilyophis sp. 1 JC-2022, assembly GCA_022702515.1. NCBI lineage: Eukaryota > Metazoa > Chordata > Actinopteri > Anguilliformes > Synaphobranchidae > Ilyophis > Ilyophis sp. 1 JC-2022. The sequence continues at coordinate 30,710,491 of CM040404.1, forward strand.
GTGCATTTTTTGAGTATTGGGACGCACCCTGTATGTCCCTTGGGCAACCATTTTTACAGCCATAACCCCCAGATTACTTTACACCTCTTTATTTTTCAGGATGTGGTTTGTGAGATACAAAAAAAAAAAAATAGCCCTTGTCACCTTGTTTGAATATTTAACGTTTCTCTGTTTTTATTCCCCTGTGGAATAAATGATGGTCATCTGTGAAGAGGTTGTCCTCTAAGAATCCGGCATAACTTTGAAGCCCCGCAAAGTAACGGTTTCTCTGGCTCAGAAAATCTATGCGGCTGGTGAATGAGCAGCCAGGTACTTGGTTGCGCCGGTTCAAGCACATAAAGCACATGCTTCAAATATCACCTCTCCCTCAGCGGGAACAACGGAGCGAAGATGAACGCAGAGCTTCCCAACCAAGCTTCAGTTCCGTAACCTTGTCCCAGGCCGCGGAGCTCCGCCTTCCTCAACTTCAAGTTACGACCGGCCCAAGTTATGACCGGCTAAAGTTATTACCAACACAAGTTATGACCAGGCCCAAGTTATGACCGGCTAAAGTTATTACCAACACAAGTTACGACCAGGCCCAAGTTATGACTGGCTAAAGTTATTACCAACACAAGTTATGACCAGGCCCAAGTTATGACCGGCTAAAGTTATTACCAACACAAGTTATGACCAGGCCCAAGTTATGACCGGCTAAAGTTATTACCAACACAAGTTATGACCAGGCCCAAGTTATGACCGGCTAAAGTTATTACCAACACAAGTTATGACCAGGCCCAAGTTATGACCGGCTAAAGTTATTACCAACACAAGTTATGACCAGGCCCAAGTTATGACCGGCTAAAGTTATTACCAACACAAGTTATGACCAGGCCCAAGTTATGACCGGCTAAAGTTATTACCAACACAAGTTATGACCAGGCCCAAGTTATGACCGGCTAAAGTTATTACCAACACAAGTTATGACCAGGCCCAAGGACAGAGACAATCGGGGCGGGAGCAAACGTTCCTCTGCTCTGCACATGGCAGGCTTTGCCTCGCACGCCGTGCATGAGTGTAAAATATACTGTACTGATGCAGGCTCCCCAGCTCATGTAACACTGGAGGTGAATACAATAAATGTGTCTGCTTTAATGAATGTGCTAATAAAAGTATGAAACGGACTGCTTCCACACACACCATCTGTGTCTGTATCAGTAACCCCCCCTCTGGGTGCTGCGCTCAGCCACGTGGGGTTATGCTATACAGTTTGTGAGATGACCCCCAGAAGTCTCCACGGTGATAAACTCTATAGTGCCGGTATAAGTGGCGGTATGCCGGGACCTCAGACGTCGTGGGTTTGCTTTTCCAGAAAAGGTTCAGTCACTGTGCCACTCTATTTCAATGATTCTGCTGCATTGGGGGTCTCAATTTACTTGTATCAAAGATTATTGCGCCTTATGACAGATGCCGTAGCAGCCCCGCCCCTACTAGCATTGCTTCATTTCAGACTGCTGTAACTACGGTTTGGTGCTCAGATTGCGACAGCCAGGGGAAACTGGCTGATGTTGACACATTGGAAAGCTCTCACCTTGGAGAGATTAGAATTTTCTGACAGGTTGTCATAAGAGATGCTTTCATTTCAGGCTGGGGAGCAGTTTTCAAGAGAAATTCTATCAGTAACCTGTGGTCTTCCCGTTAGAGGCTAATGCACATCAATACCCAATAACTGCTTTCTGTACTTCTAGAATTAGTTTTTTTCCTTCCAATTCAGTGGTGTCAGGTTCTGATCAGAATGGAAAATACTCCCTACAGTTTAGTGCATCAACAGGCAGTGTAAAGTATGCTCCATGCTACTGTTTTATTTTTTCTTCTGGTGAGTCACATTGTCTCTTATATAATATAATAACTTTATTTAGATAGCACTTTTCAAAACACTGGATTACAAAGTGCTTTACAACATACAAGAACATAATACGAAATAGAAACAGAATAAAACGTAGACAGAGTAAATAAGTATAAACAATGCAGTAAAATACAATACACTGTAATAAAAAAAGATTTAAGAATAATCTGTTAAAAGCAAGTCCATAAAAGTGAGTTTTCAATTGGGATTTAAAAAATGAGATGTACTTTGCCATTTTAAGGGCCGAATTCAGAGATGGCCAACTTAAGTCATGCGCTTAAGTGCCTCTCCTGCGCGGATTTAACGCGCGATGAGATACGTCGTATTCTAATATGTGCTACGTGGGTTCGTTTCCCAAAATGTGGGTGGCACAGGGCGGGCATGATATTCTAATTACCTGTTTCTTGTACCTGCCCCCTGGCTTGGCAGCGTTCTACTAAAGAAATGTGTGTGGGGGTATACATTTCCAACGTGTCAGTGACAGTGCCTTTAATAACCACATTTTCCTTTGTAAAATTCTACCTTTATGCATTGTAGTTGCTCTTGCGTGATGGGGAAGGCAGTGAACGTATTAATCCGTCGCATTGATAAAATGATCATAGCTCCTATTGATGACTTGGATATACCCATCACACAATCAAAATAAATAATTGCTTGCAATATTATGGTTGCATGCAATATTATTAAGTAGGCTGAACAAATAAATCATTGAATTTACTGAAGTGAAGTGATCAGGGGTTGAAATCAGGGTTAATAAAGTGATTAGAAACAGTTCTTGAATTGGGGGGGGAAAAATCCAGGGCTCACTGATTAAAATTTTAATCTTTCATTTGTGCTCTCGGCAAAACCGTGCACAAAAATATGCATATTAAATACTTATAATAGCAATGCTTTCCGCAACAATGGGTGCTGCCACCTCACTAATCAAATTTAATTATATTAATAATATACACTAAATTATATTTGCTTCAAGAATTTTTTGGAGAATGTAATTTACCATTGCTGCAAAGCTTGCCATACTGTCAATTTACAATTCTAAGCTGACTCATTATACTACCAATTCACATGGCATTTTTATATCAACAATTAAAATGTGTTTTGGAAAGACACAATCCTGGGTTCTGTCCTCCCCTTTGTGATGCTCTCTGGGCATGGGGATAGGTTAATAGTCCTCTCAGGGCCGCCATTCTCTCCCTGCATTGCACCCTCCTGTTAAAATGGAATTAGTGCAATTTATGACTCACCTTCCATTTTTATAAAAAGCAATGGGACTCACTGAAAAGTGTGGGGACTATTTTATTAAAAATTGAGAAATGTGCTGGTGAGGCCTCATAGTACGGCGCTGTCCGTAAGACAGCCGACCTTCGACCCGTGGATGAATCCCCTAATACAGCCAAGTATTCAAACCTCTGCTATAACTTTTTGTACGGTCATCCCATTTCTGTCTGTGACACTGTCGGTTCCATCTCTGCTTTTCCCATCTGAATAAAGTGGGGAAATAAATATATGGATAGACAAACTGCCTGCTCTTCTTTAAAAAAAAAAAATATATATCCACATATTGGTGCCAAACAGGATGTACATAATTTAACCGTATAAACAAATTGAGGCGCTTAACGATGTACGAGCATGTCACAGCCCTAGCCCTCCTTTTATTGACCAGGTGAAACTGTGGAAACTCTGAGTAGCAGTTCTTGAGACAGAAGGCCTGACAGCTTTCCTGATGAATTTCTGTGTTGCTGCCATGTTGTGGCTGGAAGATGTCATTTCAGTTCACTTGATGCCCACTGCGCCTGTAAAGCTTTGACCCATACAGCCGCGAGGGTCCTGGAATGGTTCAGGAGCTTCATCACTGTCTTCAACTAGGGCCGGTGGAAACGTGGCTATAAAAAGCATCAAACTATTAGATGTAATTCTTTAAGAAAAAGCGCGGCTGTATTGAAGTGCTCAAAACATGGCACAACACTGCCACCAACTGGGTGACAGAAGTTATGAAGATGATGTCTTCCTGACCAAGACAGTTCAGCAATGATTTCACAGGGGAAAGGGTTAAATTTAAGAGCTCTTTTTTGAACTGTATACTGAGCTGTGTTCACTTTAGACTTTTCCCCGCCTTGCCACAGTATAAGAGACCTGGGGCTCTATCTTGACGATCTTAGTGCATGGTCTAAAACGCATGGCACAAGTGCATTTAGTCCACGCATGGCACATGTCCAACACATGTCGTGCGTGTCCAACTCCCCTTTTGCGAGTTAGAGGGCGCATATTTTGAGCGCAAAGTAAAGCTCAAGGTTCAAATGGGTTAAACATAGCCTCCTCATTAATTATAGGTGTGTCTTGGGCATAACATGCAATAAACCAATCACAGTGTTATCGCCCATTCCCTTTACAAGATACTTCTATTTGGGTCTTGCTGGATTGCTAATATAATTGCAAATTTAATAGGACTGCAAAAATATCAATTTACAGCTGGTGAAACCTGCTTGCGCGCAAGGTTAAAGTGTGCGAGCAAGAAATATATGGATCAATATTAGAATCAATAATATTCGGACTAGCCATTATGACGTGTTTTTATACTGTACAAAAAAAATTCCAGACTCTTTGACATCTGTCACATGTACTCAGTGTGAACCTGCTCTCATCTGTGCAGACTCTCATCAGGTCCCACTACAGGATGTCCGGCCCTCATGCCACCCTCATGGAGTCTGTTTCTGACAGTTTGGTCAGAAACATGCACACGAGTAGCCTGCTGGAGGTCATTTTGTAGGGCTCTGGCAGTGCTCCTGCTGTTCCTCCTCGCACAAATGAGCAGATACCGGTCCTGCCGCTGGGTTGTTGCCCTTCTACGGCCCTATTCAGCTCTTCTCGTGTAATGGCCCGTCTCCCGGTATCTCCTCCACGCTCTTGAGACTGTGCTGGGAGACACAGCTGTCTCAAGAGCGTGGAGGAACCCATAGGTTTATGTATATTTTTTCTTGTTTTATATGGTCCTGCTTATGAGAATATGACCAACGTGTTTTTACTGGTTGCTTAATGCCTTAAAACAGGCCCAATTTCCCACAATTTCAGGGACAACATGCGTGTATTCCGGGAGAAAAAAATGTTTTATTTTGGAAATTAATCTTCATTTCACAATTTGCCCGCCCCTGTGCGTACCAGACAGGAGGGTATATGTGCATTGTGGACACGTCTATGTGGATGCATATTACCAGTGTTGGGGAAGCTACTTTGAAAGCATAGCTTTGCAAGCTACCAATTACTTCACACTGGAATAAGTTGAACTACAGCAAAGCTACCCTAGGAAGAAATCTAGTTTGGTTAACTAAAGCTACTTAGAAAAAGTAGTTCAAACTACTGATCAAATTGACAATGTACATGTGATATGAAATTATAACAAAATATAATACAAAAAAGTCACATGTCAGCAAAAAATGCCACTCAAATGAGTTTATTGCAAAACGTTTCCACTTGTTCACAGGTCATACATAAACCAAAAAAATAAAATATTCCACTCTTCATGGGAAAGTGCAAGAAATGTGAGCTTTGGTTTTGTATACAATGTCCATCAGTCAGACACCTGCCTTCCAGAAAGTGTGCACACCCTTTGATATGACACCCAAAAGTGAGCTGAGGTGCATTTTGTTTCCACTGATACTGCTTGAGATGTTTCTACAACTTAATTGGAGTCCACCTGTGATAAATTCAATTGATTGGACATGATTGGGGATTGCCAACACCTGCCTATATAAGGTCCCACAGTCGACAGTGCATTCAAAGGAATTATCTGCAGACCTCAGAAACAGGATTGTGTCAAGGCATAGATCTGGAGAAGGGTACGGAAAAATTTCTGAAACTTTACAGGTCCCAAAGAGCACAGTGGCCACCATCATTCGTAAATGCAAGAAGTTTGGAATCACCAAGAATCTTCCTAGACCTGGCCGCCCGGCCAAACTGAGCAATCGGGGAAGACGGGCCCTGGCCAGGGAGGTGAGCAGGAACCCGAGGGTCACTCTGAAAGAGCTCCAGTGTATCCTTGTGGAGATGGGAGAGCCTTTCAGAAGATCAACCATCCAGGCAGCACTCCACCAATCAGGCCTTTATGGTAGAGTGGCCGGATGGAAGCACCTCCTTTGTAAAAGGCACATCACAGCCCGCTTGGAGTTTGCCAAAAAGGCACCTAGAGGACTCTCAAGCCATGAGAATCAAGATTTTCTGGTCTGATGAAACCAAAATTTAACTTTTTGGCCTGAATACCAAGCGTCACGTCTGGAGGAAACGAGGCACCGCTCATCACCTGGCTAATACCATCATCACCTACAGTGAAGCATGGCGGTGGCAGCATCATGATGTGGCGATGTTTTTCAGCAGCGGGAACGGGGCAACTAGTCCTAATAGAGGGAAAGATGAATGCAACTAAGTTAGTTGCATTCATCTTTCCCTCTATTAGGACTAGTTGCCCCGTAACTAAGTACACTGAGATCCTTGAAGAAAACCTGCTCCAGAGCGCTGGACCTCAGACTGGGGCGAAGGTTTTAGAAGGTTTTACATTCCAACATGACAACGACCCGAAGCACACAGCCAAGAGAACAAAGGAGTGGCTTCGGAGAAAGTCTGTGCATGTCCTTGAGTGGCCCAGCCAGAGCCCAGACCTGAATCCAATTGAACTCCTGTGGAAAGAGCTGAAAATGGTTGTGTACCGACGCTCCCCATCCAACCTGATGGAGCATGCAAGAATATGCCAAGAGGAATGGGCAAAAATGTCCAGAAACAAGTGTGCCAAGCTCGTGGCTTCTTTCCCAAGACGCCTTGAAGCAGTAATCGCTGCCAAAGGTGCAGCAACCGAGTATTAGGCTAAGGGTGTGTACAGATATGTAACCCCTAAATAACCTATTTTTGTCAGTAAAATAGAATTGCATATTTTCTAAAAACCTGTTTTCACTTCATCATTATTAGCTATTGTGTGTAGATGTTTGAGGCAAAAGATGAACTCAATCTATTGTAGTATAAGTCTGTAACGTAATAAAATGTGGAGAAGGTGAAAGGGGAGTGCAGACTTTCCGGCTTGACTGTACATAACATGTAACAAAGCACGGCCCTACCTCTCTCGCTTCAAATAGTGACAGCTCTGCGCTTCCTGGCACCCGGCAGCTTTCTCTGGGTTGCAGGACATCGGACAATGTTATGGAATAAGCAACGAAACGTCCAATTTGTCCGTAAAGTGACGACAGCACTACATGTTATAACGTGCTTTATAAATAGTCTACTGATTTAATTCAGCCCACAACACATACGTCACATTGACACACTGAGCGGTCTCCAAAAACTCAATTGATAGGTCATAAATTCCCACCAGGGCATCGACTGAAAACGAACACACTTCTGTGTGTATAAGTAGCCTAACACTCGTTAAACACTGTCTACAAGTTGTATGTGATACCTTGGGACTAAATGGGAGCACACACGACAGCTACAGTTGGAGCAACTGTGCAATTTGTATTAGGCTACTGATGGATGGTTTCTAAGTGACAATGGGTATAGGTTTAATTTGAATATAACAAATAGTAATATGCATAACGTTACTATAAAGTGTAGGCTATATTAGGCCTACTGCGGAAATCGAATAGCTAAAATAAAATTTATATTTCAAATTACATTTTTATATTTGCCTACAGCGCGTAATTCCAATTTAATCTGACCGCAAGGTGAATTTTTCAACCCACCCCGCCGTCCTCCCCCAGATACCGCTTGCAACCTTGGCTACACCCGTGGCCAGCCCACACAGAACGAAGGGTGATACAATCTTACTATGTATTCTTTACGGTCAGCATTCAGCAGATGATGCTGATTCATTTTTTTTCTGACGGGCAAATGTGAATTGTGCTTTGGCCATTAACATAGTTTTAATAGGATATTTTTATATTATAACATTGGATTAAAGTCAGACACAATAAATTGTAACATAATTTCGGTTATTATTTTGAATATTTTACAAACAGTAAAATACCCTGTAATCCATAGCACCACCTTTACTTTGTGCTTTGGGATAATTGACAGTTCGATACAAAAAACAAGGCAGGGGGTTGTGAATGATTGCAGATTTATGGATTGCCTACATGAGTCGCAACGTTTGTGAAACGAGCCCCAGGTTTGTGGTGGTTTTAGCGCAAGAGCTTTCTGCTGACTCAAGATAGCATTATGCCAAAAATTATCCTGGCCACAACTCATCTTAAGACCATTCATGTGCAATACAGCTGGTGCTGGTAACATTAGGTAAATTAAACGTGTAACTCATAACCTACTAAACGCTTACAGGTCAATGTTTTGTTGCACAATTTCAGTTGTTAGGTCTACACCTTTTGATAATCCACATTGTTCACCCATCCAGTTTTAACATCCTATCCAGATGATATCACTGGTGCTAACAACAGTTGTTTATTTCTGTGTTATTTCTGTTGATAGGTGCATGTTCCTGGCACAGTGAAATGCACAGAAGTGTCTGTTTGTCTGTCTCAGGACTTCTCAGAGACGAACGCCATGCTGCTTAGGTGGACGGTATTCACCTGCAGGCAACCTTGTGACCTTCATGTTTATGGTCAGCAGATGATGCTGGGCCATGATTCAGAAGGGGAGAGCAGGGCCTACAGCTAGAACAGCCCATATCCTGGGGCATGATTTGCCACTCAGGCCTGTAATCTTCTCCCAGTGGGTGTGGATCTTCCACGGCCCAGCTGCTGCGCACCAATTACAGCGGCGTCAGCCTCTACCTGAACTCCCACTGGGCGCCCAGCTGCTGTGAGTGTCCTTCTGTCCGTCAGTCAAACTGTCTTTCATCCTGTTGCTGAGACACATCACCTGGGCTTAAACTACCTGAAAAAGCCTCTCGTCTACCACATGGATGCCGCTGTGTTCCTGGGAATCCTGGGTTGGTGCCTCATGGTTTTTTGTGATCAGCAGTGAGCGCTGTGTTTTATGTGTGGTGTGGAGAAATTGCTGCAGGGTGCATTCTGCATTGCTACCTCTGGCCTCCAGCTTGATTGAAGGCAGCATAGGCCAGAGAAGGCCGGTGTTAGTCCAACATACACTCAAGGTCCAAATAGTGTGCAAATAGTGGTGCCAAATTTATTGAAGGGGTTGTACCAAACAGACTAAGGCTCTGTTGGGTCATAACTTTACTGCTGATGGTGGCTGCAAGCCAGATGTGCATTTACATTGAGCAGATGCTATTACCCACAGCGACGTACAAGTAAGTGCATCTAACAAGGATTTAAATAAAAAGAAGCTTGTCCTAGAAAATCACTTTTTAAAGTCACACTTTACATTTTGTGCACTGTAAAATAGCAAAAAGTTACATCATACACATTATTTAATTTGCTCGATGTTGACTGCAGTGTGCGTATTCCTTGACAGGGAAAGTTTGAAAGGTTTTTTCATCACATTGTTAAATGTTGAATGTAGGAACAGTAACTAAATGACTTCTTTGGGCTGCACTTTGTACAGTGCTAGTGTGACAGTTCCATTGAGCAGGGAGCCAAACTAAAGGCAATTTGTTTTATTGATTAATGACTCGTTCATTTATTCCGTGGTTGATTAAAAACCGACTTGTGCAAACCATAGCAGATTGCAGTCGCAATAAACCACGCGGAAAGCAAGAATGCACCTCTGCTGTGGTCACAGCCGTGTGAGTGCATTTAGCGTCGGTGCACTTAACATGGGCTTTAATCATTGTGTCAACCTGGAGCCGGTAGCCCGGAAAGACCGTGTATACATACTGGAGTTGTGAGGGTGTAAATGACATCTCCTTGGTATGCTCCCTCTCCCAGGGTGTTTGAGGATACAGTTGAGTACAATGGAAGTTTTGAGACTCTTATGCTGAAAGGTTATAGATGCAGTACAGCAACCAATCAAATGCTCCAAATCAGTGTGTAGTTCTCTAATGAAAAAAAAGGCTCATTATGAATTTTTAATCCACTGTTAGAGGACATTCAACATTCAAGATATTTTTTTTAAATGGCAGACATTTCCGTGCTTCATGCGGAATTTATGGGCTGTAAATTTCAGGATGGCCAATTAATTTTTTCTGTGCATAAAAAAGACACGGATTGACTGGGGTCAGTGCATTGTCATGCCCCCTCTCCATAAGAGCTCTGTTTGAATCAGCAACAACTATCTCTGACCCACTCACTCCGGCAAACACTGACCCATTGTGTTCTGGCTCCAGTGTACGGAGTATAGTGGCACATTCTGTAAATGTTTCTGATTACCATTGACCTGATGTCCCTGCCGTCAGAAACGAATGTCTGTGGCCTGTTCATTTATGCCAGTCATGGCGTTTAAGTTTGTGTGACGGCGATTTTGAAGCCAATGGTCAACAAAGGAAACATCCACCCCTGAAGAACTATCATAGTTAAAAGGTCCCTGGCGGTGATTTGACAAAGCCAGGTAGAAGCCTTCCTGTGTTGAGAGAAAGCCTGTATTACTCACCTATAATGTACACATTTTGGGCTTAAAGTATGGCTTTTACAGTTTGTTTTTAATGCGTGTGGGTGTATTTCCTGTCAGGATATGAGTGTAAGTTATGTACTAACTCAGACTTTTATATAAAATCACCATAGAAACAGTGAAATACATTCTTATCTCCTGCATCATCATGGTCTGCTATTTTGCTCAGTTCAAAATGTCTATAGAAGCCTTGGGTCCATAAGTCCTCAGTCTCACTGTCGCTCATAACGCTGGGAATCTTCCACCCTTGATGTGCAAATGCACACCACATTATGCCCACTGTGCATTGCTACAAACTAGAACTGAGCAATCTGTACTGGATGTTGCATTGAATTATGGGATTGCGTTTGTGGAGTCGACTGAAATTAGCCCGCGCTCATGCCTCTGCTGTAGGCTATGTGATGAATTTCTATGTGGCACTGAAAAGTGTTGAAATTGGGAGGGTGGGATGTTTTCAGTTTAAAAACACATATATTTAAACAGGTGGCAACAGTGCCACTCCTAAATATAGCATACTTTGCGTGCATCAGAAGTTAGTGATATATAGCCATACAAAAACAGTGTGAATTGTTTGGGCATTGGGTATTCTTACTTGAACAATTTAAATGCATTGTTTTCTGCTATATTGTTTAAATATTTCAAAACAATAACACAAAAAAAAAAAAAAGTATTGAATAGTATCTACTAATTTCTGGATATATGCACACACAAGAAGTAAATGAAATATCAAAGTGTACAATTACATTTTCATCAACCAATTAACATTACCTCTTCCATTTTGTGCAGGTTTATGCTATATGCACACTGTCAACTGAGAGTGATGTGACATGGAATCATCCCGTGAAAGCTACATGACATCACAGACTGGAACCTCAGCAAATAAAACTATAGCTGAGTCTCATCTCATCAGCCATGAGCTATTGTTTCAGCTCAACCGTTGCTTTGATTGACACATATCATGGATTGTATCTGCTACAAATTATCCATAGAAGATATTTACTGTTGGAATTATGTCTGTGAATGAAAAGACAGACAAAATAATGTTTATTCAGCTGGTTTTGTTAGCATCGGTCCCTGAAATTAATGCAATGGCCTACAATATCTTGCTCATAACTGCTACAAGTTTTGTTTGCAATGGTGTGTTTGTCTTAATGTAACACAAATAAAATAAATATGTGTTCAAATAAATGTGTTGGAGATGGTACAAAACTTTCTGGAAAAAAAAAACCTATTTAATCAGTCAAGTTAATGAATCAACAGAGCAATGAATTGCTCTCAATAAGTATACCCATAAGTGTATTTTTTTATTCACAACTACCTTTCAGAAACCCATTTGCTTACATAATGTGCTTATACAACATTTAAGTTATTCTTTCTTGTGTAAATGTTATCCTGCAACCCATAGTAGGGTATCAGTAGGCAGTGGCCTACTGATCTGATATTTTTCAGATGGTTGCTGTAGCATATTGGGAATTGTCATCCTTTTTATGATTGCATAATGTACATTTTGGCATGATCCATATTCATGCATGTTATAACGTACTTTAGTACATATGCTAATAAATATACATTTGCCCAGTGTGTCTTTTCGGTGCAAGTACAATGACGCACTTTAAAAAAAGATATATAGCCTATGTCTTGTTCTTGTTTCCGCACTGCTTGGGGACATCGAGTGTTTCTTTAAAACTCGAAGCGAATGATGTCCGGGAGAACTGCACTCACTTCCTGGACAAGGGAACCGACAGACAAATAGAGAGAGAGAGAGAGAAAGAGAGAGAGAGCGAGAGATCAGGCGAACCAGCAAACAAGAGTAGGGCCCTGGGAATTTCGGACTCCACAACTTCGCATGATTGCATCCGAAGAAATATCGGAACGCCAAGGACGGAAGCTGTCTGCTTTTATGGAGGAAAGACATAACGGGTAGGCTAATTTCTTTTAAGAACTACATTACGCGCTAGCTATATAATAGCATATTGGTTAACGTTATGGTATATAGCTTATCATACATGGATTATATTTAATTGTTATTTGCGTGACTCAAGTATACACATTATATATTTAAAGGATTTGAACGGGATTGTTGAAATATGTTTTTCGGTATCATTTGTTTTGCTATACGCACAGCCCATTTTTATATGCATTAGGTCTGTTCTGCGGTGTTTCCTCGTTTGAGATTGATTTGATAAACCAACTTTATTCGCAACAATTAAAAGCGCTGTCTTAAAATAAAAATAGCAATGTTTTGGGGACGCCTATAACGTGCATAAATTAAACACTTGTTTCTATGTTTATCTGTAAAAAAAAGGGACATTATGATTTATTGTAGTGTGGTATTTATGAAGGTAAAACGAATTTACGATTTATGTTTTACACTGGTAGCCTACTATAATGCTATGCTACTCTGCCTGTCGCGCACAAGTTCATGGAAACGTCGTAGGGACACAAGTCTGCCCTATGCATAGCCTACACATAGGTGCATACACGTACGCACCACACAGGGGATAGAGATAAGCTCAAAACCAATGCTCGGACAATAATTTTGAACTACCATCAAAAAATTTGCAATACATTCAAAAGTTAACGTAATCTCTTCGTCGAAGTGGAAGGGAAAGTGTTATTAGGCGCCTTGGTAGCTTATGTGATTCATAATTACGTATTACTGCATCCCGATTGTCCAAGGATGGGTTTAAGAGGATCGAATATTCTCGGGGACCACTGATCCACCAAATGTATGTCCAATCAATAAAACAGTGTACCCTATGCCTCTCCGGAAAATACTTAACCATACTGAAGATGACGCAAAATGCGTGGGCTTCTTATGGTCAAAATAAACCACAATTAATTCATTATCAAAGTCGGACTCTATGACAGCAGAACATTTAAAAAAACAGACTATATGTTGTATACAGTCCATAAATTCATGGTTCGTGTATGTACAAGATGCATAGGCTAAATTATGTCAGTGTATTTGTAAACAATAAAAAGTAATTTTAAAAGATTATAAAACAGAACGTAATAAAATATATTGACTTCACTATGATAGCCTTCACTGTATTACGCCAATGATACGACTCTCACCTTTCAGCCTTCAAGCAATTAAAGTGATTAAAGTGCAGGACTCTGAAAAGGCAGTGCGGTGGACTCGGTTACTTTGATGTTTGTCTCGTTTTTGTGGCGTGGGCATTATGAGAATGAAATGCAAATTTGACGTGGATCGAGGGGCAAGTCTCCAGAAGTTAATAACATATTTCACATCATAAATGTAACCTGCTAATCTCAAATATGACTTGTGATTATTAATGTGATTAATATCAAGTGTGTTTGTCACCTAAAAAGCTCACACTACACACTGGGCAGGTGTGCAGATCTTTACGTCTGGAGAGAGAGAGAGAGAGAGTGAGAGAGAGAGAGAGAGAGAGAGAGAGAGAGAGAGAGAGAGAGAGAGAGATGGGTCTCTGTGTGGCCTGGATATGAGATGAGTCATGCAGGACCACATAAAGTGAATCAGTGAATCAGCTTTTCCTACTAAAAAAGTGCCTGGGCTCTAGATTAGCAGGTTTGATTAACGACGTGAAATAATGTTACAAGAATACACTTTTTTTTAAAATAAGGAATTAAATATATATATTTGTTTTATTTGGCTAATAATAATTCAATGCTGCAATATCTCTTACAAGTTTTTCAAAAAAGGACTGAAATGCTTTTCTGTTGGGGAAAATCGGTCCTCTCTGTTCTGTAGTAGAAGAGAACCTGCTATTTCTTGTGTGAAATGTGTTGACGTGGTTTTCCTTTGCAGCTGTTTCTGTGTGTGCATTGGGACTAAATAGATCAGTTAAATTAATTCTGTGTTTTGATTTCTTGATGTTTTTTGAGTGTCAAATTTTAATGATCCAGGTGCAATCAGTAAAAAGCTGCACTAAGAATTTAATTCAATTCAATTTTATTTGTATAGCGCTTTTTACAGAGAACTTTCACAAAGATGCTGCACAGAGAAACAGAAGAAAAATTGAGCAAAAAAAAAAAAAACAGGCCTTAACCCCTAATCAGCAAAATTAGGTAAAAAAACTCCCCGGTGGAAAGAAAAAACTCAATAGTGGCGAGAAATAAATGGTAAATGGTAAATGGACTGCACTTATATAGCGCCTTTATCCAAAGCGCTTTACAATGGCCTCTCACCCGTTCACACACCAATGGCGGCAGCTGCCATGCAAGGTGCTAGCCTGCTCATTGGGAGCAATTTTGGGGTTCAGTGTCTTGCCCAAGGACACTTCGACATGTGGACAGGAGGAGCCGGGGATCGAACCACCAACCCTGCGATCAGCGGACGACCCGCTCTACCTCCTGAGCCACAGCCGCCCCGTTCGAGAAAAAGCTCCCCAATGGGAAGAAATCTCAGAAGGAACCTGGCTAGAGAGAGAGTGTCCACCCCCAATCATTTGTCATTGACACTGTGCTGTGAGGTCATTGTCATGTACAAGTGCACAGCGCCTACAGGATGTACGTTATGAGAAGACGAGGGAATGCAGATTGGGAAACAGTCCCGTTGCTGGAGCCTGGGGTGTAGCCGCATTCACAGCTCTGCTGTGATCAGTGTGCCTCTTTCCTCAGTCTCATTATTCATGCTTCAGTGTCACTGGGTTTCTCAATCTTTCTCTGACTCCCTCTGTCTGTGTCTCTCTCTACCATTCTCCCTCTCTCTAATTCCTGCTATTTCTCTCTCTCTCTCTTTGTCTCTCTCTCTGACATGAACATAGACATATGCACACAAAGCACATACCCACAACAGCAGCACAAGCACGCGCACGCATGCAAGCGCACACTCGCACATGCATGTGCACATGCACGGACATGAACACGTACACGGACACGTGCAAGCACTCGTGCACCCTCACTTGTTCTCTGATGTCTGCAGCATCTGGCTCTAACGAAAGTGAAAGAAAACAGTATAAGGTCTTGAGCCGATTGTCAGTTTGCCTAGCGCTAGACGGGCATGCTTTGCATAACAAATGTGTCTCTAACTCTGATGATTCCCCCGGCTTCGTTACTGGTCGGTGTGCCCGTCTCTCCATCTCTCCATTGCAGGCAGAGTGGGAGGAGCTATGCAGTTTGAAGAATTGGGGGAGAGGGGTTGTCGTGGACACGTGGGACGGTCGCGTTTAATATGGGCTGCATTTAAATTTAGTACAAGATTTTCTTGTTTCCGTACCTCGCTTTCATTCCTTAACGGCACAAGGAAACACGAAAGGAGGAGGAGAGGAAAGGAGGAAACGAGGGAAGTGGAAAGTTTTCATAAGTATCATTTTGCTGCATCGTTCAGGAGTGACATTGAAGCCCCCCCAGTTCTTTGTGACCTGCCATTGTGATTTACATATATTTGCTAAATGTATCTTTCCTCCTTCTTAGTTATGATTATGCATCAACCTTTCTCTCAACCTTTCAATTACTTGTTTGAAGTAAAGTGTTTTGCAATCACGTATAGTCCAAATCACTTATGTTTAAATGTTCCCTAGCTTGTCATGGCAGCCAGTTAGACCCTTTTCAGTCACAAGGAAACTAGGGAATGAGGAAGGAAGGAAGGATGCATCTTAAAAGTATTCAAACACAGCCAGAGAAGTTCAAACACGCCTCCTCGGCACCAGCAGACTAAGTCTTCCCGGAAGGTTCCGTGTGTAGCCTATGTTTGTGTCTGAAGTGCAGGGCTGAAGTAACATTATTGCCATGGTAGCAGCTTTTAGAGAGCTGTGCAGAAGCTGAGGACAAGTAGGGGGGCCTGTGTAATAGCACTGACATATGAACTCTCGCCCCTGACCCCCTGGTAACTCTAGACACACACTATCTGTTTTCAGTCCTGTGCTCTCAAAGTGTATCCGGCCTGTGCTGGAGTCCGTGCTGCTCTGCTGTGGCGTAGGGCCAGACCAGGACTGTGCTGCATGCAAGACATGTAAACACGACTGGCTCATTGGCCACTTTCCTGTTTCCAGGCCCCGATGGAAAAGGCACTGAAGGATTTTCTATTAACTGCATATCCCAAGTCCAGATGTACAGTACCAATGGTGTGGTGCAGCAGTGTGGAGCAATGGTTTAGGGATTGCAGTTCTGCTTATTGGATGTCACACTTTTTTTGTTCCATTGAGTAAGGCTCTCACGATGTTGTGCATTGGTGCATCAGGAAATATTAAACTGTGTAAATTAATAAGATGCACGTAATGTGCTTGCTTTTGGATTGTTTCTTTCACCAACTTTAGTAATTTTGTCCTCTCTCTCTCACTCTCTCTCTCTCTCACTTGCTCTCTCTCTCTCTCTCACTTGCTCTCTCTCTCTCACCGTCTCCGTGTGTCTTATTCTCAGAGTAAGATTCAGGATAACCTCAAAGGCATGGCGATACATTATTGCCGCTATTGCACCACACAAATTGAAAAAAATAGAACAAAAACGTAGCATCAAATAATAATAAGAAAGCTTCCCACTGCAGCATGCAGAAACAGATTGCCAGTTGTGCTCTCCCCCCCCCCCCCCATTCTACACCAAGATGGTGTGGAAATATGGCACAGTGATTCCCCTACATGGGGTTAATGTCTGTCTCAGTCGCCTGATGTTCACAGTGAATGCACTTTTTTTAATGTCTGCCCTGTTAAAATCTCAAGTCTCTTTTTACATTTCTTTTTAGGACTGATAAATTGTACCTTTGTTCTGTTACTTAATGTTTGTATATTTTTAAGCGTTTGTCCAATTTTCAATGTTTTATCTTTTTTGCTGATTTTGTAATAGTTTTGGGAAATTTTTGGTTAGTGGTTTAAATCTGCGATTCCAGGGTTATTTCATTCTGCTGGGTTCACAGGCCGTTGGTCCTGAGGGTCTGAGGCTGGAATGTTTCAGTTGCAGTAGCATAAGTTGGCCGCTCTTTTCTAGAGACAAGGTGTTTACGGTTTTTAGTTGTTTTCTTTAGAGCAGCATTCAAATTGAGGGCAAAAAGTCTTCTTTAGCTCTTCCTTTTATTCCATACATAAACCATATCTTTTGAAAAAAAAATTTTTAAATATTTTTTTAACAAGACTGAATCCCCCCCCTTTTCTTTTTTAATTGAGATTATTAATTCATCAACAACACCCAATTTCTGGTCTTGTCAAGATTTACTGCCAGTGGCCATGTCTGACAGTACTGCTGCTGTTTTCAAGACTGAGAAGAACATAAGAATACTGGATGACTAGAACAGAATGTTCAGCCCAGCTGGCCTCGTCAATTTCCCATTGTCTAGAGAAATTATATAATCTTTGCTTTCTACTTGATTTCGGTCATTTTTTACATGTGCCCCCTGTCACCTGTTTATGTTTGTGATTCACCCCCCATATCTCTCTCTCACTTTCACTCTCTCTCGCGCTCTCATTCTCTCTCTCTGTTTCTACTTAGATGACTCCACATAGAACAATATATTTGTTTCTTCCGTGAAAGAAATGAGGGCTAGATGCATGCCAATGGTTTCATGTTAGATAGAGATTTGGTGCTAAAGGTCACACGGAATAAGAGATTCACAGTAAAGACACAGTTAAGGTTTTATCACCACCCACCCTGTTAGGTTGCTTCTCTAGCTTCTCCCTCACAGGGTTGCTGTTAAGTCTGTTATCTCCAGTCCTATTTTCCTCCTTGATATCGGATTTGTTTTATTTTTATTGTATTAGATTAGCTTGTGGGAAATGTGAAAATGTAGTTTCTGATCAGACCGGCAGGTTTACAAGAATATTTCAGTTTACATCCAAAATTCTGAATCTAGACCACTTAATGTTCTGCCGTTATACGTATGCATACAATGTGGCTTTGTGTATGGATCAGCATGTTTCTTCGTAATCTGGGATTTACATGAGACTGGCCCTTCTTCTCTTGAATGGGTGAAAGGCTCTTTGGTTCTGCTTTAGGAGTGCTATTAATATTAGGGGTGCATCAATCTGTTGGCTCTACATTTACAGTGTTTCCCCTAGAATTCTTTTCAGCAGGGGTGCATGGGATTCGCCACAGTTCTCAGGTTTGCCATGCAACTCAACGTTGCATATGCGCACACACGCATGCATTTTTTCCGCTTCGTTCACATAACCGCTACGAGATTAGCACCGCCGCTGCAGGCAAAGTACATAAAATTATTCAATTTCTCATCCATAATCTGGCTATCATCGCTACTGTGTGCAGCACTGCTCTGACAAGTGTGCTGTGGCATATTCCTCAACACACCGTCTATCTGAACTAAAGGTGCACTATGCAGGATTTCTAGCCTTGCTCATGTGGTCCTGTGTTTACAATCAAAAAGGTCTCCTCCATCCTAAACCCTGCCCACTCGTTGAGGGCAAGAAACAGCAAGCAACATATCAAACAAAGATAAAATCTAAATAACATTTTAGCAACATGCATTGTTCTACATGGATAGCATCAGCAATTAAGCAGTGTTATAACAATGAAATAAAGGCTATCCTGTGAGCTTTAGTCAAAGCTTATAAAAGAGAGAAGGTGCTCTCAGTATGGGACAGTACAGAAAAATGTATCCGAGCTCATCAAAGAGACTGCCTGGGGTAAACACTGGAGCCCTCGTAATAGAATGAAACACGTTCATTAAATCCCACTGAGGTTTTGTCTTCTTCTTCAGAGTCAACCGGTGATATCACGATCTTTACACAAAGTGTACGAAGTGCACCTCATAGGAACATTGTTACTGTAACGGTAGCTACTCCCTGGTGCAGTTGCAGATATCTTGTCGTGTCTTTTCTTGTTGAGTATTTAGCTAATGTTATTCTGAACATTCATTTAGAACTGGGATTTAAAGACAGAGTCATGGCTGGAATAAGTAACATTAGCAGATCATATCTTGTCTATCAGAGCTAGCTAATAACCATGTAAAGTAAATTACTTTTTCACTAAAATATTTATATACAAATATTATTTATATTCTCAAATACAACGCAGTATTACATTAATTTGATTCAACTGACTTCAGCCATCTAGCTACCTAGCATAGCTAGCTGGATAAATAGAGGTAACGTTACTTACAGGTCCAACAGAAAACACTCCTCCGCGTCACTTTTCATCCCCTTGCTAACTTCGACTGTCAATTGAGGAAAAGCAAATCATAGGTTGACTCTGCTTGAATGCGCCGTTGGCTTGTTGTTTGGTTCGCTTTTCTTCCACTTCTTCTTGTCCGAATACGACCACTACACCCTTTTGAGGGCGCATATTTGAGTCCACTTTGTCAAAAAGCTTTTGAGTGGGCAACGTTTTCTCACAAATAGGGGCACTTAAAATACCAGGATGAGCCCCTTATTTCCGAGGTTTTGTTGAGGGAATTCAGGAGCACACTCATCTGCAGAACGGTGTACTCATACGACAATTTCAGTAAGTAACCCGTAAGTAAAAACGTAAAAGACATAGAGCGCATACGCATATCTATGATACAAGATAGGTTCATATTACAAACTACTCTTTTTTTTTTTGTTTGTTAATTCTATCTTCATTCATAATCTACATTTTGTAACAATCATCATATGTTAACTGATGGATATTCTCAATAAAGAATTTTTTTAAATTACAAAAATAAACTACTTTCTCATTAGTTTGGAAAGAGTTTTGCTGGATTTCTTTCGCACACTGCTTGCAAAGTGAGGGTACAGGGCACATAGGGACAGGGGTCTGAGTAGACAGGGAACGGGTCGCATTCGGTCACGGCCCCAGACTTCATTATTACTTGCACTATTTCCTATTTTTTGTTTGCTGTGGGCAGTTGGTGGCTGCGTCCCAATACTCAAAAAATGCACCCTCCCTTCCTCCACTACCACCTCCTCTACTCCGTGCCCTGGAAATAGATCTTTGAGTTTTAATCTAATGTCGCTGATTACATCTTAATTACGTATTAATGGTTACATATTAATTCATGTCTCGACGCAAACCGCAATGTCAGGTACATTGTATACTGTACATGCAAATACTTGTACTCTAAGCGTTCAGACAGTTTTGCCTACTTCCGAGTGGGAGAGGAGTGGTAGTGGGGGAGTGGAGGAAGGGAGGTGGGGAGTGAAGAATATTGGGACGCAGCCGGTGTGTGCGGTGCTTAAGACAGTGGACCTTTGTGATGTCATTTTAATTCTGGCTAGGGGGTTAGGGGCTGTTTAAGGCTACGGTTGTGCTTGTGGTATTTAAGATCAAAGAATAAGTTTTGTTTGCCTGAATATTGTATTAAGTATAGTTTTTAACTTGTGTCTCTTGTTTGGAGGTGTTTTAGTTTTGGTGCTTATTAGTGATATATTAGTGATATAGTGATACAATATCACTATATAATAAATGGCATGGGTGTTTTACAGTTAGAAATCAGTTTGAATACACACTCTACCACACATTGCTATTTCAGTTGTAAAGCAACAGTAAATATCTTCTAATTTACTCTCTGTTAAAATAGTGTCCAAGTACACTTACATATACATACACACACAGATACATATACACATTATATAAGCAATAAACAATATAAAACAGGCGGCAGTGACATAGCTGGGCCAAATGGGGGTATTACTTATTCTATAATTTTTCACAGTTTAGATTCTTATCCTGTACTGTTTGTACAGGCAAGTACCCTTCCACCCACTAAGGTCTGTCTCGTATACAATATTTCCCATCTGGTGAAAAATGATGATTCATGGCGCATCTTTCTTTGCTTGAAGTAGCAGGATAAAAAGCCACTATCAAATAGCAAGCAGCGTCAGGAGGAGAAGACTGCATGTTGCCTGGAAAAACACATATGACTAACACATGACTGCACTACTCAACCAGGGTGAAAGAGGCTCTATTGGGCTACAGGGATAATCAAGAAAGGGATGTCAGTGTTCTGTGTGTAAGTTTGTATGGCAGAGCTAAGCAAAAAGAGAGAGAGAGAGAGAGAGAGAGAGAGAGGAACAGGTTCTTCATCTACAGACAATGATGACGCCCCCTAGAGTTGGAATCGGTGGTCCCAAATGGCTTGTGCATTGACATACATGTATGCGGGAGGCTTATTTGTGTCTGGAAAATCCGTTTTAAAAAATGGTCTTGCAGTAAGAAGTCATAACTTTTTCTGGCACCTAGATATTCATAGATATGTGAGAATTACAGTTTCAGCATTGTGTAACATTATTTGTAGATCATATTGTTTTAGCACACAAGAGAGTTTTTGTGAGAGAATAGAGAACATTATTACCAGGTTTAACTGAAAATATCTGACCAGAGGGAGCTATTTCCACTTAGGACCAGTTAAATAAGCAAAGAAAAAGATGGCTTCTCATCCACACGGGCTTGCTAAGCCTAAACATGCTTTTACTGGCTTCTACTGGTGGCTGACCCATTGAAGTGTATTACAGCTCAAAGTGGCCAGGAAACTGCCTAACAGGGTTAAAGAGACTTCAAAGCAGCAGCTTATCTGCTTCCAAAAATTATGAAAACATTGGGCAAAATACCTCTCTCCTGCAGTTCTGAATCAATGAAATGGTACACATCTTTTTGTAGATCATTGTCAAAGCACAGATTACACAGAAAGCAGAGATCCTAGTGATCCAGCGTAGGCCTACTTCTTTCTATTTTTGATGATCAAATCTCCGCTTTCTTTGGCCAGGATTCAGTTTGTTAAATTGCTAATATGCCTTTTCCCTTTAAATTGCAGTTTCATGACTTAATTCACAGTTAATTTTTAGTTAATTTAGATTGCTGATCTCATCAAGCTGTGTTTGTGACAAAACAATTAACACTTGCGAGTACAACCGTGGACTGAATCCCAAGTGTCCATAGAAAGTTTAATTGTGAAAGAAACATTCACCACAAACAGAAATGGTGACGACCGCTGATATCAGGAATCAGTATTACTTCCCTTTGCTGGTACCCACGCCTAAAGCGGGGTGAGCACAGCATAGCCCTCAGCGAACTCAGGAAAAAAATATGAAATTGATTCTGAACACTGCATAATTATTGGATTATCTGCCCTTGGCCATGCCAGTGTTCTGGGACTGCAGTCTGGAGTAGTGGGCTTGGAATTCACTGGCCAGATTGATATATTTTTTTAGAACCCTGAAGTGAGGTGCTTCACCTCTACAGCTACAATAAGTACTCTGCTTTATAAATGATTAATGGCAGTTACCAAAATGGTTTGGGGAGAAGTAGACTTCCTTATTCTCCCCCCCCCCTCTCTCTCCCTCTCCCTCTACCTCTCTCTCCTCCCCTCTCATTCTCCCTCTACCTCTCCCCCCTCTCTCTCCTCTCTCTACCTCTCTCTTTCTCCCCCCTCTCTCTCTCCCTCTCCCTCTACCTCTCTCTTCCCCCCTTTTTCCCTCTCCCTCTACCTCTCTCTCCCCCCCTCTCTCTCCCTCTCCCTCTACCTCCCCCCCCTCTCCCCTCTCTTTCTCCTTCTCCCTCTACCTCTCCCCCCCTCTCCCCTCTCTTTCTCCTTCTCCCTCTACCTCTCTCTTTCTCCCCCCTCTCTCCCTCTCTCTACCTCTCTCCCCCCTTCTCTCTCTCCCTCTCCCTCTCTCTTCCCCCTCTTTCTCTCCCTCTACCTTTCTCTTTCCCCCATCTCTCTTTTCATTGAAGTCAATAATTTGTCATTGGCATGATGAATATCCGTTACTGGCATTAATAATAAAAATAATGAAAAGGGAAATATACAGACATAGATATTAATAATAATAATTATGTATATATATGTGTGTGTGTGTGTGTGTGTGTGCGCGCATGCTCATGCACGCAGTGCATGTGTCATTTTTCATTTGTTTACCCTCTCTCTCTTTCTCTCTCTCTGTCTCACTCGCTCTCTGCCGTTATGCTGACTCATATAGGAAGTGGAGAGCCTTGTCCTTTAAAGGCAGAGTGCTGCAGCTTTATAAATTCCCTTTTTATGGTGTTGAGTGGCAGCGAGGAACAGATCCCCCCCCCAATCCCCATGCAGAGCACACTGCACCTCCAGAGAACTCACACGCACTGACAGGCCGAATGCAGACACTGTGGGGCTGAGGCTGTACCGCTGTCCCCTGCTGACCCCAGGAAGGGCGTGCCCTCACTGCCAGTCCAGGCTGTCCTGCTTCTAATACAGAGAGCCTGTCAAGGCCTGATTTAAATCAGGGGAGTATTTTGCATCATTGGAATAGGAAACATTGAATATTAGTACAGGAAGCTATAAATATGAGTCTTGCGGTTGTGTGTGTGTGTGTGTGTGCATGTGTGTGCTGTGAAAGAAGAGCCAGATTAGGAACTGCATATGAGACTTTGTATCCCCATATGGTTTCCTATTTAATTAATGAATTGTATTTTTTAAATTTTATTATTTATTATTCATTATTATGATGAAAAAAATGCATCCTGCAGATGTGCTGGGACGCATCATCAGTGATGGAACCTGGGATCATCGGGTGTTTCGGGTTTTTCAACATCAGACACCCTCATCCAGGCGACCCAGCCGGGGTTGATCAGACCCCAGCTTGCGTCCCAGCAGCATTTGCCCACGGCTCTGCGCTCTTGATCCAAAGACACCTACAGGCTCTGTCTGCAGCTTCAGTAGCAGCCCTGATGGCCTTCTTCTGTGCCTCCCCGGTAATTCCCAGTAGCGTAAACGCTTTGCAGAGTGAACGCCCTGCAAATCCTCGGCAGCCCACCTCCACAGGCTCACAGCGAGATCGCCAGCCTTGCCTTCTGCATTCTTCCATAAGTTCCTGGTACTTGGTGCGCTTCCTCTCGTTGGCCTCGTCCATACGTTCGTCCCAGGGCACTGTGAGTTCCAGCATGATCAATTGCTTGGTGGACTCTGAAACAATGATCATGTCTGGTCAAAGCCGTGTTGATGTTATCCGGGCTGGGAACTTCAGCTGCTTGCCGAGGTCCACTTCCAGTTGCCAGTCAGTGGCAGTGGTGAGGAGACCAGACTTTGCTCTAGGTTGTATGTGGGGCTTCTCTTCGGCTCTGAGGAACATGATGGTTTTTGGCTGGTGGTGGCCCTTGCTGGTGTTGATGGCCGTGGCTACACTCTCAGCGACTGCTTTAAGCACTTGGTCATGACGCCAGCGATAGCGCCCTTCTCCAAGGGCTTTTGGGCAGCAGCTATGGAGGTGTTCTAAGGTTCCGCTCTCAGAACAATGAGGGCAGTAAGGTGTCTCACTCTTGCTTTAGATGTGAAGGTTTGCTGGACATCGTAGACAGCTTGGACTAAGAATCTGATGCGATGGAAGTCTGCTTGCCAGATGTTGGACCAGGTGATCTTTCGTTTCAGTGCACTTTCCCATCTAGTCCATGCTCCTTGCTGTCCCATCACTGCCATCTTGCTGGCTCATATCTCCTCCACCTCCTTCTGAATTAGGTGCTGCCGCTCTTTGCCCTGGACATTGTCGACCCTGGTTGCCGGGAGGTAGCCTATGCCTGCATGTCCTGTTGTAATGGACCCCTCCAGTGCCTTCTGCCTCAGCCATGGCTCCTCGAGTGATTTGTCTGTGCTCCATTTCCTGCCTGTTCGAACCTGGATGCCGGCAGATGCCACTTTTGGATCCCTGGATTCACTGCACTGAAGAGCTTCCCATGTCCGTGACACCATGAACTCTTCAGCAAGGCCACTAATCGGGAGCTGCAGGATGTTACTGGTGCCATACAGGGCAGCACTGCTTTGACGGTGGGGTAGCCAGTTCAAAGCAAGTTTATAAGACAGTTCAAATAATATTATTTGCAGACACCCTAATCCACGGAGCCTTTCATTTTTCTAAACATTGGTATTAATTAATAATTAATCAATTCAATAAGTAATTAATTATTTATTATCAAACTTGTTTAGATCTATAGTTATTCCTGGTAACCACCTCAATACACCGTGAGTCAAACTAGCAAGTTTTTGGTTACAAGCCCAGGATTCTGACCACTATCTCATGATTCTACCTGAAAAGCTCCAAATATATATAGCTCTAGACCTAAAAACACTGGGTCAATAGCAGTGTGCTTAAAAGCTGTGGAATAAAAATGAGCTGTTCCAGTTGTAATGCAGGTCTGTGGTCAAGAGGTTTAAGCCTGAGGTTTTAACTCCAGCTAAGCAAACTGCAATTGACCCGCTGTGTCTGTGGGGCCAGTGTCATGTTGTCATTAATCACGGCTGGATCTGTCTGTGTGGAGGTGGAAGTAGAAGAGGAGAGTTGGTCTGTGAGTAGAAGTGACCTGTGATGACCCTGAGTAACAACATGTCAGAAGAGTATTCTCACAGATACTGTATTTAATGGTCATAATTATGTTCAGCCTTGTGTGTTTAACATTTGAGATTCTGCCGTGCACATCGACGATGCTAAACATGTTCTGATTTGCTGCATCGCTATGAATATTCATGTGTATTCGCACACGGCCATGCCTTTGCTTTCTCAGGCACTGCAGGTTCTCTTTCGCGCAACAGCGGTTCCCATGCTGGGCTGTTTCTACAGCGAAGAGGTAAAAAATGGTTAAAGGGTAAAAAATTTGATGAAGTCTCTTCACGCGCGGACGCCACCGCCCGGCCCCGAGAGAGCCGTCTGCTCCCCGCCTCCGTCTATAAAATGAAAAAGACAGTATTCCGGTGTCTGTCTCAGCTTCTCACACACTTCCTCTCACCCTCGCCTTACCCCTGTGCCCCTGCGAGCAGAAGCAAGCTCCTCTATGAGGCACGGACTGCAGACAGCTGACTGCTGTGCCCGCGTTTGAAGACAAGTTCGATAACCCCCCCCCCCCACACCTCTCTCTCCCCCCTCTCCCCAAAATAATCCACAAAGCTTTTATTTGGCTTTTCTGTGCACGCTCCAGGGTGTTTCTTCTTCAGGTGGAGACTGCAGAAAGCCTGTCTGGCGAATTTCGCCTCAGGTCTGGATGTTGGAAGCGGCCTTTGTTCCGGGGCGGGAAGGAAGGGTGAGAGAGGGGTTCACCTTGAAGTGCGCCCTGGGGTGCGGGCCAGAATCGAACCTGTGCCCAAAACAGAAAATTAATTTTTCATCAAAGGGTATCAGGTTCTCTCTCTTTATTTATTAATGTAGGCCTCCGTGAGCCCAAGATGGTGACTGCCGCATTGCGCGCGCGGGCCGGCTGGTCTGTAACCCAACCTGTGTTGGAGGGAAGGTGGATCGGAGGGCGGAGCCGACCGATGCCTTTGTCCCGAAGCAGCTTAGCACATAAATAGGAGCTTGCGCTCACCCTGACTTTATGTTGCTTGCTTGCGTACACAGCACCTGTCACTCAAACATGCTCCAGGTTGTACTGTACCTCACTGCAGGGGATAGGGGGCGGGGTCTCTTTCAGCTGTTTTGATTTGACGCTGACGTGATGCTGGGCATGGCCAAAGTAAGCCAGGTGGAACGAGGGAGTGTTTACTGTGGAATGCTGGATTTGAATGTTTTCTGTCACATGTATAAACGGCACAGGAAAAGGTCTGCTTTTTTTTATTGACTTCCTGCAAAAAAAACTGTCTGAAATCCAGCCACAGATCTTATTCTGGCTGACAGGATGATTGACGTTATTGTGAGCTGGAGTGTGATTCTATGATTTTATTTCTCAGTCTCCCTCTCGCAAACTATCCTATAACTCCGTTAGGGCTAGAGTAAGAGGTGAGAGGTCAGAGATACCACCTAACCAATGCAGCTGACCCAATGGACTCCACTTTGATCCGGAAGTCAATCAGAGTCAGGCATAAGTCCAAATCCCTCAACAGGATTTCCGGCCCAAAGTAGTTTCCCCCCCCCCCCCCCGACTCACCTGTGCATCATAAGCTAAGTGGGTAGCTTTGGATTGGTATGCGTGATTAATGCCTGTGCCATTTTAATGGGGATGCTGCTGCTAAAAAAAGAGAATTGGTCGCAGTGGGAGATTCTTAATGAAAAGTGACAATTTTTTTAAAACAATATAAGTGGTAGAGGATGCTTAGTGCTGTAAAAGGTTGTCCTTTCTACAGCTGCAGTCTCGGATTTGAGTTCGGAGCCCCTGTCTGTCTGGTACAGATCACAGCCGGTGTGAGGCAGAGCCCTGATTGGCTGCCCTGTTTCTAGGGAGCCTGGGTGGAATGTGTTGTGTCTGTGCAGTCAGACGCGAGCACAGCAGCAGCATTCAGATAGAATGGGATGAAGGCTGTTCCAACTCTTCTGTTCTTTCTCCCTCTTGATTTTTTGTGTTCGCTTTACCTCGTTCAGCCAATATATGTCTTTCATGGCACATCTCGGTCTGTATCCACTGCATTGCAGAGAAAAACCAGCTTCTCAGAGGTGCACTCACTCCCCCTCACACACACACACATACACACACTCACAAAAAAGGTCCCGGTAACTACTGCATGTGAACACGATTAGTTCTCATCGTGCGTACACTCAAGTAAGATTCATGCTTGTGTGTGGTTTTAGGAGGGGTGTGTGTGGTGCATGTTGTTTAGCAAGATAGCGTGTGCTGTGTAGTTTTAATAAAGGCTTGTGCCTTGTGGGGTGTGTAATTTCCTATAGGACGGTGCCTAGTTTTTCTGGGGTGTGTAGTTCAGCAGAGCTGTGCGGGGTACGTTGTTTTAGGGTCTATATATAGCGTGTTGTTCCACGGGCCTGACTCATCACACCCTGCACCACGGCTCCTGGTGGTCGGACCGCGCGCACATGCATGTCTGCAGGCTCCTTTCCCAGCATGCCGAGCGGCAGCAGGGACTGCATTGCAGCGCTCTGTACTCATTGGTACAGAGACGGCAGCCTTGGGAAAAAGGGGGGTGGGGGGGTTGTGGGTACATGGCAGGTTTTAGTGCTCTGGAGCAGGGGAGGACGGAGATGCAGTTTTAAACAGAGGGTTGGCAGTGCCTCACATACCATCAGAGAGCAGAACCGTCCCAAACACGCAATGGCAAAAAAAAAAAAACTTAAGTCTTTCAGGTCTGTTCTTTGCATCTTTTGTGGTTTTGGCTTTGGGTGCTTGTTTATGTTTGGGGTGAAACTTTGCTATGTGACTGGTGAGGGTGTTGCCTACAGTAGGTGTGTTGCTGGTGCAAACACACCTGAATGGGGTGGGGCTAGTGGAGTTACCATTCAGCACTAAAACTGTCCGCTCCTGGTGTCCACTGTCCTCTCACACAAACACACACACACGCACACATACATATTCACATATTCACACACACACACACACATACACACACACACACACACACACACACACACACACACACACATACATATTCACACACACGCAAACATCACCTCTCAAAGACACATACTGTATATTCATGTAAAAATAGGTGCTCATAACCACTACATTGTCTTTCTTTTATGCACACACACACACACACACACACACATATGAGTGCACACACACACAGACATACATATTCACACACACATACATACACACACACACACACACACAGACATACATATTCACACACACATACATACACACACACACACACATACAAGCACACATACACACAAGTATACACACACTGACTTTCCCTTTGAAGCACGTCGCCAGTATTCACACTGATTGTGTCATTCTAAAGACTGGACTTGCGCAGCCTCGTTTTTACTCACACGCACGATATTGTCATTTTTTTCAATTTCCCTTGTTCTCCACCTGTCTCTCTGTCGTTCTTATATGACCCACTTCTATCTCTGTAGGGCAGCTTTCTCTCTGTCCTTAAATGACTCTCTCTTGCTGTCTCACGCCCCTCCCCTCCCCTCCCTCTCTCCCAGTCTCTTGTCAGGCTGTAACAGTAGCCTTAGTCTCTCTCTCTCTTTCTCTCTCTCTCTCTGCGACGTATAGATGCTGCATTGATTGCACACATATCCCCCCTCCCGTCACTGATACGCTCACAGCTGCAGAACTTCTTAATTTCAGCCTTAAAAGAAGACAGAAAGAGGGAGAAGGAGAGAGGGAGTGAGGGAGAGATAGACAGAGTGGGAGAAAGACAGAAGACTGGAGAGGAAGGGAGGGATATATAGTGAGCTGTAGAGAGAAGCAGAACTGGAAAGGGAGGGAGAGAAAGATAGGAAGAGAGGGGGGTGAGAAACAGAGCTGGAGAGAGACTGAAGGGTGAGAGAGGGAGGGAGAGAAAGAGAGAAGTGAGATATGCTTCTGTTCTGGGGTGCATGAACATGTGAAATCTGTGCCTGCCGCTGCATTTCCTGCAAACTGAGGACCACAGGTCAGGTTGTATGGTGAGTGTGATGACGATGGTGATGACGATGGTGATGATGATAATGAGGACGGTGATGGTGATGACGATGATGGTGAAGGTGATAACAGTTGTGACGATGAAGATTATGAAGGTGATTCTGATGGTAGTGGTGATGAGGATGATAATATTGATGATGAAGGTGATAATAGTTATAGTTTTGATGATGATAATATTGAAGGTGATGATGATGGCAGTGATAATGGTGATGAGGATTATGATGAAGGTGATGATGATGGTAGTGGTGATGGTGATGAGGATTATGATGAAGGTGATGATGATGGTAGTGATAATGGTGATGAGGATTATGATGAAGGTGATGGTGATGGCAGTGATAATGGTGATGAGGATTATGATGAAGGTGATGATGATGGTAGTGGTGATGGTGATGAGGATTATGATGAAGGTGATGATGATGGTAGTGGTGATGGTGATGAGGATTATGATGAAGGTGATGATGATGGTAGTGATGATGGTGATGAGGATTATGATGAAGGTGATGATGATGGTAGTGGTGATGGTGATGAGGATTATGATGAAGGTGATGATGATGGTAGTGATAATGGTGATGAGGATTATGATGAAGGTGATGATGATGGTAGTGGTGATGGTGATGAGGATTATGATGAAGGTGATGATGATGGTAGTGGTGATGGTGATGAGGATTATGATGAAGGTGATGATGATGGTAGTGATAATGGTGATGAGGATTATGATGAAGGTGATGATGATGGTAGTGGTGATGGTGATGAGGATTATGATGAAGGTGATGATGATGGTAGTGGTGATGGTGATGAGGATTATGATGAAGGTGATGGTGATGGCAGTGATAATGGTGATGAGGATTATGATGAAGGTGATGGTGATGGCAGTGATAATGGTGATGAGGATTATGATGAAGGTGATGGTAGTGGTGATGGTGATGAGGATTATGATGAAGGTGATGATGATGGTAGTGATAATGGCGATGAGGATTATGATGAAGGTGATGGTAGTGGTGATGGTGATGAGGATTATGATGAAGGTGATGATGATGGTAGTGGTGATGGTGATGAGGATTATGATGAAGGTGATGATGATGGTAGTGGTGATGGTGATGAGGATTATGATGAAGGTGATGGTGATGGTAGTGGTGATGGTGATGAGGATTATGATGAAGGTGATGGTGATGGTAGTGGTGATGGTGATGAGGATTATGATGAAGGTGATGATGATGGTAGTGGTGATGGTGATGAGGATTATGATGAAGGTGATGATAGATGTGAGGATGATGATGATGATGAAGATTATGCTGATGTTACTGGTGATGAGGATGATGATAATATTGATGATGAATATGGTAGTAGTTATAGTTTTGATGATGATAATGATGAAGGTGATGATGACGATGGTAGTGGTGATGTTGATGAGGATGAGGATGATAATAATGATGAAGGTGATGATAGTTGGGAGGATGATAATGATGATGATAATGATGAAGGTGATGATGATGATGGTAGTGGTGATGTTGATGAGGATGAGGATGATAATGATGATGAAGGTGATGATAGTTGGGAGGATGATAATGATGATGATGGTGGTGGTGATGATGATGATGATGATGGTAGTGGTGATGATGATGATGATGATAATGATGATGGAAGTGGTGATGATGATTCTGATGATGAAGCTGATGACACTTGACAATGATGATGATGATTACGATGATGAAGCTGATGGGGAGCTGGGACAGTGGGAAGGGAGTTCTGGAGAGGGAGTGGGTTATGTTGTGTTCACAGTTCTGATGTTGAATGTGGTGAGTGTGAGTGAGCAGAGGCTGCTGGGATGTGACTACAAGCGGCAGCATGGATGATGTTGAATGTGGTGAGTGTGGGTGAGCAGAGGCTGCTGGGATGTGACTACAAGCAGCAGCAGGGATGATGTTGAATGTGGTGAGTGTGAGTGAGCAGAGGCTGCTGGGATGTGACTACAAGCAGCAGCAGGGATGATGTTGAATGTGGTGAGTGTGAGTGAGCAGAGGCTGCTGGGATGTGACTACAAGCAGCAGCAGGGATGATGTTGAATGTGGTGAGTATGAGTGAGCAGAGGCTGCTGGGATGCGACTACAAGCAGCAGCAGGGATGATGTTGAATGTGGTGAGTGTGAGTGAGCAGCAGGCTGCTGGGATGTGACTACATGTTGAATGTGGTGAAGTGAGAGTGAGCAGGGCTGTGGTGAATGTGGTGAGTGTGAGTGAGCAGCAGGCTGCTGGGATGTGACTACAAGCAGCAGCAGGGATGATGTTTAACACTGACACGCTGGTGTCACAAGCTACACTTTCCTCTGTCAGTGGTCTCATTGAAAAGCCTAATCTAATGGGCTCTGAAATCACAGGATGGCGTGTGCTCATGTGACTACATGCTGCTGGGCCTGACTGTCTCAGTAACCCCCTCCCCTCCCTCTACCCCTGCTCTTCTCCCGGTCTGTACAGATCCCTCCCCAGCTGGTCCGATCCCTGGTGAAATCATGTCCCAGCTCCTGCAGGTTGAGATCCCAAACTTCGGCAGCACGGTGCTGGGCAGCCTGAATGAACAGAGGCTGCTGGGACAGTACTGCGATGTCTCCATCATGGTGAACGGCCAGAGCTTCCACGCCCACCGTGCCGTGCTGGCCGCCAGCAGCCTGTACTTCCGCGACCTGTTCAGCGGCAGCGCCAAGGCGCAGTTCGAGCTGCCGTCGTCGGTGGCGCCCGCCTGCTTCGCGCAGATCCTCTCCTTCTGTTACACGGGGCGCCTCACCATGGCGGCCAGCGAGCAGCTGGTGGTGATGTACACGGCCGGGTACCTGCAGGTGCAGCACATCGTGGAGCGCGGCATGGACCTCATGTTCAAGTCCAACTCCCCGCACTGCGACTCCCAGAGTGCCGCGCAGGAAGAGCACGGGTCAGAACCCCACAGCCCACCCTCGGCGCCCCCCCTGGCCCCCCCCGGCTGGTCGCCGGCAGGCAACCGCAGGATCAAGCAGGAGGCGGCTGAGGCCCCCATCATGGCGCAGGGGGCGGGGGGTAGGCGGGGCGAAGGGGCCGCGGGGGGGCGGCCGCAAAGGAGCGGCTCACTGTTTTACACGGGGGCGGGGGGCCTGCAGCCGTACCCCCTCACCCCTGGGGAGGGCTCAAGCCCTGGGGCCTCCAGCCTGCCCCCCACCGACAGCCCCACTTCCTACCAGAACGAGGATGAGGATTTTGAGGAAGAGTCGTACGAAAGCTTGGCCGAGGAGACGTACGGACAGCTCTACAACCGTTCCGCCAGCACGTATGCCAGTGAGTCCTTCAGAAAAAGTCCTATTAAAATTAACATTATTATTGTTATTAGCAAACACTAATAAGAAATAATCACATTCCCACACATGTTCTGCTTGGCGGAGAAATTTATAAAACATTGTAAAATTATACAAAATCATTAAAAAATAATCTTTTTGAAAAAGTTAAAAAATCTGTAAAAATTGAGCCAGTGTTTGATTAGAGGAGCTGTTCACCTGGCAAGAAAAGTTAAGGGTGCAATGTGTATTATTTTTAGCCACAGAGTGAACACTTTAAAATGGAAAGAAGTAAAGGTGTTAGAAAGAATGTGTCAAATTAATTTTATAAAATTTTTCAGTTTAGGAAAAAATGTCTATCACTCAGAGAGAGGAACGTACATTCTAGGGTGACATGGTGCAGTTCATCAGGTGAAGCAGACAAATTATTTAAACCTGGAGCAACTTTCTCAACGATCGCAATGTTGTCAAAAATGTTGAGTCATGACACCCGTTGGCCCTGCACCCCCCACCCCCCACCCATTGCATCTCGACACAACCCAGCACATGCAGGATTAGAGACTGGCATAGCTACACTAAATATGTCAGCTCAAAGAATCCAGGTAAAACGACAGAATCGGTTTTCTTGTTGTAGAGTTAACAATAATGCAATAAACATTTTCCATTTAGTCTCCGAGTTCGGCAGCTCTCGGATGGTTTTTCTAAGTTCACTTATCTAAAGTTAGCTCTACCTGATGGTTCGTGATAGCTAACGTTAGCAAAATGTTTTTTATACACATTTATTCCATCCCGATGTCCATCCCATACTTACAGTTACTCAATACCCCTTGCTCTAATTTGGTACTCTACTGGACGTTTTACAATAGGACTTTTTGTTCTGGTTTTTAGAAAATAAAGGACAAAATAAAAGAGCTAATCTTTGACTGGTCATCTCCATGAAGTGCTCAATATCCCAAATGATTTGGAATGTGAGAGGGTATGGGATATTGGAGAAGTGTGTGCAGTATATTATTTTATAGAGTTCAGTGAATGGGAGGGGGGGGGGTGAACCTGTATTGCTTCTTTGCCGCTTTGGAAAACTGTTTAACTTTAACCTGTGTGCAAAGGTATGGCTCACACATTTCTATAATACCTTGCGTTTATATAGCGCTTTTCTCACAGCCAAAGCTCTTTAGAGTGATGAGAGGGGAACTCTTTTCAACCACCACCAATGTGTAGCACCCACCTGGGTGATGCACGGCAGCCATTTTGCACTAGAACACTTACCACACATCAGCTGAGGTGGAGAGGGAGCCAATCAAACTGGGGGATGATTAGGTGGCAGGCTAAGAATTTAGCCAGAACACCGGGGAATTCCCTACTCTTTGCAATGTGTCGCGGGACCTTTAATGACCACAGTGAGTCAGGACCTCGGTTTAATGTCTTCTGCAACATAGTGTCCCCATCACTGCACTAGGGCATTGGGGTTTATTCAACCAGAGGGAAAATAGCCCACTATTGGCCGACCAACACCACTTGCAGCAGCAACTTAGTTTTCCTAGGAGGTCTTCCGTTGAAGTACTAACTAAGCCCACACCTGTTTAGCTTCAGCCATTCAGCTGGAGCTGGGTACATGGTGGTACACTGCTGACGACGGTGGTAGCGGCTGCTGACAAATAATATCAACAAGATTGCTTCAACACCTTGCATCTGTTCAGGCTCTCAATGAGCCTAGCCTATAAGAGACACCACAGGATTGGTTCTAGAATTTAAGAGATGTGTGATTGGCTGTATTTTTATGAGATGGCGTTTGATTGTCTGTAGAGTTTTTAAAAGATGGTGTGTGATTGGTTGGCTCTCGTTCTACTGCCCCTTAGTCCAGGACAAGCTGGAGGTGTCAGCCATGCCGCTGTCGCTGGAGAGCCGCTCCTGCGTGCTGCTTCGCCGGGACCTGGTGTCACTGCCTGCCAGCCTCATCAGCCAGATCGGTTACCGCTGTCACCCCAAACTCTACACCGAAGGGGACCCCGGGGAGAAACTGGAGCTGGTGGGAGGTATGGGACAGTGCAGTGTGCTACAGCAGTCACGGTACAGCGAGGCTGTGTGGCGCAGTATACGCAATGCAGTGATGTACAGCAGTGTATTACAGTACACACAAAGAATGCAGTGATGTACAGCAGTGTATTACAGTACACACAATGAATGCAGTGATATATAGCAGTGTGGTGCAGTACACCCAATGAATGCAGTGATATATCGCAGTGTGGTGCAGTACACCCAATGCTGTGATATATAGCAGTGTGGTGCAGTACACCCAATGCAGTGATATATAGCAGTGTGGTGCAGTACACCCAATGCAGTGATGTATAGCAGTGTGGTGCAGTACACCCAATGCAGTGATATATAGCAGTGTGGTCCAGTACACCCAATGCAGTGATATATAGCAGTGTGGTGCAGTACACCCAATGCAGTGATATATAGCAGTGTAGTGCAGTACACCCAATGCAGTGATGTATAGCAGTGTGGTCCAGTACACCCAATGCAGTGATATATAGCAGTGTGGTGCAGTACACCCAATGCAGTGATATATAGCAGTGTGGTCCAGTACACCCAATGCAGTGATATATAGCAGTGTGGTCCAGTACACCCAATGCAGTGATGTATAGCAGTGTGGTCCAGTACACCCAATGCAGTGATATATAGCAGTGTAGTGCAGTACACCCAATGCAGTGATGTATAGCAGTGTGGTGCAGTATACCCAATGCTGTGATATATAGCAGTGTGGTGCAGTATACCCAATGCAGTGATATATAGCAGTGTGGTGCAGTACACCCAATGCAGTGATATATAGCAGTGTGGTCCAGTACACCCAATGCAGTGATATATAGCAGTGTAGTGCAGTACACCCAATGTAGTGATGTATAGCAGTGTGGTCCAGTACACCCAATGCAGTGATATATAGCAGTGTGGTGCAGTACACCCAATGCAGTGATGTATAGCAGTGTGGTGCAGTATAGCCAATGCAGTGATATATAGAAGTGTGGTGCAGTATACCCAATGCAGTGTGGTGCAGTATAGCCAATGCAGTGATATATAGCAGTGTGGTCCAGTACATCCAATGCAGTGATATATAGCAGTGTGGTCCAGTACATCCAATGCAGTGATATATAGCAGTGTGGTGCAGTACACCCAATGCAGTGATATATAACAGTGTAGTGCAGTACACCCAATGCAGTGATGTATAGTAGTGTGGTGCAGTACACCCAATGCTGTGATATATAGCAGTGTGGTGCAGTACACCCAATGCAGTGGTATATAGCAGTGTGGTCCAGTACACCCAATGCACTGATATATAGCAGTGTGGTCCAGTACACGCAATGCACTGATGTATAGCAGTGTTGTACAGTGAACCCAATGCAGTGATGTACATTGTGTATTTGGTTATAATGGAAATGAAGTAACATCGGAGGTACAGAGCTGCCCTGTAAAGTTCACAGAACAACTTGTCACGCATTAAGGGGAGTTTGGGTTGTGTAGGCCCAGTAAAGCCTGGTATCAGTCAGTCCTCAGTGTAAGATGTGTCCCTGTCTGTTTCAGGCACTGGTGTATTAATGACCCGGGGCCAGCTCATGAACTGTCATCTGTGCGCTGGAATCAAGCACAAGGTGTTACTTCGGCGACTGCTGGCCACCTTCTTCGACAGGTGAGAGGGACCGCCTGGCAGAGTCAGGGGAGGGGGACCGCCTGGCAGAGTCAGGGGAGGAAGACCGCCTGGCCGAGTCAGGGGAGGGAGACCGCCTGGCCGAGTCAGGGGAGGGAGACCGCCTGGCAGAGTCAGGGGAGGGGGACCGCCTGGCAGAGTCAGGGGAGGAAGACCGCCTGGCCGAGTCAGGGGAGGGAGACCGCCTGGCCGAGTCAGGGGAGGGAGACCGCCTGGCCGAGTCAGGGGAGGGAGACCGCCTGGCCGAGTCAGGGGAGGGAGACCGCCTGGCCGAGTCAGGGGAGGGAGACCGCCTGGCCAAGTCAGGGGAGGGCGGGGTTCAGCGGGGCTGGGTTTGCTTTTAAGAGAGGGGTGGGCTCCACCTGGGTCTGTTAGGTTGGGTCAAACCAGGCGCACAGTTCCACTGCTTTATTATTGAGCTGACCCCCATCGTGATTTCCACTCTGTGTAAGCTGCTTTCTCTGGACATGTGTATTTTTGTGTGTGTGATTGTTTGTGTGTGTGACTGTTTGTGTATGTGATTGTTTGTGTGTGTATACCAGGGTTTCCCCTTCAATACATTAGGAGTGGCAGACCACCCCGCTTATATAGTTTCTGCTCCGCCTAAAAATATAAACAATATAATATGGAAATGTCATTATTTGGGAACTAATGTACTGACTATGATTAGCACTTATAATATGGAGGTATATTTCTATCAAAAATAAACAAACACAAAAGTATAATCCACAATTATTTTTACCGTCCACACGCAAACACCTCTCAACTTGTGTTTCATAAAAATAATCCACAAGTATGTGTTTGCCATCCACACACAAGCACCTCTCAACTTGTGTTTCGTAAATCATAATTTGGATGAATGTAAAAATTATATTCACAAATGCAAATAACATTTTCAGATATGTTTCCAATGTTCAAAGTCAAAGTCAAAGTGTTTTTATTTATCAAGTGCACAGTATAACACAAGGTCATTCTGAACAATGAAATTCTTAGGACATGGCAAGCAACAACTATGTAGTAGGCATTAAAAAAATAAAAAAATTTAAAAAAAACAACCACAACAACAACAAAAAAAAAATATATATATTAAATTGTTAAAAAAAGTCAAATAAGGGCAAGAATAACATAAATATAAATATACATAGCAGTAAAACACTAGCAGCAGTTCCAGATATGGACAGTAGGAGTAGGAGTATTAAATATAAAGTGTGGAGGTGCCGATAGACATGTACAATAAATTAAATTAAGGTGATGTACATTGAATGTACATAAGAAGTGCCTAGAGCATATGTACACATCACATCACATGTACAAATCAAAAGCGTGGCTTGCGAACTGGCGAATCTACATTTGGCGATCGAAGGACACAAAATCTGCTTGGATTTGCGTACGGAATTTTGAGACAAATATTCCGCTGTTTTTCTCTGTGTCGATTCACACATGATTCACACGCATACCTTCTTCTTCTTCGGCGCTACCTAACAAGGCAATGTGTGTTTGGATCATCAGCGCCATTTTTAGAACAAGTGGCCAAAATCGCACATTATCTTTAAGAAGTGGATTAATGGTAAATTAAAACAACCGAGTTTTGAGGTTTTTTAGGTTGTAAAGTTAACCCCACGCTAATCTTACAATGGGATTTTTTTTAAACAGTCTTTGCATCAGATTGCATGTAGTTAGCTGGCTAGATTACATTACAGAGGGGTAGGTCCATACACAGTAGCTACCTACATAACTCTTTCGCCCCTCATGGGAAAGATTATGTAAAACAAACTCAACCATGTGAAGTAACGTTACTGCAGCCAATTAAATTAATTTGACAGCTATTCTCACTGATACCGATGTCTCCTATGAAATCTTTTATTTGTTCAGCTAGCTAGCTAGTAGATAAGACACCTAAATGAAAATGATAATTAAAATTGCATGGAGTGCTTTCCTTATTTTAGCTCATAGTGTTGTACTTCCTAGTTCCTATCAATGGTTTTACATCTCTGGTTTCTATCTTTGAGCAAGATTTGGAAACCAAGCTAATGTTGGCGCTGATGAGCCGAAAACACAACGGCGTGTTAGGTAGCGCCGAAGAAGAAGAAGTTTTGCATGTGAATCATGTGTGAATCGACACGGGGAAAAACAGCGGAATATTTGTCTCAAAATTCCGTACGTAAATCCAAGCAGATGAAGCGTGTCCTTCGATCGACAAATGTAGATTCGCCAGTTCGCAAGCCAAGCTTTTGATTTGTAAATGTGAATTTTGGAAACATCTGAAAATGTTATTTGCATTTGTGAATAAGTTTTGCATTCATCCAAATTATGATTTACAAAACACAAATTGAGAGGTGTTTGCTTGTGGATGGCAAAAACACATTTGTGGATTTTGTTTGTATTTTTGAAATCTACCTCCATACTATAATGCGAAAATGTGAAGTTTGGCTTTGATATTCCATCCACATGTTTAACTGCAAGTTAATATAAACTCTGAGTCTATACACTCAAAGCCGAAATATTTAAAATATTGGGAAAAGGGGGTAATATATGACACAGGTCACATTGCGTCTGGTACCACTCCACCAAAGAAATCCTGAGACAAACACTGGTATATACATGTTTGTGTGCCTGTGTGTGTGTGTGTGTGTGTCTGTGGGGGCTGTAAGGTTGAGGGGGGTTCTAAGGGGGCATGTGCAGAGTCCTCTGGTGAATGATGGTGGTACTGCCTCATGCAGGAACACACTCGCTAACAGCTGCGGGACAGGGATACGCTCCTCCACCTGTGATCCCAGCAGAAAACCGCTAGACAGCCGTGTGCTCAACGCTGTGAAACGTGAGTCCCCTCTGGCCACTGGCTAAGATATGCATGCATGTACACACATGAACACACGCACACACACACAAACACATTGAAAGGCCCTCATCTCCTCTTCCACTGCTGCAGTTTACTGTCAAAACTTCGCCCCGCACTTCAAGGAGAGCGAGATGAACGTCATCGCGGCGGACATGTGCACCAATGCGCGGCGCGTGCGGAAGCGCTGGCTCCCCAAGATCAAGTCCATGCTGCCCGACGGGATGGAGGTGTGCAGGGGCAGGGCCTCCGCGGGCGTGGCCCACGTCATCGCCAGCCAGGCCGGCTTGGCCTTGCCCTTCGAGGCCGACTTTAAAGCCCTGGTTCCGTCCGGCCTGAACTTTGAGCAGCACCTGTACGGGGATCGCAAAGAGACCCACAGAACTCACGTGCAGCTGGGCGGGGCCAGCTCGGGGGCGGGGCCTGCAATGGAAGGGGTGGAGCCTGAGCCGAACGCAGCCCAGAGGGAGGAGGAGCCAGAGGGGGAGGGGGAGTCTCCCCCGGAGAGCATGGAGGGTGCGGTGGGCGCGAGTCCGCCTGGTCACAAGGGAGAGGTGGGGGGCAGGGGCTGCCAGCCCTGCTCGCCTGAGGGACAGCAGGGGGAGAAGACTGGGGAGGGGCTGAGGGTAAATGGTCAATGAGAGCCCCCTGTCTGCCCACGCCCTGTATAACACTGTTCTGCCCTTCAAAAGGGAACTCGTAACCTTATACATACAGCTGACACGCACATAACCACACAGCACGCACACATGTACACACATGTAAGCATGAACACTCATGAACAAACATGCGCGCACGCACAAACACACAGTTTGGGGGAGGGTTATAAAAGTTTCTGAGAAATGGGCAGAGCGAAGAGTGGTTTAGGGAAAATAAGGGTTAAGACAGACGGTAGGACAGTAAAACACTAGAATCGATTGGAGCTTCTAAGTGGCTGTTTCAGCCTGATCAGTGGAGTGTAGTATCCGTGCATCTACACTGCATAGCATGTGCACTGACAGTATTAACGATTGCACTGGCCTCATTCACTGTTCATATTATGCTGAAATCCACTAAACTGGGTGGACTGAAAT
Source organism: Ilyophis sp. 1 JC-2022 (assembly GCA_022702515.1). Lineage (NCBI taxonomy): Eukaryota > Metazoa > Chordata > Actinopteri > Anguilliformes > Synaphobranchidae > Ilyophis > Ilyophis sp. 1 JC-2022. Next base: position 30,750,952 of record CM040404.1, read on the forward strand.
CAGGGGAAGACACGAGTGCGTTTGTTCCTGCATTCCCCCCGCAGAGCACAGCAGTCAGAAGTTAGAAGGGAAAATGCTTGGCTTGGTGGAGAATGAGAAACTGCATTTGGGTCTCAAATACTTGCCACTTAAGGGGAGGGTTTTTAAATGGTCATTCAAGATGTATCAGCGCTCCGCATAACAAATAGCGAGAGACGGCTGTCCGTAGCATTTCCCTCAGCAGGCTCTACCTTATAATGCGTTTGCTTTAAAAGTTTGATGTGACGCGCAGAGAACCAAAATGGCGGCTTTTGTGCGTTAAATCTCTTGCTGCTGAGGCACCTTCTGAATGTGGAGAAAGTTAAAGCTGTTAGCTTGTGAGAACCTCCCCCACCCCCAAACACACACACACACACACCCATTCTGAAACACACATACTCACACACACCTAAAAGACACTGACACACAAATGCGCACACGCACAAACTCACATCCACACTCATGCCTAGTGATTGGAGAATTAAGTTTTAATAGTCAGATTTACTATCAGTTACTGTCTCACTGATTTGAACCTTTTTTGTGTGGACAGCACATTTTTTTATTGTTTCAAACAAGTCAAAAGGTGGCAGCGTCCTGTAGCTCCACCCATTAAGGAGGCTAATGAAACCTCATTTTGCCATCACTATTCATGTCTTCAAACACGCCCACTTACACACAAGTACACACAAGACATGACCAAGCGCTTGCATGCAAAACTAATCAAGAATAAAAGAATCAAGCCATTAACTAATGTGCAAGAGAAAAGAAAAAGTGCTGCCGTTGCCTGAAGATGTGCTATTAATTATTGTAAATGATTATGATCCCTCTTTTTTTCTGTTGAAACTTACCGATGAGGAAAGATTTGGGTGAGAGAGCGATGGTTTCATTTGTGGCCATGTGTCAAAGCCCCAGTGATGAAGCAGACTGGTGGGAGGCTTTTGAACTGAGCACGCTCAGTGCATCTGAATCCATGCTTCGAACTGAGCACGCTCAGTGCATCTGAATCCATGCTTCGAACTGAATTGATAGGGGAAAAAACCACAGAGATCCCGTTGGCCAATAGCATTTGCACTATGAGAGCTCTAGTCTGTGTGAATGGAATACGGGGTGGGGTGCTAAGAATCTGTACTGGTGAAGGGTTTCCTGCCCTTGCGTTCATTCACAGAGATAATGTATTGGCTTGGAAAAACAGTTTGTAAAATACATTGTTTGGAGTATCTTTCAAAGGCCTTTCTTATTTTTCTATTTATTAGATCTGGATGTAAAATTAATACCCAGTTACAGGAAACCTGCCATGACCAAGCTTCAAGTGTCATTTGTATGACAGATGTAGTTATTTTATTATAGCTTCCTTATCTCCCCCTCCCCCTCCAATCCTTTAACTCTGACATACATCTGTACTTTGCTTTCTCCAAATTGCAGGCTGTGTTTATACTGTATTTATAGAGTATGATTTCGCTCAGAGGGAATGACCCAGTAGCTGTTTTACATTGAGAATGCTTCAATTTGCACATTTGCCTTCCATTTACAAGGGTAGAATTGTTCTGAAGTTACACATAATTTCACTTACCACAAAGTTATCTCTAGATAGAATGTATAACATAAATTTTCTGAAGTGTGAATGGAAACTCTTACATGATTTTCAGTAAAGTGATAAAAAGATATTGAAGAAAACTGCAAGACATTATGAACATTATGGCTTGTTTACGTTAGTCTTAATGGCCCTGTCACACTATTGCGTATGAGAGAAACGTATGAGTTGCGTATGTAAATTCATAAAATAATTTTCATACGCACAAAAAGCCCTTGAAAATAGCGTATGGCCAGCGTATGCCTAGCGTATGCCAAGCGTATGCTTAGCGTATAAACCATACGTCCGAATACGCACAAAATTCTTAAGCATGCTTACGATACGCAATAGTGTGACAGGGCCATGACATGGAAAAAATACCTAGCCGGAAAGTTCTACCTGAGCTGAATTCATTTTTGATTAGAAGGGATGATGTTCTGTTTGGGATACAGCAAACTTGCTTGTGTGTGTGTATGTGTGTGTGTGTGTGTGTGTGTGTGTGTGTGTGTGTGTGTGTGTGTGTGTGTGTGTGTGTGTGTGGGGGTGGGTGTGGGGGGGGGCGGGTGAGTTGTGTGTGTAATGATCCAGTTATGATATAGCTGATTGTTAAATTCCATAACTTTGTGATGTTAATGATTGTGTTGAAAATGTGCCATATTGTCAGGCCAGTTGTTTTCCTCCTGTAGGAAGTAGCACTGTCATGAGAGAGACAGGTTTTTATTGCACTGAGGGAAAAATGTGTAGGCTATAGCTAGCGTGTCAGAGAAATATGACATTTTAATTGTTGGTTTGAGAATTGTGGTTCTCTGTGTGTGTGTGTGTGTGTGTGTGTGTGTGTGTGTGTGTGTGTGTGTGTGTGTGTGCGTGTGTGTGTGTGTGTGTGTGTGTGTGTGTTTTCAGTGTTGCGTATTTATTGTTTGCAGTTACAGTGCCCTCCAAAGTTATTCATACATTGATATAAATTAACAAAAAAGATAAATAATACAAATATTGAGCTGTGTCTATGTCTCAAACATGGTATATCATAACATATTGGGGGGGAGGGGGGGGGGGATAATAATTATAAGAAATAATTTTCTTAGTTACATGAACTTTGTAGTTTTGGTTTTATATTGGAATGGAGTAATACAATGTAGTTTGCAAAACTAAAAATATTTTACTGGACCTAATAGTCTTGCTAGCTGAATAGCACAACATGAGTTAATACAGCTTCTTTATGGTTGCTGTGCCAACATAAAAGCTTGTCACCAGAGCTTGGCATTTGTAATCGAAGGAACCTTGAATCTTGAAAGTTGAGCAAACTCAAAAGTGCTATTGTAATCAGTTACTTTAAAAAATTTAATTGGGAGAACTAAAAGTTTTTTACAATGTTTGTGCTTGGGATTATAGTCTTGCTGGAAGATCCATTTGCAACCAAGTTTGATCTTTCAGGCAGGAGGAACCAGGTTTTTAGCCAACATGTCTTGGTACTCGCTGGAGTTCATGATTCCATTGACATTAATAGGAGCCTCAGAGCCATGAGATGCAAAACAACCCCATAAAATCAATAATCCACCACCATATTTCACCATATATCACTTTGCTTTGTTTCTTCTGAGATTTATTTATGAAATATGGGATAACATATGGATTTGTACATGTGTGTTACCTCATTTTTATACCCCTGTGGTCCAAGAAGCCATGGCAAGAGTTCCCCAAGATTTAAATTAATATACAAAATAGCACGTTAATGCCAATTCATTTTTTGGATTTTATTTAAAATAATTTAAGTTAAACATGGACAATGCACATTAATAACATTTCTGTAAATGTGCCAGAGTAAGCCAGGGAGGCTACTTTTCATCTGCAGTCCCTGGGCAGCACGTCTTTTATTCGGGGCGTTAATAAATGTATTTTTGGAGAAAAAAAATGCACCTGTTAAAATATTTTACTATGACCAACTGTATACCTTTTCCCATTTTGTTGAGCATACAATATAACTCATTACCTGTATTGTTTATTTTGTAGCTTTCTTTGCTCATCTTTACAAAGGGTGCAAATAATTTGGGAGGGCACTGTTTGTGTGCCTGCGTGACTGAAGGAAGGCTTCATTGCCAAAATCTCCCAGAGATTGAAAGACCTGGATCTCCCCCTCTTCCGTAAGAGCTTGGCTATGGTGCCTGTGTGTTTGTTAATTGTTGTCACGGCAGCAATGAAAAGGTCTTCCAGTGTAATCAAATGCGTCAAACGCGGTTGCTAAGACGCTAAATGCTTTAATACCTCCTTTACTCCAAACCAAACTCAACTAACCTCACTTATTCCCAAAATAATACACTTAGGTGCAATACGTTTAATCATACTTACTATTTAGACTGATTAGAATCACAGAATGTTCTAGCAACAGAAAGAGGAAAAATAACCTTTCTGCCACCCACAGGCAAGTGTCTGTGTGTGTGTTGTGCCTGAAGTCCCTTGGCCAGTGAGTGTTTAAGGAGAAGCCATGGGAGAAGTTTAGTGCCATGGGCATTCAAAACATACTTATGGATTTCACTCTACAAACTTCAGGAGATTAGACTTGATGAGACAGACTTGGCAGGCTGCAGCTGTGTGCTGAGTCCCATGATGCTCTTGGTGCAAAGTCACAGTTTCTCACCAGCAAGTGTGAAAGGTGCTAGGCCCTGTCACCTTGGGACACATTCTCAGTTTGTATACCAAAAATAAAAAGAGAAGAAAGAGGGGGGAGTCAAAGAGAGTTAAAAGTTGCTGAATTGCTTCTCCGTGATTCTGTACAGGTCTTGTGCATTGGAGTAACCGAGTTTGAGAACTAGTTTTGCTTGGGTTAGATGTACAGTATTCCTTTAAGGAACCAGAATAGCTCATGGAATTCTGGGAAGAACTGTGGACATAGGGAATTCTGGGAATGGATGTTTCTCAGTGCTTGCATTGTTTGGATGTCAGGATATATCTGACTGCAATTCCTTGGGAGGTAAACCACCCAATGCAAAATCAAGTGTAAATCTGACATCAAGTTCAGACAGTTCATATGGTCCCCAGCTTATGAGTTTTGGGTTCCTAAATAAAGGCACAGTCTTGGTACACAGAATCACCAGGCTTATGGTGACTGCAGTAAAAATGTACGGATGAATGTAGGTGTGTATGTATGCACCCGTGTGTGTATCTAACGTGCATGCATGCGTCTTTGTGTGAGAATTCATCTTCCGTATGTATTTCTGTATGAGTGTATGTATGAATGTATTTATATATGTATGTATGTATGTATGTATGTATGTACCCTATTCAGAAATCACAGAATGAAGTCTGTGCTGAATGTCGATTACGATGTTGATTATAATGCACTTTACAGTTTTTAGTAAGAGAGGTATGTGAGGAGCCCTGGAGAAGGTGCTCAGAGCGACGACAATCAGGAGGAAGAAGGAGGCCCATTGCATTGTGGGCTATGCAGCTGTGTACAGCATATGACAGTTAGTCTGGCAGCTGCCGGCATATGGGAGAGCCGCCGTGCCCTCACAGATTGGCGGTTTCTTTGTGTCGATGTCCACCTGAGACCAGGAGACTGACCCTCGCAGAGCCTGGAGTAAGCGAATGATGAGGTGCGAGAGACTTTCGGCTTTCGAACGAGACTTTCGAGGAGACTTCGGAGTTCCCGGAGGACCCGATGAACCGGAATCTTGGTTTTGAGGAGAGTTTCCCCGACACTGGACGCTTCATCAGCCTGGCGAAGATGTCACCGACGCGCTTGGCCAGACAAAACACACCGACAGCAAGAGCAGCAAAAAAAAAAAAGAAAAAAAAAAGAAAAAAAATTCAACCTGTCACACGTCATAAATACAGCGCAGTTTACTGTTCTCTCCTGCCTTTGTGTTTATATCAAAGAAGCCTCTGGCATCTCTGGTTCAGTCACGGCGTGACGGGGGTGAGAGAACAACGTATTATTTCAAATGCAATACTCATCTGCTTTCTAATAAAAAACTTACTGCACCAGTCAGCTCGTGCTTCTTACTCTACTCTCGTTTTATATATATTTAATAATAATGATCCTTATGGGCAGTGCCAGCCATAGCCTTTGAGGGGCCCTAAACAGGTTGTGATTTGGGGGCCCCAAGCCCACACATATATACGTATATATATATATATTTTTCCTTTTTATTATTTTACTTAATAATTAGGGGGCCCCTGGCAGTCCCGGGCCCTAAGCAGTGACTTATTGTGCCAGGCCGGCTCTGATTATGGGATTGAAATGATGTACTGCTGATTTTTTCTATCTATTTTTCTTCTCTTTTTTTCTTTTTCTTTAATTTACATGATGTATGTCTTTATAGCTTGTCGTTAAACCCTCATTAATATTTTCTCAAAAGCTCTGTGTTTGAGCCTCCATCTTCATACACCACACATCACATTCCCTTCCATGGTTTTATATGCAGTAGAGAGCTACAGGCTGGAGGTTTATTCAAATGTACCACGTTTCCAGTATATTAGTTTAATTATATTGGCTGGGATGGGTTAGTTTGAAAGCAAAGCTGTGGTTTTCGTGAGACGTCAGAGTCCAGGAGGATAGTCAGTGCCTCAGAGTCAGTGCCTCAGACAGACACACGGCCCTCCTCCATGCAGTCCACTGACTCTTTGGTCTTTTTCGACTGGGTTCTGAAATCAAATAGGAAATAAAGAGGATATTAGCAGGAACAATGACAAAACTAAAGAAAAACAGAACTCTTGCTCTTTCAACCAGAAGGGATTCACTAAACTGGTTTCCTGTATGGGGTTTAAAACTGTTGAAGAATGTGATAAAAGCACTTGTTTGTTTCCTGTATGGGGTTTATAACTGAAGAGGTCAAAGCACAGCTCTGTTTCTTATTATAGGGTCTGTTTATTCAGGTAAGTAGATGATACAATTCCTAGTCTCCCACCACACTCAGAACACACTCCTGTCACCTTGGACAGCAGAGGGTCAGATCAGGCTTCCTCTTCACCGTACTACGTTTCCCATGATCCTTTGCGAGGTCTTCCTGGTCCATGATCCTCTCCAGGAGGGAGTGGCTCTTCAGGGTCACTGGGGTCAGATGAAGGTCTGGTACGGCCCGCAAATGGCTGCAGTTGATCAGGTGTTCATATTCCAGCCGAAAGATGTTCCAGATGAATCTTCTGCATCACCACGACAGGTGGAATTGAGCCTTAATTGATTCGATCTAATGTGGTAATGTTACCTTTTAGCTTCACATGGAATTATTTTAGTTATTATGAATTAATGTTAATGATTGGGTTCTTGTTAATCATGAAGGTTGAAGACAGTTATGACAGTTAGGGGGGCTTTTCTTTTCTGTTCTAAGCATCTCTGTGTGCTGTTCACCACTGATTCAAATGATCCAATCAAAACATCCTTGCAAACTGCATTTCCACAGTAGAGATTTTCCAGCCGGGGCAGGTGTCTGACTCACCTGAAAACCTCCAGAGGTGCTAGCACTGTGGAGACAGTAGCCACAGAGTCTGAGTTGCCCATCTGGGCCAGGATGATGTTAAGCGCCCATGACACCCTCAGGATAACGTCTCCCAGCATAGCACTGTAGTAGAAGACCTTAAGCCCCCACAAAAAAGTGAAAATATTCAAATTAACGTGACAGTACCACAAATGGCTAAGTCCCCCGCTCTGCACAAAAAACAGTCATTCCAGTTCTCATTGTGGAGAGGTAGGGGGTAGGTAGCTGCGTATTTGGGGGTGCTGACAGGTGTATGTATGTATGGGGGGGGGGTTCGGATAGGTGTATATTTGACAGGGCAGACATGCGAGGGGTGTACCTGTCGATGGTACACCATCTCTTTCCGCAGCAGGCCGTACCCCTGAAGAAGGCCCCAATCCATCCTCAGGTCCCAGGTGATGGTCACCACTACGCTGAGGCATGTGGCCACCGCCCACAGGTACAGGTACATCCTCACGCCCGCCAGGTGAGTGCGCTCTGATATGAACGCAGGTGGTAGGAAAGAGGAGACAGGTTAACCAATGATGCCAGGCTTTGAGGATTCTAGCCCTCATACTGGAGTTGCCAGTATGTGGGCAGCCCCTCAGTTTTCTGCCCTGCCCCACAAAGCCCTCTCCTGCCTGAACCCCACCCCAAATTCATGTTCCACCCCCTTTCCTACCCTTCAATCTAGCCCCACCCAGTTTTCATCTATTTGCTCCACCTCTGACTCATCCCTTCTTTCTTAACACCTGCCCTGCCCCACACCCAACCTTGCTCCCCCACTACACACAGACCCCTGAGGGGGGATTCCACCTCTGGCCAAGCTGTAGAGCCCGGCGAAGGCGACCATGAGGAAAACGGTGGAGTATTTCCCGGCATTGAGGAGGTGTGGCATGGCATCGCCGCTGTCCCAGAATCTACGCAGGCACTGGGCAAAGCGCAGCCATGGGGGGAGGCACTGAATCAGGCACATCATTCTGTCCTGCAGCTGCCCTGCACCACCAACCACAGACACGGACAGAGAGGGGAGAGAACCAATGTGAACCAGGATGTGTGCTTCAGAATCGGCTTCACCCTTTCAATTGGCTTAAGAATTCCTTCATTCTCCTCGGGTTTTGCTTGGTGAGTGTTCGGGGCAAAATGGCTGCTGTGCATCATCCTAGTGAGGGCTACAACTTATTTAAGCTTAGTTTTTTTTTTGCTTTGAAGTTGTTCAAAATGTTATTAAAATACATGCAATGTTATTATTTTAATAAGCTGTCTTTCTCACCAATGGGGGGTGAGTTTAGGGTGGAGGGGTCCCCCCAGTCCACTTCACATGTGTAGAAGCAGAGGAGACCCCACAGGTCTAGGAGCAGCGGACTCAGGCTGTTCAGCTGATCAGCTAACCAGGAATCGGCGAACGTGACTGGACGGAATGGAGTGGAGAGTAACCTGCACTGTTGGGTGTGTGTGATAGGGTGAGAGAGAGAGAGAAAAAAAGGGAGGGGGGGTGGGGTGAGAGCAAGGGAGAGAAGTTTGATGGAGGGATAAACAGAGAGGTGAGAGGGATTTAGAGAGAGGGGGTTAGTCCTAGAGATAGATTCTGGACCCAGTCCAGTACACAAATTCACAAATTTTCCATTGAATGACAATTCACGCATTAGGTGTAAATAGCCATGGTCCCGTAACAGAAAATTGTCCCCCCAGAAGATTACAGGAATAATGGCCAAATATAGGATTGATTCAGGATAATTGCGAATAGTCTATACATGTAACCTTACACGTATCATCGCACATCGCCTGAATGTTGATGAAGTGGGCTGAAAGCAATTTAATGTGGCATTCCCCTTTGCTGAGGAACAGGTATGTGGTCTTTGACCTATGGACCCTTTTATAATTATGCATTGTTTGATATAGCCTACACAATAATAACATTTCACATTGTAATCTGGATATTTTTAGTCATGCTAAAAAACACGCGCCCCTGTGTGTAACAGACAGGAGGATGTACGCGTGTAGTGCACACGGCTATGTAGACGCACTTATATGCACCGTTACAATAACATGCAAACAACTGACATGACTTTAGACCAGGTTTGTGGTGGTTTTAGCACAAGCGCTTTCTGCTGGCTCAAGATAGCAATACGCCAAAAATGATCCTGGCCATACCTCATCTTATAACCAACCCACTCAGTTCACTGGCAATAGGAGCAAGAATACTTGGTATTTAAACGGCGTGAGCGCTAGACGCTATAATGAACCCTGCGCCGGGTGTAAGATTGCAAAGACACTTGCGCTTGGGTTAGCGCGGCTTAGCGCCAGGTGTAAGATAGCAAAAACCCTTGCGCTTGGGTTAGCACCGCTTAGCACCGGGAGTAAGATAGCAAAGACACTTGCGTTTGGGTTAGCGTGGCTTAGCGCCGGGTGTAAGATAGAAAAGACACTTGCGTTTGGGTTAGCGCGGCTTAGCGCCGGGTGTAAGATAGGACTCTAGGCCTGCATCAGCAATGGGCAGATCTTTGTAAGAGCCAATGCCTGTGGAAAGCTAGCATGGTTTTGAGGCTGGAGAAGGTCTCACGAGCAGCGTGAGGCAGTGGCAGGCGGGGCTGTGGAAGGAGGGTGGGGCTTGGAAGATGGGTGTGGGGCAGGAGATGTGGAAGGGGAGGCGTGGGCGAGGCTATAGCAGGTCTCACCAGCAGTGTGAGGAGCCAACGGCGGGCAGAGCTGTGGAAAGTGGGCGTGGGGTTCAGCAGCAGTAGGATGGGAAGGGAGTAGAATATGAGGGGCTGGAGCTGCAGCGGGACTGGCAAGAGGGGGGCATGCAGACAGGCCAGGAAACTGATGCCCCAACACAGTGCTAAGCACCCCGCGACCTGCACCACAAAACAAGAACATTACAAGCCACAGCTGCATTTTCCTTCTCAGAACATGGTATAACTGGTTCATTTATATTGTATTTATATTTAGCCTTCCTATTATGTTAGCATTTTACTACCATTTGTGTTAAGGCGTTGTTACGGGTCAATATTTAAAACAACATAAAACATGAAAGTTCCAAATATCTTTTTTTACATGTATTTTCTAATTCTCTAGGATGTCTTAAAGCAGGGGTGTCAAACTCTGGCCCGCGGGCCAAATCTGGCCCGCGGTGTAATTATATTTGGCCCGCGAGATAATATCGAATTTCTATTTGAGTTGGCCCGCCGGTAACGCATGCACCGCTAATACTACAAATCCCAGAATGCTCTGCTAGTGCCTTGGCGCGTCAAGACCCGCAAGCATCCCCTCCTCTGTTTTAATTCATTCGCAACCTCATGCTACCAGTCACCTCGGGCAGATGTAAGACACCCCTCTCAAAAATTGAATTGTTGGATTTTCATTGAAGGAAATTATCCTCATTATTATTATTTTTGTTGTTGTTGGCCTGTGAAAAAATTATTCCATTGAAAATTAACTGAAAAGGCTACAGATGGAGAAAGAGGCATAATATTATTTTTATTTAAGAAATGAATGCCACTGATGTGTCTTATTTGAAATTTGATTTCTCAGGTGTTTATATTATTAAGCTTTGCTTGTTCCAGATTCAGTGTTTAAGTAAAACTTAAGTTTGTTCCCATATGAAAAGGTTCATTATTATATCTAGAAAGAAGGGAAAACATGCTTTTTTTCAATAAATATGAAATCTGGCCCGCGACTTTGTCCCAGTTTTTAATTTTGGCCCACTGTGTATTTGAGTTTGACACCCCTGTCTTAAAGGCATTTGCTGAAGAAAATCCCCAATTTGAAGTTTAGAGTCATATAGACCATAATAGGAAGGCTGAACACAATTTACATTTGTTGTATTCTGAATTCCATGTATTTCTCTAAATATAACCAGGGGAATTCAAGTCAGAAGTGATTATCTTCTCACCATCTCTTACCTTGCTTGTAATAATATCCAAAAACTATGATCTAGAACCATAAACATCTATGTCTGTTTCTCACTCTGACCTCAAAAATATTGTGGGTCAAGAGGTGTTCCCTTGGGTCCAGCTCAAATATGAGGATGTAGTTGATACCCGCCCTCTTCCAGATATGCATGTTGACCCCCAACAGGAAGAGGAATTGGATGAGCAGAAAGCCCCCTCTGTAGAACTGTAATAAAGGCCTCAGGGCTGTCCACTCAGGTGTCTGTGAAGCTGAAATAGACGTGGCTTTGGGAAAGTGGCGAGGAGATCTAACGTGAACAATCTGTCTATGGTCTATGGTCAGTAAATATCAGGCTGCAGAATGCAGTTGATGTACTCCCATAGGTAATGACTGTTAACTGTGTCCATCAGTCAGGCACTATATTTACTGTGAGGTGACAAAAAGTCAGAAAATCTACAAGTTTACAGCCTGGAATCCTTCTGCTGAATCAGAAAAGAAACGGTTAACACACCAGTGAAGTAGCTCAGCAAAAGGGGCCATGCCCAACATGTGTGTGTGTGTGTGCATGCGCGTGTGTGAGTTGCTCTCACCTTGTACAGTAATGAGGACCAGGAGAGCGAACACTAGTCCACAGGTCACCCCCATCCGAAAGACAGCCCACACTGGGACGGGCTAAAGAAAGAGCACAGGCTAAGAGAGATGATCTATGTCACATGACCTGGACACAATTAGACATTGGTCATTGTCCATTTATAATATCTCTGACCAGGAAATGTGCTTGATTGGAGGATTTGAAAAATACATAAAACGGGTGATTCAAATGTATAAACGTCTTTTACTGCCGGCGTAACTAGTGTACCTAAATTAGAAATAAATATAACAATTGCGGCATTCATTTTTGTCTTTTTTAAATAATTTTTTGGCATTAGTCTTGGCATGTGAAGATTGAGCTAAAATAGAGCTAAGGCTGAATTAAATGAAGACAGTTTGGCTCAGGCATTAGGTTGCAGGGAAGAAACCCCAGTAATGGTTGGTTTTAACTCCAGGATACGGGAACGCTCACCTGTATTACCCCTGCAGGCGGCACCTGTAGCCTCTGCATGGCTTCCAATCTGTCCCCTCCAGTCAGATGGCACATGAGAGACTGTCCAATGAGATGTCAGATCAGAACATACCAAAAATTGGTATAGAGTCCATAATTATGTGGACTGTGAATATGAATATATATGGGTCACAGACACAGTTAGTCATATAATGCGACGGATTTGCAACCAATTACTAAACATGACTACTTTATTTAAGATAATGTTAATTTATCCAATTATTTGTGGTTCCCTTAAATGAGGGAAGTACAGTGACACATTTTTTTGTTATTTTGGTTCTGTACTCTAGCACTTTGAGTTTGAAAGGATACCATGACAATGAGGTTGAAGTGCAGACTGTCAGCTTTAATATGAGGGTATTTTTTAAATATGAAAACTATTACTTTATTCTACATTATGTTAAACTGTCCATTATTTTTTGATTATGGTGCTCGCTGTAAGTATAAAAAGAGCTGTAATTCCTACATGGTTCACCTGGTACCCCCAAATTAAAGCTGACAGGATGCACTTTAACCTCATATTCATTGTTTCCTTTCAAATGTGCTGGAGTACAGAGCCCAAACAACAAAGGCTGTGGATGTGTGTGTGTGTGTGTGTGTGTGTGTGTGTGTATGCGTGCATGCGCGTGTGTGTGCATGCATGCGTGCGCGTGTGTGTGTGTTACATGCCCGGACCTCCAGCTCAGAGATCAGCTGGCTGGTTTTTATGTCGCTGTGGAGAAGAGAGATATCCAGCTTCTCGTTCCTCCATTTCAAACCCCGAGTGGAAGTGAAGCTGCCGTCGTGTTTCTTCATGACCTTACAGAAACCTGTATAGTTCAGCTCCTGATGCAGCCACGAGACACAGGACACAGAGTTCACACCCTTCACTTCACACCCTTATTGGATGAGCAGGTTTTATACTGCAGTATTTTGTAAATATATCAAAATTACCATCACAATATGTTTAAAATATACTGCAGTATATTACATTTCCAAAAGGGCACATACAGATCACAAGGGTCTAACACAGGACACGGGGGATTAAACTACACTCTCATATCCCGATATAATTCAATGCAAGAATGCTTTATTGAAATAACTTTATTAATACATTACAATCTACTGCATGTACAATATACAATATATCCAGAGGCAAATCTTATGAACAAGCAAGGCAGGCAACTGCCTGGGGCCCAGAGCATTGGGGGGAAGGCAGCGCATTGAGGGGGCCCTGAGGGTTGACTCTCTTCAATCCGCAGCCATGTCTCAAAATGTGTCTCAAAATATATGCCTCTGAATATATCTATTGTTACTTTCAGTTAAAAAAGATAAACTAGATTTGAGAAAAAGTTTAACCCACCCTGTAGTTCTGCAGTAGAACCAGAATGAGGTGCACGTCTCTGATGGCCCGTCTGAGTTCCTGCTCCACCTGTCGTCTCCTGGACAGTCTGTATGCCCGCAGCAGCCCCCCTGGCCTCCACAGTGAGCCGCACCCAGCCCCACCTCCCTGGCCCTCCGGCACCGCCTGCACCACGTTCCTCACTAAGCACAGCCGCCTGCGAGCGTCCGTCAGCTTTTCTGCAGAATGAACACGACAGAGAGGGAAGAGCTAACTACACAAACACCACAGAACAGGAAGGGCTCACTACACACACCACAGAGAGGGAAGAGTTCGCTACACAAACACCACAGAGAGGGAAGAGTTCACTACACAAACACCACAGAGAGGGAAGAGTTCACTACACAAACACCACAGAGAGGGAAGAGTTCACTACACAAACACCACAGAGAGGGAAGAGTTCACTACACAAACACCACAGAGAGGGAAGAGTTCACTACACACCCACACCACAGAGAGAGAAGAGTTCACTACACAAACACCACAGAGAGGGAAGAGTTCACTACACAAACACCACAGAGAGGAAAGAGTTCACTACACAAACACCACAGAGAGGGGAGAGTTCACTACACAAACACCACAGGGAGGGAAGAGTTCACTACACAAACACCACAGAGAGGGAAGAGTTCACTACACACCCACACAACAGAGAGAGAAGAGTTCACTACACAAACACCACAGAGAGGGAAGAGTTCACTACACACCCACACCACAGAGAGAGAAGAGTTCACTACACAAACACCACAGAGAGGGAAGAGTTCACTACACAAACACCACAGAGAGGGAAGAGTTCACTACACAAACACCACAGAGAGGGGAGAGTTCACTACACAAACACCACAGAGAGGGAAGAGTTCACTACACAAACACCACAGAGAGGAAAGAGTTCACTTCACAAACACCACAGAGAGGGAAGAGTTCACTACACAAACACCACAAAGAGGGGAGAGTTCACTACACAAACACTACAGAGAGGGAAGAGTTCACTACACAAACACCACAGAGAGGGGAGAGTTCACTACACAAACACTACAGAGAGGGAAGAATTCACTACACAAACACCACAGAGAGGGAAGAATTCACTACACAAACACCACAGAGAGGGAAGAGTTCACTTCACAAACACCACAGAGAGGGAAGAGTTCACTACACAAACACCACAGAGAGAGAAGAGTTCACTACACAAACACCACAGAGAGGGAAGAGTTCACTACACAAACACCACAGAGAGGGAAGAGTTCACTACACAAACACCACAGAGAGGGAAGAGTTCACTACACAAACACCACAGAGAGGGGAGAGTTCACTACACAGACATCACATAACAGGAAATTAACTGTAAAACCAATCAACAAACATCTAGTTACACTGCAAAAAAAGTTTGTCTTAAGAAGTGTTTTAGTCTTGTAATGAAACTTAAAACCTTATTTTTTTCCCTAAAGTGGAAAATATTAACTTGTTTTAATTTACTTAATTTATTTTACCCTACTGGCAAATCTTGAAATGAGTAAACTGGCAGATAGTTTGTTTTATTTAGCAAAAAAAGTAACAGAAAGTCTAAATATAAGATTGAAATGCTTGTTAAGATTTGGGTTTTGCCTCCCCACCTGTATCATCACTGACCCCTGCCTTTAAGTAAATCTTCACCCACATCCTCATTGAGCCCACCTGCACCTGCATTGCAAATGTTTCACTCGTTTCATATTTTTTCACATACCTGAGTAGAAGAGGTTGACTTTCACCAGCTCTCTATCACAGGCCTGGAAGAAGCCATCCTGTGCAGTCCAGCGATGTCTGTGGGAGGAATCTGTGAGCAAGAGGGCGGGGTCTTACATATGGGTACAAGCCATCCAATTGGCCCTGGGCTAGTGTATCCGTGCAAAACCACCCTGAGAAGCTTATAAACTCTCTAACACCGTCTACCTAATTCTGCTTCAGTTAGAAAAAAGTAAGTAAAATGTGTTCCAAATTCTCATGTGCCAAGATAAACCAGAGAAGTCTTAAGCTAATGGTGTATTCATCTTTATTTTTGTGCATAACTGTCTACCTGTATCACTTAAAATTAACACCATTACCTGAATGCCAAATCCAGCCATGAAACTGTAGATTTCAAATCACTTATGGGAGCGTAGTCATTATAGAGTGAAAAGAGAAAAAGCTGTCGACAAACCAATTAGCTGCTGTAAGAGATCTCTCCATAGAACACAACATTATCTTCTTTAAACAACCTAGATCAATTCTCCCTCTGACAAACAAGCCCTGTACAAAGGCAGCTATCAATCATTAAATATTGAAAATGTGAGTGCCATATCTCTCAGCTCTGCGAACATACACAGTGAAAATGGTGGTGTACATTTAACACCCTAGGGTATTTATTTGAGAATGTGGTCTCATATAAACACCCTAGGGTGTTAAATGTACAGCATCGGTGTTATATTTACACCAGCATTTTTGCTGTGTAAGCCTGCTCTTTGGTTACCTTCGGCCTGCTCAGGACAGGGAGTGAATAGATATGCTTATGTAAAAATATTAAGTTCTGTCCCTTCTTGTCACACATAGATTTCAATTACTTCTTCAACAGTTTGCAAGTAATTTATTTTTCTTGTTTCTCTACTCATCTACCCTGCACGTGTCTACAAGTTTTATATGTGCACACATTCTGTCCTCTCTAGGCTGTGAATTAGCCCCTTCTGGAGGGCTTGCAGCAACAGGAGGCACTAAGGGACCCCCTGGAGAGCCCGTGGCAACAGGAGATGGCAATGGGCAGCAGAGATTACAATAAGTCACAGCTGCTGCCAT
The DNA here is from genome assembly GCA_022702515.1 of Ilyophis sp. 1 JC-2022. NCBI lineage: Eukaryota > Metazoa > Chordata > Actinopteri > Anguilliformes > Synaphobranchidae > Ilyophis > Ilyophis sp. 1 JC-2022. The sequence continues at coordinate 30,767,166 of CM040404.1, forward strand.
ACCTGTGAATAGAGCCAGCGATGCCCCCTGGTGGACAGTGCTCCAACTCCCTTCCAGGCATCACAATGCGATAATGGTTTATGCAAATAATATGAAATCTTTTTTCAATGGAATGAATAGGAAATGGTCGGGGATTTCGCTATTTTATGCAGTTAACGGTTAACTTAGCATGTTCTCTATCATGTAGCCCACACCATACCCTGCACCCACTATACTCAGCATGTTCTCTATCCTGTAGCCTATACCATACCCTGCACCCACCATACTCAGCATGGTCTCTATCCTGTAGCCTACACCATACCCTGCACCCACCATACTCAGCATGGTCTCTATCTTGTAGCCTACACCATACCCTGCACCCACCATACTCAGCATGGTCTCTATCCTGTAGCCTACACCATACCCTGCACCCACCATACTCAGCATGGTCTCTATCCTGTAGCCTACACCATACCCTGCACCCACCATACTCAGCATGGTCTCTATCTTGTAGCCTACACCATACCCTGCACCCACCATACTCAGCATGTTCTCTATCCTGTAGCCTACACCATACCCTGCACACCCCATTTATTGTTCCCTCTGAGCCCTGCATTTCTGTATTGTCCATAGAAGAGAGCCAACCCAGCAGAAACATGACTCGCATACAACTTTTACCCATGACTTCTGCATACCTCTACCAACAGACTGCTTCTCTTGTGATTATAAATGTGTGCACAACAGAACTCCGATGAGCTGTACAAAATGTATTGAAATTGGAGTAGATCAGTTTATTCTGCCTAGCATGGAGAGTCTTTTATCACAGGCTGGGTTTATTTCCAAAAATTGTCTGGCATCGTTTCAGTGTGTGATGAATGATCGGAACAGCATGTACAATGAAGCTGATCACCTGACTCCATCTCTCTTTCTGTCCAGAGGGGACAATGACACGTAGAACTGTATATAAATTATGAGCATACTCCACGTCTTAAACTTAATCTATGACTCACATGTGCAATTATTCGTATGTGTCGTAAACTATTCCCAACCACTTTAATTATGGCTAACATCGTAAATTATGTCCCAAGCCTTAAACCAGGAGTATTAAACTCACGATCTGGAGGGCCTCAGTGTCTGTGGGTTTGCTTTCAACTGAGAACAAGGTGTTGGGATGCTTTAGCCACTCAAGGATTTAAAGGATTCACTGGTTCTGAAACACACTAAAAACCAGCAGACATTGCACACCTCCACGACTGGAGTCTTGTTCAACTATAATTCCCATCTTACAGTATGACTCCCATCTTACAGTGTGACTCTTTTCCTAAATGAGGATCTGTGTCTTAAATGATTCCATGACCCTGGAGAGGTATATGCTTATGGTATTTCCAGTAGCTTAAAGGATGCTGTCATTGAATTCATGCTGCATCAGGTCCTGTGGTTAGAGGTACTCAGGTGTAATATTTAACTGTTTACTTCACGGGAAAATTTGGACTCTCAAAAAGTAAAGAAATAAGTCATTTGGTGATGATTTGTGAGGATTAGCGGTTTGTTTTATTTCTACGTCTTAGACGAGCAATATACAGCACACATCACATTCTCTTGCTAAACGAACTCTTTTCAACCCACCACATATTCAATTATTCATACCCCCCTGTTCTGGCTTTAGTTAAACCAGACTCCCTGTCCCGGGCAGATAATATTTCATATCAGCAGCTGCAGGGTTGTGTTACAACAGGACTAATAGAGTGTATCACAGGAAGTTTGAATGGCCACTCCTTCACCGCGCCTTCAACGTGCCCGTCCGCCTTTGTATTAGTCCCCCAGGGGCTCATGACACTCTGCTTCACCAAAATACCTTGCAGAGCACTGGGGGGTCACAGAGGCTTACACAGTGAGTCTTCTGTGTTCTGGTGTCCCCACTGAATCCTGAATATGACTGCAGTGTTTCACGTCCCTGTTCTCCTTTGTAAAGAAATGAAGGCACCGCTTCTGATTGAAACATCAGAATGCACCGAAGGCACAAAGACTTTCTAAGGTTACAAGATCACATTCAGACATCCCAACACCTGATTGCACCTTCAATAGCGATCAGAACTTATCTCCCCAAGTGAAATACTGGATGGCGTTCATTGTCCGAAACAGGGAGAGAGAGAAAGACAGTGTGTGAGTGTGTGTGTTGTATCTCTGTGATTAAATTGATAGGAACACTGTATGTGTGTGTGTGTGTCTGTGTGAGTGTGTGTGGTGTTAGTGTGTGTGCATGTTTGTATGTATGTGTGTGTATCTGTGTGAGTAAAATGATAGGTTTCTGTGTATGTGTATGTCTGACAGACACAGCGAAAAATAAATGATAAGGCACTAAAGTGAACTGTATTGTTCTGCTTTCTTTGAAATTCCTCATCACTCTCACCTTCATTGCAATGTGCTCCTCTCTCTCCAGCAGACAGCATGTTCTTCAGCACCTGCAAGAACAGAGACTGGACTCAGATCAGCTGTAGACTACTGTGAAACTGTGGCATAGGGTGCAGAAACTGCATTCAGATCAGCTGTACAACACTGGGGCAGTGTGACTTTAGTGGCACCGCTGTTCCATGTTATTAAAATAAAATGGTTTTGTTTTGGTGCAAGAATGGCAGCTTATTTATTTGTCTGTTTATTGTTTGCTTGTAGTCTTTGTTCTGTATAATAGCCTACATCAAAAGGGTAAATGTATCTTTAACAAACAATACATGAATAATAAAATAATAAGCTGAAAGGGAAATAATAAAGACAGTAGTCTAAGAGTTTCTGAAGTTTCTCAATAGTTTCCATCCATCTTTATCAAGCTTCGAATAAAAACAAAAAATCAATTTAAGTTTTATAACTGAAATAATTAACACATAAAATAAATGGTTTCTCCCATCATAGCCTGTCTGGCCACTACACTGCTATTTAAGCCTTTATAATGTCCTTTGCATTTGAAACCTTTATGATCAAAGCATTTAATGCCTGATCGCATAAATAAAATTGATTAGCACCTAAATTCTCCCAATTTGTGAATGTTCATTCTCATCACTAAAATGTGACTGCCCCTAAACAGCTTCATTTTATACAAATTAATTCCTCTCATATTTAGCACACAATTTTTGCAGAATGAAAACTGGAGGCCTCTCGAATCAGGATAAATGCAATGATCAGCTCACCCCGTAACGGACATACTGCTTCTCCCACTCCGGGGTCCTGTGGGTCGCCAGGTGGTGTGAGAACTTCATGTGTAGGATGAAACGGAGGGTGTCTGAAAGAAGTTGCGCCCAAAGCAGAATTAGGGTTTGAACCAAACAGCTCTTTTTTACTGGGATCTGGAGTACCAGGTGTGGGTACATCTGGGTACCACTGATAGAAAGAAAGAGAAAGAGATAAAGAGAGCGATAGATGGGGTAGGAGGGAGGGAGGGAAGGTGAGGGCAGTTGACAGGGCAGTCACACTTTAGGAGCACAAAGAATTACTTTGCTCATTTATAATTTAATGAGGGACGCAGGCTCTTTATGAATTGTAAAATGTCTTATGTGCAGGGTTCTATTCTTTAGGGGCATGACTCGCATGATCACACTTTGAATAGAAAACTTTATCATTTTCTTTATAATCATATCTCAACAATCCACTCAGGGCAGTAATGACATGTGTAGATTGTGTTTATTTTTAATCAGGTGTCTGTGCTCTGCGTGGTAACTGTAGTATTTCAGGTTATGTGTTATTTATCATAAGTAATTTATAAAATGAACTGCTGGGGAAAGCTACAGGGACATTATGTGGGTGAATAGTGGAGTTATGGAGTTTTGTAGTTTTGTGTTTTTACAGCTCTTCCCTTTCACAGTGCTTTGAAATTACTGGCAATTTTTGGTAGAGACACTCAAACCCATCTGCCAATTAACATCAGACTTTCTGCAGAATAATCTACCTGCAATGGTTCACCATAGTCTCATAAAACGAAGTTCAATAAGAAGGCTTAGTAATACAACATGTTGCCATTAGGGGATGCTATGGACACTCCAGTCAAGTAGTTGTCAGCATACTTCCTGATTCCGTCAGTAAATGTTTTCATATTCCCTACAACCTAGTTGTCAATACAACCCCCCATTATACTACCAAAAATGGTCTTTCAGTTTCATAAAAGCCAGGTAGTGACAAAATAATATCAGTTTATCACAAAGCTGTATAAACAGGATCTTGCAAAAACATTTTTTTATTAAGAACAGCCAATCAGGCTTTAAAATAGTTTCGTTCCTTAAGATTTGCGTGTGCAAAAACGTGCGTGAAACGGTTACCATTGGCAAAAAAAATAATCCGAGGTGATCAACTAACGAGGCGTAAAGAGGATTGCGTGTGCTAAAATTGAAAGATACGTTTTCTTCTCGTTTTGCGCAAAGTGATTTACTGAGCCCAAAAGCACGTTTGGGAAAGGCATTTATGCGTGCATTTTAGTACAAATGAAAAGCAGGTATTAAAAAACACACAATCGATGAGATGATATTGGTCATTGTAGCAAGACACAATGTGGCTACGTGCGTGCTATCACTCAAAACACACACAAAGTGAATTTGTGGATACACCGTGAACAGTAAGAATAAATTCACCTTTAATCATGAAGCAAATCGTGTTGCAGATTATTAGAGTAACTACTTGAATCACACAAGCAATACAACATCTATTATAACAAACAATGAATAAGAAAGCGAATAAAAACGTTATCAAATTAAAACCCATCATCTATGGAAATGTAATTTTATGTGACACTAATGGCGCGGGTAGATTGTTTCAGTCCTGACAAACATCTGTAACTCCTGGTAGAAAGTAAGAGACATCCAGTGAAACAGTTTGTCTTAAACCGCCAGCTTGTTCAGTGTAACAGTAATCTAAAATAACAGGATTTATATATATTTTCCCCATTCATTAAATTGTTTTTGCACTGGCAACATTGCTGCCAGTATTTTCATCTTTTTCTTATAGTTTAACCATTCCAAACACGCAAAATTTCTCATTTAAATATGGCTGTTTGCGGCTGGAATAATTTACATAATGACTCCTAGTTGATCACCCGCAAAGTGTGAAATGTTAGCACTGGCAAATACTTTGGCTATGCCCGCAAAATAACACCCCTTAATTGGGATCTAATTAAATTGACCTCTTATTAGTGTGTTGGTGTCTCCGTGGAAAGTACCCTGAAGAGCATGGTTTTGGGGGGTTGGGGAAGGTGAGACTGGAGTGAAGTGGGCAGAATTCAAGGCTGCAGGGATAGGAGGCCCCTGAACATGAGAGCATAGAACTCCTTTGATTCCTTAAACCCACAAAACAGATATTACACCCAAAAGTGTGAATTCAAAAATGTTCTACTTATGTGATCCATCCAGGTAAGGTTTTTCATGTCTTCAAGGTAAGTTTCAATGTGACCCATAAAATCAGACACATACAATATGGAATCCAAAAACATCCAAAGAAACAAACAAAGAAAAAAAAACTTTGGGATGGATCAAGAGCACTCAGTGTAAGTATACAATCATAAAATTTAGATTATTTTCAGTGGATTATTAATTTAATGCTAAAACTCACTCTCATCTCTGTCTATGCAGTGTTGTCTCTAAAATGTAATTCCTAATAGACCTCATGGTTTGTGTTCTTGTTGAACTGTGTACTCAAGATAGTCAAGTTTATAATAGTTAGAATAGAATTGTATTAGAGCTGATTTACCCAGTTCACTGTGAACTGCATTGTGTTCATTACTAGGGATAGCTGCTACTGTATGGGAAGAATGTGCTTTCTTATCTGTTCTGTAGTTACTTCGATGACCTTTCTGTATGCACTTACTGTACGTCGCTTTGGATAAAAGCGTCTGCTAAATGAATGTAATGTAAATAAATATAATTATAGTTCAATTGGCATGCCATTCATCTCTGTGGCAGAAAATGGAATATATGCTATATGCAGACACAAGGGGGCGACAGTGACCATTGTACAAGCAAATTGAGATTTATTGGTTTGTCAACAACTTTTCTCCCAGACAAAATCCATGGTTCCAGCTGAGAAACACGGACAGAGATCAACTCTGCACATTTAACTTCATTATTGCAGACAGCAACAGCAAGAAGGCTGATTCATGCCCTACATACTGCAGGTCAATAAAAAAAATTTGTTGCTCTTGTTTTTCTAGTATTTTAAATGAAAAACAAGCTTTTATGGGAGCAACTGCTGTCTTCAGGTTCAGGGGTCCATACACAACTGCTGTCGGTCTAGGTTTTTTAAATTTAATTTGTTCTCAAAATTATTTATGATGCAATATGCTACAGAATATAGATACCAGAATCTGAATTCTGTAAGATGCCTTTCTAATAGTTTAGCACATCATGCTCATTTACAGATATGCTCAAATTTGTTGGTACCCCTGGTAAAGATGAGTAAAAAGGGTTGTAAAAAATTTACTGTTTGGTGAATTAGCTTAATCTCACACTGAAAAAATGAAAAAAATCCAACCTTTAATTGACGTTAATTTATTATGAGAAAAAAAAAATCCCTCATCAAGAAATAATTATTTTTAACAAAACCACGTTGGCCACAATTATTGGCACCCCAGCATTTATATATAGAATAAAGTATTAATTTTTATTATTTGGTCGCATATCCTTTGCATGCCATGACTTCCTTCCTGATGTCTGTGACCCAACAACATCAAAAGACTCTTGATATCTTATTTTCTGGTACTCTTACAAGCGATACTAAATGTCTCTGCATTTGAATGGATCTCTATGGGAATTGGGGGGTGGGACTAGATTTAGCTGTAAATTACACTGGAATAGTATGGAACACATGGTTGGCTAAATGGCTCTAAGACATCAAGGGTCTGACGTGTCAAACAAGCCTTAAACCATCACTCTTACTTTAAGGGTTGTTTCTCCTGACAAATTATTCTATTGAACTCTATGGAAAAATAAGGCAGGAGAAGAAACCATTCAAGGTATCCATCCATATCTACTGAATTTCTGGCTGTAGAGTGATGGTTTAAGGCTTGTTTGATACGTCAGACCCTTGATAACTTAGAGCCATTTAGCCAACCATGTGTTCCATACTGTTCCAGTGTAATTTACAGCTAAATCTAGTCCCACCCCCCAATTCCCATAGAGATCCATTCAAATGCAGAGACATTTAATATCGCTTGTAAGAGTACCAGAAAATAAGATATCAAGAGTCTTTTGATGTTGTTGGGTCACAGTCATCAGGAAGTCATGGCATGTAAAAGATATGAGGCCAAATATTAAAAATGAATACTTTATTCTATATAAAAATGCTGCGGTGCCAATAATTGTGGCCAACGTGGTTTTGATAAAAATAATTATTTCTTGATGAGGGATTTTTTTTCTCATAATAAATGAACGTCAATTAAAGGATGGATTTTTTTCTTTTTTTCAATGTGAGATTAAGCTAATTAACCAAACGGTGAATTTTTTATAACCCATTTTACTCATCTTTACCAGGGGTACCAACAAATTTGAGCATGTCTGTATCTGTACATTTCCTGTGGCTTTTTCACCTTTCCCCCACCCTGAGTTCAGAGTGCTCCAGCCCCATCACTCTCCTGGTTCAAACCCATGCTGCGACACAACCTTGTGGCCTAGATTTATCGCCTTGCTCTTCTGACCTGCATATTAATATCCGCCTCATTGCTTTACCAACTCATTTAATATCCCAGGCTTTAATCTGCCCAACTACTATCATTATTTTATCTAATCCTCAGATTTACCTCCTATTCCCATTTAACCTAATTTTACCAACTGACACCAGAGGGATGGGCTCACCCTCTATAGTCGCATTCCTCCCGAGATTTCCTATCACCAGAGTTTTCTCTTAGCACTGTTTGAGTGTTTTTTTCTACGCTACATGAATACAACTGAATTGAATAGAACTGAAAAGCTTAAATGTGTCTGCACTTTTCCAACAGAAAAAAAAAATAATTCCGTCATGTTTGTCTGAAGATAGCTTTAACAATTTCTCTTGAGACTGCCAGATTATTTGTAAGCTATTATTCTGGGAATGGTCTGCTAGCAGACCCATCCTTTGAGAGAAACCTGGTAATTCATGTAAGGCTGTAGAGCCTCCTGCAATCTCTCTGAAGGACAATGGTGTCGAGGCAGTGATACATGGTAACAGAAAACCACACATTATTTCAAGTTATTCTAGAGTATTAAATTATGGCTGCAGAATCCAATTTCAGGGAAATTGGAAAGAGCTCATGTAATATAGAATATGAAAATAAATTGTATCAGTATATTAATATGAAATACCTTAAACAAGTATTATATAAGCACATCATCATCCTTAATTTTAGCATGTAGCACATGGCAGTTTTGACATTAATAATAATAATAATAATAATAATAATAATAATAATAGTAATAATAATAATACATTTTATTTATAAAGCACTTTTCATCGTAAGAAACAATCTCAAAGTGCTATTTACAGGAGTGCATTAAAATGAGATAAATAAAAAAACATAGATGAGGACAAAGGCAAGGCAAGGCAAGGCAGCTTTATTTATAGAGCGCATTTCATACACATGTGCAATTCAATGTGCTTTACATATACAATAACAAGATTAAACGAGGAAATCATTAAAATTCATTAAAAAAATAAAAAGATAAGGCAATAAGAATAAAGAATCTAAAAATAAATAAATAAATAAAAAGATAAGACAATAAGATTTGCAGCAGAAAACAGAAGTAACTGAATAAAAACAATAATGGATAAGACAATTAAAATTACACCTTTGTGGGGCTACTCTTAGTAAAGCAAGTCAGTGTTCATAAGCCCTACAAAACAAGAACGTTTTGAGCCTGGATTTAAAAGTTGCCACATTTGGGGTGTATCTAAGTGTTTCTGGGAGTTTGTACTACCTCTGTTTTGTCCTTGTTTAGCTGAAGAAAGTTCTGGCACATCCAGTCATTTATCAGTGAGACACAATGACATAGGGAATCAATTGGACTATAATCAGAGGGTGAGAGGGCAATATAAATTTGTGTATCATCAGCGTAGTTATGGTAGGCAGTATTGTTGTCCCGCAAAAGTTTTCCTAAGGGTAGCATGTAAAGATTAAATAAGAGAGGGCCAAGGATTGATCCTTGAGGAACTCCACACGTCATGTTAACCTTCTGAGAGACGAAGTTGCCAATGGAGACAAAGTAATCTCTATCTTGCAGGTATGACCTGAACCAGTGAAGGACCGTATCAGATAGTCCGACCCAGTTTTCTAGTCTATCTAATAATATAGAATGGTCAACGGTATCAAATGCAGCACTTAAATCCAATAAAACCAAAACTGATATATTACCAGAGTCAGAGTTAAGACGAATGTCGTTAACCACCTTAATTAGTGCCGTCTCAGTACTGTGGTTGGGGCGAAAACCAGACTGGAAGATGTCAAAACAATCATTAGTTTTAAGGAAACAACTAAGCTGGTGATAAACAACCTTCTCAATTACCTTACCTATAAATGGTAGGTTTGATATCGGTCTGTAGTTATTTAGAACAGACGAATCTAGAGTGCTCTTTTTTAGTAGGGGTTTAATAACTGCCGTTTTTAGACTCTGTGGGAAAAGGCCAGATGAAATCGAACAGTTAACAATTTGTAGCAGGTCTTTGGATAAATAATTGAAACACTTTTTGAGAAACACAGTCGGCAAAGGATCTAGACAGCAGGTAGATAAATTTAATTGCAAAACTATTTTTTCAAGGGTATGAGAGTCAATGGTCTTAAATTTAGACATTCGTATTGAGGTCATTCCAGCTGGATAAAAAGGTAATATGTTCTGTGCTGGCTGATTTATAGAACTTCTAATTGTTTTAATTTTATCTCTGAAAAAGTCAGCAAACTCATTACATTTACTGGCCGATAAATGGTCAGGGGAAGTTGACACTGGAAGACTAATCAGTCTGTCAACAACTGAAAATAGAACACGAGCATTGTTAGAGTTATTTTTTATCACGTCAGAGAAGTAGGATTGTCTTGCGATTTTTAACACAAGGTTGTAGTTATGCAGGTTTTCTTTATAAATGTCGTAGTGGATGTAGAGGCCTGATTTTCGCCATTTGCGTTCTGCTTTCCTACATTCTCTTTTCTGTGCTTTTACAGAAGCTGCCTTTCTCCATGGTGCTGCAAGCTTGGGGGAGATCAACTTTTCCTTTACTGGGGCAATTGTGTTCATGATATCTTCCATGTTTGAATTAAAATTATTTAAGAGTTGGTCCACAGAGGTTGACGTTGAGGGAGGGATCAGCGAAATAGCCTTAATAAACATTTCAGTAGTCTTCTCATTAAAATGCCGTTTTTTAACTGTTGCAGGTTTAGTAGGAGTCTGAAGAATAGTGGAGATATGAAAGAACACAGAAAAATGACAAACATGTCATGACAAAAATGACAACAAACACTACAAAAAAGACATAAGAGCTGCGAGGGAGCATAAAAAAGCAAACACCACCAACAAAACTAACAGAAAGCGCTGCTGTATAAAAAAAGTATTTCGGCCCGCTTTAAAAGAGCCCAGAGGCTGTGGTGTCCTCAGATGGTCAGGGAGGGCATTCCAAAGGCGGGGGGCAGTAGAGCAGAAAGCCTGATCACCCATAGTGCGGCGCTTAGTTCTGGGGGTGTGGAGGAATAGGTTGCTGCCGGACCAGAGATTGCGGGAGAAGTTTTGAGGAGTGAGCAGTTTTTTGAGGTACTGTATGAAACCGGGAGCCAGTATCATATGGGTGTAATATGATAGTATTTCCGCACTCTCATCAGGATCCTGGCAGCACTATTCTGGATGTATTGGAGCTTCTGGAGGCTTTTGCCAGGGATCCCGATGAAGAGCATGTTGCAATAGTCCAGCCTTGAGGAGACAAAGGTGTGGACAAGCTTCTCGGCATAAAACATGGTTAGGGTGGGACAGAGTTTGGCTATATTTTTGAGGTGGAAAAATGACGTCTTGCAGAGATGCTTGATATAGATAGCAAAGGCCAGGGAGGGGTTAAATTTGACACAGAGGTTAGTGATGGAGATAGAGAAAGGGATGGTTTGACCAGCAATGGTGAGGTGAGTAATGGGAAAGTGCTGGACCTGGTGAGGGGTACCAACCAGTAGAGCCTCAGTTTTGCTGCTATTGAGTTGGAGGAAGTTTTGCTTCATCCACGCCGTTATCTCCTCAAGGCAGGTGTTCAGCTGTGTGCAGGCAGCAGAGGAATTTGGGGCAGTTTTGAGATATAGCTGGGTGTCATCAGCATAGCAATGGAAATATATACCATGCAGGCTGATGACATGACCCAGGGGGAGCAGATAGAGTATAAATAGGATGGGTCTAAGAACAGAACCTTGAGGGACACCACAAGTGCCAGCGCTCATCCGAGACCTCAATGCCCCCAGGGAGACATACTGAGTCTTGTCTGACAAATAGGAGCAGAACCAGTTTAGGGCTATTCCAGAGAGTGCGATGTAGTTCTGGGGGCATTCAAGGAGGACGGAATGATCGATTGTGTCGAACGCTGCACTGAGATCCAGAATGATAAGAAGGGAGGGGGAACCGGCATCAGCAGTCATTAAAAGGTCATTGGTGACCCTAAGTAGCACTGTTTTAGTACTGTGGGCTGGCCGGAAACCAGACTGGAACTTCTCAAAGAGATTATGCAGGTTTAGATGGTCTTCGAGCTGTGCTGCAACCATTTTTTTTAGCACCTTGGAGAGTAAAGGAAGGTTGGAGATAGATCTGTAATTGGTCAGAGTTTCCAGATCCAGGGTGGGTTTTTTGAGAAGGGGACTTATTACAGCAGTCTTGAGTGATGGCGGGACACGGCCTTGACCTCTGTATTGGGTTTTCATATCAGGCATATGTGGCGTCTGTGTGACTAAGCTGTACACTCCTGCAGAACACAAAGAATGAGGTTGTACTGATGTATCACAAGCTGTGCTGTAGCTGTAAGTTTGTGTGTTTGTGTGTGTGTGTGTGTGTGTGTCTGTGTGTGTGTGTGTGTGTGTGTGTGTGTGTGTGTGTGAGAGAGAGAGAGAGAGAGAGGTGCATGTGTCTGGGTGTGTTTGCATGGTATAAGTGTGAATCAGTTATTCACACTTCTATCACACAAACTCAAAAAATATTATTATTACTATTATTATTATTGTCATTTTGTGTCAATTGTGGTTTTGACAAAACTTTGCACAGTGCTAGAATCTTTGGGGGAAATGCTAATTGTACACCGATTGGCCTCATGGTGGCACTATACCAGTGAACCCAAAACTCCTGCCCTGTTTGACCAACGTCATTACATGCGCCTGAGCACAAATAACAAAAAAGTGTCTAACATTCATGGACACTCCTCCATGCATTTATTTGGCTCTGAGTTTATCTTTTAGCATAGACATTTATTTTAAAGCAATGTAAACATGCTTATTTGGATAAAAGTGACCATACTGCCTTGCACTGTCTGTTGCACTGTATGAGTGCAGTTGCCCAACACATTCTTAGAAACTTGACCAGGGATATAAGTACTACAGTTGATCCTACCCTGGTTAAAAATAGCTTTCTATTTTAACTTTTACATGCTGATTGAACAACAAGTGTCAGATACTGCAGGAGACCTGACTCCTATTACTTTAGTAGCTTAATGGCGCCTCAAATTATCTTGTCATCTTTGATATGCTGTCAAGAGAAAGAAGGAATGGATGCTGCCATAGGCCTAAAATAGGGAGGCTTTATATTGTTTCTCCAAAGCATGTGGCCTTCTATTTTTTTATAATACTGTTCAATTTACAATTTAGGCATTTAGGCGACCTTCTTCACAAAAGTGGCTCAAAAGGTGCTGTATATATAATATGGTTAGAAAACCACCACTAGAGATATAGATATAAGTAATGCTAAAATCACATCACTGCCGTTGTAGACATGCCTGCTGCAGAACGAAGGGAATAAATATTTATTTTAAATAGAACTTTAGGTGTAGTCTGAAAAGAGGTCATTCTCCTGCAGAAAGCAGCCAGTGATTCTGCTGACAGAAACATATCACAGAGACTGTCCCAGGATCACTACCTAACGTTTCTGCACATCCAGCCAGATCCTTTTTACTTATTATTTTGCAGCATGGCATTCTGTTAAAAAATTCTCAGTATCATGAAAAATGTCTTACCTATAGGCTCTGTTAGCTACTTTGACATGTCGTAGACTGCATATAGCATCAAAGCGGCAGTATAGTTTTTTCCATTTTGTGTTTGAGAATAGTTTTTACATTTCCCCAGGGCCTGTTGGTGAAGTACCAATTCATTTTTCAAAAAATGTTCTGATTCTATGCACATGGCGCGGTGAGCAAAAAGCTGCTGTGAGGGTTCCATAGTTGAGGTTACTAAGTCATTATTGTTTTATAATTTAAAGCAGAACCTAACTCGGATGTATTCAGTTAAGAGACGGCTAATGAGGGCTCTCAAAAATCATACTCGCCATGTGCCATCTTTATTCGGTGAGCAGCATTTACGAGAGTGGGCCTATCTTGAGTTAAACCATGACCAATTCTCCCCTAAGTGTACTCCTTGTCCCTTCCTCATGCTGTTATATTATCTGACAGTTCGGATCAGATGGGCCTGTAATTGCATATGGAAAGTCATCACTTCCTCAGCGAAGATCTAAGTCTAACATATTTATTACCCATTCTTGAGAATTAGGACAACATCTAGTTTTTTTGTTTTTTACTCTATGCTGGGAAACTATATTTTGATAAATCAAAGTCTTGGCTATTAAACCATGTAAAGGGGTCACCTCCCAGTGATTTATTTTTTTCTTAAATAGCACTGAGGACTTGAATTTTGTCAACTCCATCAGGCATGCAAAAAACCCTAGTATTATGATTATGAGGTTTATGGTGTTCAGTCAAATCATAGTATTATGATTATGAGGGCTATGGTATTCAGTAAAATCATAGTATTATGATTATGAGGTTTATGGTGTTCAGTAAAATCATAGTATTATGATTATGAGGGCTATGGTATTCAGTAAAATCATAGTATTATGATTATGAGGTTTATGGTGTTCAGTAAAATCATAGTATTATGATTATGAGGGTTATGGTGTTCAGTAAAATCATAGTATTATGATTATGAGGGTTATGGTGTTCAGTAAAATCATAGTATTATGATTATGAAAGTTATGGTGTTCAGTTCAGTTGACATTCGTGCTTATGTTCCACTGAAAAGAAAATGTTGCTTCACTTCATTGCAAGGGTTTAACATTGGTGAAGGAAGGATACCGCAAGATTAGGGTAAGAAAACAATGGCTGACTGCAATTGGGAATGCTAAATATCCTCTAGATAAACCTGAGAGACAACTAAAGAATGTACAAGTGTGTAGCAGGCAATTGTGCCAGATGGGGGGGGGGTATAGTTTTAAAAAAATGAGAAAGGGTAGAGATGCACGTCATTATTACGTATACTTCTACCAGAGATGGTTTTGGCCAGCCAAAAAAAGAGACTTATTATTAATCAGTTATGTCTTGATCTGTTAAATGAGGTCAATGTTGTTTTTTGGTGGAATTCCTCATTAAATGTAAATATTCACCAGAAAATATTGGATTTTTTCTTTTTCAGATTTTTTTGGTAGGTTGTAATTTGTCCCAATATCATAGAATTGGTGTTATAAAGGTGTAAATATTTATAGAGCCTCTGGGCAAAGGTACACTGTATGTCTTATTAATCTATTAGAAAAGCTGTTGTATTTTTTAATACAGTCTGAGACTTTGAGCATCTGAGCACTTCTGGTCTTTATAATGTCCAGGTTAATAACGTAATTGCATTTGATTTAAACAACGGGACACAATTTTGGCCCCCTCTTTATTGTTTGGCCAAGCCTTCAATGTAATATACCAACTGCTGGGTGCTCATTTTATTTTATTCATATTACACTACATATCACACAGATCATCAGAAAGTATGGTGTGTTGATCTTAATGTAGGCATATTAAATGTTTGACCGATGAGCATTACAGTTCAGATCATCACTACATTTTGACAGCTCAAGCTGAGGAATTAATTCATGTATGCATGCGAGCTAAATTAACTACTATATATAAATGGATCAAAACATGGCCAGTACATATTTAAAGCTGAAATATTTTTAGTAGCAAATGACAATCGCATTTAATGAAAAACGGTAAATTTTTTCCAGAAGAAATATAATATAATCCAGGAGAAACATCCCCCTTGTTCAATACATAGAATGTCATTATTACAACCTACTCTGTTGAAAAGGATTTTAGGATCGGTTTTTCTGAACCATTTTTAAGCATCAGTTACTCTGAGTGACTCATACCAGGGGTATTAAGTCTTATCCGAAAAGGGCCGGTGTGGGTGCAGGTTTTTGTTTTATCTTAACACTAATTGTGATTCTTCTTATCAAGGTTTTTATTGAAGACAATGATTCGTTAATTAGCTGAATCAGGTGTAGTAGTGCTGGGATAAACTAAAAACCTGCACCTACATCATCCCTTTTCGGATAAGATTGGATACCCCTTATACCCTTATACCCACCCTTACCCAGAGGGTTACCATCACTATTAAGCCTGCTGATGACTTTTCCCAGGCTAATGCCTGAAATTTCCCGTCAGGGCTCAAATGAATGATGTCTAGGTCCCTCGGGGGAGGTTCCAAATTTGCTTGTTCTTGGTGCTGAGTATTAAAAAATATCCATTGTAGTTTTGCATTATTGCCCTTCATAAATGCGTGTATAAAATCAGGAATATGCAGTCCCCGTTAAATTATGTTTGTACGTCGCAGATTCATAGACCGATAAGCTATTTTTTCCGTTATCCCCAGCCTCACCAGTACACGTTACAGGACATTGTGAAACTCAGCAGCCTCTGTGTAATCCAATCACATTAACCTGATTAAGTATGCGCCATCCTGCTTTCTGGGCTGGGCTGAAATTTTAGAACTGCTTCCGCCATAAGAGCCCTACCCCCTGTATGAGACTCACTGTTGGGGAAGGGGTGGGGGTGGGGGGGGTGAAGTTGATTGGCAGGGCAGGAAAGGTGGGGTGGCTTGTTGTTGGGAGGGCTTTGTTGAGCTGTGAATTCCCTTAAGATAAGTTATTTAACTTATGAAAGCGTCAACTAGCTAGCTGGCAATTTACAAGCCGCCTATGTTATTAGCAGTAAGGTTTGCAGACGTTTTAATTGTATTGAGAGTAAGTGCTTAGTCCAGGTATTATTTAAAAAGATGGGTCTTCAGTCTACAGGGGAAGATAGCATCCGTGTCTGCTGTTCTGAAGGTGACATGGAGGTTGTTCCACCACTAAGACAGAAACGAGTGGTGATCTTGAGTATCCACTGGATCCTTGCAGGGAGCGAGTTTTGAGGCCTGTGTTGGCTGAATGGAGTGGCTGAGCCAGGGTGTAGGCCCTAACCATAGCCCACATGTAAGAGGAAGAAAATAAATTTTTTGTCCAATAGTTCAGTGCTTGAATCTAATGAATGCTGCAACAGGGAGCCAGTCGGGATGTCACCGAGTTCTGCTGCCATGCCCTGGGTTCTATAGTGTTGAACATGTGAGAGGGCTTAACATTTCTGTAGAAAAGCTTTGTTAATACTGATGGCTTACTTATCTGGATAAACCCATAATTTCGCAAAACTGCAGATTTATGGAATAAATGAACAAAAATGCAACTTTATGTAGATGTTATTTTCAGCTAATTGTTTTTCAGAAAACCTGCTGGTCGGTATCTTGCAACATATATTATTACATGACTTTAAAACAGAGGTTCACTCTAGGATGCACTTGATATTTTTCCTGTTTGTTTAGAAAACGTCGTTTTGGTCATTGTAATGCTTCTAATGTTTCACAGAAGGTACAGAAATTGTTCATTCACTCCTCTGAAGGCGTTTCCGTGAGTTAATTTTGAGAGAGTATGGAGTATGTCGTCTTCCTCGTATTGCCATGAGCTCATTTAAAAAGAGCAAATGTGGAATGCGATGAAAATGGCTGGAATGAGAAGGCTGGTGTAAATGCTTTCCTAATTAATCAAAAAGATTATCTAGATATCAGAATATACATTTTGGCACTGTGAGAAACACTATTCCACCAAGTGAAATATTTTATACATTAATTATATTAAGTTAAATCTGACATTTTGTATATGTCTTGTTTTTCTTAAAGGCCTGTCTTGGCAGAGTGAAATGCCTTCTCTGTGTACTTATTGGTTCTCTCTCCGCAATATTGGCATTACAGGAGAGCCAGAAGCTATTTTGGCTTAATGAAAAGAGAGGGGGAATTTGCTTTGCCTTTGAAAATGCAACAGTAGATACGTTCAGTTATTTATAAGACTGGAAGCTGGTGTTTAATTAAATGAGTGATATGGGACACGTGCTGGTTATCGAGAGCTTTGTCAATAGAAAAGAATGCCGTTGAGTAACATTAACCAGGACTGCTGAGGCTCTTACTCTTACAAATAGCAGAATAATTCCTTGGAGGCTTGCAATTACAAAAAGAGGGCGGGGAAGAAGCTAGTATCAGCATTCAGTAATGGAAGAATGTTTTAATGAGAGACACCAGAGGCATTCAGCTATGCATGCCACGTTGCCCCTCCCTCAGTGAGCCTTTGGTTTTGAAAGAAGAGGACCTTTGAATGCCGCGTTTCTGGGTCTGCAGCGAGCCAACAGTGGAACATCAGGCATTTCAGAGTGTTGGGACTGTACCATGTGACCCAGGACCCAGGAAAGGAACCGAGAGCGAGCCTCTGCTCATGATGTCATCAGTCTTTGTGACCACCCAGGGGGTTAAGATGCCCAAGGGGCTCTAAGCTCAAGATATTAACATTATTAATTTATGATAAAATACAAAGACATTTTTTTTAAATGTTGTATGCGATTTTCACTCAGGAAGAATATTAGTATTTATTTTATGGGTCCACCGAGAAATGGTGGCGCAGGAGTAATTGCTTTTGGGGATTCAATTCATAGTAGTTACTATTATTCTTTTAAAGAAACGTAATTTTCTGACTGGAGGATATGCTGTGAGGTCACTGATTTGGTGTGGGGGATAACTGTGGGCATAAGTGTTCTTTTTTCTGATGGGCAACTATGGTTGGCCACCAATGATGTAAGTTGTTGCAAGTCCTTTTTCTGTGCAAAATGTAGGGACATATATATTATGCTATAATGAAGACCAGAGTTTGTCATAATCTGTTTGTCCTACTACATGTCATTTTCTCATTCAATAAAATCATAAATTACATCGTAAGACTTATTAGAAATGAAAACTTATAAGACTTATTGTGTCCCACTATGAAATATTTTACTGTGGTCTAATCTTCAAGTGAACTTCCATTAGTATACTATATACAGCTTATTAGCAATTTGATACTGGATTATTGGTCTTGGATAACCTGCTTACAAACAGGCCCTCCTTGAATGAAGTTAGTCACATCTGGTCTAGAATCAGCTAGCATGTCTGTGATGTGCATGGTGTAATGTTTGTTTGCAGTGAAACAGATTACCTTAATGTGAGTTGTTCTCTGTTCAATGTCTCACCACCCCTGTGTGACTGTTATGTCTCCGTTATAGATAACTGGAGAGATGTGTTCCTGGCATGTGACAGTTGTTCATCAGTTTCTCACAGGTAGAAAAACAGCAAGGACATCTTAAGACGAGCGGGAGAAGGAAAAACTGTTCGGTTCATCACCTTAGCTGGGACATTTCTCACAACAGACTAATATAGACTGGAGGGAACTTAAAATTGCACATTCTTTCTTGTTTTTATACATAGCTTCCACAGGCAATATATTTTTCATAAACACCAGGCCAGACTCTCTGAGTTCTTTAAGAATTTGTCTGTTTTAACTTGAACAGAAAGACAGGGAATGAATTGAAGCTTATGCCTTTGGAAGCATTTTTTTGCAGAGGCATATTCTCTGAAGTTAATTCTGTATGTTGAGTTTCATGTATATTTTGCCTGTATGTTCTTATTTTGGGTAAAGGACTGTGCATAGATTATGATTTAAATACGTACTCAATGTGCGCTGTTGAGGAAGTACAATATTGTGGCCTCAGATGGGATAAAAACCCAAGCTACAAACCCGTTTTCTCCTCAATTCTTCAGCATCTCTGAAGGCCATCTCTGCTGCATGTTAACAGTCACGTCTTTGAGCTTGTCTCTGCCTGTGTAACGTGAGAACAATCAAACAAACACAGGGACCCCCCCTCCTTGAACCCTTTCTTTTTATTCCACACCCTTGAACGTTGAAACTGTAACGCTACAGATACAAATAATGATAAACTGGCATCCATGCTTTTCTGGAGGGGGACCATCGCTAAGAAGGCTATTGTTGCAGGGTGTGGTATCTCAAAGAGGCCTGGCCTTTTATACACACACACACACACACACACAAACACAGATGCACAATTGACCTTAAGCCCCCTTGTGTTGGCCAGTGGCAGCTCCTCGTTTCTTGAGTCACTTTCATCCCACACACACGCACACTCTCGGTCTCACACACATACACAAATGTACAGAGTTTTAGAACCCCTATTCAGCACTTAAGGTGCTAATATGGCTCACGGCAGGCCTGCAATAATCCGGCTATATGAATGGCACCAGATCAGCATCTCTCCATGGACTCTGTGCCCCTTTTGAATCCCTCTTCCCACCCCCGACCCCCCTGC
Source organism: Ilyophis sp. 1 JC-2022 (assembly GCA_022702515.1). Taxonomy (NCBI): domain Eukaryota; kingdom Metazoa; phylum Chordata; class Actinopteri; order Anguilliformes; family Synaphobranchidae; genus Ilyophis; species Ilyophis sp. 1 JC-2022. Next base: position 30,786,834 of record CM040404.1, read on the forward strand.
TCAGAGCCAGAGGAAACAGAATAAAGATGAGTCCTGCAAATTGGCCTGGAGACACTGAGTCTGGGTCAGTTACAGATCATATTTATTGCAGTAAAGGGAGTTTGTGACCTGCACTATAGATAGACAAAGAATTAGAGAGTGTCACAGCTGGCAATCACTGCTGATGGCAGGGATGCTGCGTGGATTCACACACACTAACGCACACACTATGATACACATGCACATGAGCATATGAACACACACACACACACACATATACAAACATGCACACACACTAACGCACACACTATGATACACATGCACATGAGCATATGAACACACACATATACAAACATGCACACACACTGACACACACACTATGATACACATGCACATGAGCATATGAACACACACACACACATATACAAACATGCACACACACTGACACACACACTATGATACACATGCACATGAGCATATGAACACACACATATACAAACATGCACACACACTGACACACACACTATGATACACATGCACATGAGCATATGAACACACACACACACACACATATACAAACATGCACACACACTGACACACACACTATGATACACATGCACATGAGCATATGAACACACACATATACAAACATGCACACACACTGACACACACACTATGATACACATGCACATGAGCATATGAACACACACATATACAAACATACAAACATGAACACACACTGACATACACACATCTACAAAAATACAAACATGCACTCACACTGGCGCACGCACACACACAAACACAAGCACGCACACACTGACACATACACACTAACACATATTTGCGCCACACACAGATGCACTGTAAATATCTTTTTGTGCTATAGCCCAGGAATGCTATGAGTGGTCTAGTGGGCCCACACTTCCCTGTGGTGGGCTATAAAGAGACTCCGGCATGTTCAGACCAGACTGGCACAGAGACGCAGCCCAGCCCAACAGCTGGGCTGTGACCTCGGAGACAGGGTACTGACATGTCCACCGCTCTCTGTCCAAACAGAAACTACTCCGTTGTGAGTAAAATGCAATTAGAAGCAGGTAAATAAATGATTCAGTATAATGCTCAGAAATGTATAGGAAAGCAGGAGTGATGGAGACATAGAACATTTTAAAAACGAAAACTGTTATGCCTCTCAATCCAGATGTTCGTCAATGGCTATTTCTTTCAGTTGGGGTAGGTCCAGTTTGGTAGAAAAGATCCGTTTGCCAATAAATACATATCTAGACTACTGCCCAGACAATATTATATAACCTTTTATGGCAGCAACAGTGACAAGTGGGTAACACCATATAGTCCCTACAGCATTCTGACATGGTGACGCGCAGTATGATTCGCCAATTTAGGAACCCCCCCCCCCATTCTACAGCAAGGCCATCATAACAGCACACCTATTGAGGCTTTTCAAAAGCTGTGTAGTGTTTATTAACCATAAAAAGAAATCAGGCCCTGTCTTTACGCATAATACGTCTCCCTATCAGACATATATACCATTGTCAGTCCCTCACGAAACGTTTCCATTAGAGAGACAGAAAGTAGATTTTAGTAGATGTATGATGCTTGTGGTCAAGTCTGTCATTCTTTTGTTTAAATATGCATGTCTGTGGTTTACAACGATCAGTATACGCTCAGTCACCGGGCTTTTATCAGCCAGCGCAGCAGGGGGCAGCAGACTGGCAGCGCAGGCCATTTAAATGGCTGGATTTGAAGCACCAGCGGTCATTTTGAAAACTGCTTTATGTGTGTTGTAAAGACTAGAACAACTGATGGATGATGGCGGTTTTTTTTTTTTTGGTGGGCAAGTTATTGAAAAACTTGACAAAAGTGAAGTTTTACTGTGAAAATTTGAATTCATTGGAAATCCTTGTTGAATTTGATGGATTTTAGATTTTTTTTTTGTTGCAGCAGTGACAAGTACTTATTTCATTGGTTTTGATACTGTAGTCTTGATGGCACCCATGTGCCCTTCAAATACTGCCATCAACCATGTTTCTGCTGTGTGTTGTCACAAAGTAATAAAGTTTTTTTAAGAGCTTGGGGAGATAAGGTTAAAACACAAGACAAACATACACATTTTTTTCACCTGTTTTTATTCATTAAAAAATCCTTTTTTATTGTGTTTTTTTGCCATTGTGACTTCTCACAGTTTAAAACAATTGCCAGTCAAGCTATATTTTCAAGTTTGAACATCAATGAAAAACGTAACTTAATACTGCAGGATTTCAAAATAGCGGAACAGATCACTTCTCTGAAATCAAAACAATAAGAACAAAATCAACAAAAAAATAAATATGACATGGCTTGCAACTCCCTTTTTTGCACGTTTTGTAAATCAGACTATGCAGCGTGTGAACGTGAGTGCATGTACGAGTTTAGTTTTGTGTACGTGGAGATTGTGTGTAGGTTAACGCCGCGTGCAGGAACACTGTGTTCTTTGTGCTATGTTGCATTGGGGGCTCACTGTGTTCTCTCAGGGACGTGAGGCAGGTTGTTGTACAGGCACAAACTCCTGCACAGGCCACAGTTTACTGCGGGCCAGTGCTACCGGCAACGACTCTGCAAAGGGCAGCCCGCACCATGGGGTCCAGTTTAAATATAGACCACACCGCTGCAAACGGAACTGCAGCGGCAGCAGAGACGGACGATGCGTTCGGATTCATGGGCAGACCAGTCGGACATGATTACCACACTGAGAAGAAAGGGATCACATAACAAAACAGATCAATGGCTGAAGAGGTCTCACCTTTAAATAATACTTCCGCAATAAGAAAATAATGCATTATGGATTCTGCAGAGCAGTATGTTAATGGTTATTTGTGTTTGCTTTGTGCCTGGGTGGTGAATTCAGCCCTGAGTTTGGTAGAGCGAGAGAGAGAGAGAGAGAGAGAGAGAGAGAGACACAACATCTGCTGAAAAGAGTAGGGGCGAACATGAACATTCGTCTGTCAAAGGTCAAAACCAAAGTTCACATAGCTTATCAATAATGTGCACACACCCAGTACAATCTCTGCTTAATTAAAGACAGAAAGGAGATTATTACAGTGCGTGCTCTCTCTGGCACAGTTATATCCTGTTGTGACTTGCTGATGACCTTTTGGTCCAACCAATGATTTTTAAAAATGTGTCTACACATCTGTCCGTCCGTAGGCAATGAGCCTGTCAGGTTCTGCATGCACCTCTCGGTCTGTTTGTATGCCCCTGTCCACATGCGCCTGGTCCGTTTGTGTCTGCTGATTTTTTCTCCGTTTCTGCTGAACCTTCCCACGGTTTGCAGAGTTGCAGTCAGCATAACGCCGGCCTGGACCCCTTGCGCTTGCACTCGGCAGCAGAAACGCAGACGCGGGAGCCCTCTGGGGAGTGCCATTCTTCTGCAGACTTATTAAATCCCACCTCGCTCTACGCCGCTGGCTTTCATCATTGCTTATTAATAATTGTATTGATTGGGTGCTGGTGCTGCTGATGTTTTTAAAAGCGGCTGAAGTTGAGGAGGTAGAGAGCTATGTGAGTGTGTGTGAGGGGGAGGGGGGGTTATACAGTTAATCCCACACCCTACACCCCCAAAAGCACATTCTGCTTGAAGAGTATCGTTCTGCAGAGAATATGATTTGAGTAGTCATGAGTAATAGGAGAGCATTACATTTCACCCTAAAATATATTTTTGATGGTAACCTGATCTGCCCAATACAATAATGTCAAAAATGTCAACAGAAACGACATAGTTATCTTTTCAATATCTGTTTCAATCGTTAAAGAAACTCTGCCTGAGAGACACGTTTCGCATCAACAGGGTAGTCACAGGGTAGCCACACCCACCCTCCAGTAAAGGCAGAGCCTGTAATTCGCCCCCAAAAATAATTTTTTAGAGCACAAAACAAATAAAAAAATAAATATAATTGGTTTGTCTCATGAAATGATCAGTCTGATAAATGACACAATTTTTAACAGCATACACCACCATCATGCATCACACTCTTCAGCCCTGCTACAAAAGTCATGAATAAGAGAATGTGAGGTAACATTTATTATTCCAATCATAAAAAGGTTGTTTATTTAAAAACCCTCTCATCCCATGCGTACCACCTACTGAAGTCCAATGCACATCTAAGACAACTGAACAGAGTGTAAGGAATTCTTTTTTTTAAAAATTTGTTTCTGATTTTTCCCTTTTTCTCCCAATTTGGTAGCCAATTGAACCCCTATTCTAATTCAATTCCCCCCCATGTAGCAACCGCTTGAGAACCACTGCTACACAACCCCGTCAACCGGTATAGTAGTAGGAAGGAGGGCGCCACGTCCTCTACAGGGCGCGGCTCCTCGAGCTCCTGACCGTGACCCCTCCTCCTCCTGGGTCGTCCGTGCGCAGCGATTCTCTCCGAGCCCCTCCCCCCACCCGGAAGCGGCCGCCATTTGCCGCTTCCACAGGGCACCGGCCACGCTCGGCTATGGCAGGACCGGGGCGCGAACACCGATCCTCGGAGTACAACTGTTACCGTTGTACCACCGCGGCGGCCGGAGTGTAAGGAATTCTGGGTAAAACACTGGAGTTTTGGATACAGGATTCAGTAAAGAAGTACCCAGACAACAACAATGTAAAATCTTTTAAACCTTCCAGCAGTGGATTCATCGACAAAAAACTTGAATTAGCATGATGTTGCCTTTTAAGGCAACCAAATTCTGGCACGCTGCTGATTGGTCAGTATATTTTTGACAGGGTAACATAAATGTCCTGACCCCTGACCTCACTCCTGTAACCTAGGCGGATGTGGGTTAAAATTCTTGGAGGCAACCCTAGCACCTGGCTTTCATAAATGATAAATAATAAAGCAAGTGCGTGTAAGCTAAGGATAAGTTGATATGCACAGAAAATGTATTACTGGAAATGATGTAATTGTATTTGACTGTGTTCGGGACCCCGTCTGTCACCGCTGCACCATGGTTAATCACATATCCCACCTCACCTCACACATCAAAAAATAGCTTCCCCTTCCAAGTCAGTTAGAGAGGGATAGAGAGTTACATAAAATTTAAGACAAAAATGTAAAAGAAAATAAGCTATGTAAATCTAAGGCCGCATGGACAGATGTCTTGCAAAAAAAGTATTGCATATTCCTGTATGGGATTTCTTTCATCATTTTATGTTTCCAAGTAAAATGATTCCATACCATAACATCTTTTGAATAAAAATATACCCCTCGACACCCCAGCCCCATAAATAAACATAATATAAATATTCAATATGTACATGATAATGTGATCCAATAATGTGTCCAGCAGACGCAATGTTCCAAAAAAACAAACAAATCAAAAAATAAATAGTATTTTCTTTTTTGCAGTGACTTAATTTAGCACAGTGATGCCCGATGCAGTTTAAAGGTAGAATGGTTGAAATTATTGATTCCAGTCTTACTTTAACCTCCAGTGTGAACAATCTTGGTACTTCATAGCTTCCTTAAAAAAAAGTCTGTAAAAGCACCCGGACAAACCCTGGTAGAGGTAAGATGGTGGGCGGGGGTGTTGGGGGCAGAGGTCAGAGGTCAGTATTTGGGTGGGATGACCAGTATGGGATCTCCGCTATGCGGCCTCCACATGAGAACCTGGGCGTCGTTGGCGTTGGGTTTGACCAGGGCGTTGGCCGGGATGGGTTCGTTCCTGGCCAGGATCTGGGGCTGCTCCTGGGCCGTGGGCTCCACCAGACTGGCTCTCTTGCCCAGCGGCTTATCCGGGTCGATGTGGATGCACAGCCGCATCCGCCACCGGATGGTCTGCAGCACCAGCGTCTCGCCCGTCGCTTGGTTGATGGCCACCAGCCAGGTGCTGAAGCTCTGGTCACGGCGGATGCCGGTGAGGAGGGGCAGGTTGCTGTCGCTGATGGGCACGCCCCATGTCACGCTGGGGTAGAAGTTGTCGTTCATGCTCACAGTGAACTTGGTGTCCCTCCTGCTGGGCCCCACGATGGTGCAGGTCTCCGTGGTGTTGCCGTACCAGGGGTAGTTCACGCCGTCTGAGTCGCTGATGGCCTGCATTGTGCCGTCCCTGAGGTCTGGCAGCTCCCAGCTCGACCTTCAGAGGGAAACAAGGGAGTCAGAAATGGGGCACTCATTTCCACAGCACGGTGCAGAGTTTGTAGGTCGTGCACGACTGTGTAGAATCTGCATGTTGTACATGACTGTGCAGAGCAGTGCTACTCAAATCTGGCCCTCAAAGCCAGTCGTACTGTTAGTTTTATTTTTTACCTGATAGCTAATTGAACAATTAATGCCACTGATTGGCCAGAGTTTTAACTCACCTCCCAAATCTGGAACATGGACTGAAGTAAAAAGAGCTGTTCCGGGTTTTACTCAGTGTACTTATCCAGCTAACTCAGTAATCCTACTTCATAGTATACCCCGCTGGTGTCTCAGATTTAAATAAATCCTGATTAAAGGAGAAAAATGAAAACCAGCAGCACTACTGGCCTTGAGCAGGAGGTGCGTGACTATATAGAATCTGCAGGAGGTGCATGACTATATAGAATCTGCAGGAAGTTCAGGACTGCATAAAATCTGCAGGAGTTGCGAGCTGCGTCAGTCAGTGCACAGTAGCTGCTGCGTCTGCAGGGGGTGGTTCACCGCACAGCGGCTGCAGGTGGGTTGGCTCGGAGACATCTCTGGCACTTCAACAAAGGCAGCAATACAACACCAGAGCAGCCTGCGAGCCCTTCCTCTCGGCATCGATTCACATGCTGCAGGACAAGAAAGGTGACCTCACTCTGAGAACACTGCAGTGTCAGTCTGCGCCCACAGGGCACACGCGCGGGAGTATTTACCAAGGGCCTTCTTATACGCACCAGCATTTTAGGCGCAGTTAACGGACAGCGTATGAATATTCGGAAAAAGTCACAAAAAAGAAAGGATGTAAGGGTCTTTGTGAATACGCGTGCGGTATTGCGGCATCAAAAACTCAAAAAGAGGCTCCGCACACAGATACGCTCCACTTGTCTTGACTTCATGCCAAACCAAACAACGTGTCACACCTGATGAAGACCTTTCGGCTGTGGAGCCATGCAGCAGACCTTTTTTCTCCAGCCACACAGACAAGCGGACGGATGTGCGTGTCACTATCTTTTGAACTAACCTATTTCACTGGCCTGTGCCTAGTTTGGGGGAGTGGCTAATAGAGGTCTGGGCAGAGCAAAGCTTTGCGATGTCCAGCCCATCACGTGTGCACTTCACTGAGAGCTGAAAGCCCACATTCCCTGCTCACATCCTGACTGACTACTCCCGGCTACCCTGGCCACTTGCACATCCACAACAAGGGCCTCTTTAGCTGTGGCACCAATCGCATTGGCATATTTGCAGCTGTCATTTATCATGTGGATGGTTGGCTGATGAGCATTTCTCCATGGACAGTTGTGCAGGACTACCTGATGAGTTATTTACAGTGTGCCACAGTGCGTGACTGACAATGTAGACTTGTCTATGGAATCTGTGATCTACAATGTGTATAGTTTTTCTGTGGCACCTGATTCACCATATACGGTACTTAACAATTGATCACACTGCACTGCATTCTATGTCACTGGTCACATGCAAACTTTAAGTAGAACAAGAACATACTTCTTCAAAAAAATACAGCGCCCTCCAAAATTATTCACATCCCAGATAAAGAAGAGTAAAGAAGACTGCATGAAATAAAGCAACACAGGTAGTTACCTATATCTTATGCAAAAATGTATTTCTATAATACAATGGCTCAGAAAAAAAATAGTTTTAAGTAATTCACACCCCTAATAATTATGTTAAATAAAATCTAACAAAATAAATCTTGATTAGCATGCTACATTTGAAGTTAATCTAAATTGTAGGGAAACCTTGGCTTCCTGTTTCACTGGGGTATAACAATGAGGTAACATGTAGTGAAGTGGAAAACAAACCAGTTTTACAATGATGCATTTGAATAATTTGATTCAAATAGATTCAGTATTATGAGCTGGTCAAACCTTCAGCTCCACATTTTAATCCGCTGGTGTATGGAAGTCAGGGCAATACCTTCGCTGTTGTCTGAACATGAAGGTTATCGTGGGTAGGGCATATAAATCCCCATTTTGTACATTTGCTGTAAAACTGCAGGAAATCTCACTCAACCACTTCACAACACTTGCAGTCTATGTGATTCAATTCAAGCAAACACTATTGAGTTCAAATTTCAAACACCTTTTTTTCAAAGCAGGCTGCCATTAGATATTTTTGTTTTAAGTGTAATTAATAACACAATTTTATAATTGTATCATGGTCGACAAGGGAAATGTTTTTATGCCAAAGTCCCACTTGCCTTAGTGTTTGTTAAGAACACAAAAATGATAATTTATTTAATTGAGTAACTCAGTTATATACGTAATTGTGAAATAAAGCAATTTTGCTATATTTGTCTGGATGTGGACGAAGGCAGTTCTGTCAATAAAGACATCGCTTGGGAAGTATATTTCACTGAAAGACTGAATTTTGACAACACATGGAATTTCATCTGAATATTGCAATCTCTATGTTTCCAATGTGGCTCAGGTTAGCATGATTATTTACATTTTAGGTTTTCAGCTGTTAGCAGTATGGCCAAGAAGAGTGCAGTCGATGCTTAACTGCAGTGGTATTGGCTTAGCGATCATTAAAAACAAAAATTATGTGCATAAATAATTTCTTCTGACGACCCACAAAGATTCGTCGGCTGTCCTTTCTAGCTGATTTGTGAACATAGCCTACCGTGTCTAGCCTACACATCCACACTCCTGGAGGGTTTTTTATGAAGCAGGAGTGCAGCTAACTTTTAGAGGTTAAACGTCTATAAATAACTGGTTATTTCTGGTTAAACAAAGTTAATCAAATTATAAACGTTAACTGGGTGAACTCCTTAATAGCCTACTGCACCATGAAAGATTAGTCCCACACTTCAAAGCAAAAACTACATCCCAGGTTGGGACGAAGAGTGTAACCACCTCCTGCGAGTCCACCAGCAGGCTGGATCAAGAGCTGAAGTGGATGCATCGGCAACGGCACTTCTTGAGAAGCTGGATGCCACCCGCAGGGCTAGATGGACGGAGGTCGTCGAGTCGATTGACTTCACCCATTCCAGCCGTAAGGCGTGGCAGACCATCAATCAGCTCTCAGGTAGAAGCACAACACCCCCCAAGTGCCCGGTGACAGCAAACGCCATCGCAGCCCAACTCCTAAAAAATGGCCGCTTCCCAGGTGCAGATAAAGACTTTGCCCGCCTAACATCACACGAGGTAACCGCCCTCTCCAGGGCGGCCAGTGTTAATGCTAACCTGTCAGGAAATTTTACATCAACCGAGCTCAGGGATGCCATATCCAAACTCAAACAAGGCAAGGCACCAGGCCCCGACAACATCCATCCAGAGTTTGTGATCCACCAGAGCGAAACAACATCCGCCTGGCTGTGCGCATTCCTCTCGGCGTGCCTCCGAAAGTCCAAACTCCCAAGGACATGGAGACGGGCAGCTGTCATAGCCCTGTTGAAACCCAACAAACCCCCGGATGACCCCAAGGCCTACAGGCCAATCTCGCTGCTCTGCGTTCCTTTTAAAATCTTGGAGAGGATGATTCACAGCCGTATTGAACCTGTAGTAGACTCACAGCTTCCGAGGGAACAGGCTGGTTTCCGTCGGGGCAGGTCAACGGTGGACCAAGTAACCCTGCTCACGCAAGATCTTGAGGACAGTTTCCAGGCCAAAGCAAAAGCAAGGGTTGTCCTACTGGACCTGACCGCCGCCTATGACACCGTGTGGCACCGCGGACTCCACTTGAAGCTGCTGAGAACCATCCCGGACCGTCATATGGTCAATTTCATCATGGAGATGCTGTCAAACCGCAGCTTCATCCTCCAGACCAGTGACGGCCAGCATAGCAGGCTCAGGAGGCTGAGAAACGGGGTCCCACAAGGGTCTGTTCTTTCACCAATGCTCTTCAACATATACATCCTTGACCTACCTGCAACAACATCCAGAAGGTACGGGTACGCAGACGACCTAGCCATCATGCTGCAACAACCAACATGGAAGGCGGTGGAAGAGGGCCTAAACCAGGACATGGGCATCTTGGCTGCCTACCTTCGCAGCTGGCGCCTACAGCTCAGCTTTGGGAAGACGGTGTCCGCAGCATTCCACCTCTGCAACAAGGAAGCGACAAGGGAGTTGGAGATTTCCGTGAACAGCAAACCCCTGGAGTTCCAACAGGCCCCAAAGTACCTTGGCGTACGCCTGGACAGGACGTTGTCGTATAAACAACACCTCGAGGAAGTGAGGGCCAAAGTAACCTCAAGGGTCTCACTCATCCGTCGCCTCGCTGGTACGACCTGGGGTGCCTCCGCAAAGGTATTACGTATCTCCACACAAGCCCTCGTCTTTTCTGCTGCCGAGTACTGTGCCCCAACCTGGAGCAGAAGCCCACACACCAAGAAGGTGGATGCGGCCATCAACAACGCCCTGAGGATCATAACTGGCTGCTTGAAATCCACCCCTGTGTCCTACCTGCCAGTTCTAGCAGGAATTGCGCCAGCCAGCCTACGGCGAGAGGCTGCCACCCTCGCCCTGGCAAGGAAAGCCCAGGAGTACGATTGGCACCTCCTCCATGACACCACAACCATGGCAACATCTCCAAGCAGACTCAAGTCCCGCCACCCATACAACCTGGCGGCCCAAGAGATGCTCACTTTTCACTCTATGAAGAAGTGGGGCCTAACAGACAGTGCAGCGTGTGAGTGCGGGGAGCCTGAGCAGACTGCCAACCACATGATCACCGCTTGTCCCCTGCATAGACCACCTTCAGAGGAGGGCCTCTTCCGAGTGGGACTTGAGACGAGGGCATGGCTACACGACACAAAGCTGGACATATGACGATACACGAAAGAAGCTTCAAAGCGTACAATACGCTAACGTGTACGCTAACGTGTAAACCGCATAATGTCTAATCTGCACTTTCAGCAGTTGTATACATCCTCAAACTCAAATGCAGTGTTATAACGCTGACTGTTGGCAAAGTCCTCCTATTGAAACATATGTGCGTTCAATAGGCTACTTGCATACCTCAACACTCATACCTAATCCTCATATTAGCTTGACATGTTATGACCCCTTTTATGTTTGCAGTCAAATTGACCACAAAAGTTTAAACTGACACAAAACTGTTGTGTTAGAAACATTTTTAAACTTTCTGTTTCACATTTTGTGTGTCTCCCAATTCACTTTCCTTTTATCCCTAAATATTAAGTGTGCAAGTGGGACTGTGTGTGTGTGTGTGTGTGTGTGTGTGTGTACCTATATGTATATGTGCATGTGTGTGTGTTTCTGTTCTAAACTTTCCCCATTTGTGAAGGTGCAGGTTAAAAGAGCTCAAGAGCAGCGCTTCAAAAAGGCCTGCAGATCCACTCCACTCCATTTGCTGATTAAATAAAAGCCACAACATTGAGTTGAGCTGTTAGGAAAAGCAAACCACATACTCCTGCCGGCACACCCTCTACTGTGAGCCGAAATGCTTCTCTAAAGGGAGCGGATGTCAAAAAGGTTTTCCTCAAACAACATTCACAAGTGTAAAAATATTTAACACTCAAAAACCAAATATCATGACTTTTTATTTCTTCCTGTGACTTCCGGTAATGTCCAGGTTGCACAGTATTTCAAGTTATTTTAAACTCAACTAAACTTCAGTACTGACACCCCCCTCCCCTCTCCCCCCACCCATGCACATGCATACACATACCAACACAGCAATCCACACACACACACACACACACATACCCATAAAAGCATACATACGCACAGACATACGCAAACCAACACACCGATCCACACACTTAGCTACAAATCTACCCATGAACACACACATCTCCGTTGAAAGCATTTTGTATTGTGCAGTTTTTGTCTTAAAATTAGTCTTAAAATTAGTCGAGAACAGTTGGCGGTTCAGTATTTCAACAATTCAGTTAGATTTCTGCATGACAGGAAAGGGGTAAAAACTAACAGCTTCCAGGTTTTCAAACATGTGCCATGAGCAGACATCACAGCAACACTACCTACCATTAAAATACTACTTTTGCATGACGTATGTAAGCAAGCTTAAAGGGACAGAAAGAAAGTGACGTTTCTTTTTGCTTGTCTCCCTTTGGTGAGGGTGTCGCCAACCGTTTCTCGTGTTTTTACGGTAAAAAATAAATAAATAAACAATACAAATCCTGGCAATATTTCCAAGCATTCACAGGAGATTTTCCTCTAGCTACACCACTACCAAACACATTTTTAAAGATAATTTGTCCTTGAATTATGATTTATTCATCAAAGTCCAAGATTATAAACTGAACTAAAAATGATAAAATAGCTACTGGACAAATATAAATGTCTATGTTTATTTATTTATTCATTAAAAATGCATTTGGGTCTGTCAGTAAAGGCTGAGTTTTTTCGCTAAATTTGGGGCAAGGTAAATCTGAGAAATATCCTTAGCTATGACTGGGAGTTCTCATCTCTAGTCTTCTCACTGTGGAAGGGTGTTTACTGATGCATAAGCAACACCTAGTTACTACTGCGTGGCTCGCTTTATGCAACATTCTGGCCAGTTTGTGAATGGATTAAAGGAGTGTGAGTGCTTCACCTACAGTGCTTACTGCAAGAGTGCAGTTGGCATAACCCTGTTCCAATGCATATAATAATGGTCAGATCTAAAATAGGAAATATGGGGGGTGGATTTATTAAATACAAATTTGTTATTTTTTAATCCACATTCTGTATGGCATTGGTATATCTTAAATAACACTGTCCAAATGTACTGCAGATGTCGTTGAAGTTGCTGCCACATTATTGAGTATTGCACATTATTTATTTATTTATTTGTTTGTTTGTTTTTAAATGCCTGGGAGGTGTCTATGTATACTTTATCAACTGAATTCATATGTTACGATACTAGATTTTACTGTCTCTCTAAAACACACAAAAAAACTGATTTAAAAAAAATCAGCATTCTCTAAACTGCACAAAGCAAACTGTTAGTGAAGCAAGCTTAACACCAGACAGTATTCAACAGTTTATAATGCAGTGATGGTCATGGTGTGTGGGACAGCAACCTTTTCTGCAGGTCATCTGATGCACAAGCAAGACCATCTACAAGCTCATTCATCATCAGAGGTATGTTTCAGAATAAAATACGTACCAGATAGTTGAATATCATATTTTAATTCAGCCTGTAGTGACATAACAAGCACTAAAAATATACCTGACCAAAATATGTCTGGCTGTATTACTGTATAACATACAAGAGCCAATAGCACCTGGAAGGACAAGGGTTCTTCTTTCTTGCACACTGAGTTGTGTGAACAGTCTTAATGCTTCTTGGGGTTAAAAAACAGGTGTAAGTTCCAATGCTTGCAAGCTAGTGGAAGCTTGAGGTTGAAAAGTGTCCCCTGTCTAATGTCCTTAGCTAACTCCAAGACTTCTTCTAAATGAAAATTTAAAAACTGGTTTTATTGTGCCATATTCAATTAAACAGTAGCATCCTGTCTTAAAGAAACATTAAGCAATTTCTCACTAGTAAGCTAACTGTAAACAATTTGTGTTGCATACAGTGCAAATAGTTAACATTACTGAATATAATACAGTTCAAATTGCCAAAATACACCTAAATATGTAAATATTAATGAAGTAAATGTAAAATATTCATTTATAAATGTATGAATTTGGCTCCTATAATGGGTATGGTGCAATTACATGTATACCAATAGACAACAATGTTTAAGCCATACTGCTTCACTTCACCAGCGCTCTCAATTGCTTTGTTGAATAGTTTGGTTTTACATTACATTACATTATAGGCATTTAGCAGACGCTCTTATCCAGAGCGACTTACACAGCATTTATTTTGCATTTATACATAGTATCCATTGATACAGTTGGATATATACTGAAGCAATGCAGGTGAAGTACCTTGCTCAAGGGTACAACGGCAGTGTCCGACCTGGGAATCGAACCTGCAACCTTTCAGTTACAAACCCAGTTCCTTAACCATTATACCACATTGCCGCGCCGTTTTATTCACCCGTAATGTTGAATATCTTTTCTGTGTTAATATAATTTAAATAAATAAATGGCATAAATAAATACAAGTAATTTAAAGCCATTATTTGGCTGTTTCAGGCTCATATCACATGGTACTGTCTCCACCCCTCCTTTATTTTGTTATGTTTTGTAAGTAACATTTGGAAATGAAAATTTATTCCATTATTTGAATTTTAAATTATTTTAAACCCATTATTTGTATCCCCTTTGCAACGAATACATTTCCCAAGCTTATAACCAGTAACAAAGAACCCATCTCGCTAACTGATGCCTAATACAGACATTATTCAATTGGTGAATCTAATTGATTGAGAGGCCAGATGCTGGTTGGTGCCACACAACTGAAAAGGTCTGGAAAACTCAGCAATAGGGTACCGATGTCTGTGGGAGGGGTTTGAATGCATGGTCTTCCCTGCAAATGAGGTTATTCAAATTAAATACAATAACTGGATGTAAACTTAAATCACCTTCAATCAGCAGTTGGCTCTGACACATTTCCAGTATAACCCTCAAGACCGTTTATCTAGCATTGGCTTGTATCTAGCATTGGCTATCACTCAGTTGTAGGACAAGAATCTCTGTGCTGCTGGTATTTATTTCCCAGACAGCAAACCACAGAGTCATTTAAGCTGACATCAAACATTTTTTGCTGTTAGATATATATACCTTCATCTGCTGTGAAAGGTTACATTTAAAATACTAGACACTTATACAGTGGACTATTGTTTCTTAGCTAATAAAAGAGCCCAGATTCAATGTTTTGCACAAGGGTACAACGGCCCTGACCTACTCTGGATCTGAATGTGCAATATCTGCTTTACAAGGGTTGATCCTTAACTATTAGGCTATGCTACAGACCTAATGCTACTGTATGTTCGTTATCGATTAGGAGTGAATAGAAATTGCAATATGAAATAACACTTCATACTTACACGCCATTACTTCCATACATGTTGTGAAACTCCATGTGATTGCACGCTTGAATCCAGCCTACGGTCCAAGTCTCTTTTAGTGACACGCGCGGCACCAGTACTCGCGCAGAGGCTCTGAAGTGCGGGGTCCGGTATCTAAGAACCACATTCGAGGACTCATCGATGCTGGTGCGGTTAGAGTCGATGGAAGAGTTCACCTCGAGGATGATTATACTTTCACGAAAACTCTTGGGTTTACACCGAATGCTCTGAAGGCAGCCCATTGCATGAAAGATGAAAATGTTCCACAAGTACACACAGGCGTCTCCAGGCGAAGGACACATGGAAATTGCAGTGAATGTACCGTGATTGTACTCCGCAAATTCACATACAAGGGCTTACTGGCAATTTGCCTTTGGACGCTGAGTTTCAGATTTCTTGTTACAGTTTGAAAGGGGTACCGATCTGCATAATCCAAAAGAATAATCCACTCAGCATAGCGAAACGGGTTGTATTTTAATAGCATTGAACTAAAGATGCTTGTTTATTATTATTATGCCATATTTTTCATTTTCTCCGGCATGGCACAGAAAAAATATGTATTGAAGACTGTTTCTTTTCTGTGATTAATTATTCCTCCATTAATTCTGTGGTACGTTATGAACTAATAACTGAGTTGCGCCGATGTTGTCTGGCCTTTGATTTTTTATTTTATTTTTTATAAAGGCCATGCATTTTTGTTCGAAATACACCGTGACCAATGCATTTTATCAGTCTTTGGACCTTGATGTCCAAGGTGACACACGCTTCCGTTCTTGTTGTTATCGATCCATAGCCTATGTTATCTGACTACGCTATTTTAAAATATCTCTTCCTTAGACATTGAACCGAATGAAGTGTAAATGTTTACATCAATTTTTGTTTCACCAACCAGTTAAAAGAGGCGGCATCCGTACAGAATTTGATCTTTCGTATTTAATAAGTGCATGTTGACATGACATGGTAGCCTGTTGTAACCATCGGGTAACTGTTATAGCCTACTGCATATTACCGCCATAACAGTAGACTACCTCGTAAAATTAAGTACTTATTTGCCCTATTCCTACACGATTAGTAGCGTACTGCTTACACTACTGACTAGTCTACATTGTTATATCCCTGGTTAAATAAAGGTCTCTATCTACATTTTGATGAACTATCAAAAACAATATAATCTGTTCTATCTTTATCTATAATGTGCAGGTCGACTTTTCTGCATGGTCAAAACACTGAATAAATCAGCCAAAAAGCGAAATTTAAGAATATAATTGATGTGTGACCGTACGAACATGTTCCTCTCTGAGCTATATAATCCATGAGTAGCCTACTGAATGCCCAGCCGGTATAACAATCACAGTTTCTTACAAACTGAGAGAGGGCACAAACTAAACCAGTTTATCTACGCTATAGTGGGAATAAAAAAGGCTTCACTCGCATCCGTTTGTAAATAAATAAATGAGACATACCACCTGCCGGTTACACAAGCTCGTGTTTAAATAGAACTGTTGGGATTAAAGGCATGTTGTAAAGAACTGACCTATCCAAATGCATACTCATGTGGAGCATTTCCCTCGTTATCATCCCGTGGTTTTCAAAGGCGACGTTATGACTAAACTCTTCGTCTTGATTGCAATTAACTTTATAGTCCAGTTGATGTGTCATCGGGGTCAATTTGTTTCACAGTACAGTGTAGGCTACACTGAAAAACCCAAAGGCAACCAGGTCGAGACTCTCCTCAGCGTCCGTTTCTTCGGTCATTGAGGAATCACACTGACAGAGTGACTTTTATTGTTGAATCTAAATGTAAATTATGACGCCGGGCAGCCTCCTCGGTTCTTGTCCTTTGCGATGTTTCAGACATAAATCTCGGGAGTCCTTCATTCTTGATCGTCCCGTCGCAGCCACTGCAGGTTCCCACCTCATATAATTCTCTACCTCAGCTTCTGGGGCTGCGTCCCTTTTATCCGAGCAGCTTTGAAACGACACTTCCTATGCCAACTCTCAGCATCATGGGAAGTGTAGTGTCAGAATCCAGATTCCAGCTGCAGCATTTTTAGGCTCCCTTTTCAGTTAATGAGTAATGACATAAGAAATGGTGCTATTCTCACGCTGATTGACGCTCGTTTAAAAATCTGTTTATTGTATAAACTCTTAAACAGCAAGACGAGAACATTTACCGTTACACAAAGTATTTGGCTAAACAGTATTTACTTAGGCTACAGTAGGCTATATGTAATAACTTACTTTTGTATAGTAGGCTATGCGCCACTGAAATAGGCATAGCGTACGTCGCGTGTAGGCTATTCGTTAATTTGAAAAATAAATGTTCAGCTTTAAAGCGTAGCATATCTCATTTTTTATTTACAGAAATAACACACGCAAACTGAATTACATTTGTAAATGGATTGACATTCACTTTTTTGTCAATCCATATTGTCACTACCTAAGTAGCCTAATTGGTGCAAAAGGAGAGTGCCGTAGATAGCCTATGTCCATGGGAATTGGTGAATATGCTATATATAGGCTACATTTTATATAGGCCTACACACCTATGAATTGTTCATTTAATGCAATTGTAAAGTGTGTTAACTTAGCCAAAGCTTAGGTGCTGATTCGTGTTTCAGCTCGTCGTTTCCTTTAAGCACCATGGAGAACTCCCAACAGGAACAGCGAATTAAAAATCGAGGCGAGGGGGAGGGGCGAGAGAGCAATTTTGGATTCAGAAATTGCTGAGGAGAACAAGACTCTGCATTGCTGTAAGGTTGTATGCATCAACACTTGGATCAATGTACGTTTAAAAGGGTTAGCGAATGCTTCTGTTCAGGATGCATAAATATAGAAATGCGCGCAGCTGTTTTCCAACAGATTCAGCGCATGGCAGGGATAGAAGCAGCGCCGCGCTCGGGTCGATAAACTGATGTCAGATATATAAACTTACATTTTTTTTGTCGGCTAGCCTTCTGAGAATTTTGCATCTCGCATCAAAATTTATTTGTAAATGTGGTACATCTACTCATTGTGAAAGTTTGTAAAATACATGATCGGCTTAGCCTACATAAAATCGTTCAAACTGCAATGCTGCGACAATGTGGGAGGAAATACACCTCCCAGCATGCTGTTCAGCGGGTCGTGTCGCCCCGAAGTGGATCTTTAAATATCCTTAGTCTCTTGGAAGATCTGTCACTTCACTTTCTAAATCCAAATCCTAGATTGTTTTTCTTTTCCCCAAGACTAACCATTATCCGATTGGCTAGCGCAGCTGTCACTCGCTCGGCTACACCCGCATGCTAGTGGAGCGTAGAATAAACAGTATTGGCATGCGTTCCGCCCCGCGAGCCCGCTGCGTTCTGCTAAATATAGCTGGAGAAGTTGAGCATGCACGGCAGCGGGTACAGGGCAAAAACCGTATCCGCAAATAAACCTTGAACGTCTTATCATAGTAACAAAAGTAAAGTTTGAGGCATATACCGAAAACGTCATTTAAAAATACTGAGAAGCAGAAAATCAGAATGCCGGCAAATCAAAGTAGATCGAGGACAAGGGAGCGAAACAACGTCCTGAACAGACCCGAATTTATGTCTCTGAACCAGCCCCTCAGGACCAATACCAGCGCCGCGCGGCGGCCCAGCCAGATGAAGCACCAGCAAAGCCAACACCAGCCGCCCGAGCAAGAACAGGACGACCGAAGAGAATCCATGAAATTACCAGAGGAAGACTGCATACAGTTAAACCCTTCATTCAAGGGAATAGCGATGAACTCTCTTTTCGCCATTGATATCTGCCTGTCCAAGCGGCTTGGGGTTTGCGCTCACACCACGTCTTCTTGGGGAAGCATCCGCTCCATAGTGAACCTGCTTGCATTTACCGGACACGCCATTCCCTGGATTTGTGGCACGCTCTTGTGTCTCACAAGGAGCAACACGTTGGCAGGGCAAGAGGTTTTGGTGAATCTGATGTTGGGTAAGTAACCTACTCCACAACAAACAACAGTGCATGCACATGTTATAATGCGGTATTGTTTTTGTATTTGATAGCAGGGGCTGGTGTTGAAAGAGATGGTTATGAGTGACTGAACACCAGTGTGCTTCATGTCAATAACTTGTCGCCCTCACACTGGGTCCATCCTGTAGGTTTCCATGTGTGTGTGGCTTGGTTGGTGTCTCATTTGCTCTGTCCCAATCTCGTTAGTCTCGTCTATGTGTATAAATAGGTCGTTCGCAAACGGGTGAGTGTCGGTTTACTATACTGAGCCGACGGATTTGTTGCAGTGTGTCTCCGTTAGAGTCGTGTTAATCTGGCTGTGCGAGTTGGGTTTAGGATTTTAGAAGCCTACTGCGTTTCAAATTGTGGTATTCACACTTGGGTAGCAATGGCGAATGTACTGTAAAAATTAAATATTTAACGTAGAGGAAAATGTAGCCCGTCAATGGACAGTATTGTCTATTGCATTTTTGTTCATGTGGGTGTGAAAAAAGTGGGTTTTCGAGCGCGTGGGCTTTCGCAGACGCTAGCTGATATCAGTGAAAGATTCAAGATTTGTGTAAGTAGACATTCTGCTGCTTAAAGTGCGTCGCAGTGGCAGATCCAAGCAAGGAATGTGAAATTGGGGGTGATTATTCTGTGACTGTCACTCACGACACTTTCTTTTTACCCATTACATCAGTCCCGTAGTCAACAAATACTACTCCAAGGATGAGATGGTGACCTGGACAGTAACTTGGAAAGTAAGCCTAATATAATTTTGTGTGGTCGTTGGATGCTTTGGAAGGTGCCAGGGGGGCCAAGATGAGGCTCTCCATTTTCTATAGGCTTTGCTCTCGGAATGTTTTGGACTTGCAGAAGGGCGGATTGTTCCGACCCCTAACGTCTTCCATTATGAGAACAGGAAGTCACACAGACTTGTGGGGGAAAGATGTCTGTCCCAAAGGTGGTAAAAATGGCCCGATATGTTTCTTTCATTCACTCACCTCATTTGATATCCCTATTTGGGGGAACTCCCTGTAAGACTAAGATGTGTCAACACCCCTAATACTAGCTCGGTTTAATTTCAAATCAGCATGCTCCCTTCACTCGTTCCCTCCAACTGAGGGAGCCCTTCAGTGATGTCACAATGGGCACATGCAAGAGTGCCCTTCCCAAGTGAGGGGAGTTATTGAAGGGGAGGGGTAGGGACTGTTTGAATGGGAACAGCCTCGTGCTGCTTCCACACTTATGAAAGAAACAGGAAGAACAATTTAGAAGCACCAAAGATCTTCAGTGCAAAAGTCCACAGGTATTCTCATCTCACCTGTTAAGCTGTGCTATCATGTGGACGTGGTTTACAGGGTGTCAAGGCCTCAGTTTACGGAGCAATGAGGTCTACCCAACGCTTGTGCTGTGGGTTCCAGCAGGCGTAAAGGACTTCAGAGACACAAGTTAGCATGTGAGGTTTCACTACAGAATGTGAAGTCACCCCTTGAGAAACAATATTAGGGCCATTAATACCCTTGGCTGGGGACCTTAGTCTTTAGCCCATAGAGCTAATTGTATGTCTTGCCATCTGCCAAGGTTCAAGGTTTGAAACCGATGGGAGACGCTATTAGAGTGGTGCCCAGTTTGCTGAGGTGGCTGTAGGACTTTAGAAGGGGAGAATATGGCAGTGTTCAGAGACGTGAATTAGCATGTGAGTGTCCAGTGTGGACTGTGACATCACCCCCTTGAGAAGCACTAACTAATTTACTAAAACCTTTAGCGTGTGTAAAAGTTTTTAGCACACGGAACACCAATGATTGGTCATGGTATTTGTTTTGCACCAATCATTGGTTGTGGTATTAATTTTGTGTGCGCTAAAAGGTTTTGCGCAAACTAAGGGTCTTAGTAAATGGGGTCCTTAAGAGTATAATTAGTTCCCCTAGCTGGGGACCTCCTTCATTAGCTTAGCGGCTGAATAGTATCTCTTGTGTAGAGCGCTGGCTGGGGCCATGGTTTGAACCATTCTTCAGATCCCCGTTACAGTGCTTCCATGATTCAGATAGTCCAAATTCTGCAGCACAGGGGTAAGTCAGATATGCAACCAGTTCTGGTCCAATACCCTGCCTTTAAATTCTTTTCAACACATTTGGTAGGCAATCAGCCTTTTTCATACTCAGGTCATTTTAAATTCAGCTATGATCAGGGAAGAACTTGTACATAATTTGATTGAACAGGTTGAGTTCAAATCTATTCAGTCTCACAGATGTAATGGAGCAACTGTACTGTAGACTCATTTATCTCTATTCATTTAAGCTCTTTTCCAAGGTTGCCATGGCAGAGATACATTAAACGCAGCCAACTGCAAATGGGTTAGAATCTTGGCCAATGGTCTAAAGGGAACAATCGGAAGTGCAGCCTCTCTCTGTGTGTGACTCCAGCCCATCGCACTGACAGAGGAAAAGGGAGAGGGTTTTGTCCACAGACAATGGTGTAAAATCTTTTTCTTATTATAAGAAACCATCTGCTGACATCTTATAAGCCCTGCGACTTGGTGTTTTTTTTTCCTTGGGGGGGGGGGGGGATGGGGGATGTTGTGAGGTTTGTGGGTCAGTGTATGGGGGAGTATAATCGAGGAGAGGAGCTATTCTATCAGACACATGGGACTCTCTCTCCCTTTCTCTATCTTTCCCTCTCTCTCTCTCTCTGAGGCCCAGATTCCAATGCATATGCCACTTTGCCCTGAACTCTGAGGGAAATGTTGAAGCCAGCACACAATTACAGTTTAATGTTGTTTGCTTGAATTTCTCTCTTGTGTTGTGTGGCTTAATTTTCTCCCTACATTGTAGCAAAGCGCCTCTGTTCAAGAAGGCCAGAAATGTGAAGTCACTTTGTCTTTTGAATAAAAAAAGGTTGGCACACCATCCAGGGATAAATTAATTATCATCCATCCATGTTCTCACAAGGTGTTATGGAGAAAGATAACACTTGACGTGAAAACTTGAAAATTGATGACAGCAGCTCCCTTGGAACATTTATTTTTTATTTTTTATTTTTTTGTAAGGAATGTCACCTCTGAAATTCATCAGCTTGATAAATATTTTTTTAGAAAAATTTCAATTAGATAGCATTTTTAATGTCTTATGGCAATTATTTATTATTTGCAAACCTATAGTCTTAAGTGAATGTAGGATTTATTTTTGCTATATATTTTTTGTCTATTTACTAAACTTATTAAAAGACCCCCTCCACTCAAAAATGTGTCTTTTTAATGGCCATGACCTTAACTGTACAGATTGATTGATTTGTACAGAACTTTTCACAAGAGCAATGTTTTCACATTCTTCTATTGTAGAGGGAGAACTTCTCCATACTTCTCTGAAATCTTTTTTTGTAATGTGCACGTATGAGCAAAATTTGTGAGGTCACAAATATGTCGAACCTATCATGGTCCACTATGCAAAGCGGGATGATGATGTGGTGAAACAGAAAAGAAAAAAAAAAAACTGACTAGTTAGCGTTGTTGTGTGAGAATTCGTTTCCACTCTTTAACAATGAACCCATTTTAAAAAAAAAAAAAAAAATCGATTTATTTATAAAAACCAAATGGATGTGCCTGATAGCATAGAGGGGAAATAATGTGTTGTACACATTTTTTTTTTTTTTTTATTATGCTTCAGAATCTCATGTAAAAGGGTTTTTGTTTAAAAAAAAAGTTGATTTTGAATTTTTTTTTGTGCCAGCATCACTGGGCATTTGTGTTGTTGTGTTGTTTTTTGTCTTTTGGTTTTTTTTGCTTTTTATACAATGATAGGATATATAATGACAATTGATTTTGTTTTTTATTTTTCTTTTTTTTTATGATATTTTTTTTGATATTACAGAACCTTTACAGAACCTTTTGTACCTTTTCCCCCCCCCCCCCCCCATTTTTCGGGGATCTAAAAAATAAAATAAATATAATTTTATATTTTTTTTTTTTTATTTTTTTTTTTTTATTTTTCTGCATTTTTTTTGCACTCCAATATTCAACAATATCAAAAAACAATAATATTTTTCTTTACTTTTTATCTTACTTTTATTCTTACAATCGATCTTATATTTATCTAAATTCTATTTTGGAATGGGGGAATGGGGGGGGGATTTAAGCTGTAAAATATGCTGGAACAGTATGGAATACATGGTTGGCGAAATGGCTGTAAATCATCAAGGGTTTGAGGTATCAAACAAGTTTCAAACCATCACTCTGCTGCCAGATATGGGATGGATCACTTTAAGGGTTGTTTCTCCTGACAAATTGAACTCTATGGAAAAATAAGTCAGGAGAAGAAACCCTTCAAGTTATCCATCCATATCTACTGCATATATGGCAGCAGAGTGATGGTTTAAGGCTTGTTTGATACGACAGACCTTTGATGACGTAGAGCCATTTAGCCAACCACGTGTTCCATACTGTGCCAGTGTAATTTACAGCTAAATCTAGTCCCAACCCCCACGTTTCTTGTGGCTCAGATATTGAAATCCATCTATCTATGACCAATGTTACCTTACTACCTAGCTAGCTACAGTTGTTGTCAGTTGCAAACTGATAGTGAGCAATATCAATAAATGCAAATTGAGTTCTGAACTTACCATTCCCATACATCAACTAGGCTCTGATTTTGGTGAGCAATAGACTCTTCTTTGGACTATGAGTCTGACTGAGGCTCAGACAGAGCTATAACGTTATTTCCCTAATGTTGCCTCTTGTTGCCGTCATTGAATGAAGCCGGCTTGCGTGGGGGGATGGGTGGGGGCCGTGAGGGAATGGGGGCATTGCTAATTTGCATATTCATAGATTCTGGCATTCTCAGTGAAGATTAACGTTTAGAAATGCTACTAAGCCATTTTCAGCAGTTAGTGCTCAGAGGAGTAACTTGTTAAAATTAGGTAGTTAAGAGTAGACTTTGGCCGAATTCAGAGCTGCCAC
Source organism: Ilyophis sp. 1 JC-2022 (assembly GCA_022702515.1). Classification (NCBI taxonomy): domain Eukaryota; kingdom Metazoa; phylum Chordata; class Actinopteri; order Anguilliformes; family Synaphobranchidae; genus Ilyophis; species Ilyophis sp. 1 JC-2022. Next base: position 30,810,829 of record CM040404.1, read on the forward strand.
ATCTTAAATTTGGCTAAATCCTACTTGCACGACATAGATCAGTACAATATACAAGTACAGCAGTACAGTAGAAACGTGTGCAGGGGTGGGGGATGGGGATTTTAGGCACAGCATCCAGACAGCTATCCATGGAAGACATAATATAAAGTTGCAAATCCTTTGGCAATTCCAAATATTTGTTGTGCAGTAGCAAGCTAGTATGAGCAAACTTTGCAAGCCAACATTATAGCTAACCTGTATCAATTAAATAAAATTAAAATGATACCATTTGGCCATGTCGTGCTCCCCTGTGTGTTAACAGTATCATTTTAAGTGGGTGCTTAGTGTAAAATGTCAGCTGAGAAGGACTTCTACCATAACACATGTAATAAGCTGTTTGGCCAAGAAATACCTGTACAGAACACAGGTTCTCACAGGTTCTTGCATGTAACCCTTGAAGCACGCGAATTAACTACATGCCGACTTTATGACAACTCTGAGAAAAGTTACAGAGTTATAAATTCCTTGCACATATGGAGTTTAGAGGAAAAACATTGAACTTAAAAAGTTGAAAAAAGACAACACTCAAATTTTATACAAATCACTTTATATAAATTTTTGCCAATTTTAATGAATATTTTATTGGATAGGATTTTAAAAAAATAATATATTACACAATAAATATATTTGCACAATAAAAATATTATCGAGTATATAATTATATTATCGAGTCTTGTCTTAACCTTTATGGTTTTATATAATCCAAGGTATGATTCTGAATTTTAAAAAAAATCTATATCATGATAGCATCTTTATCACAATAACAGTGCAAAATATTGTGACATTAATATTAGGCTATATCACCCAATCTTACTAGAGATAGACTAATTTGTGATAGATCAATCACTCTCTCTTCCTTTCTCTCTCCTTCTCTCCTGTTCAGCCCTTTTTCTGGATGTGATGACCGTGGCCGGTGTACAGAAGCTGGTGAAGCGCAAAGGACCATGGGAGATGAGTCCCAGCTTTCTGGACTACCTGGTCATGGATGTATACTCCTTCCCAGCGGCCCATGCCAGCCGCGCCACCATGGTGTGCAAGTTTCTGCTGGCGCACCTGGTGCTCGCTGTGCCTCTACGTATCCTCCTGGTGCTGTGGGCCTTCCTGGTGGGCATGTCACGCATCCTCCTGGGCCGACATCACCTGAGTGATGTAGGCTGTGGCTTCGCCCTGGGCTTCCTCCACTACACCCTGGTGGAAAAGGTGTGGCTCCCCTCCAGCACCTGCCAGGCTATCATCTCCATCGGAACACTCAGTTGGAGCAACCTCTATTAGAACTGCTCGCCCTCTCACTGCTGTCCTTCCTGGTCCTCTCACCTCTCTCACTTCCCCCCTGCTCTGCTTCCTGTTCCTTATCCACTTCCTGTTCTTGCTCAACTTTTGTGTACCTGTTTAATTTATTTTTCCTGCTCTTCTTCCTGTCCATGCTCTACATCCAGTCAAAACTCCAAATCCTATACCTGTCCTACTTCCTGTTCCTGTTCCAATGACTGTTCTTGCTTTATTTGTACCTCTCTGACACTGACTGGCATTTTCTTCCCCCATGCTTTCCTACCTTTTTATTCAGTTCAATTTTAAACAAGAGAGTACACATCTGCACTTTAAAAGAACATTTTGGTCTGTCTGTGCTGGATGAAACACTTTTCCTCAATGTCAGCACAAATTTTAGCCGGGAAGGGCAATGCTGCTAGGCTGACAGATGGCTTACCCTGGCTACTTTTATAGAAATTTAACATGCAAGTTCTGTCATTGTTCTTTATTGTAAGATATGTTGTGCACATGGCAATAATGGGGATTATTTGCTGTCGAACAGTGTCCGTTGACTCTAAAATAAGAACTAACATTTTTAGAGTGCCTGTTTTTATAATTACTGAAAGTTTCTATAAAATTGAAAAGTAATTATACAGCAGATCAGGGATTTTACTATTTCAGCATAATTATTTATTCAAAAATAATTTAAAACATTTAGAAAATGGCACTTAATGCCTGAATGCAATCAGTTTTAATTTTTCTTTCATTTAACTTTCCGTTAAAAATGTTCGTACATTTTTGCCATGTCACTTTTGATTGTATAAATATTTGTGTATTTTGAGCAGAAGGAGGTATTGCACTGAAACTGAAATGTTGGACTCTGAAATGTTGTTCTGAATGCAGTAGTCACAGTTGACAGAGTTACTTTTGAATGGATGGAATGTTTTCTTAAAAAAGAAGACATGAAGGTCATCACTCAACAAACGTGTACTCTAAAAAAATGTATTTGGTCTATTTGTATAGGTCTTTGTTTTTGTGTTTTTAAGTACTAGCTTGTTAAGCTAATTTTGTCTTTCGAAAGAAACCCTTTTCTGCAGAAATTTCAGGTGTATTTTAAAATGCAAGCTATTCATCTCAGAAGTGGTTTCCATGTTTAGGGTCTGCACGGCGGTTTAACTTGAAGACAACAACCAGTCTTTTTGAGTGACTGGAGTCTCAGGTAAAGCAAGTTTAAAACATAATGTAGTTTTAAATATAAATATAAATTTTTATCATTCTGATGGATGTGTACATGTAGATGGATGTTCTTTCTATACCTGCTTTGCATGAGGACACTTATGGGATGGACCTCTGGTTAGTTCCATAAGACACTGAATGGGTTTTTTTTTGGACCTAGAAAACCTGAAGGGCTTAAATTCAGGCCTTGATCCTTCTTCTAAATTGAGTCTGGTGCCTTCGATCAATGCCCCTGCAGTGCCCCTTCTGGCTCTATTGAGTTACTACTGCTGTCTCCAAAAACACTGACCATCTGAAGTGTAAAACCAATCCAGAAAGGGTCTGCTTCTCCCCAGAATATCAAGGATATCACCTAATTCTTCAGCAACGAGGAACCATGACTTTACAGCGACTCTTTGCAGCTATCATCGTTTTGCGTGACCTTTGTGATCAAAATAAGAATGGAGATGTATATTTGCGTGTGAGTGCATGCATTTATGATATGATATATTTCATTCGGAAAGCTTATTTATTTATTTATTTTTAAATCTGAAACATTCAGGACAATTGTTATGTCAGCTCTGTCTCCGCTATTTGGCGGACCATCTTTGGTGAAGAAGTGAGCTTACATGTGCCAACATGCTTTCTGCGTGCTTTTGATAATGATGTTTTACAGAACAAACATCAATGCAGTGCATGCATAATGTCTTTCATGGAACATTTTTCAGTGTTAACCAAATCATCCAAATGATCAAAGATGCCTTATGTGTGCCCTATGGTCCGAATAGAATCCCAATCAAACAAGCGATGACTGGGAGTCCTTGCCAGGTAGGAAGAGATTCAGTAAGCAAATTAGCAAATGAGTCCTTGGCTTCACTCTCAATAGCAACTGCGCTGGTAAATTCAGTGCCTAAGGGTTGTCTGCACCAGCTGATGAATAAGTGCAGTCCTCCAGCACATTACCTGCAGTGGCTAAGCCGGGAGATCACAATGAACAAGAAGCGGTCGGGCAAATTCACGCATGACGGGAGGTGTGTGCAGGTCCTCACACTCCTGGATTGACAGAAGACTGCAGCCCACAAATGGGCCTACGGGAAGCATTCATTTATTCAAATAAAATTGGCTATAATAAAAAAAAAAACATGTTGGTTGCATGTGTGAATAAATTTACGTCTAGTTTTTTCCACAATTTATCAATTGTGCTTCTAAAGTCTCTGGCTTCGCCACTTATCAGAGGAACACTGCAGCAGGAGCATAATATCACTGACTCTCGACTATTATGTTCTCCTTGAATGTACTCAGTCAAGAGTCGGTAACTATTTTGCATCTAACAACCCAAAAGGTACTACAGGAGAGCTAGCAGCAATTGGAGGATTGCTGCTTATGACAGCTGGTTGCCTGTGGGCACCTTGCTTGTTGTTTGGAGGAGCTAATTCAGCATTAGCACGAGGAACTCTTACACCCACCACATCCCTGGCAAGTCACCGGGATGTTCCTGTCACTCAGGAACGCCCTGTCGTAGTCTGCTGTTGACACAGCCAAGGCACAGACCTAAAATAAGACCCAAGCTCGTGCTGGTGCTGAGTCATTTTATTGACTATACTCAGAAGCCCAACGTCCTTTTTTTAACTTTGTTTTTATTTCATTTTTTGAAACGCATCCAGGCTTCACTCCTAAACACTGGGGGACACAAAGGCTGAACTGTATCTTTCAGTGAGGTAGAACAGCGTGAGCATGTGCTAATTAAGTCTCAAAGATAAAATCCTCATTATTTATTTCTTGTAATTTCAATTTTGCTGAAAAGAAAATTAGCAATTAACGCAATTTTGGATGTGGCTGATACTAGCACCAAAAGGCAGAGCTGTCAGGGCAACTGTGTGTGCTTGCGTGCATGTGCACGTGTGTGTGTGAGAGAATGTCTTCATTATCCCTGTGTTTCTAACCTTATCCCTGCTTCTATATGACTGTGTGTGTTGGGTGGAGTGGGCTATGCTTGTGTTTGTGCGATTATGTGTGTTGGGTGTGTGTGTTGGGGGGGCTTTGTGTATGTGTGTTTGTGTGCACGCGCATGTGTATGTGAAAGGGAGAAGACAGAACAGAGAAACGATGGATATGAGCATCAGTCATGCAGAATAAAGAGATTTAAAAGGATGGGGAAAGACTGAAAGATGGAGGGAAGAAGATGGTGTGAGACGAGAGTGACCGAGGAGACCTGTGCCAGGTCTACTGTCTCATAGGGACATATTTCTGTTGGCATGCCTGCTCTCCCTTCTCTTTGTCTCAGTTTATCTCCTGCACCATTATGTCCCTCCTGTTTTGCCATTTTGTTCCATCATTGTTTGGAAATGGTCGCTGCCTAGATATTTTGTTTCAAATGGACAATCCTGATTTAAGCAGGATAATCATGGAACTCGCTCACCCTGAGCTGTTTTACTAAAATAGACTGTTATTTGACTGTTATATAAGCTTTAGGTTTTGAGTCCAGTTTTTTAAAAAATGCATGATTTTGTTTCTAAAATAATAGAGCAAATGCTTGAAACTATAATCTATGGACAATGTGAAATATTTCAATAAAAGCTATCTTTTTCAAACCAAATTCTATTAAAATGGTATTTGTGGAAAAGGTGTGGTGTGGTTTAATATTTTTCTAGTCTGAATTATGACAGAACAGAGGCTCACTTTTCCTGTGTGTAGCTTAACATGAGAACAGACACATTTGACTGGAAAGCCTTTTTCAATATTTAGAAACAAGACAACGGTGAAGCAGCTACAAAAAGATATTGTATTGTATGTTGGGGATCAAGTCTCCAGTGTACACTTTGGTTCAGGGATGGATTATGGGATTAATGTGTGTGTGTGTGGTGTGTGTATCCACGGGGTTAATACATGCATGTAATGCTCCTTTAATCGAAAGAGCATGTATGTACACCCTTCTCACATACATTTAACAGTAAAACTGAGACTTGGCACAAGTATAAAAGAAAGGTATAACCCTGGTCTTCCTCCAGCATTCATTTTGTCTACGCAAAGGTGAAACCCAGGCCAAATGTTGACTTTTTACATTTTAAATGAGCTACCAGCTCCATAAATAGTAAATAGTAACGTAATAGTAAAGGTTCAAAGGTCATGGTGAAGTTAAGTAGAGATATTTTCAGGAGCAGTCTTGCTGCAATTGGCTCTCAGTGGAGGCAGGGCTCGACAACCCAGCAGAAGTCTGGTCAGATTACAGCGCTGCATCCCCACTCGCTGTTCCGCTCACTGGGCATATTATTCTCTCATCGGCTCCGCCTCCCTCCTTCCACATGCATTCTGCCCTCAACAGTTCCTGCTGTCCCACTGATCCCGTTTAAATGCTGTCAGTGCGCACTGTGTAATATGTGCCTGTCTATACTGTGTGTAATAACATCTGTCCCTATTAACTGCCCACAGTATGCACTGTGTAAACATCTGTCCTGTTAAATTGCTGTCAGTACGCACTGTGTAAAAATCTCTGCCCTGTTAATGTGATGTCAGTCAGTGCACACTCTGTAATATTGTCTGTCCTTCTGTAAGTATGCACTTTGTAATAATGTTCATCATGTGCTCTTGACAGAGTGGACCTTATATATATTTTTTTTTCAAAAACATGAAACAACCAATCATTTTCGATTATATCTTGGTCAGTGATACAGCTGAAAACCTCCCCTGATCTCAACCGTGACATAAAAAGACACATATATGGAAATGGCGGTGATAGCAATGGATATACCTATGGGTATGAGGGATCTCTGTCAGAAACAGAGATGGGAATGTTGGAGATCCAAGTGCAAGTAGTTGGGCAATCTTAAAGTGTTCGTAAGAACACCACTAGAAACGGACAATAATCCGTAGTGGAGAAACAACTAAAAATGAAAGAACAACAAACCTCGCAATATAAACGAGGAGCTCGCTAAACGAGCAAAACAAAGGAATAAGCAATAACGCTTATCTAACTCCCGTATGTGGAGTGAAACAACAAAAAACAGCGAACTGAAAAGACCCCAAAAACTTTGGGTGAGACACTCGTAGGTAGAGTAGAGAAAACAAAAGAAAACGAAACCTCTGCTCTGAAATAAGAGCGTATAACTAGAACTGCTTTCTTTCTAAGGTTGCACTGCTAACAAGTCCCGCGTTGCTAATCAAAGCAGTCGATAGCAATACAACTTCCTATACCCTTTTTTACCGGCTCGAATGTCATGTGAAATAACATGGAAGCAACGAGAGAGGCCGGAAGCGGGGTATAAATAGTGAGCGGAAATAACTGCCAGGTGAACTCACTAATGACAAGGTGAAAGCAAAACCCGTGACGGAACACAGGAAAATCCGATAGATTACCGGTAAACGATAAAAATGAATAAAGCGACGTGGAGATAAGGGAAGAAAGGTCAGATCCATGACAGGACCCCCCCTCTAAGGAACGGCACCGGACGCTTCCACAACCTTATCTCTGCGGAAGTCGGTGATTAACTGAGGGTCCAGGATGTTTCTCGATGGAACCCAGCAACGTTCCTCCGGACCATAACCCTCCCAGTCAACAAGGAACTGCCACCCTCTACCTACACGTCTCTCTGCCACAATGCGGCGAACGGTATAAGCCGGACCCCCTTCTATGAGTCGGGGAGGCGGAGGTGGTCTCTCAACCGGGGCGAGGGGGCTTACGAGTACCGGTTTCAGACGGGAGACGTGAAACGTGGGGTGGATGCGCATTGAGCGCGGCAGTTGCAGTCGAAATGTGACTGGGTTGATTTTTTAAATAATTTTGAAGGGACCCACAAAACGAGGGGCGAGTTTGCGGGACTCGACCCGCAACGGAAGGTCCCGAGTAGTAAGCCAAACCCATTGTCCCACTCTATAGGATGGTGCAGCTCGACGATGCCTATCAGCCACAACTTTTTGTTTAGCCGAAGCCCGTATAAGAGACGACCGCACTTGTCTCCAAACCGACCGACACCGCCGAACGAAAGATCCTACGGAGGGCACCTCCACCTCCTTCTCAAGCTCAGGAAAAAGAGGTGGTTGGTAACCCAGCTGAGCCTCGAAGAGGGAGAGGCCGGTGGAGGCGTTACGCAGCGTGTTATGAGCGTACTCCGCCCAGGCGAGGTGACGGCTCCAGGAGGTAGGCTTGGATGCGGCAAGGCAGCGAAGAGTATTCTCTAGAGTCTGATTAGTACGCTCTGTCTGGCCGTTAGTCTCCGGATGAAACCCGGAAGATAAACTAACCGAAGCCCCCAGCAGAGAGCAAAACGCCTGCCAAAACTTGGCGGCGAACTGAGGACCGCGATCGGACACCACATCCGACCGAAGACCATGCGGGCGAAACACATGGTCAATCATAAGTTGCGCTGTCTCAGGTGCCGAGGGCAGCTTGGACAGCGCAATAAAATGGGCCGCTTTGGAAAAACGGTCGACCACCACTAAAATGGTAGTATTGCCTGAAGATAACGGCAACCCCGTGATGAAGTCCAGGGAAATATGACTCCAGGGACAGGTGGGAATAGGTAGAGGGCGAAGAAACCCCGAGGGAGGAAGGTGAGAGGCCTTGCTGCGAGCGCAAACCGGACAAGCCGCGACAAATGAGCGTACGTCTCTCTCCAGACTAGGCCACCAGAAACGCCGGGATAAAAAGTCCCTAGTTCGATGAACCCCTGGGTGACCAGTGAGTTGGGAGGCGTGGCCCCATTGGAGGACCCGCGACCTAAGACGAGGAGGCACGAAAAGACAGTTGGCCGGTGCCCCACCTGGACCTGGGTCCGAGCGCAAGGCTCTCTGCACCGCTGCCTCAACCTCCCAAATAACCGGGGCAACAATGAGGTCAGTGGCGATAATAGGCTCGGGAACTGAGTCTGTCTCAGAACGGTCGTAAATCCGCGAGAGAGCGTCAGGTTTGACGTTTTTAGACCCGGGGCGATACGTGATAATAAAATTAAATCTTAGAAAGAACAGCGCCCACCTAGCTTGCCGTGAGTTACGCCTCTTAGCCAGCTGAACGTACTCAAGATTCTTATGGTCTGTCCAGACCGTAAATGGATGTTCCGCTCCTTCAAGCCAATGGCGCCATTCCTCCAAAGCCAACTTGACCGCAAGCAATTCTCGATCCCCTACGTCATAATTCCTCTCTGCCGATGTTAGGGCGTGAGAAAAATAAGCGCAGGGGTGCATCTTGTGGTCAAGTGGCGAACATTGGGAAAGAATGGCTCCGGCGCCTAGCTCGGAGGCGTCCACCTCTACCACAAAGGGAAGGGAGGGGTTGGGTGTAACCAGGATGGGTTCGGAAGTGAACCTTCTCTTTAATTCAGAGAATGCTGACCCTGCCTTAGAATTCCATTGGAACTGGCTGCCGAGGTTTTTCTTTGTGAGCGCAGTAATGGGCGCTGCTACCGCACTAAAATTCCGAATAAATCGCCGATAAAAATTCGCAAAACCTAAAAAACGTTGTACCTGTTTTACGGAAGATGGCGTGGGCCAGTTCTTTACAGCGGAAACCTTTTCCGGATCCATCTGTACCTTACCCTCTTTAATAATGAAACCCAAAAATGAAACAGAGCCAGTGTGAAAAACGCACTTCTCTGCCTTTACAAATAATTGGGCTTTGAGAAGTGCAGCAAGAACCTGACGAACGTGACCGACATGTGTGGTAAAATCGGGCGAAAATATTAAAATATCGTCAAGATACACGAAGACGAATTTTGTGGGATTTAACCCAGTTGGAATCAACGAGGCACTCAACTGCCCCGGAATCAATGAACGCATTGCAGGAAATCTGGCGGTCGTTCCAGCGCAAATAGACCGACAGGAAGGTCAGAGGGTAATTTAATTCTAGTCCCGCTATGCGACTCGGTTCCACTAGCGGGACTAATCTTTTCCCACAAGTTTGGGACAGTGGTCCCTTAAATGGCCCCTCCTCTTACAATATCTACACCACATTTCACGAGACTTAGCATCCCCTGTTTCGCGCATGGAGGAACTATCGACCTGCATGGACTCCTCCTGTTCAATGGGAGCTACAAAAGGACTGTGAGCCGGTGCTGGCGTGTGAGAGGAAGAATAACGAGGTGGGTGCTGTTTAAAACCCTTATAAGCCCTCTCCTTCTCTCTCTCTCTAAACCGGTTATCCAACCGAATGGCCGTAGATACCAGAGCCCTGAATGTAGCGGGTGGTTCGATACCCGCAATGGCGTCCTTTATGTTCTCCGCTAAGGCGTTTAGGAACAGAGCACATAGAGGCTCATCGGACCACCCTGTCACTCCCGCAAGAGCATGAAAAGTAATAGCAAATGCGGCCACGGTGTCAGTGCCCTGACGAAGACGGGTTAAACGCATGGCAGCCTCCCTGCCAGAAATGTCTTGATCGAACACTGACACCATCTCCGCCATAAGCCGCTCTGTATTGCTAACTATGGATGAATTAGCCCTGATAAGTGGGTCGGCCCATGCGAGAGCATTACCGGTCAAGAGAGAGAGAATGAAGGCTACTCTGGACTCTTGTGCCTGGAACCGCGAGGGCTGTATTTTAAAAAAAATCAGACATTGTGTCAAAAACCCCTGACATTTGCCGGCGTCTCCATTATACCGCAAGGGGAGTTGGAGTCTCGGTTCCCTTGCTTCAGGTGTAAATGTTGGGGGGGTAGACTGTATAGGTGCTTGTGCAACTGGAGGAGACTCGGACCTGAGAGAGAGAGTTCGGATATTTTCCGCCAGATCTTGTAGCGCTACAACTTGTAGATGCATCTGCTCGTGTAAGGCTTGCTGTGAGTGTTGCAAGGCACGAATACTCTCTCTCTGGTCCGCCAGGGCTGCCTCCTGAGTGGCAATGATCACTTTAAGATTGGCAACTCCTGCTGGAAACTCCCCTGTGGCTTCCATGTTCTATGAGGGATCTCTGTCAGAAACAGAGATGGGAATGTTGGAGATCCAAGTGCAAGTAGTTGGGCAATCTTAAAGTGTTCGTAAGAACACCACTAGAAACGGACAATAATCCGTAGTGGAGAAACAACTAAAAATGAAAGAACAACAAACCTCGCAATATAAACGAGGAGCTCGCTAAACGAGCAAAACAAAGGAATAAGCAATAACACTTATCTAACTCCCATATGTGGAGTGAAACAACAAAAAACAGCGAACTGAAAAGACCCCAAAAACTTTGGGTGAGACACTCGTAGATAGAGTAGAGAAAACAAAAGAAAACGAAACCTCTGCTCTGAAATAAGAGCGTATAACTAGAACTGCTTTCTTTCTAAGGTTGCACTGCTAACAAGTCCCGCGTTGCTAATCAAAGCGGTCGATAGCAATACAACTTCATATACCCTTTTTTACCGGCTCGAATGTCATGTGAAATAACATGGAAGCAACGAGAGAGGCCGGAAGCGGGGTATAAATAGTGAGCGGAAATAACTGCCAGGTGAACTCACTAATGACAAGGTGAAAGCAAGACCCGTGACGGAACACAGGAAAATCCGATAGATTACCGGTAAACGATAAAAACGAATAAAGCGACGTGGAGATAAGGGAAGAAAGGTCAGATCCATGACAATGGGGAAGAAAAAATAGAAAATAATATTCTGGCCCCGTGGTACAAAGACAAATTAAATAAACATTCCAAAAAGCGACAAAAAGGCAAAAAAAAACCCGGCGTGTGTCTGGCTGCCAAGAAAACAAAATGGACAGCAGCCATTCCGGTGAGAAACCATTCTCTTTTAAGGCCTCCTCCACAGGAGGAGTTTCATGTCTCTCTCAGGATGTTACAGGTGTCTCTTATGATGTTACAGGTCTCTCTAAGGGTGTTACAAGTCTCTCAGGATGTTACAAGTCTCTTCCAGAATGTCACAGGTCTTTCAGGATGTTACAGGTCTCTCTAAGTGTGTTACATGTCTCTCTCAGGGTGTTACAAGTCTCTTAAAGGGTGTTACATGTCTCTCTCAGGGTGTTACAAGTCTCTTAAAGGGTGTTACATGTCTCTCTCAGGGTGTTACATGTCTCTCTCTGGGTGCTACAGGTCTCTCTCAGTATGTTACAGGTCTCTCTCAGGGTGTTACAGGTCTCTCTCAGGGTGTTACAGGTCTCTCTCAGGGTGCTACAGGTCTCTCTCATGGTGCTACAGGTCTCTCTCAGGGTGCTACAAGTCTCTCTCAGGATATGTTACAGGTCTCTCTAATGGTGTTACAGGTTTCTCTCATGATGTTACAGATCTGTTTCATCATGTTACAGGTCTCTCTAAGGATGTTACATGTCTCTCTAATAGTGTTACAGATCTCTCTCAGGGTGTTACGGGTCTCTCTCAGGGTGTTACAGGTCTCTCTAATGGTGTTACAGGTTTCTCTCAGGATGTTACAGATCCTTTAAAAAAAAATCATGTTACAGGTTTCTCTAAGGGTGTTACATGTCTCTTTAATAGTGTTACAGATCTCTCTCAGGGTGTTACATGTCTGTCTCAGGGTGTTATGGGTCTTTCTCAGGGTGTTAAAGGTCTCTCTCAGGGTGTTACAGGTCTCTCTCAGGGTGTTGCAGGTCTTTCTAATGGTGTTACAGGTTTTTCTTAGGGTGTTACAGGTCTTTCTCAGGGTGTTACAGGTCTCTCTCAGGGTGTTGCAGCTCTTTCTAATAGTGTTACAGGTTTCTCTCAGGGTGTTACATGTCTCTCTCAGGGTGTTATGGGTCTCTATCAGGGTGTTGCAGGTTTTTATAATGGTGTTACAGGTTTCTCTCAGGGTGTTACATGTCTGTCTCAGGGTGTTATGGGTCTTTCTCAGGGTGTTAAAGGTCTCTCTCAGGGTGTTACAGGTCTCTCTCAGGGTGTTGCAGGTCTTTCTAATGGTGTTACAGGTTTTTCTTAGGGTGTTACAGGTCTTTCTCGGGGTGTTACAGGTCTCTCTCAGGGTGTTGCAGCTCTTTCTAATAGTGTTACAGGTTTCTCTCAGGGTGTTACATGTCTCTCTCAGGGTGTTATGGGTCTCTATCAGGGTGTTGCAGGTTTTTATAATGGTGTTACAGGTTTCTCTCAGGGTGTTACAGGTCTCTCTCAGGGTGTTACATGTCTTTTTCAGGGTGTTACAGGTCTCTCTCAGGGTGTTGCAGGTCTTTCTAATGGTGTTACAAGTTTTTCTCAGGGTTGTACAGGTCTTTCTCATGATGTTACAGGTCTCTCTAAGGGTGTTACAGGTTTTTCTCATGGTGTGGCAGAGGGCTGGACGCTTCTGGCCCCAGACAAGTCGCCGTTGGCTGTCGGCCGGACCTTGGCACAGCGCCCAGGCTGGGAGACCTGTGGGCAGGCCAAGAGCACACCCCGATGACCCACAGCTGTCTCTGTCCATCTCCATTTTTCTCCATCGTGATCAGGTAACCCTTCCCTGGAGTTCAGCTCTGACACAGCACTTTATAAATGCACCCACATGAGTCACTCACACCAAACAACATGGGGCATAAGCATGAGCGAAAGAGAGCAACAAAAACACTTCATACAGACCACCATCCTTGCTTTTACTTTCACTACACTGTAAGAATGCACAATATAATAAAAAAGAAATCACTTTTCCCATTCTGTTTGGCTTCTTTCATGCTGTGTAGGAATATATTCACATTTTTTAGGACAAATTAAGTTGCTATATATTTTATTGTGACCGAACAGACATTTTGTTTGCAGCATTACTTATAAAACATTACTGCTCTCTTGGCTGGAAAACATGCAGACTCTTATTTGCATTTTGATTGATGTAATTAGAAAAGCACTTTTGGCAATGGGTTAAACACCAGTGCATTGTGGGTTTTAACCCTGCACACTGTGGAGCAAGGTGTAACACCTGAACATCTCATAAATTCTCAGCAATGTGGGGGCTTTCAATTAGAAGATTGCAGGTTAAAATCCCCAGGAGGGACACTGTTGTTGTGCTGTCAGAAGTAAGATGCACAACCCAAGTCAATAAATATGCAGCTGTGTGCATTTGTATAAATTGGTGTGCACAATCCATGAATGAACATGGTAATGCATTAGAGCGCTAAAGAATAGTGTTTTGCTGAGTCTAAGTATAACTTTAAAAACTGGCCGGGGCCTTTCTCATAAAACGTTGGGCCATCACCTGAAAGGCGGCTGCATGATGGCTCTCGTGTCTAATCTTGCACCATGTGAACTGTTGCTTGACTGACTTATATCTGGAGATGAGATGCACTGTGAGTTGTATACCATTAAAACATCCAGGGAAAGTCTATTTTTGTAAAATGTCTTTGGATTTTTAAAATTGCTTTGAATTATTGTTTTAAAAGTGCATCAAGGGAATACCATATCAAGTTTGTACAATTTGATGAGACATGTTGCACTGTCCATAGGGCAGCAGACTTTGATCTTCCACACCATCCCTCCATGTGGCTGCGGGTTCTATTCCTGACAATTACACTTTCTGTGCTGTGATCATATCTCTAGCCCTCTCTGAAATACATCAGGAGGGCAGACTCTCTGCTCTCTTACCTTTTCAGGGATCTAAAGTTTGTTACAAAAGAAACTTTGATGCCCCCTTGATTACCTCAGAGAAACTGCACTGATCGCCTGTCAGTCAGGTGAACCAAACTGAGGAATGGCCCATGTGAGTATAAAAACTGATTGGGGCAAATGATACAGTAAAGCAAAGTATTCTCTCCAAGTATCACTCCATCTCCACAACAAGCTTATGTCAATAGATGGTTATGTCATATGGTTGTTCAATGCTTTAATCATAAGCATTTAAACTCTATTACCTCTCCTTAAAAACTTGCACCATGCAATCTTTGCGGTCTTTTCTTGTCTTTTTCCCTCCTTCTTATATTCATTGAAATGGACCAATCATAATGTACATATATTACATGAATACTCAAGCAGTGCGTGGGCATTATGCAAAACAATGATCTTGATAGCTAGATGGAAAGCAAGCAAGCAAGCAAGCTAGCAAGCTTAACTCAAGGAGTTGCAGCTGTCGCAAAATATAATTTTGTAATGTAAATGTAAACTGACTAACAAACTGAGAAGGAATGAACAGTAATGCGTAATTTTTGCTTTATTTCGGTTTGATGACTTGGATAATTAAAATGGAAATGAATTACATGGTTGATAACAAAGTTTATTTATTTTGGAAATAATGTTTTCAATGCCGGATGTAGGCCATGCATTACTATGAATATGGGACTGTTTGACTGATTTATTCATTTATTCAAGGGCCTTGCAGACTGAGCAGTTAGTTCTTTTTTTCTTTTTTCTTTCTTTCTAATGATGCAGCTTGATTTTGTCTTTGTATTTTTTCTGTATTGTCTCTGTGTGTGTCTGTGTGTGTTTGTGGTGTCTGTCTTTGTCCTGTTTGTTGCTCTCGCTCCTCGCCTCCTTCACCTCCTAATCTCACAAGTCAATGACCAACTATCTCTGTCTTTTTTATAGGTAGCCTATTATTGAGTCAGTTAAAGGTTTAAAAGTTATTCATATCAATATCCGGAGCCTTGTTCCTAAAATCGATCTTCTCAGAGCCTGGGTTATTCTTTACAAACCCAACATTATCACAATATCTGAAACATGGCTTCATAACAGAATAACCGATGATGAAATCAAAATTGATAATTATGTTTTGTATAGATCTGACAGGGCGTCTAGAGGTGGTGGGGTGGCCACCTATGTCTCTGATAATCTGGTTTCTGAGTGTGCCCCTCCTACTGTGGACCCAGTTAATTTTGAATGTATCTTTATTAATATTATCTTTCATGATAACAAACACTTAACTATTGGGAATGTCTATAGACCACCTTCTGCTCCATCTGACTCTGCAAATTGTATTCTATCCACCATCAATTCTTTAGAGAGGCATAATGAAATGATCATCTTGGGTGATTTCAATAACAACTGGCTAGATAGTTCCTCTGCCAATGAGAGGAATTTATTTAATAGTGTAAACCTCACTCAGCTAATTACTGAGCCAACTAGAGTTGATTGTCGATCTTCATCTCTAATAGATTGGATTCTGGTTACTAACCCAGAAAGAATAACCACATCTGGTGTTATGTCTGACTGTTTTAGCGATCATTCCGTTATATTTTGTGTTTGGAAAATCAGAATTCTAAATTCTCCTCCTAAATGTATTAGATTGAGACAATGTAAAAAAATGAACGTTGATTGTTTTATTGATGATGTCACTGCTATCAATTGGGATAGGTTTCAGTTAATTCCTTATCCTGAGGATGCTTGGAACTTCTTTCAATCTGAGATCACTAACATTATTAATAAGCATGCTCCTATGAAGTCTATTAGAGTTAAAGGCAGACACTTACCCTGGATCAGTTCAGATCTCATCAACCTTTTTAAACAACGGGACAAAGCCTGGGACAAATATCGCCTGTCTAAAGATCCTGTTGATTGGAAACCTACAGATGTTTAAGAAACGTATGCAAGACTAAAACAAGGAATGCAAAATCGAATTATTACAAAAATAGCCTTTCCCACGATTTTAATAATCCTAGACAGTTTTGGAATCAGTTGAACCGTGTTCTCAATAAAACTAACAAAAGCCTCATAAACCGGATACAATTTAACAATGAAATTATTTCTGATCCCTTACTCATTTCCCATGCTTTTAATGAGCATTTCACTTCTATCTGTGGTTCCCATGATGCTAATTCTTATGGTATGGCTGACTCCTCAAACTTCACTACTTGTAATAGTTTATTTTCTTTACAAAAAATCATGCCTATGGATGTTTATAATGTGTTGTGTGAGCTTAAAGCTAGTAGTGCAGGTCCAGATGGTATGGAAGCTAAATTTGTTAAACTAGCAGCACATGTATTGATGTATCCCCTTGCAGACTTATTTAATTTATCTTTGTCTACTTGTTCAATTCCCTCTATATGGAAACGTGCCCGAGTTACCCCTATTCTCAAAGGTGGAAACTCATCAGATATGAATAATTATCGACCTATTTCTATTATTTGCTTTATTGCGAAAATTTTTGAGAAATTGATTTTTGACCAACTGTCTCATTATATTAATGTACATAATATTTTATCATCATCCCAATCTGGGTTTAGACCAAACTTCTCAACTACTACTGCTCTTCAAAAATTTACTAGCGATGTGTTTTCATCCTTTGAGAAAGGCCAACTCACTGGTGCCATTTTTATTGATCTTTCCAAAGCTTTTGATATGGTTGATCACTACTTCCTCCTTGATAAGCTTTACTCCATTGGTTTTTCTCAAAATGCTCTTTTTTGGTTTAATGCATATCTTCATAATCGCCGTCAATGTGTTGTTATTCAGGGTTCTCAGTCTGATTATTTAATTGTTGAAAGGGGGGTTCCTCAAGGTTCCACTCTTGGACCACTTCTTTTTTCTATTTTTATCAATGACCTTCCCCTAGCATGCTCCAATTGTCTTGTTCATCTCTATGCTGATGATACTGCCATATACACTTCTGATACTGACATAGCACAAATTCAGAATTCCTTACAGTCAGACTTTTATTCAGTCCAAAACTGGTTTCATAATAACAAACTTGTATTGAACAAGAAGAAGTCTTGTAGCATGGTGTTTGGTTCAAGGCATATGCGCCCACATCTCCTAGATTTAAATATTGTCTATGATAATGGTTTACCCCTCGAGAAGGTGGAGCAGTTTAAATATCTTGGACTCTGGATTGATCCTGAACTCTCCTTTAAACCCCATATTGACTTTATTATAAAAAGAGTATATGGTTGTCTTGGCTCACTGTATCGCTCGATTAATTGCTTCACTTTTGAGATTAGGAAAAGAATAATTTCTCAACTCATTCTACCTATTATAGATTATGTTGATATAGTTTATCAAAATACCACTGTTACTTATCTTAGGCCTCTTAATGTAGTGTTTAATTCCCTATGTCGATTTGTCCTTAGATGTCCCTATAGAACGCACCACTGTCTTATGTATGACTCACTCGATTGGTTGCCACTTAAAGCTAGAAGACAATTTCATTGGGTTCAATTCATTTTTAAATGTATTAATTTTAATTATCCCTCATACCTGAAACAGTACTTGGTCCCACGTAGATCTTCCTATTCATTTAGGCGTTTGCAAGATCCCTGTTTCAATGTCCCTAGAATCTTTACAGAAGTAGGTCGTAGGTCATTTGCATATAAAGCCCCTTCTGACTGGAATAACCTCCCCCGCTCCCTTAGGTCCATTACTTCCTACCGCTGCTTTAGGTCATCTTTACTTTCTCAGCTCAAAACAACCTGTGCATGCTTTTAATTTAATTTGAATTTCTACAATGGTGTATTCTACTTGATTTGTTTTTATTATTCTTTTTTCTTTATTATTTGTTGTTATTTTTCTTATTTTTCTTTTCTCATTGTTATTATTACTTTTATGATGATGATCCATATCATTATTATTATTGTTTCACTTCTCCTGGTCACTGACGTTTAGTCTCCTGAACAATATTGGTGGTTTTGGGATGTGGAGGGTTTGGGTAGGTGGGAGTGGACGAGCTGTGTTTGTATCTGTGTGTTATTATAAGTTTTGTATTGTATGTAACATGTTGTTTGTATGTTTGTGTTTTGGGACCCCCTCGAAAATGAGATGGTTCATCTCAAGGGGCTATCCTCAATAAATTCAAATTCAAATTCAAGCCAGTCTATTCCTAGCCATGTAGTAAAGTCAATTCATTAAGTAAATTTGTTTTGGGGGTTTTTTTTCTCAGGATGTATTGCAAGATAACTTTTTGAAATAATTGTCTAACCTGCTTCATACATATGCACAAGGAATAATTTTGAACAAAACTTAATTTCTATTTTCATATTAATTTTTCAAGCAGTTAATCTTTTTATTAAATGTTCTCTTTTAGTATTTGGCAAAATATCTATATGTACCAGGTTGTAAAAAAATTATTGATACCCATTCAAAATACAATACTGCTTCCTCCACATCGTTTTGTAGTTCCCAGCGACAAAAAAATCTATGGAGCTGGCACACTCAGTACTGCCGCGCTCTCTCTCTCTCTCTCTCTCTACCAGGGCTGTGAAGTAAATATTTGGTATGAACTAATAAGATACACAAACTGCTGGGATTTCTGTATGTGTGAATGATAACATTATGCAGAGGAAGTAGGCTATTCTGGTTTTAATGGGAGTAAATGGGATTTTGTCCAACCTTGTCACAAGCGAGTTATTTTTTTCACAAACTAAATTAGTCGTATCTTTGGACTAGTT
The DNA here is from genome assembly GCA_022702515.1 of Ilyophis sp. 1 JC-2022. Taxonomy (NCBI): domain Eukaryota; kingdom Metazoa; phylum Chordata; class Actinopteri; order Anguilliformes; family Synaphobranchidae; genus Ilyophis; species Ilyophis sp. 1 JC-2022. Next base: position 30,829,531 of record CM040404.1, read on the forward strand.
TATTAATAATTCTTAGACGGTCAAGAATATATTCTGATGAAAATCAAATAGCAATTTTGTTTTAGCTAGCTAGCTTGCTTTTATCTCTTTGCTTGTTATCCACATTCTGCTTTAAAATCCATATAATATTGAGGACACCATTCTTAATGTTGCCCAATATAACTTGTCTATCTTGTTAGTTCTGCACACATCTTTGGAGAGTTTTTGCTCTCTCCCCATCCTGGAAGAGTTGCTGTCACAATGCAGTGTAGCGTAGCCTAATGGTTATGCAACTTGTGAATCCAACATTGTTGGTTTGAACTCGGGGATGAGGGGCACTGCAGCTGTAATCTAGAGTAAAGTGCTTAAATAGATGTATAAGCTGTATATGTCTGCTAAAATGCCTAAAATGTAAATGATAAAATCTAGCAAGGCGTTGGGGTTTCATGGAATTCATGCAACTGAGACGAAGGTCCTACATTGCCCTCTGCTGGACAATTCCCTACTTGCACTGCAGTTTATGCTGATAAATGACACCGGCACAAGATGGCTCGAAGGTTGCGAGAGAAGTTGTTGTACCCTTGAATAAATCAAATTACTCTGCAAAGCTTCAGAAAATATTCAGCTGTATAAAAGAACAATACATAAAATATAGCATTGGAAGATCAAAACATATTTTTAAACAGTTTGTAAAGAAAAGAATAACAATTTTGAGGAAAATGTGCTTTAATCACTGTCTCACAGAGAAACAGAAGCGCTGGGTGGTCAGCCATTTTCATTAGCCAATTTTCTTCTGGGTGGTTCTACATGAGACCAAGGTCATGACCGGATATGATCCTTTCACGCCTTTGAGGGTGCATATTTGAGTCAACTTCGTCAAAATGTTTTTGAGTGGTCAAATTTTTCTCACAAATGTGGCACTTAAAACCCCGGATGAAGCCCTTATTTCTGGGATTTTGTTGAGGGGATTCAGGAGCACACTCATCCGACAATTTCAGGAAGTAAACCAGAAGTAAAAACTACAACTATTAGTGTAAGTGCGGGACACATTACGAACTGCTCTTTTTATTTTTTGTTAATTCTATCATTCATAATCTATACTTTGTAACCATTGTCATATGTAAATTGATTGATATTCTCAATAAAACATTACAAACTACTTCCTTACTAGTTTGGAAAGAGTTTTGCAGGATTTCTTTTTCACACTGCTTGCAAAGTGAGGGGAGTGGGCAGGTGTCTGAGGGACAGGAAACAGGGATCATATTCGGTCATAGCCCAAGACTTTGTTGGTGATGCGCACCGCAGTGATTTAAACGTTTTTTTAAAATTTATTTTACATGAGGGCAACATGTGAAGTAAAAAAGATGGCCTCCCTTTGCAGCTTTTTAAAGAGTATATTTTTTGTACCACACTTTCTAATTTTTCAGGGGTTCAGACCTGGTTTTTGCCCAATTTTCAGTTTTCTCTGAAAAAGCATCTTTGTGACAGTGTCTCTACAAAAAGCACTATCCAAACTAAATTCAATTGAATCTTTTCTTTTAATTGTTATCTTTTCTGTACATTTAATTTATTTAGTACATATCAATTCAAATGTCAGCATCTTTACAATTGCAATTTGTGCACCCCCCTCCCCCTCCCCCCGCAAACATAATAATAATAATAATGCTTTATAACCCCTATAAATTAATACATGAAGACATAAACATTCATTTATATTTTATTAAACCCTTAAATTAAATCAGTTTGGAAATCCTTTTCTATTTCTATTGAATTAATTTTACCATTTGAAGGCTAATATTTCAGTTAATTTAATAAATTTTCTGTGTCATTTCAGTATTTGCCCCTCTCTTTAATTACAGCTGATCTTCCTTTCACTCTCTGTCTCATCCCAGATCACACAGTTTTACAGATGATCCATAAAAACAAACCCTAAACCCAGCATAGAGGGGTTGGGTGAATGTGGTCTGAACTCTGTGCAGGAGGGTCATTGTGTCTGAGACACTGTAGAAGGACAGAATTCCTGCCCTCTGATTCAGGTACACTCCTATTCTGGAAGATGGGGGGGCACAGATTTTAGTGCTCTCTTTATTGTGCCAGAAAGTGTAACCGGAGGGAGAGCAAAACAAACTCCAGGAGTTGTTATTACGTCCCAAAGCACGGTTACTGTCCCGCCATGAGACTGCTATGTAAACCCCACCCCCACTCCACTCAGCCTCCCAGTAACAGCGTCCAGACAGACCCTCTCTACACAACACTTGGGCCCAGCCATCAAATCTCTCTGGATGATCAGGATATGACTGGATCTCTGTCACACAGAGCACTTTTCTGTTTCCCTCAGACAGACAGAGGTTTCTGTATGCTGTGTTGGGGTCCAGTGTGAGACGACAGGAATCTGATGGAGGAGAAGAATAGAGTGAGAGAAGAGAGAAGAGAGGAGAGAAGAAAGCTCAGTAATCATAATAATCAAATGACATCACTTACGTATTTTACAAACATTTGAATTCATATTTCACTCCTTTCTTATGTCTCCCTCCACACAGATATTAAGATTTTTTCAAATAAATAATTACATTATCTAAGTTACTTCTCTTGTTTCTGCACATATAGAATTTTCTATGAATGTGATCTTTGTTTTTGTAATATACTGTATTATTCCTGTACCTCTCCATGCACAGTGTGTTACTGTGGGACATATTCATCATATATTATTCATGTTTAATCACTGCAGTAACAGGGATCTGATAGAAGAGAAGACATATATCAAAATTAGTGTATCGTGAATACAGAAACCATGTTAAATCATCTATTTCTTTGTAGTCCCTCATATTCTCATGTTGCTTCATTCTGATAATTTAGGTTTAATTATAGACTCACGTTGTAAGAAGTCATCTCTGGTCCTGGGCTCTACAATATGGAATTCATCAACTGTAGAAAGATCAAAAGAGAGATTAGCTCATAAATCATGTTTCCTGGTGAAATGGAATTCCATTTTGACAATGAAACTGCAGCTCATTCGGGAACATTGTAAACATAAAATGAAAAGTTTGATGAATAAAACATAATATCTTAGTGAGAGCTGAAGGCACCGGTTTTGGCGCTTGGGAATTTCCCTGGTTGCCATGGTGAGCAGACAGGGGGCAGATAGCAGAGGCCCTGTTTACACTCATATCCAATACAGACTCCGCACACTTATTATGGGATGTTGTTTGTCAGTAGTAGGCAGACACTGGAGGGTTTACATTCAGATCCGATACAAACTGAATCAAACTATCAATCAAACCACCTCCAGATCTGATTCATATATCAAATCTGATCCATATCCAATTTCCTATAGTTAGACTTCAGCAACTGAATGTGATGTATCAGATCAATCAATACATTGGATATATGTGGCTGGCAGAAAAAGACAAGTGTTCACAGGGTCAGAGATACAGGATTGTACAATAGAGTCACCAATGTTTCTCCCAGTGCTGTCACTAGTGATTTGTCACTAGAAGTTGCTCGATTACATATTTATTTAAAGAAGCAACAGACAGCAATGTAAAAGCATGAGGAAGACCTAAATGTGCTTTCATCTTAATTAAAGGGAGCAATGAGAAGTGATTCCACTCCCCAGGAACAGAGTTGTGGGGAAAGGGGTTAGTAAAGTAAGGTGTTACTGTAATAATACTACTTTTTCGGGTAACGTGGTAACATAACGCACTACTTTTAAAATCTGTGCAATAAATTTTTGCTTTAAATTTAAAAAAATGAGTAACCAAATATTCTGAGATGTGTAGCCTACGCCGTGAATAAACTAATTTGTAGGATTAGAGAGAGAGCCCTATCCGCGATAATGTCGTTTGTTCAGAGTGGGTTCATTTAATTTTATGAAAAGTAGGCCTACATTTATTCTGAAGATAATCAGTGCATTTATTTATTTATAGCATAGCATTCATAGCCCATAGCAAGTGAACTGGGCAGGTTGGTCTTAAGAGAGGTGTGGCCAGGATAATGTATTGCTATCTTGAGGCAGCATTAAGCGCTTGCGCTATAAAACCACCACAAAGCTGTTCTCATGTCATGTCGCAGTTGATTCAATGTTTTCTTAACTGCGCAATATGAATATGCAATATGTAATATGCGTCTACATAGGCGTGTGCACAACACGCAAACACCCTCCTGTCTGTTTCACACACAGGGGCGCGCACAAACATGCATACAAATATAAAAATTACATTGTGAAATGGGGATTCATATTTTTCCCCAAAATAAAACATTTTCCCTCCCGGAATAGACGCACGTTGTCCCTGGGATCGCGGGAAAGCGGGCTTGTTTAAGGCATTAATGTACCAGTAATAACACATTGGTCATATTTCCACAAGCAGGACAATAGAACAAGAAAAAATATGCGTGAACCTATGGGTTCCCAACCTGACAGCTTTAGTGTATTTAGTGTCATCGTTAAGGCAAAATACCGCTATTTATGTTAAAGTGATACTGCAGTCAAAAACCTCAAAGACTTTTCACGTTGAAAACCGATGTTTTGGCTTAGACTATGATCATACAAAACAGTTTTTATCTGAAAATCTGATGTTGCGTCGAATTGGGTGTCGTCTGAGTTCGTGTGTCGGCATACCGTGCGCTGTATTTCCGGGGATTCATGACGCCCCTAAATCATTAGCATAAAAATGGGTGGAGTCTCAGCTAGTAAAGTGAGAAGAGAGCTCAGTTGCAGAGAGCAGGAAGGGGCCTGAGTTAACCTCTGTCCCAGTTTTATCTCAGTCTCACGAGGAGATAAAGCCTCGAAAAGAACTACTGCCGAAAGTGTCTGTAGGGTAGGATTTCCGGTGTATGTACTTCCCCTGGAAGCTGTCTCCGAATGGAAGATATTTCGACCAATCACGACACGGTGTTCATGAAAATGTATCCCCCCCAGAAACAACCTCGTTATCACTGTCTCGTCCACCCTAATATCCATCTCACGATACTCGAAAAATGGAACGTTTTACTAGTACTAGTACTAGTCCACTGATAACTCCATTTTTCTTGAACAAACGTTCAGCGTTCGCTTCGTCTTCTTTCGAGATTTAATAGCGTGTGCTTCGTTCTTTGTTTCGCTGGGGAATGTAAACAGATCTGCGCCGCATTACCAGAACTTCCTGTAGACCTGTACTTTATATACTTCCGTTAAGACACTAGGAGATATATGTTGTCCAGCCTAGGCCTGAGTCAGTTCTCCAAGACACACCCTTTCACTCATTGACCATATGAATGTTCATAATATGACCTTGTGGCATCATCATCATATAACCACACTTACCCACAGCTCCAAATTCAAATTAAAGCTGTAAAAAAGGAGCTTTTTTAAACAAGCAGGCTAATTTGGCATTTTCTAAGCTGAGAGGGAAGCAAAGTTCTAGTAGCTTATGCTCAGCTGTTGCTGGTGCTTTTAACAAAATGAAACCATATATATTTTCAAAAATGACAGCAATAGTGTCAGCTAATGGAAAATATTTTCCAGTTTTCTGTTATTATATTTCTGAGAAACAGGAAAGAGTTTGGTCAGGAATGACCGGAAACTGTGCAGGTGTTAAACCCTAATGTTTAAGATTCTTATTGCGTATATCAAAACACGTAATAATGGTTAGTTATTAATGGTTAGTCTGACTATATGCATACTCTACGGTGAGTTACTGTTACCTTGGGCTATACACTGACTATACTCATACTGACTATGACTATACTCATACTCTACCCTGAGTTACTGTTACCTTGGGCTATATTCTGACAATACTGATACTCTACACTGAGTTACTGCTACCATGGGCTAAACCTCAGAGTGACAGGAAGCTTTGACCTGCTGCTGAATATCGAAAACAAAAAAATCTTTCTTTGGATGAAAAAAAAACAGTTGCCCCAATGTGTGTTTGTGTGTGTGTGAATGTGTGTTTGACCAGGAGTGTGTGTGTGTGTGTGTGTGTGTGTGTGTGTGTGTGTGAATGTGTGTTTGACCAGGAGTGTGTGTGTGTTTGTGTCCGTGTCCGTTTCTGTGTGTGTGTGTGTGTGTGTGTGTGTGTTTGTGTCTGTGAATGTGTTTATTTTTCATTGTGCGTTTGTGACAAAATAGACTCACTGCTGCACAACTTATCAACAGCACTCATTATTTTAAAATAAATAAATCAGGAAAAAGTATTTTAGCAGTTCTAACCTGTTTGAGAAATTTTGACTAATTTCCCTTTGCAGACGTCCTCCAGTTGCTCTATCAGTTCAAAGACAGATTTCCTCACAGCCTCAAAAGAGACATGTGGGCTGACAGGGATTTTGGGTAAGCGTTCAGGTCCAGGAGGGGTACAGAGGGACTGACAGCTCTACAGCCAGATAGACAGACAGACAAAAACAGTCTCAGTACAAAGTTCTGTGCAGAAGCCAGGAACAGTCCCAGATGCACCACCCGCCCCTTTGAATTGAACATTTTGAATTGAACATTTTACATCCTCTTCTTTGGAATTCATACTTACCAGCTAGTTTTATTAGATCCCTTATTAGTCTTTATTACTATCCAGTTCATCACCTTTAGTTTAAACCAAGCCAGTCAGCGAAGGATGGGCACCCCCTGTCTAGACAGGTTCCTTCCGAGATTTCTTCCCACTGGGGAGTTTTTTCTCGCCACCGTTGAGTTTTTTTTACCTCGTTTCGCTGGTTGGGGGCTAAGACCTGGTTTTTTGTTCTATTTTCCTTCTGTTTCCCTGTACAGCATCTTTGTGACAGTTCTCTGTAAAAAGCGCTATACAAGTCAAATTGAATTGAATTGAATTTAATCTTGCTAAATTAAGAACATACTTCACCATGTACGTACAATGTACATAGTGCAGACTGTCAGAGAGCCAGCGATGTTACCTGGAGGAAATGGATGTGATCCTCTGTGTGTGAAAGCTGCTCCAGCTCAACGTCTCTCCTCCTCAGATCAGCAATCTCCTGCTCCAGTCGCTTCAGGTGTTCGTCAGCCCGACTCACTGCAGCCTTCTCCTGATCTCTGATCAGCGCTTTCACTTCAGAGCGCATTCTTTCAATGGAGTGGATCAGCTCAGTAAAAATCCTCTCGCTGTCCTTCACTGTTGCATGTGCAGAGTGCTGTTAGGAGACAGAGAGAGAGCAGGGCTGTACTGGACCTTTCAGAGCTCTGAAAGGCGGCAGTGTGGTATAATGGTTAAGGAACTGGGTTTGTAACCGAAAGGTTGCAGGTTCGATTCCCAGGTCGGACACTGCCGTTGTACCCTTGAGCAAGGTACTTCACCTGCATTGCTTCAGTATATATCCAGCTGTATCAATGGATACTATGTATAAATGCAAAAGAAATGCTGTGTAAGTCGCTCTGGATAAGAGCGTCTGCTAAATGCCTATAATGTAATGTAATGTACTGGGACCCGAGACCGCCTGTTCTCCACAGTGTAGCTCAGTGGGATTGAACCCCACAGGGCTGGAAAGTGGCACAACACTGGGCTCTTCACTGGCTGACTGGAGAAGAGCCCTGACTTAACCCCCGAAATGGCACTTTCAGCAGCCAGCTGTTGTCTTCTCCTCAGGTCAGTACCCACCTTGAATGACTGCACAGCCTCTCTCAGATCCTGTAGCTCCTTCTCTTTCTCCCGGATTCTCTTCTGGTATATATGCTGTGTTGCACCCAGTTGTTTCTGTGGACAGACATTTTTCATATAATATTATAATTTTCAACTACATTTTCATATGCCCAATTAAACTAAATATCACAACATGTTTGTCGTACAGCAGGTAGAAGTGAGCTGGCCTTATAGGCAAAGCTTCTAAACTGTGAGTGAACTAGCTGCTCCAGCCATGTTGATTCCCATTCAGGGAGTGAATATGGGTGTGAGGAGTACTGTCAAATATATTAAACAAATTAAATTAAACATAGGTCATAAGCTTACATATTTCAGAAATGAGCTAATATGATCTGTCATTACTATAAAAAGCATGTGTTATGTGGAGTTGCAGTGCTTACCTGTTTCTTAGTCCTTTCTTTTGCAGCCGAGACTGTTTTGTGGCTTCTGTGTTTATCCATCAAACACTGCAGACAAATACACTGTTGATCGGTAAGACAGTAAACCTCCAGCAATTTTTCATGATGAGAGCAGATCTTCTCCTGCAGGTTTCGAAAGGCATCGATCAGCTTGTGTTTCTTTCCTGAATGGAGTTCATCATGAAGTTTCCGGTGAGTTTCACAGTAAGAGGCCAGGCACACCAGACAGGACTTGATGGCTTTGCACTTTCTCCCAGTGCAGACATCACATGATACGTCTCCAGGTCCAGCGTAACAGTGAGCAGGAGGAGAAGCTTGGAGTCCTGTCTTCTTCAGTTTCTCCAACATTTCAGCCAGAATGGTGTTTCTGCCGAGAACAGGCCTTGGGGTGAAGATCTGTCTGCACTGGGGACAGCTGTAGAGACCAGTATGATCATTCTGATCCCAGTAGTCCTTAATGCAGCCCATACAGAAACTGTGTCCACAGTGAATAGTCACCGGATCCTTCAGAACATCCAGACAGATCGCACAGCTGAGCTGGTCCTGATCCAATGAGATACTGGCCATTTTACTGCTCACACTGAAAGAAACAGTTTAGTTTCGTTTCTCTGAAACTGTGTGACTTCCTGGTTCTGCCCACAGCTGCAGGAGGTGTGGTATTGGACAAAGGCCAGGCTGAGCAGAGACTGGATATATAACGCATACAAGCACACACCAGGCTGATGATTTTTTGTTTAGCAACCTGTCTGCTGATGAATATCACAGAATGATTGTGCGGAATTTCGCGTAAAAACCTGTCACACCTGCAACGATGCGAAAAAACGAAAAACTCGCGTTCTTTTTCGCGGTTGAAAATCCCTGCGAATAAAAAGTGATTACTCTTCGTTGAGCGATGACAACCTGGTTATCCGTTCTCGTTCGTGATGTCATTCATTAAACATATCAACGTTCGAGAAAATTAAAAATTCGGTCCATCACGGAACGAAAGTGTATCTTTTTTGCCTCTACCAAAACGTTAAAAACAGAGCATACTTAAATTACATTGCCAAAATATTGAACCGGGCTTATTATGTGTCCGTTTTTACTTATGTAGTTTGTTTTGTCTACAACATGCTCCTTCTCTTTCCTCCTTTTACGGACATACGTGTCCCTGAGATTTTTCCACTGTCTCTTGATTTCTTCATTAATATAAAGGGTTAACCACAACAATACATTACGTCATTTCAGCAAACATCTTTAAAATACATTTGTCGTAGTCTATGCAGTATAGCAACTCATGAAGTCTGAAGAGTTCTCTCCAAAACGATCGCGACAGGCAGACCTCATCTGTTTTCCTCGTTATTTATATAACTTGGCTATCAGTAATCAGAAAATCCACACATCCACACATGAGTCGGAATAAGATTTTTGGGGAACTTTATTTGCCACGCAGAGACAACCGTGTGACCGCTAAAACATTGCATATAGGCTACTCTACCCTGCCCTTCTCCTCCTCCCCCACAGTGGCTGCCCCTGGCCAGACCAGATGTTACGGTGAATTCAGTGTCCTGTCCCGTTTCCCCCAGCACTGCGCATGTACTGATTCCAGAGTTACTTAACCAAGTTAGCCAACGAGCTAACGTTAACAGGTGAAATTAAAGTGAACAGTATTAATAACGACAAATCAATAGCAACACAATGATTCGTGAGTTAACGTTACCTCGTTGGCTATGACGGTGTCCAGTTCCTTACTAAAATTCCGACAACTCTGGAATCAGTACATGCGCAGTGCTGGGGGAAACGGCACACTGAATTTTTGAGAGGGCGAGTTTTTTCTCACAAATGGAGGCACTTTTAATACCAGGATGAACCCCCTATTTCCGGGGTTTTGTTGAGGGAATGCAGGAGCACACTCATCTGCAGAACGGTGCACTTCTTCTTATTATTATTTATTTTATGGCGGTCTGAAACCAACTAAAGTTGGACTGGAGTATGGACCAGGGACCCAACCCACTCCCAAAACAAACCCTACCAGCTGACTACCCACTAAACCCAAAACCAAACAAAACATCCTACAAAACAAATTAAACCACCCAACTACCACAAAGAATACAAACAAACGTAAAATAAACTCTTAAAGTAAATTAATAAAGAAACAAACAGAATAATCTAAACCATTTTAAACAAACCCGTGTCCCTCAAAAACCTAAATAGGTGCCTATATCCCCCGTCCCCAGATTGTCTTTCTAAGAACCCCATCTCCCTCATTCGTGCTACCATCCTCCCCCTCTCCCTCCCATACTTTCCGCACTCCATCAGCACATGCTCCACCGTCTCCTCCTCCTTACAATACCCGCACCGCCCATCTGGATGTTTTTTTTATTAACCTTAAAACCCCATTCAAACCCGTCCCGCATGCCCCACCTGAAGCCTTGTTATTATTGTTTCCTCCCTTCTACACCCCCCCGCCCCCCGCCCCCCATGCCTGATCCTACCCACTGTCTGCTGCACCCTATACAAATACCTGCCTCTGCCCTCCCGGTCCCATCCCTCGTGCCACATCCGTTGAACGGTGCACTCATCCGACAATTTCAGTAAGTAATCCGGAAGTAAAAACGTAAAAGACGTAGAGCGTATATGTTAACTGATTGATATTCTCAATAAAAATAAAACAATTCAAAATAAATATTACGAACTTCTTCCTCACTAGTTTGGAAAGAGTTTTGCGGGATTTATTTCGCACACTGCTTGCAAAGTGAGGGGACAGGACACATAGTAGACAGGGGGTCTGAGTGGACAGGGAACAGGAGTTGTATTCAGACACAGCCTAAGTCTTTGTATTCTGAATAGTGTCTGAAGAATTTCAAATAAAATGTCCTGTCTGCTACTGGAATTAAAAAACTGGTTGGGTTTCTTTTTCCCAGTTTAAGGCAATTACCATAGCCATCAATTTGCTTGTAAGTACAGATAAATCATTAGGTAATATTTTCCCCTCCTTGATTCCTAACTCTGGGATGACAAAAGCGACTGAGACTCTTCCTAAATTCGTATCTTTTGATCCATCTGTATATATTTGTAAAAATCCATAAAACCTATTGCTAATATGTTCATTATCTATACCTTCATAATTCTCCCCCCTCCGTTCATCTCTGTTTTGCTTATGCAGCTCAAAATTTACCATTGGTAATATCATATATGGCTGGAAGAAACACCGATGGGCTGTATTTTTATTTTATTGAAATATTGTTTTATCTTTTTTATTTTCTTATTGGTTTACTCTTCATTTTTGTTATACTGTGTCGTTTCAAAATGGAATCATTTGATTTGTATTGTGCCATATGATTATTTAAAAAAAAATAAAAAAAACATCTAATGTAACTTCCTTTTCCGTCTCTCGATTCAGCTTCCGCTTCTGCTTTTGTGTGCACATGCGTTGTTTTTAATAAAGCTTTTTGAATAACACTGATGGTTGGGCTAGTTGGTAGCACTGGCATTTTATTGAAGAAACGCCATAGATAAGCACGTTAGGAGCTCAAACATCCGTTTAATCTGTATATACTTACAAATTCGCTAAAAAATAAAACAATGGCTGAAAGCGACTGGGATACTGTGACTGTCCTCAGAAAGAAGGGACCGACTGCAGCGCAGGCGAAATCCAAACAGGTAATTAACGTTAACGTTTGTTAACATAGTTGCTTCAATTTGCTGGCTCTCTTAACACAACTAGCACGGCATGAATAACTCCAGAAGAATGGATATGCAGGTTAACTGAGCGGTATTTATCTTGGCTTCGTCTCCAGAGCATTGAGCTAAATCTATCATAGACATAGTAACGTTAATTTTAAGTGGTTGTACTGCTTTAGACTGGGCATGATCTAGGTATCGGGAGATTCCTAACTTAACGTTAAGCGTTAGCTAACTAACTTAACGTTAGCCAATGTTAAACTACTTCAGAATGTTGTGTTTTAACTAACTTGAATAAGAGTTTTGTTTTTAAAAGCCTATTCATCTATTCAAGGTAGATTGGTTACTACACGTAACGTTATAACAGTGAATTCGGTGTCCTGATTACTGCCTTTTTACGATTTGGAGCATGGGTTCCACGGCTAGCCATGGAGCTAAGTTTAACGTGAGCTGTTCGCTTTGTTTTCTAGGCCGTAGTGGCAGCACAGAGACGCGGAGAAGAGCTTGAAACTTCAAAGAAATGTAAGAATCCTTTATCAAGACGTTGACACTTAGTTAACCAATTTGCTGACACACATTGTTTGCAGATTGTGTACGTTAGTTAGATTTAATTGACAACAGTCAATTGACAACAGCGTTGTTACGTTATCTCATTATCAATGTTACAAAGTAATATGTGTAATGTTAACGCTTGCAGGTGGTGTCATCAGATGACCCGAACACACATTAATTCACATGTCTGACTTTACCCTTGTCAACACAGTCCTGTGATCGTGCGAGGAATAGGCTACCCCTCAATCCTGTCTAACACACGGGAGATAGATCCAGAATCCGAAGTGGCCAGCTCCGGTTTCTTTCAACTGTAACGTTAGAACTAGAATACTGCTTATTCGACGAAGGTCGTACACTGCAATTACGGTAAAATGACCAAGTCTGTTTCTAAGTCACTTCTAGCCGGACTACCAGACAACGGCTCTGTTGCCTTTGAAGCCAGGAGTGAATACTAACTGCTGGTTTCAAGCGTGTCGGACGGCCAAATATCCTGGTGTTTTACAGAAACAAACTTTATAATATTCCAAACGACAATCTGCACATGTTTCCTGGAGTATTTGACGTTTCTTGGCCCATTGTTGCTCCATCTGGCCTGTTTTCCTTTTCTCTTCAGACAGTTATATACCTTTACAGCTTGGCTGTTTGATGCGTGTCGTTTTCAAATACAGTGGCCATTAGCATAACTACTCTTTAATTTATATAAATCATAGCTATGCATTCAGAGATGTTGTATTCAAATGGTCATATTTTTAAATCCAAGATTTGCATTTTAATTGGTGTATTTGGCAGTTTATATTATTTAAGTTGTTTTTGATAAAACATTGAACTTTGTCCTGTTCTTGCTTGTGTAATAAATCTGGTCAATTTTGTATTATGGAAATTATAATAAATGTTGTTATAGTCCAGTTTTAAAGTCAAATCCAACTAATTATGAAGGCTTTAACAGGATACACAAAGCCACTAATGAGCTTATTTCTATTTGTTGTTTTAAAAGTAACGTTATCAGGTTGCCGTGCTGGCACAGCGCTAAAAGCGCAGACTTGCGCTCCGAGGATCAAGCTGTTTTTTTTTCTTTTTCTTCTCTCTCAGGGGCCGCAGGCCAGAACAAGCAGCACCTGGTGACGAAGAACACTGCAAAGCTTGACCGCGAGACGGAGGAGCTTCATCACCACCGCGTGAGCCTGGAGGTGGGAAAGGTCATCCAGCAGGGTCGCCAGAATAAAGGCCTGACACAGAAAGACCTGGCAACTGTGAGTCAGACCTTAAACCAATCAGCACTAGTTATCTTTTTTTTGTGTGTGATTTGTTGACATGTAAAAAAAGATATATTAGGGGACATTATAGACATTCTGAATATTCAAGAGGTCTGTATAAGACATTTTTATTTAAATGCCTTATTTGGACGGTTGTAATTGGAATATTCTGCTAAATAAGTGTTCTACGTGTGTATATTCACCCTGTGGGTAAATAAAACCTAAATTGGAATTGCATAGATATGGTCTCTTCACTGGAAAAGATGATGGATTTACTTTGGATTATGGATTCCCCCCCCCCCCCTCCAAATTTGTTGCTTGTAATGCGTGTTTTTAAAATGTATTTCTGTTGCAGAAAATCAACGAGAAGCCCCAGATCATCGCAGACTATGAATGCGGTAAAGCCATTCCCAACAACCAAGTGATGGGCAAGATCGAGAGGGCTATCGGTGAGCACGGCCTGTGTTCTTTTCAAGGGCTTCCATCTTGGACCCTGCATCAGTCATGCGAGCTACAGTCAGTTCTGGCTCACAACAAAAATTACCCTGAAATAACCCTTAATCTACAGGATCAGTATAAAACGGATAAGAGCGGTTATGTTGAGCAGTTCCATAGCGAGCTTTTGTAAGTTGCTTTGGCTAAAAGAGTCTGCCTAACTCCTAAATTGTAAATGTGTGCTCTGATTGATAAATGGCTGTTGTGGTGAGCAGTTCTTTATGATGAAGAGCTGTTGTGGTGAGCAGTTCTTTATGATGAAGAGCTGTTGTGGTGAGCAGTTCTTTATGATGAAGAGCTGTTGTGGTGAGCAGTTCTTTAGGATGAAGAGCTGTTGTGGTGAGCAGTTCTTTATGATGAAGAGCTGTTGTGGTGAGCGGTTCTTTATGATGAAGAGCTGTTGTGGTGAGTGGTTCTTTATGATGAAGAGCTGTTGTGGTGAGCAGTTCTTTATGATGAAGAGCTGTTGTGGTGAGCAGTTCTTTATGATGAAGAGCTGTTGTGGTGAGCGGTTCTTTATGATGAAGAGCTGTTGTGGTGAGCGGTTCTTTATGATGAAGAGCTGTTGTGGTGAGCAGTTCTTTATGATGAAGAGCTGTTGTGGTGAGCAGTTCTTTATGATGAAGAGCTGTTGTGGTGAGCGGTTTTCGTTGTCCTCCTCAGGCCTGAAGCTGCGAGGGAAGGATATTGGGCTACCCCTCGAAGTGCCACCTAAGAAATGAAAACAAACCTCGAAGTCAATCCAACCCCACCCCCCTAATCCCGAAAAATCTCTGATTGATGCAGACCTCCCCACTACCTGGGCTGATGCTGATTCACCTGGATCCCACTGGGGCTCCAGGTATCCCGTCAAATTGCCAAGCTTAAGAATGAGGAGCTTACACTGCAGAACCAAATCCCAAAGTGCTGTCATGGATTTTTTTTCTTTTTCTTTTTGCATGAAACTCTTTATTTTGCAATTGAAATGTAACGCATCACCTGTGTCGTGCAGAAATCCTGCATCTCCACATTGAAAGTTTTAATCCCACTGTCGTGTCAGTTTCATAACTCGACAACGAATTCATTTGGTAAAAAAAAAAACCCAAATGATGAAACCATAATGCTCATTGGTAATGGAAAATACAAGCAGTTTTTTGCTGTTTTTGAGAATTCTGTTTTTTGGATATAGAGGATTTATCCGCGACACAGATGATACACGTTTTCTCGCAGCGGTTGGGGCTTGATGTATTTTATTTAGTCAATCAGAATGTCATGCTCAGTCTTCACTGGTTTAACACATTAGGCTCAAAGTTAAGCAGATCCCAGTATGTATTAAACTCTTACCTTCATTTTGATCTTATAATAAAGATGGAAACGCACATTGGTTACAGAAGGTTTATTTCCATTAAGTGGAACATCATACATATTCACTGCAACAACTCAAGTCAATTAATTTAATTCATGACTTTGTTAAAGCAAAATTGTCCGTGCCGACACGTTTTGACCAAGGTCTTTGTCAAAGCACATCAACGGATAGGAGGAAATGCATGCGGGGAGATGTCGCACATTTGTATAGTCTGAAGTTCTGGAGCTCAGAGCCTCACTTATTTGAGTCTGACCAGGTCGACACTGATGTGAGAAGTTTTCCCAAACCAATAGGCAGTTATTACTTTGACAAATCATTATCTTTTATCGGTGAGGCTCCAATTGGGTGGCGGTGATTCAAGTCAACTCAAGGACCTTTGATGGAGCCAGGCTAAAACATACTAGAACTAATCCAGCAAACAAAATCTCACAAACTAACTTTCTTTTCCAGACACTATAGAGAGACTGTCTGTCTCCCTAGTGTCAACACCAGAGTGACGGGGTGATGAGACGTGTCACTGAGATGAACTGAAGTACCTACAGAAATGGACGGAATGTACAGTAGAACCTCTAGTATCCAGCATTCTACTTTATGGAATGTTCAAATTGGGCTGAGGGTTAAAACATTTTTTTTGGGGGGGGGCTGTGTTCATTTTTTCCCCCCCTATCCAAAGTGACCTATGTAGTCAGCCCACTGCAAACCTCTCCCACAGACTCACAGGTGGGCTGAGGGAATGAAATGTAATTTAACAAAAATAATCCCGGGCGTACCTTTGTTTTTGTTGTAGATTTGTAAAGACAATTCACAAAAGGTCTTTCTTTGAAAATAGCAGGCGCTGTAAAGTCGTACGGCCAGCAGGCGAGGCCCTAGAGCAATACAATTAATAAATTGGCTTTAAACAACAAAAACATGGCTCTTTGGTTATCTTTGGAGTGTGTAATACTATCTAGAATGTTTACTTTCTGGCACCACTGATTCCCTGGGGGTGTCGGATAGTAGTTTGTACTGTAGATGGACTTACCCAGAGCAGTCTACTGAATAAAGCATTTAATCACTTCAAAAGCAACACTTAACTGAAACATTCTAAAATGCATTTTTACAACAGTTTAATGTACAGTAGCTCTACAGTAACTGTTTTTAGAAATTGTCATGCAATGCAAGCAGGCTACCACAAGGTGTCCCTGCTTAATCACTTAAATTATGTATCAGGCTGGTATATATGTGAACCTGGATGGCTTGTGGTGTGTGAATAAGGCTCTCAGGGTTTAAACCGATTTTCAGAGATTTCAGTCTCTAATACTTTTTGAGTACATGTCACACAATTCTCCTGTTTTAGGCACAATTTTCAAAAAGTATATCTCTTGTTTTCACATGCACATACACAAGATAGACCAGAGCACACGTGTTGTCATATGTGAGTTTCCACCGTGATGCTCTGTTTCGAAATTGGTTCAATGAAACAATTGCTTTTTCATTTCTCAGTCATGCCAAGGGTGGCGTGTCATTCCAAAAGACGCTTCTCCCACTGCTTGGCCAGAGAAAATATAATGTTTGATGTGCATGAGAATATGTGGCCTGATCAAGAGCAGAATAATTTATTTTTGGTTTTACTTTTACATTTTTTGTTTACTCCCAGTACAGTAGTTTTTCCCCCCCCCTTATTTTACTTTGTCTAGTGCAGACATTTTTGTAATTTGGAAAAATGTAAAAAACAAAAACCATCTCAGTTTTTTTGTATATTTGAGTTTGTGAGTGCACTCAAACAATACTGATGCCTAAGTAATATAATGGTAATAGTGTCTTTCATTTTTTACGCCATTTTTTGTAATTGCTAAATTGACATTTATAATTTGTATTCATTTGTTGACTAGTGTTTATTATTTGAAGGAACATTTTCATTTTGGGATGAGAGTGTATGGTTACATGAATACATGAAGATACATGAAGCTTGTTTCATTGCGTTCATGTTGACTTCACGGTTCGTTACATTTTCGGTAGCCTACAGCAGAAAAGAAATGAACTGCAAAATATTAAACTGTTTTGCATTTATTATGAAAATGTAAAAATTGGCTAACTGGCCATCATTTTTTTCTGAACAAAGTAAGGCACATTAAAGCCATGTCATCAAGGAGGGAGAACTGTGAGTTTTGAATTTAAGTTTTGCACAAAAAAGATTCAGCACCTGCATTAAGGCAAGACTAATTGCAGTGCGTCTGCCAATCCGAAAGTCTCATACCGAAGAAAAGTTTAAAGAAATTTCCGGCCTTGACAAAGTAAGTGGTCATACTTTTATGATTAGACGCCTGCTGAATCATGTGTCAACCCTTACTGACAGTCCATTTACCATTTACCATGTAAGTAGAACGGCAAAAAGATACGGGTAACATGGGCTACTATTTCGGTTACGCGGTGGCGCGCCACCTGTTACATTGTTTGGGGAGAACCATAATATTATAATTATATACATTTGTTTTTCAAATAAATTTGATGAAACTATTTTTACAACAGATTTAACACCATACCCTTTTTACTTGCCTACTAATTTACAAATATTTGCTTTCTATAACAAAAAGCAGTTATTGAAGTTACTGCCTATTGATCTTGAGCTGATGCTTTTGACTTGGTTCACACTACATTGTCATGCAAAAATATGTTTCTCAATATAAGCTGTTTTCCCTCACTTGCATATTTAAATGTATCAACCTGTTGGTTTATAGGGGCCAGGATGCGTTTAAATCAGCTGTTCTGTGAGGTACCCCTGCATTAGCGCCCTCTAGCCGCTCATCAGACCCCTAAAGTTTACCATTGATCAGATTTGCCCCTTCACATTAGTGCTAGCTGACCTGTACGTCACTACAGGGCTTTTAATGTAGAGGAGTCACTTACCTGCATGAGTGTAACAGCATGGTGTGTCACAGAGAACTGTGGGTTTGTAGTGCTTCTTTAGTGAGTGCTGGTGGTGTCTCGGGGTGCACTACCCCATTCTAAAAACTGAGAAAAAGGGAAGGAACAAGTCGATTGCAGATCACCCCCAAAACTGACGCGAGATCAGGTCTATCAACGTTACCGAAATTGATCTGAGATCTTTTTTTAAAATCAACATTGTGAAAGCTGGCCTGAGATCAATGCAACCCGAGAGTTGTTGAGTTAAACATTCAAAGGGAAATGTTTTTTGCACATTTCACAACATGTAACCTATGCATCCATCCACAGACAATTGACTCGGGAATGCAGAAAAATGTTTATTTGTGGACTCTTTTTACAATTGTCTTTACTGTTCCAAAAATGAAAATGATCTTGATCTTTATTGAAACATGCAATGGATTCCCCTTCTATGCAGATCACGTTACCCCAAACCGCAGTGCTTCCTAGTTCCGTAGCCTTGTCCCCAAAGACAGAATAACATTATTTTCCCTCTATTTGACCTAGTTTTCAGGTGTGTTCTGGGAATAGTGAGGAATGGCCAATGCCGAGGTCTGTACCAGATGGAGATTTTTAGTGCTTTCCAATGGAGTTCATGTTCTGAGACATTCCAAATGAACGGCTTGCTTAACCCTCTGGGGTTGGCCATGTCGCCGGCGACATGGAATCGGTGCTCATACATTTTGTTTAATAACTTAGCTCTCGTTTCGCATAGGAACTTACCGTGAATTGTGGTGTGAAGCCTAGTCTTGTAGCTACACGTAGAGCCCACCGTGTTTCTAGACCAACCAGAGGTTTCTATATTGACAAGCCAATTGGAGGCATTATTTTGGGCAGTGGGATGCAAGCTACCTTGCTACTCGTCGTTTCCTACACAAAGGTGATAGACTATAGGCAGATCTATCACAGCCTATTTATTATAAGAAAAAAAATCCCTCATCAAGAAATTATTATTTTTAATGAAACCACGTGTGCCACAATTATTGGCACCCCTGCATTTATATATAGAATAAAGTAATAATTTTGTATATTTGGTTGCATATCCTTTGCATGCCTTGACTTCCTGATGTCTGTGACCCAACAACATCAAAAGACTCTTGATATTTTATTTTCTGGTACTCTTACAAGCGATACTATAACGTCTCTGCATTTGATTGGATCTCTATGGGAATTGGGGGGTGGGACATTTAAAAAATAAATAAGCTCTACCTTTTAATAACTGCTGCGTGCTGCTTCATTTAACCAGGGCAGTGAAGCAAAGGCTTACTGACTCATCATTTCTTCACTCTCAGGCTGGGGTTACAGTTTGAAGTGCTCAGTTGTGAACTTCTCATTTAAAACACATTTTAAAACAAACAAAAAAAAAAGAAAGAAAAAAGCAATTTCATATACTGTTCACATAATGTTCAGTCTGATATCGGCTGAAGCAAAGTTTCATTAAAAAATATTCCACAAAGAGTTTCCATAGAAACCAAGCAGTCCTCTCAAAGGGCAGTGAAAGGATCGTCTTCTGATTGGATGGGAGGGTACGATTTCTGTCCAATCAATCACTGCACTCCTTCTTCATCCACGTATGTAGAGGGGAACCAGCCAACCTAAACAATATTCAGATATGATAATGGCATAAGTAATTTAGAATAGCATTGTAGTAGAGATGATTTACCCAGTTCACTGTGAACCAGTTCACTGTGAACTGCACTGTGTTCGTTACTAGGGATAGCTGATACTGTATGGGAAGAATGTGCTTTCTTATCTGTTGTGTGTACTACTTTCGATGGACCTTTCTATATGCTTTTACGTATCGTCTTTGGAAAAAAGCGCTGCTAAAAAAACTGTAATGTAATGTAATGTAATGTAATCTGTCCATTCGTTACTTGATAAACCCCTCAGATCAAACTAGACACTTATCTAACTGCTGGGGTTTCCTGCAGAGACACCCGTGACTAATAGCAATAACAACAGACAATTAACTACTCCTGCTTCACACATTAAAACCCTGAAAAGTGACACACAATCCTAAAACAGAAACAGGCTTTGACAGCTAGGCTGTTCCAGTGAATTACTGCATACAGGCTTTCAACAGGAGAAGAACCCATGGCCTAAATTGGTTGTCTGCATGAGAACAAGACCACGCAGTTTTCTGTCTGCTTTTAAAGAGGACCCCTGCAGTTTCCTGTCTACATTAAAGAGGACCTGTGCAGTTTCCTGCCTGCATCAAAGAGAACTTGTGCAGTTTTATGTCTGCATTAAAGACCTGTGGAGGTGAGACCCTGTGGTGAAGTCCGTAGGGCAGCCGTCTGTCAACCCCCATGCGAATCCCCCCTGTGAGGCTGGGGGTTTTGATTCCCGGCCACGGCACTTTCTGTACTGTGATCCCATCTCTAACCCTCTATGCTTCCCCCCGTCTGAATAAAGTGGAAAAAATGCATAAGGAGGACAGACTGTCCACTCTCCTTTAAAAAAAAAAATGACCCATGTCGTTTCCCGTCTGCATTAGAGAGAACCGGTAGTTTCCTGTCAGCATTAGAAAGAACTCTTAGTTTCCTGACTGTATTAGAGAGAATATGTAGTTTCCTGTCGGCATTAGAACAGACCAACGCGGTCTGCAGTCAGTCTCACCCTGCCATTGGCCTCGCCTTTCCACCAGCCCTGGTCACCGCCGATCTTGCTGTAGATCTTGACGATGTCGCCCTCTCTGAGGGACAGCTCCCGCAGGTCACGCGCCGCAAAGTTGTACCTGGCTATCGCTGTGCCAGTGGGCCGCGGGGCGAACACTGGAGACAACGTCAGTCAGACAAACGGACAGCCTGTTATTGAACTGTCCACACTGGGAACAGTGTTACCCCATTACACTCTCAGAGCAGATCACGTAATTCAGCATGCATATGAATACATCCCAGTGTGCATAAACACACACCACACTGCACACATCAACACACCCTCACCCACCCACACACTCATACAAACCACACACACACCACTGAATTTTCCATTTTTTACCTTTACCCAATGATTGTGTCTGAACTACCTTAAGAACTGTTAAACCTTAAGAACCAAATGAAGAGAATGAGGTTTATCAATCCTCCAAAGATGGGAAAATTTGAGAGTTAGAGGGAAAGCAAGCCAGATGAAAGAGCAGAAGACAGAGGAGTACCTGACCAGAAAGGGGTGGAGCCTTGTGAGGGATAGCCCTGTGGACTGAGGAAAGAGAAGCCGTGGGAAGCACTGGAGGCTACAGAGGGAGAGAAAGACGGGAAGTAGAGAAGGAAGGAAGAAAAGACAATAATCATTCCACAACACTTGAAAATTGAACAAAAACCCACGCAACAGCATTTCTACTCAGCACCACATCCAGACTTCTCCTGTACCCTGTAGCACTCTATGTCCCAAAGTCCAGCTGCAACCCTCTCGCACCCCCTGTCTCGGCTTACCTGGAGACCGCGTACAGGACCGAGAGTTTGACCGCTCTTGGGATTTGAAGGGGTACCGTAACGTCGTATCCAACAGCTTGAAGCTCTCCTTTAAGGAGTTTGTCTGGTAGTACTCAACCAACTCCTACAGCCATGAGGGAAACCATGCAATGAAATCACAGCCACCACAATCCCAGCTAATTCACAGTAGGCAAAAGTAAGCCCTAACACAATAAGCCCACAATAAACATAGCTAGTAGTTGCCAGATGTAAAGCAGTTCAAATGTACTAGCCAAACTATCTAACAAAATTTACCTCCCACAAACACATTTAATTTATGTACTTAGCCATTACTCAATCATTGGCCAACGCCAGATAAGTACAGTCAGGGATTGGTACAGACATCTCTGACTAATAGATACAGTACACTACATTTAATCCTGTATTCAAATGTTCAGATGCTTCTGTGAGGACATGGAGGGTAATGTATTCCTGAATTTAAATCATACCATTATATAAGCTAGCAGCTATGTTCTCTGTTTTTTTAACACATAAAGAATTAATGACAAGTGAATTCTCACCATAAGGCTTTCAAACTTCTTAGCCTCGGTTATGTGGAACCAGTTGTCTTTTTCTACAACTTTAATGTGCTTCACCTCATCATTAAACCTGCATGAGATAGAGCAATGTGTGACTGCTCATCTGCAAAAAATGATGTAATGCACAAAAGGCCCAAAAGACAAAGTAGGTATAAAAGAGGGATTGGAGAGGTGACTACATTGGTAAGAAGATGATGCTGTGATGCTAATGGTGATTGGTGGATACTTTATGGCTATACATCCAGAATCACTTATGGTATCTACTAGGCAGTATAGCCAGAAGGTATCCACCAATTACCCTTGGTGTTGGTCTATTTGTTGTTATAAACATATTCCCTGATTGGTGGAAATCTCCTCTCTGGTTTTTATGTAAAAAAAAATGACAGCATGTCCTTGTGTTGTATAGATATTTTGCCTCAACAAGTGGCAGTGGGTCACACTTCTACTGGCTAATGCTACACTTCTCACACTTGCTGTCTTTCTTGGGACTTTACTTTCCCACTCTAGGGGATTACTGCACTTTGATCCCTGATATTTTCACTTGTCTTTGCTTTGCAAATCATATGAGATAAAGTAAAGTAAAGTAATACAGCTTTACTTAAAATGTCTGATGTAATTTGCAACCAATACCATAAATTCAGACAAAATAAAAACATTCAAAATTGACCTCCAAAGTGCAACATTCAAAATTGATCTCCAAAGTAAAATCTCTTAGGCAGATGTACTGCCAGATTGGAACAAAATGTTTTTTTTAAAGTGTTGTGTGCTACCTTTATTCACACTGATTTCATGTTATAAGTTGGTTAATTTTATATTAATTAAAGCCTAACCCCACCCCCACCCCCACCCTAACCCTTATATCTAACCTTAATCCCCATGTTAATGTCACAACCAAAAACGCTAAATCCTTAACATTCATCCCAACCCAGTCTCCTCACCATCAACACAACCCTAAACCCACACTCCAAATGCTAACCCCACACCCAAGCTGCATCCTTGAGCACCACTTTGCAGCAAAGCAGCAGCAAAATAAACTTCCTGCAGGGGGCGCTCTCACTTGATGCTGATGGCAAATCTCTCTGCCTCTGCCGTCCTCTCCCGGATCAGATACGTCCCGCTGCCGTGGGACTTGAGCAGGTTATCAGCTTGCTGCCGTTCCATATTCCCCGCAAACCTGAAGCAAATACGGAATGCAAAACAGGGAACACACAGGACAATAGACAGTCACTGAGACAGCTCCAGTCATCAGCAGCAACACAACTACGCAATGCTCGACGCATATGGAATTGATAATGTGTTACAGTTAATTGGTTACATAATACATTTTTATTGTTCATTGATATACAACTATTCATGACGTTATATGGAATCATTCATATTTTCCACAAATTGTGGCTAATTACTTGAGCATACAATTTGGAGGCATTCCACTAAACCCCTCTAATTTGCTATACACAAACAGACAGAATTGTACCATAGATATGTATGATAATCCATCTCTCTGGATGACTGACGACTGGGCAGTGGCTGGAGACATGATAAAAAATGAGCATCAGCATCGCACAAAATAGTACAATCACTATGGAAACGAATTACTCACAAAAATCATGAACCCTATACCCTGCCATGACCACTAATACTTTGCTATGACTGCATCCCAAAAGAAATTCAAACAAACTTCAATGTGCATGTCCTTGACTTTGAGTGATGAGCAAGAAAAGGGTAACATTTCTGTTTTTCAACATGTACCATCACAAGTTTTGTGATGATAAGTGCAGGCTTCTGAAAGTACTGAATTCATTAAAATATCCCAAACAATGCAAGAACAATTGACAAAAAAATAATAATTTAATTGATTGAATTCACCCCTGCAGTGTGTGACAGTAAATATTCCTACTGTCGCACACTGGGTGGGTGGGTGCTTGGGTTTGTGGCCATGAGATGTTCTTTATTTGTCATGTTATTCCCTTGACCAATCAGATGCTGTATTGAGGTGGGTGAGCGTGCCTTTGGGTCCAAGCAGGGCTTGACGCAGGAGCTGGGGAAGAAGCCAGTCTTCTGGGACTGGAAGAGCTTCCCCTGTGAGAAACAAAGGAAACACGCACTGGCTCTGTTTCCATGATAACTGCATATGAAAGCATGCAAACGAGCCTGTGTTCAGCACCTGGACTCTTTACTTCTCTGGATGGACAGTCAGAATTTAAGAACCTCATGCTCTTGGAGTTCTGTGTCAACTGAACCTGCTTCCACAGCACTCCTCACACATAATGTCTCTTACAGAATCATGGCCATTGAGTAACTGAAAACACAAAGTGTAATTCATGCAAATGGACAAATGCTGTCATCAGCTCAGACAAAATTCTGTCATCAGCTCAGATATATACAGTATATTTCCAGTGTGTGTGCATGCGTCTATATATGTGTAAGTATATCCCAGGGTAAGAATTTCACGGCGGTCACGATGGCCATGGCCATCGTTTCCCCTCGCTCTAGCCGTGATGGCCCGAAAATCATATGGCCAACATGGCATTTGTGCCCAGCTACTGTCAAAATTTTGTCAGTCAGTGATCTCGTAGAACTGCAGCAGTTCTTGCAGCTTGAATTGGTTGTGCGCATGCGCGCAAGCGTCACATAGCATCAAAGCCACTAGCAAGAAAACAGGAGCGAAACTTAAAACAGACGAGAAACCTTAAAAAGGAAGAAAAATAAGAACAGATGGACTATATGAAGGTAAGCAAACTAGCTTGTTATCGATAGAGATAGCTGACTTATTTAGTGCTTAACTGAATCAATCCTTTCTGTTTTTAATACCACTTAATGTTAACGTAAGTTCAAGTTGAGAGCTATTTACAAGCTTGCTAGTTAGAATCCGATTAGCACTTATACCTAAATACTTATACCTCGTACTTATTACCTGGCTTTCTAACACTGCACCATCGCCTTTCCAGTACAATTCCACGATTAAAGAGAATTCCGAAAATAAATGAAAAACTGAACTTAAACCCTGTCCCTGACCCACAGATGGCTAGCCCTACTCCACTTGTCTCCCCATCTCCATTCTCAAGTGATGATGAGTTAGATTAAAGACTCTCTTTCTCACACACAGAGTATTGCATAACATTAAGGAGGCATATAATATGACAAGGCAACTTCAATGGTTTGTGTTTTTAATTGATATTAAATGTTTTTATGTTTTTAATTGATATTAAAAAAAGTGAATAATTTATTTCATGTAGTTTTTTTTTTTTAGAATCGGAAAGTCAAGTTATTTATTTGTAGGTTCCAAATCCTCTTATTTCACTCAATGACCTTTGTGCCCTGGTATGTGGCCTTTGTGCCCTTAAAAAATTTGTGAAACCGAAGGCCAAATGGCCTTGCCCCTAAAATGACGAAATTACAAGCCTGGTGTATGCGTGTAATTATGTCTATATGTCAGTGTGCACATGCATTTTTGGCCTCACTAAACTCACCTCCCACCACAACGTATCAGGGTCCCCCTTCAACAACTCAATGATGTCACCAGTGTGGAAGGTGAGTACAGGTGTTCCTGGAGGGGCGGGGCTCCCATGATAATTCCGTGTGGCCACCATCTTTGGACCTTGTCATAAATGGATGCCGTTTATATTGCACCTTTCACAATCTCAAAGTGCTTTACAGTGAAGGGACTCGCTCAGCTCAACCGAAACCCATGCGTGGAAAACATTTGACAACCTTTATGCGTAAGCTGAAATCCTGCCCCTTCTGTTCAACATAAACTTGTATATCTACGAAAGTGGATACACTGCCCTCAATTTTCCCTTATGTTTTGGATTTTATCTTGGGGCTGTTTTCATTTTTAAGCTAGCAAAGGAGTAATTTGTGACCTTTTAGTCTCAGTATTTCAATCCATCAAATGCATTTGTCGCTTGCAGTCCTGCGACTTCTCCACTTTGCGGCAGCAGAGAGCAGGCTGTGTCCTAACACCTGACCTCTCTGCTTGCCAATTGAGAATTTTGCAACTCAGACCAGTGCCAAAAATATTTAAATATTCTTAACAAAAGCAAGCCATATCAGGGTAACACAGGGACAGTCTTACCTGATGTTGTCGGTCCAGTCTCCTGTTTGGAAACAAAATCATCAAAAATGTAAAATAACAACACAACAATGTTTTAAAACCATTCACTGACTGTTCAGAAATATACAGTTAAAAAACCCATAACTCATTACTGTGTGTAACACTGAATGCAACATGATAATATATAAGTATTCATAGAGAATAAAAAATAGTACTCACTGAATCATGTGGACCTGAAGACAGAAAGTGAGAGAAAAAGAGAAAAGGGGGATTAGTCTGGATCGGTAGGTATCACAGCACCAGATAAAGGAAGTTCTTATGTTGGCCCTTGTCCGTATTGTTATCAGAGGGAAAGCAGTGAGACTTACATATTTTACAGATGGACACAACTTCGAGGCACTCCTTATGGACACTGGTCCCACACTTGGGGCAGTAGTACCCCTGGTAGAAGATACCCCTGAGGAGACAAGATATTTGTTGTATAATAAATTTTTATTTCAGTGACACAAATGCAGCTAACACAACTCGACTTACATGTGCTCTTATAATACAACACAAATTTCCAAAATCACCACTGACAATAGTATGAAACCATTACATGCTAGTCGTAATACAAAATAAAAATTCAGCACTCAATTGTTTAGACACATTTTCTGAAATTAAAACTAATTTCTCAAAATTATAAACACAAAACCCACACGGTCAACTCCTTCTGCAAAACGTCATATATCTCTTGTCAAAATCAAGCACTATTTTCAAAACCATACACTTTCATCCCAAATAATAAACACTAGTCAACAAATGAATACAAATTCTAAATGCCAATTACACACTGGTGTAAAGACACTATTAGAATTATATTACTTAGGCATCAGTATTGTTTGAGTGTACTGGCCAACTAAAATATACAAAAAAACAATGAGATGGTTTTTGTTGTTTTTTATTTTTCCAAATTACAAAAATGGTGGGAGTAGACTCTCCTGTATGTGGAGAGCAATGGCTATGAAGAACATTTAGAAATGAGAATAGGTAGATCTGCCCTATTGTTATTTACTGTAACATATCAATACTCAGTGATTCCTGTACTGCAGAGTACCTAATGTATACTTCTACAAGGGGACCACAATATGGACAGCATAGTGTGCACACGTTATACTTTGTTTTTCCTGCAGTTGTTTCTACTGTTCTCTCAGAAACAGTTCCTTTGTTCCTATTTTGTTTTATTGCTTCACGTTTTGATTCTTTCTTCTTGAGAGTTCTGAAGCAATTAGTTCGCTTCTTGTTTACTGTTTTCTCTCAAGTCTTTGTGTTTTCGCCCTCTTCTCTAAGGTTGATTTGTTTTGGCGTACGCCAGGTGTTTTTGATCCCATCTTTCATTTTTGTGGCTACCTTGCGGATTTTCTCTGCACGTTTCTGGTTATTCCCTATTAGGGATAACTTTCTGATCCCCTCTCTGTCGCGTCTGGTCTTCTGCCTTTCTCCACCCCTCACAGATAATAGTGTCTTTATTTTTTTACATCGTGTCATTGGCATTTATAATTTGTATTCATTTGTTGTGTTTATTATTTGAAGGAAAATGTCATTTTCAAACTGTAATTCATTCTTACTACCATATACATTGAACACAATAATCACAACCATCAAATAAACAAACAAATACAATAAAAAATCTTAAACAAACTTGACTAAATTTGCCATGATTTTGAGGCTGGTCATTGAAGTCTCTCCCTCTATCGGTCAAAAACGACCTGTTTCATTTGTTTAGTGATGTGTGTGTGTTTGAGCATTTGCAAGCATGTGGCTGTGTCCCTATATACATTCATTTCATACCCTCATCTAATCCTCCCTGCCTATTTCACAAATGAGCAGGAGTAGATAAGGGATAAGGGACAACGAAACAAGGAGCATGTGAATGCAGTGACAGGAAATGGAACACAATACAAATTCTTTCATTACCTGCTGCAGTGTTGATAAAACAAGCACACATACTGGAATGCTTAAAAATGTCAACATGTGTGTGTGTGTGCGTGTGTGTCCATGTATGAGTGTGTAGTCCTTTACAAAGTCGCTCTTAAAAACATAGCGTGCAAGCGCACAGATCGAAGGAGTAATTTGCAGAAGTAAATGTTGATTTAACAATTGCCTCTAAATGAAGCGCCATATTGATTCAACATTGCATGGTGTGGGCTTGTGGTTTCATAATTGGCATTTGGGGATTGTGGGAAGTGAGGGGTGCTTATGGGAAGTGAGGTATTCATTGGCGATCTGGGGTCTGCAGCGTAAGCAGTTCAGTTCAGTTCAGTGCATCTTGACTGCAGTCGTAGGTCTGCAAATACACCGGCTGTTGCTGGTTCTGTAGGATTCTAGCATTAGCACGAAAGGGATAGCTGTAGTTAGTAGTTCCTTGTAAACTACCTGGATGTAGTTTTTCAGTGCTTCAATGTAAATGGGCCAGCTGTAGGCTAATTAGAGCCCTGCATATATACCTCAGCTGTAGTTAGCGGTCCTGCATATATACCTCAGCTGTAGTTAGCGGTCCTGCATATATACCTCAGTTGTAGTTTGCAGTCCTGCGTAAATGGCTCAGCTGTAGTTAGCGGTCCTGCATAAATGGCTCAGCTGTAGTTAGCAGTCCTGCATAAATGGGTCAGCTGTAGTTAGCGGTCCTGCATAAATGGGTCAGCTTTAGTTTGCGGTCCTGCATAAATGGCTCAGCTGTAGTTATCGGTCCTGCATAAATGGCTCAGCTGTAGTTAGCAGTCCTGCATAAATGGCTCAGCTGTAGTTAGCGGTCCTGCATAAATGGGTCAGCTTTAGTTTGCGGTCCTGCATAAATGGCTCAGCTGTAGTTATCGGTCCTGCATAAATGGCTCAGTTGTAGTTATCGGTTCTGCATAAATGGCTCAGCTGTAGTTATCGGTCCTGCATAAATGGCTCAGCTGTAGTTAGCGGTCCTGCATAAATGGCTCAGCTTTAGTTTGCGGTCCTGCATAAATGGCTCAGCTGTAGTTATCGGTCCTGCATAAATGGCTCAGCTTTAGTTAGCGGTTCTGCATAAATGGCTCAGCTGTAGTTAGCGGCCCTGCATAAAGGGGTCAGCTTTAGTTTGCGGTCCTGCATAAATGGCTCAGCTGTAGTTAGCGGTCCTGCATAAATGGCTCAGCTGTAGTTAGCAGTCCTGCATAAATGGCTCAGCTGTAGTTAGCGGTTCTGCGTAAATGGGTCAGCTGTAGTTTGCGGTACTGCATAAATGGCTCAGCTGTAGTTAGCGGTCCTGCGTAAATGGCTCAGCTGTAGTTAGCGGTCCTGCGTAAATGGCTCAGCTGTAGTTAGCGGTCCTGCGTAAATGGCTCAGCTGTAGTTAGCGGCCCTGCATAAATGGGTCAGCTTTAGTTTGCGGTCCTGCATAAATGGCTCAGCTGTAGTTAGCGGTTCTGCATATATACCTCAGCTGTAGTTAGTGTTGCCAACTGTCCCTTGAAATAAGGGACCGTCCCTTATTTGAAAAATAAAAGACCCGTCCCTTAACGAACTGATAAGGGACGCAGTTTGTCCCTTATTTTGGGGACTCAATGAATGACAGAGCGATTTATATGAGAAATTACGGTAATCTTGTCTATGTGCGAGAATGCACTCAGCTCATTGGTCATGACTCGAATTGCTGTCAGTGTTGCTAGGATAGATAGGCCCTTGTGCCTCATTTTACTTTAAATTGAAGTTCGACATAGTGTTGAAGAACTGTTATTTTGCACTGACAAAATAAATTATTGAATGATAATGTTTCCTACGTATTCCTCAAAAATACAAAACTGATCAAATTCAGGTTTGTGTGTCTTAGTACATGGGCTTATTACAGATGCATGTCTGGTATATGGATAGGACTTGTTACAACCAAGTAGGCCTATATTATATGTTAAAGTGTAGTAATAATGCAGTAATGCAGGTGTAAAAAAAGGTTAAAAAAAATTGGCCTGTGCCGCGAGGGCCGCTAAGGTGTCCCTTATTTCAATTTCTGATAGTTGGCAACCTTAGCTGTAGTTAGCGGTCCTGCATAAATGGCTCAGCTGTAGTCAGCGGCCCTGCATAAATGGGTCAGCTGTAGTTAGCAGTCCTGCATAAATGGCTCAGCTGTAGTTAGCGGTTCTGCGTAAATGGCTCAGCTGTAGTTAGTGGTCCTGCGTAAATGGCTCAGCTGTAGTTAGCAGTCCTGCGTAAATGGCTCAGCTGTAGTTAGCGGTCCTGCATAAATGGCTCAGCTGTAGTTAGCGGTTCTGCGTAAATGGCTCAGCTGTAGTTAGCAGTCCTGTATACATGGTTCAGCTGTAGTTAGCAGTCCTGCGTAAATGGCTCAGCTGTAGTTAACAGTCCTGCATAAATGGCTCAGTTGTAGTTAGCGTTCCTGCATAAATGGCTCAGCTGTAGTTAGCAGTCCTGTATACATGGTTCAGCTGTAGTTAGCAGTCCTGCATAAATGGCTCAGCTGTAGTTAGCAGTCCTGCATAAATGGCTCAGCTGTAGTTAAGTGGTTGTTTGTAAACTGGTCGGTTGTTTTTTCACCTCAGCAGCATCTTGCAGGCCCTGCAGCTGGTGTTCTTCTCAAATGTGTGCATCTGGAAGCTGTGCTGGTTGGCGGTGGCTCTATCGGGCTTTATATTTGACCTGAGGGATATAGGCAGACAGAGACGTGTGTGAGGCCTGCATTACAGGACTGTAAAGGCAGTGGTGTACTGGACTCTAAGGACAGCAGTATGCCACTACAGTGAAGGGGGGTGGCCTTGTGTCAGAGGGCTCCAGGTGAGAGTCTCTGGTATCGGGGGCTTCAGTACAGTCATTCCTTTTTAACAAAAAAAAAAGAAGGGAAACTGAGACAATCCTCTTCCGTATTGATGATTTGGGGGGACAAAACAGGTAAGGAACACCAGGAATTGTGCTGCCAATCATTATTACCGTTCCAGAGTCTAGGTAGGTTTGAAACCAACGATTTAGCCATTTCAATCAAAGCTCTTAAACTCTGGAACGGCGTAAGAACTGCAGTCTGTCTCCTCTTTCAGTCCTGCTTAGAGACTCACTTTTATAATATTGCTTTTGTAAATGTTTGGCTTTGTTCGAATATCTGTTTTAACTTGAGATGTGTCTTATTGCCATCTTTTATTATTATTATTATTATTAATAATTTGTTAGAGAGATGACTAAGTGTCCAGAGAATGTTTAACGAACACAATAAATCAGATACTACTTTCATGTCTAATGCAAAAAATGGCATCTACAGCACAGTGTTCCCATCACTGTGATGCGTGATTGGATTTTACTCGTCTGCTGCTGAGTGGCCCTCCAATACCACATCCAGCAGCAACCTGGCTTTCCCAAGAGGTCTCCCCTCCGCGGAGCTAAACAAACAGGAGCCCCTTTAGTTTCATGTTTTTATTATTCAGCCTGGGGGCAGTACAGTGGGCTGTGGATAAGGGCCGTGCTGAGTTGCAGTGAAATGGAAACATGCAGTGATTTAATAGGCTCACATGGCCATTTGAAACTGTTCCATCCACTTCCTCTTCATCTCCTCCGTCTTACAGAAGAACTGGAACCCCTGTTTGCCCTGCAGCTGGATCAGGTAAAAACCATAGGACCACTGGAGGGAGGGAGGGAGGGAGGGAGGGAAAGAGAGAGAGGGAGAGAGAGAGAGATTTATCCTGGCAATAGAGTGCCACAAAAACATAACTGACCGCGGAGAGAGATACACACTCAAAACAAACTATTCTATAGATTCAGTAAAAGATTGAGAGTCAGCTTACCATCTTTCCACTGGACTGAAAAAAACAAGAAAAGAGAGGTTCCATTACACACAGGCCTTAACAGAGAAAGGCAGCAGGCAATAGGATTTGAGCAGGAAAATATATGGTGCTTTATGAAACTGAAATGAAAACAGATGAATGATATGTTGGATTGATGAATGATGATGTGTGTGTGTGTGTGTGTGTGTGTGTGTGTGTGTGTGTGTGTGTGTGTGTGTGTGCGCGCGTGTGTGTGTTCTCTGTGTTTGTGAAGAAGCAGATTCACCTTCTTCACGTCTCTGTTGCTCATGGGGTCATCTGTCATTTTATACGCCTGAAGCTCAATGATCTCCTTCAGCTCATAGTTATAGCCTTTCCGCTTGCAGACGATCACTGCCTTATCAAACAGGAATATGTACCTGAAAACACAGAACAGTGAGCATCAAAAAGCCAGTCTTCTCCATCTACTATATGAAATCCAGATGAGAAACACTGTGAGGATATCTGGTAATGAAGAGGGATGTGAAGAGGTAGGATATGTTGCTTATCTCCTTGCACACAACGTACACTTTTCTGATTGGCTGACACTCCAAGTGACACATCCTGGCCAATGACAGGGGAGAGTAGGATACAAAACTACAACGTTCTAGGAACTGCTGAGACTACTGTCGGAACACCAAACAAACACACTAGATACCATTCAGGGGCGGGCGTTCTGGATTAAAACGCAGTCAGGGTGGGGTTCCCTGGCTCACCTGTCCTGCTTGGTGCGGTTGATGACAGAGCACACCTTCAGCTCTCCGTCCATCTTGGGTCTTCCGTACTCCTCCAGCTTCACGTGCTGTAAGGGCAGAGACTGTCAGTGCTGTTAGAATACGGGGACTGTCAGTGCTGTAAGGGCAGACTGTCAGTGCTGTTAGAACACAGGGACTGTCAGTACTGGAAGGGCAGACTGTCAGTGCTGTTAGAACACAGGGACTGTCAGTACTGTAAGGGCCGCGACTGTCAGAGTGCTGTTTTGTATTCCTGAAACTAATGCTAATGTTCTCCACATATCACAATGCAATGCTATAGCACAGGGATGTGTCAGTGCTATAAGGGCACATGGATTGTCAGTTCTGTAAGTTGTCAGTTGTATTAGACAGAGACTGATAGGGATGTAAAGGCATAGGGACAGTATGCTAATATAACTGCTAATTGAACTCTACATACCTGATTCTACCTCGCTTTCTGTATATAGTTTGACCTGGTGAAAAGAATAAGCCCTGTTTTCTTTGACAAGACAAAAGACATTGAGACAATGGATTATACTGTTATTTTTTTACAGTTTTTATTTTTCTCACAGTTCCTTCATGGTTTTGGGTTGCTATTGACCCCATTCCTTGGGGAAGGGTCTACAAAGCATTTTTCTCTGATGTTTTTCTCAATTTACCTCTGTTGATTAACTAGTAAACCACACAAATGCTATATTTCTGTTTCCCATATGATTGGCTAATACTAGCTTATATCTAACTAAACTATACCTTCTGTTACTTTGATTCTGTTACTATATCAGGGTACAGTGTAGCAGTGACGTGCGGTGAGGTCAATGGTTGGGGAGGCACTGGATATCAGAGTAGGGCGACCAGATTTTCAAAACCTCAAACCTGAACACTTTGTAGGCTATATGAACGCGCCGCACGTGCACGCGCGCCGAAAATGCAGATCTACAGTGCTATTATACAATGTTTTAATAGAGATAACATAAACATTCTGATTTTCACACCAAATAGCCCGCCCCAATTATTTAAAAAAGACGTTATATCTGACGGCGAGGACCGGAGGGGCATTCCTACCGACCCCTGGCCTCGGCTATGTAAGCGCTGAATAATGGGAAAATTTGAACGTGATTGTTAAAAAACGGGAAAAATATAGCTGATTTTAGATGCAATTCACTTTCGTTTTAGTTAGTTTTGTGTCGTTCATTGTAGATTTTATTTAGTTTTAGTTTTTATTTTCATTTCAGTTAGGCTATTTCCACTGCTATTATTTTGTTATAATCCTGACACACGCACAAGTTAAAGTGAAAATATTGCTTAGCTTACCTTTACTTGTAAATTAAGTCCATTCGCCTTTCCTTCTGGACGAAAATCTCCGTGACTTTGTTGTAAAAGTCCTCCTTTTCTTCTTTGAGTTTTAAAAGTCTCTCTGTCTCAATTGAGATTATTGCCAGGGAAGAAAGTCGTCCTTGGTCAGTCCTATTCCGACTGTATGTTTTGAGTCTTTTCAATGCAGAAAACGACCTTTACACAGACTTTTAGCCACGTAACGCAAAATGACAGCGATCTGGGCTTTATTTGTGACATCAGTTGTCTCATCCACTTCCACAGCGACAAATGGGGGACAAATAATCTCCTTTTTAATATCATGTCTGATCACATCACCGACTGCTTCGATCAAATCATTCTGTATTCTGTTTGATAAGCCAGAAAACACAGTGGATGTCTCCAAGTGTCTAGCTAACCTTTCATCTTTCTCTGCAAAAGCATGTAATAATTCCACAGTTTCCACGATTGGAAGAGCTTGCACTCTCATCGTTACCACGAAATGCTAGCTCTTGTTTAGCTAAAAAGCAGGTTGCATTTATCAGGTCTTTCAAAATCTCACGATTTTCCTTTACCTTCGCATTGTGGATGCTGATATTAAGTCTCCCTTATT
Source organism: Ilyophis sp. 1 JC-2022 (assembly GCA_022702515.1). Taxonomy (NCBI): domain Eukaryota; kingdom Metazoa; phylum Chordata; class Actinopteri; order Anguilliformes; family Synaphobranchidae; genus Ilyophis; species Ilyophis sp. 1 JC-2022. Next base: position 30,864,285 of record CM040404.1, read on the forward strand.
CATTCAGAGCCAGATCAATCCGCGAGGTTCCAAAAGTTTTTAAAGAAATCTGACTTTGAATGTGAGTAGCTGATCTTTCATGTTTGCTGAGGCTTCTTGGCAAGTTTTTCAAATCACAAAATCCAGTTTGGGTCCAGACATTGTCACACGTAGAGAATAAAAGGCAGGGAAAGCAGTAAAGGCGTTTTTTTGTAGCACAGCCACAAAGCCAATCTTTTCGAGTAGACCAGTCCGTTTGAAAAGAACGAGTTATATTCCGTCCCGTCGTTTGAAGCAAACCTCGTAGCTCTGGCGTCGGTCTCCCAGTAATTATGACTTCTTGCTTTGATTGAAAGTCCAGTTTTGAAAAATTTCTCAGTTTAGAAATCAAATCCTCCATTTTCAGAGCGAAAAATCAGTGCATTTGTTTGGTTGTTGTTCTTTTAACTTGTGCAAGAGTAAACCGATCACTATCACTATCGCCCCCGTCTGTGAGGCAGAGGTACTGGCTGCCTCAAGGCAAGCCTTTTCCTTGTGGATTTATGTCAGATCAATAAGACTTAAATATTACACACATACGTGAAATACATTACCGAACACTATGGAAATTAAGACGTATAATAAAAGTGTCTTCAAACATGATATTGGAAACATACAGAGAAATGGCAACAAGCACGCGCCAATTGCACGCGCTCAATCCAGTTTGTGAGGGATTGCGCAATCTGGGGAGAGGCTCGGCTTGTCACTGCCTCACCTCTTGTCTCTCTGTTGTATTTGAACAGGAAATACAGAATTTCAGCGATTTTGAATATAAAAACGATCAAAACTTATAGGAACCACACCGAAATTGCATTGAAAGCACAGACGAGTGGACAAATATTAATACTTATTTTATTTTATTATTTCTTTTTTTACTTCTCATGATGACAGGTGAGGCTCTGCCTCACCTGCCTCCCCTGACCGCACGTCCCTGCAGTGTAGGTGGTCCTCTGTTTTCACTGACACCTGCGCTCTGGTAGCGGCAGTAGGAAATGGCGTTTGATTGTGACTTCTTATATTTTGGTAGGAGTACTGTCTGCCTGGCACCCCTTATTAGTGCCTTTGTTGCTTTGCTAATCAGCAACTCTACAGTAATGAGCTCAGTTAGAATCAGTCCTGTCAGGGCTGGTTCAGCACAAACTGTCCAGAACGTAAGGGCAAAGACTGTCAGGTATGTAAGAGCCCAGCTACTTTCAGTGCTGTTAGACTGTCCCCTCAGCTCACACACTCCAGAAAAGCTCAAAGAAGCCTGACTCAGTCTGAGAAACCCCCCCCCCACCCCCACCATGTGAGCATTCCGTTAGTGATATCAAACAGGGGAACAGAGAATATTCAGTACCTGTACACAGTTTTTTAACGCACACGCACATGCTAGACCAGGAAATGGCTGCCGCTTTAAAGCACCATGTGAGCATTCCAATAGTGATACCACACAGGGCACAGCGAATGTTCAGTACCTGCGCGCAGTCTCTTAACACACAGCGCTGGCTGTAAATAAACAGATTTAAATCTGCGTCGCCGAGGCTAATTGCTCTCGTGGAGGGAAACTGACAAACACAGCGCCCATTTTCAATTCACACCAATTTAAATCTTGTCCTCTCTCTGTGTGTTTCATTGCTCTGCTGGTGTAAATTATTCATTAGGCCCAGAAAACTGCAAATGAGTAAAACAGCAGGGGGTTGAAGGAATGAGAGAGAGAGTAAAAATTCTCCCCTGTGAGAATCTGAGTGTACGGGGCAAGTGGACACAAAGATCTTTTTAAAGAGCCGGTGAGTGGCGATAGAACAACCTGGCAGCAGTAAACAGTGCTAATGAAGTGGGGCAAGCGGGCGATCCTGGGGGACCAGTTGGCTCCACACTTACCAAGTTTTCAATTGAGTTCTGAAATTCGTTGATTTTCTTCAAGGTTTCGTTGTCCCTTTTCACCTCGTTTATATACATAGCCAGGTCCTTACAAAGAAAGCAAGAGGAATTCAAAGATTAAGCTAAGAGCTGCTCTCTAATTTAGTGTGTCTTATCATTTAAGTCTTTAAAAAAAACATTCAGGGGAGGTAAATATTCAATACCTACCACCTGGCTCCGCCCAGATCTCATAGATAGCTGGAGAGCCTAATTACCTGCATAGCCTCCAAGGCCTCCTTCAGCTGCTGTTGTTCTGGCCTGTTGGCTGAGTGACTCAGCAGCTCCTGAAGCATGGACACAAAACAGCAGCCGCAGTGTTAAACTCACTCCCACCCAATGTTACACTCACAGTGATTATACATCCATCCCTCTCCTGTCCCAGTAGCCAAAGCATGCCGTCATAATTTCTCTGCTAGTTGAACACGTCCATGGTGTCATGTTAATGAGCAGCTGCAGAAAACTGTGAACATCTGTGGTGTTCTTCTCGTAGGCGGGGATTGAGTTATTGCTCATTGGACCACAAAGCGCTGAGTTCACAGTGGGGTCGAAACTCAAAACATGCCAATGAGGATGAGCCTGCAGGCTGAGAACAACGCCCTGGGCTACAGCGAGAGCATCCCTGGCCCCAGCACACAGGAGAGGGTCACACACTGTCTCTGCTGCCTCTCTGGGCACCTCCAACCTGAGTTCACAGTGGAGTCCAAACTCAAAACAGGCTGAGAACAACGCCCTGGGCTACAGCGAGAGAATCCCTGGCCCCAGCACACAGGAGAGGGTCACACACTGTCTCTGCTGCCTCTCTGGGCACCTCCAACCACCCATTAACAAATTACTCCCTCTCTTAATTATTTACATGTGGAGTGGAGTGTAATTAATGATGGCTGTATCACATGGGACATTTACTTTAGATAAGAATGGTGCCAGCTGGCTTGATCGGGTTCACAAGGAGTGCATGTCTGTTTGAGCGGGCCCGCAGGAAGGGGTGTGTCTGTTTGAGCTGGGCCGCAGGAAGAGGTGTGTCTGTTTGAGCTGGCCCGCAGGAAGGGGTGTGTCTGTTTGAGCTGGGCCGCAGGAAGAGGTGTGTCTGTTTGAGCTGGCCCGCAGGAAGGGGTGTGTCTGTTTGAGCTGGGCCGCAGGAAGAGGTATGTCTGTTTGAGCTGGCCCGCAGGAAGGGGTGTGTCTGTTTGAGCTGGGCCGCAGGATGAGGTGTGTCTGTTTGAGCTGGCCCGCAGGAAGGGGTGTGTCTGTTTGAGCTGGCCCGCAGGAAGAGGTGTGTCTGTTTGAGCTGGGCCGCAGAAAGGGGTGTTTCTGTTTGAGCTGGCCCACAGGAAGGGGGGTGTCTGTTTCAGCTGGCCCACAGGAAAGGGTGTGTCTGTTGGAGTTAGTCACAGGAAGGGGTGTCTGTTTGAGTTGGCCCACAGAAAGGGCCATGTTTTTTACCTTCAGTAGGAGATGGTACTTCAGAACCCTCTGCATGGGAACCACCAGCAGGTCCTGCAGCTTAAACTTCCCCTCCTGCACCCTCATTGTGCATTCCTACACACACATGCACATGCATACACATGCATATACACACACACACACACGCACACAAACACACACACACACACACTTTACTTTTCTCATCACATCTCATCACAGAGAAGTGTGGTATTGCATTCACAGGTCTTTTTGAAAGCCACCTTATAAAATACAACAGGTTTCTCGTCTTAATTTGGAAGCCGTCATCTTGCCAGTCTGCGGTCTATAATCACTACTCTGATCAAATTACTTACCTTAATCAGACCCTAAGGATGGGCCTCTGGGATGTATATTCATCTGATTATATTATTTATCGTGATATGGCAACCCTTAGGAGGTTACTCTATGGGACAGGGTGAGCGTGCTATGTGGTGATTAGGGGGCTGTTTTTCACCTCCACTTTCATTTTGATGTCTTCCCGTGAGTTGATGAGAGTGTACAGAGTCTTCTGGGACCCTTCCATGTGACTGCAGTACTGAGCATAGATCAGCAGGCTAGAGACACACAGACACAGACAAGAAGGGTTAGACAGTGTGTGAGGTGCAGGTGAAGCGCAAACAGATGAGTGAGATATAGACAGAAAACTGAAGCACAGACAGACACACACTCTCTTATTTCGCATATGGTCACCAATTACCATTTTTGGCTATCAGTTGTTTATAAGGTAATTTTTGCAGTAACAGCCTTTAGTTAATTAAGAATGTTGGCTCTAGTTGATTACAATATAATTGAAACATCTGAACATCTAAATTAACTGTGTATTGTGGAGACCTCACAACAAGATGGAGCCGTCCTATGGCGACACGGTTTGTTAGTTTCTGAGCTACTAAGGAAAAGACTAGGGAAAAAAAACAAAGAAACAGTGTGTGCATGTGTGAGGGTAACAGGCACTGACTGCTCCTTGAAGTCCAGGAAGATCCTGCCCAGTCCGTTGCCCCCGCTCATCATGTTCACGTCAATGGCCTTCAGCAAGGCCAAGTGCACTTTGATCACCTCCTGTAGGGTGAAATGGGGCCGCAAACACAGGACACACAACCGTAAACGCAGGGTAGAAACACATTCATACAACACAACGGTCTATACATTATCTACAAAACACAGTCACACAGGGAAAACAATATCAGCTAACTCAAGAAAGACAACATTATTACTTTACAAAATGCACGCAATTATAAAACATCACTACCTCGAGATTAACAAAAATGGCTTCCATTTCCTGTGGACTCAGGACCTGCTTCAGTGGAGTCATGTAACTCTGTGGAAACAGTCACACACGTAAAAAATGTTCTCATGAGGTATGCACACGCACACACACACACACACACACATGCACACACACGCGCACACACACACGCACACGCACACACACACACACACACACACACACACACAGCAGTTCTTCTAACGTATCATGCCATATTAGTGTCATCAGTCACTTTGGGTTACAGACAATCTCTATGTGCCTCTCTGTGCAATATGTTATGTGTGATTACGTGATATGTGTTCATTATGTGTTTTTTTTTTTTTTTTTTTTTTTTTTTTTTTTTTTTTTTTTTTTTTTATGTAATGTAATTTTTGGGTCTGAAAAAAGATAATATAAAATAAAATTATTATTATTATTATTAATATACATCTATGGTAATAAAAATGACTCAGTGAGGAGCATACTTTTGCTGGCACACACTTGACCTTTGACCCTATAGCAGAACGGGAGCCTCCTCCCATTGTGCATTAGACCCACCTTCCCGATCTCCTCCAGGGTCTTGCAGTACTTGGCCTCTGTCTCCTGGATCTCCAGCAGGCAGCAGTTCCTCTTATCGTCCTCTGTCATGCCCATCTTCTGCTCCACGGGTTCAACACATTTCAATGAGCAAAATAAGCAGGGCTTTAAATGAGGAAACATGTATCAATAACACTAATATAGAACAAAGGAACTGTTCAGTGTCATTAGTGCTAATAGGTGTGTGGTGTTCAATCTCTCACCACTCAACAGCAACATTTCCGTCGTCAGTACGCTGACCCAAAACAGGAAGTCCAATTCCTTGTCTGCTTGCTGTTGAGCTGTGATTTTACAATGCAATCACCTTAAACTAATGAAATAACTGATATGATCTAAATGTGATTTAAAACGGACTAATTTAGCTGCTTGCTATGATGTTGCATCGACCAACATGTTGGAAAGAGGGTTTCTGTCCTGAACAACCACTGCAGTGTTCAGCTACCAGGGTAAAGCACCTGCAGCCATATGACTTGATGATAAACAGCTGTAATTCCATTAGAGCAGCGCACAGCACACACTGCATATTCCCAATATTCCCATTGCTTAGAGCAGCAGCTGGAGTGCCACTCCCACAGCTGATCATTGGAGAATGCTATTAACCAGCTCTGCTTACATCAAGCAAATTACAGCAACAATCAGCACAGCCTACAATTAAGATTACATCCGAATGCTACTGAACCAGGAAATAAATGTTCACCAAGGCAGAATCAATATGTAAGCAATTTACAAAAGGTAATTGAGTTAAAATAAGAATTGAAAATCAATCAGAGCTGTGGAGGAACAGGGTTATGAGAGGACAAAAAGCGAATAAACTGAAAGTGTGAAAAGCAATAAAGAAACGGCAACTCCACAGAGAACTGTGTAAAATCCCAACACCAGTAGACTGAGATTAGAGATATTTACTCATCGATGTTGCTTTAGAAAAGCACAGAGAACAAACAACACACATAACACGGAATTAACTTCTGAAAACATTCTGAAGTGCCGCTTTCAAGAGTTCTTAAAGCCACTGTGTTTGTGAGCCACCACAGTGTCACTACTGCTTTCATCCAAAGCCATTAGCCAAGAGAAGGTATAAGCCTAGCAATGCACAGCACAGTGTAGGCATTTACAAAACAGTAATACCGTGTGTTAGAAATGATAAATAAACACAAATAAATTATATAAAAAGTAATTTAGTGGGGAAAATGCATAATGCACTATTAGACATTAGACACACACATTACATTTTTTTACACATTTGTTGAACATGAATTTATATATATATATTTTTGTTTTGTTTTTGTTTTTTACTTTATTTATACATTTACTTATTTATTTTTTCTTAATTTACTTATTTCTCAATTTCTTCCTCCAATATGAAAATGAAGAGTGTTAATGAGACGGAGCCGCGCTCCAGATTTGTTTTTATGGAAAGAGAAAATGGTGACTAGTCCTATAGCTGAGCAAGAGTGGCAAGTCTATCCATGTTTCCAGTTATACCCGGTTTACTTTTGGAGGCAGTGTCCCCCTACATAGACTCATCTGTGATGCACCGCCACAATATCAGCACGGCCGCCACAATATCAGCACGGCCGCCACAATATCAGCACGGCCGCCACAATATCATCACGGCCGCCACAATATCAGCACGGCCGCCACAATATCAGCACGGCCGCCACAAAGTCGCTCAATAAAGAAATTTATTTAACATGGAGATGCAGTCACCATAGAAGAACGGCCGCAGAAATCGGCGACATCGACAAGGCAACGAAAGTTAATATTTTCTTTATCTCGAATGATAAATAAAAGGTTTATCCCCGGTCCGTGATCGCAGTTTAAATTACACCACAAAGAAAGTGTCATGGCTTCCGTTGCCACTACTGATGACCTCCAAACCTAGGGGAAACACTGAGAGGTAATTGTATTTTAAAGCTTTCATAAACCATATGGACATTTGTTAGTTAGTTATGTTTAAATCCGCCGTATATACACTGCTGGAGTACAGGGCCTACTGTTTGGGGTGAGTAGGTCTGAATAAGAGAGTCGATTAGATGAGCAGGTCTCAAAGAGAGAACAGTCGTGGGTGAGTAGGCCTGAATGAAGGAGCAGTAGTAGATGTGCATGTCTGAATGAGGGAGCAGTGGTAGGTGAGTAGGTCCACAAACTGAAGGTATTCCACTTACCTGCATGTACCTGATCTGCAGCGTTAAGAGACCAAGTTGACACACATCAGGAGGCTGGGTACATGTTTTCATACAACATGTCTTTATTTCACACAGGCAAACCTCACAGCTTTGGCAATATTTCAAAGCTTAAAACTATTTTTTTGTTATTTAGAAAGCTAAAGAGAGTCATGCTTCCTGTATTTTCAGGTCAACATCTTAAAACATCTTAAATCACACACATGCAGACACACACACACACAAGCATGTGCATGCACACACACACACACACACCCTCAGCATATTGTAAGTTTGACTGTAGCAGTGAAATGTGAGAGACTCTTACCATGGGCTGTCGGACCTCCACATTGATGATGTCCTCGTAGATGCCCTCTTCATCACATGGCACGCAGTCATAGATGTCATCTTCCCCGACATCATGCTCTCTGGAGGACAGAGGAAAGTGTGTTTCAACTGGGAAAAAATAGGCTGTAACACACCCCACATAAGGGCTTTTTCCTTCTTCCCAATAACAAATGGTATGGCCCATACTGTGTGCCACAAAAGTAATGTAATCATAAAAAGAGCATAACACAAGACTTACCCCTAAGAAAAAGCTAAGACTCATTTTAAAGTATATTTACTTAATAGAGAATAGAATAGGAGGTCGAAGTATTTTGCTTGAATTCCAAAAGACGGTTTCCTTTAACAAACTGCAATATTTTAGCAATTGTATTATTTTTTAAGTCATGGAGGACATGCATTAAAGGTGCACTATGCAGGATTTTTAGCCTTGCTGTGGTCCTGTGTTTACAATCAAATAAGTCTCACCCTCCACCCTCAACCCCACCCACTCAAGGTACCTGACTTCGGCCATCTAGCTACCTAATGCAGCTAGCTGGATAGCTAGAGGTAACATTACTTACAGGTCCACAACAGAAAATCCCCTTGCTAAACGTCAGCTGTCACTATTGAGGAAGGACAAATCCTAGGTTGACTCTGATTCTTGAATGCGCCATGCTGCCTTGTTGTTTGCCTCTTCGCCGTACTTGTGCTTCTTTACCTTCGCCATTGCAGTAGCTAGCTAACGTCCCGCTGAAACCTGATCCCACCCCACAGGCTCTGCCACACCCACGCCTCCCCATACAGAAAAGAGCATCACATCTTAGAACAATAACTACAGGCAGAGGAGCACGGATTCTGCAAATGTACACGAAGACAGAGATTGTCAGTGCATCATAGATATGACTGGTCTTGGTTATTTTATAATATTTTGAAGGTAAAAGAAGATGACTAAGTACTTTGCAACACTGTGCTGACACACATAACGCACTGAACCGTGAACGCACTGAACCGTGAGAGAAAGAGACACAGAAACAGGCCTGACAGGGCATTTATATATTTATACCACAGAGTATGTATTGCTTTGCTTTGAGGCAGTTTCTGATTAATTTTCTTTGCTGCACTGGCGTTTCTTTCAGCGTTTAGATTTATCTGGTGGGTTGTGGGCCCGTGGTTAGAGAGACGCCCATCTTACGTGTCTGTGATACCCCGTGCTTGACCTCCCAGGCATACGTTCCAGTGGTCATGCCTTGAGTCTGAAATGGACTGACAGGTACACCCCACTTGCACCCCGTTACCACGCCCAGGGCAATCATGAGAAACAGCCGGTCTGACACTTTTCACAGACCCCACAGCTTATTATTATTATTATTACTAATGTAAGTAGTAAATTGTATTATTCAGGGTGAATATCACACTACATATATTAACTATTATTAAATATTAGAGTTATCAAAATATTGAAAGAATTTAGATTGGTTACATTCCTGAATAGACCCTCATGGCTGCTACAACATTGATTTGAACATTCAGCAATTCAGTTAAGGAACCACTGCAGAAAAAAAAAACTAGCAAACAGTCCAAGTGTGAACGGTCAGAGTGAACAGTCAAAACATGCAGTCACAGTGTGATGATTCAAAGTGGGGAGCGGTCAAAGGGTTAGCAGTCAAAGTGTCAGCAGAATACAGGAGGGGTGAACACAGAATTGCTCATGTTTTGGTTTGATCTATCTCCCAAAGGAGATAAGATAAGAGCCCAAATCCAGATATAGCTACTGCACTTTGGCTAAGATACGTGCTCAAATTCCTTCAAAAGATTAAGGAGGCTCTGCTCTACTGTCAAATAGGCCCATGAGCCCTGGTGAGTTGAAGGGAAGGGCATTCTCAGGATATTATTCATACAATCTGGGCTCAGTGCCTGGATTTCCTCACAGTCACAAGCAGCTGAGCTGTGATTGAATCTGACTCCACTGTCTCCTCCACACACTGACCTTCACCTGCAGCTGGGGAGTTTAGACAGTGCGTGTGTGCACATACTCACACACACTCACACACACTGGCCCTGCCACGGCCACACACACATACATATGCCACATGTGCACAGACACACACACAGGCCCTTCCACGGACACGCACACACACATACACACACACAGCAGGAGACAGTACTGACAGTACCGCCCCACTGACAGAAAGGTTAAACATCCTTCATCATCTGACACAGTTTCACTGCTTTAAACAAACACTTTGTGACAGCTAAAACTCTACTACTGTATATGTATGTGAAAACACACAAATAGACACACACACATGGCATGTACACCCACACACACAAACACAGCATGCACACAAACAGGCACACATGTATGGTTGTTTTTGCAAAGTATTTTTGATTGTTCCATTAAAGTTCTTAAATCTCATATATAACTGTGGCGGGAGTAACTCGGTCCTTCCATCATGCTTCTTTAATGCGGAGGGACAGTAATGCTGATGACAGGCTGTAATTGGTAGAAATCTCAGCTCCAGGGCTGATGTCTGAAAGGTCAGGATGCCACTCATGTACACTGAGGCGCCATTTTATAAACTGCTTAAACTGGTAGCGAACAAGCTTCACGGACAACAATTTACTGACCAATTTCATACCCAGATATAATGTGATGCATCAGTTTTACTTTGCTTGCCATTTGCTTCAAGCTGTGCTTCCTCAGTGTCGAATGTCCAGTAATCAGCCTCAGCTCTGTTCCATGTTTTGCACCGTCCTGGATGTGTGTTTTTTCCATGTTTTGCACAGTCCTGAATGTGTGTTTTTATCATTTTGCACGGTCCTGAGCATGTGTTTTTACCATGATTTCCACTGTCCTGAATGTGTTTTTACCATGTTTTGCACTGTTCTGAGCATGTTTTTTTACCATGTTTTTCACTGTCCTGAATGTGTTTTTACTATGTTTTGCACTGTCCTGAGCTTGTGTTTTTACCATGTTTTTCCAGTGCCCTTCCACTTCTCAATGCTTTTCATTGCTTTTTTAAACACACTAGTATCCAAACTAAGCAAATTGGAGTATATCATTCTGGAAGTCCTGAAAATGCATCGCAAGATAAGGTTTAGCACAAAAGTAGTGCCTACAGGACTTTCTTTCCTAACATAACTCTTGTATTCCAGCAAGCAGTACCAGACTATTGACTCATTATTGCGCTTATGAATAGGCTATTGTCATAATTAACTTTGAAGCCTAAATACTGAGAACAAAAATTATACTTTCTGTCATCAATCAATAGGTAGCACAGAGTGAATATGACTATGAATATCAGGGGTTAGAGTAAAGTAGAATATGATTAACATACCAGAGGGTAGACTATTAAAGAAGAGTGTGAGAATAAAATAGGAGGTCAAATATTAGTGAGTAGAATATGAGAGTATATAAGAGAAGAATATAAGACAGTATACAACGACAGAGTAGGTTATTGCTGGCTTCACAAAAATCTCACTTCCAGAAAAATGGAATAAAAAAACAACAAATTATTTTTATTTTTTTTGGTTTCCATTTTCCTACACACTGTTATAATTTAGTCTCATTGAGTTTTGTGTGACTTGAACTTCTGAGACTTCAGGAATTTACAGTACACAGTACAGTACATACAGTGCGGTGCGTAAGTATTTGGACAGTGACAGAATTTTTGTTGTTTTGACTCTGTACTCCAGCAAATTGGATTACCCTCAAATTAAAGCTGACAGTCTGCACTTTAACCCCATAGTCATTGTTTAATTTCAAATCCAATGTGCTGGAGTACAGAGCAAAAACAACAAAAATTGTGTCACTCTTCAAATACTCACAAACTTTACTGTATGTGAACACAAATTATATTTCATTGACATATAAGGTTTGTGCATGCCTGACAATATGACAGTATATTTTTAGATTTTTATAACTGGTATTTTTTAAATAAATGTTTCTCTCTCACACGCTCTTTTCTCTCTCTCTCTCTTTATCTACCCTACTATCTCTCTCCTCTTTCATCGCACTCCTGCACATTTTCTCAGACCAGCTTGTCCACTGGGATTAATCAACTCAAGAGAGCCCAGATGTGTACTCTCCTCCAGACGTGTACTTTTCACACTGCAATGCACAAGGTGAGCTTGCGCAGACATGAGTCTGAGAAAGACAATCAATATGCAGCTTGAATGAGCAGACTGTGGCCGTCCAATTGACCAGCGGGTGGGTGGTGGTTAGCAATGAGGCATGGACATCATGGCCAATTCAATCCCTCCTTCTCTTTCTGGTGACATTATGGCCAATTATGCGTCTCCCTGTGAGGTTGCCGGCAACAGTTGGCACTGGCACGGACCGTTTTTCGCACCAGGGTCTTCTGAGCCTGCTCTCTGTAAAGAGCATCTTTGTGAAGAGATCAGTAGGCATGTCCTGCCATGCACATTAATGAGAACATCTGCATGGCAAGAGTGAGATGCCAGGATTGTGTATTTGTGTGTGTGTGTGTGTGTGTGTGTGTGTGTGTGTGTGTGTGAGCCATCACAGAGTGCATACATGTGTATGTGTGTGTATGTGTGAGCCATCACAGAGGCCACACACAGCACCACGTGCCATTGGAAAGTATTTGTGGAAGGATTAGCGTTTGGATGAGCGCGATAAACACTGTGCCCTTCCTGCTGTGTCTGATGGCTCATTACACGCTCGGTCAGCTCTCTGACTGCGGCATTACCCTGAACACGCAAAACAAATCAAATCAACCTGCAACAACCAGGAGAGCACAGGAAACAGCTTGAGGCGTTTACTCTGAGAGCCGCTTTCAACTTGAATTATGCACAAAAACAGAAAGCAATGCTGACGCAGTGATGGAGATAGCATTCAATGGAAAACTGAAAGCATTTCGTCCTTCACCGATTAGACATTTAAAAACACTATATACTACTCCACAATGCTGCTCTCACCACTGCTCCACAATGCTGCTCTCACCACTGCTCCACAATGCTGCTCTCACCACTGCTCCACAATGCTGCTCTGACCACTGCTCCTCAATGCTGCTCTCACCACTGCTCCACAATGCTGCTCTCACCACTGCTCCACAATGCTGCTCTCACCACTGCTCCACAATGCTGATTTTACCACTGCTCCACAATGCTGCTCTCACCACTGCTCCACAATGCTGCTCTGACCACTGCTCCTCAATGCTGCTCTCACCACTGCTCCACAATGCTGCTCTCACCACTGCTCCACAATGCTGCTCTGACCACCATTCCTCAATGCTACTCTGACCACTGCTCCTCAATGCTGCTCTGATCACTGCTCCACAATGCTGCTCTGACCACTGCTCCACAATGCTGCTTTTACCACTGCACCACAATGCTGCTCTGAACACTGCTCCACAATGCAGCACTGACCACTGCTCCTCAATGCTGCTCTGCTCTGACCACTGCTCCACACTGCTGTTCTGACCACTGCTCCACACTGCTGTAAGACTACTGCTCCACAATGCTGTTCTAACCAATGCCCCACAATGCTGCTCTGACCACTGCTCCACACTGCTGTTGGACCACTACTCCACACTGCTCTCTGAATACAGGCTGTTGGTTTGAGAATACAGGCCGATCAGTATGTTACATGGAGTGTTTGGCTCTCTGCAGTGAGGTTGGAGTAGGGTGTGGGGCGGGGCGGGGCAGTCACTCACTCGGCAAGCTCCTCCAGGCTCCGGTACACGTCATCCTCATCCACCACTGTGTCCTCTGAGGGGAAGGGCCTGAAATAAGATCAATAATACATCTGACATACACAGTGTCTTTCAAGCACTTTCTGATGTTCAATAGTTCCAAAAAACATAAAAAATCAGGCAGTTAGAAAAACCTGAGCAAAAGACTCACAAAGTACAAGATTAAAAAGCAAAACCAAGAGACCCAGATTTGGTTGGATTGGAGCAGATAATATGTTTCTATAAACTTCAGAATTCATCATGCTACTTCCGTCAGCAGTTACGGCATCAATGAAGACGAGTTACAGTGGCAGCCATACATGCCCAAGCCATGACACTACCTCCACCATGTTTCACAGATGAGGGGGTGCTTTGGATCATGAGCTGTTCCTTTCTTTCTCCACACTTTCCTCTTTCCATCACTTTGCTATCGGTTTAATACTCGTCTCATCTGTCCATAAGACTTTGTTCCAGAACTGTACAGTTTTTTAAATGAACTTTTTAGCAAACTGTAACCTGACCGTTCTGTTCTTGAGGCTTACCTGTGGTTTTCATCTTGCAGTGAACCCACTAAGGTTATGCTAGTGTAGTCTTCTCTTTATGGTAATCTTTGACATGTCTATGTTAACATCTTGGAAATGCTATTGATCTGTTCGATAGTTGAAAAGTGTTTTTTCTTCACAATTGAAAGTGTCAACCATGACATTGGTCTTCTGTGGTCTACCAGGTTGTTTGCAATTGCTGAGCACACCAGTGCATTCTTGCTTCCTAACAATGTATCAAACAGTAGATTTTGACACACCAAAAGTTTTGAGCTGTGTCTCTGTTCGATTTATTCAGATTTTTATCAGCCTCTTGATGGCCTGCTTTACTGGCATTGACAATTATTTGGTCCTCTTGTTGGAAAGACCAGTCTATGAAAGGACTGTATTTTCTACACAGATCATCCAATCTGTATATAACAGTGCTGAGCTGAAAATTGAGGAGGCAGAAAACCTCCCATTAAACTGATTATTGGTCACAGTTATTTTCCTTGATTAACAATAGGCCACAGCATTCAATTCACAAATTATTCAATGCCATCAAATGTAGCCAGTTCTCCTCAATTAGGCTATTAGGCAAGTAAGGAAATAATTTTAATCGCAAAATTGTGCACATTTGAATCAACATTATAATTGTGGATACATCTGCTCTTTGTTCTCCGCACTCAAATTCCGAAAATATTCATAGAAATTAAACGATTTTAAAGCTCAGCTTTTGTTAGATTATTTTTATTGCAGGTTGGGCTTTTCTCGTAAAGTGTACTTTTTTGTTTAATCTCCCTGACATGATGATGTAAAGAAAGATGCTGTGTCTTCACCTGCAAATTATTCAGATCGTTGGCACACTTGTTAATCAAGGACAATTATTGAAAAATGATTGAGACCAATAATTAGTTTGAAGGGAAGTTTTCTGCCTCCTTAATTCTCAGCTCAGCAGCCACCACTGGTATATAATTACCCTCAAATTAAAGCTGATAGTCTGCACTTCATATTCATTGTTTTATTTAAAATCCAATGTGCTGAAGTACAGAGCCAAAAACAATTCAAATTGTTACTGTCCCAATACATTTGCATTTAATTGAATAGGGCAGTCCGTTCACAAAAATTAATTGCTGGGTCCTTGGAGGATATAGTACTAATTAATTAATTCATTTAATTTATTTCATTTTACGTCAATATAACCAGGTTGGTCAGTTGAGAACTTGGGTTTATTTTTTGATCAAGAATGAAGAAGGCACCCTACAGGCCCATCAAAACCTCGTACAGCAGGAACTTGGTTTCCTATAAGGAAAGTAACTAACCTTGCCCACCCCTACTCTCAGCTTTGAGGGCACAGGGAAGCATTGCTGCTGGCAGTCATCATTGCATTTGCCCGGTCACGATAGGAATGCATTTGGATTTGAGAGAGGATCAGTAATAGAAGAACAGAGAGTGCAGGCAGGAGTAAAGGAGGTCACATATGTAGGCAGGTGCTATTTCCTGGAGGGCCTTGTAGATTCGGAAGCTTTTGATGATTTTTATAGTGCTGAATCTGACAGGGAATCATTGGAGTGATGATAGCATGGGGTAATATGGACCTGTCTGGTGCATGTGACGAACTGAGCAGCTGCATTTTAAATTGAAGCTCGTTGATGGAGTGTGATGGACAGCCTGAGAAGATAGCACTACAGTAGCCTCACCTTGATGACATGAAGGGATGAACCCATTTTTCAGTGTAGGAAGCGGTGAGGCACTACTTTGCACACTCCATAAATGGTAAAACAAATCTCTATTTTAGGTGAATTCATTTGGTGCACAAAAATTAGTTCTGATAGGCCTGAAATTTAAGCCCGAACCCGAGAACCTCATGTCCAAACATGACCTGATCTGAACTTTACCTAACCCTAACTGAAGTAACTTTTAAAAATAAAATTAATCAACCATCACTAAATTATGTATCACTTTCTATGCAACCTCTTCTATTTACATAAAAAAATGTGCCCAAAAAACGCATTTTGTCCAAAGGAAGTCATAACTTAATTAAAAAACTTAATTTAAAATTATTGATTTATCAGGCAAACACAAATTACAAATGAAATAGGTCCAAATAGGCTTGCTGTGTCCATGCCTATTTTAAACAAGCATTGTAGCATCCATTAATTTTAAATAAATATATAAAGAGCAATTATGCTATTAGGCAATGTGGAATTACCGTTCTCTTCATCAAACATAATTGTTTTTAAAAGATGAATTTTCATTAAAAACACACACACAAGTTCCTATAACTATACTCTGCGGTCTGAGAGTCTAGTTGACTTTTCAACATCATATTAAAACAAGTATTTATAAGTTATCCTGCATGGGTTTAACTTCCTCAGGCAGATAATTAACCGTCTCAAACAAGAAAGGGAAACTTGACCTCAAAAACGAATATGATTTGCAAAGCTCTATAATCCCTTGCAGCAGGGGGCCACAGAGATACTGTAGGGTCTTCTTTCTACCTGATAGTTCATTGACTGGTTAAAGTCATTGATTGGCTCAGGTCTAAATTAGTTCCTGATTAGAGGGGGAGAATGAAAACAAGCAATACTACTGCCCTTTAGGCCAAATTTAGTATACCTGCTGTTGCACATGACTTAGCATGCAGGGACCATTTCAAAGTAAGACTATGTATGACATATAACTTAAGTAATTACACTATAACTACAATATAATTTCCATATATCTACAGTGTGTCTTGGTCTTAATACAAATAACTATGGTGGACACAAAGTTGAGGTACATATAGTGCGCAATAATTAAAAGAATAGAGCAAGTTAAGAGATAACATTGAATAAAAGGGTAACCAGGTAAGATCAATATAAGGCAGAAAATAAATAAATAGATAAAATAGTAAATAAATATATACTCAGGAAAATAAAGAGAATGATACAGTAAATGTAGTACAACAACCTGGAATGTTAATATATATTCACTGCAGCTATTTACATACCACATTCCAAGGATCTTATCGCAACACGTAAAAACACACAGACAAGAAATGCATAAATGATAATGCTTATGAAAGAAAAACCTGTAATCAGCCAAAGTGTTTTTCTCTATGATCAGTAGACACAAAGAACATCATGATTTCAATCATAAATATGTTTCTGGGGCACTGCTGTGATATTTGAGGCACTTACCATACTCCCCACACATATTGGACAAATACACTGCATCCTTGTGTATTTAAGATACGCCAAAACCCCTTTTGAATCTAGAGACCCTCAGCTAATCTAGAAACTCCCAAAATTATAGAGACTCCAATCTAATCTAAAAACCCCCATCTAACTGAGAGAGTGACACATTTGACTTTGGTCACATTTCCATCATAAACTAAGAACTTCTTCCAGGATGAGACGACTTACACAACTTTTTTTGCATCCTGGTGGAACTCATTCAGGGTATTGGAGATTTGTGTCAGCTTTCCGGACTGACATTTCATAACGAACCACACAAAAAAAGATTTAATTAATTAATTAAATGACTTTGTAATACTTTCTTAGTCAGTTTCGGTGTGTAATTTAATATTTATTTCCATCTGCAGTCATGCTAAACCACACAAAAACAAGGCTGGGAAAATACATAACAGAAAAGTTTCCTTTTTGAGGAGACTACTGTGGGAGAATGCGTGCATTCGGATATAAAGTTTTGAACAAATACTTCCATTCATATCTGTAATGTGAATTGATTCTAACTCAGTCCCTACCCTGAATATTTGGGCTACAGTTCTGCCATGCATGTACACTAAAAAATTGTTTAATTTTTTTTATACCTCAGTTCAAGGTTATCAGCTCCAGAAGTAATGAATAAACAAGAAGCTGGAGTAAAAATAGCAGGCTGAACGAAAAGCCTTTTCCGCAGGTGAACTGCCCTCTTCAGACCACCGGTTTTTAATAGGGTTTAAGTATGGAGACTGAGAAAGCTATTGGAAAACACTGCCTTTGTTTTCACAAAACCAGTTCTGTGTTGATTGGAGTATGTTTGGTGTCATTGTTATGTTGAAAGGTCTACCTATGGCAAATCCCAGCCACCTGCCAAAGGCAAGCGGAGTTTTGGCTAAAATGTCCTGGTACTTGATGGAATTCATTATGCCATTGATCTTAATAAGAGCCGCTGGACCACTAGCAGCAAAACAGCCCCAAAGCATCAATGATCCTCCACCTTATGACAGTATGGTCGGTGCTTTTTCTTGTACGCATCCCTCTCCTGACACCAAACATGCCAATGGTGTACCTGGCCAAAAAGTTAAATATTCCTTTCATCTGACAGTAGCACCCACTTACAGTTATAGTTCCGTTGACCTCCAGATGCTTGAATGTGTTAGTTGCTCTAAATATCAGATTTTTTTGTGCAGACCTTCCAAAGAGCGTATTGATATGGAGGTGGTGTTTTATGGTTGATTTTGATGCTTGATGATGCAACTAAACTCTGCAGTTCTTCAACTGGGATTGTTGGGTTCCTCTTTTCCTCCCTCAACATCTTCCTCACTGTGTGTGAGGACAACATGCTCTTCCTCACTGTGTGTGTTACGATCGGTGGAATGTAGGGACCCAATAGCAGGCAGGGGTACCAAAAAACCGAAGTTTAATGTTCAAATAACGGTACAAAATCAAAATCCAAAAAGAGAAGTCGAAAAACAGGCAGAGGTCGGTAACGGGAAGGCACGGCAGAAGTACAAACACACAGTCCAGTAAACAGGGTCGCGAGAACACGGACAGAGGTCAATACCAGAAGATCAATCAGACACCAAACGAAGACTCGACTAACACACAAAACAAAAACTCGGAACAAACAAACAGAAACAAAAACCTACTAAGACAAGAAAACACGGACTCGGGAAAAGAAACACTGAAACAAACTAGCTCGGGAGTAAACAGGCAACAGACTACGCTTGACAAATTTTAGTAAGACGAACTCGCAACGAGGGACTAAGACAGCTGGTATATATGCAGGTGTAGACAGGTGCGGACACTTAGCTTGAGAGCAGCATAATAATTAGTACTCGTTAGTAATAAACCTATCCTGACCTAGCGTTAGTAAATTAGTAAATGACATGCACGAGAAACGTAAGGCAACATGAACACATGGTTAGAGAGTTAGTATTACCCAATCCTGATCTAACATTAGTAGATTAGTAAATAGACACAGGAGAATGAAACAATAAGGGAAGCGTGAGTGACAGCAAGAGAGAGAGGCAGTTTGAACGCAAGGCTGTGGAAAAACATGGAAAAATGTATGCTTAAAAAACTGTGACAATACTAAACATGACAGAAATACAAAACAGACTCAGAACATAACAGTGTGTGAGGACAACATGCTCTTCCTCACTGTGTGTGTGGACAACATGCTCTTCCTCGTCCTGGCAAGAGTGCAATTGTTTCAGATGTTTGAAACTGTTTCATTATTGTCCTTATGCTTAGTGGTATTTGAGATTGTTAATGTATTTTTTGTACCCATTAACTGATTTATGCATGCCAAAAACCATCTGTCTCTTTTGATTTCACAGTTTTTTGGCTTTCCACATGGTGATGGATGACATAGATACTCGGTGAAAGAATCTTACATTTATGTTCCCTCATTTGTATATCCTAGTGAAACAGGAAGTGATAGAAGGCCACAATATAGTTCCTTAAGACTGAAATGAACTTAAATAAAAATTTTACTTCGATTTAAAAAAAAAATGTTTTTAGGGGTGACAACTGTTTTTGAGAAAAAGCAGTATTACTCAATATAACAATTGTATTCGACAAAAAGTATATGTTTTCCCATGCATCCATATGATTGAGCATAACACATACCTCAGTATCTGTGTTCATTTTATACAACCTTTTTTTTCTCAGCTCCATCAAGCGTGCCAATAATTCTTAACCTGATTGCATATACACATATACACACATTTAGATTTTGTGACCAAATACCAAATCAGCTAACATGATTTCTCCCACTGATTGGCTGCAGACTCAGGTTTCCCTCAAAGCCTCTGATTGGCCATCTCTGAGGACACCTGCACTCCTGTTGATACTGCATTTCCATGACCAGCATGATTGGCACCGTAATGGCAGGCTTTCACATGACAGGACTGGCTGTGACAGTGCATTCTGGCTCTCACCCTAAGGCCCCGGACTGCTGTAATGACAGGAAGAGCTCTCTCCCCAATGTCAGGTGCACCCTGGTGTCACACGCAGAGGGCTAATGAGAGTGACACTCATTACAGTGGTGTCACTAGTCTGACACGGACATGAACCCGGAGACACGCCAAAGGCTGGGGACTCATTGCCCGTGACCCGCGTCACCATGACATCTCGCCTTAGCATCACGTCAGAGTTACAGAAACAGGTCCGGGTCCTGGGTTATGGGATCTTGTTCCACCCGAGAACACATGCCTTTCTTTACGCATAATAGCGTTGAGTGTTTATTAAGCTCTCACTCTGGGGAAAGTGTGCTTCTCTTTCATTAAAAACATATTACCCCCTGATGAATTAAGTTTTAATCAAATCCTTGCACATTTTCAGCCATATAATTAAATGAAAGGGAATCTGTGTGTGTGTGTTTTAGTGAATGCGAACACCCTTATTAAGCTGATCTACATTACTGGTCTCATATCTAAAGCTGGAACTGCGATAACATTGCTGCCGACTTGCAACAGTCTTCAAGAAGAATTGTTGGATGTACTTTCTTCCACGACTCCTATCATATTATATCACAGCATCAGACAAAAAAGGAGAGTACAATATCGCTGGCTTATAAGAGCCAGCTGCACATCAGGTTGGTTATATAATAATCACCTTCACATCAGGGTATTTACTCATGCAACTTGGAACAAAAAATATATGCATCTTGAAAGAAGATTCCTTACCTGGACAACTTCATTGGGACAAACCCAAAATAAGAAGGGCTGGAGCACACAGAGCTCAAAGCAAAAGACATTTGTCGAACATGAAAAATTGACATTTCGACGTCTTCCTCAGAGTAAAAAAAAAGAAAAAAAAAGACATTGTGTTTATGGCCCAACGTTTCAAAAATGTTGGTTGAGCATCCCTGCTGATCTCACACTTACTCGATTCTCTGCAGAGTCAGATTTCTCTAGGGCCAGGGAACGCAGCTCTGTTCCGTCATGTTATGCGGCCAATCTCCCTCCTGATGCCTCCTAAAATTATTCCCAATTACACCCCCTGTGTATACTATGAGAATCAAGTCCCTGCCCTGTTACTGTAGAGCGTGTAATGCTCTTGGTAGACACAGCTTATACTTTAGAGTGCATAATTCCCTGGCCAGTACTGTACTGCCTTCTACTGCAGGGCCTATAATTCCTTTGGTAAGTACAGCCAATACTGTCGGGTCCATAACTGCCCTGGTAAGTGCAGCCTTGTACTGCAGGACCTATAATTCCCTTGGTAAGTACAGCCCATACTTTAGGGGCGATAATTCCCTTGGTAAGTACAGCCCATACTTTAGGGGCGATAATTCCCTTGGTAAGTACAGCCCATACTTTAGGGGCGATAATTCCCTTGGTAAGTACAGCCCATACTTTAATTCCATTGGTAAGTACAGGCTTGTACTGCAGGGACTATAATTTATTTGGTAAGTACAGCCTGTACTTTGTGGTATATATCTCCTTTGGTAAGTACAGCCCATACTGAGGGGTGCATAACTCTTTTGTTAAGTACAGCCCATACTATAGGCCCTATAATTCCTTTGGTATGTACAGCCTGTACTGTGGGGAGCTTGTCATTTTCACCCCAGCCCAAGACCAGAACATGAGGGTTCGGGTCAGTTCGGGCCCTAATTCTGTCCTTTTATATCCGGCTGAGTTTGGGTCAGGTCCATACAGTAAAAAGGTCAGGCCCAGTCGGGCCCAGTTTGTAGCTGGCACTTTTTAGTGCAAAGCACCACGCCAACTGGAAGCTAGTAAGCCAAACTATGCTAATGCGAGTGACATAAATGTATCAGAGGCAGAGCCGGTAAAGTTATTGTTGGGAGAGCATGAAGTGAGGCAGTAGCCATGATCAGGCAAATCCGAGGTTTTACATGGTTTTTGATCAATCTCCAAATGTAAGCATGGAGCAAGTTCGTAAAATGCAAATACAGAACACCCGGCTTAAATAAGGCAGTCGTAAAACAGGAACATCAATGTTACGACGGTATTGATATCGATACTACCAATATTTAGCCTATTATGATGTTACATTTTTTAAAATTGTAATATGCTTGTGATTTTCTCTAATTCTCTTAATTCGTAAGCTAATGTAGGCTATTTGGTAGCAGGCCAATGATTTAGATTCATGCACACATAAGCAGCATTATGGCAGATAATCACAAGCAGGAGGGTGCGCCTGGTTCAAATCGTGTCGGGTTCAAGACGGGTTTTAAAAATGATGCAACAACACGCGAGCTCTGGTTGGAATCGGCCTGAAAAGGATGTCGGGTCGGGCTGCAATTTTTGGAAAACCCGTTTCAAACTCTACTATAATTCAACAGGGAAATCGCATCGACAGCTACTTCTTGAGAAGCAGACCGAGTCAGTCGACTGAAGTTCAGCAGCAGGACACACACCACAGTCTGCAGGACATCAACACCCCTGTCCCAGAGGCGGAAGAACAAGGCACAGGAGAGCAACTTGAATCCAACACGTCACGCCCACCAACAGAGAAGAAGATCCTGGGACGAAGGCCATTAGTCAAGTGGCCAAAGTCCTGCGACAAGACGCTGTGGAAGGAGGTCAACACTGATCTCTGCACCATCCTAGAAGGGATCAGAGGCACCACCATGAAGAAGTTGGAGAGAATGGGCCACCTAATCTATGCCTATGGAGCAGAACGGTTCGGAGTGGTCGAATGCAAACGATCTACTCTGTCAATCCCCACCAAGTCCAGAAGGCAGACAGAAATAGACCGACTAGTCAAGGAGAGGAGGCAGCTGAAGAAGCAGTGGAGGAAGGCCACAGAGGAGGAGAAGGAGCGAATAAACCTGCTGCAGGAAGAGATTCAGGGCAGGCTGGCAACACTGAGGAGAGCGGAAAACCTCCTGAAAAAGCGCAGAAGGAAGGAGCAAACAAGATCACGCTTCTACAAAGACCCCTTCAAATTTGTGAAGAGCATCTTCACAAAGGAGAAGAGTGGAAGTCTCTCAGTGTCAAAGGCCGACCTGGAAGAATATCTAAAAAAGGCCTGCACAGATGACCGTCACCAGGAAGAGGTTACACTCCCATCTGACATGCCACCAGTCAACACACCAGAGCACGAGCTAGACATCAGTCCACCCAGGTGGAGTGAAGTGGACAAAACTGTGCGTAGAGCAAGGGCTGCGTCAGCTCCAGGCCCCAACGGAGTTCCATACAGGCTCTACAAAAACGCACCAGGTGTCCTGCGATTCCTCTGGAAACTGATGAAAGTCGTGTGGCAAAAGAAGGAGATACCAACGTCCTGGCGGAGAGCCGGAGGGATCCTTATCCCCAAGGAAAAGGACTCATCAGAAATCGGCCAGTTCCGCCAGATCAGCCTTCTAAATGTCGAGGGAAAAATCTTCTTCAGCGTGGTCGCTCATAGGCTGGCAGGATACCTGCAAAGAAACAACCTGATTGACACGTCAATCCAGAAAGCAGGCATCTCTGGCTTCTCAGGATGTGTGGAACACGCTAGTGTCATCTGGCACCAGATTCAGCTCGCCAAGAAGGAGGGAACAGATCTCCATGTGGTGTTCCTGGATCTCGCGAATGCCTTTGGCTCAGTCCCTCACAACCTTCTGTGGACAGCCTTCGACTACTTCAGAGTCCCACCAGCTATTACAACCCTTGTCAAGGTCTACTTCCAGGACGTCCAGCTCTGCGTGACAACAGCAGAGTACACTACAGCATGGCAGCATCTGGAAGTGGGAATAATGGCTGGCTGCACCATCTCCCCGCTGGCCTTCACCCTGGCCATGGAGGTCATCATACGGGCTTCTCGATGGGTGGTTGGCGGACAGCGAGTAAGACCTGGGCTGAGGCTTCCACCGGTCAGAGCCTACATGGACGACCTCACAATACTGACCACGACCAAGGCTTGCACAGTACGGCTGCTAGGAAAGCTCCAGGAAAACATTGAGTTGGCTCGCATGAAAATCAAGCCGAGCAAGTCCAGAAGCATCTCCATTGTCAAGGGGAAGCTGTCAGACCACCGCTTCCACATTGTTGAGGAACCCATCCCAACGGTCTCCGAGAAGCCTGTGAAGAGCCTAGGTCGTTAGTATGATGCCTCCCTCAAAGACAAAGAGCAAGTAGAGCAGCTCAGGAAGGATGTAGCCAGCGGGCTGGAGAACATCGACAAAACCATGCTTCCTGGCAAGCTGAAGCTCTGGTGCATGCAGTATGGACTACTTCCACGTCTCCTGTGGCCACTCACCCTCTACGAAGTTCCACTCTCAAAGGTGGAAAAGCTGGAGAGAATGGTTAACTCGCATGTAAGGAAGTGGCTTGGCCTTCCCAGGTGCCTCAGCAGCATTGGGCTCTACGGCAGAGGAATGTTAGATCTGCCCATCTCCAGCCTGGCAGAGGAGTACAAGTGCGCCAAAGTCAAACTGGAGATGATGCTACTGGATTCGAGCGACCCAATGGTAGCCCAAGCAGCACCCATCCTGGCCACCGGGAGGAAGTGGACCCCGTTGGCTGCAACTGAGCAGGCAAAGGCAGCACTCAGACACAGAGACATCGTGGGCCGAGTTCAGGAGGGGAGGAGTGGTCTTGGCCTTGGGACCAGTACACCGACCTGGACCAAGTCCAATCCAGCTCAGAGGCGCAAGCTGGTGGTCCAGGAGGTACGTCGGGAAGAGGAATCAGGAAGGCGCGCACAAGCTGTGGCGCAGGCAAAGCAAGGTCAGTGGATGGCATGGGAAGGAGTGGAGAAGAGGAAGATCTCCTGGAAATATCTGTGGGAGATGGAGGCATTCAGGGCAAGCTTTACCATCAGGGCTGCCTATGATGTTTTGCCTTCTCCTGCAAACCTAAGCCAGTGGTATGGCGAAGACCCCACGTGCCCTCTATGTCCAAGTCCAGCAACACTGAAGCACATCTTAGTGGGATGCAAGACCAGCCTCACTCAAGGCCGTTACACCTGGCGGCACAACCAGGTGCTAAGGTGTCTTGCAGCAGTGCTGGAAAGTCAACGGACAAGCGCAAACGCCCTTCCTCCCTCGTCATTCCATTGGCAGCCAACACTTTTTGTCCGGGAGGGTCAAGCCAGCCTCACCACCAGTAGAGCTGACATTGGGCAGCTGGGTAGAGCACAGGACTGGAAGTTGCTGGCAGACCTGGACAAGAAACTCTGCTTCCCACCTGAGATCGCATCCACCAACCTGCGACCAGACCTTGTTCTGTGGTCACCCTCGCTCAAGCTCGTCTACATCATAGAGCTCACGGTACCCTGGGAGGGTGCAGTGGAGGAGGCCTATGAGCGAAAGAAGCTGAGGTACGCCGAACTCGCAGCCGATGCTCAACAACAAGGATGGAAAGCAGAGGTACGCCCAGTGGAAGTAGGCTGCAGAGGCTTCGTAGCCACCTCAACATCTAGGCTACTCAGGGAGATGGGCGTGCGAGGGAAGGCCCACAGGCAGGCAGTCAAGGGCCTCTCCAGGGCTGCGGAAAAGGGGAGCCAGTGGCTGTGGATAAAGAGGAAAGACCCGACCTGGGCCTCCAAGTGAGTGATGGCTGATGAGAGTGAACCTGGGACGCTGGGAATCACTGCTGAACCCTCTGGATGGTGTCGTGGGCCAATCAGCGAAACACCCGTGAAGGAGGCTGCCCACTTGAGAACTCAAAGGATGCCATCACTCATCTGAACGCCACAGTGTCGGGTATGCGGCCAGGAGCTAGGCTCAGGGAGTAGGACGCCCCTGCCATGCAGAGTCCCCAGGGACAACTAGTCCTTGCAACACATCTGAACGCCACAGTGTCTCATCGGTGCCTTAGGTATATATCTATTGAGGGATATCAACACCTAGTCCTACACAACAGATCCTTTGGTAATTACAGTCTTGTACTGCAGGGCGCATAATTCCTTTGGTAAATACAATGCGTACGATGGGGCCTGTAATTCCTTTGGTAAGTACAGCACATACTGTGGGGTGCATAATTCCCTTGGTAATTACCAGGGCAATGCAGCCTGAACTGTTGGGGCTGTAATTTAATTGGTAATTATCAGCGTAATTCCTCTTTTGAAACATTGGGGAGCCTGAGCTTTGTGGGAGGGAGGGGGTTAGAGAGGATTGAGGGTTAAGGGTCAATGACTGCCTAACAATGTAGCTGTCAGGTGTTTACTGTTTGTAGACCTCACTCTGGATCTCAGGTAACTGTTTGTCTCTTGTTACAATATGTTTTTGCTGAACTAACTGCTGCCATTAAGGAAGGAAGTTATATTGTTAATGATAATCACTAAAAATGCTTACAATACTGACTTCCTTACAGACCAGCTCTCTGGTGTTCTCTGACAAAAGATACTGTGAATCTACAGTAAGCCGTCTGAATCTGCTGAGGTTGAGGACTTAGCAGGATGACATAGAAGGACAGGGCTCTCCCCTTACTAAAAAAGTGTGGGGCCAATGCCTCATGAAAGTTTTTGGCTACAAGGGGTCGCTAAAATACAATATCAATTCAGCTAGCAGGCTAATGTAAAAGTCAAATCAATGTGACATTAATGCACTAGTGTACTAGCCAGCAAGCGTGCTTGGTCCTCAATATCTACCAAATAGCAGTTAGTGAAATGAAACTGAAACAAATATGATGACAAAGTAAACAAATTCAATAAATAATAAATAACTAATTATATGAATTAATTTCAAGAAAGACTCCAACAACATGTGACTAAAGCAGTCAGTCAGTTCTGTACATTGAGAAAATGACTTCAGTAATAACTGGGGAATTTTAAAAAAGGGTTCAGCGTATCTAGGCAGAGTAAAAAAAGCACAGAATGTCCTATCGCAGATGGGAGGTTAGCCACCTGGGCCTTTTTCATTTTAAAAGCTCAGCCTCCACTCCTCACAGCGAACTGCTCAGGAGAATGCATGCTCAGCACGAGTGCAGGTTTGAACATTTTTATTTAAGCATAAAATCCCTCTGAGATTTAGAACCTCTTTTGCAAGGGAGACCTGGCTAAGGGGTAGCACAATAACATCTGGTTCGGAGTGGAAATAGCCTATCGTGGGGGAGAAAACAAGTTATTAACACTATGAATTGAACTTGAGCTTATTTCCTGGATTTATTTTAGTTATGAATTAATGATGAACTGCGTTTAGAATTTGGCCTGCTTGGCCTCGTCATAGAACACACCGATAGTAAGAACTGCCCCCACCACCCCCCCACCTCGCCCCGTCATGTCCGATGCACCCCACGCATCATCTATGGGGTAGGCTACCTGTGTCACCACTGAGAAGTGGACTTGACCAAACGGGTCCGCTCTGCATTCAACATTGAGAAATCCAGTAGGGCTAGCACCCCGCCCAGTCCTCCCTGCCCCCTACGGACAGCAGCACTCAAACAGCGTCTGTGCGTACCTGATGCCCCCTACGGACAGCAGCACTCAAACAGCGTCTGTGCGTACCTGATGCCTTTGATCTGGGCAATGTTGTGATGAGAGAGTCTGGACAGGGAAGAGATGACCTGTAATAAAGAGAAAGACAGACTGGTCAAACATCTGCCATGATAAACACACTGGTTGAACATCAGCTGCGTGCTACAAACACACTGGTTGAACATCAGCTGCGTGCTACAAACACACTGGATGAACATCAGCTGCGTGCTACAAACACACTGGATGAACATCAGCTGCGTGCTACAAACACACTGGTTGAACATCAGCTGCGTGCTACAAACACACTGGTTGAACATCAGCTGCGTGCTACAAACACACTGGTTGAACATCAGCTGCGTGCTACAAACACACTGGATGAACATCAGCTGCGTGCTACAAACACACTGGATGAACATCAGCTGCGTGCTACAAACACACTGGATGAACATCAGCTGCGTGCTACAAACACACTGGATGAACATCAGCTGCGTGCTACAAACACACTGGTTGAACATCAGCTGCGTGCTACAAACACACTGGATGAACATCAGCTGCATGCTACAAACACACTGGATGAACATCAGCTGCGTGCTACAAACACACTGGATGAACATCAGCTGCGTGCTACAAACACACTGGATGAACATCAGCTGCGTGCTACAAACACACTGGTTGAACATCAGCTGCGTGCTACAAACACACAGGTTGAACATCAGCTGCATGCTACAAACACACTGGATGAACATCAGCTGCGTGCTACAAACACACTGGATGAACATCAGCTGCGTGCTACAAACACACTGGTTGAACATCAGCTGCGTGCTACAAACACACTGGATGAACATCAGCTGCGTGCTACAAACACACTGGTTGAACATCAGCTGCGTGCTACAAACACAC
Organism: Ilyophis sp. 1 JC-2022; assembly: GCA_022702515.1. Lineage (NCBI taxonomy): Eukaryota > Metazoa > Chordata > Actinopteri > Anguilliformes > Synaphobranchidae > Ilyophis > Ilyophis sp. 1 JC-2022. The sequence goes on from CM040404.1 coordinate 30,892,692, forward strand.
AGGTTGAACATCAGCTGCATGCTACAAACACACTGGATGAACATCAGCTGCGTGCTACAAACACACTGGATGAACATCAGCTGCGTGCTACAAACACACTGGTTGAACATCAGCTGCGTGCTACAAACACACTGGTTGACTACTTTAAAGGACACTGGACAGATGTGAGGTAAAAATAACCTGAATTACAGGTTATTACAGAATGCAATTGGCCAGACAGTGTGAGGCTTCATCAATCCCAAAAAGAGGTGGAGCTATAACATTCTATCAGTGATTCATTCATTTGAAGCATGCAGTGTTTCCCTTCGGACAGCACTGCATTTGCTTGTATGTATAACAGTGATTGAATTACAGCCCATAGTAGCTCCACCTACAGTATATAGCTCGTGCTATATGGTCAATGAGGCCTCTTTCTCCCATTACCGCAGAACGTGTTGCCAGGAGAAGCCCAGCGTACCGGTGAGAAACGCTCATCACCATGGTGTTCAGGGTGTAATAACCAGTGATCGACACGCTGTGCTGCAGCTGCTCCTCCACTCTCCCTCAGATGGCTCAAACTGATCTGGGATCAGCCATATGTAATCAAATGGCCAGCTGTTCCAACTATCACTCAGGTGCAAAGAAAGGTGTCTCTAAACCCCTGAGCGTCATAAATCTCCAATAGCAAGAGAGATGGCAGTGCCGTACCCTCAACGCCGGGACTAATTTAATTGCTGTGTCCCCCAACATCATGTCTGACAGCACAGGTCTACCCTCCAGCACCAGGAGATACATCGGTGTCGTATCCTCCGACACCAGGAGAGACGGCGATGCTGAATCATTCATCACCTGCTGCTGTACACAGACGTGCCTGGAAACCCCAACATCAAGCCCATGAACTGCGTGTTACGCAGCTCATACCAAAACATGTTTTGACAAACTTTTCAGTGTTTGTACACACTCTGCCGAGTTTGGTGTGCTGCAGGAATCGACTGCTCACCAGCACCCAACCACTAACAGCCACATCTTCAATACTGACAGCAGAATTACAATGAACAAATCGATACCACTGCATCCCTCATTAGAGCCAAGCTCTGAGCTTCTGTCTAAGCACGTCATGCTCTGATGAGCATAAATACATATTAATGGGAGACTAACACAGAGGATTGCTGTGTCATAGTATTGGAAGAGGAAATATTATGGATATAAGCCTCTCTCTTTGTCCCCCATCTTTTTCTTTCTCACACTCTTCTGCCCTCTCTCTCTCTCTCTCTTTCTCTCTCTATCTCACTTTCTCTCTCAATTCAACAATCATACTGCCTCTTATAGGGAAAAACAATAGCAATTCTCCTTCCACTTGTATCTTTCTGCCTTTCTCCTCAAACAAAAATTGGCTTTACTGACATGACTAATCTCCATTCAAACCAGCAACGTTAGATGCACAACAAATAGTACACTGTTACGAAATAGAAGGAAATAAAAAATAACACCTATTACTTTGGCTCCAAGATGCCATTTATCTCTCACTACCCCCCCCCCCCCCTTTACTCTGTGCAACAGTGTTGTTTTGGGTGATTTGTGGATCAGGCGTATGACTTCTCTAACACCCTTTTTTTAAAGCCTTAAAGACTAATAAAATGCCCGCTCTCACACACACACACACACACACACACACACACAGCAGGGATACTCAAGTTTGGCCCTTGAGGACAGTAGTACTGCTGGTGTACCCCTCTAATAAAGGACTGATTAGACTTAGGGCACCATGTGAGTAGGATCTCTGGCCAATCAGTGACATTAATCAAGAAAGTATGAGTTAGATAGGAAAACAAGCAATACTACTGGCCTCATGGGCCAGGTTTGAGAATCCCTGCACCACATATTGCATATTACTGAATTAGCATCAGAGTGATATACACTTACATCCATCCATACAACAGTCAAACAGGAAGAATCCATGCAATATTTACATCGCATTTGTTACGCACAACTGCTTGTACCTTGTGGTTTCAGTACTGTGCTAGAATCGATTTTTTGTTGTGTAGCATGTTTAGAGGCGGTATCTGATTGTTTGAGTGGCATGTAAGGGACAGTGTTTGCTCACGTGTGTTCAGTCATATGTCCTGACCTAATGAGTGAGCTCTGACCCCCATGGTGAGAATGTTCTGACTACCACAGTGAGACTGCATTGACTCCCAGAGAGAAAGAGAGAAAGAGTTCACTCGCGCAATGAACACTGTGGTCCCCAAGTTTAGTATTCCCCTCACCCGCCAGGGGGTTTCGGTCACCCTAAACAAGAATATTGTTTGAACTTTGTGCGTGTTGCGTCCCCAGGCCTCTACCTGGTGCCCCTAGTGGCATGTAGCTGGCTTTTCCCCCCTTTTTTGTGTTTTGTTCTTTTCTTGATTATAGGATTGGCAGCACCTGTGGAAACCCCTTTATAAGGAGCCCCGTGATGGCCAAGAAGAGTCTCACTCATGCTGCGGCAAACCAACGGGGTTCAGTGTAGCCCGTGCTTCCGTGGTTCCCACCCCTTTTGGTAAAATAACGTATTGCTTTTGTTAATAAATTAATCTATTTTTGTAAACCTCTGGTTTTCATTCTCTATGTTGCGACTCGCCAGGGGCTGGCTGTAACAGTGTGGCCCAGGGATGGTTGTGGCCTTAAATGAGTGCATAGTGTTTATTCCAGCGTCTGGCTCTGTCACCAGCAAGTACATTGCAGCACTAGACTACACTTCACTCATCACTGGAACAGCAAGTGTTTCTGGTCAAAGAGATTTGAAATGTGACAATAAAATTATTTTATTATTTATGGGGTGAAATGAAATGAAAGCATACAATAGATGTATGAAATTACCAGGCAGCTCTAAAATGTAAAATTATGGTATCTGAATCACTGTTCAGTTTACACTACGACCTACTGTATGGTGGAAACGCCACTGTTTTAATAGTTCCCTGGATAAATGGCTTTAAATATGTCTAACCATGAGTACTTTCAGAATCATTACAAAAATCAATGGCTAGCAGAATCAGATTAATAACGGCCAGCTGGGAACAGTTTCAGTATTGTGTTACAGGCAACAGTTGGTCTATCTATTAAGTCCACTGAGGGAGTACGAGGTTGCCGCTATGTCACAGTAGGGCTGTGTGCTGCATTCTTTTTTGCCTGTTTCCTTCATCTTCAGGCAATCCATTTATCATCGCTCCATCATCCGCTTACCCTCTTTTTTCCTTTTCCCTTTCACTCTCCCATCAATTTTTTTCCCACTACTGATTTTAAAGTGACACAGCCTCTCAGAAGACTGCATTTTTATTTATGTATTTATTTTTTTTGGTGGGGGGGAGGGGGGCTGTTATGCTTGGTACTCTCACATTTTTCTTCAAAAGACACCTTTGTCCTACACACCCTGATACTGCAGAGTTTAAAATAATGTCCCTCCTTCCCACCCTAACTGCAAAAAATTCCAGTGCAAATCTAACACTGCTGGCGTACATTTAACACTCTACGGTGCTTATATGAGACCACAATCTCATATAAACCTCCTAGGGTGTTAAATGTATGCAATCTTTGCTGTGCTTCATCCACACTGCCCTCTCCGTCTTTCTACCCTCCTTCCCTCCCTTCCCACTGTTCCCTCCCTTCACCCCTGCATTCACTCTCTGCTCAACTGCTTTACACACAAACAAATGTAAACACACGCACACAACCTAACCCCGTGTCTGTGCAATCGCAGTGCACTGAATGTGAACTCTTAGTGCAGTGTGCCGGGACGCAGTGAGGACGTGTGCATTTTCATGTTAGCTTAATTCTAAGTAGATTCGTGCTTACAGAGGGGAGATTTTCCAATGTGTTTCTTCCTTCCACTTAGCAGTCAAAGAGGGGTATTAACACAGTCAGTCAGAGGAATGATAACAGAGAGAGTCTACAGTTCACAAGTCCACAAGGTCTTTTCTCGCTGCAGCCTACGTTAAGTTCGCTGTTACTATTTGAGTTTTACAAAGACATTTATATGTCTTAAAGAACAGTAAACATGAGGCATCAGCGATAAAGACAATGCGTTAACGTGCCAGAAAGAGACATACTGGCCAGACCATAGCGTGTCATGTACAGTATATAATGTATTTATCCAGCTGTTGGCATTAGGCCGTTAAGCTGTCTGTCTCGTCTCATTGAGCCTGAGTGGCTATCGTGTGACAGAATGGGGCGGGCGACCATCGCTTAGGTCTGACAGGCATGCCGACAAACAGACTCGCAGCCAAATATGCAAAAAAAGAATTAGCATTACACTGTTCATGTGCCACACACAAGATTGCCCCGTATCATTTGATGCATCAAATCTGACACCCCAGTTTGTTGACTTCTATACAGAGTGTGTTTCTTTTCCTCTGGGGTTGATGGTCACCCCCAATGTTTGGGCACATGAAAGAGTGGCAGGAGGTCTGTGTTTGAGTGACCTTCACCGAAGCTGGGCCTGAGCAAATCGACCTGGTTAATCACAAAGAGCTCCTCATCTGTGATAATGTGACCTTCCCCGGCCAGAGATACTGGATCAATCCAATTTGGGGCTTCCTTAACAAGGTCTTTGAGGAGCCAAATGCACAGTAAACTCAATAAAGGGTTCTTGACATAAATAGCTGAGCCGGAGGTCAGAGGTTTATGATTCACATGCTATCTCAGCTGGAAATCTTCAAATATGTCCAGGGCAGAGAGCAGAGACTTTTTCTATTTAATCTGCTAATTAGTCCTTTTCCAGCATAGCTTGTATTGTTGGTTATTATGCAGTTCCAGAGTAGCATGTATTATTGGGTATTGTAGAGTTCCAGAGTAGCCTGTATTAGTGGGTATTGTAGAGGTCCAGAATAGCATGCATTGTTGGGTCTTGTGGAGTATTAGAGTAGCTTGTATTGTTGGGTATTGCAGAGTTCTGGGGTAGCTTGTATGTTTGTTTATTCTAGATGTCATGGATGACACCTTTCTTCCCTTATCTCCGCATTTATTATTTTCCTTTTCCATTCTTCTCTCACTCCATCTGATTTTTCTGCGTTCCTCTATGGGTTTTGCTTTCGTCCCTGCGATTAGTGAATTCACCTGTCCTGCATTTCCGCTCACTATTTATACCCTGCTTCCTCCTTTTCTCTCGGTGCTTCCATGTTATTTCACGTAAAATTCTAGCTGGTAAAAGGTATAGGAGTTTGTACTTGCTATCGACCGCTTTGCTTCTGCAACGCGAGACTTTGTTAGCAGTACAGTTAGTAAAGTGCGCTACTTGCTCTTTTCGTTAGAGCAGAGGTATTGTTTGGGTTTTGTTTTCACTCAAGCTTACGAGTGCTCTCACCCTAAGGTTTAGGGTTATTTTTATTTACTCCTTCTTTTCGTTTCTCTCTCCATCTGGAGTTAGACAAGCGTACTCGCTAATTGTTTTTGGTTGCTCGGAGTTTGCTTATTATTTTCGCGAGGTTCTTAGTGTTCTCCTTTTTTCCCCTTTCCACTACAGATTATTGTCTGTCTTAGTGGTGTTAGTTTCGGACACTTTTAGAGAACCCTGTCTGTCACACCTGCACCTCCAAAATTTTCCTCCGTGTCTCAGGGCATAGAGATCCCTTACACTAGAGTTCCAGAGTAGCTTGTATTGTTGGGTATTGTACGGTTCCAAGGTAGATTTGTTCATCTCTAGCCCATGTCTTAGAGCCAGAAGTTCTGGTGACACACAGCACCTTGCTGAAGGGCAAGGTCAGTCGGGTAGTATTGGGATTTGTTCCCACAGCCCTCTGGGAGTCTCTACAGCTCCATCACACAGGGCATATGACCTTGCAGTGTGTTCCAAAGCAACATGTGCAACATATGTCTCGGTCATGCTCAGACATGCTGGGATATCATGCCACAAATGTGTAGGGAGGAGGCAGCGTCAAACCACAGTACACCAGCCGTTAATCCAAGAATAAGACCGGCACGTGCATCACCCACAGTACAACATCTTCAACAGACCTGCACATGCATGCAGTTTATCTGATCTAATAAAAAAAACCATTGATGCCAGAAAATGGGGGGGGGGGGGGCTATTTACAAAAGGTTCTATCATTTCTAAACAGTTCATCCGATATGGATGAAAATAACCTCAAATTAAAGCTGACAGTCTGCACTTCAACCTCATTGTCATCGTTTTATTTCAAACTCAAAGTGCTAGAGTACAGAACCAGAATAACAAGAAAAATTGTCACTATCCAATGAATTATGATGCTCACTGTAGGTTTTGATTCAGTCATTTTCCTTATACTATAAATTAACAAATATTGACATATTTTTAAATGGATTACAGTAAGTGGTTTTAATCAGTTATTGTACATGATAGACTTACTCATGGTTTGTATGTCGGTAGATTATCTATAGGCCTAGCTAACACTAATAAAAAAAAACTTGGCATTTGCAAGGTAGATACGGTAACCTAAAGTTAAAGTGGTTAACATAGTTAGCAATAGAAACACCACGGCAGTCAATTTGACTGTTGTCACTTTAAAAAAATCAATACATCTGTCATCATGAAATCAATATGGCTCTCCCTTTGTGACTTTTCCTAAACATATGCATTGAATATTCTGATGTAATTAGAATATTAATATCGCATAAGGAAATACAGTTATAAACACTTATTTGAACGGCCATGAACAGTGAAATGAACTGCCATTTATCTCGCCTTTCTTGATCATTTTAATTGCTGCGTGTAACGTTGTTGTGAAATGACAAGGCTGCCATAGGTGCTTGCGTTGCCTAGTAAATCTACTGGTTATTACAGTTATGACTGTATGACTTATGCTAGCTATAGAGTACATTCAGTTACAAGAGGTGAGTGAGCTGAATCAGATGCCGGGGAGGAAATGAATGTCGATTACACTGAAAGTCATGATCTGTCATGTATCTGTGGAAGTTGTACGCTACTGTCATGGTTCGTGGGTTGTTGTTTTCTTTTACCGCTGCGGTTCTCGTCTTTTATCTCCCATTGAGAATCCATCTGATTTTTTCCTTGTTCCGTTCCGGGTTTTTGCTTCGCCTTGCTCATTATTCAGATCACCTGTGCTGCTACCTGTGGGGTATTTAACTTCCTCACTTCCGCTTCTCTGGTGCTTCTTTGTCATTCATTTTTACATTGAGCCAGGTATAGCCAGGTTTAAGCGACCTTGTGATATTAACTTGTTTATGTTCACGAGGGACTTTCTTTTAGCTTCTTCAGGTATAGGATTGTGTCTTCCTCCTGTTAGCGTTCTGCGCTATTTATTCCCGTGCTGTTCTCTACGATACAGTGTTTTCTTTTGGTGGTTTTGTTTTGTTTCACCTTCTATCGGACGTTGTAGTTACATTCCAATGGTGTTTTTTTTTGCTTTTCTAGTCTCCTGTTTGGGCTCTAGTATTGAGTTCAGGAGATTTAGATTTGTGTTTCACTTGTTCTATTCGAGTTCGCCCTATTTTTCTGGGTAGATTTAATTTAGCTGTTTAGCTGTCAGGAATTAGTTCCTGTTTTTCTTTTCTTCTTTTCGTGTCATATCTCCCTTATTTGTCCTAACCTGTGTGGATGACTTGTCTGATCTCCCTCACCTCTGCGTTTGATTCTCCGCTACTAAATCCATCACAGCTACAGGAGAGAGTGTCAGTCAATCAGAAATACAGAGGCAGCTCTGTACAGCTGTTCCAGCAAGCGCTATGCCATCAACGTCAAGAGAGATTCCATAACTAAATGACTAAATACATAACAACATTGTTACAAATTCAGCTAGTCATGTTGCTGAGTCATGAAACAATATTGTGTGCATGTGTAATGATAAAAAATGCTTCCCACAAACATTAGATAGCTGTAAAAGTAAGTTTACATTTTTTGGCAGTTGTTACTTAGCAAGTAAGCTAGCTTCCACACAAAACAAAGATGCGACAATGACCAAGTTTTAAAAATATGTTCTATTGGCTGAAAATAGCATATGTGAACTTCCTTATATGTCCAAAAGCATCACGTCCACATTTGCCTGTTTATCCTTAAATTGGTTACTTTGATCAGACTATTTTGATAAGATGTTGTTATTGGCAGATCAGATGTTATGCAATGGGGAAAATTATTGTTTGTGGGCATGTAGCGTTTGTGCTGATAAAATCAGCAGGAAAAAACAGAAGAAGAAGAAGAAGAAGAAGAAAAAAATTGGGGGGTTTTATTGTGTGGATGTGTGAAGTTGTATCTGAGCTATGTGTGGTTACATGAGGTCAGAAGGTACAGAACTTAATGTTCTTAGAGGCTGAGAGTCTGTGGTCATTGTACTTATTTCTGTAGGAAACCCTGAGAAGTGCCAAACTCTCTGTGCTGTATAGGTATGGGGCATGCCATAACTTGGCGGATGGCATGCCTGCCATTCCAACGTGTGTTAAATGGAAATCTTGGTATTCATCTTATAGGCTGGACACCCGTCTGTTTGCTGTAATATAATGTTCTGTCCGGGAACTGAGCAGTTTGTGAACTGTGTGTCTCCTCTACACATTTACTTTTTTGCTCTTTACACTATTTTTTTATTATAGACCATTTTCTGTAGTTATGGCAAAAGTGGATTACATAGAAAACACGGGTTGGAACATACATCAATCTGACAACAGGACCACTGTTCAAACCCCTGAATCATGACTAACCAGTGAACCACAGAATCACTAATAAATCCCTGAGAGACTATCAAAGGATGACTGAACCTCAAGTGAACCTATACAGAGCTGTGACTGTTCTGGTCTGACCCTGGAAAAGCAGTCCCAGACTCGGTGGCCATTAGCGCACGGTCGGGTTGATCCTATGCTGCTGTAGCTTCAGCTCATGCCTGCTTCTCTCTAAAAGCCCTTCGGTTGATTGGATCTCTATCCCTGACCCACATGCTCACTTCCTCCTTACAAAAACACACTCTTTTAACAAGCAGCACACATCTTCAGCCGGCATCTCTTAAATGAGAGGGCTCACTTTTCTTGACCTTTTCATACTGCCGTTCTGAGCTAGGTCTTACTGGAGCCAGCACTACTACGAGAGGTTTCATACTGTCTTTACAGCACAATTCAGCATGGCACAAATGTGGCACAAATCCAGCCTTGCTTCAAATATGGTGCTAGCTTCAGTTTTTATCCAGGCTGGGGGTAGCTCTATGCTTTCATCATGACATCAGTATTGTGGTGGTAGGACTCCAGCTCTGGGAGGGATGTAAGCATAAAATCTATGTGCTTTAGACTCTGGTCTTTATTGGCTGCTGGATAACAAGACAATTCTACTTTTTGCTCCTTTGAACAAAAAGTAGATCCTTTGAACCTAATGGCAGGCAAGAATATGGTGAAGAATCAGCCATAGATTAAAGTCCAGTTGGCATTAGGTTGGCATTTTAACAGAAGGCATTGTACAGGAACATCTTTTTTCTGTAATCTTGAACTGAGTAACAGTTTTCTAGAGGATTAGCTCAAACATATGGCAATGTAGTCTCATGAAAAAATTAAAATAAATAATAATAATAAATCTAGCCACAAAACACATGAAAACTTGCTACATATTAGAAAATAGCTATATAGCCATATCTGCTTCTCTGTCCAAACTTTGCACAAAGAAATTAATCAAACAGTGACCTTTTGCTGTTCCTCATAAACGGTCTATTCCAATGTCATGCCCTTTTTGCTTAAAGAAGCTTTCTTTTCTTCTCTTCGTATTGCCACTAAAGATACTTTCTTATCATCTCTGCAATTAGGCACGCTTGCAGAAGCTTGAAATATATCAAGCTCAAGATGAACAACGACCCGTCAAGTTCATCAGCTACGTTTTAATATCCTGTGGCTGACTTCTTGTCAGTTTTCTTTTTTGTTTCAGCCAACTGCACCGCCTGCAACGCAGGACATCGTTTTAAAAACAGCCTCGGCCCAGTATGGCATTATGGACAGTGTGAAAACAAAGCAAACTGTGTTAACCCAACTGGAGTCTACTGACTGAAACAGAGGCAGGGGAAAGATGAGAGCGCAGAGGTGATATCACACCATTTCAACTTCCCTACCAACATAATGGCTAAAATTGCATTTCCCCTAGATAATGTTGCCAATATCTGCTGGCAAAATTATCTAGATTGTTTAATTTTAAAAGATGGTTACAGGATGAAAGTGCTTCCCGCTGCTCACACACTGGAAAAAAACAGGCTGGATTCTGTGTTGTACGGTTACTTAAAAGGCACAATTTGAAGCCTGCTGTTCAGAGTATTCATCATGTTGGCTGTGTTCCAACACACTAAATGTTCTGCCCTCACAAACTTCATTTGTATTCTTCACTCAGGAAGATATGCAGCAGCACCAAATAATATGAGTAGACAGGGGGGAAGAATCATTATTTAAACTGGACCTCACTACTGCCCTATCACACCTGTCACAAGCTGGAAATGATGGAGATTCCTGTGTGTCTACACAGCCATGAGGTGTCAAGGGTGCATTCACTTGCTGGCTAGTTTGATCTGCGGTAGTAATATTTTGTAATATTATCAGTTAGCTTGCCACAGGAGCAGCCACCTAACATCACTGGGCGACAGTGTACTATAATGGTTAAGGAACTGGACTTGCAACCGAAAGGTTGCAGGTTCAATTCCCAGGTAGGACACTGCCGTTGTACCCTTGATCAAAGTATTCAACCTGAATCACTTCAGTATATATCCAGCTGTATAATTGGATAATATGTAAAAAAATAAAAATTTAAAGCAAAAAAGTTGTGTAAGTCGCTCTGGATAAGAGCATTTGCTAAAATGCCTGTAATGTAATTACTATTATCTCTGATCTTAATAATCCAAGTCAGATTTTGGGGACCTAATTCACCTAAACTAAACTACAGTTTATACACTAAACATTTTTTACATTTTCACCCACCAACTTCCCTGCCCTATTACATTGATTGTGCTTGGTTAAATGATTAAATTGTGATTATTAAACTATGAGGCTTTTAAGTCTCCATTGTCTTCAAATTACTGGAACTCCATGCATGATTCAGCATTCCAAACTGTCAACCACACACTTTGCAATTTGTATTTGGACTGTATTTTACCAACTAATATCTCAGGCTATAATAACCCCAACCTCTTTAATTAATGCTCGGAGAAATTCCTCATTGCATCCCTATTGGCGTTTATTAGCCAATCTTTAATTACTGACAGGGATGGCTCAATAGGGATAGGGCAGTAGGGATGGCTCAATCTCAGCCATGCCTAAAAGCTCATCACACTAGGCCAGTTAGGAAAAGAGATCTTTCTGGAAAGTTGATTGTAATGCAGTCGGTCCAGTACAAAAAGTGTGCAAGAGAGTGAGGGTGGTCCTTCTGGTGTGCTAGATTTCCTCAGTCCAGCCTATCAGTGACCATCCCACTGCTTGAAACACTACACAATGGACAGTTCCTAAATGTATGAATAGACCAGTGTTTCAAGTTGGGACATCCTCCGCTGTTCCTAAACCCTTTTCTCTATTGCTGCAACTTTGTTGGACCGGACCGAAATCCTCCTCGAAGCTCATTGTTTTCTTTGTTAAATTTCTCTGTATCACTTTATCAGTATCACCAGCATCATCATCATTTTCAGAATTGGTATCACTTATATACTACTGAACAAATTTGTCAAAGTGGAAACTTTAGTATTGCTTCCTATTTTACAGGGATATCAATTGAGACAGGATCGCTATGGGTTACAAAGGGCCCCGTAAGGAAATCTGCATCAAGGTCAATCAGTGAAACTGTACATTCAGATATACTGTAACTGACAACTTGGTCAGCCACATATTGAATCAATACTTGAATGAAAAGAAAATTCACATGCGAAGACCCCTGTATGGGCCACCAATTCTAACACTCCACACAAGCAACTACAGAGCAATGAAAAAAAAAAAACCTGGGAAACCCTTCACCTTTTCATTCAAGTGATCACCAAATTTAACAAGCCATCCACAAAACGAATGGTATAAACTAGTGTTCATAGGAGTGCTCTTAAAAAAAAAAAAAAGTAAAAGGGAAAAAAATTGGCTTTGAAGTCCTCATCTTGGCAGTTCCAGTGATATCAGCGAGTGAGATATAAAGTGAAGCTGTCAATCAAGGAAGCGTTTTTTACCTCCTTTACCTCCAAAAAAATTCTAAATACAAGAGGAGGTCTCAGACCTCACATCCTGATCCCGCCACCCCAGGAAGTAGCCTACCTGTCTTAAAGGCACAGAAGGTAAGTTGAGTGACTTGCAATCTGCAGTGCATCTGCATTCATTACAAATATATTCTGCAGCGCAAAGGCTACAAAGTTTACACACAAAGGCCAAATGCACACACACACTCATTAGAGCTTATACACACCAGCTGTACACATGCTCACTCATATATTAATTATTGCACCCAAAACGCAAAGCATTTCCATGGAAACCTGTGGTGTCAGCCACTACTCACTCCCTTTCAGAAACTGGATGTGACATCATTGTATTGATCTGCACAATTAGCTGGTCAGGCCAACCATGTCATGTGGAAAAGGTACATGTGGGTACCCATTCATAATCTCACAATCTGGTCACAGTGAGAGTCTGTAATCGTGTCAGTGATCCTTTTCATAGGGCTCATTAATTCCTCTGAACTGAACAGCTTGTTTCCCTGATGGTAACAACAAAGGATCATTTCCACAGTAAGTACAGATAATTAACACAAATGTTTAATTAAAGCTCATAAGAATATCATCACATGAGTATGCAAACGACAGTTGGTGCTTCATATGAGACATAAATCATAGGTTTTTATCTTCCAGACAGAAGGGGAGAGGAGCAATTTATGGGGAGGGGAGATAGAAATTAGTGACTTGCACAGGGTCTCTCAGGGTTCCACAACTCTTTGTACTAAACCATAGATGTGTATGTATAGATGGGTGAAATTTGTGTTTTGCACAAATGGAACCAATTATAACCCATTATAAATTACGGTTTTGATTTTAAATTTAAATAATAATAATAATAATAATAATAATAATAATAATAATAATAATTGGGGTATTATTATTTATTTATTTATTTTTACCCAATAAGATGAAAATAAATGCATGTAATGCATGAGTTAATACATTTGTTTAAAGCCACCTGAAATAACATTTGTCCTCTAAATAATGCACATTATAGCTCTTTGGGCCATTGTTCATGAGTTCATTTTTAAATCTGAAACTGGAACTGTTTTCAGCAGTAAGTCTTCAGTAGGTGAGTGAATTGTTCTAATATGGAGTCTGGTTATTTACAAGGGTCCCGAGGCTCATATCTGATTGTGGATGGATTGAATTGTTCATTATAATGGCAAATAGTAAAACGGGTAGATTTAATCGATTTAATCATCAAATGTAACTCTATGTAGCAAACCTAAGCTAGACACCTAAATTATCAGCAGTAATGTTAGTAAATGAAAATTATATTTATGTTCATGGGAGTACAGATTTAATTATTCATTAAGTTTACTTATTAGTTAAGTGGCTCTCTTAGCCACTCTCCTAGTAAAAAATAATGATAAGTATAGAAGAAACACCATGAAACAATAAAACAGTAAAATCGTTTTGGAGAGGAGGCTACGCTGGATACATTGAATATGCCCCTTGATAAACACATTTTTTAAAAGACCACACATTAAAGTGAGGTATTTACTAATGCATCTATTTGCATATATTGCATCAAGACAAATTACAGCTAATGGGCTGCACAATGGCAGGCTTACTCAGGGTCACCACTGTGGAAAAATATCTGCTTATGATATATAGTAGTGTGAGGTAAACTGTAATTTATTGGGTTTATCCCTCTAACATGATAATCTCAAATGAATTGGTTACCCACAGCCTAGAACATGTCTTTATTTGCAAAAACATAATAATGTATGCTAGTGACAGTCCCATACATTCAATCAGCTAATTTGCATTCACATGAGATTGGGTCAGAGCGAGAACGGGTGCTTGAGGTGAAAATAAGAGAGAAAGGCATTAGTGTTATTACATACGAAGACACGGCTTATTTGTATGTTCATTGTGCACAGCCTATGTTCTTACTGTATCTACTGTAACTAAAAGCATGAAGTGTGTCCCTTCCCAAGCAGATAGCCTATATTATGATGGCTGCAATTCAAGTTCAACCTCTAAGAAACAGAAACAGCCAGTGGCGGCTCGTCAGAGGAGGTAAGGGAGGCTAAGCCTCCTCAATATTTTGAAGAAAAAGAGAAAAGGAATGTTTAATTTGTTGTTATTAAAATTCACATTTCATTTGAGACTCTGAGTGTTTTGTGCGCCATCTATAGGCCTAGTGCTGTCCGTATTGCCGAATTCGGAATAAATTGTTATATAAATAGCGTTCTCTGCGCTCACAAAGACTCAGCGGTCAGGGGGAGGCAAAAGCAAGCACTCTGGTTTCTAGCCTCCTTATAAAATATTAGCCAATCAGCATTGAATAATCTGATGATTTCAAACCTTTGTGAAAAAAAGCATTGTGAAAAAAACAGTGAGAGGCGTCGAGCCTCCCTTGGTACAAGAGCCAATCACAAGCATGATTGTGAATGTGACCTGACGTGACCTAGCTACCGTTTTTCCCACACCATAAGCTAAGGTAGTGCTGACAGCACTGTCAATTAAATATATGAGTCCCTCCCACTCTTTCTAATATTAAGAGTTGCTACCGATTATAGAGTCGAGCAAGTTTTGAATACAAAGGAGATAGCTAACAGTAGTAGAGTAGGCTAGCAGACCTGAAATGTTCAACTTTTAAATTTGAAATATATGAGAAATTGATCAAAAATAATAGCATCAGCAGACATGTTTCAGAGCCCCTCATCACCCTTTTGGAATAAGACATCAAGATAAGCTTTTCACCTTTTGAAAGTGCAGATTTTCTTCTTTAAAATTTGTATATTCAATTCTTGATGACGCAATTATAACTTGATCAAAATTATATAGTAAAGATTTTAAAAACTTGGTTGGAATTGTTTTAGCTGAAATATGTATTGTATATTTAGTGTTTTATCTGAAATATGTACTGTATAATATGGAACTCACCTGGTAAAATAAAGAAGAAATTAAAAATATATATATATTTTAATGGAAAAAGCCTGTTGGAGAGGATATGAATATATTTGAATATCAAGCCCTAAAAATCACACCGCATTCACGCATGATATATACCAAACGAAAGCTCTGGATCTGCCCTTAAAGAAAATGTACATGCTGTTACTCTTACAATTATTACTTAAAACGACAAATTAAATCCAATTTCTGGTGAAAATATACATATACTGTAAGTGTTTTATGTAATTCGGATTCTGGACTAAACTAAACGGATTCTGGACTAAACATTTTGTGTCCTTTGTTTACAAGGGTTCCCATTATCTAATGTTAGATTTTGGGTGAAGATCTGATCATTCAGTGTAAAAAATAAATAAATTGCTCAATCACAATGGCTCCTAGTGGAGAGACTAGCTGCCACCAGCTCTTTAGGGCAGAATCCTTCCAGGTCCTTCAACTCCATTAAAACGCTGGGTCCAGTTTTACAGGTCAATTCACTAAACTGCAGAAATAAAATAACATGCTTGCAACACCTGCCTTATGGGACGACATCACTCCTCCTCTGACCGGGTTCTATTGAGGACAGGAGTGATAGGATGCCGGGGGAAGAGTCAGTGTCAGGAAGAGTTCCCTTTTACAGTCAACAGCTACTATCTAATGACTCCTGATAGAGCTGTTTATGCTTTTCTATTCAATATGCATGGCCGCCTTATTGATTAGCTCACTGACTCAACCATAATACGCACACCCACACATACACACACACACACACACACACACACACACACACTTGATCTTGGTATTATCTCTAAACTGATGACAGTCTTGCCTGGCAGGCATGCGCTGTTGTTGTTTTGGAAGGCAGAACATGGCATTGAGTCAAAACGGCGGTGATCACGGCACATGCAGAGCCGAGCCCATCAAGCCTGCAGACGCAGGGAAGCACTTTGCCTGTTTTGTCCTGTAACTGAACCAAGTTAAACGCTGTCATTTGGTGTACGAGATGAATTACCAGCATTCATCTCTTTCTGTGTGGAAGCCTGCACAGTAATGTATTTCAGTAGCATTCATCCGTGAATTCTCATCTTGTTGTGGCAGCAGAATGTCATATTCTTATGCTTCTCGCATACTATTGCGCTAAAATATTAAAAAACACAACATTTTAGAACAGCCAAATACTGACGCGCTTAATCCATTTATTTTGACCTTACTGCAGCATCTCATACCATTAATCCAAAACATCAAAAATATAAAAATTTTAAACTAATATTTTCCAAAATCTAAAAATAAATAATACAAAGCTAATTGGATCAAATACTGATCAAAGTCAGTGAACAGTAGTCTGGTATTCCATGTGGTCTAGAAAAAAAAGATTTTATTAGAATAGAATATCATGTTGCATTTAAAAATATGAATTGTATACAATGCCTTTATTCACACCTTGACAGAGTTCCGTTCAAAAGACAGAGCACCACAGGATTTTCCCCAAAGGCCATGTCATACTTGCCAAAAAAAGTATGCGTATGGACGTCCACAGGGTCCGCGCAGGCCTAAATGACATCATAGCGGACCCTGAGCAGACTTCCGCACAGCAGTTGTTTATTGTGTCCACGCGGACTTTTCGGCACGAGACTGTCACTGTCGCAAGCGAGCCTTCTTCACACCATAACTTTCTTCTATAAATGACGGCAGTGTTGCAATTTGCGCACAAAAATGATGGTAAATGTAGGCTACAAATGGGGGGTTGGTACGCTTTGAGTATGCTTTTGAGTATCCGATGGACTGTCCGTCCACGTACCTGTCTGCTCCCTGTTTTAAACACTCTGTAAGCACCTTAAAGGGGTAGGAAACACTAAAACACATTTTTTGAGATGTTAACTAATATCTAGGCATTGCCTCAGATGGAAGAGAACAATAGTATGCATTATATCTAAAAATTTTGGCAAAACGTTTAATTTCAGTATTTTAGCCGTTACATCGCCTATTCTTCTTCTTCCGGGGTTGAAAATGAAAAATGGGCTACGTCATTGAAAATGACGTTGAAGTGTACTTTTTGTACACTTGCGCGTAATCAGTTTCGCACTTTGTTACCGCCCCCAATATAAATAACATTCCTGAGAAGGCGTGGCCAATGGCTATATCCATTTGACAAGCAATATCGTTGTAGCCTACAGTTAGTCTCTTTCAATGTATTAGCTTTTTTCCAATTATGCTAGTTATTAAAAATTGTAAATTCGTTTTTTCAATTCCAATAGTTTCAATTTACAAGCAATGACTGATGGGTCGCAAGTGTGCTTTCTCTGGGTGCAAGAGCATCAGCGGATTAACGTTAACAGTTACACTATGCCCAGGTTGAATTGGGGTATGCCAGCCAAAGGAATGCGGAAACGTTACCAAGTCCGACTGATATTTCTGTCCCTCCAAATGCGGTAAATTAAATTAAGTGCAGCCTACGGCGTCTTGTTGGCTTGCTAACGTGATGGTTATCTTGTAGCCTCAAAGATATTTACTTGAGTTGTTTTCGTATCGTTAACCATAGTTAACTGGCCAGTGATATTTCACTGCCTTTTGCGTATAAGCTATAACGTTAGGTTTGATAGCTACTGCGTTGTCAATCTTACTGGCCTGGGGCAGGAGTTACGGAGTTACGTTTGATGGATAACCGTTAACTGCACTATCTGGAACTCCCCATGGCTGGAACATGTATTTACTGAAATAAAAATGGTACAAGGTACAAAGTGATACAAGCCCCATGCTGTGCTTATGTTAACTTATGTCTTAGTTAAGTTATTTGGATAGCTAGATAGCTAGTAAACGTGCATTTGTAGATGGCTAGGATAACGTAGGTAAAAAAAAGAAGAAGTCAAAAGCCGTTCAGTTTCACTTGACATTCATTGCCTACGTGTTGTATTTTTTCATGTTTGTATAATCTGCAGGTAGCGTTAGGTCAGGATGAATATTAGCTGACAAACGTTAATTTACTGGGCAGAATATCGATTTGAGCAGATTGTGAAGTCTCCCGTAGCGTAGCCTATAGCCTTCAGCTAACATCCGTTTAGTTTCACTTGGCATTCGTTTACATATTTTATTGTCATGTTCGTGTAGCATAGCTACGTTAGATGGCTAAAAAAAACTCTACGGCTGAAACTGATAGGGCTTCGGACTATTTCCTTCTTCATACTCCTGGGCGGTGGAAAGCCCAGAGCATTCCGGAGGAGATGTCCTCCACCTCGAAGAAGCCATTGACTGATATCACCGAATTAGTCAGCGATTAATACGCTCAGTTTCACTCGCCATCTTTTCCCTTGTGGGCGTGTCTTCAGGTGACGATAGCCTCTCTCCTCGCTCTCGCCCCTCCCCCTCTGCTGCTTTCCACGCCCATTTAATTGCATTTTTCGAATTCGTGGAGTGGGCGGAGAGAGAATGTAACCGAGGGTTTCCTACCCCTTTAAGGGAGCAATGGAAGTGAGTGAGTGGAGTCATATCAACGTCTATAGCACTGAATCGCCTGTGAATCGCATATAGGGGTTACCAATATGCCTGCTCTTAAAATAAATACAGATTATGTTTAAAAAGATGTACCTTTTTCATAACCGTTTCAATGTTTAATCAGTAAGCACCACTATTTACACCACACACACATAGTCATACTGCACACTACTGACACCATATACAGCTATTAGAGATGCACCAGTACCATTTTGTTCTTGGCTGAATCAGATACCTGTCTAAAAGAATTGGTCAATACCGATGCTTTTTTTCAAAAGGAATATGCATTCTACATAACGCCATGCAAAAATGCATCATCAATATAAACTTATATTGCCATTCTCACCTAGTGCCAGCAGTTCCTCTAGTGCCAGCAGTTCCTACAGATATCCTCCCATAGGAAGCCTCTGTATTTCTATACTACCCCCTGCTGTCCACCGTCTGCAAGCTCTCTGAGCTTATAAAATCTATACTAATTAATTATTTAAAACCTCTTTACAGCCTACTGCCAGCCAAATAATAATAAGGAGAAATGGCAACTCACACACATACACACCTCACACCAGCAGAAAATAAAAAAAATGCACTGTTGTATCTAACAGTACCAGAACTTGTCAACAGCAAATTTAGTTTGAAGAAGCGACATCCCCAAAGAATTTTAATTTGGAAAAAGCCTTTATGTCTATGTGGTTCTCTACCGGTTGCCAATGAGATGTTCTAGTTACTCATGGAGTTTTAAAAGAAAAGGCTCATTAATTTGGCAATATTGGCTCATGAACTGATGAAAGTGCTTTTGCTCCAAGACTGCTCAATCTATACCAGTAAAGCCACTTAGGCGTGTTTGTTGGGAAAAAATAATAAAGAAATAAAATCAATAAACAAATGTTGGCTAGATTTTTGCAGAATATGAATGCTTAAAGGGTAACAAAGCACTAAAACCATTTATTTTAGATGAGAACTCATACATTAAAGGGCTAATATGGTGGTTTACCTACTTTCTGATGATTTGTATGATATTGGTACATAGGGGAATTTCTTTTAAATGGCATCAGTTTGATCCGTGATAGCCTACTCAGTATTCGTACATGCACGTTCAATAGTGCTGCCAGTGCCTGCCCCACTAACTTGCATTTACCAATAATGACGTATAATTGATGTAAGCTCAACGTGCGACGTTACAGACCGACTGCGGCGATTTGTCATTCTTTTTGACCTCAGTAGCAGACGTTTGAGTTCAAAAGAGCAGTTCATTCGATCTCGTTCAGTTTAGCCGGCTACTCTGTCTCGTGCAATTGGTTGTCCCGCTTCAGTGACACCAGATGGGAAATATTAAATTATCGTAGGCCTACGGGGGTCTTAAAATTATGTTTAAAAAAAAAAGGTGTTGTGCATAGACAAACGAAGATAGGTGTAAATGTGTGCTATTAAAAAAAAACACTTAAATTATAGGCTACCAATCATATTATTTGGGAAATCTTAACACAGCAATTATTAACTTTTAATAAAAAGTGGTGGTCAATAACAGGATGTATTTAGGAGATGCGTATTTAGAGAGGCACAGTCATCACAGATGAACGACCGCATCAACAAGGCAACGAAAGGTAGCCTAATTTTTTATTCACCTCCAATGATAAAGAAAACTTTATTTCCCTCTTCCCTGTCAGCTATCGCAATTTCTCTACCCTCGGTCCACGATCACAATTTAAATTACCGTCAATGGAGTGTAATGGCTCTGCATGCCATTACAATGGTTGATCTGCATGCCGTGGACGGGGAGAGGAAATAGGAGAGAGAGAGAGTGAGTGAGTGATATATAGCTAGCTTACAGTTTAGCTTTTTTGAATATTCTAGTAAGTTATAGTAACCTATTTTTGGTATTTTTTTATAGTTAGTAATCATTTCTAATATTGGGTCACAGACATCAGGAAGTCATGGCATGCAAAGGATATGCGACCAAATATTAAAAATGATACTTTATTCTATATATAAATGCAGGGGTGCCAATAATTGTGACACACGTGGTTTTGTTAAAAATTATTATTTCTTGATGAGGGATTATTTTTTCTCATAATAAATTTATTTCAATTAAAGGTTGGATTTTTCACATTTTTTCAGTGTGAGATTAAGCTAATTCACCAAACGGTGAATGTTTTATAATCCTTTTCACTCATCTTTACCAGGGGTGCCAATAATAGTGGAGGGCACTGTAAAGCATAGTTGAGCCAGAAGTTGTATTATACGAATGCTACACGTTCACCTTTGCAACATCCCTACAACACACATTCTCTCTTGGAGAGAATCCAATGCAATGACCACAGGTCCACTCGTTGAAACGGAAACCAATATTGTTGATATCTTGCAGGTAGTGTGATTGCCTACAGCCTGTGTAAAATTAGTAGCGTACATGGCATGGGTAACTATTTGTTTGATAACTGGAGCTCAGCCCATGTATTATTACCTTATAACGCCCAGATTTCTGCATTTTTCGAATTCCAAAAGGGGGCGGGGTCTAGATAAACCAGCATGCTTTGTTACCCTTTAAATAAATTTTACTGCAGTTATATTACATAAAAGCTATGTAGGCCTGGTTTACTCTTAAACTTTCTTTGTGATTGTGTCTGGTCAGTAAACTGTCAGTCACAGTAGTGGTTGGTCAGCAAACTGTCAGTCATTCACGTAAACAATGGAAATTGATGCTGTTAGAGCCAGCCAAAGCTGAGTTCCCCTGTTTTTTGTATGGGGTTGATCACTGATGTTTTCTTATGGGGTTGTTAATGAGCTTTCTGCTGGTACTAGAAGAGAATGTGATTGCCATGGACAGATCAATCTGCCACGGAAATGGAAGAGAAGCCAGAGCAGACTGTAATACCTCACTCATAATGGTGGGGGGCAAGGAGGATGTGTTCTTTGACTTCTGTCCAATACGGAAGAATCTTATTGATTTCTGCCCAAATCAGGAAGTGTTTCATTGATCAGTGAGTAAGCAGAGGAACGGAGGCGGGACGGTGGGATTCAATCAGATCTATACATGTAAATGGCTTGTTTCGGCTAGAGAGTCTAAATGTATTGGGTTAGCCTTTTAACCCTGAGATAAGTACATGGCACGCACGCACACATTTAAGAACCATAACTGAAAGAGGTAAATTTCAGATAGTAATAAATACGTTTCAGATATTACCTAAACATAGCATGTATCATGAAAAGCAAGCATACATTTTGACCAGTTAACATGAGAAGCACAGACTGTAATCATAAGGATAACTGTATAAGAAAAATACAATGAGTCAATGTTTAGTAAAGGGAACAGTCACCCTAGTGAGGCAGCCTCTGCTTTGCATATACTTCTTGTCCCTCATTCATCCTAGTGTTTCCAATTTATTGTTCACTGCTACTGTATGTAACATATAAACGTGCATACAGTGACACACGGTTGCTTTGTTAATGCACGGCGGCCATTTTGCACCTCACTCTGCTCTCCACACTTCAGCTGAGGTGGAGAGAGGGGGTGAACAGAACTAACGCATTCTGAGGGGTGGCAAAATGGATGTGCATGCTCGCGCATCCTGACATTTACATGCTACGTGATCGCATTCACGCCTGAGACCTGGCTGGCGAAGTGCACCAGATGTTTCTCCTGTTTCATGGAGGTGTGTCTGTACTGACCTCTGTGTGCCTGCAAGAAAACAGGCACTAGCTGACAGCAGGGGCGTTTCTAGACTGCTTTGATTGGGGGGGCATGAAGAGATGTTAGTGGGGCACAAGGGGGGGGACTAAGTAGCGTGGGGTCTGGGGGTCCTTCCCCAAGAAAATTTGAGCCTTTTAAAACTAATTTCCTGCATTTCTACACAACCTCACACAGGGCATTTTCTAAAATAAAATGTTTCCTCATTTTATAGGAGAACAACTTTATTTGTGCCCAATAATACCAAATCATTATCTAATCTTGGAAACACGTATATTAAAGATGAGCTATATTCCTTCATCATTTCAGTCTCTTTGTGCTATTTTCTATTTACATGTGAAACTACGTTATTGTAACTGGCTCATCATTTTCATTTATATTTTAGCCACTCCACTGACTAGCCAACACACAGCAGTAGGCTAGCTAATACACACACACGGGCGCCTCACACACAAGTGCAGCCAGCTAGTGCAATGCTGAAGATGTTTCGCAGAATCGCAGCTATAACAACTAGGCTAGATGCAACATGTAATCAATCTATTTAAAATAAAATATCCCAGACGGAAATTCTCGCCACTATCCTCAACTCACTGAGTAAGCTAGGCTAGCGAATATTATATCCTAAGCAATGCGTAGAGACAGCATAGATTGATCAAAAAAACTGACCTCTTTCTCTCTCGTTGCATCTCCATGTTTTATATGGCAAAACCAACCAATCAGATATTAGAGAAATCTATTATTTTGATGTGGCATTTGTATGATTGGCCAAATCGTCTGTAGCTCTAATAGTGCCGACTTCATATTGTCTGATTTTATTTTTTCTGGGTTTGGTTTCAAAATCGGCAATAAGAAAGCAGTGCATTTTTTGATGACCAATGACAAAATTACAGAAAACTATGAATGCTCAAAAAAATTGCTATAACAGTGATTTTTCATTGGATGGGCAGACGATTCCTCTGGGTGGGCAAGGCTTATCTCTGGGTGGTCAATGCCCACCCCAGCCCACCCATAGACACGTCCCTGGCTGACAAATGTGTATTGGTTATTGTTAATTCTGGACAATAATGCTGATTCAGTGTGGCACCACATGGACCGCACAGCACAGCGACCCCCAAGTGACCTTTAAGCCCTCTACCTTCAAAAAGTAGAGTCCTTTTTTTTACTATTGCTGTTGTTTCATGCTTGCAAATGATTCTACCCATTTATAATTTCTTGCCACTAATATTCTACAAGATGCAGTTAAATAGGATGGAAAATACATTTCCCCCCATCATTATACATTGTGTGATTACTGACACCTGTGTCCATTGTTGTGCAGTATGTGACGGGTGCTTTGCGTTAATTTAACACACGTTTTTTCCATTATTCATAATGTTGATTGACATAAAATTATAAATGCGAGTGAATTAGTGCCACAAGAGATTAGTAATGTTGCACGGTTCTGCAAAGATCATTTAGTTATTTTTCAATTACTGAGCTGCTTTAAGGCAGCTGTGTTTTTTGCTTGCAGTAATTTGCAGTGTAAGAAAAGAAAGGCATGTTTCCTTCTCGATGAAGGGAAAATGATCTTTATTGCATTAACAGCAACGGCAGAGAAATGGAAAAATCACAAGCTGCACTCTGTATTCAGCAGAGTGAACGCCATTTAGGGAGCTTTGTCTAAGGCTAGATATGTTCAGAACATTATATCTCCTAAGACACACCCATCACTTAGGAATAGCTATCAGCATAATTGAATCAAGTCTCATCGGTTGGAATAGTTTTCAGTTACTCCCAGTTGCTATTCTATAACTGATTGTTAATCAGGTACAAAAAATGGTTGTTTACAATTACTAACTAATGTAATTATCATAAGTTGGCCAAAAACATCTGGGCAGCAGGTTTTTCAGTTTTTATTTCTTTTTGGCAAACTATGAAATATATCTAGGCCTATAGCTATTTCTACTGTATTCCTGGAGAATCCAGCTGAGCGCAGGATGTGATTCTCTATTAGAAGAGTGTGTAGGTGCTTGGACTTATTGTGGGATTCTTATCCTGTGAAAGCCATTTGGATTACTTAAAGTTCTAATGGATGCTTGTATTGACAGATTGACTTTTGGATTGTAAACCATCAGAGGACGTGGGTGTTCAGGACAGAGCTGTATGAGTAAAGGAGTACAATTCTTACTATCTTTACTATCGTGTTTGTGTTGCATTTCTTCTGGTGTTGACTGTTGTTACATTTCTGGTGTGTTATTTAGGATGGGGGCTCTTATTACTGTATGGTTGTTTTATGATCATTTCCCCCCACAGATATTCAGTTCACTAGAGCAAAAATCTAGACTTCTCTTCCCCCTTGTGAGCCAGTTAGCCACACTTTCATTGAATGTATATCTCACTGCTTGTATCCAAGCTTGGTTCATTAGCATTCTAGCTCTGCTGGCAGTGTGGCCTGTGTGGGGTTACATTTAACACTACCACTAATGACAAAGGATGGCATGATCATTTTCTGTGGCCAAAAAGCAATCGAGGAAAGCAGGCACAAATATTTATATGCCCCCTGCCATGTGACAGCAAAAGTGCCCTTTTGGCCACAGGTACCTTTTGTCCCACCATGCGACCCCCCCAGTCCGAGATAGCAATCCCCCCTACCCCAGTCTCTCTTGCCTGATTTTCTGCACATGCATTCCAAAAATTCTGAGCACAGGCCTGGAGGAAAGCATTTTACAGTTCACCTGCATTTCATAGGAATGAATACAGTCAAAACCAACACAGTGGTGTAACGGGAAGAATTCCTGTTTCAAGTAACCTTCTGCTTTTGTGATAAATGTTAAAGTAATCTAGCTGAAACATGTTGTCTAATATAATCCTTTCACATTTAAGTCATATTCCAGCTATTTAGCTTTTTTCGCTCTACTTGACAGCACAGTGTAAAGAGACAGGAAGAATGGGGAGTGAGAGAGAAGGAGAGACATGCGACAAAGGTTGCACGGCCGGTTCGGTCCACCAATGTCGTGACTCGCAATGAGCATGTGGACAGTGCTTTACAGGCTTTGCCACCGAGACACCCTTCAGCCATTTTCCTGGACAAATTTACAACTAGGCTAACAAATTGTGTTTTTAGGTTTCTATGCATACAATGGTTACGAATGGTAAGTCAATCTTTACTTATGCAATTGGCAGGATATTGCAGTTTAATAAATGTTACAAGAGACAATAATAAAGCTCTGTTAGTGTAGCTCAAACCTCCGAATGATTCATGTTCTCAAGATGATTCACAGAACAATGTTCCATTAATGTTTGAGCTACCAGGTCTGAATATACTACCCCCAATCATGATTGGTCATGTTAAATCACTGGGCACCCCCCTGCCATTTTGATACATTTATCCTCAAATACAGTGCTTTTCTGGCCAATTTTATATCTGTGAAAAAAAACGAGAAAGATACAAGCACACAGCCACAAAAAGAGACTGCTCCATTCAGTTCAGATTACAAACGTGATTTCTTTTGGTGTTAATTTGAAATAGATTGATTATGAATCCACTCAATGAATCTGATGGAGAGAGGGGATCACTGGGCCTGGATTTGCCGGTGATGCCCCCCCAACCCCACTAATCTGCTGGTGGATAAAAGAATGAATAGAACCAATGGGTTATCGTACTCACTTCAGGGGACCATACAAGCATCTTGTATGGTCACCTTGAGCTGAAACTGGGAAGAAAATTGGGGGAATAACCTTGTATTGCAGTATCAGTGGCTGCTGGGCGACACCGCAGGACTCTCTAAGGATAGGATTCTTTCATTTATAAACTCCTATGGGGTGTCAGCCCCACTCCCCCGATTCTGCAGTAAACCTGCGTAACCTTCACCCAAACAAATTCCACAAGGAATTCTCCAGAATCGCACAGTGTGTATTTCATTCCTGTCAGTCATTCACAGAACTGGAATGGCTACGCTTGCAACAAGAGACGCTTACAGTGACCCCAAACACCTGATTAAAATTGAGGGCGGGTGGGTCATTGTGTTAAGCAGGTGTGTCATGCGTAGCTGTCTCCTGACCAGTGGCATAGCCAGAAACTTACAATGTAGTTTGTATGCATTTGAACAGTGACACAATTTTTGTTTTGGCTCTGTGCTCTGTACTTCTTTGTTTCATTTCAAATCAAAAGTGCTGGAGTACAGAGCCAAAACAACAAAAATTGTGTCACTGTCCAAATACTCTAACGGGCTGCACTGTAACCCCCCCCCCCCGCCTAATCCTCCACCCTGTTATCTGCCACTGATTTACATATGCTTTAAATTGGCTTTACTTTTATCAAAGCAAACATGCTGTGTGCACAGATTGTTACACTCCCTCACTTACATCTGAAACGCTCACAAAATTTGAAAATACTTATAACCTTAATAACCTTCTTACCTTCCCATACGCATTGAAATAGTGTAGCCACAGATTTTTTAAAATTTAATTAAACCTTTATTTAACCAAGTAGATCAACTGAGAGGTCAGTCCTCTTTAGCAGTGACAACCTGGGGAATCAACATGAGCAGAGAATGCAAGGAATTAAGTAGCCAATCAGAGGGTTGCAGCTAATATGTAGGGGGTTATTGGGAGGGCATGTGTAGAGAGACAGTTTTCGTGGGAATTTCACTTGGACACTGGGGTTAAGACCTCTACTCTTTTGAAAAGTGCCATGGGATGTCGAAGTCACCACAGTGAGTCAGAACCTTGGTTCAAATGTCTCATCCAAAGTAAGGCACCTTCTACAGCACTGTGTCCCCATAACCACACTGGGGCACTGGCTTTTCTATTTGCACCAGAAAGACTACTGGTCCACCCTGTACTGGTTCACTAACACCTTTTCCAACAGCAACTTTGTTTTCCTATGTCTCCGTTAAAGTGTAAAGCAACCATACTCCTGCTTAACTTCAGCAGTTTGACAACAGATGGCTGCTGGCCGTAACAAACAACAGTACAGAAAACAAACCCCAAGTCCCTGAAAAATCGCATGCTCTTTTTCAACCTGAGCTGCTGTCATTCAATAAAACAACAGAGAAAAATGCTTCATTGAAGAGCGGTAATGTACCGTATATAATACAATGAGTCTATCTCACGCAAATCACTGCGATTATGGAGTGTTTTCAGGTTTTCAGTGTTTACTTATACAATTAGAAAGGATGAAAACCACCCATGCTTTAACTGTGTGTGTGTGTGTGTGTGTGTGTGTGCACACTGCCTGGGACAGCAGCTGTACCAGCTGTTCACTCATAAAGAGGACCAGGACTCTGCCCATGTGGTAATTATCTGGCTTCATCAGAGCAGTGCCGAGGTAAAGTTTTTTATGCAGAACAGCTCATCCCTCTGAAGAGAGATGATAATTGCTCCATTACTGACACAGCAGGACAGTGGTGCGTAGAGGACAAAAAAATGAAGGTGCAATTAAGATAAATTGAAAAATCTTTAGGTTTCTGCAGAAGGATTGCAGCATCGGGCAAGTGAGAAATGAATTTCCAATTAAATGGAAGACTGAGCATGAAGATTGTCTTATTCGGGACAATAAGAAGCGTACTAAGATTATACTTCACTGACAAGTTGAATGCACTAATAAACTCTCTGAATGTGAACCTGTGGTTTCAAACATACATTAATAAAAAAGGGGAGGGGCCAGAGGTCTCACAGGCTGCACAAGCCTTCCTACACCTTTTCTTATTTCAAGCCCTTCTCTTACGGCGCCATACGGGAGCCAACTAGACACTTCCTGTGAAACGCTGGTGGCTTCCTTCCCCAAAACTCCAGGATGTTTGGCGGCTGTCAAAGTTTGACAGAGAAGCCCATGCTAAACATCACCATTAAACCTTTATCTGAGCTGGGTTCATAATTAGCATAGCAATTTTCAGGCTGACATGGGTACTCAACTATAATGGTCATCTCAGCCATAGAGATTAGCTTATGCTGTGAGCAGAAAGGTCGGGCTGGCACTCAATAAAGCTCTGTAACCATATCCCTAAAACAATTACTTATGGGCCAGGCAAGGGGGTATTCACTCAAACCAGCTGCTGTACTGTAAAAGTAAAGATCAATAGACCCCCTGGAAACAGCAACCAGACTCAACACGAGGGCCATGCTTTTTTTCTGTTCTGTCTGTCAATTGCAGAACCCCTCTGAATCGATATCTTGAGCCTACAAGATCCATCTCTACTGACAGCACTTCCTCTGACTGGATATAAATTAACCCCACCTGTCTGCGACCGATGCAGAGGAAATGATTGATTGACAGGAAACAGCTTTCTAAAAATAATTCAGAATGCATTTCCTGAAACTCTACAATGTGGGCTACAAAGGACACGGTACACTGCACATAAAAAAGCACCTGAAACCAAAGGCTGTAGCTACATGAGGTCTCTTACAAGCGGCGGATACCGCTAAACCCGCACACCGCTACACATGTGCAAAAACTGCTCTCCGGTCAGCCATTTTGAGATGCTCCTTCCTGCCTTTTATAGTTGTGTATTA
Source organism: Ilyophis sp. 1 JC-2022 (assembly GCA_022702515.1). NCBI lineage: Eukaryota > Metazoa > Chordata > Actinopteri > Anguilliformes > Synaphobranchidae > Ilyophis > Ilyophis sp. 1 JC-2022. The sequence continues at coordinate 30,921,396 of CM040404.1, forward strand.
CCAGGATGACTCAAGATGTGTGCCTTCAAGGACCAGATGGTCGGCAATAAGTGACAAAGGGAGGACAGCTCCGTTACACCATCACAGCAACCAAGGACATCTTGCAAAAATGCAGACTTGTGTGGGAAGCATTATAAAAAGTGTGCGGGAAGCATTATACTCAGCCTGAGCTGAGGGAAAGCTGCTCTGTGTTTGTGGGGGGAGGGGCTGCAGTGAGGGGGAAGCAGGGGGATGATAAGAGAACGATAATTTTACCAAAACCCGGTACTCTCCGCCGGACTGCATTTCCATTCCGATAGAATTGCCCTCTCAGCGAGCGCCGTGTGGCGCGATTTCCAGTAGCTGAGGCTGAGGTAAGAGCAGGAAGCACATGTCTCATAGCACCCTGCTGAGGGCCAGAGATCCTGGAGAGGTCCATTACCACAGGAGGGGTGTTGGGGAAAAGGCGGGGGGAGTTGGGGATGTAACCCCCCCCCCCCGGTGGTCTAATGCTCAAAGCAGCTATAGTGAAGCTGGCCCCTTCAAATTGAATAAAGCCATTAGAGCCCATTATCAACCTCTGATAACTCCAATGCTGCCCTGTCCGCGAGCCTCCTCTATCTCTGACAGACGTGACGTGACTCCTGACGGCTCGTTTCAGGAGACCCTGGTTGCTGTTTTATATCTGCACATATAAATCTTGATGGGCATGGTGTGCTTGTCCATATATTTACAGATAAACCTAAAGCTTTATGGGCAGAGCGTGTTTGTGCACACACATTCGGATACTAATAAAATTTGACAGGTGCATTTGCCCCTATATCAGCAGGTATAATGTTTGATATCATAGTGGCTTCTGCCTACGCTGCAAGGCCCCTATTCTACAATAATTAGATGAATGGTGCTGTGAAGTACAGAGGGCAGACCAGCTGGCCACACTCCCGTACATCTCACCGATAATACTTTTATTGTAATCCTTTTATTTAACTGCAGGTAAGACATGCAAGCAAGTCTGACACTATGACTATTTTATTCAATTACAATATTTTGCACACTGTGAGGCATTTGGTGACGACATGCAAGAATAAGAATGAATGTGATATGTTAGTGCAACTAACTGTGGTTCGGCTGTATGGCCACTTGGTTCCCTCTAAATAAGACACCTGTGTTTTTCTCTGGAAAACTCTTTTTCATTAGACTGTGTGATTTGTTTTCAGAGGTGGATAGTACGAGGTTCAGGAAGTAAAAATCCTGACAAGTTTCTTCCACCCATGAACTCAGCCAGCTGATCACTAATTAGCTCTATACCTTCTGGCTGAAGAATTCTGCTAATTAGCAAATCCAGGTGATTGGAACAAAATACTGGGGTGGACTTCTACTTTCTGAACCTATAATTTCCACCTCTGTTTGTTTTCTAATTCCAGGTTTGTGTTTGTGTGTGTGTGTGTGTGTGTGTGTTTGTGTTTGTATGCGTTTGAATGCGTTTGTATGCGTGTGCATGAAAAAGAGAGAGAGAGCCACAGAAACACACTGAAACAAAAATAAACTCGTACATGTACGTCTTACAGGAAACATTCTTATGTTAAACTGCCCCAGTTACACAGTGAGAGTGAAAGTGTAAAAACAACTTGAGCAGCTGGAGAGGAGGAGCTGTCAGTGTGCTTCCACTAACTCCTGTGTTCCTCCGCTCAGTATCAGGATTTTATCAGGAATGGACTGTCTGTGATAATGACCACAGTCATCTGTTCTGTGCTTCCAGTTCACATGAACACCTGCCTCAGGCTTTGAGCCCTGCACTTTACAGATGAGACACACGCTGGTCGAACACTCGCACTATTAATGGTTGCTTATTCACTCTCAGGCCTTTCTGGCTCCCTCTCCTTTTCTCTGAATACCTCTCGTTCTGCCTTTCTTGCTCTCTCTCCATCATTCTGTGAGTTGCCTTCCCCTCTCTCCCCTATGGGGGCTTAGTGCACACAATTCTGTCCCTTGAAACACAGAATCCCACGCCCACGGGTGCTGATTTCACAAAGCCAAATCCCCTTAATGCGCACCTACATTAGGGTCCCACCTACAGTCAAGTCCCACCGGAAAGTCTGCCCACCCCTTTCACCTTCTCCACGTTTTATTACATTACAGACATATTCTACAATAGATTGTGTTCATTTTTTGTCTAAAGATCGACACAAAATTGCCCATAATGACAAAGTGAAAACATGTTTTTAGAATTTTTTGCAAATGTAGTAGATGTAGATGGATCACTGCAAGGGTTATTTCTCCTGACTCATTTTCCTATAGAACTCTATGGGGAAAAAAGTCAGGAGAAACAACCCTTAAAGGGATCCATCCACAGCTACTCCATATCTGGCTGCAGAGTGATGGTTTGGGGCTGGTTTGATACCTTAGACCCTTGATGACGTACAGCCATTTCGCCAGTCATGTGTTCCATACTGTACCAGCGTAATTTACAGCTGAATCTAGTCTCACCCCCCAATTCTCATAGAGATCCATTCAAATGCTGAGAGCTTATAGTATCGCTTGTAACAGTACCTGAAAATAAGATATCGAGAGTTTTGATGTTGATTGGTCACAGACTTCAGGAAGTAACAGCATGCAAAGGATAAAACAGCACCAAATATTAAATATGATACTTTAAAAATATGTTAAAGCAAAGGGTATGAATACTTATGTAAATGAGAGATTTCAGTTTTCGATTTTTAATACATTTGCAAAAATTTCTAAAAACATGTTTTCACTTTGTCATTATGGGCTATTTTGTGTAGAATTTTGAGACAAAAAATGAACTCAATCTATTGTAGAATATGTCTGTAATGTAATAAAACGTGGAGAAGGTGAAAGGGGTGGCAAGACTTTATGGCTTGACTGTATATTAGGGTGACTGCGCTGAACTCCACCCCTATGGGGGTCGCTCTTAAGAACAGTCTGGATGATGGGCGACCCAGCTGGAGTTGTGACAGACTGTGAAAATGTTCAGTACTTTTATCTGCAGGAAGTGGCTAAAGTAGCTCCACTCCATGCAGCGAGGAACTCTCAGCTGGACTGAGGAAACTGAGCCAATCAGCAGCGCTAAAGACAAACATGAAAACAACCACTTAACTCTGCCTCCCGGTCTCAGCCTGGCATGACTCGCTGAGTTTAAAGAATTAGTACAGTGTTGTGCCTCTTATCGAACAATGTAATGGCCACAAAGGCGGATGCAGAGGAGCGTCTTGTGAAATGGAGCCTGACGTTAGGTTTATCGTTGTTGTTTAAAGCTACTTTCATCACAAGACCTCTCTTTTACTGAACAGAAAATGTTAAATATCTACAAAATAATTTTCCCCTCATCTTGAATATTAACATATATTAATAACATATTATCAACAATATCACACACAAAGCATGCATGTGCAACATCCATTCTGCCTCTGTTAACAAATTCTGGTCGGGGGTATAAGAAAGCACTTTTGCCAAGAGCTTCATTCCTACTACCTGACCTCTCTGCTGCCTAACGCTACCTTGATGTTCCTCTTTGATGTATTGTATTGTGTTTATTTTTGTATTTTCTGTCTATTGCTAATGCTGAGCTGTGGAAACATTATATTCTTCTTTGAAGAAAGACTGTTTAAAACCAAGATAGTGCCATGACATTAAAAAATGTGCTGGTACTATAATCCACAGAGACCCAGCCCCATTCCAACAATGGCCTAACTAACAGTCTCTTGACACAACAGAAGCACAACAATTTACACTGCCAACCAGTGTAACTATTTATACACTGCCTGGTCAAAAAGAAAGTCGCCGTTGCACCCGCCATGCATAGTGCCCACTGTACAAGCCTTTGGAGCAGTGGCGTCACTAGACCCACGTGCCCCAGTAAAGCTTTGCTGTGCCCCAGTAAAATGATTAAGTAAAATATAAACTCTTGACAGATTTTGCATTAATATACAAAAACAAATCCAGTTTTAAAAATTAGTCCTTTTTTTTTTTTTACCGACCGATTACGAGATTGAGTCAAATATAGATCCGTTTTGCGTTCTTCTCTGGACTGGTATGTATACATCAGCTGAATAGGACCGCACGCACGGGCACAGAGTGTCACTTGTATCAGTAGCGCACCACCCCTCCCTCAATCCAGGCTTGCCGCCAACCGCCATCCGGCAGTAACAACGAGTGGGAGAAAAATGGAATTTGCAATGTTAGAAAAAGGCAGGTTAGTTGAAATCCAGCATATTGTTAGTTAGTTATTAGTTCTTGTAATTTATGAAGAACGAGGATTTATGAAGTTAAAGCAAATAACGTTATCTAGCTGAATTGTCTACAGCTAAATTAAGCTAGGTAACGTTAGTTAAGATAGCGAATGTTAGCTAGCTAGCTCGCTAAATTGTCAGTTAGCTACTACTGGCATTGGCAGTTTGCAACAACAACTAGCTAGCTACTTTAGGGATAATTCCTGCTGCACAACATATTTAACATTAGTCATAAATTGTCAATTTATTAGTCCAAATGGTTACAAGCAGTGCAGTCACAACATTCTGTTCTTTCCCAGATATGGACATATGAAAAAAAATTTCCGGAAGAGGTAACGTTAGAGAACAAGCGAGGGAAGGTAATGCAGGTAGCTGCCCATCAACATACTACCGATGTTTGACTGTACATTTGCTTAAAAACAGGCAGTCAAGCGAGTTAATTACAGTAATGTTATGTTCAAATAAACATGGTACATGGTACAACTACAACTGCAAATTATGTACTTAGTAAGGTGTGACTACCAACTTTAAAACTTGAAACTGACATAGCTAGCTAAAACACTTTTATATCACCATATAATTGCCAGAATGTACCAATGTGTTGTCTGAGTTGAATAGAAGTCATAGTGATATTGGCAGTAAAATTTGCATACCCTAGCTATTTCTAACTAGATAACTACCTAGTTTAGGAAATGTAAAACAGTTAGCTGGCAAGACTACTGATAACTGTGGTGAAAACCAGGACATGTACTGTCCTTTTGTAATAAAAAATAATGCTTTGAAGCATCTCACATTACAGTTATTTGGCATCTTCAGTACAGAACCTCACTCCTCGCAATGCATGTTTTATTGACGCTTTATTTAACAAGTGTACCTGGTGCCGGGTCATCTTAGACACAAGGTGTCAAAAAGCTACAGAACATTAGACAATATCAAAATCTTTGACATTGAGGGTATGTGATATATTTTAGTTGTGTATTAATCAGAACTATTTAGTGTGTGTGTTTGTGTGTTAATCACCATTAATTAATCAGCATATTTAAGCAATATCACACAAGAGGGAGGTCCTATATCTATTATATCAGCCCAGCTGTTGCGTCATAGGCCGCAAAGTCGATGGACCAGCACAGCAGTGCTGATATGGAGTGCCCCAGTGGTGGGGGCCTGTGCCCCAGTGGTGGGGGCCTGTGCCCCAGTGGTGCCTAAAGTCTAGTGACGCCCCTGCTCTGGAGGCAGTGTTATGATCTGGGGTTGCTTCAATTGGTCAGGTCTAAACTCAGCAACATTATGCAGCAATAAAATTAAGTCAGCTGAGTACCTGAATGTACTAAATGACCACATTATCCGTTCAATGGGCATATTCCAGGACGACATTGCAAGATTCTTCGGGCTCAAATTGTAGCTCCGGGAGTGGTTCAGGGAGCATCATTTTCACACATGAATTGGCCACCAGAGTCCTGACCTTAACCCCATTGAAAGTCTTTGGGATGTGCTGGAGAAGACTTTACGGAGTGGTTTGACTCTCTCGTCGTCAATACAAGATCTCTGCCAAAAATGAATGCAACTCTGGACGGAAATAAATGTTGTGACGTTGCATAAGGTTGTCGAAACAATGCAACGACGAATGCGCGCCGTAATGAAACCTAAAGGCGTTCCAATGAAGGAGTGTGTGACTTTTTTTTGGCCAGGCAGTGTAGTTACAGACCAGAAACAGCAAGGTAAAAAAGAAGGTAATCACCCTCGTGATAAACCTGTAAAAATGAGCAGGTGGACAAGAAATGTGAGGTCAGAAGATGATTGGCTTCTGAAAAATTCCGCTGTGTAGCATTTACTCAATGCTGCATAGTGTTAGCCCAGTGCTATCTAACATTAGCCCCACACTGTGTAGCATTAGCCAGAGGCTACAAAATGATAGCCCCATGCAGTGTAGCACTAGACCCGGACTATGAATGGCAAATTGTGCAGCATTGGTACAATGCTGTGGAGGAAACAGCTGACAGTGCAACATAAGTATGATGTTGCCCACAAGCTGTAATTGAACTCTATAATTAATCCTGTTTAAATTAAACTGACATTAATTATTTAATTACTGCAAGCAAACATAATGTTCTAAAGTAGCTCAATACACACAGGCATTAACCTGAAACTAAACCCAGTTCTTCGACAACTACTTCGACAAGGCTGTTTGGGTCCAGTTAAAAGGAGAAAAAGAAAGAGAATTTCATCAAAAGAAATATATTTCTGGCCTCTGCTGGCTTCCTGCCTTTAAGCATAAAAATAAAAAAAACATCATCAATACATTTATGCCAAAAAATCATCCCAAATTGAATTCTGGCAGAAACATACAAAAAATAAATGAGTACAGAAATCTCAAGCACCAGGCAAACTCTTCTATCTACAGCAAAAAAAAAAGAAAGAAAACTTTTCAGTAATGTTCATTACTTTTTTATATAAAAAAAGCCAATACAGGCTGTTAGATGGCTCATTCTGTTGAGGTAGAGGTTCTCAAACTCAAAAAGTTCCTGGAAACCCTCTTGGTATGCTTGGCAACCAAAAAAGGTTGGTGAAGATGTTCAATATCTTACACCACTTTTTCTTAAACTTGTTTGGCTTGTTTTCACCTGTCAGTCTGTAATTTAATCGATTAAATATGTAACCGCTTTCTCTAAAGGAGTTATTTGCCATAGCCTATAGCACATTACAGAAAATGAAAGCATCTACTGATTTGACATGAAAAATCAGAGGATGTCAATATGAGACACTTATTCTTCATGGCATGCATAGCTATGTCTGGCATAATGTGGCCTTAAGTAAATCATCCCTTGTTAAACATGAAAAATGTCTAATACCAATTAGCAGCTTGTTGCAATTCAGGGGTTTCCATTATGGTTCAAATTAAAACCAGCCTACACAGTGGAGTCTCATGACCGAGTTTGAGAACCACTGAGTGAAGGCATTGTTCTGCTATGTCGATGTGCCCCCTTTGTTTGGCATTGGATCCAGACAGTGCCGGACCCACAGGTCTCCCCTTGGACTCAAAAATACTTGGTTGCCATTTACACTAAGGCAGCCAAGATTGCAATTTTTTCCCATTCACCTGCTTTTAGAGCTTGGGAAGGGCAAGCAAACCTTTGAGAATAGGCATGTAACCTGAATGTGATACCAGGCAAAACACAACAACAAACCAAGTAATTCATGTTATATGAAGCATTTTAACAACATGGAATTTTTTCAGGTTGCAAAAATGCATTCTAAACTGAAAACATTTTTACTGCAATGCGAAGAGACAGTGATTCCTGCTCTGTCCTCTAGAGGTGCTAGAGAGGCTCTTGAGTATATCAGCTTGGCTTCGCTTTGTGCAGCCGATTTACATTATCTGTAGACTGGCCATCATGGCCAGGTACAATCGGTTAGCACTGGTACATAGGTGATAACGACACACTTGGATCAGCTGGTGATGAGGTAGAGAGAACACCTGACACTGAAATAGAATCGTCAGGAGTGTACTTAAGTGTGTGTGCTGAGAGCATAAACTGTTAGGGGATATAGCAAGGCTTTTATCTCAAAATAACTAAAACAGGGAGAAGCTGAAAGGAGGGTAGATAAATAAAGAGTGAGAGAGAGAGAGAGAGATAAAGAGAGAATATCAATGATGCATCATCCAGCAAACATATGTTATTATAATAACACATTTTTATCATGTTGTATAACACAGGCCAGTGGGAAGGTGCCTAATGAAGGTATTTTTTTACATATTTTACATGTGTGATGGAGAATATGAGATGGCTGTGCTCCCCCAAGCTCCTCACAGTGAGAGACACCTAAACAGAGAACAGAGGGTAGGGTTCTAATCAGGAGACACTCCTCCTCACTCTCACACCACTCACTGTCCATCCATCATCCATCCCTGCCTTGATACTGCTACAGTCAGCAACAACGTGTGCATGTGTGTGTGTGTGTGCATGCTTGTGTGTTGGGGGTGGGGGGGGGGGGGCGATGGGTACATTGGCTGCTCACGTCCTAGTTTTCTCTGTGGGTACCACGGTAACCACAACATGCTAATAAGGCCAGTGATAGGAAATGGAGACATATTAAGGAGATCTGTATGAATGTTATATCCAGAGAAATTTAAGTCCCTGTGAATAAATAATGGATAATTAACTGCTGATGTTAAAGTATGCAGAGTTTTCCTAGCATGTCCAGTCACAAAATTCACACCCCCTCGCCCCAACCCCCTAATGCGTAACCCCTGACACCTTACCCTGAACTCCCTATGTGTAATCAGCGCACAATACACTATACACAGTCCTATAGTACTCAGCTCTCTCAAACTAAGCAGTCTTGCCCTCTATTGCTCAATATCATCACACTGCCAGTCTCCCCACCGCCCACCCCCACTCCCAAATCTGGTGTTCTTCAGCAAGTATCCAACTGCATAGAAAATTTGAAATACATTTAAAACATGTATCCTAGGAGAGGGAGAGGGCATCTGCTAAAGAGATTAAAACACATACATACAACAATGTCGACAATTATACAAAAATGATACAGAAATACATATATTTAACAGAAAACATGATTAAAGAAAGTGTGTCTGCAGATTCCGTGCATGTACGAAATTGCATGTATGACAGCACAGGTACGAGAGTGCACATACGAGAGGAAGTAGCAGAGGATAGTGGAGCATGGGACCCACACCTGCTCAAAACCAGGCCTGTAGTCGCCCAGAGCCAGGCTAAGGAACGCTGTAACATGTTTATTTATAACACCGGGATCACGCTCTGCTGGACACCCTGCCTCCGAACAATGGCAGGTGTCTCCCCCTGCACCGGGGGATTGTGGGTACTAGCAGCTGTGGAGGGCGCCATTGATTAGAACGACCAGCCTCCTGACTGATCTTCCCCATTACATCATTTGTGTGCAGCTGTCAATCATTTGTCAACATGAGAACCCTCAGAACGCATGGAATAGATATTAATTTCAGTATTTCATTAGATTATTATTATTAACATTTTTGATCTTAGTCAACCAGAGAACAGTGCAATTGGCAGGCAATCAAAGATTCACTTCCTCTTATCTCCTCTACACAGGGGAGGGGAATCTTACTGCCTGATTCTCTGTTTACCCTCCTCAAATCCCCCTCCTTTTTTGGAAGGACAGCAGCCACCAACACTGGCAACCTGTGCCATCCTGCTAGAGAGTGAGATGCAGAAGGATGAACACTCTAAAGCAATGCAGCAAGTACTCCCCCTCATGAGTGATGAGTAGGAACTATATTAGGGCATCATTAGTAGCATTAGAACAGAGGACCTCTGTGAGTATAGTACTGTATCAATGGGAACAAGGATTCACGCTGGTGATGTAAGTCTCGAATGAATCTAAAATGATGTTCATAACAGTATAGTGCTGCTCTGCTTCAGTGTGTATCAGCTCAATCCAGAGCCTTTCAGGATGTACATTTAGCTGCATCAGCCCTGCCTGTCTGAGAGACAAGTCGGTCCCAAAACCAGCACAAGCATGTCTTTTTCAAGCTGCTTTCGACCTTGAACTTCACTTACCAGAGCTCTACAACAGATGCCATTGCAGGCCTACACATCTGCTGCTAGCTAACAGGAACCGAGAACTTCAAACCAGTTAACGGACTTCCCTCGACGGCCAGAAGGCCATTTGTGTGAGAGCAAGGAGAATCTAATTTCTTCAACAAGATTCTGGCAAGTGTAAAGAAGGCAGTCAGACAGGCAAAAACGCTGACATAAACAGAAATACACACCTTCCAATTGATTAAAGTATTGAGCTTTTCAACCTTTGATTAATTAACTGATTAGCCAGCTCAAATATGTGTGGTTTTGTCTTGCTGGAATCCCAAATAGAGCCTCTGGCTCAAAAATTACACATTGTTTTCTATCGTCATTCAGCTTAAGCAGAAAGGTTATTGCTGAGTCAGCAGCTGCAAAAGCAAGGAATTAAAACACAGACGGTGGAAATATCCTGGCTAACTATCAACTACAGTAACTGTTGTAGCTGTCAAATGTTATACTTCATTTAACTAAATCTGTTCTCTTCTATAGGAATTGGTGGTGAGTGGTAGTGGCACTATGACAGATAACGCAATGGATACGGGAGAAAAAGAGAAAATATTACAAACTGATTGGTCCCAAGAAGATGATTCTGATTGGTGCAACTGTGAAGATAGCTGGAAGAAATTTAATTTCAAAATGAATCAAACACCACTAACAAAGCTTCTACACACTGGTGCAGCAAGTTGTCATTCATGTTTTGCCTCAGAGTGGTACATCACCACAACAGAAAACTTGATATTCTAACGAGAACAGCTTTCAAAATACGGGCCATAAGGTGTTATTTTTGATAGAATAGATCAATTTGTTAAAATGGCAAACACAATGTACATGAAGACATTCATCCACAATTCCTTTTAAATGTTTTTTTCTGTGCAGTGTAAGCTCTGAAATGCTTGCTGAGATATCCATTGGCCAAGTGTATCAGAGGCAGCCTAATTATTATTTGGTCAACACAGAAAAAACGAATTAGCATATAAATGAAAACACATCGGTTCCCCTAATGAAGTAGCACTGAAACAAGCCATCGTGTTTCACATTGCTTACATGACCACTGCCTCAGGGACATATGATCTATGGGTTATTAATTATGTAAGATTATAACCTCATATCTATGTGGTGGTAAATATACAATATTATAATATCAGATCTATACTTTTATTAATAATGTGAGATTATAAAACTAGATTAGCTGTACTTAATCTATTCAGATGTATGTCATTTCTATGATATGTGTCAGTAAAGATGTAGTTATAATATCATCACTGTATGTGGTATTAATAGTTTGTGATTATACTAAAGTCTGTAGTGTGTGCTATTCATGATGTGAGAGTATAATTTCTACATTATGAATTATTCATAATGTAATGACAATATCGGGTAAACAGTTTGAGATAATAGCGTTATATCAAGTCTACAGTGTGAATTATGAATGCTATAATTTAAAAAGCAGATATACAGTATGAGATATTAATTGTGCAATTATAATATCATATGACAGAGAGAAATGTATTGAGACCCTTAAGGTGCACCAGATGCAGAGCTTAGAAAGACAAAGCAGTGCCTCATTAATTAGCATTCACTGCAACAGCATAGCACTCATGCTACTCCCCTGAGTTCCACTGTGTGTGTGTATGTGTGTGTGTGTATGTCTCTGCTTCAGTGTGTATCCGCTCTGTCATGCATGTAGGTACATGCATGACAGAGAGGTGAGCATGTCAGTCGTTTTTAAGCAACTAAACAGTTCTCTAAATTAAAACAATTCTAGATGATTCCATGTCATTCGTTCAAATCGTAGCATCAAGACTTTGGCAAAGGTTGCAAATGACCTCTGACTGAATCTTGATGCAAATAATAAATCAGTTCTTGTTCTTTTAGTTCAAGCACTGCATGCACCGTGAAATACATCACCAAATTGGGTTGGTCTTTCTGAAACTGTTCAGCTGGTTGAAAATATATCTGACAGGAAGGGAATTCAATATCGGTCCAGATAATAATCTATGAAGGCTGATATTACATGTCACATAGGACTTTTTATATACAGTTCAACTTCGGAGATAAACCCTAGTTATGGACTGACTGGTCAACCAAACGACCAAGCTTTTCAAGCTCTTTATTATAAATACTTAAATTGTCCTTGTTGGCTATCACTGATGGAATAAGGAGAAAATTTAAATGAAAAAAGTTTCAGTTCATTTGCATTAGTAAAGAAATGTATACCTACATGTATTCAATAAAAAACACATCACAATGACTGATGCACCTTTCATTCATGAGAGAGGCAGTTTAAATTGAGCTGGGTAGTCAGTCAGAAGCCACTTGCTCAATGGCACAACGCTGCTCCCCTTTCAATGGTCCCTTCCTGATGACGTGCCTTTATACGACTGCAAGAATCATCCCTAGCTTGCTTTGAACTCCGAGCTAAGCTCTCTTGGATAATAACTTTAAGTTTCTCTGTAACCAACACACGCATTCTTCACAATATTTTAACTAGCCGTTTGTAATATTTTTCTTTTGAGAGTGCAGAGACAGATGGTATTGTTTACTCAACAGTTGTCCCCGGGTGATGCTGTTTGCATTATGTTAAGTACATCATACACACTCTTCAGTATTTGAGCATCACAGTAAATTGGTCCACAAAGCACAATTTTACTAGTGGGGGGTATACTGCTGAAATAAAAAAAAGCTATGTCTTAGTCCAATTGCTAAATAATGTAAAGTGGGACATTCAAAAGACAACTAAATGTTGAAATACCAGTTGAGACAGTCATATCAGGTATGGTCTCACCATTGCTCAGATAACTATTACATTTTTGAATTACATTTTTAGTAAACTAGTTAATACAAGCTATCTTCAGTAAATATCTTTCTATTTTATTCATTTCCCAATATTCTCAATTGTATTTGTCTGTTAATATTATTTTGTAAATGTAGTGCACACAACGAACTTTGATATATATATAAAATCGATGGCTTGAAACCAGAGGGGCGTAAGTGCCATTTGGCAAACTTTACAGGAGAGCCAAAATACATGTTTACCAAATTTTCAACAACTGTATTTATTAATGTTCAACCATAATATTGGAACCCCATACATAATAAAATAATTGGCACTAACTGAGCAATATTACAATACAATATTCCAAAACATTAAAAAAACATTTAAATTATGCCAAAAAAAGGTTACATATGCCTTTTTGGCATAAAAAAATATTTTTCTACCATGTAAAGGAGGGGCATATGTGATGAACAATACAGAAACTCACCTAGTTTCATTTGGCAATTTAATAAACAATTAGAATGAATTATTCAAAAAAAGTAGAATGGATACAATTTGTAATTATGGATAGATCACTTTAAGGGTTGTTTCTCCTGACTAATTTTCCTATTGAACTCTATTGAAAGTCAGGAAAAACAACCCTTCAAGTGATCAATCCATATCTACTGCATATCTGGCAGCAGAGTGATGGTTTGATGCTTGTTTGCTACTGCAGACCCTTGATGACTTACAGCCACTTAGCCAATCATGGGTTCCATACTATCCCGTGTAATTTACAGCTTAATCTAGTCCCACCCCCCAATTCTCATAGAGATTCATTAAAATGCAGAGAGGTTATAGTATCACTTCGAAGAGTACCAGAAAATAAGATAGCAAGAGTCTTTTGATATTCTTTTATACCCAGTCATGATAAAATCACCTGCTTACCTGTGGAATGTTCCAAACAGGTGTTTTTTTAACTTCCCAGTCTTTTTTTTGCCCCTGTCCCAACTTTTTTGGAATGTGTTGCAGGCATCAAATTTGGAATTAGCGTATATTTACAAAAATCTATAAAGTTGATAAGGTAAAACATTAAATATCTTTTATTTGTACTGTTTTCTATTAAATATATGTAAAAGAGAATTAACAAATCACTGCTTTCTACGTTTATGTGCATTTTACACTATTACACAATTAATCTTCCTTTCAAAATCATCTGGTTCTTACGTTAAACTCCTTAAAACCTATTCTGCTGTTAAAAGTTTTATTGTTTCCATGTACGAACTTGATGTGTTGGCAGCCATTTTGGCTTAAGTGCTGTCTTGAGGCTCCACCCACAATGCATTGTTCAGAGCCAAAATGGCATAAAGTGCCAGAGTACCAGAAAGTAAGATATCAAGAGTCTTTTGATGTTGTTGGGTTACAGACATCAGAAAGTCATAGCATGCAAAGGATATGCAAAATAATAATAATAATAATTTTAATAATAATTAAAAATAATACTTTATTTTGTATATAAATGCAAAGGTGCCAATAATTGTGGCCAATGTGGTTTTGTTAAAAATAATAATTTCTTGAGGGATTTTTTTTTCTCATAATAAATTAACGTCAATTAAAGGTTGGATTTTTCTCATTTTTCAGTGTGAGATTAAGCTAATTCACCAAACAGTGAATTTTTTATAACCTTTTTACTCATCTTTACCAAGGGTACCAACAAATTTGAGCACGTCTGTATATCAATGTTCATTGTATATATATATTGAAATTCATTGTATATATATCAAAGTTCATTGTATATATATATCAAAGCTAATTGTATATATATCAAAGTTCGTTGTATATGTATATCAATGTTCATTGTATATATATCAATGTTCATTGTATATATATCAATGTTCATTTTATATTTATCAAAGTTCAATATATATTTCCTATATATATAAATGTAGTAATGTAGCTGTGGTATTCAGTTGCTAATCAACCACTACAGATCAAACCTTCCTTTTGACAGTGTATTTATTGTAGAGCACCTCATTCAGTTAGAGTGTTCCTTTGTGCTGGGGGGTGTGGGTGGGGGGGTCTATTTTACCACACTGTCAAAGAGGTCCTAATTTCTTTCTTCACTTCAAATGGACAAATGTAGCCCTCTAGCATGACTGCAGAGAAATATAGCGCGTACTGTAACTCATCTTCTGGACACACTGCTTCTGTCGAACACAAAACCCTGAAAAAAAAGCAATGCACTTGCCTTTTTTCAACTGACAGGTTAAGAGATAAAATTTGTGATATATTTAATTAAATTTATTGCAACGCAATATTTTCCCTTAATGAAATACCAATGACAAGACAGCTCAGCACTGGTAGAAAACAGTGAACACAATTTACAGCCTGACAAGCAAGCATCTGTGTGATCGATTCCCTAGGATCCGCATTTTAATACCTTTTCCCGTGAGCTTATCCAATCTAAGGAACCACCCTCTATTTCATTTCCCTAACAGCAAAAATTACTCTCTCCATGCCTCCCTTGCTCTCCATCTCTTTAATACATGCATTGAGTTAGACATCAATCTCCACTATTTAATTTAAAATGGAGAAAAATAATATGCTTGAGAATCCAGGTCATGACCCCTCCCCGTGCCCTGGCGATCAGGCCCTCCAGCCCCACCCCCAAGCATTAATGTCCCACCCCTCCATTGCTACAAACTACAACGCTAGCTGTTCGAACAACCCTGCAGAGGCGATCAGCTTTTCCCTGTGAAAATTAATGGCTTTCAGAGGTCGACAACATTTAGCATGCTGTCACTTGTTTACAGCAGCTCAGTGAAACCACCCTTCTGACATTAAAAGTGATGAATGAACACTTTTTCAGTCTGACTCTGCCCTTTAAATAACTGATTTCTGAGTCCTCGAATGCATATGATTATGGTTGTACAGAGCAGCCCTTTATGACAGAAGAATGCATCAACTGTATTAACACTGAATATCAACCAGAGGTTACAGAGACAAGTGGAATTATACCACTTAATTTAGCCCCAGCGCCACATTAACGAATTACTTATTGGATCTGCTGCTTGTTGGCTCTTCAGGCACATGACACCCAAACCAATCTGAGCCTACATGTCAAATATCATGTGACCACTTTCTTCACTACTACCTGACCAGAGTGAACAAACTCAACCACCCCACCATATATCTATGCACATTGTATAAACCACACCTCCTCAATCTTTTCCTCAAAATACCCACAATATCTTCCACCATTACTCACCTTCCCAAAATCCCGTACGTCAAACAGGTCAAAAGGGTCAAACAGCTCACTGTTCCGTAGGCCCAGTGTGTCGTGGCAGACCTTTAGAAATGTCCGGATGTTTTTCAGACACAGAAACTGAAACAGATAATGACAGGAAGAAAACATTAGAGAGAAAAAAACTTAGATCAGACACCTGTCAAGACCAGTGATACACCTTGGGTCAGTTAAGACCACAAGGTCTGGCCACACTAGACAGAACCCCACACATGTTTGACTTGGCAAACCTGAGCAAATTCAACAGCAGGCAGCAGTATGTGATCTGCTGCAGGCTGGGCAGAGTATCCAGAAGATTCACCAAAGATCTGTCTCAAATGCCTCACCCTCAGGCAGTCTGCCACTCCGATAATGCCTCATAACTGGACGTAGGGCCTGTGAAAAACTCAAACACACACTGCAAACACACACACACATACACATGTACACACACATACACACACTGATACACACAAATGTATGGGGCACAATTTTTTTCATGGGCTGGACTGCACAGGACCACTGAGACTGGTCCACATGAACTGAATTCCAAAGTTACTAACTACAGCAGGGAGATCAGGGTATACCAGTTGAGTTTAAAGTTCAGACTGCTTCTCAGAATCACTGACCATGAAAACCCAATCTGGGACCATTTAACTCAGTATTCACAGACCATCAATAATACATAAACCTTCTGTTTTATAAAAGTTATAGGTGGCAACTTGGACACCTGTCCCCTGATCCCTCAACCAAAAAGGTAAATGTGTCTTTGCTGCTTTTCTGGTATCTTCAAATCCAGCACCTTGCTGCAGAGGAGGGTTCCCCAGAAACAACCACATTATTCCAGTATCTGTTTCCTAAGTAAAACACCATGCCCCCCTCCTCTTTTTCACTCTGAACCTACACACCACTCTTCCTCATTCAAACACCATGCTGCCCCTTCTCATTCTGAAACCACACCACATTGGTGCTCACTCTGAAACCACACCTTCTACTTCCTCACTCTGAAAGCACACCCTCCTCTTCCTCACTCTGAAATCACAACAAGCTCTAGCTCACTCTGAAACCACACCCTCTTCTTTTGCTCCATGCTCTTTCTCACTCGAACACCATGCTCCTTCTCCTATTTCTCTCTCTAAAACCACACCACTCTTTCTCACTCTGAAATCACACCCTCCTTTTTCACACTCTGAAAGCACACCTTCTACTTCCTCACTCTGAAATCACACCCTGCTCTTCTTCACTCTGAAATCACACCCTCCTCTTCCTCAATTTGAAATCACACCCTCCTCTTTCACACTCTGAAACCAAAACAAGCTCTATCTCACTCTGAAACCACACCCTCTTATTTTGCTCCATGCTCTTTCTCACTCTAACACCACACCACTCTTTCTCACTCTGAAACCACACCCTCTTCTTTCACACTCTGACACCACACTATTCCTATTTCACACTCTGATAAGGGTTAATAAAAGCCCTGTCTAGGCTCACAACGATATCTGATTGCACAGATGTTAAATCTTTCAAACAGAAGGAACTGCTCCAAGTAATTAGGTAGGCAAATATTTAATGACATTTAAATCCAATTCTCTGCAAAGACAGCATTAAAATAAATTAAATAAAAACAAATTATTTTCATGTGGAACCTTTTTAGGCAAACAAGACATTTACATTACATTTCTATCGCAGTATATGTTATATGATTTTCATGAGCAAAATTCCCAAAACGTTGAAGCTTTTAAACTTGTACACGTTTATACTTCCAGTAGGTGTTGACTTAGTACATTCCCTCTTGCCAAGATACAAAACAAGACTACTTTATTTGGCCATCTAGCTTTCCCTGGTGCTCTCTGCACTGAATCAGCAAATGGTAAAGGTGCTCTTTCTACTCAACTGGTGGTCTCTATTAAAACAGCATGTGGTAAATATGCTCTCTATTGAAACAGCAGAGGTAACAATGCTCTCTCTACTCAACTAGTACAGCTCTATAACAATGGGAGTGCTCTGAAGTACAGTGAGTACAATCCAGCATCTTAACCTGGCAAAAAATGAATGTTATTGCCAAGTCCTATAGTATGTGGGTTCACTTTTTGTTGCTTTTTTCTGTAGGGACTAGACTAGTTTGATATACTGTAATATTGGTTTATTTTCCCAGGATGTTGTTCGAGTGCCACCATTTGTATGTCTGCACATAGTCTGCTCACAGGCACGTGGTGAGGTTGAGGTTTTGAGATTATTTTTCACAGTCTATCCAAGGTTTGATTAGCCACTCGGGGCTGATGGATGTGCAGACCGGACTGTGGGTGTGAAGAAGCGCAAAGATCCACGATCAATGGGGGAGGGATGATTTATACCCCTATCCCGGGTATCAGGGAAGCACATCAGTCTCCCTCTGGTGTTATTTCATCTTGATAACTCTTCCTGAGTTCAAAGGCACAAAGCGTGCAATGTCCTGCTAACCCATGACATTACACTGATGGGTAGAAACTGTCCAATGGTATGGGCACCATTTCTAATATTCTAATGTTTGGTTTAGAAGCTTGTAGCTGGTGCAGCTGCAGCGGCATTAAATTAGAGGCATGTGACCAAGTTAATTTCCACAGAGAGCGGCCCATTAATTACTCGTCACATTCAGACCCAGCTGGTTAATTAATTAATCACTCCTTCAAAACCTGAGAAAAATGACTTTCTAAAAGGAAAAAAATAATCTGTTTTTGTCTTGTTTGGATTCATTGTGCTATTTCAGTGTGTTAGTTTCAGGCAGAGATTTTAAATATGGTGCTTACATCACAGATTTTCCATACACTCTTTCTTCCATTTTGACAGACTGAATCCCTTCTACACCTGTAGGCAGGGGTGCCGCCAAAGACTTTGCGTTCCACGGAAAGATCTCATTTTGGGCCCTATAACCCCAGACCACCTCAAAAAATCCTATATTCTAATATTTTTTGAGGGCCGCTGTCATACACCCTTGGAATCGTCCGAACTTTTCTACCTCGTACGGTGCCGCTACTGTAGTAAGCTCCTTCAATACCATTATGACCCTCCTTCTCACTTCCTACGCAGAGCCAGCAAGACCTTCTCTGACATCTGCAAGATGTGCAAGAATAACGTCCTTTTTGAAAACATTGGGTTCTCTACATCTGACAAAAATGTCTACCTGACTGAACAGTGCTAATTGCAGCCCACAGCAAACCCTAATTACCCACACTAATGATACCCTGCAGCACCTCTTCTGTTAAAGATTCTTACTCTGCCTCCTGTTCACACTTCAGTGTAAATATCAAATGTGTAAAATGTATTAAAAATGCAGCCAAATTGAAACTTCAACCAGTAATGATCTGGAGGATGTATGGGTCCCTAAATGCAAGAGATGGACGTTTCTGGAGACCCACAATTCTGACACTCACCATGGCAATCCTGCCCACCCAAACCTTCTCATCCACCAACCGATATAACACCTGATTTACTTTTAATCACAGATGGCTTTTCTGTGCAATAGACAGACAGAAACAAAACAGAGACACTATCACACAAGACAATCACTGGGGATAAAACAGCTTGGCTCCAAAGCTCCAAATCCATATCTCCTGATCCTCAGATCCCCAAAAGCAGGAAATCTATCTGCCCCCACTATGCACTCTCATCTGTCTCCACACAGACATTTCCCTCTAATCCAGTTTGCCACCCACTTGGTCCTTTTCACTTTCCCAGTGCTCCAACACTCGCGCCACGCTGCATGGCCTGTGGTGATGAAATGACTTTCATCCGCTGTTCTCCAATCTGAAAAGATTACCTTTCTGAGCATTTCCTGCACATGCTCTGTTTAGATTCGTTTTTTGATGGACGATCTGACTGAGAATGAGTGACATATGTCACAAGGTCACCGATGGACAATCTTAGAGCACCACTCCTGAAATTAAGGCCACTCATTCACAACTTCCCATGTTCATTGGCGCAATTACCACTGCATGTGGCCAGGTGTCACTGGGTATGATTGGGCATGAGTTGGTGTAATTGGGCGTGGCTGCATGTGGCTGAGTAAATGGGTGTGACTCGGCAT
Source organism: Ilyophis sp. 1 JC-2022 (assembly GCA_022702515.1). Classification (NCBI taxonomy): domain Eukaryota; kingdom Metazoa; phylum Chordata; class Actinopteri; order Anguilliformes; family Synaphobranchidae; genus Ilyophis; species Ilyophis sp. 1 JC-2022. The sequence continues at coordinate 30,941,305 of CM040404.1, forward strand.
GGCTTAATGTGGCTGAGTGAATGGGCATGGCTGATCGTGGTCATGTCCTGGGTGACCAATCACAGCCCAGATTCCACATTGTGCAGAGCTGCTGAAATGCAGGGCATCTCACAGACTTCAGGTGAATGCATTAATAGAAACCAAAAAATCATTTTCTTTCTTTCCCCAATGAAAAAAAACCTTGTTCTCCATGTTCTCCTCATTCTCCATGTCACACAGTCCCCCCCCCCCACACACACCCCCCACCCACCCACACACACACACACACACACACACGAATGGTAGTAACACTGTCTGCACTTTACTTTTACATTTACACATTTAGGCTTTCTTGCAGACCAATTTATCCAGAGTGACTTAGATACCTCCAGAGCAACTTTATACGTGGTTCTACTTTTGCCAAGAGTCAGCTGTGGATGTGATTTAGTACATTCAGTTTGTTACTGTATCTCGATAGCAAAAAGAAAGATAAAAGAAAAGATAAAAGGATAGGAAATATCATAATATTTCCCCCTGCAACCCTTTAATGACAGGAATAATTAGGATCTGAAGGAATGTGGGAAGGTTCAGAAATCTGCACCTGACCAATCAGCTTCCGTGCTTTCTTCCCAATTTTCAACATAATCTACATCGTTTTATATCACTCACTGTATGACAAAAAAGCTGGGACTGATTGTAGGAGAACTGCATCCCTCATTAAACATAACTCAGAGGGGCAAGCCAAATAATGTCTCTCCACAGCACACTCCAGGACATAATTAGTTAAATCTGGAGTATGTAACTTTTATTTTGAAAAATGTCACTAAAAGGCACTAATTACACTGTACATGCTGTAATTACGCTGTGCATGCTCTAATTACACTGCACAGGCTCTACTTACAGAGTACAGACTAATTACACAGTACAGGTTCTAATTACAGAGTACAGACTAATTACAGAGTACAGGCTCTAATTACACTGTACATGCTCTAATTACACTGTACATGCTCTAATTAGCCCTCTGAATGCACTCTGACCTGGGCTCGCAACTATCTATGTCAAAAATAATGCATGTATTGTGTTGGCTAGACCCCCAACCTCTGCGTTCTCCAACGAACTGAGATTCAGCAATAATGCTGATTCCAGCAAGCATATATTGAGTAATGGTGGTGCCCAAGGACGAGTCGAGTGTAACCACTCCGAGCTCTACGCATGATTAAAACCAAATTCTAAATTATAATTTTAAATGGAGTCAGATAAACAAGTAAATAAATTAGTGATATTTCATACAATAACTTTTACCTTTTCCCACAGAAATAGCGGAATACATCACGCTTAAACCTTCACTCTGAGCTATTCCCTCATTGGTCTAGCTGCGTGAGGTTCTACAAGACTATCTTGTTTGAAGTAACTTTTTGCTTGACAAAAAAGTAAGAAATAAGATTCTAAAGTTTAAATATAAGATTAAAATGCTTGTTAATATTTGTTTTTGCAGTGATTTGTAAAAGCTACGACAGAGCCGGTGCTTTACATCTTTTAAAAACGGCCTCCAGGTTCAGTAGATCAAACCAGAGTGGCATCTATTCAACCTTCTGAACAGCAGCTCTGCTCAAATGTGTAGGGTCGCTGCCATTACCTGCAGGTTTCTCTGCTCTAATGTGTAGTGTAGCTGCCATTACCTGCAGGTTTCTCTGCTCTAATGTGTGTAGGGTGGCTGCCATTACCTGCAGGTTTCTCTGCTCTAATGTGTAGTGTAGCTGCCATTACCTGCAGGTTTCTCTGCTCTAATGTGTAGGGTGGCTGCCATTACCTGCAGGTTTCTCTGCTCTAATGTGTAGGGTGGCTGCCATTACCTGCAGGTTTCTCTGCTCTAATGTGTGTAGGGTGGCTGCCATTACCTGCAGGTTTCTCTGCTCTAATGTGTGTAGGGCGGCTGCCATTACCTGCAGGTTTCTCTGCTCTAATGTGTGTAGGGTGGCTGCCATTACCTGCAGGTTTCTCTGCTCTAATGTGTGTAGGGCGGCTGCCATTACCTGCAGGTTTCTCTGCTCTAATGTGTGTAGGGTGGCTGCCATTACCTGCAGGTTTCTCTGCTCTAATGTGTGTAGGGCGGCTGCCATTACCTGCAGGTTTCTCTGCTCTAATGTGTGTAGGGCGGCTGCCATTACCTGCAGGTTTCTCTGCTCTAATGTGTGTAGGGTGGCTGCCATTACCTGCAGGTTTCTCTGCTCTAATGTGTGTAGGGTGGCTGCCATTACCTGCAGGTTTCTCTGCTCTAATGTGTGTAGGGTGGCTGCCATTACCTGCAGGTGGTTTCTCTGCTCTAATATGAAGGATAGCAGCTGGTATTAGCTGCCTGTTTCTCCGCTTTGTAATAGCTTGTGGGTCTGGGTCAGTCGATTATTTCACTCACAGTGGAGTAACATGACTTCAAAGCTGCTTTGGTGGACAGGATATTGGGATGAGTGGGGCTGGGACGTCAGTGAGTATCAGTTGTAGAGAAGAGAGATCCTGTCCTCACAGCTGCAGCTGTCACCTGTGCCTACTGCAGTTTGCCGTTCCGGGCAGAACTCTCTCCTTAATCCGTCCGCTTGCTCATCAAACGCTGACGCATTAAGCAGATACCAGCTCTCTACTTACACCGCACAAGAACAGCAAAGCACAATCAACAGTTCATTTCATAACCAGGGTTCCTCTCGTGGTCACCAAAACCCTTTCTCACTTCCTCATTTTAAGATGAGTTATCTCATATAAAAGGTTATGTATTAATGTAGGTACATTTTCATACACATGTTATAATTGGAAGCAAACCTTTCTCTGAGTTTGTTTTTTTCTTATTTCCAAAGGAAATCATCTTCCTGAGAAAAATCTGTACTGAGATGCGTAAGACAACACGGATGAGAGAGCAAGAATTCTCATTCTCTCACCCTCCCTCTTGCTCTGTCTGTTTTAACGTGGGTTATCATGACAGCAGTCTAACACACTCACAATCAGTCATATTCGTCAGAGAACTGTCTCTCTTGCAGAACGGAATGTCTCCACCCCGGGGAGGGCGGGGAAGCCAGCATCCAGAATGTGGGCTGAAAACAACACCAATCTGGGCCAGGGCCGGGACAGGGGTCAAAAAGTGTCCCCGCAGAAACCGTTAACTGCAGAGAGTTCCCCAGTCTGCTGAAGTGACAACAAGTGTTTAACAGCTCCATTCTTGACAGACTGAGAGGAGAGTAAACTAATGAAAAGAAAAGTGTTGTTGTATATCTCCAGTTACTCTATCAGAGCTATGAAATATTCAGTTTTCCCATGGAGCACGGAGTACAGGTTATCTGAGACCACATGCTGCAATGTTCATTTTGAAATGATCAGGTAAGCTGTTGGGTTACCTGAGGACCAGTGCTAACACTCAGGGGTGGAGGACTGTACTTCCATAAAAACCATTAAAAGTAATAGGGGATTCACAGAGTGCTCATACTGCCACATTGATTGTTTTTACACTGGGTAAAAATCACTGCTATTTCTGGGACAAGGACTTATGCACTTGCTCCCTGTTCTGGTTTCTTCTCTCTTCAGTGACATAATGCAACAGTAAGCTTGCTCCAAGCAAAAAAGCAAATAAACGTATAATCGTATAATTTTGAAACCAAAGGCTGCCACATTCTGTTGTTACACTGTGTATTTTCAGCAGCTGAAGCTGACATCATTATCTGCTAGATCTCTATCTCCAAAATGCATGCACAAGGCTCAGCTAAAAGGCTGACCTCTTTAAGCAGAAACAAACAATGATTTACCCTGTACAGCAGATCTAAAATGTCCGATTTAGCCATACAATGAAAAGCTGCATATGACAGTGAGGGGGATTTCCCCTTAATTTACGGACCAATGGGCATGCAAAGAGGGATTTTACCACCTGTTTCGTTAGTCATTGGTTTTTTTGAGTTCGCCACACATGTCCTTAAAGTAAATAACATATATCCATGCTGTAGCAAACTGTTTTTATTCAGGCTGTTTTCACAGGTGTCTATGGGTATCTGTCATTTTCAGATTTGACTAAAGTCTTATGTTTTGCACTAGGAATTTAGAGTGGATGTTATAATAAAATGTTATAATAGTTCTGTTCTAAAATTCAAAGTTTCTGCCAGAGTCCATTCATAAAACATGTGTCCCAAGATCTATTTTCATGAATCATATCCTCAGCTTCATTCCCAGTTCTGTGTTTGTAGTCCTTCCCATGTCTAGTCCCCATTCCCGGTGCATTACACAAACATAAAACCCTTGAAAATGATGTGACCTGCTCTGACCCTGTCCCTGGATCTGGATTATGTGGCACTGCTGTCACCCTGTTCCTTGACTCATCCTCTCTTCTCTAACCTATGCCACCACTGCAGTGCATTATGGGGGAATTCAGCTTTCATAACAGACAAAAGCTGTCATCTGAGATGTTGTCCTGATACACTTCTTCTCACTAACATTAGTAAATTAGTAACACTTTACAATAATGGCACACTAATTAAGATTAATTAATACAGCAGTAAACATTAAAAGCTAATTAATGTGTTTATTAAGGTTTATTGTCAGTATTTGAACCTATGTTGTATTTTTTGTTACTTCATTTTCGGTTATGTTCGGTGTTTGTGTGTTTTTGTTTTCATTCTCCATCTCCCATCCACGTGTTTGTGTTTTCACTTCCCCATTGTGTCAGCCCCGCCTCTCGCCTCAGCCCTTGATTACCAATGTGTTTCACCTGCCCCGCTACTCACCTGTTTCTCGTTTGTTTGTTAGTCTTGTGTTTCTCTGTGAGTTTGTCACAGTTGCACTCTTTGCTCTGGTTTGCTACAAGCCTTTTTCTGACCCATGTTCTGCTAGTTTGTGCGTGTGCCTGATTTCTGATTTCTGACTTTGCTTTTTTCGATTGAAGTTACTTCAATATTACCACTACTGCTACTATTACTCCTACAACAATGGCTACTATGGCTATACACTTTGTATGGTTTCACATTTTCCCTTTTATTAAAAATATACCATTACTTTTATTCCTACGCATTCCTTCTGTTCAGTGCAATGAATCTGCCTAATTGGTGCTAAAATGGTCTGTCTGAGAAAACAGACCGCTGGCCCATCCTGCTGCATTGAGATATCTGTCCATGAGATATTTCTGAGGAGGAAAATGCCCCACAGAATTGCTCTCAGTTCTGGGTCATCAGAAATTGTTTCCGGACTGAGAACAGGAGATAAACAGGCCAAAAGCACCTTCGTATCCACACGCCACCCCCCACACGCCACGTGCCTCCATAATGTCATTCACAATATGTGTAATGAGCAGTGAAATATTGTCTCGGTCTGGAGGCTCCGTTTTTACAAAAAGCACCCTCTACCTCACCAGCAGCAGGGGAAATATGCCCTCTAATTTATGCAAATCTTTCTGCCTCCAGTCAAAATCTAATAAAGTTCCATTCTGTATTACATCTTCTTTAATGAGTGGAGCAATGAGGGGCTCATTGAAAAGGCAGCGGGTATGGGCAGAGTGCACACAAACAGACCACTTTAACAACTCTACATTAAATACATTAATCTTTCATGCATCTGCATATGCATGTGTTGAAATACGAAGCAGTCACAGAGAGAATCAGAATAACTGACAGGAACAAAAACAGTTTACAGGGACAGAAGCAGCTACAGGGATATGAACAGGGTACAGAGACAGGAGCAGTTACAGGAACAGGCAACAGGGACAGGAACAGTTACAGGCACAGAAGCAGCAACTGTGACACAAGCAGCTACAGTGACATGGACAGGGTACAGGGACAGGAGCAGCTACTTGGACACAAGCTGCTACAGTGACATGGACAGGGTACAGGGACAGGAGCAGCTAAAGGGACACAAGTAGCTACAGGGACAGAAGCAGGCTGCAGGGACAGGAGCAGGTTTCAAAGACAGGAGCAGGCTACAAGGACAGAGAAGGCTACAGGGATAAGAGCTGGTTTCCAGGGCATAAACACACACCTCTTCCTGTATCATACAGTTGAAAGATGAAAAGGAGGTATTACTGTAAAGTTTGAAGCAGTCTGTAAACTGTGCAGCATTTTACAAATAATGTGCCTGATCTTATATAGATATATAATATCTCCAATATACAGTATCTTTGGAGAAACCGAGTAAACACACACATGACGTGTCTAGTCAGCTCTTTAAAAAAAAAACTTTTATCCCTCCCATTATATCTTATGATAATGATTTCTCCCAAGCAGCACATATTCAGTTAATGAGGTTTAGAAACTTTTAGCATTTTTTTTATATATTACTGGTGACATGATCACTGCTCTGGGTAAAAACTCCCATTTTGGCCAAAACACAAAATAGGCCCTTTCATTGTACTAGCGTCAGCCCCTCCAACAGAAATGATACACATTTATCTCCAGTAAGCTTCTGTGATTGTAAGGGTAAATGTATGATTTACAAGGATTATACTGTAGGACTACTGTGTTGGTGGACATTAATTTTGAGGCACAGGTACTTTCAAAATATTTTGTTGTGCAAAAATACACTCCAGTGACCAATGACTTTGGTAGTGGAATTTATGTACAAACCAGTGAGCTGTGCAATTTGGTGACACTAACAGCACACTAATGCTTGACAGTAAGCAAAAAAGATGAATGCATTTTGCTTACTATCAATGGTAGTTTGTTATTCACAAGGCCATATTCACCTTTTCAAAAAGAGTAAGATATTGGACCACTTTCCATGACTTTTCCACTTTCCCATGACTTTCCAGATTCCCAGAAAAAATCACTTATCAAACTTTATAGGAACTTGCAAACACATTTCTATAATAAAATAGATATAATATAATAGAATTTCTACATAGATTCAGAAAGGCCCCTCTGCCACAGCTCCCATCTCTCCAACAGGAGCTCTGCATTCTCCTCTCCACAGAGCACTTGAGAGCATCTCAACTGTGAAGGTAATGGTGATGACGATCATAATGAAGATAATTGCTTTCATTAATCGTTGCGGAAACCAAGGAGACAAGGGAGTGGGTACGGCTATGAGGGCTACATGCCATTTACACCTGTCCCCTCCTGTCAGAGCAATTCTCTTAGATTCAGAGATAATAGCCCCCCAAGTGTTCATAGCACAAAGAACACTGTTTAGCTTTAGCATCTCTCACAGGGAATCCACGTTCGCCTTAACGTCTCGCACATTAAAACAATGTTAGAATTAGGGTCCCTCACAGGGAACCCACATTTTTATTAATGCCTCTCACATGAAAAACCATGTTAGTTTGGTATTTCTCACAGCCACACCGTGTGCAGGGTTGCCAGATTTAATTTTGACATTCCAACCAAATCTGAGTGAAAATCTAGCCCAAAATTAGCCCAACAAAAATTAGCAAAATGATTACATCTCAGTGCTTATGCAATGTGAAATACTTTATGTTTATATACAAAACAAGTCAACTCAGTCCCTCAATAGTTATTTGGAAAGATAAATGTGACCCGCCATCACTAGGGAAAGCAGATGTCTTACTGTCCAACTATTCCCATCGGCTATAGGGCCAAAATACACTTGAAAATGCAAAACACGTTTTTAAAAAAAAAATAATGTGAGATATAAACTTCAATTCACTGACATGTTTAACTCAAACGCAATCTGTAAGCATGCTAAAAATGCATCTAAAAAATGCACTTTGTGAGTTACCACCTCCAAGATGGTAAAGAGAGCCGATGTGTTCACTACCATTCACGTGGATGCTTGATAGCAGACAGGCAGAAGTGTTGTAATAATTCATGAATGAGATCAAGATGCAATTTGAAATATTCTTGAAATATCAAAGTTTGTGTAGAGTGGCAAAACGCTACCATGTGTAATTACCACACTTGTAAAAAGTTGTAAATAAAGCACATAACAGCAGTAAAACACACACACGATGAATGAACGTCAGTTTTGTTTAGCACCCACCACCTCCTTAACGTTGTTTACTGATCATAACACATCAGTCATTGTATTATCCTATGAAATTACAGATGAGCGTGGATGGAATTGCTAGTGAGTGCTAGCCTGAGGTCAGCATTGGTTTTCTATCTAATCATTGAGGTTGGTATTTGTGTAGCGTTAGAAGGTCTTATAATGTCAGTGCAAATGGGCAACTTTGATACTGAAGGGCAGGAGATAAGAACTTAGAAATTATTTTCCAGCATTTTTTGTTTTTCAGTTATTTTTGTTAAATAAACGGCACACAGGTGTAAAAGCAGCCCAGATGCACAATTGGGTTACAAAGTAGTCAAATTGTGTTTGTTGGAAAACCACCCAATATGGCAACACTTGCCATGTTACTGTTAGCATCCCATGCAGGGAAACCTGTAGGCTATAGTGTTAGCATCTCTCATAAGAAAAGCAAACCAGCTTTCCAACATTAGCTTATGTGGAATGTTAGCTTCTGTTGCATTTAACTCATAGTAAGCCTTTGCTTCCTGTTGTTGACCTAATCTGTCGTGACAGCCTGGAGCAAGTTATCAGATGATGGATTCCTTTCATTCAGAATGAAATGACTCTGGTGCACCTCATGTCTTATTTATCAAACATTCATTAATCAAATTTGCCTACTTGTACCATTCTTCCACTTTCTAAATACAAACGTATGTCTCTGTTAAGAACAAAATGAACATCTTCACCAAACAGAATAATAACATAACTGTTTTTTTCCATTTCAGTCTCAATATCCACTTGTAATGTAGACAGCATGCAGTTAAAGCACAACTGAACATTGGTAGAACTTTGGGTTGTGTAGTTACCTGGCCATGATATGAGTCCAAAAGGTGGCGAAATATATTTGTTAGTTTCTCTGTGCTCCCCTGGGGTGATAATCCAGAATAGGGTATTTGTCGCTCTCCATTCACTTCTATAGGACAGCTAAAACAGTCTCAAAATGACACTTCTAGCATGTATACGAACGTGAACAAAGCCGATTTTGTCAATACAAAAAATAACCAGTCCTCGTACTTATTTTTTTTAGTGTAATTAAAATTATTTATAAAAGTACTATTTACTTCAATGTTGTCAGAAAATGACCAGAAAAGACTAGCAAAATGTCGGCAGGTCGGTTTGTTTGCCATAGATATACACTACCAGGAACATTTGCTTCCATAGAAATTTGGATCAATGAGTGGTTTCTCAAGCGGATTCTGTCAATACAAACAATAACCAGTCCTTGTACGTATTTTTGTTTTGAAAATTGAATACCCGCTGCCTTTTCAATAATATACCCACCTGGCCCCTCCTCTCTGCATGCCTGCACCTCCAGGTCGCATATTTAGTCTATTCTGGTCCCCAGGTGGTGGAATGCTTCAGTCGAGATAGCAGAAACCTTGCCCATTTTCTGATGCTGACAAAAGACCTCTTTAGATTGCACCATGGCTCCCCAGCCCAGGCCCACTTTAGATATCCTTCCTTTTTTTTGTGTGTGTGTTCTTTCTTTGTTTGGATATCCTTTTGGGATAATGTAACAGGGGGTGCTTTCACAAAGCGAGATTAAGAAGTTAGCCAGCCAACTTTTGTTAATATTTTGAATTTGATGACATTCGATTGGATGAGAGCTTGGGTTACTTCAAAATATTTACAAAAGTTAGCCGGCTAACTCCTTAATCACACTTTGTGAAATACCCCACAGGTATAGCTGTATAAAGATATATTATCAGAGGTACTTTCATTATAGTAGAAATTGCTGTTTGTTAGGTTAACATTACACTTATTGATTATAAAAGGGCGTCTGAGCCTTCTCTGTGATAGTGCACTTTTGTATTCCTGAGAATAACACTGATGTTCTCTACTTCTGTACATCGCTCTGGATAAGCCTGTCTGCTAAGTGATTGTATTGCAACGTAATGCATTTTCATCTAGCTCATATGCCCGTATTACAAGGTCAAATGGTTACTGATCCTTCAGATTGTAGAAGAAGCAAAGCGTGAAGGAAACAAAGGCACAAAGCCACTGAGCGGAGCTCGGTATCTCTTCATTAGCGGGTGCGCTGGGACTGGCCTTGAAAATATTCCTGAATATGAAGAAAACAAGGGTGATGAGCTCAGTAAAGCAGGCCGTTCTGCTGAGGGTGAGGATTTGCCCACAAAATGCATTATGCTGCACCGCCGAGGAGCAAAACAGTGAGTTCAGCCAAAAGACTACATATAATAAAGGAGCCCAGAACAACCTGCAGAAGCTACACAGATGTTATTCCTTGACACAACGCATAACTATTTAAACAATGCAAGGGCATGCAGAAGCTTCGAAAGCAGTAGAAACCGGATTATGGTAACATGAACATTTCATCAGTGACCCATGAAAAAACTGTACATATTACTGTGCATTTAGTGATATCAGCAGATATGTTATTTTCTGAAGTAGTATGATCTGGAAATTGAACTGCATGTTACATACTTCACGTCAGATCTGTTACCTATATCTGAAAACTGCTTTAAATGTAGGGCCTCAACTTCAGCATTGCAGATTACATTACATTACATTGCATTACATTCTATTCATTTAGCATGTGTTCTTATCCACAGCAGCTAACAATGTAAGAGAACAAAAGATACATTCATATGAGCAGTAGTGCCAGACCCAGCTAACCACAAGAATAATCATGAATCTATGCAGATTACATCATAAAAAGCCCTAAGAAAGAGTAAAAATATAAAACCATAAATGACAAATGACCTTAATTAGGACAAAAGATAGAAGGGTTTAGGGGGGGGGGGGGGTCTGCATTAGAAGATGACCAATGATTCTGCTGTCCTGATCTCTGTGTGTAGTTAATTCCACCATTGGTTGGCCAGTACTGAGTTAAAAGGTGGTCTAGGTGGGTTAGACTGCAAACAAATTATTCAACATCATGTTTTTTACTGCCACAAACACCCATACTGTATTGGTTAACTCATGTTGAAGCAAATGGGTTTATTGCAGACCACAAATCAGACCAGGCGGAGGTGGAAAACTTTCAGTTAGAACCTGCATGTGTGTGTGTGTCTGTGTGTGTGTGTGTGCATGCCTGTGTGTGTGTGGGTGAATCTGGATGTAAGGGTGTGGGTGTAGGTGTGTGGAGTACATGTGCGAAGCAAGTGGGTGCATGCCAGTGTATGTGGGGGATGTGTTGAGTATACGTGTGAGGGTGAGCACGTTCAGTGCAGTATCAGCGGCCTGATATTCCACACTAACACTAAAATGTTTGTTTCACCCAATCAAAGCCCTTCCTGTAGTGTGATCCCCTCCACCCTGACGGCAACATAAACAGGTCTGTTTGGTCTACCTCAGCTCTTTCAGTCAGAATATTGCGTCCTTCTCTGCTTTTTCATCAAAGGTACCACATGATTTGTGGGAAGCGGATCTGTAAGTTTATTTTTGGCTGAAATAATACCACACGCCCCTGCTCCCCCTCTGCCACCCCCACCCCCACCCCGTGCTTGCTTCTTAGCTCCCTGTGAAATAGTCGATATGAGGGGATGAAAGAGAGATAGAAAGATTGCATGGGGGAAGAGAGAGGCTCCCCTAACTTTCCCGGTTTCGCAGACGTGTGTTGGGCTGTGCTATTGTTTAGCTCCTCTGGGTAACCCATAACCTCTGATTCCAGATGTTTGTGGGTCTGGTTCATGACCCCGCCTTGTCTCTGTGTTCAACAGGAAGGAGGCATTGTGTCTTCACTGCAGCCATGAGGGGGGAGCCCCGCCCACAATTGTTTCAGAAAGGCAGAGTCTGGGACAGGCCTGAATCCACAGCTGTGAGAAACTTAACCACCACAAGAAAAGCCAAGGACAGAAACAACCAACCACAAAACCAACAACAATGGCAACCCTAGAAGGCCAGCAAGACATAAATAGATAGATCAATAGATAGATAGATAGATAGATAGATAGATAGATAGATAGATAGAAACAAAAGAACACTCCACTCCAACACCCCAAGAAATAAAATACAAAGACAGTCCTTTTTACAGGAAACAGCCATATCTGCTCTTTTTGACTATAAGACGGGTGTCCAATCTTACCCGAAAAAAGTATAGAATCAGGTGTCTTAGCGCTGGGCGGAAAAAAAAAAACCTGCACCCACACCAGCCCTTTTTCAGGTAATAATGCACAGCTCTACAAAGCAGGATTACTGAGTTAGGTGGATAACGGCAGTGAGGAAAACTTGGACCAGCACTTTTTACTTCAGTTCATGTTCCAGATTTGGGATGGTTCTGGGTTTTACTCAGTGCAGTAATCCAGATAACTCAGTAATCCTCCTTCGTAGTACCATTCTCGTCTATAGCTCTAGAGAAGCACTAACACAGAGGCTGGCCATTGTATAGCATGTAAAGGAAGCAGATTAATGGCAGAGGATCCTGCTGGTTTCAACATGATATAGACAATTGTGTCTATTGATCCAGCAGTCTACCAGGGAGTCAATAAATCTTTCATACATTAATTCATTCTACCAGCAAGACTTTCATTCATTCAAAGCCCTATAAGCTCCTTAATCAGTGTTTCCTAAAATAGGATTGCTTCCCACAGTATCTCCACTGCTAAATTCAAACACTATCGAAGGGTCTTAGAGGGCAATATGCTCTTATAATATATACATTCATAACAACATAAACAAGAAATTATTTTTAAAACGTTTGCCTCAATCTCTGACCAGTTTAACAGGAGTACTGTGTGTTTCAGGAAACAGAACATTTAGATCACTATATTCTCAATCATTTCGGTTTTAGAATACAGGATATGTGTAGCTAGACAAAAAGGAGTTTGGTAAAATGTTTTTATTTATTTAATTAAGCACCTTCAAGAACATTGTGCAGAACCTCAGTGTATAAAACAATTTGGTCATACTGAAATATGGGACTAGCACCTAATATATTTGATATTTACGACTCAAAATCCTGTAGTGTGAGGAGACCAGCGATGGTATCTTGAACAGAAACCCACAATAGCCAATGAGAGCTGACCTGACTGGGAAGCGAAATGTTATTTTGTTCTAAAGTCACGAGTTTCTGTGCAATCCCAGGTTAAGAGAGTCAGGTCTCTGATTATAAATGTTAAGTGTGTGATGCTCCATCTTGGCCAAATTGTCTAGTGTGTGCATTCTGACGACTGAAAGACAAATTAAATCTGTGAAAATTGTCGTTCTGTGTGGGGTCATCCCACATTTTCAATATCAGTTAGGATTAGAAAATGCACCAGGCATTAGCTGGTTGGGCATTAGCACTAGGCAAAATCTCAGGACTCATGTCACACCATTTCTATAGACAACATAGTATTTTATTGTTCTTCATTATTAGCAATGCCAAATTAGCTACAGCAGGTGGCTTACCAGCCAGATGAATGCTGGTCAACACCAGCAAAAACATTATGGCACCAATCAGATTATAAAAAACCAAATAAAACTCAATTCCTATTCCTATTAGTTTTATTCGTAGTAGTAGTAGTAGTAGTAGTAGTATCTGTCTAATTACACAAAACAGCGGCATTGCCTACAAATAATACTGAATTCAACTGAATTCAATAAAACTGGGAGATACTTGGATGGTCTGAGGTAGAGAGCCCACACTATACATACCGCACAGAATTACACCCTCACTGGGTGCATTTGTATAAACTCTCAGTAACACGCACATGCAAAACATATAAGAGATACCAGATCAGACCAGCACTTAGAGGAGCACCAAACACACAGCTTCTCTTAGCAGAACTACTCATCAACCACTCAGCAACAGGAGAGAGAGAGAGAGAGAGAGAGAGAGAGAACCTGAAGGTATGGATGAAGTGTGAGAGGGGAAACCAGTAAAGGAAAGAAGTACTAAGGTACTATAACTGTATCAGGACACAGTATTGAGAAACAGAGCATCAACAGGACACAATACAGTTAATAGGGGAATTAGGAGGACACTGTACAGCCAAACAGGAAATCAGGAGGACACAAAGTACAGCCAATCAGTCATCAGCAGGAAAGTGCCACTAATTGGGGCATATAAGTCAACAATCACCCATTCCACCTATAACCACCCCACACATCAGTAACAACACAATGGGCTCATAATAGAGTTAGCATATCAAAGGTCATGTAATATCTAAACTCAAGTGTGGATCCATGTCCCAGCCTTACCGTGCAATACAGCACTGACCCCCCCCCCACTTGAGCCCAGCTCCACAGTGACAGCTTTCTAGCAGCTTGGAACCCACTAGAAGATGACCAGTTACCCCACCATTTGACTGTGGGATGTGTATTAAACATGAACTAAATACACAGATTACAACAAATCTCTCACACCGTCTCCTGCTAATCTCAATTTAAACACGCCGTCTGATGGGGATTACAGCAGACAGAACCAAAAACCAGCATGCTAAATACTGCATTTACTGAATCTACACACTCAAAAAAGTGCACACTGAACATTCTTTCAATGTTGGGTGTCAATGAGGCTCCTCCCACTTCTGAATGCCACACTCTAGAGTTGCATCTAATTTCAGCACTCCATTTCTCAGACAACTTTCTGGCATTGGATTATATGCAGAGCTCTTATGTATAGTGAGAACACAATTTCTGCACATCCATTAAAGTCACAGTGACAGATGCTCAATGTTGTCTATCTACAGAGGACACAGGTGGGGTTGGAGAGAGGGAGACAGGGGGTACCCGCAACGAAAAGGCGTTTAGACACAAACACTCAAACATCTTGATAACCCAAGAAGCCTCATTCCTCATTAGGAAATAGATTTTTTTAAATTAAGCAAAATCACAGTTTCTGTCTACAGAAAAATTCAAGACATTTGAAGAGAAAGGATTCTAATCAGAATTGTTTCTGTGCCCTTGCTCTTTGGAGTGGTGGGGCCAGACAGCAGAAATAATAATTGCTATTCATCTTTCATTCAACTCAGCGCTCAGCAAGTGACCTGATCTCAGAGGAGAGCCAATCAGAGCTCTGCAAGAGACCAAGGCTCAGTGGAGAGCCAATCAGAGCTCTGCATGAGACCTAGGATCGGTAGAGTCAAGCAGAGCTCTGCGTGAGACCTGAGCTCAGGGGAGAGTAAAATTAGAGCCCTGCACAAGGCCATAGCTCAGGGGAGAGGTGATCAGAAACCTGTGAGAGGCCAGAGCTCAGAGGAGAACAAATCAGAGCCCTGTGGAGGGCCAATACTCAGGAGAGCACTAAACCTGTCATTACTGGACAATGTCACCTTCCCTAGAACACAGTTACCACAGTCTGAGTGCGGCGACCATATCCAGAGGACAATTAACACAGCCAGAACACAGAGCACAGTTACTGCAGTAATGAGACAGCACAGTCACAGTAGAGTTACTGCACTCAGAACACTGCTGCTGTAGTGGGAGCACAGGGCTTTTCTCCACTGCAGGTACCACAGTCTAAACTGTCCCTCTTCTTCCATTCAAATACATATTTAGCCAACAGACGGTTACCATTGGCAGCATGCTATGTTACAGATTACAAACACATGGTTACCACTTGCACAGTGCTATATTACTTATATACGGTTATCACATGAACTGTGCTACACTACTGCTGGCTGTTGTAAGCTCTGTGTGCACCTTTGGTGTGCCTTGATACAGGTCTGATACTGACACAAGAGAGTCCCGACACAGGCCTACTACTATATAGGGGCGTCCTTATACAGATGAGTGCTAATAAAGGTGTGTCCTGGCATCCTCTGATGCAGAGATGACATTGAAGCAACTTGATGAGATACAGGTGTGCCTTGATACAGGTGTGCTCTGTGACCTCTGCTCCCCAAACTCTCCTGCTGGGGACACATCTGATTGGTCCTCATAAGCTGCATGCCTGTGGTTAGCTCAGCCTGAATCTACCCTGGGCTAAGGTAGGTAGGTGTACAGAGCCTTCTTAGCCCTACACAAAACCAACCATCAATGATACTCGTTAGTGAACATTTGGCACTGGCCAGTTATCAGGCTTTCTTTCGATAAAGCTGCTCAGCCGCCAAGCCTTCTTCTGAGACATTTTCATGCTTTCCCCTCCTCCTTGTTTGTATAAGGAAGCTTTCCATGTTACACGTCCGATCTGTTCAACTATACCACTGAAATAACAAAACAGATGCTTTGGATCCATTTCATTTTTCCCTACTGTTGAGTCATTTCAATGATTCATTTGATTACATTCAATAACTACATGCAATCCTGAAACCATCAAGGTGAAACAATTATTCTGTTAATGAATTAATCAATCTAATCATAGCTTAAAATCATGCATCTGATGATTTGTGGTGGAAAAAAAATACTGCAGAGAAACACACACACACACACTAATGATACTGCACCAAATAAGACCACCATGGTCACTGAAAAGGCCAAGATGGACCATTTTCATGGAGAAGGTTGCTTGTGTGTGACCAAACTGATCATTGATTGACCATTATACCCATTAAATAACCACATGGGAATACACTTATGGGAGGAGGATTGACTGGTAGAAGGGCAGTGAATGGAATGAGTGATCATGACTTGAAAGTGTGTTTGCAACTAATACAATACAGGCAGGCCGTGAAGCTCACAGCTTCAAATATAATGTATTTCCTATACCTTCAAAGTTACATGCACCAATAGAACTGAACCAAGAGTGGCTATGTACAGTACCTATCATTTTTTTTTGATGATGAATGTTTTTTACAGATCAGTGTAATAATGTAACAGTGCCAGGCTTTTTACTGATTCGTGTAAGAATGTAGAACTACCAGACTTTTTATAGTTCAGTTTAAGACTGTATTCCTGTCAGGGTTGTTTACTGATCAATGAAAGAATGTAACGCTGCCAGGCTTTTTACTGATCAGTGTAATAATGTAGCACTGTCAGGCTTTCTACTGATCAGTGTAGGAATGTAAGCATCCTGGCTTCAAACTGCAGAAAGACCAGATTGATGCACTTATTCACTGTTCTTTTTTCAATCACATTTTTCAGTGCATGCCACAGCATTGTCACTATTAGCGCTGAAAATGATTGTATTTTATACTTTTTGCTGTCAGAGCTCCCAAGATGTTTAATGTGTGATGCATTTGCTAATTGGGTGCTGAAGGCAAATAAAACACAATGCAAATGTAGACATAATGCAGGTGAGTAAAATTATCAGCAGGAAAACTATCCAAACACATCCATACACATCTGTAAAAATACAAAAGTAAAAGCCAAAAGCCCTGGCATGTTTCTAAACTCAAAAGATTGTTTGTGAAAAGACAGTATTCTTTTCCAAAAAACAGACAACAGCTGCAGTGTTGATAGACTCAAACCACACCATAGCAATGTTCAATTATAAACTGAAAATAAGCCATAGCACTGATCTGTTATAGACTCAAACCAAATTGTAGCGGAATTCTGTTATAGACTCAACCAAAATTGTATCAGCGTTCTGTTATTGTTATGTTCTGAGTTTTTATCTGTCTGTTTTGTATTTTTTACTTGTTTAATTATTCTGATTATGTATTTATGTTTCTGATTATTGTGGTTTACTGTTCTGTGTTTTGTATTACTGTCACTCCCTGTCTTCGTCACACTTTTTGGGAGTCTGTGGGAATTTCGGTTTTCTCTGTATTTCCTGTTGTTCCTTCCTTCATTACTAATTACTTAATTGTAAATAATACTAATTAACTAACAACCACTAACATCTTAGAATTAGGGTCTACTAATCTACTAATGACTAAATTGTATATAATACTAATCTACTAACGCCATAGAATCAGGGTTTTCTACTAATCTACTAACTTACTAACATCATCTTCTTTCCTCACTGCAGCTGTCTCTCTTTCTGCCTGCTCTATCACTAATTATCTTTTTTTGGTTCCTCTATTAACTACAGCTGACTCTCGTTTCTGCTTTTTATTCTCTAATTGTATGCACTTGCCTAACTACCCAGTTCATGTTCAAGTCTGTGTTATGTGTGAATCCGGTCCGCATAACACATCCCTTGTTATTTTATTATCTGCTCTCCTCATTGTTTTATTACGTTTATTACGAGTAGATGAGATGTTCTCAATCAGCTGCTATATCATGACTCATTCTGACCAGATATGTTTCACAGCTTTGACATGCTCAGAACCCAAAATGGAAGCACTCTAGTATGCCAATACAAATCAGGTCATTTATTAACTGGGTTGGTATGGCATGTTCAAGTATCATAACCAGAAAATGTACATTGGAAATTGTTTATATAACTTATATATAACTTGATGTTCAGGGTTGAAACCACCTTTCTTTAAATTTGTGGTAATAGAGGTAATTTTCAGGGTAATCAGTCAGAAACAATGGAAGCATCAAGGGACATGTTAACAATAGTATCAAGAGCAGGGCTAATGACAGGAAACCAATATTTAACCAAAACAGTGGGAGTACAGTCCAACAAACAAATGGCGGGTGTGTGTCATTTTAGAGATTAAATCACAGATAGCCAAGGAGACAATAAGAAAGAGGCTGGTATGTGTGCTAACCAGGTGTGGAAGACAGACCAGAAGATAGGAGTCCGAGAAGGAAGTACATTGTTAAGTGTTATTTTTTTCTTCCTATTTTCTCATTGAAAACCTTAAGATATCCATTACATGGTGAAGTAGAACAGGTGGAGAATGAGCCAACTAGAAATGGTTCAAGTTAAGCCTGCGTGTAAAAGATCATTTAGAACTGGCTTTGCAAGTGTGCAAAGACTTAAAATAGATTTTTTTAAAGATGCAGCTAAACTACAAAAAGAGATACCGAGAAAGAAAAATCCATTATAGATTAATTGATTAGTAGAGAGGCGTTTTTTTAAGCTATATTGAATGAGAACACATGGAAGACAGATTTTATTTAAAGATTATGCCAGGCTTTGCTTATTGCGCATATTTAAGCATTTCCATAAGAAAAGTTATACTTTTTAGTTGTTTAAGTGGGGTGAAGTTATCATATAGATCGCCCCCCAATTGAATGGCATAGACACAGTAGGGGAGGCTAGCAAGCATCAAAGCTACACCACCTCTGTCTGGGACATCGTCCACGCACTGCTTCTGCAGCGTGAGGATATGTGTCTGCAAATCGAGGCGCAGCCAATTCTCCTTCATGCATAGTTGAAGTTACTCAAATGGCTATAACCAGCAGCAATCTTATCAATCTCCCATGTGTCGGTACAGCCCTTAGTATGTCTATTTTTTTTATTAATAATATCTGGATGGACTATAAAGAAACTACTTTGTGCAATCATCAAAACGGTTTATCGCAGCATCCCGGTGGACAGTTACAGACGGCTCTGATTATTGGGCACCCTAGTGTGTGGAAAATCTCTGTTTACCTGCGACATCTGCGGTCTGAAGTTGATTTCCTTCAGGTCTATGAATCCAGGTGACAGGTTGTGTAGCATCTGACACAAGAGCACTCCGTCTCTGAGTGCTTGTGCCAGGTCGAACACGATCGCAGACGGCCACACGACCCGGTGGTTCGGGGGCAAGACTTTGCAGTCGATCAGCCACCGTCCGCACTGTCTCCATTCCTCCATGTCGCTCGTGAAGTACAGCAGCCTATGATATTTTACAGCGCCGAATTGCAAGCCGTTACCTTGAAATCAGTGATACCTTTTTCTAGATTATCAGAAAATAAATTAATTCTCAAAGAAATACGTCAGAGAAAAGCTGTCAATTTCCTGTACATATGTTTCCTGAAGCCTACAATCATAGGGGTTGTTCGCCGTTTCTTGGCGACCGCAGCCCACCCATTGACTTAAACCGAAGTTTATGATCTTCACTTCTGATCTTCACCTTCTTCCTCCCCCAAAAAATGTCAAACTCTGTAAACCGGTGGACTCCACCATTTTAGAGTCCACTTAATAATCCAATAAGGGAAATGTTTATATTTTCCGAGAAAATGTCCAGTTAAAGTTGCAAACGTGCATTCATGTAAAACAACCAAGCACGAGGTTACTGTATATGAATACAATACAACAAAATTTATTTGAAATAAATTCCTAACGGTTTACATTACAGAGGTTGACTCCCGTCATCATTTCAGACTCATTCAGAAATGTGTGACTGTGCATCTCCCACTCAATTGCGGAGAACGGATTGTTTCTGATTATTGGGTTAATTTCTTAATTAAAGTCTACATAGCCAGTCGTAGTCGGTCACAGAGAACCAGATAGTCTAGTCTAAATGTCGTTTACGGTAATCAAAAATCAGACTTTATCCAATGAGTTACGAATGTAGTTACAGAGAAGCAATCTGAAAATAAAATCATCCTGCAACAATGTTGCTGAAGAATTTCGCGCACGCAATAGAATGATATCGCTATTAAAAGCTCCGGATGATTTGGATTCAGTCTGAGTTGTTTCGTCGCTGTTTTCTTTCCTAGCCAAGGTCCTCTGTGTGCGCTGTAGTTCCTTTGGGGTCGGGAATGTTCAGCCCTTCCACTCCGAGCTCAATAGCGGTCTTTGCAGGCAAGCGTGAACGCGCCTGAGAGCTGGGAAGGGAGCGACATTTCACAGGGTTTCCGTCCGGGCACGCACACGTGTAGGGCGCCGTATGTGATGTTCCAGCGTGCAAGCGAGAGGTTCCATTCATCCAACTAGCATATGCAGTGTTTCCCTTCTCTTTGCACATACTGTATATAATTATTTCCATATCAAAGACGATACTTGATTAATCAGTATCAGCTCCCTGAAGGATCATGCAATATCCTGTAAAAGCCATGTGCTTATTGTGCTAGGACTGGACCACGCGGAATCTACTGGTATGTTAGCACATCTACAATACTGGCAATCAAGCTAAACCTATGGCAAGCCGTTTTAACATTTATTCTTCGAGACTTACTAGTAACTATTCTAAAGTTACTAGTACTTATTCTTTAGTTACTAGTAACTATTCCAATAGTTACTAGTTTCTATTTCAGTTTTACTAGTAACTTTTCATTAGATACTAGTACTTATTCTTTAGTGACTAGTAACCATTCGATTTTTACTAGTACAATGTTTTTAGATTTAGTTACTAGTAACTAAAATATATGTCCCCAACCCAGTAAGCACTAGTAACATTGACAATTGACTGCTAAATATTAATGAGGACCACACCACAAAGACATCAATCGGCAAGACATGCTTCTTCATGATCCATAGCTCAGGTGGTGCTGTTCATTGTATTTAATTAGACATTAAATACAGCTCATCTACAAACTCTTTTAATGTAATTGTGGGCTATCAATACGAGAAAATATGTTCTCATTCTCGTCAGTAGAGGGCGTTATGGTTACGCCAATTAGAGGTCTTCACGGGTCCACCTGAGCCCGAATACCCTAGACCCGAGCGGGCACGGGTCCAAAATTCTTACTTGTCTCACGGCTACGGGTCGGAACTGAGATAATAAGCACGGGTAAGCACATGTGAAACTGATTTGCCCGTGAGGACCCGATCACATTTTCTTTTTAAATTCTGTAGCCTAATATTATATTCTGTAATAATATTTCATATTATATTCTGTAATACTGTAATATAAATTTTAAAAAAACATATCGTCTGCTCTCGCATCTTTGATATATATAACAAGCGCTGAGCAGCGCGTGCTTATTGTCTTTCAAACTGTTTCTCATAGGCTACTGGAGGAGGCCGTTCTCAACAGATCCCACCAGGCCAGACGATTGTCTTAGTTTATTTGTTTATTTTTATTAGAACTATGGAAAAACTATTTTTTCGTATTCTATCTCAAATAAAGGCTCGTGGTTTTAGTTTCATCGGCGTAGTTTTTAGCCTATTGGTTTTCGATTTCAGGCTATTTTGTCGGCTACAATTTGCCGTGCATAGGCTAATTTACGATCTGTAGCTCATTTTTTCATTATTATTATTATTATTATTATTATTGTAATATATTATTATATATTACAAGTTGTACTTGTTGCTTTTCGTTAATGTCATTGCCCTATAGCCTTATAAGTAGGCTATCTTAATGTTGTAATCAGACTAAAATGATTGATTATCACCGTGTAATATCACCGTTTATTAGTGTAATATAAGCTAAAGATGTAGTTTTTAGGCCTTTTAGTCGGTAATATAATATTGCAGTGCATTCGTCTATTGTAGGCCCTAGGCTATTTTATAACGGATTTCGGCACACAGCAGGGTCCGGCAATCGGAATAAATGTTAAAACGGCTTGCCGATTGATGTCTTTAGTGTGGTGTGGTTCTCATTCATATTTAGCAGCTAATTTGCATGCCACGTAGATATCACGTTGTCAATGTTACTAGTACTTACATTTACTGTTCAGGGTGTGGGTAGTTTTAAATCCGAGTCCATCACCCAAACAATTTACAAAGCAATACCACCCCAGTGTCAGATAAACATAAACAGACAGGTAAGGTGCAAAAACAGTGGTAAAATAGCCTACTGTCTGTGGTGATTACAACTGTGCAGATTAAGCTCATTCTGTTGAACCCAGGCATTAATGGACCAGATGTTCTTACACTTTTCACCAGAGAGCAGTCTTTGAAAGAAGGGATAGAGTGGGTGATTAAGGTCTGAGGCTACAGTGAACCTGTGAGTTTGAAGGTAGTGTGGGTGTTTTTTTTGTTTAGCATTCTGGTTTTCACACATGTTTATTAGGCTACTGCTGAACAGCATCCCACAGGTGGGATATCTTGGCACTTTACAACATGCCATATTCCTGTATGTTTGGATTCAGTGCTCTTTACAACATGCCATATTCCTGTATGTTTGGATTCAGTGCTCTTTACAACGGCCCCCGTTCTTATAATTAACTCGTTTTTGGAACCAGCTATAGCCATTGCACTCCCGATTTGCAAATGGGATTGGTTGCAATAATTCTGTCAATACCGCATTGCTTAGAGTTAATACTCCCGAGTGATGCCACGCAGGGCTAAAATATGTACAATGCTGACATCTAGTGGTCCAATACCCAAGATGCTGAGATGTTATTGGCTTCCATCCCTTATGGAAATGTAATATACTGCAGTATATTTTAAATATATTGTGATGATAATTTTGATATATTTACAATATATTGCAGTATATTTTATATATACTGCAGGGATTGCATTTAGATATTTTGCCCTATACAGTTGCATAAAACAAGTTATCTTAATAAATAAATAAATAAAATGTGTATAGCAAATGTTTACATAGGATGCATCACAAAGTGCTTTACAGAACATATTAAAAAAACTGGAACACTGAAAGTGTAATACAAGTTAATGAATTATAAAAGAAGGTACACATTATATAAAAAGTCAAATGTGAGAGACAAAGAATATGTAATAATAAAAAAATGTATTACTGATGAAAGACAATTAAATATAAAAAATAAAAGTACTATATCATACTTTGGTAAAAGCTGTAAAATAAAATTAAAAAATACTCAAGGATACTGTGGTTAGGAGTTCCATAATTTTGGTGCATAAACAGAAAGCAGCCTCACCTCTGTTTTTTAAGTTTAAAAGTAGGAATAACTAACAGGGTAGTGTTTGCAGAACAGAGTGCTCACTGAGGCAGATACACGATAAAACAATCATTAATGCATTCAGGTGCTAAACCATTTAGTGCTCAAAAACTCTATCCCCTCCCATATTTTATGGTCATTTATAACATTTTGAAACCGTTTTATAAAATACCACTGATTGTCAGCCCATTTGACTATGTAACAGTTCCAATACCATTAAGTTCTAAATTGTTCTGAAATGAAAATGCATTCACAAAATTATAAACACAAAACCCACACGGTCAACTCTTTCTGCAAAACTTCATATATTTCTTGTCAAAGTCAAGCACTATTTTCAAAACCATACACTGTCATCCCAAACTGACATTTTTCCTTCAAATAATAGACACTAGTCAACAAATGAATACAAATTATAAATGCCAATTAGCAATTACACACTGGTGTAAAAACACTATTGCCATTATATTACTTAGGCTTCAGTATTGTTTGAGTGTACTGGTCAACTCAAATATTGTTATTTTTGATTTTTCCAAATGACAAAAATGTTGTAGAGAGTAAACTAAAAACGAAAAACAAACTGTACTGGGAGTAAACAAAAAATGTAAAAGTAAAACCAAAAATAAATGATGTCATGAGTTGTGGCTTTCTTCCCTCATTTGCCACGGTTTTCTTTCTCTGCATCGGTTAGCAATCTATCTGATTTTTTCCGCGTTCCATCTCGGGGCTTTGCTCTTCCCCGCTAATTATTAATTTCACCTGTTTCCCTACCTGTTAGGTATTTAAGCCTCTCGCTTCCGCTTCCGGATGCTTTGTTATCATTTTGTGCCTTTACGAGGTCAGGGTTAGTCATTTCTGGTCTCGCAGCTGTTTAAGAAAAAGATTATTTTCTTTGTTTTTCGCAGCTCTAGAGATTTCTGGCCTTGAAGCCAAGGGAATTCGTTTTTCTGTTCCCTTTTCTCTTTTCCTCTCTGCGCTTCCACTCTCTCGTTTCTGAGGGTGTGAGTTTTCTTTTTATTTAGTTTATTTCACCTATTATCGGGCGTTATAGTCACGTCCCAAAGGTGTCTTGGTTTTCCTTTTCTCCTCTCGCTACTTTATTTAATGGAGTCTCTTCTCTGCCCGAGTTTACGAGGCTAGCCCGTTTTATAGGGGTGTGTTATAGTTTGGCTTCTGCCAGGAATTTTATATTCCTTTTTTCTTTGTCGCGTTTGGCTCATCGTTATTCTGCACAAACCCTCACAAATTAGTCTGGTCTCTGCTCTTGATCAGGCCACATATTCTCATGTACATCACACATTATATTTTCTCTGGCCAAGCAGTGGGAGAAGTGTCTTTTGGAATGACACGGCCACCCTTGGCATGACTGAGAAATGAAAAAGCAATGGTTTCATTGAACCAATTTCGAAACAGAGCATCACGGTGGAAAATCACACATGGCAACACGTGTGAGCTGCTCTGGTCTATTGTATGTGTGTGTGCACATGTGTGTGTATATGTGCATGTGCATGTGTCTGTGTGAATGTGTGTTGAGCTCATTTCTGCAGCACTGCGAAAGGCATATTTCCCTCGTGTTTCAGGTCCTCTTTACATTAAGGCTGGTAAGATGCTAAGATCATGCTTAGCTACTCTGAGCTGCAGAGGGGACAGGCTTCCCCATATTTGCTCCATGTAGAGGTGGCTTCAGTACATACATGAGGGATACTGCCAGCTTAGCTTGTGCACACTATGATGTTTGTACTGTGGTCCCCTTTGTAGTAGTATAAATTAGGTACTCTGCAATACAGGAATCACTGAGTATTGATATGTTACAGTAAATAACAATAGAGCTGGTCTACCTATTTGTATTTCTAAATGTTCGTCAGCCATTGTTCTCCACATACAGGAGAGCTCACATTTTGCCCTTTTATTTGTGCTAAAGCTCTGATTGCTGATTGAATAATGAAACCAACTAGTGTTTTACCTGTGAAGAATGTGTGTGAATTGATATTGGAGTTTATAGTTTTTAATAGCAGTGTTTTTCATGTGAAAACAAGAGATATACTTTTTGAAAATTGTGCCTAAAACAGGAAAATTGTGTGAAATGTATTCAAAAAGTGTTAAAGAGACTGACATTTGAGTTAAAACAAGCAAAATAGTGCTTATAATTTTGAAAAGATTGTCTATCTGTTGGCACATAAACTTAATGTTTTATTTATAGGGTCATAAATGAATACCAATTTTAGTGTCTAAACAATTGAGAAAAACTGTAAGAGGCTTTCATTCATGCTAGGGTCCTATTGTCACAGTTCCACCTGTGAACCACCAGCTCCCTGTGCCTATTTTGTCTTGTTTGCCTGTCTCGTTTTCCTCAGTGTAATTATTAGCTCATTATTGTATTCATGATTTAGTCCAATCTGCTCATGTGTGTACATTTGTTCAACGGACTCACCTGTTTAGCCATGTATTTAAGTTCCTGTTCACTGTCAGTCGTTGCTAGGTTTTTGTGTTCTCTAGCACTGTTTGCCAGCCCTCCTGCAATTTGTAACAGTGTAGTATAATGGTTAAGGAACTGGACTCGTAACCGAAAGGTTGCAGGTTCGATTCCCAGATAAACCACTGCCATTGTACCCTTGAGCAAGGTACTTAACCTGAATTGCTTCAGTATATATCCAGCTGTATGAATGGATAAATGTAAGAAGTTGTGTAAGTCGCTCTGGATAAGAGCGTCTGCTAAATGCCTGTAATGTAACTTGATCTCTAGTTCCTGTGGTTACTTATGTTAGTTTCAGAAATTCAGTTTGTTATTTAGTTATCCAGTTCCTCAGTGTTTACTTGTGGTCCTTCCTGATATTTTGTTAGCAGTTTTCAGTAAAGTTATTTAGTTTTGCACCTACCTGATTTTCTCGAGTGTCTCTACGTTTGGGTCCATGCTACGACAATGTGACAGCTATGGTCTTCAAATTCAAAATTGTAATACTAAATACTCTAGTACGCTCATCTCATTCCTAGACTTTTGTATGGTTTATGCCTATGCAGGCATGTGCAGAGCAGCAAGGTTGGGGGGCTGGGGACCCTGCCCCTTGATGACCAAGTGCCCCTTTCTGACTTTTTCCTATATTTTTTTCACCCAAAATAAAATGATCACAATAAATTGTATTCAACGTATCAATTATCAAGAGCTGGGGTATTTTTGTAAAATAGAAATTGACAAGAGTCTTTCTTTTTTGATGTGTTTATTAATTTGGACCTGAATCATCTCAAACTTGTACAGAATGCAGCTGCTAGGGTTCTTACTAGAACCAAGAAATGGGAGCATATCAGCACAGTGCTCAAAACTCTTCATTGGATGCCTGTCAAATTCAGCATTGATTATAAGATTTTACTTCTGGCATTTAAAGCTATAAATGGTTTGGTTCCAGAATATCTTAGTGACTTACTCATTCCTTACTGTCCTCCTAGATTACTTCGCTCTCAAAGTGCTGGTTATTTGAAAATTCCTATTATATCTAAAATTACAATGGGTGGCAGAGCCTTCTCTTACAGAGCTCCTCTCTTATGGAATAATCTTCCCATGTATGTTCGGGCTTCAGACACACTTTCTATCTTTAAGTGTAGGCCAAAAAACGCACCTCTTTAGTCAATCCTAGTTAAGGATGTTGGGGGGGGGCTAACCCTCTTTTTTTTTTTTCCCCCTCTCTGAGCTGCAGATTGGATCTGCCTGTGCCCTCCTCCTCCTCTGAGTTTTGCAGACTGCTCCAGTCATGTCCCTCGTCCAGAGTTTGCTTGACCAGCTCCAGTCCTGTCCCTCCTGATGCACACCCGCCAATTTGATTGATTTGAATTGAATGAATTGAACATTTTTTTTTTCTTTTTTTTTTTTTACTTACTTACTTTTTTTATTTATTAGATTTTATTACTATTACTTACTATTCTTTTCATTTCAGTTTATTTAGTTTAAAGCAGCCAGGCAAAAAGAACCTACCCCCCCTCCTCTCTTCTCCTTCCTTTTCTCACCGAGAGTTCTCTCACGTTTTTTTTTTTCTCGCCACGGTTGTTTTTTTTTTTCCTTTTTGACCCGTTTTTCTGGTTGGGGGCTAAGGCCTGGTTTTTTAAAATGTATTTTTTTTTTACATATTTAAAAAACTCAACTTGCTTTTAGTTGACACATTTTAAAATGTAAAATTATTCCCCAAATAAATCTGACTGAGGACAATGAAAACCATTTTTCCATCCCATGACTTTACAATGAAACCAGGGCTAAAATACCTACAGAAAAGTGAAAATTAATTTTAAGCAAGTGCATAATAACAAAAGGTTATTTCTTTATCAAAGTCTTGGTATGTTGTACAATGCTGCAACCTACTGCATATCAAAGCTTTTATAAAGCATTTAAACAACAGTGTATAAGCACAACATGAGACATTTAAAAGTAGACTAGTATGTATGCTACATTGAGAATGAAACAGAGAGGTACCCTTTTCTCCTTTTGAGCCCATGCATAAAAACAGTATGTACACGGCCCACATTTCAAAACTGCATATTTGACCACATAGCCAGGGTATTAGGAACCAATACCAGGAAGCTACTGTTTCTGGAGGGACGAAAAATCGTGGGAGGACGCTGTTGCTACAGGCAGCAACAAAATAAATGTATGCTGAGCTGATACTGAGCTGTGTGATGTGACCCACAAAATTGACTACAGAACTATGATGACAGTCTATGGAAAAATAAAAAACGGCTGTTTGGAGAAACTAGCCTAGATAACAAATGGAATTCCATCAGCAGGTGATTTCTTAAGAACACGGAAAATTGTTTAGCACGTGTAATCTGCAATAACATGGACTAGCAAACGGTAAATCGGATTATAAACGTGCTTGGACATCATCATTTCCATTTTAAGGAAGCGAGAGACAATGGCTGCTCGTTTACTAGTATTGGATATAATTTGTATGGGCTTTTTCCCTACACTAACGTCAACTACCTAGTTGGCTACTCTTCATGGATATGCTGTGAAACAAAGCGAACAACACTCGTTAGCTATGTAGCTAACTAACGTTACCTGCCCTGTTTTGGCAGCTCATTTAACCTGAGATGGCGCTACTTACCCGTGTTCAGTAAACCAGTGCGACCCCTGGACCGTGAAAGGTTTGCTATTGCAAACGAAGACGCTTAGAAGATAAACAAGACATTCGGAATGTTCTAAGAAATATAGTTTTCGGGTTTATCATGCTTTGCATGTAATTATCACTCATACCAGGGGAGCACGGGATATTTTTGAAATGTCACGTGTCCTGGGATTGTAAGGATAGTATTAATTATCTAGCATAACGAACTACCCCACAGAGGACTTTCTGTGGCGATCAAAACGTTTTGAAAATGTAAATATAAAACTATCCAAATTGATGACAAGTTTGAAAGTTGCTTGCCGCAAACAAATAGAAGCACTGTGCCTTGCTGTTCCCCGTGGAAATAACGGCATCTAGGTCGCAGAAGAAAATTTAAGGAAGCCGTTTCTGAAGAAAAGTAGGCGAGCCACAGCAGCCTGCAACTGAACCAAGTTGGAGAGACATTGGTGACATGATTACAGAATCATGACGGAGAGACCGCCATTAGCAGAAAAGGCTATGTCGGAGGGGTATGCGCGACTCCGCTATCGCGACACGTCGCTGCTCATCTGGCAACAGCAGCAGCTGGAGCTCGAGCGCGCGCCCCCGACAAATTACCTTAGCCGAAGTCAGACTACTAGATACAGCCAATATGGGAACCAGACCGTAGTAGTACGGGACAAAACAAAGATCGGGAACCCCTCTGATACTGGACGGTCTAGGATTTGCACAGTTATGTAACGAGTTGCCTAAGCTACAAATGAACTGCATGCTGTAACTACAAGACCATGTTATAGCCTCCACATTGTGAACGCCTCTTGGCAAATTCTCAGACGTAATTAAATGTTGAGTATAAAAAAATGCATGCAGTTTAAATGCACAGTATGGCTAAAGGCACGAAGCGGGGCCATCATCTGTGTTGCTATTGTGTGTATTATAACAGTGCAGTTTGTATGTGCCATGGTCTGACATTTCTGTGCGTATAAAGTATGGGTTACTATTAAACGTAGGCTTTTATGTTTATGTAATTTCGTTAATTTATTTTACTTAATTCGCGTATTTTTATGTACAAATTGGTACATGAAAATACAGACTATTTTCAAAACGGCCAGGAAATAGCAGTGCTCAGCATGGTTTAAAAAATTGCAGCTTTTGGGAAGGGTTGAATCTCCCAGATGAGGTGTGTGTTTTTATTTTTATTTATGATGAGCCAAATAATTAGAATGCTCCACAGTATGAAGTTGTCAATTGCCGTTATAACTTCTTTTTTTTAATAGAACACACCAATCAAATTACAGTTATCGTTCAATTCCGAAAGTATTTATGAAGTACTCATCAATTTACATTTTCAACTTCACTTACAATTTCCATGGGCAGGAAGTTATTATAGTCTGGATATTGACAACACAATAGTATTGAGGCCATATTGT
This sequence comes from Ilyophis sp. 1 JC-2022, assembly GCA_022702515.1. Classification (NCBI taxonomy): domain Eukaryota; kingdom Metazoa; phylum Chordata; class Actinopteri; order Anguilliformes; family Synaphobranchidae; genus Ilyophis; species Ilyophis sp. 1 JC-2022. The sequence continues at coordinate 30,971,237 of CM040404.1, forward strand.
GCTATAGTACATTACGTTACAATCACTTAGCAGATGTTATTATCCACAGCAACTTACAGTGGAAGAACATCACTTTTAGTCTCGGGAATACAAGTGTGATGGTACCAAGTAGGCACAGGGGGTCCATTTAAAATCAATAAGTGTAAAGGTAGTCAGAAAATACAACAAATAGTATTGTAAACAAAAGTAAGCAGCACTACAATTAACCTAAGTTTTTACAGCTATAGCTATAGCATTATTGTTCAAAAAGAAAGAGGGTCAGGGCAGCCATGGTGCAGTCTATGTTGGAAGATGGATAGGGTCTCTGCTGTCCTGACAACCATGGGAAAATCATTTCAAGCAAAAGCAGCGAACATATTTCAGTCAGTATTTAACTCAGTATTAAAAACTCAAATATTAACAAAGATAGTAATGGTGGCCTAATAATGGTATTTTGGACTTTCAAAAAGTTCAGGGTCTGAATGTGGTTGATCAGCCAGATTGAGTTAAGGGTACTGTTGTTTCTCATTGAGCTGCAAGCGTTCAGTTTTCTCCCCATAATTTTAACCAAATTCATGTACTATACTTCAGTGATGTACATGGTTGTTTTTGTTTTGGAAACAAATTCCCTTTTTGGCATACTTTTCATTTCAGTACAGAACAATATGCAGTGTTTCACGGTGGTGGGCCCTGTTAATTCCAAGTGTCTTTTTACAGGTTGTTAACCAACCTGTTGGGTGGGTATGGTCAACAGTGGGCAGCCTTGGTCACAGGTGTTTTTGCTATCACAGCTTTATTTATAAATGTATATATACACTTTTCATTTCGCAATGTTAAAATGTGAACACTATATTGGTAAATCAATAAACGCTTATTAATTCATTTCAACCTGGGTTGAGACATTGTTGTCCAATTAAAGTTTTGCAGTGGGTAGTGCACACAATTAGAAGTCCCCCAAATTTTGGTTTTCCAAAAAAGTTAATGAATACTGGCTGCACACACAATGGGCGATTATGCATCACATCATGGAACGCCCATCCAGTCACAAGGATGTAGTAATTGTATGTAGGGTTGGTAGTTGGTAGTTTCATTGGAGAAAAAAAACAAACACACCTTACCAATATTGATGTCCCCGCAAAAAAGTTTGTCCATGTGATTGAAGAAACTGTAGACGACAAATGGAATTTCCTCAGCTAATGAATCAATTAAGAACATGAAAAACTTAACACTCGTTCCACAAAGCAGGGTTACGGAGTTAGCTGGATAACCACTGAGTAAAACCTGGAACCCTCCCAAATCTGGAACATAGACTGAAGTAAAAAGAGCTGTTCTGGATTTTACCCAGTGCAGTTATCCAGCAAACTCAGTAATCCTGCTTTGAGGAATACCCCCCTAGTTTATTGGGTCTAAAGTGGTTGTATTTAAGGTGAAAACAAAAACCAACAGACTAGAGCTCTCCAAGACCTGGGTTGGTCACCTCTGATCTTGTGGATTGCCCAACACTTGTGCTTGAATGGGTCTGTGGAACCTGACCAGAGTACAGAACAGCAGGCCAGGCAGTAAGCAGGAAGTGAACTCACACATGGATACGTTTCTGTGGTTTATTTACGAAAAACGAAAAGGAGCTTGGTGAGTCACAGAAACCCCAGGTTAGCAGTTACATCAAATATTAGCTTCTAACTCCATCCCCATTTCCCATAACCCTGCCCTCTTAATGACCCCAGGGGTCTCTGCTGCAATAAACAAGCCTAAAACTACTTACACGGAGTCTTTGATTTTTCTCAATGACTGACATTTACAGGAAGATACTATAAACAGCTCAAAAAAAAAGTTTTTAAGAAAGTTACAATAAACCTGCATGCACAATACATAAAAAGTCATCTTTTTTCTTTTTTTCAATTTTATATATAAAAAGAACTATTATACCTTGACCAGGGTCTAAAAATGAACTAATAAATGGTGAATATATATTTATATATACTTATTTTTCAGTCTTTAAACTCTTGTGACATCTCTCAGGGAAACCCAATGGGTTTGTAATCGGACCTCTTTGCCATCTGCAGAGAAATGAATAAAGTTTTTTTTTTTTTGGCAGATCAGTACCACCAGAGTGCAGACCCGAGCGCTGCCCTCCGACTCCGTCGTGGTAAGGAGCAGCATCTCGGTTAAGCGATCACGCGCGGGGACGAAAACACAATCCAGATTCCACCCAACGGGACACAGAAGAGGAAATGTTACAAATGCAGTTGTGGTCGGGGTAATACAAGATCATGGATCAGCAAACAGAACCAGGGCAGACATGAACATTCGGAAACCATGGAAGACTGACTTGTGTCCCACGCCAGGGTGCAAAAAGCCGTTCCTTCCCATGTTCGGCGTCAGGTACATATAAGAAAAAAAATAATTTTTTAAATCGCCATACAGAAAATAAACGCTTACCACTTTCTGTTCGGAAGAACCCTGAAAAATCAGGGTATAGTGTGTTTAAAGATGTACTAGTGACTTGTAAAGCACGCATATGTATCGACAAGTTATTGACATGGTTTTCTATTTACTAAGGTATTGGCATTTCCCTCTTCAGCACATGAAAGTATTAGTTATTTATTACATTTTTTTTGAAGTTTCACTAATAGCAGGAGAGCGTTAGTATCAATGTCGGCTAAACACTCGGCAGCTCACAGGGCCAGGAATCCAGAAACTTCTGGAAACTGACAAACAGAAACCTCTTTCCCACTCCCTCCCAAGACATCTCTGTGATGGTACCTGATGTGTCAAAATACCACTTTTAACAAGATGGAGTATTTAAAACACACAACTACAAAAAGTAACTATTTCATAACAAGGTGGTTTAAAAAGTTTTAAGTACTGAGGCCTAAAATCTTAGTACTCGACTAGATTTTCTTTCCCCCACTTTTTTTTTTTTGTCTGAAAACAAAGTTGGTTTTAGTCCATGGTTAAAATACGCAAATACTGCACCATTGTAACAAAACTAACAAAACAAGGTCAAGTTCACACCCCAGCTGTTGTAACAATGGTACCCAGATTCAATCAAAGAACACTGCACACCTCTCATTTGTACAAAGGTAAGAATAGTAGTAGTGTCATCCCTGCGCTACTTACGTCGTATGTCTATGTTTGAAAGACATCCTGCTGTGTGGCGGCAATGAAAATAGCAGACAGACCGTTACAAAAGGGGGGGGGGGGGGCAGACAGGTGGGCTACATACAAAACTGCAAGAAAGAGCATTCTTGAAAATGAATGCCACGACTGAACCTAATTCGGTACATATCAGAATTTCCTTAACACCTTAAAAACAGGCTGTGCAGGTGATCCTCTAGGAGGTGCTATACTGCCTTGGCCTGCTCTGCTCTGATTGGCTGGCTAACAGGAAAGAACACCGAGAACTACAGCAGGAGACGGTCAAACCTCCAACAGGGGACACGTACCATGTTATTCTGCCAAAACAGAAGACGCCAAACCAAAATATAAAGCAAGTCAATTCCCTGGAACAGAGTGAAACCCCAAGACCTGAGGACCTGTTGGCATTTAACTCCAACTTTGCCAAAAGGTGTGCAGGTACATAACCCCTCTCCACAAGCTTGCTCCTTAAAGAGACCAGGGAAAGAACCACAGGTACGAGGGAAAATACGATCTGCCAATTCTCATTTCCCCGTAAAAGTGTTGGTTAAAAGCTGAAGGCGTTTCTGTCGTCCCATGCAGATCAAACCATGTTTTAAAGGAAGAAATAAAAAAAGGGAGATTATACTCAAAGGCAGATGTTTATGGAATGTGGATAGGGTTGAGAGGTCAGACCAGAAGCCATCATTGATGACCCTCTGTAGAAGTGACTGGTGACTGATTGGCGAACCTTCTGTCCTGGAGGCGGGCCCTGTTGTTGATGTCACAGCCCTCCGCCCAACAGCAATTGAAGGTTTGCTGGATTTCTTTTAAAAAGTCACACAGAGAGTACTAAGTACACATTTTAAAAATGAATTCATCTTCCAGGACCCTTAAAAAAACAAGATTCCTTTTGCTTTTCCGATTAAAATGGAACTTAAAATATTTAAAAATTGTCATTTTGAGAACTTCTGATGTGGTGTCCTTATATTCTTCAACTATTATTTTTCTTTCTCCCATAGGATATTTATATATAAAAAACCTTTTAAATATTCTGTGCCACATCAGTATGTTTTACTGTCATTTCTTATAAAATGTAAGTCTTAGAGAGTGAAACAACCATGACTGCATACAATGTTAAAACAAAACAAAAAAACACAAAATAAAAGAAAAAGGAACAGTTCTGAACACACTGGGCTGTTCTGGGATCAGTCCACGTTGCAGCTGGGCTGTTCTGGGATTAGTCTGAGTGGGGCTGGGCTGTTCGAGGATCAGTCCGAGTCGCTGCCGAGCTGTTCTGGGGATCAGTCTTAGTCACACTCGGGCTGCTCTTGGATCAGTCCGAGTCGCTGCTGTCCGAACTGGAGCCGCTGGAGCTGCTGCTGCCCGTGTCGGAGGAAGAGCTGCTGCCGCTGAGGCGAGACGGCCCCCCCGCCTGCGCCGAACCCGCCTTCTCTGCTGGGAGAGAGACACGTGTCACGCGCTGCCACGCCCAGACGACCGGCCATAAAGTGTCCACATGAACAGCCGCACCGACACGAACAAATGCAACCGTGGACGGCCACAACCAAGCAGCTAGACCCACAGCTAAAACAAACAGCCACATCCATCCACATGAACATCCAGGCTGTTCTTCCATGTGGCCTTGGCCACATGAACGACCAGACTCACAGTGCCACATCCACGTGAAAACCACACCCACACTGCCATGCCAATGAAACAACCACACCCTCTCTGTCACACAGACAGACACAGACCAAACATACAGACCATTTCATGTTCGCTCATCACCCACAATGCATGAACAAACCCCCATCACCCATGATCAGAATGTAAGGTAAGCCGAAATGAAGGCTGTTCTAGTCCGAAACTACCCTGTGTGGCGTAATAATCTGAGTGAAACCCTAAAGTGATTGGATTTACAGCCCTGCCATTCATTCTGACCAGCCAATAACAAGGCTGGATGCTTTTACTTCACTTCAGTTGACAGGCAGCACAACCTGGCAGTAAATAACACATATTGCAATCTTATGTTCTAATTTGCTAAATTGTTTGGGGTCATTTAAATAATGCCAAATGATTTATTTTGGTTTGTGATTCTTTGTGGTGGAAGTCATCTGATGAGGGGTGTGGGGATTTAGAGCATTTTCCCCTCCAACCATCCCCACCTCCCAAACCTCCCTTCCTTTCCCCTCAGCACACCAACACTGGCCACGGGGCGGGTGGGGGTGTGTGTGTGTGTGTATAAAGTATTGAGCAGAGACATGCACGCGCGCATACAGGAGTGCTGGAAGAGGCAAAGCAACAGGAAGAGAAGCAGAGGAGCGGACCCCTCCTTCGCCCGCGTAGAGCAGCTGCCCCGCCCCTCCCCCCTCGAGCCTTAACGCTTCCACGACTGCAAAATCACGGATCGTTCCCCACCAGCGCAAAACGCCTATGTCTATCCGAACGCCAACGTTATTCTGAAGTTTCTTTTTGGATTGGAGAGACTTCCTGTGCGAAAGGGAAGAACGAGCAACAGTGACCGGGCTGCCAGCTCCAGAGTGCCGCTTACTTCCTGTTCCTCACAGGAAGTGGTATCATCATGCATAATAGCATTCAGTAAGGGGGTGGAGAGGGCGTGGGATAAATGTCCAGCTTAAAAGTACTGGGACCTAGGGATGGACATGGGCATTCTTTTTTGCTTTAAACATTAAATTGAGAAAAGGCCCGGATGAAAATAAGTAAAAAAAATTGGCAAAATCCCTCAACGATGGAATAATAGCGGGGGAAAAAAACGCCCCTGGAAAAGGAGTCAAATGAGTCGTCCCGCCATCCTGTCTGTCCTGCCAGGTCTCTAAGCCGCGAGCCAGTTGGCCAGCCTGTGGCGTGGCTCCACCCCTCAGACATGGGTACCTTTTTTGGGCGGGTTCTTGTTGTTGTTCAGGTGTCCGCTCACGTCCTGCAGTCTCTTTTCTAACTCTTTCTTCTTTTCCTGAGCGAGCTCTTCCTTAGACTTGGCGCTCTTTTTCCCTGTGCCCTCTGCGGGAGACACACAGTGGCGCACAGTCAACACAGGCTCCCCGCCTGCGCCACGCTGCACAGCCACACAGTAGCCTCTCACGCTCCTCTTCAATTCTAGTTTCTAACTTACTTTTCCCACATTAAGAATGACTAGGCTAAGTGTTAGATAATGAGGCAGTAGCAGGCGGGACCCTGCTGCAATCCCAGAATTCACTCGGCCTCAGCACAAGGCCTATATCGGAGTTCACAGAATTAAGGATGCACAGTCCACACTAACTAAGAGACGTGTACAGGGGTGGGGGTGGTAGGGCGACTCAAAATTAGAAAAAAAAAAGAAAAAAAAACCCGCAAGAAGCTGGAAGCACCTAAAGCCAGAGAAGAAGAAGGGGGTGGGGTCTCCCCTCCCCAAAGCAGACAGCCCCTCCCCTCTCCCTCCTCAGCTATGCCGATTGCACCGGAAGGAGGACGCTTGGGGGCGGGGGCTCCGGACTTACGTAAAGGTTTCCTCAGCTTCTTCTGTAAACAGGACTTGACGTATCGCTCCAGCTCGCGCAGCGTCGAAGGCTTGAGCGTCTCGAAGTCGATCTCGATCTCGTCAGGGTTGGAGTCCCGCAGTGAGGGCTCACGCGACTGGATGATGTGGACGACGCGGCCGAGCTTCTCGCCCGGCAGCCGGTTGATGTCCAGGCTGAGCTGCCGCTTCTCATCGTATGTCATGGGCAGCGAGTCCTCCCCGTCCGACTCGTACGCCGCCGCCTTGGCCCCCTTCTTCGGCTGCCTGCAGGTTTTGCACACGGCTGTGTTACGGCTTTTTGCCCCACCAGTCTCATTTTTGCCCTCTCCCTCCCTTAATTAGTACTCACGAATCAGGGATGTTAATGACCTGGCTCTGATGCATGTACACTGCATCAGGGGTGGGCAACTCCAGGCCTCGCGGGCCGGTGTGTACGCAGGTTTTTACTGCCGCCAGTTACCCTGGCTCAATCGACTAATTGGTCATATACACCATACGCCATACACGCCGATTCACTCGTAAATTACACCACGATAAAACGCTACAATACATGCATGCAGGCACAAGAACATTAATCGGCTGCTGTTCGTATCGCGGAATGTAGATCAAATATCAGATCATGTAAACGATTGGGCTAATTAAATAAATAGTAACTGGTGGCAGCAAAAACCTGCATACACTGGCCCGCGAGGCCTGGAGTTGCCCATCCCTGCTGTACATTATTCAAAGCCTTTACGAGACATCTTGAAAAGCAACAGTCACCAGCCAGCATGAAGCATTAGTACTCTGCTACCAGGCCTGTATGTCCCTGATACTGGTACTACAGCGCGCAAGACCACTAGGCTAACATGGACATGATCACTGCACTAACACGGGCAGATGTGTGAGGTCACTGCACTAACACGGGCAGATGTGTGAGGTCACTGCACTGACACGGGCAGATGTGTGAGGTCACTGCACTGACATGGGCAGATGTGTGAGGTCACTGCACCGACACGGGCAGATGTGTGAGGTCACTGCACTGACACAGGCATATGTGTGAGGTCACTGCACTGACAGGCATATGTGTGAGGTCACTGCACTGACACGGGCATATGTGTGAGGTCACTGCACTGACACGGGCATATGTGTGAGGTCACTGCACTGACACTGGCAGAGCAGTGTGTGAGGCCAACATTAAAACACTTCATACAGCTGTGCATCCCCAAGTTACATTCAGATACACTAGAATGACTAGGTGATGGATAGGTCTTGCTGAACACAGCAGGACTTAGGAGGACGTATCTGGTGGTTGGGGCGGGGTGCTACCTGGTGCCAGTCACGGTGCTGTTGGCTTTCCGGGTCGGGCCTTTCTTCTGCTTGGCGGGTACAGGGACGCGTGGCTTCTTCTCCTCCTCTGGCTTCAACTTGGCCAGTTTGTCTTTCTCTTTGTCCTTCTTCTTCTTCTCTTTGTCCTTCTCCTTTTTCTCCTTCTTCTTCTTGGGTTTACTCACCGGGGCTTGTGACAGAGCAGCCAGCTGCTCGTGAACTGCTTTCAGCTGGGGAGAGAGGTGGGGGGGTCAGCCTTCAAACAAGGTGGGGCAAGATGTGTGTGTGTGTGTGTGTGTTTTGTGAGTATGTGTCCATGTATGCATAAATGAGTATGTGTGCGGGAGCGTGTGCATATGTGTGTGCGTGTTGGGGTCGGGGAAAGGTCGGGAGGTGGGGGACAGTACATGGAGCCATTATGAATAATCAGGTCCCACTGAAAAAATGCGCACCGTAAAAGCTTCTGTGTAAAACAGCTTTCCTCCCACCATTCCTAGGCTGTTTTATCCATCACATTTCACAATTACTTTACTCTGAAGTTGATCATCTCATTGCTTACGTAGTGCTTTACAAGACCAGTCACATAAAGAACTCCAGACACAGAGAAGTCATCTGACATACGACTCTAATCTTCTGGCTTATTACTGTCCAAAGGTCTCCATTCTATTATACATTCTGAGAATAAAGACAACCAGCAATTTGGAAATAAATAGGTACTGTACCATTAGAAACAATAGAAATCTGCACTATCAACATTTATTTCTGTCTAAGCCCAATTGAAATGACTCAGAAACTTCTTTGGACACGGGAGTGCACTGGGTAAGCAATCCGAGAGGTCTTTAAGCGTTTTGGACTATCAAACTGAGTGCAAACGGATCTAAAGACCTCCAGAAGACCACATATTACAGCTAGGATTACAACACGGATACAGGTCCCCTACAAACACAACCAATAAGAGAGAGGGGAAGTAGACACATTCTTCCTCTCTGCCCCGCCCCAAGTTAAACTCACAAAATCAGCAATCTTCAGGGGAATTAGAGAGAGAGAAAAGAAAGGGGTAGCTCTGCCTTAGGCCCAGCTCCCTCCTCCTCTTCCTCCTCCTTCATCCCTTGCTCCCTCATTCCAACACCCTCCCAAAACACTCCCCTGCCCAGCACCTTAACCCTCTACCGCTCACTCCACAGGGTGCAACAAAAATAAGGAGGAGTTAGTGGGGGACCGTGAAGGAAAAGGCAAATCACCTGAAAACGTTTGGCACACCCGTTTTTTTTCCCCGACCTGTTACCATTGGGGTGCTCCACAGAGAATTGCTGGTAAAAAAGCCAGAGTGAAATGAGGAAGAGAAAGATACTCCAGAGAATCAAGTTAAAATGATACCACAACAGGCTACTGCACTTCAATCACAGCCACTGCACTCTAAATCTCAAGAGATATTACACTGCAATGATGCCTTCATTAAAAAAATTTGTTTAAAAGTGTAGCATGCAAGCCATTTAAACCAGGTCTAGAGAGAGCAGTAGAGGGTTAAACTTCTGTCCAATCAAGATTTGTGGCTGTGAGGTCTGTATGACTGTTGTGTTAGAGGGAGGGGCCTGGATAAAACAGAGAGGTGACCAGAGGATGGCCCTCCCCCTGGCCCGCTCCCCCCCCCTCCCTCTACCCTCGGATTGAGGTCTTGGTCCTCGGTTCTGAAACCCACCTGTTCCGAACCCACCTGTTCCTGCAGCTCTGCGAGCCGGGTGGCCCGCTCCTCCTCCGAGTCTGAGCTGTCTGAGCTGGAGCTCTCCCCGCTGCTCCCGCTGCTCTCCCTGCTCTTGCTCACCACGCCCCCCGTGGGCGGGGCCGAGGGTGGAGTCGGCTCCATCGGCTCGTCCGGCATCTTGGCAAACTTCATCTCGAAAACGTCCTGAGAGGGGGAGAGAGCGCAGAGGAGAGGCAGAGAGAGAGGAAAGCGAGAGAGAAAATGCATGAGGAAGAGAGAGAGAGGGAGGGCGAAAGAGCGAAACACAGAACATGCAAGAGAGAGAGATGTTTAAACAGTCTGCCTTGTCCCAGTCTGACTGAGCAGTGGTAGAGGCTAGCAAGCAATTTAGCAAGCTAGGATGAAAATAAAATTTAGGTTATGCGAACCAAAGAGCAAAATCTATAAGCTATCTAGCCAAAATACAATACAATACAACACACAATAACTAATAATTATACAACAGCTAGCTAGCTAGTGAATTAGGAAGCTGGGTAATGATAAACAATATTAGATTACTAGCATGCCCAATCTAGTAATTTAGCTTTTATAATATGCTAAATTAAAGTATTTTACATATTTTACCGTACAGCTGCAGCCCTCATACAGAATTTCTAGCAGTCACTGCTTGGGGGAAAGCCACATTCTTGTGCAAATAAAATAGATATTAACTAAAGGATATTAAAAGACACTTGGCACATTGCAGGGTTGCAAGTGCGGTGCTCCGATTCTCCAGAATAATGTCATCCATGAACTTGAGTGGCAATTGCTTGGCATAAAATACAATGCCCGTTAAACAAGACTGCATGTTCACAATTTACTCCCTTTCCTGGTCCGCGCACAGAAAAGGTCTACGCGGTTTCTCAGTCGCGCTAAGAAAGCCCAAGCAGTGTCTCAAGTTAGCAGCTTCACATTCATGTTGAATCACATCACAGGGCTCTATGGTAAGCTTTTTGCTGGGGAGCACTTAATTTGTCACTTTATTTGTGCCCAGTAGGGATCTTGATAAGTGGCTGGGATCTTACTGTAATTTGATTAAAGATGATTACTATTGCCTTCATAATTCATTAAGGCCATGATACTCAGGCCACATATTGAGGCAATGCAGATGGGTAATTTTGCCAACAAATGTGACCAATAGTATTCTTTCACCATACTTTCATTTCTTAGAACCCGCTATGTTAGCCTCACTGATTTTTGTCCCGTTTGCTTATCTCCACCCATTCTGCAGGCAAAATTGCCCATCTAGATTGCCTAAAATATTGCCTGTATATCATGGCAATTCCTTATAAGAATTATTATAATACCAACTATAAATATACCTGTTATGACAGAATAAACCAGACATTCGGTTAGTTCCTCAACGTTGCCACCGCTGTCAGATCAGGAACGGTTGCTTTCGGTCACACAGACAAGAGGGGCTCGGAGAGCACGCCCCGCTCAAGCTGATCAATGCTGTCATTTCACCCAATGGTGAAAATTGTTAAATGGGAGTAATTGCAGCTAAAGCGAATGGCAAGTTCGCGGCTGAGAGCAGAACCAAAGAAACAAATCCTTACTTGGAGGCGAGTCGGTTCCTTTCATTCACCACAAAGATTAGCTCAAAAAGAATGAATGACACGCCACTACAAAAGAGTTGTCCAGCTATCTAAACAGCGGACTTGGTGTCATTTATATGACAACTGCTCTGCACCACAATCCACTCTTGCACCCATCTAAAACAGGCTTATATTTAAACACAATTTTCAAGCATTTCTTTAGGCGGCTCAAAATTGCATTTAGGCGGCCCGGCCAAGATCTTACAATGCAGGGAAAGCCCTGAAGTTAATTAATTGAACATCCAAATAGTTAAGCGTGACACAAGTCCAAATCTCCTCTTGCACCAGTGCTCCTGACTTCCTAATGTAATTCCCTTTTCTTTTTCTTTTTTTAGTAGGCATTTTTTTTGCATTTTGCTTGCACTGTAGAACTCTGAATCAGCCTGAGCATTATCTCAACATTCAGCTAAAATGACCTGAGCAGCGTTTCAACACTCCACTAAAATGACCTGAGCAGCGTTTCAATACCAACCACTAAACTAAACCCGAGGCAGCACAGCACTAAAAAAAAAATGACAAATGCACCATTTCAACACTCTAAAAACTAAATGACAGCATTTCAAGCATTCAAAAAATGACCCAACAGCATCAAACACACCCACACAAATGACCCGAGCAGCATTCAACACTCCGCTAAAATGACTCCGAATCGAGCAAAACAACCAAGCAGCACAAAAAAAAATGACCCCGCATTTCCACTAAACCCGCTCACAACGAATGACTAAATCCCCCTAAACACTCCCACAACCAAACAGCAACATTTCAACCACAACCCGAAAACAAAACTAAAAAGCCACTACTCACACACAATTCTCTAAAATGACCCGAGCCACAAATGACAGCAAATCCTCACACCAATGACCCTCAATCACCACTCCACAAAACAATGACTGCCGCACTTCACTAAACCACTCAAATGACCACAGCAAAAACCGACCACACCACTAAACTGACCCGAGCCGCATTCCAAACAGCCACTAAATGCCCCGAGCCCGCACCAAAAAAACACTCCAAAAAATTTCACCAGCAATTCAAAAAGCCACTTTCCGCAACACACTACTAAATTGAAAACTCCACTTCAATCACCCAAAACTCCACTCAACACTCCACTAAAATGAAAAAAAAAAAAAATCACCACTCGCGCATTATCTCAACACTCCACTAAAATGACCCGAGCAGCATTTCAACACTCCACTAAAATGACCCGAGCAGCATTTCAACACTCCACTAAAATGACCCGAGCAGCATTTCAACACTCCACTAAAATGACCCGAGCAGCATTTCAACACTCCACTAAAATGACCTGAGCAGCTTCACAATCATGTTGAAACAGCCTGAGCAGTGTCTCATGTCAATGTTAGAACAGCTTGAGCAGTTCCGCACTAGCAAACAGATGCAGAGCGAGTTGCTGTCGAGGTCTCCCACCTGCAGTTTCCTGGCCATGGCGACGACCTCGTGGTCGGGCGGGTTGTACTTGTAACAATTAGAGAACATTAACCGTACGTCGGCCGCGAAGCTCTGTGCGTCCTGGTACTCGCGCTCGTCCATCTTTTTCTGCAGGGGAAAAACAGTATGTCAACTATGTTGACTGTGCACCACAACTATGTGCATATGTAGTGTGTGTGTGTACTGTATGTATATTGACTGTGCTGAGGGTGCATAGTGAGTAGTGCGGGTTTAAGTAATATGTACATGAAGCAAGTGTATAGCACAGGGACAAGGCTCCAGAGTGTGACCATTTCAGTCGCATCTGCGACTAGTAATCTGTCCAGTGAAACTAAACATATTCATTGATCGCACTAGTGCGCCTGGAATCTAGCATAGATTCTGGATGATACTGGATGTTTGAGCAGTTCTGAATTTCGTGAATCAGTCCTATTGTATCTGAAATTCACTTTTTAAGCCTGCGCTGACAACTGCCCTTTCGCCCTTGTATTTGTCACTGAGGTGGCTGTAGTAGTGTCGGTTCAAGTTGTATTATTTTATTACAGAAACGACCTGTAAACACAACACACCAGACATCGTCTTTTATGGCATTGACGCCATTAGATTCTATGAAGAGATAATCACTTTCCGACTTGTTCTGGAAAACCTGGTTTCCGTAATCCTTTTCCTTTTTGTCACTGAACGAATTTAGCTAGCTGGCGTTGATCCGATGCTGATTATCTATTTGCGGCTGTAGAAGCCTTTCAGCAAAGAGCTCCACCTGCTGTGCTGGCATGGTGCGTATTCGCAGCTTCAATTGTGTGGCTAGCGCTGACACACATTTTAACTTAATTTAATAAATTAATTTATTTCTTTTTAATTCGGACGGGGCAGCGCGGTCAACAGGTCGAGCCGCCAGTTGCACATCCCTAATCAAGAATGACCCCTAGAAGAACCCCTAGCAGAAATAAGACATGCAGCCACTTTTAAATAATTATTGAGATTAGATATTATTCAATGGGATGTTCTGTAAGAGCCTGGGGGCAGGGCGCTTTGGTTTGAGCTATTTGTGTTTGATTTATTTATTTTAGTTTAATGCACTTTAAACATCAGCACTTATTTAAGTTAGTGATTTTTTTGCTGAGTGACTATTGTATTGTTTGATTGTATGCCCCAATACTGGCCTCCACTGTTTGATGTGTACTATGTGATATAAATAAAGAAAAACTTTTATATGTACCTTCTTCCTGTTTAGACAGAGTCATTTACATGATGTGTTCAGAAATGACCAATGTCTATGGGAACCCACCAAAAAGGCAGATGTGAAATACTGTGCTATTGCGCTGTGGAAATTATGGGTACGCCTAAATGAAACCGTTAGGAGCACCAGTGCCACCAATGTAAAAAGTTAGTCTGGAGCCCTGAGGGGTCTGCAACCCTGGTCCTGGACAGCTCGAGGCTCGGCTGGTTTTCGCTGTTACTCTGCGCATAACATCCATTTGAGCAGTTGATTACACAGTTAACTCACTTCACCTGGTTAATTGGGTCTGAATCGGCTGCTGAATTCAAGGTAAAAACAAAAACAAGCAGAGCTTGTGGCCCTCCAGGACCAGGGTTGCAGATCCCTGGCATAGCGTCTGCTATGTGTGTACATTATGTGTGTAGCGCAGACCTGGATGAAATAAATGGCCGTTTAAATACCGTACTTGGATTTATAAAGTATTTAATGTATGTGACATTTTCAAATACACTAGCCCAGACAAATGTTTCACTTTTCACCTGAAGGTCTCCTCGACTGAAACGTTTGTATACATAAATTTGCTACTTTTTTGCATAAAGAGTGTTGCGCCTCCTCTCATCCAATGCTAGACTTTTGAAACATTTAAAATACTTAAATTAGAATTCTTGAAACTGAATTCACGGCAGTCCAACAAGGCTTATTTTCATGACAATATGGGCTAATAAAAGTTCACTACTATGACTACCGGTAATTAAAACATGAAATGAGATGCTACATTAAGAAGTGAGTATATAAGAGCATTTCTAAATTGCACCAAGCGATCAAATACTTTGTAAATACCGTTTCAAACAATTAAAAATCTATACAATTAGTTTTGAAGCAATGGGAATACTTTAAATATGTATTTGATCCAGATGTGGCACAGCATGTGTGACATCATACACGTGGCCTGTAGCGTGTGTGTGTGTGTAGGGCATGTGTATGTCGCATGTGTGAATGGGGCACGCGTGTGTATGATACGTGTGTACTGTGCATACTTTGACTGTGCTGAGGTCCATGGGGTGTTTGATGATGTCGTGATAATCGTGGAGCTCCAGAGCTTCCGCGTCCACCGGTTTGTAGAAAGGCCAGGCGTAGGCGGCGTGCTTCTTGGAGAGCATCTCCTTCAGGATGCTGTCGCAGTAGCGCAGGTGCTCCGTCAGCTTGCCCTTCTTCCCCGCGTGCTGCGGCACCTCGCCGTCCTCCAGGTCTTTCTTGGGGGGCTTGATGGGGCGCCCCGTGCTCTCCCTCCGGGACACCACCTTCCCCTGCTTCTGCTCCAGGAGGGGGGGCGGCGACTCGCTGCGGCTCGCCGTGATGGCGGAGGTGGTGGGCGTGGTGGTGTCCGCTTTCCGCTTCACGCCCTTCCTCTGCGGACGATGCGCACAAAGCGAACGGAAGCACGCGTCAATGAATGGAAGTGGTTCTTCGCTCAAATTCAGTCACGGTCACAGGTCTATTTTAGAAAATCTATACGTCTTAACTATGCAAAGTAATCCTCTGCATGTGCAAGGTGACCGTCTCCCTCACAGCCCCTCCATGCAGTGGGGCGGGGGGCGGGACTTACTTTGAC
The DNA here is from genome assembly GCA_022702515.1 of Ilyophis sp. 1 JC-2022. Taxonomy (NCBI): domain Eukaryota; kingdom Metazoa; phylum Chordata; class Actinopteri; order Anguilliformes; family Synaphobranchidae; genus Ilyophis; species Ilyophis sp. 1 JC-2022. Next base: position 30,986,774 of record CM040404.1, read on the forward strand.
AACAGGCTGTGCGGGGGGCACTACGGGCATCATGGGTGCGGCGGGGGGCGGAGCTTGGACTTCTGCAGCGTTGACAGTGATTGTTGGCACGGGAGTGGCTGCGATGACGGGCGTCGGAGACACCTGTGCGGGGGAGGAGCCGGAGGACACTGCTTCCACCTGTTGGCCCCCTACACACACGCACACATGCACGCACGCACACACACACACACACACGCACGCAATCACGCGAGACAAGCAAAGGTAAGCGTATAGCTCTCTGCAGGAAAGGTTATGAATGATTTAACCTATGTATGCCACATTATTTCAGAAAGCAGACAGTTATGGAAGAAGCTAAACATGCATTTTAAATAACCGTAGTTGACCAAGAGACTGGAACAAAAGCCAGTATTCACAGGAACGGGGAGATTGGAAACCCCTCCCATATGGCATGCTGCGAGCAGATTTTTCTTAATATTGATTTGGTGATTAGGCTGTCAAGTCAGTAACTTGCGTGAAATCACCATGGAGACCATAAACAGGCAGGGTTGTACGACGAGGAAGAACCGGTGCAGGATGGGCGGGTGTATTCCCTGTGGAGTTGGAGGGGACGGGGGAAGGGGCGGGATAGGTTACCTGTGCCGGGGGAGCCCGTTGGTTTCCGGCCCTTGCCTTTGGGGGCAGGGGGCAGGAGTTCCACCTCCTCCTGGGGCATCTGTGCCACCTTCTGCAGGAAGATCTTCTCCAAGGCCTGAGCCATCAGAACGATATCATCCGTGGGCTGGAGAGAAAGGCGGGGTCAGCGTCCGGGACAGGAGGGGTTTAAGCACCAGACAGCAGCGGCGTCTAAACTGAGGAGCGCTGCATAGTATCTCTTGTAATAAGGCCTCGCGTCTCTTAAGATTTAGCCATAGCTTACCGACTTAGCTATTGATTACTGTGTGAACTAGACTTCCAAGTTCATGGCTATGGATAGCTGCTACTTTATGATAGAACTGTACTTTATCTGACCTGTTTGTAGTCATTTCAATTACCTTCGCGCTAAACACTTACTGCACGTTGCTTTGGATAAAAGTAAAATGAATAATGAAGACGAGGATGGGCTAAAGATGACCCGCAGTCAGCCGCTCACCTTGTTGTAGATGTAGCAGTTGGTGAACATGGTGTTGAAGTCCTGCATGCACTCGCTGGCGCTCCAGTAGTAGTTATTCTCCAGTCTCTTCTTAATGGTTCCCATGTCCATCGGGTTTTTGATGATTTTATGATAATCCTGAACGAAGCAGAAGATGCGCTTATTTACCGTAGGTTAAATATTACAGTCAGTCCAGCGAGCATGCACCCGGGTTCATTTACATGCAGTTATACTGAAGAAAGAGGGCACTAAAAACACACACAAAGAAAAATACCTCTAACAAAGAGCCAATGGCTGAATGACTATCAATTTCTTTTGTATCGTTTTTTTGCAACACATAATCTTTCGAAACACAAAAATCTATGGATATACAGTGGTCACATCACATACAATGACAGCTTTCCGAAAGGGATACACACAAATTTTAGAACGTAACAATCATTCAAACTTCAATTACTCACCGGCAGGCTGAGTTTGATGGCGTCCACTGGCTGATAGAAGGGCCATGCGAACTGGTGTTTCCACAGAGTCTTCACCACCACGTTCTGCATGTACTGCAGCTGATTGGTCTTCCTGCCTGGCTTGGTGGGGTTGGTGAACTCGGGAGGTGGGGGGTTGACGCTGGGGGGCGGGGCTTGGGTTGCCGAGGGGACGGCCGACATGCTGGCGAGGGGGGGCTCTCTTTGTGTCTGGGCGTCCCGTGCCTTCAGGGGGTTCCGTGTTCCTCTCGCTGCTCTTTGCTCCCCAGGGGGAACCCCAATCCCATTTCAGGGCCTGACCTTGCACGCTGCACAAGACGGAAAGAGATGCACAATCAAAGGGGTACAAGATCCTGGTGTGCGACGGTTACCCGCGGAAACCGAATCCCACCCCCTCCTCCCAGGCTCTCTGCCCACAGAGGCCCCCTGTTTTCAGGCTAACCGCTGCTCAAAAGGCTGGTAGCACCCAAATCTCACCAGATACATCATAACAGCCATAAAAAGGGAAAACCCCTTCTATTAATACGCATTTTAATACGGGACTTCAGACATCTAATATTAAACACAAACCATTGTTCTATCATAACTCATATGGTCGATGCTCTTGTATTTCTACTGACATAGTTTGTGTTTTGTGGGTTTGCCCCATGGTCTTTGTCTAACCCTAACCCAACTACAACTGAAGTTCCCTCACAGAAAAATAAGTTATTCTATCCTATATATTTATGCTAGTCATATTCAACACACTGACTTATATACTGTACTTTGGCATATCCATTGTGCTGAAGCCCTCAGCTTACACATCTCAACATACTGGCTGCATTTGTTTTTAAAATGCGAAGCAAAGACATTCCAAGTAAATTATACTATGAACAGCTCTAGTCTACTCTGACAGAGAAATGACAATTGTTTCCTGCTAATTAGACTTCACTTGCAAATCCCAACACCAAAAAGAAGCCCAGTCAGTGGACACAGGGGAAAGGGCAACTGTCTCTAAAGAGTCTCATGTTGGAGAGCTGCGAGTTGGTGATATACAGAGAGAAATGCACTGTGGAGTACAGTCCAGGGATAACATACTTAAACCTCAGACTGGCAGGTGACTGGGAAAAATGTTTCCTGCCCGTCTTCCTGGATTCAGGAAATCTCAATTTACGTAAGCAGGCAATCGCGGTGTTCTCTGAAGGACTAGAAAGAAGGCAAGATTTCAACCAGAGTAGTGCCAGCGCAGCAGGACAAAGGATTCGGGGTCGGGTACCAAAGAAAAGAGGCTCAAAACAACACAGACTGTCACAGAAACCGGCTCGCTCGATCTACTGCAGGCCCACATTTCTCAAGCCATTCAGTATAATTCAGACTGGATCTTGTAATCGCACCCGGGGTGTGTGGAACCACACTTCCACTCCTTTGGTACGAAAGTTACATTTTTCACTGACAAGCAACAGGTGAACGTCGAGGCTGTGCTTTGCGCTGCCACCACACAGCCATTTATTTGGTGAAACATCTTCCTGGCCAATAATTCAACAAGCTGCCCTCATCGACAACGCATTTTAAAACGGGCGAGAAACCATTAAGAAAAATGTCTGAGGAATTTTCGCAACAGCGACCGCTATGAAAGCACAGCCCAGCGACGTCAAGAGCTTTAAAAATCAATTAATTGAAGTGAAAACGACCTTTCTACGACGCCCATCTTTTTCTCTTCACTCAATAGCACCCATCGTGAAAAGTGAATGACAGAAAGACAGCAAAATTTGCTCCTCTTTGAAAAACTGAGCTAATACCAGGGTATAACTGCCTACATGGTGATGTCTCCGTCTCAGTAAAGGGGCCAGGCCAAGGAGAGGTTAACATCAGTAGCAAAATTTGAAACATTATGAAATTACTTCCTATCTGCATGATCTGAGGCCAATACTCCAAGGTGTACAGAACAAAAAAAAGGTATTGAATTATCTCTACTAGAAAGTTATTGGCTTTTGAATCCATTGGGGTTGACGAACTTGAACAGATGCACTTTCCCCCTGATTCTATCCTATAACAATAGTCTTACTGAGCAACTATTTTTAAAAGTATGAATAAATAGCATATTTCTAATGATGATATGAATAGGCATCCCAGTAGAGTGAATGGTTTTGGATAAAACAATCACAGAATTTTTTTGACAAGGTATTCAAAAATTTCTCGATTCTCATTTCGGCCTCTCCCTCTGTTGCCAAAAAGCATTGTTTTTCAAATCTTTTTATATGAATTTTCAGTTTTTCCGTAATTTTGACCTGGAAATGTACTGAAAATACAAGGTTGGGTTACAGCAATCATACAATCATTTAAGGCCAGCCTAATTGTTGCTTTTCACATCATGATGTAATTATTGAATTAAGATTTAAAATACAATTATATGATTCATTTAGAGTTCTTTTTTTTTAAAATTAGGTTACATTGGAACATTTTTTCACATTTCATCCACTTCCATCAATTGAAAACTATCTATTTAAAGTGGTGCAGGCTCAATTATAAAGCTGCATAAAAGCCTTGAAACGAAGTGAAAAAGTGTTCCACTGGGTGCCAAAATATATTTAAATATATTAATTGATGCAAACTGGTATATGATGTATAATGGCTGCCTGAATAGACAAGTGAAAATGTGCCCCTCCGTTACATTTGTCAATGTCCTTCTGTTACCAATGACCATCTGACTTTAAACCTCGCCCCATAAAATTTGAGCAGCACAAGTGGCTTACCATTTTGCATGTTCATATCTAAGTGGTAATAGTACAATATGAGAGAAAGATAACCCTTGTCACCTCAGAAACCGTATGATATGCATGTCTGAAAAAAGGTGTAAAAAATAAGACGTTAATTTTGCGTCCCTTCGTTACCGCCCTGTTTTTTATAAATTTTACCCACAAGAAGTTGTTTGCACCCAAACTTTTTTCCCTCAGTTTGTAGTCTAAGGCAGCCTTTATATAATACCAGTTGTTATTTTACTCAGCCTTGGATAGAACAGGAGTACTAGGGCAAAATACAGTAAAAGTCTTTGTTTTCTTTGTGGTGTGCCCCAATGCTGATATGGGGCACATGGTCACTCAGAGGGAGGTGGGGCAGAAGGTGTGATGGGCTATGCAGCAACTCGCTCACTCAATCAGTCATGCACTTTCCAGCGTTTCCCCTACATAGACTAATCTGTGGTGCACCACCACAAAACAAAAAGTTGATAGTAATAGCAGGATTTATTCAAGAGAGATGCGTTTGGAGACACACAGTCCTTGGGAGATGAGCAACCACAGAAATATGACAAGGTAACTTTCTTTATCTCTAAATGATAATGAAAAAGTTTTGCCCCCTTGGTCCATGATCGCAATCCCCCCGGTCGGTCCACAATTGCAAGGTAGCTACATTACACCATTAACAAAGTGTTATGGCTAACATTACCCCAGCTGCTTGTGGAGTCTGTAACCTATATTCAAGACGTCATGTCGCCACATATGACCTCCAAGCCAGGCATGAAATTAACTTTTTCACCAACTGGCCAGAGTGGCTTGTGAATTCTAAAAATCACCAGCCATTTTCAACATTTTAGCAGCCACGAGCCACATTACCTTTTACAATATAACACAACTTGGATGGCCACTTGCCAAAGTGGCTGCTAGAGTAGAAACTCTTACCAGCCACAATGACAATTTTACCAGAATTTGGCTGGTGGCGGGTGTTAATTTCACACCCTTCTCCAAACCTAGTGGAAACACTCTCAGACGCAGGGTGTGGCTGCCTTGACTTTGTCCCCCCCCCCCCCACAATGACAAGAAGGACACCTCCACCAGGTGTAGTGCCGAGAGGAACAGGAACAGCACCATGCAGAGAAATATTTCCCTCTTCATCAGCTTCTCAGGTTATTCAGTGCAATACATCAGCTCACAAACTGTAACACAACTGTAGGACCATGTTATTCATTTCATGTTAAACTCGCACAGAAGCAAACTGTGCTGCAAGTACCACTCTCTCTCTACGACACGACGCGATTACTTATGACTTATCAGATTACTTCTGATCACTGCAACAGAAAAAACCTGCGATAATTTATCAGAAAATACATATAAGAGATACACAAAAAATTACATATGCTCAGGAAAGCAGAGTGCCCATCAGGCAAGTGACAGAACTAAACAGATTTTAGACCCAGGGGGTGTCCTGGTTAGGTCACTTGACCATGGGAAGAGAGCCAGGCACCATGTGTACAGACTGCTCCTGACATTTTTCATATTAGCTGCCTGTTTTGTGTTTTCCTGTTAAATATTTTCATACAAAACCATCTCCTCACCACATGCATTTAACAACTGCGATGGGCCTCACCTCAGTCAGAACTGCATCCACACAATATTTCCACCTTATCCTACAAACCTCAAGGATGTTGCCATTCTAATATGGCTAAGATGTTAGAGTACTTTTCTTTTTGGAAAATAACTTTATTTTGTGTGACAAGAGCTGCATCAAAATAATCAGTTACAACATATTCACAAATCTTGAAAATTACATGGATAAATGTACATAACCGACATCATGCCATGTATCGTCAACAAGCTGACTTACGCGAAAGTCATCACCTACCCGCAGGATTGGCCTAGCAGTACAACTGTGAAGCAGGCTTTCAATCTGGATGCAGGTACTACCCTATGGGATTCTGTTCTATTCCTCTAGTACAGCTTGTAACATCAGCTCATCCCACATGTCAACAGGGCTCTGGCAAGTTGATCGCTGCCCGGGCCGGTTGGACCATGCTTGGCTCGAATATTTATGCCAGGTTAGAAACCACTGGCTGTGAACTCCCTACATGACATGTGACAGTGCTCGTGTCTATAAGCAGGAGATCTTCCTCCAATTAGATCAGAGGTCCTCAATCTTACCCAGAAAGGACCAGAGTGGGTGCAGGCTTTTGTTCCAACCAAGTAGTTACACACCAGATTCCACTAATCAACCATTAGTCTTTGCTAAGGCAACCATTGGTCATTGTACAAAGCCTATAGCCTAATAAAGAGCATTTATGTTGCTGCATTACACAGAACACTTTGGTGCCATACTTTCTGGTACAATACGAATACATTCTTTCCATCTTTCTCTCTCTCACACACGCAAATTGCAACGGATCTAATAAACACATGATGGTGGGAATATTGCAGATATGTTCCCGATTTAAATTTAAAGCAGAAATTAAAGAAGTTAAAAAATGTTACAGCAGAAATATTCTGGGTTCAGTAATTAGAAAAATAACCCCAAATGCAATCTAGCAGTGCTTAACACACATTTATGTTGCTCGTTTTTAACTGTAGCCACGCAGCAGTAGTCTTGTATAAAATAACATTTTAAGAAATGGAGCCAATTTCAAATATTTGATCCCAGTAAAAATAAATAAATAGCGATATGGTAAAACTGGTTACTTCAGAAATTCAGCAAACATTTCAAGAATGGTGCACAGATATTACATTGTATGTCTGTCACTAGCAGCAGGAACAGATTACTAGTAGTAGGACCAGTTATACCTGTGACCTCTGACGTTTAGCTGCAGGTTTGAAGTTTTCCAAGTTACCACACTATCCTTTCCAAAATTTTGAGCTTTATTTTTAGCTAACGTTAGCCAGAACACAACATGTATGTAGGATTAATTGACTATGCAAATGTTTCGTCATCAAAAACTGCACGGTTAAATTTTTTTATATATAAATCAGAATATCGATACAACATAATTCACAGAAAAATGGTGTTTACCAACCTCCAATATTCACTAACAATTATTTGAGCCACACAAGCTAGCTAGTCGTGCTCAGTGTTTAGTGTGTTAACAAATACACGCAATTGTGGTTCAAAATAGCTTGCATGCAACGTTTAGAACTTGAATCAACTAAGTTAGCTAACGTTAGCTTTTACAACTAGCCTAAGTTATTGTACTTAATATAGCTTGCTACTTAGTTCTAGCTTGCCACCCCGGATGTTAAAGGCAATAAAAAAAATCAATTCACGTAAAACATAGCCAACTAAAACAAAAAAAAGATCAAGTACAGATAAAGTTAAATTATGTAACGTTATGTTATAGTGTTAGTGCACGCTAACCAGCCAGCTAGGGAATGTTGGCCAGAAACCGGGGGGCTAGCTAGCTAACATGTACAGCTAACAGCTAGTGGAAAGGGATGCTATACAAGCAATCGAAGTATTACCTGACTTAGTAATTATACTGATTGGCACGTGTAGCTGGTCAACATAGTCTAAAACCGAGAAGCTAACGCTAACTACTGAGCTAGCAATTCTAACTAGCAACCAAACGCGGATAATTGGATGATACGAGCTAATGTTAGCAAACTGGATGTCAAAACGCGAGCAACCACAGCTCGTGGTAACGTTACCAATGCGCCGCAGAAGCAGCGAGAAATCACAGTTAAGCACTAGCAAGGTAATTATGAAGAGATAATGTCATGGAAAGTGTAGCCAGAAAAAAATATTACGCGGGGGAAATGTTTCTGACCTAGCTATCGGAATTCTATTCATTCGTTTTGATCCACCTCTCATAAAAACATTGGCAAGTAGCTAGCGAACAGGCTAGATTTCTCATATAGCCATCTACGCGTATAAACCTGTGAATCCAAAATAGCTTTAATGGTAGCCAAGCAAATTGGGGGCATCCATCTGTGCGTTTTTGATACGGCTACCTGTCGCAGACCGTGGACATTAAAAAGTAGCCTAACGATGGGGTGCACGGCAAAGCCTCAAATCATTTTAAAATCGGTTCCCCACACTGCACACATTCTCCTTTAAAAGATGGCGGGCAGGGGGGAGAGGGGATAGTGTGAAATGCAGGCGATCCTATAGTTAGCCAGCTAGCTAGCTTCTCCATGACTCCGCCACTACTAAAGACCCATCTTGTACGCACGCCAAACCACAGCAAACGAGAGGTCCAATTACAGCAGCTAGTTAGCGCGTATAACCACCTAATATGGCTTTCACACTTTCTCTAAGATCTGAAGTTCGCACACAATATCTTAACCCCAGACGAAGCCAGGCTTTGTTGCATTGTTGCAAGGTAGCTAACCAGTCTTATTGAAAAATACATATAAGCTACAGACCCAGTGAATGTTCTTAAATATTCCGATCAGTTAAAGCAAAAATGCAATACACCTTTATAGAATAACCACTAATTGTAAAAATGTATATTTTAGTTTATTACTTTTTCCCTTCTGTTGATCCAACAGCGTTTTGCTTGCAGTCGTCCGAGCGGATCTTTTATTTCATCGAAGCAGCATAATAGATGAGGCATTAGGAGTCTGCTGCACATGCGCTGTGGCGCGGGGCATTATGGTTCTTGTTGTGCGCCGGTAGGTTATTTACCTCAGAAAACAATGTGTTATTAATAAGGAACACTACGTTTCCCAGTATGCAACCCATACGTTGGTGTTTTGGCCCACTCAGCACGTCCCCTACTGTGGTTTGGGGAAATAATGGATCAGTGTTTGTAATTTTGAGCCTTATTAATAGCCAACAACACTCTCGCTTGGTATTTTAGTGTAAGCAGCCTTGCGGTTTTAACTGTTATAATTTAAAATGTGGGTGTAATATGGTTGTTCCTATAATATTCTTTGCTGTTTCCCTCCTGTGAGTTCAAAGCTAGCAAGCTCGCTCGGTAGGTAACAGTACACTACGTCATTTCATCGAGGCTGATAGGTAACATTAATTGTTTTTGTTAAACTAATTAAAACCAACCAGTAAAACTAGAACATTACACGTAAACTCGAGCCATTTAACACAGGTTAATTTCCTGCAAAAATGTCAAAGCAGCTGGCTTGGTAGTTTGACTTGCTACAATTTAGCAAGGTGCAACTGCCGCCATCTACAAGGGAAAAGCGAATCAACTCGTCATTTTCTCGTGTGAAGAACGCCTCTAACTCCGGCTGACATGCAATTGGCAGTAGCCGACAGTTAAGTTAAAAATGTATTGGTGATTGAGTACAAAACGATGCGGTCGTACCTGGGTACCCACTGATAAAAAAAAGCATGAACATGTATTCAGAGAAACCCATCACCATGTGATAAATTCATAGGAATGGTAAACTTGTAATAAAAGATACATGAAAGCAAATAAATTAAGTCGATTAAAAGTAAATCTAATCTTTTAATGCCTTTTAAAGGTTTATGCAATTACTTTGTTTTGTTCTGTATATCAACGTGCCTTGTGCAATTTATTTTGTTTTAAACCTGATGTATCATCAGTTGTGGTTATTTAATTGTTTTTTGTCATATTGTTATGACAGGTCCTGGAAAAATATGATACAAATATGGTGATTTTGATTATTATTGTTAGAACTACACCACCTCAATATACGTTTTGTTATTTTTGTAAACAATCTATAACTATAAGTTGTGTTGATTTGTGTGGGAAAAAATCTTCACACACGAGTTTTTTTCACTTCGCACAGGGATGTTTAGTAGACTTCTTGTCGTGTTTTATTTATACCTCGTATAAAATTCCTTGGAATTGGATGTGGAAAATTTCAGTTTAAAAAGTAAATAAATTGCTGTCAACAAAAATAAATCCCTAATAATGTAGATCCTCATATTTTGTTTGTAATACCTCGGTAAATAACATAATTACAAATTTCATCATTCATTTGGAGCAGTTTAAAATGCTTCATACAGATATATACATTTCCAATATAAACTGTGGCAAGGATGTCCATGGGGTGACACATAATTGGCCATGCATTCACCCAGAAAAAGGCAGAATGTTTGCCTTCTCAAGGCCCATTGACAAACGAGAGAGGAATGCATTGAAAATACAGGAATGAATCATATGCTTTGTCTGTTAGATTAAACCTTTTTCTTTTTCATTATGCAGTCACATACCTCTTATATCTATAATGGCATAGTTTCATGTCATCATTTTTGTTCACGACTGATAATGGCCAAACATTTCTGTTTTCATGTTATCTCAGCAATCATACAATTTATTATATTGTTTTAGTCACTGATTTAATATATTTAAATTAGACAAATCAGTGACGTACAAAACTTAATTTTACTGAAACAATCTCCTAAAATGCATTTCATCCTATGGGGCCATACAAAATGAAAACATTGGATTGCAGTCTGTTTGGGAAAATGGTGTTCTCCAGGACCAAGGTGGGAACCCCTGGTGTAGACTGCATGGGGTGTCCAATCTTCAGAGGTGTAAAATCCAGGTTCAGAAAGTAAAGGTCTGCCCCAGTATTTTGTTTCAATCACCCATATTTGCAAATTAGAACAATTCTTCAGCCATCAGTTAACATATGATGATTGTCACAAAGTGTAGATTATGAATGAAGATAGAATTAAGAAAAATAAAAAAGAGTATTTTGTAATATGAACCTATCTTATACCATATACGCTCTATGTCTTTTACACTTTTACTTCCGGGTTACTTACTGAAATTGTCGGATGAGTGCACCGTTCTGCAGATGAGTGTTCTCCTGAATTCCCTCAACAAAACCCCGGAAATAAGGGGTTCATCCTGGTATTTTCAGTGCCCCATTTGAGAAAAAGTCACCCACTCAAAAGCTTTTTGACAAAGTGGACTCAAATATGCACCCCCAAAAGGGTGTAGGGGTCATATTTGGACACAGCCCTGGACTTTACATTTCTGCCAATCTTACCCGAAAAGGGCCGGTGTGGGTGCACATTTTTGTTATGGCCCAGCACTATAACTCCTGATTCAATTAATTATCTAATCATCAATTAACTAATCAGTTTCAAACACATTGTTACAAATACCCAGGTTGAGCTGTAGGAAAACCAAAAAATGATATTTAGTATATATATTATTTGACAAATAAGAAAAATTTTGAATGTAACACATTTCTATATGTAACTATTTTTCAGGCTCTTTTCCAAAAGCATGCAAGTTCAACATGCTTCTAGCTTAACATTACATCTCATTTGAAAATGAGGAGTGTCAGTTTTGTATTAAACCACATTGCCAAATTGATTATAGCCAAAAAAAAGTGACGAGCCAAGAAATGAAATCACAGACACAGTTATGTCATCTACATCAGTGGTTCCCACAGGGGGACCCCTGTGTATGCTGGTTTTCCTTCCAACTGCAATTTTAATCCCCATAATTTTAACAAGCTGTTAAATAGCGGGGATACATAGCTCTGCATGCCATGAAGAAGTAAAAGGTCAAATCTTCACATTGTACTTATTGTGCTATATTGCAAACAATCACATAAAAGATGCAACAAAAATGTTTAACTGATCCAATTAAAGACTGAGCAATAAAAAAACAATAGGCTCCTAATTAGGTTGTTGAACATGTGTTTAAGTTATTTTGTAATTTTTCCCTTAAATGTATTTACACAATGCAGGTTTGGTTTATAAAGTACTTGATTCTGATTGGTTGACAGCCGTGGTTTAAATGCTTGTATATGAACAGTCATCCAGGTCACAGGTTTGATCACCGTTTTAAGTTTATGCACTGCCTGGCCAGCTACACGACCAATGCCTATGGATGGGAATTATGGCAAGCTATTGCTCCATAACCAGCGAATTCAGAGTCCAAAACGTTCAACAAAATACGTGGAATAAATAAAGTGAATTGATACAGTAAAATAAGCAGAATGTAACCTACCTACTTTCTTTCCCTCAGTGACGAACGTTATTGGACAGCAGACGGCTACTCCGCCTCGCAGGCTACAAATAGTAACTTTCATTTAGGCAACTGCATAGATGGCTACGATAAACGTTTGTCATTGTTTTTAAGATAATGCAAATGCAATATGTGGTTAGGTAACTAACGTATCTAGGCATAGTTACATTATTCCGGAGTTAGCAAAGCAGTTTGGTGTTACATTTTTTTATGATATGAATCTGAAATGTAGGCTAACAATTTCCTTAGCTATTCTGCACGTTAGGCTATTTAAATGGGCTACACTGCATCGTCTGCGTGACCATTTTAAAAAAGCAAGACCGATAGAGGGAGCCAGGTAACGTTAAATCTGATTGAGTTATGGTTTCATACAACTTTCTTAAATAATGTAATGTAATGACAAAAATAACCAAATAAAACCAAGAAATAACTATTTTTTTCTTATAGAATCGATTGTTTTCAGAACTAATGACGAGAAATAGAACTAGTAGCCTAAAGAGATGTTTTCGGTTCTAAATATAACTCATGGTTAACTCATATAACTCCATATAAAGACTCTTGAGGTCTTGTTTTTTGGTACTCTTACAAGCGATACTATAACATCTCTGCATTTTAAAGGATCTCTATGGGAATTTTGGGGTGGGACAAGATTTAGCTGTAAATTATGCTGGAACAGTATGTAAGGCATGATTGGTAAAATGGCTGTAAGTCATCAAGGGGTCTGTGGTATCAAACGAGCCTCAAACCATCACTCTGCTGCCAGATATGCAGTAGATATGGATGGATCACTTTAAGGGTTGTTTCTCCTGACAACTTTTTTTATTGAACTCTATGGAAAAATAAGTCAGGAGAAGAAACCTTTCAAGTTATCCATCCATATCTACTGTATTTCTGGCAGCAGAGTGATCATTTAAGGCTTGTTTGACATGTCAGACCCTTGATGACTTGATGAGAGCCATTTAGCCAACCATGTGTTTCCATACTGTTACAGTGTAATTTACAGCTAAATCTAGTCCCTCCCCCCAATTCCCATAGAGATCCATTCAAATGCAGAGACGTTATAGTATCGCTTGTAAGAGTACCAGAAAATAAGATATCGAGAGCCTTTTGATGTTGTTGGGTCAAAGACATCAGGAAGTCATGGCATGCAACGGATATGCGACCAAATATTAGAAATATTACATTTTAAAATGTAAAGGCACAGTCAACTTAGTGTATGTAAACTTCCGACCCACTGGAATTGTGATATAGTGAATTAAAAGTGAAATAATCTGTCTGCAAACAATTTTTGGAAAATTTACACCATTTTTGTGTCATGCACAAAGTAGATGTCCTAACTGACTTGCCAACACTATAGTTTGCTAACATGAAATATGTGGAGTGGTTAAAAATTAGTTTTAATGACTTCAACCTAAGTGTATGTTAACTTCTGACTTCAACTGTATGTATATATATATATAATGTAATTGTTTGCAAAATAGCACAATAAGCATAATGTGAACATGGTACTTTTATTTTTCATGGCATGCATAGCTATTTCTGATGGTTTATCCATGGTTTAATGTGGATAAATAGTCCCTCAAAACATGAAAAGCACCTAATTAAAAAAAATTAACAGCTTATTAAAATTCTGGCATTGCAATTGTGGTTGGAACGAAAACCAGCATACACATGGTTCCCCCAGGACCAAGTTTGGGACCATTTGGCTATGTCACTCTATAACAAGGGTGAGCAGCTCCAGGCCTCGCGGGCCGGTGTGTATGCAGGTTTTTACTACCACCAGTTAACCTGGCTCAATCAGCTAATTAGTTGTATGCACCATCACCGATTCACTCGTAAATTACAGAACGATAAAACGCTACAATACACACATACCGACTGAAGAACATTCATTAGCTGCTGTTCATATCGTAGAATGTAGATTAACATATCAGATAATGTAAACGATTGGGCGAATTAAATCATTGTTAACTGGTGGCAGCAAAAACCTGCACATACACCGGCCCGCGAGGCCTGGGGTTGCCCACCCCTGCTCTATAACCTTTGTTTTTTGAGATTCTGCTCGATCTTTGCGAAGGTAACCGCATCTTATTTGACTCGGTTGAGGGTTCTCGTACTGTCCCTTGTTGTTTGCCGTATGTTTTGTGAATGGTCCTGTATGGCACATGCGTAGTAGTGTGCTCTTTGCCACATTCCGCGCCTGAACGCAAAGCCTTCAATCCTGGCTGTAGACAAGCTTCCATTGCTTGCTGTATAATTGCAACCAGGCGGCTTTCAAGCTCTTCTGGAGAATTCATCGATGAATAACTTCACACTTCGGAGAAAATAAACGAGCTACGCCGTCGTATCTAACCCACAGACCACACTGTAAGTGGGTGCGCGTGTCGTTTGAATGGAACCGCTAGCAAGTTCTTTAATGCAGATGTACGTAGCCTGCTAGCTAACGTTAGTTGCTGTTGATATGTGTGGTTGGTTAACTATTACGCTATTGTTTTGGAAGACAATATGAATTATGATTGATTAGAAAGAAGAATGCTAAATAACCCACTGATTTGGTTGAGCTAACTAGGAAGCTGGCTAATGTAGCATGAGTATGGTAAACAACGATACATAGATTAGCTGGCTAACGTTAGCTACAGGTTTGAGCTGCGCAAACGTAGATAGATCTGGACGTTAGCTATGGATGCTAGCTAGCTAAATTTATATGCTCCACGCTGTAGTCTGAATCAATTACCCTTCTACAAATGAGTCGATTAACCAGTAAATTTTATCGTGATTACCTTGACATTCGCCATATCAGAAGTTAATTTCCTTAGTTCAGCTTGCCTGCTTATTATCTAAATCGCTAAAATGAACTTATCTTAAAATCGTACCGTTTCATCGTTGCATGGTAAAGTGGCAAACTGTCTAACGTTAGTGCCAGCTTTTTTTCCCCTCCTTCGTTAGTAAGCTGCTTGCTCTGGTAACGTTACACATTAATACAGATAAATCAAGTTGCCAACCACATATAAAACGTGCTATTTTGAGATCAAGCTAATGTGAACTAACGTTAGCTAACGGCTATTTGAAGTAACATTAGCGTTACAGTAGTTTAACATTAGCTTGGTAGTAATATTACTTAGCTAGTTAAGCAGCAATATATTTAATATGTCTAGATCCAGTGCTAAGAAGTTCCATTGGACCTCACAAACGGAATTTTAGGTAGTTATATGTCAGCAATTGTAATTTAATATCAAACGTATCATCGTTGCAGGCTTAGCGAACACGCGCTTGTTTATAGTCGACTTAAATGTGTGTTATAGATTATAGATAACTTAAAAATTGGAACATAACATTATATTGGAATGACAAGAGCATCACATTTTAGTAACATTACTGTTCATACGAAATGATGCTGGTTGAATAGACACACTCCCTTGTGCTCTTCATATGTGTAAACACCTTACTAGCTTTCAGTTGTGCATGGTATGACAGGGGGTAGATAAGATGTAATCTCTTGATAGTACATGCGGAGGGCAGTGAAGGGCAGGAAGTGAGCTCATAAGATGCTAGAATGTTGTCGGCAGGTGGTAATTTTTAAAATCCGACACAAAAGTAGGGAGCAAAAGCAGGGATGCACCATGCGTTTTGCCCCTGCTAAATCATTTATGTGTATAACTTTAGTAACTAAATTCTGTGCTTTTAAGTGCAAAGTACAATCATATGTTTTACTGACCAAAGTTTACCAAATTTCAGAATGACCATATCTCTAAAATAAATTGTGTTGAAGGTACACCTCAGATACCCCTTTGCCATGATTTCCTTTCTACTCACTGTAATTGGAGCATTTTCCTCATGTTTATTTTATTTATGTAATTCATCTGCATATTCCCTTCTTGCTTGCTAGTCTGAAAGTGCTGCCTGGCATCCAGTCACATCTGATTCACCTACTTTGTTACCATGGCAACGGAAGAGAAGAAGCCAGAGACTGAAGCTGCTAAAACGGCGTCTGCATCATCCGCCTCTGCCGGCCAGAGCAAGGTACCATAGCAATACAAATGTCCTTTCACACCGTCACCCAGACTGCCTCGAGTTGCAAATATAATGGCATCTTAAAGGAGACAGATACAGGTCTAAGATGTGTATTTTCCAGGACTTGGTGTTGAGGTTAAATGAAACTGCCCTGATTGTAGGAATGTGGGTAGAGGTTTGCATGAGAGGGATTTTGTGGGTCAGTTGTATGGTGGGGTTTTACGTGTATGTTAATTATTCTTGTATGTACTGCTTGCATGTAGTCAGCACCTGTGAAGCCAAATTACTGCCTGAAGTTCACACTCGCTGGCCATACCAAGGCTGTCTCCTCGGTCAAGTTCAGCCCCAGTGGAGAATGGCTGGCTAGCTCTTGTAAGTGTTTCAGCATGTGTGCACAATTGGGTGTCCATACATGCCTCTGTCACTGCCTTTTTGTGCCTGTCTGTGTTAGCTCTTAATTGCGTGTTAAATCTTCACAGCAAAACTGCTGGTGGATATTCAACATGCTAGGGTGTTAAATGTACATCCGCATTTTTGAGGACTGAATCAGAACTTTAAACCACATTCTTGGAACACAAAATAGACAACAGGCTTTGTGTAGCACCGTTTCAGGTAATACTACTAGGCCAGGCCACCACAGTGCACATCCAAATTAGAGAAAAGAATAGTTATGTTTCTGGCAAAGCTTGAGTGGAGTGTGCTTTTGGTACTTAGACTGAGGAGAGGGCAAAGAGTTTATGTGTAGAGACAATGTTGAGGGCCTGGAAACCCCTGAAAAATGCTCTTCCTCCTTATTCTGACAGCTGCTGATAAATTGATCAAAATATGGGGAGCCTACGATGGGAAGTTTGAAAAAACGGTGTCTGGACACAAGCTGGTGAGTGCTCAAGTCGAGCTACGGACGCTCGTTTTTACCTGGTCGTCTGTTCTGGGAGGGGCTAAGCACCAGAGATTTGCGAGTAAGCGCCAGAGATTATGTTCAGTAACAGGTGCGTTGAGCGGGGGAAAAAAACATTCAAAATTAAGAAACGTGCTGTTTTTTGACGTTCTCATCGCAATTAAGGCTACCTAGTGTTAACCACTCTCTCCCCGTGGCCTCCTGCAGGGTATCTCGGACGTGGCATGGTCCACGGACTCGAACCTCCTGGTCTCTGCGTCGGACGACAAGACTCTGAAGATCTGGGACGTGAGCTCGGTGAGGGCCTCTTTGCAGTGGGGAGGCTAATCGGGACAGCCGTTGCAAAGGCTTTTTATTTCACAAACTTTAAACCATGCAAGAGCCAATCAGCACTGCTCATACTCGAGCTTGTGGGAACTCCTGTCTCTTTGATAAGAGTAGGGTAAGCGCAGTGAATATGGCTTGACAGTCGTGTGCCTGAACTCTAAATGACCGCTCAGAGATTCTGTTAATTCGAAGGCGAACAGACAAGGCTGGACACGATTACATTGCATCAAATTACATTTATTTAGCAGTCGTTCTGATCCAGGGCGACTTGCAGTGAAAGAGAATGTGTATTGGTGTATCCACCAGAGTTACGTGAGCAACAGTGCTGCACACTAAAAAACATTCCCAGAGCAGCGAATGTGAGCACTAAGTTTAAGTGAACTTAGGCCAACCTAGAACCATAATACACATCATAGATTCACCAAACTAACATCCATGTAAAACCATAAGGCATGGTATATCAGTTCTGAAATAATTATGCGTGTAGATTTGCAGGCATGGACACACAGGTATGCTAAGACTCACCCAGGTGAACGAACAGGCATGTTAAAGCTCTCCTCATTCTGTAGCAGGCATGGACACACAGGTATGCTAAGACTCACACAGGTGAACGAACAGGCATGTTAAAGCTCTCCTCATTCTGTAGCAGGCATGGACACACAGGTATGCTAAGACTCACACAGGTGAACGAACAGGCATGTTAAAGCTCTCCTCATTCTGTAGCAGGCATGGACACACAGGTATGCTAAGATTCACGTAGGTGAACGAACAGGCATGTTAAAGCTCTCGTCGTTCTGTAGGGGAAGTGTCTGAAGACGCTGAAAGGCCACAGCAACTACGTGTTCTGCTGCAACTTCAACCCTCAGTCCAACCTCATTGTGTCGGGATCGGTGAGTCCACTTTCAGCATCAGTTTTAAGTCACTACCGTCACCCTCGAGACCTGTTAAACCGTGTGGCGGGGTTCAGAAGGGCGCAGGAAACCTGCGCGTTGCTTGACGCCTCACTTGCATTTCTCCGCAGTTTGACGAGAGTGTGCGCATCTGGGATGTGAAAACGGGGAAGTGCCTGAAGACCCTGCCCGCACACTCTGACCCTGTCTCCGCAGTGAGTGTCACATGACTTTTGCATGTATTGTGCGGTTACGTTTGTGAACTTGTGCTGCCTCTTGCTGGGTTCAGCTGCCAGCCTAGACCTGTTGGCTTTTGTGTATCGATTGGTTCCATTTTAGCATTCTATTTTTCCCAGTTGTCTATCATGTTTCATGTTTTGTATGCTTGTCTTGCTTATAGTAACTTTTTATTAATACTAGTGGGTCCTTCTGGCAGACGATTCAGGGCTCCCAAGAGCAGGCTGAACCGCTATAAACATTAATTCCTGCCTATGTCCATTAAGCTTCTCAACACTAACATGTAATGTAGATGTTGGCCATGAGGGTTGTGCAATATGTCCCTATTGTCAGTAGGTGTGTATGTGTATATCTGTATAGTCAAACGGTTGTATATGTGTGTGTGCAATCTGTGTATGTGTATGGAAGCCGTGTGTTGCTAAGATGTTGACGTCTTTTACTATGCAGTATGTTTGATGTTATCTTCTGTGGAACTGCAGGACGGAGCCCAGAACGAATTTCCCAATGGGGACATTAAAGTATATCTTATTCTTAATTCCCAAAAATTGACCCTTTGTAGCCTTGACCTCTCAGATCTTTCTCAAATATGACACCCTTAATGTAACCTTATGAGTAGGCCTAATGATCATTGTTATACTTTCGAGAGGAAAAAACACCATCCTTAAGTGTCTATTTTCACTCTACTTTTAGCCTACCCACCTATACTTTTGAGACCTACAATTTGACAACCATAAATGGTAAAAACAAGATCTCAAGGTCTCATTGTAATCAAAAAGACTATTTGCATTAATTAATAAAATTAATAATATAATTATCTAAAAACCTTGAACATATGTTCTATGCAGTCCGATGTATACACATGCCAAGAGTGGGATCTCTTGTACTTTGTTTTTACAATACTTTTACAAGGGGTGATTGGCTGGTTAAAGCAGGGTTGCACAGATAATTATTATTATTATTAGTTCTTAATTAATTAATGCAAAGCATTAAGCCAAAGTATTCAAGCATGACCCTTGTTGTAGAGCATGTCTTTGTGATTTTGCCATTTGCGGTTGTCATGCTGTTGGTCTTCAAAATAGAGATGGGTAAGCAAAAAACTGAGTGAAAATTGACACATTGTCCCTAATTTTCTTCATGGTGGTTTGTGGTTTTTTTCTCTCAAAAGTATAACAATTGTGATTACTCCAAAGCTACATTATGGGTGTCAAATATCAGAAAGATCTGATCATTTGAGAGGTCAAGGTTAACCCCCTGGCGCAGATGGAAAATTTGGTCAATTCTCACCTATTTAGGGGGTGCTCTGTTTAAGCTTTTATAACTCCAGGTGTGAGCATCACAGAAACTTGGTAAATGGCTTAAATGAAACAAGACGGGTGTACCATTTATAATACAAAACTAGATTTGTTTATTTTCATAATTGAAGTCATAAGTGAAACAGGTAAATCTATACATTTCGTGGATCATAAACTCCATGTCCACAAGTGTGCAAAATCTGAGGATGATATGCAGAACTAGTAAAGATCTATGGTGCAAAGGCAGTGAACCCCGTTGTCCATTAGTGTCTCCAAATGGCTAAATTGTGCACTGCTCTAAATAAAAAGAGATATCTAACTACAAATCAAGTTCTGGCTTATAAATTACTATATTTTCATCAGTATAGGGGGGTAAATATCTATGGGTCCAAAACCCTATCCAAAACATGTCATAAAATGAATAAAATTCGTTTTGTCCATTATAAAGCATATATATCTGCCCTGTCTGATGGTTTAAGATAAAAAACATTGATATCACAGTGTTACATACACCTAAATATGTAGCCTAATCATTCACTCTTGTACCTCAATAATAAAACATCACTTTTCCGTGTACTGTACAGTATGTATACTTTTGCCCCGGGATTGCATTTAAAAAAAATAATAATAATAAAAAAATAAATAAATTGTAATGTTCCCATTCATAATGGCTCCAAGGACAATTTTACATGAATCTACCACATATCAGCGCACAGTGAATTGGAATGAGCATTTTCCATGCCCTAAATGACAAGTATATACGCCATAGCCGATATAGCCAGCGAAACCAACCACATTTTAGAAGCTGTACTACTTACATATCGGGAAGGGAATACTCCCCTCCCTAATGTGTTTTCTATAGAGCTTGCATGATATTAGACCGTTAAAACCAAAACTGCTGTTACGCTGGGCTGTAATACATTTTTCTAAGCACCCAATAAGACCTTGCATATACCGCTGCTAAGGTTATAATGTACTCTAGTGGAAGAAAGAGCCGACAATTAAACCAGAATGAACTGTAATGAATGAGACAGGCTTGCAGGGCATGGGGGGTATTACGAGTCAATGTTTCAGATGGTGTAATAGCGGTATAAAAGGTTGTATATTTCTTTATTGTACCAGACAATAAATGACCACTGAATTTTGAAAGGAACATCTCTATCTGTAAAACCAATGGTTGGATTGTATATTTATTATTATATTATACAATGCTTTTGTTTGACTATAATCTCAGACACTGTCCAAACCTACTTCACTGGTTCTTACCCATTTTATCTGCTTCTCTCCTCCATTTTCTATCACCTCCAGGTTCATTTCAACAGAGACGGCTCCCTGATCGTGTCCAGCAGCTATGACGGTCTCTGGTGAGGACAGCCGTTTGCACAGTTCCCTGCTCTGCTTTCTGTTACAAAGGCTCAACCAGAAGTTTTGCTCTAGTGTGTTTTGGAATGAGGTGTACGGGTGTACGATTCCTAAAAGATTGAGGTTGGTCGTGAGAAGCCCCAACCCCAGAAATGATGATCGTTGATGAGATGTGAACTCTTGGGTGGGAGCGGGGGGGTTGAGTAGAGGAGGTTAAAATTTTGCACGGCCTTGTTTTTCCCCATGCGCGACTCGCAGAAACCGAGTTTCTCCCTTCTCTGTTTTTTACAGTCGGATCTGGGATACGGCGTCGGGACAGTGCCTCAAAACGCTCATCGGTAAGAAACGTCACCAAAGGTTCCACTTTGAGACGATGACATTCTGAAAAGGTTAGAGGGCAGAGGAAACAAGTGCAGCTGACGTGCTGAATTGGCAGCAGTAGCAATACGCTGCGAATCTTGTGTGGAATTTTTGTGTTCTGTCCTGGTGAATCACAGGAGCTCTAAACCCCAATATATTCTGGTACTGTTATTCAGGTGGGGCGCTAACATTGTACCCTTGAGTTAAAGGTGCTGAACTTCAACAGCCTCTAAATATACTTGGTGGTCGATGTGAGAGAGTCTGCTAATAAAATGTGCCATGTGCCAAAAATGATGCCATGAATGGTCCGTGCAGAACATGAATGGTCTGTGAAGAACGGTGCTCATTTGAATGGTCTGTGCTTAAAAAGCGTGCAGTTGATCAGCCTGCACTGAAAAGCACACGCTTAAAGCGGCTATGAGTAATGTCCAGAAATGTCTTCTTGTTACTCACACCGGTGGCCGTAAGTGTACTGCAGCCAGCAGCCCGCGTGATTTATACATACGTTACCTAGCTAGCTGGCTTGCAAGCAAGCAAGCAGTCGACTAACGTTATGTATTATATCAAACGATGTTGATTTTAGCCAACAATGAATGATGTATTAAGAATTTAATTTAAAGCTTTAGCCAAGGGTGATGCAAGGCTGGGGTGGCCAACTAGCTATCTGTAACCTAGCTAGTTTGGTGGCTGGATAACGTTAGCTACTACCCAACCTACTACCAAGGTGTTGCTTGGTAACGTTAAAGTCATTTGTAAATGGCATACTTGCCAACTAACATTACCAGCAAGATCAGTCTTGGGAGTCGGGTTTGAATCGATGTAAGTTAGCTAGGTAACGTTATCCACAGACAGTATTTTGCTAGTGATAATGTTCACCCTTGTGTTTGCCCGATTTCGGTCAGACTGCCGTTTGGCCAGACGGGCTTCAATCGATAAAATTGTATCTTCCTCTTCGGACTCAATGATGGTGTTGGAATGGGAGCCGGTTGTTTGCTGGTTGACTGGTCAATTTCTCAGCAGCTCGCTAGTGTTATACAAGTTCACTAGCCCTCTAGTTTATGCTGTGGAGAGAAGGCACTTGGAAGCGCGCTTAGACGTCACATCTTTCATTCACAAAATGATTTTCCCTGCAAATCCAAGCTCTTTACATACAAATCAACCCATAGGCTCTCATACGCAATGGAGAAAGTCAGGGAAGGTATAATTTATTCCAGTTGTTCTCAAACTATTTACACCACGTACCACTTCAGAAATACTAAGGTCTCCTGCTGTGAATCAAAATATTACAGGAAAGGCAAAACATTTTTTTTACATTATTAAAATGTTTTTAATTTCTCATTTTAATGTTAGTTTTAATTAAAATATAATTTTAATTCTAATTTAATTGTATTTTAATGATATTTTAAATATTTTAATTCAAATATTTTTTTAACCATAAAATGAGACCTCTCGCGTACCACTAGAGGGAGGCTCGCGTACACGTACCACAGTTTGAGAATCACTGATTTATTCAGTTATGTTACAATCTGTTCATACATTGGCAATTGAAAGCGATTCATGCATGTAAAAATCTTACACGTAGCCCCTTTAATTGACCTTTGCTGAAAAGCGGAGTTGCTTCTACAGTGTCTTAGAAGGGGTGATCTCAGCCACAATTTGAGACCATGTTAATACATTATCAAATTTTGAGGCCCAAAATGTGAGTGCAGAAATGGACATGGGTTCTTTGTTGGAGTACTAAAGCGAATTTCTGTGTTGATCGCAGACGATGACAATCCTCCCGTCTCGTTTGTGAAGTTCTCCCCCAACGGCAAATACATCCTGGCAGCCACCCTGGACAAGTGAGTAACCGGCCACAGTCTGACCTCTGACCTCCCTCACAACATAACATGGATTGTTATGAGCCTGAAGTGATGAGGATTAGATGAGATTATGGATTAAATGCGGATTAAACTATGTACTAGATTAGGATTTTGTGTGTGTTTTACATGAGGATGGCATATGTGATGTGGTATAGATATGTTTGTGGATTCAGTGATTGATGGTAATTGTGAATGTTAGGGTTAAATATAGATTAAATATAGATGTGGGTTAGATGAGTGTTCAGATGAAGGTGTGGTTGTGGATTAGGTAAGATTCTAGATTAGTTGAAAATAGGACGTGGATGTGGGTCAGATGATGTGATTGTGGATTGTATGAGGACTTGATACTGAATGTGGATGTGATAGTGGTGCAGATTAGTTGAGATGTGATTCTGGATTAGATGATACTACACTGGGGCGGCAGTGTAGTATCATGGTTAAGGAGCTGGACTTGTAACTGAAAGGTTGCAGGTTCGATTCCCAGGTAGGACACTGCCGTTGTACCCTTGAGCAAGGTACTTAACCTGTATTGCTTCAGTATATATCCAGCTGTATGAATGGATAAATGTAATAAGAAGTTGTGTAAGTCGCTCTGGATAAGAGCGTCTGCTAAATAACTATAA
This sequence comes from Ilyophis sp. 1 JC-2022, assembly GCA_022702515.1. Taxonomy (NCBI): domain Eukaryota; kingdom Metazoa; phylum Chordata; class Actinopteri; order Anguilliformes; family Synaphobranchidae; genus Ilyophis; species Ilyophis sp. 1 JC-2022. The sequence continues at coordinate 31,010,877 of CM040404.1, forward strand.
TGTAATGATGATGTGGATGACTAGATGTGATCATGGATATGAATTGACTGTGAATCGTATGAGATGAGAAGAGAATGTGAATATGATTGAATTATACATGAATGCACATCGCTGTTGTAACGGCTAAACTCTGCACCATTCCTCTGCAGCACGCTGAAGCTTTGGGACTACAGCAAAGGAAAGGTGAGTCGCCACCACAGGGTAAAATTTACTCGTACCTTTTTCTATTGTGTATAACTCAAGTACAAATACAAGTACAAAACTAAAATATCCTGGTCCTTGTGTAGGAATGTACTTTTAATATATACATAGATGCACATTTGGTCTGGGGACATACAGATGATGTTGTGGGTTTGTGTATTGGAGAATATTTAGATGACGCCCTGATGTCTGGCTGGTTTCGGAGATGTCTTGTAATAATATTGTCTAGAAACCAATCAAGCAGGGGCTGATACAATGAAAATGTACCCATTAGAATTACTCAATGCGCTTACCACTCGTTACGGATGAGTTGGGGTAGCAAACAACACCGCAAGAGGCTCCCGTAATGCCCCCTGGAACCTACGATCAAGACGTTATTACATTTTATAAGTTGACTTGAAGGCTAAAGTAAATAAGCACAACCATTTTGCCACATTTTCCAGCCATTTAAGATTCATGCCTGAATATGAACAATGTGGCAAAAGATTAATGTTCTGCTGAGAGTAGTGTTGAGGAAAAAAGGTTTTGCAAGACAGTATAGTCTGTACTGTCAGTCTGTAGTCTGTGTAGACAATATAAGCCTTTAGCCATAGCTAGGCCAGTTGGAAAAGTCTGAGTCGGTCAAACATTCAACAATAGACATAAGTACAAAAGTTATGCACTAAACAGATAGGAAATCCCATTGCAGTTGACTTGATGTTCCCCTGGTCCAAGGCATTAACGTAAGATTTTCTCAGGTATTATAAATTACATGTAAGCCCACCTGTGTAACTGCACACATTGCATTTGAAACAAATCTCTTTAAATGTCAGAATTGGCAGAGGCAGATGTCAATGAGAAATCACTGGACATCAGAACTGGTCTAGAAATGCTATTGGTGCACCACAAATAAAGACTGAGCCGTATTTTTGTCTTGAGAGCAGTTGTGCATTTTTTGTCGTTTGTCTTATTTTGAATCCGAATACAAGGGTTGCAATATTAATGGACTACACACAATCAGAAAATATGTAATACCAGTCTAAAACTAGATTAAGTTGGTGGTTGATCGTGGTGGTTGGAACACCACCGTTTGTATGTAAAACCAAATGCCTGGCATCAAGTCTCTTTTTCTGATGGAATCTCCACATCTCTGTTCCATTCAATATTCTGTCTGATAAAAATAAATTGTCAGAGTAATGGCTGTTTTCAGTACATCTTGGTATGGTTTCAGTTTAGCTGGTACAGTATTGAGTTTTAATCATTCTTTCACATCTGGACATATACCTTATTCGATACTTGTCTTTTGCAGTGCTTGAAAACTTATTCCGGTCATAAAAATGAGAAGTACTGCGTCTTTGCCAATTTCTCTGTTACCGGTGGGAAGGTGAGTGGATTGGTTATTATACATTTTAATTAATATTAAGAATGTGCTGTAACTTTCTTTTACAAATTTTTTTATTTAAAGTGGGTTTTGTATCTAAAGAAAGAATTAAACCTACAACCTTTAAACCTATTAAACCTGTTTGTTGTTCAAACCTCAGGAAAATGTAAAACTTAGAATATTTAATTAAGGGTTTGAATTTGTAATCCTGTTGCTGAGGCGAAATAATGAGCCAAGTTGCACTCTGCAGTCATCTGTGTTGCACTCTTGGTAGCGCTCAATATCAAAGAGACCAGTATAAAATAAGCCATGTTTTGTTGTTTGTCTGTGTATTGTTTCGTCTGGAGGGTTGGTAGCCTGAATAAAGTTTATGTGTGGGTCATGCCATCTGTGTAGCTTGTAGGCTATACGTTTTAAATGGAGGAGCCAAGAAAAATTGTAACTCCACTGCACCACTGGAGTGCAATTTGGAAATATTACGGGTTCTATGTCATTGGAGACAAAATAATAACCAAGGACAGGAGAGTTGTCTGCAAGGTATGCAAGTGGCGACTGCCCGACTAACCCTCTAAACACACTTTTCCCTCCAAAGGAGATCGTCAATTTATTTTTATTAAGCCACGCCATTGTTGTGAATTAACTATGGACTCATTTGTTATTAGTTTTTTTTTTTTCTTTCGTTGAGAGACAGTTGATCTACCGAGTCATTTCATTGTTATGAACGGCTTCATTGACATTGTTGTGATCTTACCTGGTTTTATTTTGCTTATTAAAGATACTGTTCTCATTATTTCTTAGTTTGAAATTAAAACTGGGCCATAGTAATTGTACATTAACCTCTTGCTGCCAAACGCCCCCTAGCGGTAACACGGGCGTTACGGAAGTTATTAAACTAATTCATTAATTTCATTAATTTAATAATATATAATAAACTGCTCACCTCAATATTTTGATTAAATATTCTTAAATTATATCCATTCCTTCTGGGAAAGTGGTTTTTAAGCCCAAAACGTAGAGTTAAAACTTCGTAAATAACGTTGGAAACTACGACCTAATTCCCAAACATGCAGCTTGATGTCACACCATAAACAATGTACTGGTAAACTGTTCTGCTTAATTGTGTTATACCTTTAGGCTTCAAGAAAAAATATGAGTATTTTAGCCAAAGGGGTTTTGTACTTGATTGCAGGTTGAGTTTTATGCAAAACCGTCGTCAATTGGGTGTATTATTTTGACTGATAGCACAATAGGCCTATCTGAAGTGGGAAAAACTAGTATCGACCCGCCTCCACTGCAAGTATTATTTGCTTTCCATTGGGTTTTAAAACGGTCTGTCAAATATTCCAGCCAATAGCCAAGACACAAAGACTTCGGAAGTCAGATACAGCTCCGCGTAAGAGGGAGAGGCACCCGGGCGTAATTATCAAACCAAGATGGCGCAGAGTGTTTTTAGCTTGTAGCATAGCTAGCTATGTTCCGCTTAGTAAAGCATAATTCATTGAATAACGGCTGTTGTTCAGCTTTTTACTTTACAGTCTTTTTCATACAGTTTTTGGTTAGTTATGTCAAAGTTATTCAGCAGGTCCTAGCCCAAAGATGTTTTTGCGATCTTGTCTGTGACGCAGAGTGGTGTAAGGTAACAGATTTTTTTTGCCGGTATACCAGTTTGAATTCACTGTTATGTATAAAACAAATCCCTCTGAATAAAAAAAAGAAGTGTATTCATATTAATTCTGACTGCTTAGTCATAGCTTAGTCAAAGCATATTTGTAGCCTTTATAGTTTTTGAGATAAACAGCTGTTTGTCACTGGTCAAAACAGGCGAGAATTGGCATATATTACCCTTGGTAGGAAGAGGTTAAGGCAACATTTTAACGTTTAATATTTTGACGCTAGACAATTTGAAGAAATTCAAACAAATTTCTTCGTTGAGATATTAGTTTGAACAAAATTTTTCAGAAAAAGTGGCAGCCCTAGTGTGTGTGCACGTGTGCAAGACATGCATCATTGTTGTACTTGATGGACAGAAAGAACGTCAAGCCCCGTTCTGCTTGTGTCTTAAAACAACTGCCTCTTTCCCTGAAGTGGGAGCATTTGGTGTGTGAGGTAATCTGTCGGTCTCTGGAGTCGACAAAAGCTATCGGATATAGACAAAGAGGAGAAGGTAGGAGAGCTAGTTGATTAATAACAACTCTAAAATAACAAGACATGTGAATCACTTGACTCAAATCATGTGAATCTATTGTGAATCAACTCAACTTCTAGTCATCTTCGTCTTCATTTTTATCTTCAGTAAAAATGTATTTCGGGAAATCAACATAAATATTGTGCTTAAAATGTCAGTTTAACCTTAAATAAATGTATTATGGACAATAACTGCCTTTATATGTCATTTTAATGCGATATACTGACTGTTTTTGCTGCTTTTAAGCTCACATTTTCCCAACATTATCAATGCTAAGTGTAGGACTCATTAGCACAGCCAATATTCTGTTCTATTCAGTGTCTCGCGGTCATTATTTCAGTTGACTTGATCAACTGTCAGAATTCTGAAAGACTGTCAGGTCAATATTTATGCTGGTCACTCTATATCCTGTCTTATAACTTAAAAGTCCCAGCTTATTGGTGAAAGGTTTAAACGGATTTTGAATATTGACAGGTCATACTCCAATCACGTATGATGAGCGTGCCATAACGATTAATTAGTAAATAAAAATGCTGAATACTTGTGACGTAATTTACATAGCAACTGTATCATAGACCCTCTTTGACTGAGACAGACGGCGAGAGTGAGAGACAGAGACAGACGGCGAGAGTGAGAGACAGAGACAGACGGCGAGAGTGAGAGACAGAGACAGACGGCGAGAGTGAGAGACAGAGACAGACGGCGAGAGTGAGAGACAGAGACAGACGGCGAGAGTGAGAGACAGAGACAGACGGCGAGAGTGAGAGACAGAGACAGACGGCGAGAGTGAGCGACAGAGACAGACGGCGAGAGTGAGAGACAGAGACAGACGGCGAGAGTGAGAGACAGAGACAGACGGCGAGAGTGAGAGACAGAGACAGACGGCGAGAGTGAGAGACAGAGACAGACGGCGAGAGTGAGAGACAGAGACAGACGGCGAGAGTGAGAGACAGAGACAGACGGCGAGAGTGAGAGACAGAGACAGACGGCGAGAGTGAGAGACAGAGACAGACGGCGAGAGTGAGAGACAGAGACAGACGGCGAGAGTGAGAGACAGAGACAGACGGCGAGAGTGAGAGACAGAGACAGACGGCGAGAGTGAGAGACAGAGACAGACGGCGAGAGTGAGAGACAGAGACAGACGGCGAGAGTGAGAGACAGAGACAGACGGCGAGAGTGAGAGACAGAGACAGACGGCGAGAGTGAGAGACAGAGACAGACGGCGAGAGTGAGAGACAGAGACAGACGGCGAGAGTGAGAGACAGAGACAGACGGCGAGAGTGAGAGACAGAGACAGACGGCGAGAGTGAGAGACAGACGGCGAGAGTGAGAGACAGACGGCGAGAGTGAGAGACAGAGACAGACGGCGAGAGTGAGAGACAGAGACAGACGGCGAGAGTGAGAGACAGAGACAGACGGCGAGAGTGAGAGACAGAGACAGACGGCGAGAGTGAGAGACAGAGACAGACGGCGAGAGTGAGAGACAGAGACAGACGGCGAGAGTGAGAGACAGAGACAGACGGCGAGAGTGAGAGACAGAGACAGACGGCGAGAGTGAGAGACAGAGACAGACGGCGAGAGTGAGAGACAGAGACAGACGGCGAGAGTGAGAGACAGAGACAGACGGCGAGAGTGAGAGACAGACAGACGGCGAGAGTGAGAGACAGACGGCGAGAGTGAGAGACAGAGACAGACGGCGAGAGTGAGAGACAGACAGACGGCGAGAGTGAGAGACAGAGACAGACGGCGAGAGTGAGAGACAGAGACAGACGGCGAGAGTGAGAGACAGAGACAGACGGCGAGAGTGAGAGACAGACAGACTGCGAGAGTGAGAGACAGACGGCGAGAGTGAGAGACAGACGGCGAGAGTGAGAGACAGACGGCGAGAGTGAGAGACAGACGGCGAGAGTGAGAGACAGACGGCGAGAGTGAGAGACAGAGACAGACGGCGAGAGTGAGAGACAGAGACAGACGGCGAGAGTGAGAGACAGAGACAGACGGCGAGAGTGAGAGACAGAGACAGACGGCGAGAGTGAGAGACAGAGACAGACGGCGAGAGTGAGAGACAGAGACAGACGGCGAGAGTGAAAGAGCATATGTGTGTTCGTGTGTGTGGGGGACTGGGGGGTGGTTCTGGTTTAGTGTCTCTTGCTCTTCCATCAGATGGACGGACAGACCGACAGATGGGCGAACCTGAGAGAGACGGAGACACCTGATTGAGGAAGTGTGTTCCATTTCTATTTCTTTTAGACTGTTAATGTGTGGTTGTTTCATTGCAGTGGATTGTCTCTGGTTCAGAGGACAGCATGGTGTACATTTGGAACCTGCAGACAAAGGAAATTGTACAGAAACTGCAAGGGCACACAGGTGAGAGACGGTGGTGCAATTATATTTTACGAAGATAAGTCCAAGATCACTGGAGTTGAGGAACTCGACCTTACAGTACTGTGATCAGAGGATAAGACTGTCTTATCTGATCTGTAGTTACTTCGATGACATTTCTGTATGCACTTACTGTATGTCGCTTTGGATAAAAGCGTCTGCTAAATGACTGTAATGTAAGTGACACTGGCACTTGTGTTTTTCTCGGTGTGTGCAGATGTGGTGATCTCCACCGCCTGCCACCCCACAGAGAACATCATCGCCTCTGCAGCGCTGGAAAACGACAAAACCATCAAGCTGTGGAAGAGCGACTGCTAAGCCCCTCGTATCTGCCAGATTGTATTTGTATTTTTGTTGGAAAAGAGGACTTTGCGGACAGGATCGGGCTGCGCCCCAAAAAACGGCGTCTACATGGACCAGGCTGCCCAAGGAAGGGCTGAACCCTGTCTGTGCTGAACAGAACCACCAGCGCGTCCCCTAAGCTTCCAGCGCGCCTCGAAAGACCCCGTTCACAACCCACTCCACCCTCCCCTACCCCCCATCTCTTCGGGCCTTATTTTAACAGTGTGAAATGGATCTTTGTGTTTCATTAAAAACAATCATAGTTGTAATCGGTCTCTTGATGAAATAGGTTAGCTTTGTCTTGAACCTTGGGCAGTGTACCGTTTTGCATTGACATGTTTGTGGCCATTTGAACATGTATAGCTTTGCTCGTGCTAAGACTTCTTCACGCTAATGCAAGTGGTTGTGCATCTTGCAGAGTGGAGGCTGGTGCATGTGAGAAAAGCATACCTCTCTCAGCAGATCAAATGACCCCCCCTCTCATATCACAGTTAAGGAGTGGAGACTGTCCTAAATATCAACACACATTCTGCTAGGTTAAATTACTTACCCATGTGTACTTGCATACATTCATTGTACACAAATATTTTTCCATTTTGGTAAATGCGGCCAATAGTCTGGTGTGATTAATTAGCTTGATATTCCCAAAGTAAGGTGGTTCGGCTCACTTGCGCACATAGGCCTATGCAGTTTTTGCCATGTTTGTGCTTAGTAGGAGGGTGTCGTCCGTCTCTTGAGTAGAATATTAGCGCCTTATGCCATACAGTGGACATGACAGAAGACGGAGGGTGGTTTTCGCTTTGATGCAGAAATGGTAGTTGGACACATTTTTATATGCATGTCCTTGTCTTGTAATAGCGTATTCCAAAAGAGTTCTGTGCTCGGTCTGATCGGTTTCTTTTCTGAAATTCTATAATGTGTTAAACCCGCCACTTATGTTGTATTAACTGCTGAACGTATTTAACTTCCGAAATTAGCGAGTGCCAAATGTGAATCTTTGGCATTTTTAAACATTTTTGAGTCTCTCTCACGATCATTTCTGTTCGCAAAGGAGCCTCTTCTTTATTGTACTGAGCTGGCATTTTGCTTGCGTGCTTGTCCGGTGCCTGAATGGTTGAGGCGTTCATTCCCTTAAGTGGCTACCGTTGACTGAATCAACTTGTTTTAAAACTTTCGCGTCGCAGATTGGCCTAGCGAAAGCCTTCTTTGTGTTGTTGGTGTTGCAGCAACGTGGAGAAACTGCTGGGAAATTATCAAGGCTACGCTTGATATAACCTCATTTACAGTATCAACCAACACGCCACCTTCCATTATCATATTGTGTTATGCAATTTTGGTTGCATAACTAGTGCCGAGGCCATGATATCACCAGAACATGGTGTAGCCTACCATCTTGTGAGGGCCCCTGTGCATGGGAATGTTTCATGCAGAATACCTTACTTCAGCTAATATTTAGCTGAGTGTAAAGCTGTGTGTATAGTTATGGCTATGCAACATCTTTAAACTGACTCTTTTGTGTCTATTTGACTTCCAAGTTCAAAGCGGAGAGTAGGCTACGAGCAAGACAGGACTATAGAAGGTCGATACTAGGCCACTGGTTCTCGAGTTCGGTCCTGGGGCCCCCCGTGTATGCTGGTTTTCGTACCAAACACAGTTGCAATCTCAGAATTTTAACAAGCTGTTCATTTTTCTTAATTGGGCGCCTTTCATGTTTAGATGGATTATTTATCCTCTTAAGGCACATTGTCAAACAGCCATGCATTCTATTTAGAATAAATGTCCCATGTTTACATTGTGCTATATTGCAAACAAATGCTATATTGCATTCTGAAATACCCCCCAGGTTTTGAGAACATCTGTGTTGATGCAGTTAGTGTGAAGCTGTTGATTTTTTAAATTAGACACGTTGCATCAGGGGTGCATAACAAGGGCCGATCAGTTTCAGGATTTTGTGCCAACTTTTGCTAATTATTTAATTAGTTCAATCGTGTCTTGTTCTGACATTTGTATAAGCACCAACTACAGCCACAGACTGCAGGTGTATCCTAAAGATTTGACTGCTTTAGTAGGCTACAGGAGTGAACCAGCACAGTTTATAGAGCGGTCAGAAAACTAAAATGTAAAGGTAGGGCCTAATTGGTTGGAACAAAAACCAGCACCCAGATTATCCCTCCAGGACTGGAGTTGTACACCCCTGCTTTTGTGTCCTGCCGGCTGCCCTGCCATTTTTCGCTCCATTGTGGATGTATGTTGTAATGACTTTAAAATTGAGTGAACATTCAACCGCATTTTTACAAATGAGCACATAAATCTAATCCGGTGGTTCCCAAACCGCTTCTTGGGTTCCCCCTGCTGGATCCAGGTATTTTATGTGTTCCACCTCAAGCACACCTGATCCATGTAATCAAGGGCTTGATTAGTTGTATCAGCTGTGCTTGAGTTGGAACCAGGGGACCAGGGATTGAAATTTTCCTTGAAGTTCGCAAACTCCAGTGGTCGCCGGAGGTATTGCAGCCTCTGGTGCCAAAAAGCAAATTTCCACATTGAAGGCCATTAAAAACTACAAAATTACCCAGGCCAAATTATACAATTTTATACAGTTTTTTTAATTCTAAAATGTATTCACATTGAACTTATTACTCTCCATGGACCTATTTTTTTCTGAGCCCCACAGAAGAAATTATAAGATTTTTTTCATTCCAATTGGCTCTGCATGTTTAGGCACCCAGTGCGTATGCTCCTCTGGTTCCAAAAGCCACGTTAAGTACCCAGTGCGCATGCTCCTCTGGTTCCAAAAGCCACGTTAAGTACCCAGTGCGCATGCTCCTCTGGTTCCAAAAGCCACGTTAAGTACCCAGTGCGCATGCTCCTCTGGTTCCAAAAGCCACGTTAAGTACCCAGTGGGCATACTCCTCCGGTTCCAAAAGCCACGTTAAGTACCCAGTGCGCATGCTCTGGTTCCTAAAAAGCCCCATAGTCTTAACATTGCATCTCCATGAATTGGCTTCATGTGCCAATGAGCAGCTCCCATAGGAATCCATGGAACCGGTAAGCTGTCTCCAGTTCTTCTTATATATCTCGATGGTTGGAACACATATAATACCTGGATGCGGCTTGGGGCACCCAAGGAGAGGTTTGGGAGCCACTCATCAAAGAAATTCGAAACGCAAGATTAACAAGGTATTCTGTGATCAATTTTTAGACTGAGTTTAAATGAAATATGCTGTCACTTGCATTTCTGTAAAGAAACTTGTAATGTTAATAAAATTAGTTCTACTAGAAAAAGGACAATAGCATCTAGTCTCTCGGCGCTTTGAACTTAAACCGAAAGGCGGTTTTAACAGCTCGCTGATTATTTGTTTACCCACAAATAATTGCGCCATTCTTAGACACAGCTACCACATCACATTTTTCTTAGCCTGAAGCGTTTCCCCAAACTTTAATTAGCCTCAAAATAAGTAGCCTAAATCCACGTTTTTACTTGGAGACTGCTCATCTCAGCATTTCTGAAAACTGACAGTAAAATCTTTTGTCTTAATTTAACTAAGTGTTTATATGAGTCCCAAGAGGGATCGAATGTAGCCTGCTCTATCAGTGTCCATTTAACACTGAACATTTTTGAACCCCATATCCTGTTGCAACACCTGCCTAAACATCGGCTATTTTGCCAGAGTTTGGAGAACTTACTAGGACAAGGCTTAATTTTTATTTGCAATAATCTTTAGCACATTTAATGCTGGAGATTGCATGAAAACCATTTGTGTATGGATATGGAGGATCTGGATTTTATCTAGGCTAAAGGCATTTTGACAGTTTAATTGCAGTTCAATAAATGGTTTTACACAATGTACAATGAAGTGTGTTACGCCTCTGCATTATGGAGTGTGTCCAAATCAGCTGATGTTCAAAGATAACGGTGTATTAAAGATTTTATGATGCTTCTCAGCGCTCCAGTTTGGTCCCATGGCAGCGGTAGGCAACTCTGGTCCTGGAGTGCCGTACCGGTCACGTTTCTGGTTTTTGTCCCATCTGAGCTAGATCACAAGAGTTTGATGGATGATTAAAAGTCTGAGCCTGAATATTATGAATGCTGAAACATTGAGCGCCCCATGGTCACCTGCATTCATTACACCTCATACAATTAATCCAGTTATGTATAGGTTTGGCTGGAGCAAAAACCTGGAGCATCTCTGACACTGGGACCTGGGTTGCCTACCGCTGCCCTATGGTTTTATTTTGTCCTGATGCCTTAGTTAACCTACCTGGAATTCACATCCACTTTGGGGTTATGGTGAAGCGCAGACCGACTGAGAGGAAAACAAACAAAACGCTTGTTTTCTCATTTTTAATCTTTTCATGAAAAGATGAGCAAACGTCAAAAACAAAGCATAAGAACACAACCTTCATTTTTGTCTAAAAAGCCCTGAAAAGGTAAAGCTAAAAATAGGACAAACTCCTCCGTTCATAGATCAAAACAATAGCCTTTCGGATACCGCAAATGACCCCACTGTCCTGTTTTTTAAAAGATACTGTTTCCTCTTAAAACCATGGACACAAATAATGTAGGCTACAACATTCCATAGGATGAAGGTATATGACCATTGGGAATATATAAGCAAGTGATAAAATTACATTTGTACAAAAATATATTTTTTTGCTTTTGTGTTTTTTCTTCTCAACATTCTGCAATTGATAAACTGCCAGACCTACAATCCTGACTGTTGAGGTCAAAGGAGACGAAGCACCGTCGACCCACAGCTGGCCAATCTTGATAAAGCTCGTAGAAAACCATTACAAACGGTAGGCTAGTAACGTGTATATTCCTGGAGGAGATTTTGACTCCAACTCGAGTGCATTTCATTGCATCTGGATGTTCACAAGAAAGATGTCTCCAGGCTGCAAACTTAAATGTTGGTGAATAGCAGTTTCTTAAGGGCCCAAACCTCCAGGGTGAACACCTGCTGGCCGTTTTATTTCAATCAGTATTTATTTTGATATTTAAATGGTGAGAATTTGACATTTCCCACAGATAAAGCCTACCACAAAAGCCTCAAAAACATTAAAGCACAGTATGTTTGGCACGGAGTAACCTAACGCACGGTAGCGGATTGTTGTGACCTGGGTTGGCCATATTTTATTCTCATCCTCTTTGCTGGAAATGTAATATACAATATACATCGAACAAACACAGATTTATATATACATGCACACTTGTTCATAAAATAGCTTCAAACTGTAGGCTATATTTATTAAGTATTTATTTTAGTAATCATAATTCCCACCAAATTTGTTTGGATTACCCATCCACTATGATGCATATGGCTTATTATTTTACCTGGGAAAATTTTATGGAGATATCATTTTTTTTTTAACTGTGTTGATGTTATATTCTCATGCAGCTCATTTAAAAAATCCTCGAATTGGTAATGGTGAGAAAGTAAGGGAGTAAATCAGCCAGACTGCACTGCAGATAACATGAGAAAAAAGTATTTCAAACACGGTGGCATTCAGTAAAATCTAAGCGGATATAGTTAAAACAGGAAAACTAATCTTACTGGCTGAAACAAGGCCTTGGTTGGAATCATCTATTTTTACCGTATTAGTTAAAGATTGCAATGTAGAGGGAAATACTGAGAGGGAATAGCTTTATATCAACAGTATCCTGGCAAAATATGCTATGGGAATAGGTTTATTCATGATACCAAATTACACCCAAGCAATGAGCGTGTGAATTCCCATTTCTTTTATTCACAACTTTAAAACATTCTATGGAGTAATTGTTCTTTTGCTTTGCTAATGGATATGTAAACGTATGATAAGGCTCTAATTATTTGATAAATTGACAAGTTGCATATAAAAAAAAAGTTAATTTTTTTCAAAGCTACCGTTTCACGAACTTAGTTGACCGTCTACCTGAGGTAAAAGACCTGTTTCATTGATTAGTGCGTCATATCATAGTATCTCTGACTGAAAAGTTCCATTTCACTGATTAAATACAATATTTGTACAACATACTAGTGAAGTTGCTTTGTTGTATGCACTCCACTGGAGGGCAGTGTAAGCTCTCATGTCCTGCTGCTTCCCTGAGGCCAGCTAGGCAGTGTCCCTCAGTCTCCCTGCACATCCTCACAGCTCTGTATTCTCCCAATAAATGCAACAGCATGGTTGATCTTTGGGAATGTGAACAGCATATTCTTGCAGCAGCAACCTAGAAGCAAAATTATCCAAAAGGAATTGTGTGTGCTTGTGAGTGTGTATGTATGCGTAAGTGCTTGTATGTGTGTGGATGTGGGTTTATTCAGTTTTTTTTTAATTTAAAATTAATATTTTCTTCTAAAATGACACTGAGGTTTGTCCAGAGAAGTGCTTGCAGTTTATTACCCAGAACCGCGTGGAGCCGACTAGCTTCCTGTCCATCTCCTTCATAAAGTGTAGTTCTCCTGACTGATGGACTAGAATGACAATCCATTGTCACACGGCAAAGCCCAAGCCTACCCACATCTCTGCTAAGGTAAGAGTTAAGTACCATGACCCAGATATTTCTGTTTCAGGAGCAGTGAGTCTGCTGATGGTCCCCTCTCCCTCTAACCACCCTGAGGGATATCACTAACTGCACATCTGTGCTTTTGATATTAAAATCATTTTGCTCTGTGTACTTAAATATGCACTTTTAGTAATATCTGGTGAATAACATATACAGGGACATAATCAGGTATAAATAATGTAGGGAATTCCTGCCTGTATGTAATGAATTCCACAGTGAGAGGGATTCAGAGGTCAAAGTTCAGGGGATGGGGTAACTGAGGTATTGAGGTGTTGTCATTGTCCCCACAGCCCCACCCAAACCTGAGCACTGATGGGGGGTGGGGCCAGGTGGGGCAAGTGTGATGATTCTGTATACCTGGTGCCATAACAGGTGTGCTGACTGAGCTCTGTGAACCTCTAACCTCCCACATGAGATGAGACCTGCCAGTCAGAGAGAGAGACTCCCTGCAAAAAATGTTGATTGTCACTTAATATCCTATGATGAACTACATGTTTGTAAATATATGTATGCCTTTTATCTTCCCCATTCAGAATCGTCAAAAGTGTCTTGATGGAATCCAACTTCTTCTTTCACTAAATTATTTACACACACACACACACACACACACACACACACACACACACACACACACACACACACACTATATAAAACAGGCCCAGAGAAACGTGTGAGGAAATGATGATGGAGGTCCAGCTTTGATTGTCACTGTCAGTGTGATGTCATCAGACAGTCAGTCTATGGGGTGGGGCAAAGCCTCTTGCAAAGGGGCGGGGCTACATGTTAGGCCCCACCTCATATATCAGGTCATTTGGTGTGGTGCTTCCAGCATTTCCATGAGGAAGGTGTCAATTGGTGTGTCTCCTATCAGCTTGAAGAAGAACAGGTGCTCCAGGCACTTCAGACCGATGGAACGCAGAGCTGGTAGCCGTAGCAACAGTTTGGCAAATCTGCTCCCAAGGTGTCACAAGGAAGACAAAAAAGGGAACAGTGAGATGGCTACTGAACTCTGATGATCTCTGACCTATAGCTCAAAGGTAAATGGACAAAATGTAATTCACCCTCAAAGCACTCAGGTATTAAACAGGAAATAAACTGACTGAAAAAGAGTTCCATGAGTAACATGAACAAAACACAGAAAATGAAGACCGTATAGAGAAAAATATACTCAGAGGCAGTCTATAGAAACAGATAATCTACAGCAGTGATTCCCAAATATGTGATTCCCTTTGCAATATGGCACAATGAGCACAATGAGAACATGTGACTTTTATTCTTCATGGCATGCATAGCTGTTTCTCACATAATGTAAATAATCCCTCAAAACATGAAAAAAAAACCCAATAATTTTTTTTATTTTTTATTCTGGGAATGCAATTGTGGTTGGAAAGAAAACCAGCATACAAATGGGTCTTCCAGGACCAAGTTTGGGAACCACTGGATAATGGATTAGACTAAAACGTTTCATATAGGGACACACAAACAGTCTTCGGCTGTCATTCATGCGCTTATGAAGAAATATGAAATGTAACTAAAATGTCAGATGGCGTAACTGTTAGGGCTGATTAAGTAATTAAAGCCAGAAGCTGGCATGAAAACCAGAACCAGATATGGCCCTCGTTTCCCACCTCTGCTATAAAGAGACTCCATAAGGACAGAGATACTCAGCAGAGTGACATAAATATTCTACAGAGACAAAGACCCTCTGCATGAGACATATTCTGTAGACAGCTAGAAAGACTCACCTCCCAGGCTGTTGGGGGTACTTGTGTTTGCAGTAGGCTTCCAGTGAAGCATACACCCGTTCCCTCAGTGCCTCCACCTCACTGGGGTTTGATAAGCCTTTCGAGTCTGGAGAGAGAGAGGGAGAGCACCCATAACAATCAGAAACCACAACACCATTGGAAGATAGTCAGTTTACACCATTGCAGCGCACCAGCTTATACACTACAATATAAAATGTTTCCCGCATGTGAAAGTGCTGATTACAGCACTTATTTATAACATTACACAAATACACTACACAAACTGCATGACCCTAAAGCAGGGTTCAGGTGAGAGAGGGGGGAGGACTAAAGTAAGGGTAACAATGCTGGAAACTCTGGGGTTAGTCCTGTTGCGGCTATAAGCTGAAAAAAATAAAAACCAGAAGGAACAGGCGGACATGAAAAGTGATTTTCTCACGGACACAGTACTCCAGTATGTTTCTTCCCACACAGTTACTCATGGACGGAGCAATATGCCAGGATTCATACAGGAGCCAGAGGGGTCCTTAAATACCAATATTTCCAAATCAATCCTCTCTCAGTTACAGGCCATTGTGGAGTGAAGACAGGGAGAGAGGGCTGCTCTTATCTTCACACCATTCTGTCCTCATATGCACAACACTAGCGGCGCTAACGTTTCCTGAGAGGGCAAACGGGTTAGACGGTAGCGCTCCCATATGGCAGCTCATCATCCTTTCAACTGCCTCTTGAATTAAGCTCTTAGTTTGGAAAGTAGGACGTGGAAATCAATTCCTCGCCAAGGGAGTATCCCAACATGCAGAACAGAGCAGCCTGTCTTCCAGTAATGTCCCCGTTATAACTGCCAGTTCACTGGCTGGAGCTCTGCTACACTTGCTATTGTTTATCCAGCACTGGCCAGGCTGGAGCTTACAAATTCTTGCCTTTGTTTCCTGAAAACGGCGCCACGATGGACCTCTCCAACATTGACGTGTTTCTTAAATGCTGGCCTGACTGGTCTTCTCCATCGCTGGCCTGTTCCTCAGACACTGACCGGGATGGACTTCTCTAACTCTGGCCTGGTTCTCGAAGACTGGACTAGCCGAAACTCTCCTATACTGGCTTAGCTTGATCAGATGCTGATCTTTAAAGTAAAGCATCCACTTGTATAGAAGGATGTGGCCGGTTACTGGCTTTTTAATCTGACCATGCAAAATTAAAAAGCAAGTTACTTATACTAAGGGAATGTGGACCTGCTTCTTAGTTTGTTTTGTATATCTTGTTTGAACTGCATACCACCAATATTGAACAACAAAGCAATGTGCTGTGCACAGGGTTACTTTTTTGCAGCTGTGATAGTAATCGTTTGCCCAGTTCTCTTTCTCTAATTCTGTCTCTCTCGCTCGCATTCTCTCCCTCTTTCTTTCACTCTCTCTTCCTCTCACCGTGGTGGGGGGTGCGCCATTTAGGGGAAAGAGTACGTGCCTGGGTTGAAGAGGACGATGGCTCGCAGACACCCCAGCTCCGTCTTGTCCATCTGCATGTCTCGCATCTTCGAAACGAGCTCTGTCAGGACTCTGCTCCGGCACAACCAAAGCAAATCATCACCGTTACCAATGCACACCGTCAGCAAAACTGGGACGTCGCACAACTCCTTTTTTCATTTATAATATCTGAGTCTGACGCTGTGGAGGAGAAAGAGCTATCACATTTCTACACACCTCCACTATTTTTAGATGTACTGCCATGAGTTACGTACTCATTGACAGATAACTGCAAATAGAGCCTCTGAGTGGTAGTTCCCCTGTAGTTAACAGCTGTGGCGATGCTATAGAGTTACGTAAGATATGCAAGACTGCCATCGGCATGCAATAACATTTCACTGATGAAGAAAAATATGCCGATATATTTGAATGTGTAAATATCATCTTAACTAAAATCATTGCATGAGGATCTTATCTGAACTTAATGTTGGACACTTTCAGCCACGTGTGTAATACCTTTACTGAAGTGTGCAGATAGCCCTGTCACTGCACCGATTTCACAGAGTAACAAAGGTGGATAGTGGGGCTGTAATGAGGGAGCTTAAGCCCTGCCCTTAGATCTGTAGGATTCAGGGAAAGGATTCAGCTAGTCAGGTGATTGAAGCAATGCCCTCTGGGAAAACCCTTAGTCCTGTTGTCACGCCTTTGAATGACAGACCCTGCTTCAATAATGAATCTACCAATATAAGCATAGCCAAGGTGAAGAATGTCCTGTAGGAAGGAAGGGCAGAGGGCCGGGCAGACGCTGACCTGTCGAAGATGGCCCCCACCCCCGCGCTGTGGGCACTGTTCCGATGGACGTGGAGGCCGGTGGCGAGCAGAATACCGTCTTTTACTGTTATTGAGCGATGTGAGAACGACGCAATGAGGAGCTCATTCCACCCTGAGAGACAGATGGAGAGAGGGAGAGAGAGTTTCCACACTGTTAGTTAACACCACGCTGTACAGCATGAGACAACAGAAACTAAATAACAATTGCAGCATCCCATAATTCACTGCGGGAAATAGTTTTGGCGGCACTGACTGATGTGACTTCCTTAATGGCGCTGTTGAACAACAGCCTCTGTTTCCTGCTGAGCTGTGCGAAGAGCTATTTCTGACATAATGTGGCTTTAGAGGGTAAATAATCCCTCTCAGCATGAACATAATCTAATTAAGAAAAATGAACAGCTTGTTAAAATTTTGGGATTTCAATTGTGGTTGGAACAAAAAACCAGCATACCCGGGGGGCTCTAGGACCGAGTTTGAGAACCGCTGGTATATTGGCTGCAGATTCATTGGCTCAATTACTTGGGAACCACCAAAAACAAACCAGTCTACCCTTGCTTACCAGCTAGCTCGCGAGTAACTTGCAGCTTCATTATTTAAATGTATTAAACGCCCCCTCATTTAAACACAGGGAAAGCCAGAAGAAAGCATCGGTCAAACAGAAACAAAATATGGGCTGTAAATTAAGACTGTAAATGTAGTCTTTTCAACACAGGATGGGGCTACTTCTTGTTGAACAGGCTATGGTTTCAAATTAAAATCCCAAATATGGATTCACTTACCCACAGGAGGTTTTATTTACTGTTATCTTATTGTAAAGTAATGAATTATTTTCAAATATAATATAATTTCAGCTTTACAGTGATGTGATATATACAGTATGGTGATATTTTAGTGTGAATGCGCAGAAACTGCCTTTTGATTTCTAGAGTGCTTTATTTTTATGGGTTTTCATAATTAAAGTTGCATGTGTTTAGAATGCAGTGTACTGTCAGTGTATACTTGACCTTAACAAATTTACGTGTGTGCATGCGTGTATACACATGCATGCGTGAGTAAGAGGGAGAGAGAGACAGGTAAGTGCAGGTGAGTCTGGGGTACCTGCTCGTAGCAGGATAACCTGGTCATCGAGCAGTAGCTGTGAAAAGTGTGGTATTCTCTTGGCCCACTCCACCAGGGTGAACAGCTGCTTGTCGGCCGCTTGGCAAATGTTGGTGACGGGGTCATTAGGCTGCGGAGACACAGAGCGATGAAAATAGTGATGTCACAGTGAGCTCACACCTGTAAACAGGGTTCTTGATTTGTGAGTGACTGTGGTAGTCTGTGCATAACTAACATAAAAAGTATATATTCAGTTGCAATGTAGTATAATTTGAGGCTGTATCGTGACTGGGTGCAATAGATTTGGAATCTATTCTTATTGGATGGACTAGAATCTGCATTCTAATTGGGCACAGTAAATTTTGAGGCTGAATTTTGATTGAGTGGAAAAGTGCTGGACACTATGCTATATTCTGATAGGGTGGAGTAGCTAATTGGTATTCATAGTGAATTCAGTTACACTCACTCCTGGATTCATACTGCATTGCTGAAATCTTCAAGGATCAGAACTTCAAATGAAGCTCCCCTGAGAAGATTAGTCTAAGACTAGGAAGCTTATACACCCTGCCAGCTCCCACAGTAAGGACAGCATAACTGACATCCCCAAAGGGAGACGGCCAGCTCTTCTGAATCTCAAACAGAAACTGCTGGCGAATACTACAGTGAACGTGCATAACCCAGTCTCATCATGCAAGAGTGAAATATGCGGTCGGTTGGGTGCCTGACCCCATTGCACACAAAATGTCCTCAGCAATGACTGCAAATTGCATTACGCAGCAAAATCGTTGTGTTATACAGTGAAATGATGTGCTTTACACAGTGACACTGAGTTGGCAGTGAAATGCAGTCCCAGTGACTGTAAACAGTGTTTGCACCTACCACTGACCAGGGGCGTATTCTACACAGCAGGTTACAGCAAGTTAGCCAGATAACTCTAGACTAATACCATGAAATAGCCTTAGAAACTTTCTGCATCTATATCAGCATCTAACAATATATATGACTAAATCACACTCCTAAACCAGATTCTAGTGCATTTGGTTTATACAGTCCTGTCGTTCTCACAGCTATCTGGAAAACTTGATAATCCTGTTTTGTGGAATACCCCCCAGGTATTCCAAAAAATAGGTAGTTAGCTGAGTTAGTAAATATTTTGAAGTAATCCAGGCTCTCATCAAATTCAAAATATTGCAAAAACAGTGTTCTGGATTTGACTCAATGCAGTTAGCCAGCTACAAAGAATAGGGCCCTGCTTTCTGTGTTAAAATCTGACTACATACTTTCCCTATGATTAATATCACACTGTAATGGCACTCTTTCTATGACACACAACCCAGTGAAAGTCATAGGCTGGGGGCTCAAGTCATGTATCCATATTGATTGCCTGGAAGACAGACTATATTTGCATATATTTAGACACACAAATAATAAGTCAGGTGTGGATTTGTGTCTAAATGTCCCCTGAAACAGCAGATAAACACAACTGCCCCCAAACATTTGTGAAGAGATGTTGGCATGTCATCCAAGTAAGTACAGTGCTGCAGGTTACCTGACCGTGGACCTGAGAGATATACTTTGACCAGGTACAGACTCAGTGAGCATGGTCTGGCTAAGCAGATCTGCCAACATGGGCTGTGCTTACACTGTGTGACAGAGCTTCACTTTCTCACACTGTGACAGATTTAACCACATTAGGGAAAATGTTTTCCCACAAATCTTTTTGTTAATCCCAGATTTCTAAAATGTAAGACAAACTGCCCAACGTCCTTGGGGGGAGGAGATGAGCAGATTTATGCAGGAAGCGAACTGCGCAACATCCTGGTTCTCCCAATTTCATTGTTTGACTGCAGGCTGTTACTAGCAGCTTTTTAGCTCCTGTTCTAGGTTGCTATGAGAAATAATAGGCTTTATTAAACCAGGGCAAACTGGCTGCATTAGCAGGCATGCTGGGATACGAGCCCAGCAACAGCTGTCTCTGTACCTGATTACACTAAAAAATCCACACTGGGGCAGACCACTAAACCTCACCTCATTCTCAATATCTACTTGTCTTTAACATAGGACCTACCTGCAATGCTTAGCATAAGAACATAACAGCACTACTACTACTGCCATAATGTTAAACTACACCGACACATACGGTCGGCCAGCAGATGGCGAGAAAGAGTTAATATCTTTACATTGTCCAAAAATGATTAACCGGAAGGGTACAACACTTTCTTCATTTAACTATGATATTTCAGCCCCTTTTGTTATTTCCACAGTAATGTGTACTGTAAGTGCGGCCTTTGTGTTGGGTCAATTGGTGTCAAGCATCACGTTACCTTACAGACCTAAAACCTTATTCCAATTGCTCGTACAGTGGGTGAGCCTGATCAGCTTTACACTGAATATCTATAATATGCCTTGCTGCTCTCTTCTGATGCAAAGTACAGAGAACTTCTATCTAGTTTGACTATGAAATACATACAAAAAATTGTAAATGCATACAACATAAAACCCCTCTACCACAGAGATGGCTGCTGTCACCAATCATCTTACTTTACCTCCCTCCCTCAGTGCCCCCCCCCCACCCCACCCCTTTGTGTTGAGGCAAGCAGCTGGTCCATGGGGATGCTCTCCCTGCCAGAGCTTTCACCACGTACATTTCCATCAACATACAAATAAATAACTTCCATTTACCCACATAATAACCATTTCCTCTACATTGGCCATTTCAAGGCATTGCCTTTTTTTGCTTTCATTTACTGCCTCTCCCACACTCTTTCCTCCAAGAAATTGCTTGCTTGAGAGGATTGTAGGACATAAATGTACCCCATTTAAAACAGTATGAATGCTGAAGTATACTTGAAGTATACTATAGTGCACTTCAGTATACTTGAAATATAATTAAACTTCATATAATTAAACCTTAAGTATGTTGAAGTATACTTGGGACTACTCTTTCTCCTTTTCCCCGCACACTCACACTTTTCCCCATCACAAACATAACTAAAAATATGTTTCTCTCTCTCTCTCTCTCTCTCTCTCTCTCTCTCTCTCTCTCTCTCTCTCTCTCTCTCTCTCTCTCTCTCTCTCTCTCTCTCTCTCTCTCTCTCTCTCTCTCTCTCTCAGTCCCTTTCGGATCTCCTCTCTGCTGCCGCAACAACTGAACACACAGAGCATCATCCCACACCTTCATACACACGTGGGTATGCTACTGAATCTGCCATATTGCAGTGGTGTGGGCGGGGCAGGAGGCTAGGGTGTTGGTGGGGCAGTGGGGACTCACCGAGCTGGAGGGGACCCCCAGGTTGCTCTCGGTGTAGGTTTCGGTTTTGGGCTCCACGGCCAGCTCGGCCTCCAAAATCTTCTCCACAGGCATGTCGTCGTTAGCGCTGCAGCTGGAGTCCACCTCGCCATCGCCCCGGTCCTTTCCCCGCTGCCTCTCCTCCTGCACCGCTGCGGTTAACAAGACTGGTTCCGGTCACTACCGTTTCTCCTGCACCGCTGCGGTTAACAAGACTGGTTCCGGTCACTACCGTTTTTCCTGCACCGCTGCGGTTAACAATACTAGTTTCGGTCACTACCGTTTTTCCTGAAGCGCTGTGGTTAACCAGACTGATTCTGGTTACTATTGCTCGTGACCAGTGGTTGGCATCACCATTTTTTTCTCTAAAGTGGAAAATATTAGTTTGTTTTAAGTTAGCTTGAAATTATCTTACCCCAGTGGCAGATCTTGAGATTAGTACAACTATTTCACCCCACCGGCAGATAGTTTGTCTTATTTAGCAAAAAGAGGTAACAGAAATAAGATTCTAAAGTCTAAATATAAGATTAAAATGTTTGTTAAGATTTGGTTTTTGCAGTGTTGTTATGGCTGGTCTGGTTAGCAAGGCTTGTTCTGGTCACTACTATTGCTTTCATATCTGACCAACACACCCCACAACATTCTAATCCCCTCCCTTCTGCATAAATACAATGTTATCAACAGTATGTGCTACTGCCATATACTGCTTGTTTACGCAAATGCTACTGCCTGCACACTGATGAATTACGCAGTCTACAGCCACCATATACGCACGTGGCTTTCAGTTGTGTTATCAAACATGCTAGAGCCTCCATACTGCTGACCTTTAACCTGACTGTAAACTTTTGTACGTTTTTAAAGACTTACTAAACGTTCTGTGCTTCCATAGAAATTGTAGAACTAATGCAATTTCCTGAATTTTCACAATTATTGCAAAAAAAAAGGTCACTTACTTATTCTGCTCAATTTTGCTAAACATCAAACTAAGTTTATGTCCATTAACTTAGCCTTCACCCACTGGTAGAGGCTGGTTTAATTGAGTGGATCTGGGGTCTGTGTATGGGGTCTCATGATCACCCCATGATCGTTCTCTCTCAAAGAGAAGTGACACAGAGAAGTACCGCTTCATCTTCTCTGGGAAGGGGGAGTGCATGTTGAATTCATCCTGATTTTACAGTACTGGATCACATTTCATCAGTGAGAAATTCCATCCTATGCCTACGCCCATGCACTGAGAGTCTGCACAACTCTGTAAAGAGGTAATTATGCTCATAAGAACCCATAATAACATAATAAAAACACGTAATGTAGAGCACTAAAACAGCTGTCACTTTCTATGAACTGTGCCAATATCATACAATACTGCACTGGACAGCTACGATGTAAATGCTACGATGGTTTTATGCTGAGCTTGTTTACGACATACTTGAATAGAATGCACATATGAATGCATCTCCAGAGTGAGTTCTGTTTGTGAAGTGGGTGTGTCCTTAGTGATCGGTGGGCTGTACCTTCTCTCTTCATCCCCATGGCGAGACACTTCTGGTAGCGGCAGTACTGGCAGCGGTTTCTCTGGCGCTTGTCAATCAGACAGACCTTATTGTCTCTGCAGGTGTAGCTCAGGTCCTTCCTCACGGTCCTCTTAAAGAAGCCCTTACAGCCTTCACAACTGTACACCCCGTAGTGTTTGCCTGCACACGCACACACAACAATGATAACCTGCGCATTCACACCAGCACACACTCACAGAAATGTTAACTTAGACACACAAACACACAAAAAATTGTATCCCAGCACATTCACAAAATGTGTTAACGTAGACACACCTGATGATTACCTTGGCACACAATGATTACCTACAGAGACACAAAAGTGCTTACCTGCACATTCACAAAAGAGTTAACTTAGACACATGGACTAAACCAGTATTACCTCGACACACAAAACAACAATGGTTACCTGCAGGCATGTGCACAAAACACATACACACGCACACTACAGACAGTGGTGGGCGATATTTAGAGAGTTCGGGGCTCAGTTGTTGGGCACTCACCTGATGAGCGGTCGCCACAGATGGCACAGATGTGTTTGGTGAGTGAGAGAGGGCTGCTGCAGGGCTGGGCAGGGATGTTCATCCCCCCGTTCAGACCCAGGGGTGGCTTGATGTCCTCTGAGCTGCTCACCGAGTTCATGGGAGAGCTGAGCTGGAACACACAGACAGAGGAAGGGACAGGTGAGGCTGCGGTGTGATGCATGCTGGGATAGAAAGGAAAGGACGGGACAGATGCACGCCGGGATACAAGTGAGGTTGCAGCAGTGCATGCTGGGACAGAAAGGGAGGGAAAGGTGAGGCTGTAGTGTGCTTCCTACTGGGATACAGTGCGAGGGGGTATGAGTGAGAATGGAGTGGTGCACGCTGGGATACAGAGAGGGACGGACAGTTGAGGCTGCTGAGCACCCTGGCTACAGTCTGGGTCATATACACACCCATGCCAGTAAAAGTGAAAATGGGATAGATCTACAATCATGATTAGGCACCCAAATTGGTGGAGAAAAAAATTAATGAAGTAAAGTGAAGACAGGAGAGGAGGAGCAGAGCTGGATCTGACTGAGTGCGGTTGCATAATTATGCTACTGCTTATTCAGTCTTCCGAACAGCAGAGGGAGAGGAGGAAAGAGGGATGGAAAGAGGGAGATGGAGGGGGGAAAGGAGAGGGAGAAAGCTCTCCCCCAGTATGCTTTTGAACAGATGAGCAGGACCCTGAATGGATCGGAGGGTTAGTCCTGGGTATGACCACGTCTAATAACACAGGAAGGAAGGAAAGAGAGAGAGAGGGAAGAGAAGAGGCTGATTAAGGGAAAGTAGGGCTTCCCTTTTCTCTATTAGGAGGAAACTGAGATGAGGCATCCACGTGCCATCACTACAGTCTAACACCAACGCCCACACACACCGAAATATGCACCACGTCCACTGCGGGACACTTCAATCCGCACCCACTGAAATATTATCACAGACTGAAAGAGGCACGCACTAAAGCACAGGTGCTTCAAAGAGAATATGATTATGCACAGGAAGAGAATTAATTCTGTAAACTGGCATTCACCCACCCGCCCCCTCCCCCCACCCCCCAACATGCATCTGGAGGTTGGCAGCCCTTTACACACATCCACCAGCCGCCAGCAGCACACATCCACTACCCGCCCACATCCATCCCTTACACAGCAATAATACATCACTTTTTACATACCATTAACAAAAGCAGCTGCTGCTCAGTATACACCTGGGCCCTATTCCTCATAACTGGCTAACTGAGTTAGCTGGCCAACTGCACTGAGAAAAACCTGGATGTTTATATTTTCCATATTTGAGGGGTTGCCGTAGTTTTACTCAGCACAGTTAGCCAGCTTACTGAATTATCCACGCACAAGGTAAGGGGCCCTGATCCTTGAATTAAACTATAGTGTGTGTTTTATTCCCGGACTCTTGTGTCATACAACCAGCTTGTCAAACTGGGGCTCGTTTCATGAAAGCGATTTGCGAGAATCACTCGCAGATCAGAATTTATTGTAAAAACGCGTTTCACAAAAATGCATCACATGTGCATCACTCGCAAATCGCAAATAAAAGTGCGACGACTACGGACCACTCGCACGTGCAAATCGCAAACATGGCTAACTGAGTTAGCTGGCCAACTGCACTGAGCAAAACACTCATTGCACAGTCACTCTCGCTGCACAGTCACTCTCACTGCACACTCTCACTGCACAGTCACTCTCACTGCACAGTCACTCTCACTGCACAGTCACACTCATTGCACAGTCACTCCCACTGCACAGTCACTCTCACTGCACAGTCACACTCATTGCACAGTCACTCTCGCTGCACAGTCACACTCATTGCAGTCACTCTCACTGCACAGTCACACTCATTGCACAGTCACTCTCACTGCACAGTCACTCTCGCTGCACAGTCACACTCATTGCACAGTCACTCCCACTGCACAGTCACTCTCACTGCACAGTCACACTCATTGCACAGTCACTCTCGCTGCACAGTCACACTCATTGCAGTCACTCTCACTGCACAGTCACACTCATTGCACAGTCACTCTCACTGCACAGTCACTCTCACTGCACAGTCACACTCATTGCACAGTCACTCCCACTGCACAGTCACTCTCACTGCACAGTCACACTCATTGCACAGTCACTCTCGCTGCACAGTCACACTCATTGCAGTCACTCTCACTGCACAGTCACACTCATTGCACAGTCACACTCATTGCACAGTCACTCTCGCTGCACAGTCACACTCATTGCAGTCACTCTCGCTGCACAGTCACACTCATTGCACAGTCACTCTCACTGCACAGTCACTCTCACTGCACAGTCACACTCATTGCACAGTCACTCTCACTGCACACTCTCACTGCACAGTCACTCTCACTGCACACTCTCACTGCACAGTCACACTCACTGTACAGTCACACTGCTCCAAACAAACAAAAAAACAAAAATGGGAAGTAAAATAAATAATATAGTAAATTTTTCTGCACTGAAACTATTTCATTAAGTAAATCTGGCCCTTGTGTTTGACTGTGTTGTTGTTTTGTGGTTGTGTGTACATATCGTAACTGTCGCAGAAAATGAAGGACAGTATCTCTGT
The DNA here is from genome assembly GCA_022702515.1 of Ilyophis sp. 1 JC-2022. Lineage (NCBI taxonomy): Eukaryota > Metazoa > Chordata > Actinopteri > Anguilliformes > Synaphobranchidae > Ilyophis > Ilyophis sp. 1 JC-2022. The sequence goes on from CM040404.1 coordinate 31,036,983, forward strand.
CCAGAGTGATGCTGGGGAGCTGGATTCAAGACTCTGTAATATCTGCTGCCACAAACCTCCCAATATCTCAGATTCAATATTGCAGAGGCTGCTGATTTTGTATTTGTCCGTTCTGTCATACGTATGTACAGTTCAAAAACAAGTTAACTGACAAACAGCAATGTGTTAACAATGTCCAAACCGCAGAGAAGAATAAAAGAGGTCACCAACAGTTTGAGAGCTGACCTGGCCTCCCATAAATATACTCAGAAACATGATCACCACACTTTATGTTACTCTTTCTATGCTGATCCAGGACCAGGATATGAACTGCTACTTTCCAGAGGGAACTGCAGGATTGTAAGAGACTTGTTTGACTTTGCCAAACTGACTGACTAGAGGAGCAGAGAGAATGTGTGTGCCCCCCCCCCCCCCCACACACACCCCAACCAGCAAAGACCTGCTAAGCTCATTTAGTTGAATAGTAAAGTGTGCAACACCCCTGTGGCAGTTTGGGGTCACAGGCCACTTCTTGGGGTTCAAAGGTCAAGCACTCTGTCAGGGATAATAAGTCTGAGATAAAGGGGGGGACATTACACACCAGCTTACCGTCAGTTGACCATTAGTGTTACAGAGCTGAGCTGTAGGTTTACACTTTGGGAACACTCTGAGAGAGCCAATCAGACCACAGTATTAGATGGAGTCATTCAGAAGCCAGGGAGGTGTGTGTTTTTAGTTTTTTTTCACCACATGTTTTTTTATTATAACTGATGTGTTTTTATGAAAACGTTCATTACTACCCTGCAGTTGTTATTTATCGATGCGTTTTGTTATTCACCTTACCTTTTGTTTCGCTTCACTGATTTAAGTGCTTATATAGGGTGTGAGTGTGGTTTCTCCCCAGAACTACAGGTTATGACTGTGGGGGCGAGCGCCTGGAGAGGGCAGGCCAAGTTTGAAGACCCTGCAAGCCATCCTGCTACTTTCGAGGGGAATTGTTTTTAAAATTGGCTTTCCAATATTCATATTTCACTGTTATTTTTAAAGAGTTTATGTGATTCTATTTTTATTTTTAATGTGAATGCAATATTTGAGTTTTTAGTTGTCAGTGTGTTAGAAATGTATTTTGTTAATATTCACCTGCTTGTGCTTTTGTGTAAAGACGGGGAGCTATATATAGGGTTACTCTGGATTTCAGGGAGAAGGCTGAAAGTCCGTTGGATTCAGTTGCCAGGAACGTGTGGGTAACTGATAGTCTTGTTAATTAGGTGGTTGTTTTTCTAAATGTTCTTTTTCCTTTTCTTTTTGTTTGAACTCATTGGTTTTTATTATTAGTATTGGCAATTATTCAGAAAATTGTGCATATTGTAGTTCCTTTTGATTGCCGCCTGGGCTAACACACACATGCACTCTCGCATACAAACACACATTCTTAAACAAGCATATGTCACATGGTCTCTCTCTCTCGTTCTCTCTCTCTCTCTCTCTCTCTCTCTCTCTCTCTCTCTCTCTCTCTCTCAAACACACACACACATACAGACTCTGGAGGTTTCTCAAAAGCCTGTCAGTTAATTTTGGCTTTATTATTCACAGGAGACCTTGCACGATTCCGTACTGTTCCCAAGACACAGACCTAACTTCCTAACTCGGTGCTAAGATGGTCCCTATACAAAAAATATACTGTATATATTGTATATATAGCCTGGTGGCTACTGCCAGCTTGTGTCAACAAAAGGAGAATATGATATCGTAAGTGAAAAATGACTTTACTTGGACTGACTCCATTTTTCCTGATTCTGATGTCAAAAACAAACCCCAAAATCATGGCAGTCGCTGTTGAGGAACGTGATTTTAATCCCTATCAAATGGAGTCAGTCCAGAGCACTGAGAGAGCAATTATGTTTTGTTTAAAGAGTGTCCCTTTTTGTCAAGGCCTGGTGAGTTCCGCTGTGGGATTCTGGACAAAATAATTACAAAATGTCTCAGTCATGCTCATGCTGCCAGACTCCACCTCCAGTCCCAGCAGTGCCAAGCAGCGTCCTCCACTGTCATCCTGAGAGTAAAATTAGTTCCAGGCCTCAATAATCTGTCGCAGCTGCTGTCGGCTTTCAGAGAGAGCGACAGAATGAAGCGAATATGTGGGGTGCTGGGAACACAAGACGACTGTATTAATGGCAGTGGAATAGCTGTGTGTGTGAGTGCGTGTGTGCGCGTGTGTGTGTGCGCGTGTGTGTGTGTGTGTGTGTGTCCAAATTCCCACACCAGGGGCCAGGGCCTAGGAGAACAAATCCCTAAACTGGATGCCCCCATTGTAAAAATAACACACCAAAAGTAGTCATGAAACATCAGAAGAAGACATGATATTCTCACATGAAACAGTGCACAGGGCATAGCAGTGTGGAATCTTGTAACTTAATATGAAAAATACCCACAAAAAATATCTCTTTGACCACAGAAATGTAAATATATTTTTTTACCTAGAATAATGTAAAACCTAGCCACTGCTTGCAGAACCTGTGCAAATGTCTTTATTTACTACCTATCTATACAGCAAATAACCATACATCACAGCTCCATGTTTTTTTTATAAAAAATTTCATTAAATTACTTATTAATTTAATAAGTATGACCATGGACAAATTAGAGACAGCACAGGTGACCACTTGGTAAGGTGAACTCAGTAAGAGCTTTTAATTATTACGCACCTTGGTATTGCATCTGTTTATTTGGTTTGCTTCATGTCAATGTGTGACTACATTATCATTGCCTTGTCTATTTATGTGCATTTGTATTTATGTATGCTGGCCAGGTTCCCCTTGTAAATTCAATCCTAATCTCAATTAAGTCTTTCTTGTGGATAAATGAAGGATAAATAAATTTTACTGAGGTGCGGTACAGTGTGTAGGCAAGCCAGTGCTAATGGATTAAGACACTGTCAATGCTTTATTTTAGGGTTTGGATTAAGACACTGTTAGTGCACTGCTTTAGGGTTTGGATTAAGACACTTTTAGTGTACTGCTTAAGGGTTTGGATTAAGACACTGTTAGTGCACTGCTCTAGGGTTAGGATAAAGACACTCTTAGTGTACTGCTTTAGGGTTTGGATTAAGACACTCTTAGTGCACTGCTCTAGGGTTAGGATTAAGACACTCTTAGTGCACTGCTCTAGGGTTAGGATTAAGACACTCTTAGTGCACTGCTCTGGGGTTAGGATTCAGACACTCTTAGTGCACTGCTCTAGGGTTAGGATTAAGACACTCTTAGTGCACTGCTCTAGGGTTAGGATGAAGACACTGTAAGTGTACAGCTTTGGGGTTGAGATCAAAACACTGTTAGCACACTGCATTAGCAGTATGGTTACAGTTAGGGCTGGCAGTGGAGCATGACCTGGAAAAAGAGGAGGGAGTGATTTTGGGATGTGCTGAGAGTTCTTACCTGTGTGCTGGCACAGTGACTGAAGCCCATGCCAGGTGTGGTGTGGTGCCCCGTGGGGCCGCTGATGACGGAAAACGGCAAGCCCATGCTGTTGAGGGGCGGGGCCAGATGGCCGAATGAGGAGGAGACAGGGCTAAGGAGGGAGGGGTGCAGAGAAGGCGTGTCCATCCCCCGGTGGTTTGTGGGTGAGCTGAGGGGTGAAGCCTCTGCGGGAAAGAGAGGGGGCAACCAGTGAAAACCATGGTGTTTGCTCACCAGCGCAGCATGAACTGAGACTCACAGCAGATGCACAGCGCACAACTGTGTGTATGTGTGTTTGTGTCTGTGTGTGTGCTTGCTTCTGTGAGTGTGCGCGTGTGACCAAAACTACATCCCTGAGGAAAAAACTGCCCCTATAAATTTAAAGCATTTAACATGCATGAATGCCGATAAACTCTTGTACTAAAATTCGACACTCAAAAGTCAAGGTAACAATGTGATAGCAGCAGAAGAGACCACAAATACTCAAATCTGGTCCTCGAGGTGAGTTAAATCTCCTCAAATCTGGTCCTTGAGGTGAGTTAAATCTCCTCAAATCTGGTCCTTGAGGTGAGTTAAATCTCTGGCCTTTCAGTAGCATTATGCAAACAATTAACTATTGGGTAGAAATAAAATCAGCACCAGTACTTTTACCGTAAAGGGCCATTTTTGAGTATCTCTGCAAAAACTGCGGTGTGTAATTTTGACTCAGGGAGGAGACTCATTTTAAGCACAGCCATTCTCAGGCTCAGCAACATTTCAAAACAGTATGATTTTCACAGCGGGGCAGGGAAAGTTACAAGAGGCACAAGGTCAAGCCTTGTGATATCTATGGTTAAGGTAACACTACTACTGACATGTCTACTGGCCTAAATTGTTAACAGACAGGTTTCACAAAGGCATTATATTTATCATTATAGAAAGACCATGTGGTGCAGTCAATAGTGTGGCCAACTTTCAACCCATAGATAAATACCCCAAGGGGCCAAGACTGGGCTTTTGTTTTAAAGCTCACTTCCTGGTTGGGAGCGGCCATTGTGCCGTTGCTCACTAGCGCCAATGCGGTTGGCTCCAGTATAGTCTTTCACCATGTAAGTGAATGGCAGCAATGTGGTCAAAATACTCAGTCAATAAATTTTTCCCACAAACAAATGTAATTGCAATAGGTGCCTTTCCTTCATCTAATGCCTCTGCATGTGCTGATTTAAAAAAAATATTGTGTCATTTGGACAGGGTATTAACATTTGTTCAGGACCAATCAGAGGGACAGGTTGAGTTATTTTCGGCTCCACGGAGCAGACGCAGTTTGTACAAAGTCTTCCGGAGACTCAATTTGGTTTCTACAAGGCCGTGGGAAGGCAATGGGTGACGTCACAGTGACTTTGTCCATATTTTTATACAGTCTATGAAATACCCCCATGCAGACAAGGGTTTGATTCCTTGTCATGGCACTTCCTGCACTATCTCTAATGGTAATGCTCTTTCTGAGTAAAGAAAAAATATATACATAAGGAAAGAGAACTGTTTGCTCTCCTTTAAAAAGGTATTGGCACTCCTCATGCCTTTGCATAATAAAACCAGAATGGAAAAGCAGTCCCATCCAGCTCTGAGTGCATACAAAAGCCTGACTTTTAGCTGTTTGACATACATAAACACCTTATTAATTTTAACTGAACAATTATTCCCCTGGACATTCCAACTGGCAAGATGAAAACCTTTACCTCTGTTATGTGGTATTTTGCCTGTTAATTTGTGATGAAGTAACTACATAAGTGGCCACCAGTTGAAGAAAGACACCTTTCAAGTGCAGCATACGAAAGCCCATCAAATGAAAACCAGAGCTCACATAACAACAAAAAACAAAGTCTGAGTGGCAATCCTACCAAAATGTACTGTATGATTCTTGGCAACAAAAAACGTACAGCCTCAAGCCAGAGTCCACATAGAAAGAAAAACAAACAGAATAAAGCCCTAAAGACAGAACAACACTTCTGCTTGAGGACATGCAGCTGGACAGGGTACATTAGGACAGGTCAGCCTCGCCGGCGGTAAAGCGAGGACATAATGTCCTTCTGTTCCATTTGGTGATGGCTACCAAGCACAGAATCTTGTGTCTCTGAGGTTTGTACTCTCACCCTGCTCTCAAGACCAGCTCGACATGGAATCTACGGAACCGCAGCATCGCTGGATGTGGTTGCTGCTGAATTCAAGACTTTGGGGTGAGGATATGGTGGGCTCTGTCAAGCTCGAGAAGCGATGAAAGTTCAATTTCCCAAAAACTGAACAAGGATATTAGAGAAAAGAGTAGACTGAAGCCTTCTGCAAATTCTGGTACTCAAAAAGATTCTATCCCTATTTTTTTTCTTGACAAAATCAAGTGCCATCTTCATATTAATTACATTCTGTAACATGATAAGAAGAAAACTACCACGTGAGATACAATTCAGAGAAAGCTTTGGGTTTTTTATTAATTAATTATTCAGACTATTGCCATCCTTGTTAAACAATCTCACTTTGTAGTTCTTTCTTTGTCATTATATATTTAAAATAATAACAGGCTACATATTGGTTTTGATTATTCTGTGAAATAGTTTGATAGTTAATCAAGAAAAATAAATGGGAACAGGTTGAGGGTACTGTTCGGTTCAAAGGTAATGCTTTGCGCCGCCCAGCGCACCGGCCTCCACCACGGTAGACTGACATGTTTTTAAGAAGCAGTTTAGATTTTATATTTAAAAACACCATAAAAGAACAGAATGTTTCAGAATGAACAAACCCCTTTTCCCACATGTTCCTTTCATATTAAATAAAGAAAACTACAACACAAAAGACATGCAAGAATCACAATAGCCAAAACCATACATTTTACTAGATACAATTCTGCATTTTATACAATGGAATTGTGGAGTACCGAGTACCTCGAAAAACAAACATCAAAAAATAATGATTTATTATTGGCTCAGAGTGATTCTTTAGAAAAGCATGTTTTATCCTCATAATGTTATTTAGTATCATCTTCCATGAATCAGTCACAATTGACTTGCTATAGTGCACCTTTAGAGCCACACTGTCACAATAATGGAGATAAGATATTTTTCATAGGTATTAAAAAGAGTCTTGTATTATCAGATGAATGCGGGGTAGAGGTGGTGGAGGGTAGAGGGGGCACATCATGTGGATTCCCTGCATTTTGGCCTTAATACCCATTTAAAAAGAACTACCTGCATGACCATTTGTGCCTTGTCTTATTATCTGTATGGCCACGGTGTACTCTAGAGAAGAAACAGTTTTCAGTCCCTGCTCGTGGAAGAATTTTTTCACTGCATGTCAAAACGCTGTTGTTCGGCTGCATTTTACCAAGGTATTTCCATAACCAAGATGACATCATTGTCCCTTAGTAACATGCTTGTCTACCCACTCTTCGTGTTCTCAAGCATTCATGTCAACCATACGGCTGCAGTGTACAGCTACATTGATCAAACACGATGGTATAGACACACAACGTTGGTATAAAGTTTTAGATTTGTATTCTCTTTTCTTTTGTGATTTCTGACTATAATAATGATAAGTGATGATAAGTGATATCAGTGCTTTTAAAATGTGACTTTTTGCATTGATGCCCTCATGTTGAATTTAATTTTGGCCTTACTGCCATCTGATTTGGTCAAATCTTTGTTTTGCTTTGCAAAGGCCAAATTGGCCTAGCCCTAAAAATAATGAAATGCAGGGCAGAGTGGCATAATGTATAGAAGGATTACAGGGTAGCATGATAGGGGGTTACAGAGTGGAGTGGTAGAGGGTATAGAGGGGTTACAGAGTAGAGTGGAAAAGGGTTAAGAGGGGTTACAGAGTAGAGTGGTAGAGGGTATAGAGGGGTTACAGAGTGGAGTGGTAGAGGGTGAAGAGGGGTTAAAAAGTAGAGTGGAAGAGGGTATAGAGGGGTGAGGGGTTACAGCGTGGAGTGGTAGAGGGTATAGAGAGGTTACAGAGTAGAGTGGTAGAGGGTATAGAGGGGTTATAGAGTAGAGGGAGAGGGTATAGATGGGTTACAGAGTGGAGTGGTAGAGGGTATAGAGGGGTTACAGAGTAGAGTGGTAGAGAATATAGAGGGGTTACAGAGTGGAGTGGTAGAGGGTATAGAGGGAGTGCAGGCTTGAGTGGTAGAGGGCATAGAAGGAGTGCACAGTAGGGTGGTAGAGAAGGCAGAATGAGTGCAGGACAGAGGGGTAGAAGAGGTACAGGGAAAAGTGTCAGTGGAAGCATAATACAGAGTGGTAGAGGGGTATGGGGTACAGGGGGGGTTAACCGCAATCAAGTCAATCCCAAATCTGTCAGTACTTCTGGCACATAAAATGACCAGTGTAACAGAACAATCAAGCTTGCTCTATACATCATTAGTTTTTTCCCAATGCATGATTTCACTAGTGTCGACCTAGCTCTAATCGCCATGGTGAACATCAGTCCCTCAATGCAGTGATTATTTTAGCTATTATTTGTACTGGTAATTGCCTCATCTGGTGCACTAACAGACATGAATCAGAGGTCTGTGAGACCAGCAGGACTCCTACAGAAACATAAACCATAGCAACACTGTGATTAACTCAGCAATGTTCAGAATTGCCCCAGCTACACACAATAATCACAAGGAATGTTTACCAACTTAGACAATACAATTTTAGTAAACAGTTCAATTTTCCCTGAAAGGTTAAACATTCATTTGACGAATAATTACTGTCAATTTACTAATTTTTTATTCCACTGTAAATCATTTTAAACATAGTCCACAAGCATCATCTTTCCACTTTCAAGACCTAGACTCCACCTCCCATAATCTCCTTTGGTTCTGTGGCGTCTGCAATTTTAATTAAGTTCTAGTTTGTTCGTTTTTTCATCTTCATACGTTCATTAATGTACTACTATTTGTTGGAGTTCTATGGCAAGCCCAGTTTTTTAATGCATGGTAGCATGGTGGTATTAGCAGATTCATTTTAAATGTACTTTTTTCTGATAGGCAACTGTATGGAGAGGGAAAAGTGTGCCGAGCCACTTGCTTCACAGCCTGTTGTCTCCATATTGAAGCAACACTGAGGATTTTTAAAGCGGGAATATCTCAGCAACATAGAGCCTGAATGATGCACAGATTTTCACGTGACATTGGTTGACAAGCCAAGCTCTGTCTCATGTAAACAAGGCCAGCTACAATGAGTGAGCTGTGAATGTTTCATCCTCACATTCTGGCTCATACTAAAGATTTACTTCATGCTAAAATATGAATGTAGATCTCTTTGCCTCCAGAGGAACAGAATTACAAATTTGCCTTGTTCTAGGGGTGTGCTTGTGTTTCAGTTATATTAATGTTGAATTTCACAATGGGCTAACTGTTACAATGCTTTCTGAGTGGAATAAGCTAACAACCATTATTTTCATAATGCTATGTAAGTGCCTGTATGTCATATGGACAGTAACGTCTAAAGTTGTAAAGTTTAAAAATCATCTATTTAAATGTTTACATTAACATTTAAATGTTCTACACATTTAACATATATTACTGTACAATGCCACACCTGCTTCAGTGAGGTATTACTGCTGCAGAATACAGGCAGACAAGAAATGGCATGGAAACAGGCAGTTTCCTGAGTTTATTTGCTCACCTTTCATGAGCGATGCAGACTCTCAAAGGCTTAAGCCAAGTCTTATGAATCTGGAGGAAAAACCTGTGTAAGAAAAAAGACTTCTACCCCCTACACACACACACACACACACAAACGCGTGTGCATGTGTGTGTGTTTAGCTTCATGCCTATGAGAGTGTGGAATAACGGAGCTGTCTTCATGCAGGTTTAAGAAGCATTAAACACAGGCCTTCCTGGGCTAATTCTCACAGTCATACAGTGTCCCTGCCTCTGAGACATGCTTGGGGAAAGCAAAGAGACACTCACACGGATTAGCTAATTTTCCACCGATTCTGGCAGGGCGCTCATTGGCCCAGGGTCACACACTCAGTCCTTGGGTCACACACTCAGTCCTTGGGTCATCCTGCATTTTACTGTGGCTGGGATTTAGTCAGCCCACTGACCTTCCTTTGTCACAGGCAATATTACACCTGCGACAAGTGAGGGTGGAGTCTCAGCTGTGTGTTTCACCGAAAACATTATCTGCTCACAGAGACACACGAACATGTGCATTCATGTACGGATGCATACACACATACAAAACACATGCAGGCATGCAAAACTACATACACACACATGTACATATGCACACAAATGTATTGCAAGCATGAAGATCCACACATGCACAAGCAAGCATGTACATACACAAGCACGCACACACTTATGAACATGCACGTACACATGCAAATGCATCCACACATACACACACACACATAAATATACTTAGCGCTAGCAGTGTAAAGGTTTAAACCAAACAATTAGAGTCTAGCTTTAACACACGGACATAACGTTTTTATATGTGGAACTTAAACTCAAAACTCTGAGTTCCCCCCCAAGACCTAGAGCCTGACTTACTAAGACCTTTAGCATGTGCAAAAACTTTTAGTACACACAAAACTAATAACACAACCAATGACTGGTGCAAAACAAATACCATGACCAATCATTGGTCATGTTTTTGGTTTTGCACATCTAAAAGGTTTTGCACATGCTAAAGGCCTTAGTAAATCAGGCCCTTAGTGTTAATGAGCCTTATTTTGTTCAGCAAAAAATTATGCCCAGTTTACGAACGAACGTACGAACACACACATAGTCCACAGAGAATGCTTGTAAATCTTGAGGACACCACTTCAGCTCCATTCATATTATCATAGTTCCTAACTGTGTATTCAACTAATCACATTGTCCATGAAAGTGGATAAAAGCGAATTACCCAGGAGCAAAGGTTAACATGAAATATCAGGCTGATCTAGTCAGTTATCTGCAAGCTAAACAATCATAGAGCCTGCAGCTCTCTTCCGTGAAGAGATTTAAAGCAACTCACGAAAAGCAAAGCCGGCTTACTTCAAATAAATAACCAATTCATAATTTAGTAAAGAAATCTGCTGATAAGACTTATGAAGTCATCAATATCTCTGTTTGAGGCCTTCTAGCTGGTGAATGTATTCCTGCTATCGTGTAATCTATACTGTCTGTGTGTGTGTCTGTGTGGTTGAGAGCACGCACGTGCATGTGTGCCTGTGTGTGTGCGCGTGCAAGTGTGCGTGTGTTTGTGTGTGCGTGCATGCGTGCGTGCGTGTGTGTGGTGTCTGGTGACCTGTTCTGCCGCTGCACAGCCACTCATAGTGTGATAATGTGTCCGTCTCACTGTATTGTACACACTCCCAGTCTAAAGCTGGTGTACAGAAGAGACTAGAGAACCATGTGAAAGCCTGCAGAGAGAATGTTTGAGTGACAGTAAGCATGGCACACTAATTCCTAACAGAAATTTCAAACCCCCACATGAAGAAACTTGGTTTTCCCAAGTCACCCTGAGGCTTCAGACAATGTCAGTTTTGTCTAGAATTTATTGTAATTTTTCAGCATTCACATACAAAAGAATAAAAAGTTTACTTTGCTCCATTCTTGTGCATAAAACCCAGTGACCTGATTTTCCTGCTTTAATTCCCACTGAGCCTGTTGGAAGATCAGTGTCAGGAATATCAATGTACCTTTGTATCTCAATGTTTTCAACGGGAAAAGGCAAGTTACCCATATGCACAATGCATACAATTTATATACATCTGTAAAAACACAATTCCCAAAAATGGTTCAGCAAACCAAATTGACGTGAAAATGATTCTTACTATAGTTATAGTTATAGCCTGTGTTTTCCTATGTTACTTAAAATAACGTGGGACTGTGTTTGTAGCCCTGTCTTATTTGTCTGCCCTCTTTGTGTTGCGCTATTGACATCAGCGTCAATGGGCATGAAACATGTAAGCACAACAGGACTGCAGCTAGGTAAAGCTAATTTTACAATAGTAACATCTAAAGGCAATAAAATCTCATCACAATTTTGTTTTGTGGTTTAGCTTCTGGGTTAAAAGAGTTTATTTTGTACAGTAACTGGCTAATACTGATGCTTTTCTCTCCCTTCAAAAATAATTTATGCTACTGGCTGGCTAGTGTGTTAACTAGGTAGTTTGTTATATAAGCTGGTAAGATGGTCAAGTATTCAAGGTTAGCTAGCTAGCTAGCAGCAATTTAAGTAATTAGCATGATGTCGCTAGCAAGGTAAATATGTACCAAGATCCAGCTTGACCTAATAAGTAACATAAACTGTCAGGGGTCCACTAATTATTCTAATATATATATATATGTGACAAATAAAATAAAAACGACATAAAGTGTCTTAGTAAGGTGTTGGGCTACCACGAGCCGCCAGAACAGCTTCAATATGCCTTGGCATAGATTCTACAAGTCTCTGGAACTCTACTGGAGGGATAGGACACCATAATTCCAAAAGATATTCCCTCATTTGGTGTTTTGATGATGGTGGTGGAGAGCACTGTCTAACATTTCGGTCCAAAATTTCCCATAGGTGTTCAATTGGGTTGAGATCTGGGGATTGCGAAGGCAATAGCATATTATTCACTCATAAAATCATTCAGTGACCCCTCGTGCCCTGTGAATGGAGGCATTGTCATCCTGGAAGAGCCCACTACCATCAGGATAGAAATGTTTCATCAGAGGATAAAGGTGATCACTCAGAATAACATTGTATTGATTTGCAGCGACCCTTCCCTCTAAGGGGACAAGGGGACCCAAACCATGCCAGGAAAATGCCCCCCAGGGCACAAAAATGGCTAGGGCTGGTTCTGCTGTAATTTTTTCCCCCCTATTTTATCATTTACATCCTATGCATTTTACCTTTAGTTTTGTACAGCCTTCTTCATTATTGTTTCTGTTTTTACTTTAATTGTTTCTCTATTTTATAGTCCTTTTTTCATTGTATATTTTTATGTGCCTTAAAAAAGTTGTATTAAAATGCAATATAAATAGTCATTCATAAGTTATTGTAATAGTCAATAAGTCATTGAGTGCTGTACATGTATGAGGTGGGCCCTGCCAAGGTGTAACGATGTGAGTAAATCATGTCTGCTTTATTTGGAGGGTTTGTGTCCCGGGTTAGTGGGGCCTACAAGAGAGGTATTGTTCATGACAGAACCGAGAGCCTGGCTTCTAATTACCTGGAAAAACCAGGCTCCGACACTCCATAAACCTGCCACAGTGGGGTTTCTTGCTGAATGAAATTTCAGCAGCTGGTTTAATGATTCAGGGCTCGAGAGTGACATTTTTCGCTCTGTAGATGTACAGGGTGACGTCACTCAATCACCACGGGACCGCAATAAGAGTATCTTTAACAGTGGGACAACAATGAGAATCTGGTTGCAGGGATGAGGGAGGCTGTGATACATTATATGTGATACATGAAATGATTTATGTTTATGAAATGATTTTATTAATAACAGCAAAAATTGATCACATGTTACAGCCATGTAGTACTTATTATATATATGGGTCATTCCATATAAAATCATTCAATTCTGGAAAAAGTTCCCATCTGAACATCAAGCACCTGATTTTTTTTGTTCATGAACTATAATCTATTTAATGGAGCTATGCAAAATGTAAACTTTATACTATGAATATCTTCTGAGTTATGGGCCCTTGAAGTGCCTAGGGGTAGCTGAAATTCTGGCTCTTTTTATTTTGCATTGCTTTCAGTCATTTTCGAGCCCTCATAGCTAGGTGCTAGCCACATTAAATGTTTAGGACTCCGAAATGCATACGGGTTGTGTTCGAAACTGAAATCAGATCTATTTTACACGCATAACACTTCTCACAATCTCAAGCCAAAATCTCAGTTTCATTCAGCTCAATTTTTTCTACAACCAACTTTGGCCACCAATATCACGGGATATATCATAGTATCAATGTTCAACCTGCACCAGTGTCTAGACTGATACATATAATCTGTTTTCTGAGAATTCATCATAGACATTTCAAAAAAAAAAATGTTGTACTTTTTTTTGAAGGTTCATATCACCATGTGGGATAGGTCGTTGGTGATAACAACTTGTGCCAAGTGAAAGGGCTCATTTTTCTCTACATTTTGATACCAGGCTCAACCACTAGCCATGATCTCTTCTGTTTCAAAATAATTGTAAAACATAGATATATACAGTAGATATGGATGAATAACTTGAACTTATTTTTCAATAGAGTTCAATAGAAAAATTTGTCAGGAGAAACAACCCTTAAAGTGATCCATCCATATCTACTGCATATCTGGCAGCAGAGTGATGGTTTGAGGCTCTTTTGATACCTCAGACTCTTGATAACTTACTGCCATTTCGCCAACCATGTATTACATACTGTTCCAGCATAATTTACAGCTAAATCTAGACCCACCACCCAATTCCCATAGAGATCCATTCAAATGCAGAGATGTTATAGTATCGCTTGTAAGAGTAGCAGAAAATAAGATATCAAGAGTGATGTTATTGGGTCACAGACATCAGGAAGTCATGGCATGAAAAGGATATGCGACCAAATATTAAAAATGATTACTGTATTCTATATATAAATGCAGGGGTGCCATTGTACATTGTGGCACACATGGTTTTGTTAAAAATAATAATTTCTTGATGAGGATTTTTAAAATATATAATATATAATATATTCTAATATATTCTAACCATTTTTACTCATCTTTACCAGGGGTGCCAATAATAGTGTATATACTATATATATAGTATATATTTCCAATGTCAACAAACATGGCCATTCAGTTAATCTCTGAGAGAAGCCAGAGAAGACGTGTGTTTCCACATGTGTGTTTCTGGCAAAGAATGAAGCAACGTCGACTAAAGCTTCTTTTTCCAGTACTCAATGTCGCCCTTAGCACACTCTATGGAAGTCAGGGAGCATTCCGCAGTTAATCACTGCGCATCTGCTTCCAGCTCATTTGCATAGGAACAAGAGTCAGCTTTGGTAGTCGATACCTGTTTCGAGCAGTTACTACTAGTTGTCACTCTCCTTCAGAACCGTACTAAGTGTAAACTTGACCGTATTTAGCACTAAAATGAAAAGCGACAACCATATTTAGCTGTAGTGTGAACAGGGCCTAAGACCACAACTCTGCCTGCTATCCATCAGTTGACAATGTAACTTTTGAATGTGCATGCGACATTCATTTTATCAATCAGTATACCGATTTATTTATTTAGCATATTTATTTATACAGATGTCTATTAGTTATTGTCAAGAGCAACACATGCATGTATCAAACACAGAACATAGATTCTAATAATGTCCTCACTTAACAGTGCCTTCCTTAACTCATATTTATGCACTCCTCATCTAATCTAACAAGTTTCTTACTCTCACAAAACCATTAACACAAACAAAAACAAACACACATTTATATTTTTCACCAGATCAGCCTGCTTACATTCCTGAAGTGAAAAATCACAAGGGTACTCTCTCCATAACCCTCTCCACAGGAAGCAGAATAAGGCCCTGGTTCAAGTCCTGACGGAAATACCCTACCTATTCTGATGCCAATCCTTCCTTAGTCAGTGTAGCTGCTGGGAAGAGGCTCATATCCAGAAAAGAAGGGGGAATGAGAAGGTTTTCCAAAGAAAACCAAATAATCCAGTGTCAGTTGAACATTGTGTCAAATATAAACCATATTTTTGAATATTTCAAGCCTACTTAAACTCAGAGTGAGAACCCTATGACCCCAGCCATTGGCTTAGGGTAACGAAGTCAGAGGTCAGGAGTGAGCTGGAGTTCAAGGTATGTTCCCTAATATTTGCATTATCGAGGCGCTTTCTGCTTTTGTAAATTGAGGCCTAGGTCATCGGTGAGGGTTAATTGGTGTGTGTCCCTTAATGGTTTATCTTTTTATCCATTGTCATCATCAATCTGCCATCATGTATTTTAACATTTTAGCAGAATGAGTCCTCTTTCCATGCAAATAAAGTGGATTTGAATTTGAATTTGAATTTGACAGGGCAGCTATAGGTGACAGCCTATCTATCTCTCCGGCACCTGAAACATTTCACTCTCGCTGCTCTCTGCACGGATTACAAGCTCAGCAAGTTATAAAAGGCCTAGAGACTCTGATCTGATACAAACGCACAGACACACAGACACACGCTCTTTCTCTCTCTCTTTCTCTCTCTCTATCTCTCTCTCTCTTTCTGTCACTCATACACATAACCACCCCCCAAATCCAACACACACACATATATACAACCCGCCAACCAATACTCTCTCTCTCTCTCTCTCCCTCTCTGTCTCACACACACACACATAACCACCCCCTAAATCCAACACACACGTGCGCAAACACACACATGCAAACACATGCACACACAGTTACGGACCCTGGATCTGCAGTACTGGTTGGACGGCTCCATATTGTTGTCCGCCAAAACAGTTTTGAAGGTTAAATGTTATACGGATACAATGTATAGCATAATGTCGCTGTACAAGCTGCTTTGTGGTTACTTTATGTACAACGGGGGAAATAAGTATTGGACACGTCAACAATTCTATTATCAAACATATTTCCAATGTAGCTATTCACATGAGATTTTGACCAGACATTGGTATTAACTCAATAAAACTACACAGCTAAAGAAATTGTAACATTCCAATTCTTAAAAAAAGTTATGTGCAATAAAGTGAAATGACACAGGAAAAAAGTATTGAACACGCTAAATTAAATGTGGTAGAAAAGCCATATTTTTTATATTTGGTTGCATATCCTTTGCATGCCATGACTTTATGATGTCTGTGACCCAACAACATCAAAAGGCTCTTGATATCTTATTTGCTGGTACTCTTACAAGAGCCACTCTAAGTCATCAAGGGTCTGATGTATTAAACAAGCCTTTAACCATCACTCTGCTGCCAGAAATACAGTAGATATGGAAGGATCACTTTAAGGGTTGTTTCTCCTGACAGATTTTCCTATTGAACTCTATGGAAAAATAAGAGAACCCTTCAAGTTATCCATCCATATCTACTGTATTTCTGGCAGCAGAGTGATGGTTAAAGGCTTGTTTAATACATCAGACCCTTGATGACTTAGAGCCACTTAGCAAACCATGTGTCTATATTTGTTCCCAGTGTATTTACAGCTAAATCTTGTCTCACCCCCCCCCCCCATAGAGATCCATTCAAATGCAGAGAGTTATAGTGGCTCTTGTAAGAGTACCAGCAAATAAGATATCAAGAGCCTTTTGATGTTGTTGGGTCACAGACATCATAAAGTCATGGCATGCAAAGGATATGCAACCAAATATAAAAAATATGGCTTTTCTACCACATTTAATTTAGCGTGTTCAATACTTTTTTCCTGTGTCATTTCACTTTATTGCACATAACTTTTTTAAAGAATTGGAACGTTACAATTTCTTTAGCTGTGTAGTTTTATTGAGTTAATACCAATGTCTGGTCAAAATTTAATGTGAATAGCTACATTGGAAATATGTTTGAAAATAAAATTGTTGACGTGTCCGATACTTATTTCCCCCATTGTATATACACTTGCTGTAAACCACAAACCCATTGATGCCCCTACACAAGCCATTGTGAAGCTGGCAAGTCATGAAAAACTTCTGAAAATGTGTAAAATATCCTTCATCACACACAAAAAACTAAACTGGGCTAAAACTAAAATAATATCTCCATATATAATAAATAATAACTCCAGAAAATGAACTCTCCCTTTAAGTGGCTATACTAAAATACATGTTACCTGATTGACTGAATACCTAAGCACTGGTATGAGATTCAATGAAATAATACATTTTTATACCAAAATTGTTTGTTTGTTTTGTGAAAAAGAAGGTGGTCATTGATTTTCATTGCTTTCTCCCACGTGCACTTCATAACTCATTGCAGAGTGCTGTTCAGCTTTTCACGTGTTTCACAACAAAATAGAACACACTGTGATTAATGTGTGCAATGTATCATTAATCTGAGCTTTTACGCCCGAGTTTGCAGAGTTTAGGTTACTGTGTGGGAGGAATTTTTGTTCTAGAAACGTCTGGCTTGTGAATGACATCATCCTTTGCTCAGATCGCTGTTGCCTGTTCTGGGGCCCTCTCTGATCCCAGAACCATCATTTTTAATATTTCAGACATATGGAAACTGCTAAACATCGCAAGAGCGCCTTTCCTTGTTGTTTGGACTGTGCCAGAATATGAGCACTAATTTAAAAAATCTGTAAAGCACTGAGATCACACACTGAACCTAGTTTGACTTCGCTCTTACGCAGCCTCCAGCACAAAAGCTCAAAACTTAAATGCCTTATCAATTCAATCATCAACTCATGGCATAAACATTACACTGTAAATCCAGGTAAAAGCTTCCCATATCCTCCTGAAACCTGGCAGAAAACAAGTTTAAGTAATTTTAATTATTTGACATAATGCAAGTGTCTTGGATGACAAAAACTAAATAAAAATATTTTCAAAACTATTATTTATTTTATTGAATGTCCCTCATAGTTCTTGAGATGTAGGGAACAATAATTAATTGCTGGGTCTTAGGAGTCTATAGTTCAGATACTGCTTTGCCCTCCCAATTCTGACAATGCATGTGTCATGCATGTGTCATGCGTGAGCACATTTGGGAGCTCCTGCTTGTGTATGAACCGGACCCGGTCGCTTTCCCAACTCTTTTTCCCAGCTCACACTGCCTGTGTATGCAAATACACGCCTACAGGGGCTGAGCAATGCAGAGCGAGGGACCCAATGACAGAGCTGAGAACTTCCTGAGGCATGTTTGGTCATCAGTGCCCCACCTGCCAATCAAACCCGCAACCTCCTGCTCTCGAGCACAGTGCCATGCCCTGCTATACTGCCGCCCTGCCCCTCCTGCTCTCGAGCACAGTGCCCTGCCCTGCTACACTACCGCCCTGACCCGCAACCTCCTGCTCTCGAGCACAGTGCCATGCCCTGCTACACAGCCACCCTGACCCGCAACCTCCTGCTCTCGAGCACAGTGCCATGCCCTGCTACACAGCCGCCCTGACCCGCAACCTCCTGCTCTCGAGCACAGTGCTCTGCCCTGCCCTGCTACACTGCCGCCCTGACCTGCTACACTGCTATACTGCCGCCCTGCCCTGCTACACTGCCGCCCAGCCGTCATCAGGCTTTTGGAGGATTTCTTTAACTGCAGCTTGGAAACAACAGTGCCATTACATGTCTTAACCATGACTGGACCACATCTCGAGTGGTCATGAGACTTAATTGACAGAGGTGTAAAATACTGGTGGTGTCCGGGCAGAATATGGGGTGCAGGCTAACCCTCCAGGCCTCCACCCATTTAGCTTGCACCCATTCTTTCTCTCTCACACACACACACACACGCACGCACACACACACACAAACACACACACACACACACACACACACACACACACATAATTCCACTTCAACAAAAATGATAAAATAAACAGCAGTTATTACTTGTCCACCCTGTGCCGAGATGTTTAAGGGACGTCTGTTGTTTTTATTGTAAAATAGGTACACCACATGTGAGTGTGAGTGCAAGTGCAGGTTCGGTTATGAACGAGGCGACCGCTTTCATCAGGAAAACATTACTGCGCTCAGGTCTGCCCGGCGCTGCTCTCCAATTGGCTGCCCTGCGGCTGCTCCGTTCCGAGGGCACCCCTCACATTCCAATGGATAATCTTTTCCATTCCTCCCTGCACTTTGCAACACAAGGCCTGCATTGTGCACACTGCTCCCACAATGCACTTCTTTCCACAGCCCAGCTCTCTCAGGACTCAGTAAACCACAGCCGAAAAACCCCACAAAAGCGCAAGATCTGATTGGCCCGGAATAGAGGATCCGAAACCAGGCACCGCCTCTTGCGTGATACCAGTGAGGCTTCACTTCTGAAACGTGCCAACCGCGTAAACTGCCACGGTCACCATGGTCACCATTTATGTAGAGTTCACAGAATCAGCCTCCCCACAATCCTCCACTTCACACTCCTCAACTCTCCACACTCCCGCCAAAATGTTCTTTCTGCAGTTGCCGCCGTAATTCCTGGGCAGACAACAACAGAGCTTTACAGCTACAATCTACATATTCAACATACAGCAGTGTGTCTCACTATACACACAGGCAATTTCCATCATACACACTCAGAAACACACCAGCTAATCTTGTATACTCTTTTGCTACTTGTGAAAAACCACTGTGTGTACAGCCACACTGTAAGGATACTACGTTTGTACATAAAGACACTGTATTTAGAATTATTTAATAAAGATCATATAGTTGACCAAGTATGTTAAAAATCCTGCGCAGGTACCACTGCTCCAAATTTTACTGAGATAATATTAAAAACATCTTTGAACGTAAACATCCCTTCCGGATTAGCCTACACCTCTTTAGATGAGAGATTGCCTGGGGCAGGTCCCTCTGACCACTCATCTGATGCTTACAGACTTCAGCTGCAGATGGACTTATGAATTTTGGGATTGATTTACATCACAAAAAGTTTGTTATCTTCTTTAATGACAAATATAACATTAGCTATCTCCTGGAGCACAGTCCAGTCTTCACTGATCTAGGAACAGTTCTTATGACGCTTGCGGTCTAAAAGCCAAAACGCTGCAGATACTACTCTCCTTTACACACAGGTAAATGCAGTATCCCAGGCTTTACTAGGTAGGACATTATTATGGAGACTCTTCTGTATCTGTTCCAGTATTCCTACCGAATGGCCTAAAACAATAAATCTGTGGCAGTTTGCCACTAATCCTAAGAGAGCTGGCCTGGTGCATCGCCCACGGCCACCTCTGGAGTCGGCTCTTGAGTCGGTCCCACACACATTCCCAGTTCTTCATCATGAAGGCATGATAGACATCTCATCCGAAATGCACCCCCAGTGCCTCTAAACCTTGTCTATTCCGATGTGCCTGTTTTAGCAGTGTGGAGGTGGGGAGGGGCTGTGATCATCAAAAAAAAGCCCTCTCAAAACAGTCCAGGGAACTAGATTTGCCCCCCCCCCCACCTCCCTTCCTAAATCACCATGGTTTTTAATTACCACTGTGACATCATCCAGATTAACAGTGGTGGCAACAGGAACTCCAGTGAGCCGCTGCCTCAGGGCACATAGCAGGGGCCCGGTATGTGGGGAGTGCAGCAGCTCTGACATGGCACTGCCCTGCCTTATCCCTCAGGCGACGGTAAAGAACACTGTTAATCTTTAGCATGCTATTCACCCCAATATATCTACAGACGTTTTACATGAGATGTGAAATACTCCTAAAATCCGTAAGCTTCCAGAGGTTTAAAAAGGGACTTTTAGAAAGAAAGAGAAGAACTACTGGGAATCGATTCCAGGCAACTTTACATTGCTTTGCTGTTTTGCTGAAGTTACTAGGCCCAGCTTGGGCAGTCCTTGATGTAGTTATGTGGTTGCTTCTGGAGCTCTGTGCAGGACAGTTTTTTTTTATCCCATTTGCGCCCGCATCTGCAACATTTCTGACCTCTCCTGCCCGCTCATGTGGAGGTTCTGTTCCGTACCCGCCCGTAACACTGTTTTCTATTTTGCCTGTTCCTATCCCGCAAAAAATAAAACAAACATAAATAAATTGTGATTCATTTAAGTTGTAGTGAATGCATTTAGAATTTTTATGAAAATAAATTTTTATGAAAATATATGTACAAAACAGAAATAAATGCAGGTCCATGCGTATAACGAGAAATAGGAGAATGGTAGAGTGTTAAATATATAAAAACTAAAAATCTGATTAAAACAATGTGCTGCCCAAGGGTGTAACTTTGTGTTGAACGTTGGAGGGGTTGAGGTGAACAGCCCTCTAGGAGGGTCTAGACGCCCCCACAGGAAAGTCTTTTTTTTACAAAAGTATTAAATGGTTCTTTCCACAGAGTTTTAAAGCAAAACATATCAAAAAACCTACTGATTTAGGCCTAAATAACCTCAGCCTAAAAAAGACAATTTAAATCTGCATGATGTTTAATAGTTGGTAAAACATAAAAAGAGAACTACAACTCTTCTTTCAGTATCCAGTACATTATCATTCATGCTGCAGTATTTTTAAATGTTGTACACGGGCATTTTAGGTTTTGTTAGAAGCAGCGGGAAATGCCCACATTAAAAATTAGAGCAGTTATATAACATTTAACTTGCACAAAGAAAATTAATTCATGATTCAATTAATTGGTAAAAAAATCTATGAATTGGCTCAAAAATCATGGTCTTCAATCAATACCTTAAGTAGAAGCAGGTGTCAACTAATTGTTTTTATAAATGTCAGTTAAGAAACTCAATTGTATGATTAGTCACCGTTGTGCCGTTAGAGTGCCTACAGGTACCTCTGGAGGATAACCATTGAAATACAAGTTTAAATCCCTGCAGATCACAAGTAAACAAACTGGTGGCAATGCAAGCTAATGAACAAAAATAATCACTTGTCTACTTTTATACACTTTTAAACACCAGATGTAGGTACATAAAAATGTACAGTGCAAATTGCCCGCTGAGGCCAAGATGAAACCTAATCTGTCACTGTATAGAGATGCAACAATGGATTCAGTGTGATGGCGGCCCAGGAGAAAACCTAGGATGACTCGCGTTGATGACAAGCAAACCGCATTCCAGCCCCGAGTGCCTGTTTGATACATAGCGTGCATGTTTCTGGGGCAGAATGCATCATATCTGCATCTGAAATGAAACTAGATGCAAAAGGCTTCGTAGCTACATTTGGCCCCTAGAGTGAAATGTGTCCTCATCAAGGCTAGGTGACAGTTACAACAGCAACACATCAAAAGATTGGCGTTCATTTAAATTCTCTCCCTTTTTTCACCAACAATGCAAACTGCTACAGTTGAAACTTCAATAGGCCTACTTCTCCCTTCACAAATTAAGTCCTGAAATGAAACGATCCAAGCACTTTGAGCTGCATTCGTTGTATGAAAGGTGCTATATAAATAAAATACTTACTTACTTACTTATATATGTCATCCATATATGTCATTAAACTAACCAGGTGTTTGATCGGATGTAATGATAAATTCCATTTGCAAAGTAAATGGTTAAATCTGTACATGCATGATTGAGCAATGTACTCATTTATACAGTTTTTTTTGTGTAATATATTAGATGCCATACATCATCCCACACTTATCCCGCAAACTTGACTCTGACCGCCCACTCCCGCCAGCATCAGATTAAACATGTCCCGTGATCGCAACAACTGTGACCCGCGGGACCCCAATCCCATTGCAGGGCTCTAGTTGCTTCTTCTTAACCCCTATTGGTTCTGTAGAGGTTAGTGAGAAAGAAGCCGCATTTTTGCGGATCTCCTCTTTCGCCACCCTGTCATGCATCAGTGTTGCTAAAATATGCAATTGTCATTTTTAAAACAGAATATTTTTACCTTCATTCTAATGACGGTCATTGTGCAGCCTACTGTAGTTCAGTGAATAATTGACAACTGATACGTGTCAGAAGGTGTCAAAGACGGGAACTGCACAAATTCAAGCTCCACTCTCACCTCAAAACTCTGATTGGTAGTTTTCACAGTCAGGAATTCCCACAATAATTGAATCACCGGGAATACAGAAATTACAGTTGCCTTGGGCTCCAGATTACTAATTTGTTGACTTCTTTTTATCTATATCTCACCATTGTCTCTGTGTCTCTTTCTCCTCCAACTTTCCTAGAAGGTACAGAAAGCCTAGGTAAAGATGGGGCCATACAGCAGGTTGGAATTAACAGACCAGTAACAGGCCCTGTGCTGAGTCTGTGATAGAAAACCTGCAGTAATTATAATCTACGTACAACTTCATGTCAGGTAGCCATCAAGACGTTTGCCAGGATTTGAATTTCAAAATTCCATTGGCCTGTATTGCAGCTACACCAGCTATTTATATTCAGATACAACACAGTGTATTGTTGTTAGTTTGGTACTGCTGTTGTTTGACTTTGCAACAATGGATAAAGATTAGATCAAGAATTCAATCAAGGATAACCGGTTCACTAAAGCTTTCAATTTAATTCAGTTTTGATTTTTCTCTGATGACATTATCATTGTGCTGCTATTATACAATTCGTATTTATGCTTATAGTGAAAAATATTATTGCAGTTAGGCTAATATATGGCTAAATTGGTTATCAATTTATCAGCCCACTGCTCACATGAGGGAGCTTGGCAGTTGTCTAGCAAATGGCTTCAAGGAGACTGCATCCACATAGTATATTTACAGCCAGTTATTTTATTTTATTAAACATTAATAACTATTTGTCATTTCTACTCATTATGAAAATATCTAATGTATTCATTAATTCGTTCATCAATATATAAGCTATGCTAGGACACAGAATGCCATCAAGTATGAATTGTCATCTGAGACCCCATTAGTCATCTGATGATTTTGGATGATCTGACAGATGGAGAAACAGTCCAGAATATCGCTGTCGCTGAACCCTCCCCACGCTTCAGCCTCGCTCGAGCACAAAACCTGATCAAACTCATCCTGTCAGCACCCATCTGATCTGCACAGGGTCCGAGATCTGCATTTTCAGACCTCTCGTCTCAACACTTTGCTTTTAATTGGGTTGTGTGCCATTGAAATGTGGACTATGACAGCCTTCTAATGGAGTTTGGTCTGGTATTTAAATAAATGATGCTGTTTTGAAAACAAGCATTACCATGATTTATTCATGTTTTTCAAGATTAAAAATGATTTAACAGTGATAGGTGGCAACATTTGAAATGCTGCCAACCCATATTACCCTGCACCCTCATAGAACTAAACCATCTTATTTTCTCAAGCACTACACCTTCTAGACAAGCACCGGACATGTCTTTGTCAATACCCCGGAATTTACATTCAACAACAAGTTCAACACCAAGTTAAGGGCTCTTGACTTTTGAAGTGTAACACTCTCACAGATAGATCATTCATTAAAAATAAATAAGCAGAATTATAGACACCAAGCTTCAGACTAGCGGAGGTTGTGCCTTGCACAGCCTCACCAGAACCATCTGCGCATCTGTAACTGCAGTTTACATGCAGCTCTGGGCTGTGTTGAAGCACAAACCTGGACTCAGCAAATGGGTAACTCATTAGGGCTCAGAGTGGGCAGACTCAATCAAAGGTCAAAGGTCAGGGATAAGTGGTTACCTGTGGATAACCGGCGCTGGTGGATTGGACACATGCCAGTGAAGCAGGAGCACGCTGTGGGTGAACTGCAGACCTGTCCTGACCGGCTTCGCTGAGAGGGTGACCCCAGAGAGCACTGAGGCTTCAGGAACCCTGTAGGGCCACAAAAGAGGGGAGGGGTCAGCTGGCATAGACACTATTTAAAAAACATGAATAAGAAATGTACATAATGTGTGTGTGTGTGTGTTTGGATTTCGGACTGCCAGTTGTAGCACACAAACACACACACACAAAATCTGTGGATCTGTGTGATGTCAGCTCCATCAGACACAAACCCAACCCCTGTGAAGAAGAAAAAAAAAAAAACAGCCGAGAGAATTTAATATCTGTTCAGATATTATATTAGATCGACCCAATTCCTCACAGCTTCAACAATCTCGTTATCTCCTTCTATTCTCTGAAAAAAAGCATTGTCATGGTAACCTGTTGCTGTGTGAAATCATTATTTCTCTCGGAAACCTGTTGCTGGTTAATTCTGTCCAGTGCCTTCAGGCTTCTAATAGTTTGTCCTCCAACCAGCACAAGCTCTCCTGTAGTACTGTTTGGCCTATATGGTGTATAACAGTCACAATGGTGTATGCAGTTTGCAGTTTGTCATTGTGTGGATGTGCAAGACATCAAGGTTATTCCAAATTGGGAAGACATTTAAAAGGAAGCCATATATTACTGGGGCTTAATTCAACTGAAATCTCTCTCTCTCAGATTCAAGGAAGGAACTCTCCACAAATGCTCTTTCAGTATTGTGCACTGGGAATATTCTACAGGTTTTCTTGTTAAAGTTACAGTGATGCCGTTAAAGATATTGTGCCATTGAAATGACCTCAATACAGGGCTTCGCCATGCATAAAATCCCTGACCAGCCTTTCTTTTTTTCTTTCTTTATTTCTTTCTTTCTCCTTGTAACTTTTAAATATCTGAAAAGCCCACTTTACAAGCTTCATGGCAGCTCCATGGGTGGGGGCTGATTGGCCCCAGGGTCAAAGGTGAGCAAGCAGCTCCATACATCACAATATCATAAAAACCTTTCCATCCAACCTTGGCACGGTCAATGCCATGCAATGCTGACATCACATGACTTGGTCACATGACCACATGATTCCGTATTGCTGTGAGACACCCCTCTCCATGTGAGCATGACCTTGCCTAGCACAGACACACCATGAGCATGGAAAGGGATACTGGGTCACTGAGGGCAAGGGATTGTGGGTGATTATTAATGAGATGGCTCAGCGATGTGGCCAACTGTCTGGCTTAAGAGCTTTCGGGCAACAAAGAATGCTCTGAATTCCATTGTGAGTGACACAGACACAAACCAAATGTCCTGAGACCTTTTAAACATAAATATGAGTTTTACAAGCTCTCTGCCAAATGCCCCATTTTACAACAATAGAGTCAGGTCTGGCTAGTCAAAGCTTTTTCCAATTTGAATGTTTAGCTACTTTCATGGGAAGGATTCCGTTACAGAGAGGTATACAGATTTTTTTGATCTTAACATTTTTTAAATGTTAAATTATAAAATCAGAAGTTTAGGTTTCTAGTATTTGACATCCAATAAACACAAAAAGTACATTATTTGTATTGATATATTTTATGTGCGATTGTTGTCCTAATTCACTTTTTCTGTCTTAAAATTTAAGTCAGTCATTTTCAATCCAATCTGACATTTTCCTGACAGACAAAAGAAACATCCATGGCTATGCACGGCAGTCATGTAAACATGCACTTCTCAGAGACAGATGTTCTGCATTACCTGTACCCGAAGGATCTTACAGGTTATGACATGAGAGTTCATGACCTCCTGAATATGTTGGGGGGAGGGAGCTTTGAACCAGTCTGATCCTTTACTGTGAATTTCAGCTGCGGCTATTTTTGGACAGATATGATGACTCAGACACACTACACATAACTACCAAAGATAATTGATCGTTTTCCAAAGTCCTGTGTGAAATTGCTATTTTATTCAGCATAACTCAAAGCTGAAGAAGTGCGCATAGCCACTGCAAGTCACACTGTCTGTCTCTAAGGATTCTAACAGAGTCTGGTTTGGGAAAGCACTCCAGAATCCGATTTACAGCAGAACAGAAGACAAGCTATAACATGCTGATCTTTTTTGCTAAAATATGTCGGCATTCCACTGTCTCATTTAAGACATTATGAGTCTTTCCCAAAACTGCAGGCTTATGTGGTGAAATCAAATGTTTTGTAAGATTAAAACAATTCTGAATGTATTTTCCTTATGAAATCATTGGCGCTAAATCACATAAAAGGCAAATGTAATGTATCCAGATACAGTCTATTTTTCAGAATAGGCACTGCAGTGTTTACCTTACAAATGCCATGGGGGCATTGGTAAGCCTGTCCTCACAGGTGCTGGGGAAACCCTTAATGCAGGCTCATTAAAGGAATCCAATACAATGTACTCTTGTGAAAAATAAAGTATTCTGCAATGTGATAATCTCCCATATATCTGATCCAAAAGATTGTATTGTAATGGAAGTATACATTTATAAAGCTGGATTTTCTTTTCCATAAATAATTGTAGTCATGATAAAATCTGATTTAGAGCAACCGCCTTATCAATACTGTAGCACTATATGCTCAAACTGTAGGCTTTAACTCTTCAATGGCTTTGAGGCCATTCAGGATATGGGACTGAAGGTTTATGATGCATACTGAACCCTGAACAAGCAGTGGCAATTAAGTGCAATCAATCAGCACTATGAAGTCAAACAACTTATTAAATTACATACTGAGTTGGCTACAAATATTGTATAAACATTGTTCAAACAGCTAAAGTGCAGTGAATGCTCACAAGCAAACGCAAACCTTTTCCTTCAACTATATATAAACCAGGGAGTCAACTTGCATATTTTCAATATGTCAAATTGACGGACAGGGTGAAAAATACCTGTCGTCACTATTTTAGTCGCCAATGTTTCATCAATGTTCTTATGTTAAGAGTTCACAGATGGTTTCTCTGATGAGAGGAATTTTTTTCTGTGGCCCTTGAGCCAATCCGGCTCCATGGAGAATAATCTTTTCTGTGGCCCTTGAGCCAATCCGGCTCCATGGAGAATGATTTACTTTTATTTTTGATGGGAGAGTCATTGGCTAGATTTAAATGATCACTTAATGGAATAATTCCACCTGAAGGACTCAAACATTTATTAGCACAAATTTGTAGATAGACTGAAAGGTACATAAGTAAACTTTTCATAAGTAGCTACATCCTTTTTGATGTAACGTATAACCTACCTGTTGCTGTATTTTTATTAATTTGGCACACACGTGTCTATTGACTTCCATAAATTTTCAGCCATTTGGAGCTAAAGCGGTAGCACTACGGCTAACAATTTATCCTCAATTTTCCATCTCTGAAGTAAGCACAGTGCAAGGAATATTCATATTATAATATTAATATTAATATTGCAGCAAATTGAGAGAGAAATGCTTTGAACAAGCCGCACACCAGCCCTCATGCAAGCATCAGCTTTTTTTCTTCGCCTAATGGTCACAGTTAATGGTCACATTCATTGTCTCGTCCTTCAAAATGACAGAGAATATTTCATTTATTCAGTCAAAGCTAAACGACTAAACAAATGTGGATAATTATCAGTAAATTCAAACCCTTTCAATGCTTCCTGTTTTCCACAAAGGTCTCAATATGCAAAGTGAATTACGCCTACCAATAGCTTGCAAAATAAAAATGTGATGGATGGACCAGCCATAAACAATAGTTTTGGAATTTATGTTCACAGCACAGAGCCAAGTTATCTTTCATATTGCTGGCTAACAGTTAGCTGGCAGAGAATGATCGTGATAGTAGGTTAGTGTGTGTGAATCACATATCTCTATTTAATTGTCGCATCTATTTTATTTTATTCTTACTGTAGCAAAATTGTTTATCTTAAGATATGCTTGTTTTCTATTTGGTCTTGTTGAACACATGACATAAATAAATGATTGAAGCTAGTCAAGGTAGCCTATCGATAAGGCCAAGAAAAGAAGCAGTCAGGAGACATGAGGCAGGGCAAAAAAAAATCTCCAATTTTTCCACCAAGACTGTTATCCCTCACTTCTGAGTAGTACTCATGGACTAAATTTAACTTGGCAAGTGTCCTAATGTGAAAATATCTTTCTCTGTATAATTTCTCTCATGTTTATTAAGCATAATTGTCAGCCCAGAGTTAATCTAATTGATCAATTAGTTGTCAGTCTAATTACAGGCAATCCATCAGTGTCCTATTATAATGTTCAGTAGGTTAAAACACTTAATATAAAATATGTCATTACTCTATTAATGATTGCTGAGTGTTGTTAATTGTAACTTGGATGAGCTTCTGAATATGCAGGCAATATTTAAGCCGCCCGTGAAACGGGGCACCGAATGAGCACAGGCCATGGAGAAGATTTACTCCACACATGGAAGATGAAATGTAGTGAGAGACCCCGCACAATGGGCAAGTGAAGTAAAAATATGATTTGCACCCATTTGTTTTTCATGGTACTTTTATTGTTATATTGGTATTATTGTGAAAACACCCTTCTCCTGTAAGCCTGCCCCCCAGTCCACCCATCCACAAAATCCAAGCACCCTCCACCCATCATAAATATTCTTTAGTGGACCCACTGAAAATAACAATATTTCCCTACAATCACAAAATATATTTATCACTTATATTTTTAACTGTAACATAACTGTGCTACATTAACAATATAACATAACTACTTAACTATATTAAAATATATTTTTAAAAGATATATATATTGGCATGGTAGGTATGCCGCCCACCAAGTTACGGCTTGGCGTGGCATGCCCAATACCCATACAGCACCGAGTTTGGCCCTTTTCAGGGTTTCCTACGGAAGTAACCACAATGACCACAGCCCTTAAAAACATTAACTTCTGTATATTCTGACCCCATGTAACCACACAGCACTCAGATACAACTTCACACATCCACACAATAAAGCCCCAAACTTATTTTACGGTAATTTTGCGGTTTTTCTGCTTCTTCTTCTTCTTCTCATTCTTCTTCTTCTTCCCATTTTTACTGCCTACCCAGAAACCCTCACTACCTGCCTGCCTCCGTACCCTCAAAAAATAATTATCCCCATTGGATAACAACATTGCATACCTGCTCCCCCAAGCTGTTTGCCGAAAAAAAAAGGCTTCAAACTAATGTGGACACATCAGACAAAACCGCTATATGGCTTGGTGTTTTCCATGAAGCTGCTGTGGCCTACTGGTTAGAGTTGCTTCCTCTCACACAGAAGATTTGTGGTTCAAGTTTATGTTGGACAAAAACAATGTGCAACTGTTAAATACTTCTCATTTATTACACTGTTATTTTCACATTAACAAATGTATTTGTATTGCATAGGCATTTTGGACTAAAACAGTGTGCACATGTTCCGGTTTTCTGCTAAGATGAAAAAACACAGGGCCAAGTTGCATTAAAGAATTTAGGAAAGTCTGGATAGCATTGCTTTGGAATAGAGCTAGTTTAATTAGTGTGAGCTACGATAGGCAATATTGTTAGTTGTAACTTGGCCACATTTTGCAAGTTGGAATTAAGGACTTACAGACAGTGCTTTGTAGGCTATGCGTGAGTAACTTGGCATTTTTTTTATGTTGAAAACTTATTTTTGGTGAGATATATATATATACTGTATATATTTGCTATAAGATTCATTTAATTTAAATATTATAAATTAATAGCAGAACTTGATGTGCGTTATTTTGATGTGCATCATTTGGCCTGTCAAATAAATAAGGATTTCTACCAGGGCAATATTCACAGAGAAAAATGCCTGATACTGTACATACCACATACTGTAATTCATTCTGCTGTCTCAGAAATTCTTTGAGGTTATTCCTACTAATTACCTGAGATTAAATTAGTTTTTCCGATTTTGACTATTCTGACGTGGCTCCCACTACAAATACACTGTCATGTGGAATGACAGGTAAAAAAGGTAGAAATAACACAAAAATTTAAGAGCGGTCTTATGGGTAACCATTTGGAGCATCTGCATGTAGGCTACTTCACTCACCCAAGGGATGTCCCAGTTCCTTTTGCACTCAGACTGGCAGCTGTCTAATTTCCTGGAAGACCAGGTTGTGTGCCAGAGCGCTTTCCCCGTGCACATGCTCTGCTGTTTAAAACAGCCACGGTCATGTGATCATGTGAGGTCACCAGTCTCTGGTTCGTTGATGAAGACAAAGTATGAATGGTGAGGAAGAGGATGTGGACTGGGCAGGGAGAAAAAAACAGACAACAGGAAAGATGTAGTGTGATAACTGGAGAGAGAGGGGGAGGAGGGAGGAAGAATATGTGACATATCTTCCTTGAGGCTTCAGTAAACCACATAATTGAATTTGCGTGATTAAGCTGAGAGGACACAAAGAAAGAGATATTTTATGGGAACAGAGAGCAGGAAGTGTTTCAGATCCATACACTACATGGTCAGACTAAGATCACAATGCAATAAAAATAGCCGATAGTGCCCGCAGGAACAGTATAGAATTTAACATCCTACAAATACACCTCTGAGACCAGTGCAGATCTCACACATGGGAAATTCATTAATTAATTGCAAAATTATACATTGAAACATTATACTCCTGCTTCATCTTACAGTGTGGCAACAAACTAACTCGAAAAAAACAGATAATAATGCCTGGCATTTATATAGCGCCTTTCTCACACCACCAACACCACTTCCAGCACCAAGTTTCCCCTGCAGGTCTCCCATCTAATTACTAACATTCAGCAGGAGCAGATTGCATTGTGGTATGGCTGCTGACAAAAAAAAACTTGAGCGGGCATGAACTGAGGACTGGCTATGGAGTTACATTTCTGCCATTAGCCCAATTAACTTTGGCCCAAATTAGACCATTTTCACCTAGTTTCTACTCGTCTTATTTAAGTGTCAATATCTAAAAAAATATTCACTGCACATCCATGGTTTAAAGTTTGAATTGAAGAAGAGGCTGTATCAATCAGAAATTTGGAACAGAATACATTTATGTCAGAATCGTCACATACAGTATATACATAATACGCATAAAATACATAGCCTAATGTTTTTAAATACTTATGCAAAATGTAAAAAGATAAACACTTCAGGGTTTCAGAAAACAGTTGTAGCTTCATGACCAGGTAGAATAGATGGTTTCATAAGCATATTTATACAAGAAATTTTCTAAAAAAGAAATTGGTGTCTACTAAACCGAAAGTACATCAGGAACTGTACATAGTACAGTAAGCAAGAGAAAACACAGAATGCTTATTTGTACAATGTTTTAAAAAAATATTATTGTTTCTATATCTGAATATGATTTTCTTAGCATGTATAAATGGTGAAATTTATAGTCTCTGGCTGTGGCAAGACAAGGGTCGTAAACACTTTGGGCTATTAATAGCACCCTGCTATTTTATTGCCCTGCAGTGCAACTGGAGAGGCTGAGGTTTTTGCAAGCGGTGGCCCTTGTAAACAATCCTGCATCAAAATTTCCAGAGATTTCTTAAAGCTGTAGTTTATCATTTCAGACAAAGATAAATGCTGTAATTGGATCGGATACGAGTACCACCAGGGGGCCAACGTGGATTGGGTTAAAATCAAGCTAAACAAAAAGATTTGTAAGCAAAATATCAAGTGTTGAAAGCAAAAAATTTAATGCAAACTTTTCACTTAAAAATTGTATTAGAGTCTTGTCACTGTCATAGTCTGTATTTTTTACACTCAGATTTTTCTGGAAAAAATTCTGGCAAAAATGTAACGTGTGGATGGTGGTGTATAGCCTACATGCTTTATTCCCCATGTAGGACACAGCCTACATGTCTATTGGTCAATTTGGATTTAGAGTGACAGTTCCTCAAAATGTTTACCACACCCACAGATTCTCATAAATTTCCGACCAATGTGGGATCAAGCGCTCAACCTGGTAGGTCCATGTAAAGAGGTACACTGTTAAAAACAACAACAAAAAAAGGCTAATTTAAAAAAAAATTCATTTCTCAATGGGAACTGAAAGGAAAAACCACAAGTTACATTTTTCGTCTTGCAGTTGGTAATCTGGTAACCAGAAAACCAAAACCAGAAAACAATTAATGTGTTCGTTTTCAGGTTTACTGACTTACCACATTACCCACTGCAAGACGAAAAATGGTTTTTGGTTTAAAAACATCATATCTTTATAATTGGCTCAAAGAACTAGCAACCTGTTCCACAAAATCAACTTCCTGTCCATACTATCCCCTCCATGATTGCTGTGTGTGTGCAGGCCCCTATGCGTATATGTGTGTTAGTGTGCATTTGGCAGCTCTGCTTCTTCCCATCCTGTCAGGTGTCAGAGATAATCACAACCAATCAGCTGTTTCCCTGCCTCTGATGTCATTCTGTGAGCACAAGGCATAAACACAGCAGTACAGGATGTCCTAAATGGCTTTACAAAGGAAGAGAGTGTCATGCCTGCACGCTCTGTACTGGAACAACATGTTTTACCATAATCAGCAGTCACATGTTATTTTTATTTTTTTTACCTGCTCAGGGCTACAGAGAAAAAGTAGCCTTTTAGGTATATCTGGCACACTGCCATTGGCACATTGTTGATTACTGTGCACTGCCCTGTTGAATAAATGTAATCAATCCAAAAAATACATACTCACACATACTGTTGTTCAGCCCCCACCCCCACACACACACACGTACACACAGTGCAGATGCACAGTCTGGTCTAAGTCTTTGACCCAGATTCCGGCTCTGAGACACAGGCCTGCGATTGCCTTGTTTTTATTCCAGATCTATTCCTAATTTGCTTTCATGCAGATAATTTGTGCCGTTGGTCTGCCATGCTCGCCAGCTCTACAGACAGGCAGCCCATGGTGAACCACCGCCTCTCCCATCTGAATAAGCCCAGATCAGAATATGCCTGTGATTTTCTGAGAGAATCTCAGAGAACACTCATGGACACACAGCCTGGTGTAACAGGCAGGAACAGAAAAAACACACCTGGTATAATAAGCAGTACCAGGCAGGTCACACCTGGTATAACAGTGAGGGCTCACCTGGTGCAATAGACAGGACACACATGATGTAACAGAGGACTTACACCTGGTGTAACAGTGAGGACCTGGCATAACAGAGAGGACCTGGTGTAACAGTGAGGACCTGGTGTAACAGTGAGATACCTGGTGTAACAGTGAGGACCTGGCATAACAGAGAGGACCTGGTGTAACAGTGAGATGTAACAGAGAGGACCTGGTGTAACAGTGAGAACCTGGTGTAACAGAGAGGACCTGGTGTAACAGAGAGGACCTGGTGTAACAGAGAGGACCTGGTGTAACAGAGAAGACCTGGTGGAAACTGGAGCATGAATGTGCAGCGCCTGTGTTCCTGTCACACACCGCACTATTAGCAGGTGAGAAAAGGTCCTCTTAAACTTACACACAGTCAGGTCACACAGGCTATGTCTCTAGGCAGTGTAGCTTTCTGACCCGCACTCAGAAAGCACATGTATCTAAAGGCTGTATTCTATATCAGAGAAACTCTCCCATTCATCCTGTCTCCAGACAGAATGTGCAGGATAGTTTTCTGATGTTTGGCCATGTCTAGGAGGTGCTGCCACAGGTGCTGGGCACTGGCCAGGTGTGCAGTGAGAGTGCAGAAGGTGCCAGGACTGTTCTCCTGTTTCAGGAGATCACCATGGCAATGGAACTGATGCACCAGAACCAGGATATGAGCTAAGGATTCACTTTCTCTTTCTCTTGCATGTTTACATGTCTGTGTGTGTGAATGTAAGTCTGTGCGCATGTATTAAACTTCTATAACCTTCTGAACTAAACTAAGCTAAAAACAAACTAACCATACCATAGCTTAAATAACAGCCACACATTTCAGTTCAACTCAAACAGCCGTACCTTACAATTCAGCTCTGACAGACATACAGACACAACCACATGCTGGCATCATTATTTTTGACACGCTTAATTTTGTTACTTTCTACACACCTGGTGAAAGGTAGACAGGTGCACCAGAACTCCTCTGTGTGTACAGAGGCAAACACATATATGTACACCTATGCCAAATATTTATCATACATATGCACATATAAGTAGAAAGTGCAACATAGTACAAAAGGTCAAGTCACACAAGGACGTGGGCCGGCCTGTTATTCTTCAACTATGTGCATGTCAAGAAGGAAAGGGCAGGTTTGACATTTTCCCAAGCCCTTTAGAAGACTTAGAGGCCAAGAGACAGCACTGAAACTTTTACACTCGTACACTCCCAGCATGCTGGGAATGGGTAAATTCACACTCATCTGTGTCCTACATGGGGAATAAAGCATTCAAACTCATATGTGTCCTACATGGGGAACAGAGCATTTACACTCATCTGTGTCCTACATGGGGAATAGAGCGTTTACACTCATCTGTGTCCTACATGGGGAACAGAGCATTTACACTCATCTGTGTCCTACATGGGGAATAGAGCGTTTACACTCATCTGTGTCCTACATGGGGAACAGAGCATTCACACTCATCTGTGTCCTACATGGGGAACAGAGCATTTACACTCATCTGTGTCCTACATGAGGAACAGAGCATTTACACTCATCTGTGTCCTACATGGAGAATAGAGCATTCACACTCATCTGTGTCCTACATGGGAAATAGAGCATTCACACTCATCTGTGGTCTACATGAGGAACATAGCATTTACACTCATCTGTGTCCTACATGAGGAAAAGAGCATTTACACTCATCTGTGTCCTACATGAGGAACATAGCATTTACACTCATCTGTGTCCTACATGAGGAACATAGCATTTACACTCATCTGTGTCCTACATGAGGAACAGAGCATTTACACTCATCTGTGTCCTACATGAGGAACATAGCATTTACACTCATCTGTGTCCTACATGAGGAACATAGCATTTACACTCATCTGTGTCCTACATGAGGAACAGAGCGTTTACACTCATCTGTGTCCTACATGAGGAACATAGCATTTACACTCATCTGTGTCCTACATGAGGAACATAGCATTTACACTCATCTGTGTCCTACATGGGAAATAGAGCATTCACACTCATCTGTGTCCTACATGGGAAATAGAGCATTCACACTCATCTGTGGTCTACATGAGGAACATAGCATTTACACTCATCTGTGTCCTACATGAGGAAAAGAGCATTTACACTCATCTGTGTCCTACATGGGAAATAGAGCATTCACACTCATCTGTGGCCTACATGGGGAAAATAGCATTCACACTCATCTGTGTCCTACATGGGAAATAGAGCATTCACACTCATCTGTGTCCTACATGAGGAAAAGAGCATTTACACTCATCTGTGTCCTACATGGGAAATAGAGCATTCACACTCATCTGTGGCCTACATGGGGAAAAGAGCATTCACACTCAGCTGTGTCCTACATGGGGAATATAACATGTACACTAATCTGTGTCCTACATGGGGAACAGAGCATTTACACTCATCTGTGTCCTACATGGAGAATAGAGCATTTACACTCATCTGTGTCCTACATGAGGAACAGAGCATTCACACTCATCT
Source organism: Ilyophis sp. 1 JC-2022 (assembly GCA_022702515.1). NCBI lineage: Eukaryota > Metazoa > Chordata > Actinopteri > Anguilliformes > Synaphobranchidae > Ilyophis > Ilyophis sp. 1 JC-2022. The sequence goes on from CM040404.1 coordinate 31,073,226, forward strand.
GAGTACTACATGGGGAACAGAGCATTCACACTCATCTGTGTCCTACATGAGGAACATAGCATTTACACTCATCTGTGTCCTACATGGAGAATAGAGCATTTACACTCATCTGTGTCCTACATGAGGAACAGAGCATTCACACTCATCTGAGTACTACATGGGGAACAGAGCATTCACACTCATCTGTGTCCTACATGAGGAACAGAGCGTTTACACTAATCTGTGTCCTACATGAGGAACATAGCATTTACACTCATCTGTGTCCTACATGAGGAACATAGCATTTACACTCATCTGTGTCCTACATGAGGAACATAGCATTTACACTCATCTGTGTCCTACATGAGGAACAGAGCGTTTACACTCATCTGTGTCCTACATGAGGAACATAGCATTTACACTCATCTGTGTCCTACATGAGGAACATAGCATTTACACTCATCTGTGTCCTACATGAGGAACATAGCATTTACACTCATCTGTGTCCTACATGAGGAACATAGCATTTACACTCATCTGTGTCCTACATGAGAAACAGAGCATTTACACTCATCTGTGTCCTACATGAGGAACATAGCATTTACACTCATCTGTGTCCTACATGAGGAACATAGCATTTACACTCATCTGTGTCCTACATGAGGAACATAGCATTTACACTCATCTGTGTCCTACATGAGGAACATAGCATTTACACTCATCTGTGTCCTACATGAGGAACATAGCATTTACACTCATCTGTGTCCTACATGAGGAACATAACATTTACACTCATCTGTGTCCTACATGAGGAACATAGCATTTACACTCATCTGTGTCCTACATGAGGAACATAGCATTTACATTCCTTTGTACACTGACGAATGGTGCATGTGCACTCTTCTATAAAAGGCTGAGTCTGGCTTTTCTGACTTATGAGGCCCAGGGCTTTAACATGTAAAATGTTCCTTCGATGATCAATGCAGCCGGCTCTCACATGAGAGGGAGGCGTTCCTAACTGACACATGGCGCACTGCAAAACTGGCTGAACTGGTTTTTCAGAGTCAGACTGACAAGGACGACAGCAGGGACACCAGAGAAAAGGCAGCTTCGGTTTTCCGTGTGAAAACGCAGGGCGGTATGTAAAATTGGCGGTGCCGTCAGCACAGTGCATGAACGCAGCGGTGTGCAAGGGCAGTTGCAGTGTGTGAACACAGAGTCAGTGCAGTATGTGAACACAGAGTCAGTGCAGTGCATAAACGCAGAGTCAGTGCAGTGTGTGAACGCAGAGTCCGCGCAGTGCATAAACGCAGAGTCAGTGCAGTGTGTGAACGCAGAGTCCGCACAGTGCCTAAACACAGAGTCAGTTCAGTGCATAAACGCAGAGTCAGTGCAGTGTGTGAACACAGAGTCCGCGGAGTGCATAAATGCAGAGTCAGTGCAGTGTGTAAACACAGAGTCCGCGCAGTGCATAAACACAGAGTCAGTGCAGTGCATAAACGCAGAGTCAGTGCAGTGTGTAAACACAGAGTCCGCACAGTGCATAAACACAGAGTCAGTGCAGTGTATGAACACAGAGTCCGCTCAGTGCATAAATGCAGAGTCCGCGCAGTGCATAAACGCAGAGTCAGTGCAGTGTGTGAACACAGTACAATGTGTAAATGCAGCATGATGTAGGAAACATAGAGGACACAGTCCAGTGCAGGCAGTTACAGTGTATCTATCGCATCTCAAATCCAAGTCGAGATATTATTGCAAAACACAGTATAAACACGGGAATGGGGAGTGCACACAGACAACAGGGACCTCTTAAAGCATTTCAGTTGTGATTGAGATCTTGCGAGGCACAAATGCCACCACCCATATGTAAAAGATCTGTAAAAATCATATATGATCATATATGATTAGTATTATATTATACTGTATATTTGTATACAATTCTTATACAATCTCTCAATGTTTTTTTTATAGGCAGTACCATGTATGTTAGGGAACTATTTAATTTTAATATGAAATGTATATATGCTAGTTCTCTACCACATATTTATTTTATAAGTTCTGTATATGACATATGTGATTTTTATAGAATTTTTACAGACCTTTTGCTTATGGGCAGTCTGAGTGTAAATCTGGAAATCATACCATTGAGTAGCCAATCAGCCAGAGGCCTGGATCAGCTCAGCCAATGCCCAGGGACTCCCCTGTCTCTACTGCTCATCAACCACTCTTATCTTAACATCGGGCAAACGTTCACTGGCAAAGCACTGACACATAAAATATAGCAAGCCTCCACGGTACAATCCGCCACAATCTGCTCAGATGATCATTACCTCTGTCTTGTCAGTAATTAGCTTGTCGGTGTCAGGTGTCAGCGGCCAGCTCGCCACTCTTTCTGCATCAGGGATTAGTTATCAGAAGGATTTAATGGGGATTTTCTTTTGCATCTTGATAATTTTCAGTGGAATTGTGTGCCTGAGCAGGAGAGACGATGGCTGACGGAAAGGCTAAGTCCCGAGCTTAAGGGGGTACTCAGAGCCTGCTTATTTCACACGCTCATTCAGAGCATTCTAAGAATTGCAGCTTTGCGCTACCCAGCGTACAGGACTATATGGAATGGAGAACACAAGCACAGAACACAAGGCTCTCAGTCAGCTCAGGTATCAGTGACAGACGTGTGGAGCCTGGCCTCATTCCGGGATTCTGGAAACGGAGGCGCCAACAAACAGGCAGACAGACCACAGGCACACAACCGCAGTCATCAGATCCACACAGGTGCGACCACCCCCAATCCTCACCTGTCAGAACACACCCCTAAAGTGGTCTCCTCGCTAAAGCACTCCACTTAATTAAACCAGAGATAAATACATGCACATTAACCCCCCCCCAAACACACACACCAATTTTATGTTAGACACCCTCACACCTTTCTGTTAAACCACACATTATTCATGTGATACCGATAAACTAACACAACTAGCCCACAAAATTCAACACTGCCTGACTACTGCAAAATGAGTTCAATTAGTAGGCTATTTCAGGCCGTCCTTCACCCACCTACCAACGACAAAACACACTTACAGAATTACAGAAAAACCCATACAACTCACAATAAAATATTTTCTATGCCAGGAAACTGAGTTTATGGGTCTTTACTAATTTCAGTGTGCATTCTCATTTGTGAGGTGAGAAGGGCTAAATCTGTCCTCACACTAAACGCCTTCCCGTCTAACGTGACACAACAATGAATTAAATATCTAAGTTATCACATGAAAACAGACGGTAATAAAATGAACAAACAAAAGAAACAGTGTAATTTACCATTCTGGCCACCACTAGAGTCATAACGTTCGCACTCTGGAGGGTTGAGGGGTGGTATGTTCAGTGGCCAAATGTCGTGCTTCTTACACTAAACAGCAAAATGCTCCTTATCGCCTAATCAAGGGAAGCGTTTGCTGTACGTAGAGCTCAGAACATAAAGCGCTAACGAAAAGACTTCCACAAGCTATGTGCCGTTAATGGACCATGCAAAGGCAACGGGGGAATGTCTACTGCCGGTTTCAAACCACGGCCCCAGCCGGCCACTCTGCACAACAAGATGCAATTAGCCTGCACTTGTATTGCTTCTCAAGCGGGTGACGACGCATTCCATAAGAGATGCTCACATGCTATTTCATGTCTAAGACCTCCGCTCCACACATTCAGGTCTCTCACTCATGCTGTGTGACAGTAGTTTGAGAAACACATTAAAGTTTAGTGCACGTTAGCAGACATATTTCTAAAGCTGCTGTCTGGATTTTGATTGCAATGGTTCATGTTGGCTGATTTAAAAGAAAAGAACAGTCCTATTGTGACCTCCACTCCACACATTCAGGTCTCTCGCTCATGTTTGTGTGACAGTAGTTTGAGAAACACTTTGAGTTTAATGCACGTTAGCAGATATATTTCTAAAGCTGCTGTCTGGAATTGAATTGCAATGGTTCGTTTTTGCTGATTTAAAAGAAAAGAACAGTCCTATTGTCTGGCAGGTTTTATGGGTGTGTTTGTTCCTGCAGTGAACGAAGAGCCCCGCCTTAAATTTGGAAGGGGGTGGGAGGCCAAGGGCTGGAAGGCCAAGTTTGGGAGGGGGGTCTCTTTAAGCCCTTTCCAATAAAAATGACAGCTGTACCTCCTCACAAAAGGGCCAAGCATCCCTTCAGACACACAAAACGGCCACGCCATAAACCAAACTCATCCACTTTTAATGGCGCCCCCTCCTTTCCACGTTTCTCCTTACTCCTTCCATTACTTGGCAATGAACTTCATTGGGGGATACCAGGGGGGTCTGCACAAACAAACCTTTTAGATTTACTTGCCATTTTCAGAATTTTCGGAAAGAATACATTGAACAACAGGTGCCCTGTAAGATAGTGTGAGAGAGAAAGAGACGGTTTAAAAGGATGTGAGATAATGGAATGATGCCTGCACACTGCTGTTTTCAGATCTATCTCCTGTAAACTCTATTGAGAGGCACTAGCATAAAATAGGTCATACGCATGATCTTTCATTGGTTAAGAAACCCCACTTCACCACCCCTCACTCCTCCTATCCCGTCCTAAGCTCTCTGACAAAATGATTGTGCTGCATTCAGACTTGATACATAAACTGTCCTTAACTTTGACTCAAAAAGCATTAAATTGAGCAGCATATCAGCTGCATGTATTATTAATTATTTTGTATTAGCAGTATTACAGTATCATGTAAAGATTTTGCCAAATAAATGAATCAATGTCAGGCTCACTTCAGTTACTTTCTAAACGTTCATGACAGTTGCAGTTAAACTGAACCTGGTGGGTCCCTTATTAGAACACCTTGGCTTGTCCTTTTTAAAAACAGCAACACCAGGTCATGACCAGCCAGCAGTTTAAACGGGATGACTGTGACTCCAGAAAACACCCCCAAGCCCAACTGAATGAGCAGTCATCGCAGTAGCACAATTCTACCACTAGAGGCACAAGTGTGAGAAAAAGCAGCATGAGCAGCTTCTCTAAAAAAGATTGTGTAGGGACTAAAAAGACACATGTGGTAATTCACGTCAATGGAGAGTGATTTCTGCAAACTGTAGTCGGATTGTAATCTATCAAAAAATGTACTGGATATATTTTGAGGCCAAATAATCGTAATATGTGAATATTAAAATTCAAGCAGTATATGGGCTTAAAGCATATCAATGATCTTGAGAGCTGGTTCAACAGCTAACTTGTCCATTTGTTGGTAGTGTAAGAAAACGTGACGGTGTGTACAAATTAATTATGCTCAAGCCAGCCAGTTACTGAATGATAAACATAAATGCATAGGGAAGCACCATGTAGAATATGGGTAGTGTCATGAAAAATGACACCTCTGCATTTCAATCAGAATGTATTTGACCCCCTAGCCAATGCAAGTCAATTACAAAAAGGAAGTATTACATTATTACAAAAACTCATTAATTACAAAGGCAAATAGCTGACTTGTGTCAAAATTTAAAATAAAAAATAATAATTCCCATTCAACTATAAGAATACTGCATCCTTGGAATAATGTTGTGGTTCACACAGACAAAAATCCAGAAAGTCACCTCTCGGCACCACCTATTCCTCTCTGACCCTATTGGTTTATAACCACACCATGATTACGTGGTTCAAATTCACTCTGATTGGATGTGCAATGAGTAACGTCAACCAATCAAGAGACTTCTTTGATAATTGCAATTTATTTTTATTATAACATGAAAAATCATGCAATCAGTAATACGTCACAGATATACAACACATTATTTTCCCAGCATGCCTCTCTGTTTCAGCTGTCTGTCATCAGCCATTGAAACAGGTGATGAGGTCCTCCACCCGCTTCCCATCCACCCCTCACTTTGAAACATTACTTACTGAGGAGATGAAAGCCGCCATTAGCGTCCATTAGACATTAGATTTAACAGCTGAACAGGAACTTGAGAATATCATATATGCAACTCCTTGTTGGCCTTGGCCACAACAGAATAATAATATGAATATAGTAATCATAATATAATTATAATCCAATTTAGAAATGTGATGTCCTTCCAATTTCATTATTTATTCTACCTGATAATAACAAAATAGAAAGTTACAATCTCTCAGAATACTTCAGCAGTGTTCACATTTATGTTTGTTCATTCCCAATCCATATAGGCTTATAGTCTAAGTCTCTTCGCAGACAGACAATGAGAAGTTAAGGATAAAGTATGTTTCTGAAGGCAAGGGTGGATCAAACATACACTGCTGCAAAACTGAGTTATGGTTTTATATTGGTCTGTACCAAGCACATTCAATGTATTCCTATTAGTATTGCCGTTATGTTAGATAGCTTCCCATAACGCTTCTAACACCATAAAATTAAATAATTTCACAATGCCACTAATTTAGAAATGTCAGTATAATAAAAATATATATATATATATTATTGTGTTTCTCTCTGCTCTTCTTATATTGATCTGATGCATAACACGCTTTAGCAATGCACATGTCCTTGGTGAGGATTCAGACGAGAAGCAGTTATCCTTCAAAACTGCTTCGGGTAAAGTACGCTGCTGTCCAGAAAATATTATTAATAATAATAACCAAGAATGAAAAATGTAGACTATTATTTAAAAACATGCATATATAAATCAATCTGGGATGCAGGAAACCTGTCCCACTCCCACCACTTCAGTTATTACAACCAAAGCGCAAATAAAGAATTTCTTATATTGGGAGAAAATATAATTTTAACTCTAGCTTTTCAACGATTTCAGGCCTAATGTTCTCAGTATCATTTTAGTCTATGAAACGCAACAGTAAACTTCTACACAATGTATATTAAAAAACGTGACCTAATTATACGTGACATTCTTGCAGTTCAAGCTTTCTCTCGTAGGCTATCCTCATCAACCAGTTATAGGTATGCATCATAAGAAAAGATCATATTATGTAAATTATAATTTCCAATTGGATGAAAGTATCAACCTTTTTTTACATTTAGAAAATTTGATAAACTATCTACTCAATTTCGGCTGAACAATTTATGCTTTCAACTAATAAAACAGCGCAGGAACTTTCCCGCAAATATTTTCACTTAAGCTCACATATTCCATCTTTTGAGAGATTTCAGTTTTAGGATGCTGTTTCAGCTGGAAAGTATCTACAATCTGTTACAATTATAGATTTGTTTGAGTTGGACTTCAATGAGTAAACTATTAGGCTAAAGGCTACTAGATTTTAAACGACAGTTGGCACAATTTTCCACTGTACGCGAGACTTTGATCCTGGGGCTCCCAAAGCCGCCCGCGCCCTTTGCTCATAATTTAAGACGTTAAATGAGTGGGAGCCGCAATCGGATCAATTTAACTCTAATATGGAACTTCGACGTATTGGCTTTTCTCTCCAGGATTCCCTTACCAATCATGAACAAGTTAATTGTTTATTTAGGGTAAAAACAAAACCGACTAACTTAAAGAGCAATTGCATGGCGATTGATTGTCGAAATAAAATGATAGGCTACATAGGCATATTAATCAAAGTTTAATCGTGATGACAGCAGAAAAGAAGGGAACGCATTTAGCCTACCATTCAACTGAACGCACGGGCCCCTGGAGCGGCATAACGAACATTAACGAGATCATTTCTCAGCCACCTCCCCCGTGCGCCTCCACGCTTTACACTTTCAGTGTTTCTTTTATTTCCTTCGTATTCTTTAAAAAAAATAGGGACCTCTACCTGTTACGACCCAGCATCAAATAGGCTACATTGAATACATTCTAAATCAAACCACGTCTTGCAATTAAACGCAAAATGCAAGAGCGAAATGGAACCAGTCCTGACCCGGCTTTCGGTTGTTTTCAGAGTGCCCAGGTGGGATGGTTAACATCAGTGTAGTATTATTACCACTTAGCATAGCCTACTGCTAAAATAGAAACCAAATATTGTATGTAAGGCTTGGCACATACAATACCACAGCATCCACAGAAATTCCGGAGAAATCCATTACCACTGCCTGGCTAACGTCTGTTCGAGTCATTTTTTTATTTTATTTTCAGGGTGGTACTCGGTACTGTAGCTGGTAGCTATCTGTATGACCGTATGGGCAGTTTCAAACAAACGTTTCATTGTTATTAGAGGAGAGAAGAAAACGGGCAATGGTTAAAATATCTTAAAGCTATTTTGTATAACATATATGCTACTTTATAATAACAATTTCCAAATAAAAACATTCTGTGACAGGCTAGGTTACGGTTTCTCAGAGGGCTGATAACTCGCTGTAGGCTATGTGGGGGTGCGATGCAGTAACTCCTACTGTACTACCTGACCCTACGCCTGTCCACAGTGAAGATATTTTATTCTCACTGACTAGCTATTAATAACAACAAATAGCACATTGCGTACACAGGCCAGCTCGCGTTCAAATCACCCGTTTTCAAACCACGCTCGCTAAGTTTATTTTCGGTTGCTGACTGACACAAGCTTGTCTGACATTTTGGCAAGGTACGTTTTAACTATATTTAAAAACCAAACACCAAACTTATTTTTCAATCAAGGTAAGGGAGCTACATCTGCACACCGACGGTTAGCAGAAACCGAATCTCAAAGCAACTAATGACAATATGCATATTTCAGAACTTACCCAGAGATAGGAACGGCTTGGTTTCCATGTCTAGTGGGTTAACTTCATTCCAGCTGTTTCGAGCAGAAAAAGAAGATGTGTTCTTGGAAACGAGAAACAACGATCCACAGAACAACGGTGACGGTCAGACTTCTTTCTGTTGCATCGAAATTAATTGAACGTTACCAAAGAACTTCAATCTGTTCCAGCTCAGTTTTGCGCTCTCTTCTATCTGCTATCCTCGCCTGCTTCTACTGCGGGACCGCTGTGCAAAGGGGGGTAGCTCAGGGGGTACTCCCTGTGCTCGTCGCCCGTGCAACGACACAGAGCTCATCATGAAATGTTTGATCCTTTTAGATATTTAGTTGTGAATATGCAGTCTGAACATCGTTTATGAACTGCTAAATAGAAATGACAAATATTATGTTGAGTATTCATTATTTACGTTTACATTAGTGCTTATTTTTAATGTAATGTACCATTGATACAATTATTATTATTACTACTATATAGTGACAATATAAAATAACTTCATAATAATAGTTATTTATGTATTTATTTGACAATTTCTTAGAACCCAAGTAGTGACAAATGTGGGTTATCTTTTTTCCCTATGAGACTCAACTATTGTTTGTGCCCATGAATGTGGGTGCTATATCAGTATGTGGTCTAGTGGGCAGGGCACTGGATTGTAAGAAGTCTGAATAACAAAAAGACTGATAGGTAGGATGCCAGAATATGCCATATTTTCTCTGGTATAAAGATGTTTGCTGAGTAAACCAGTATTAATGGAAAGCTTGTTGTTGTATGAATGGCTTTACTAATGGTTTACCGCAAGTTGGCATTCTACCCAGGCAGCAGTACTGTCAGGTTTTAATTAATGTACAAACAGATATGAGAGACAGGATAAGCCTGTCACTCCATGCAGTATGCAGGCTGTGTAGCACATAAGAGAAAAAGAGAGAGAGATAAAGAGAGAGAGGGAGAGGAAGTGTGCTGCCATCTAATTCCTGTCAACTACTCGACTGGGTCACCTATCCCATCACTTATACCCAATAGAGCACTGGATTTACACACATTCATCTAGTGATCTGGCTGAGGAGAGCTATCCCTTCTATATAGTGTCAGCTGTCTGACAACGTAGATCGCTAATCTTAATCGAATATCTCTATCCTAATGGAATAGCTTGCGCAAGCCAGCGTGTTCTGCATACAGCAACAGCATTACAGGAAAGGGTTGAATGCCATGGGACCACTGCAGGGAATATTTCCATATCAGCTGCAGCTTGTTCTTTTAAAAATCCCTCCAGTCCTGTATCTAAGAGACAGCCTGCAGTTTTCTTGGTGCAGTTGAACAGTGCTGCAGCATGCATGCCACGGGGGAGGTGTGTGTGTGGGGTTGGGGGGTCTATAATGAATAGAAGGCACATTAAAGATCAAAGTTACTGATCAACACTGACAGTACAGTTCATAGTGTAGTGGTAGTCAGGTACGGCACCTGTGTCAGAGAGAATAAGTGTGTGTGTGTGTGGGAGGGGCGGGGGTTGTGGTGGGTGAAATGGAGAGAGCTTTCAGCTGATGAGGGGTCTCAGTGCTCCTCCTAGAACAGGACAGTTAATATGTCACAGAAGCTGCAAACACCAAGAGTGTGGTGGGAGATGCTTAAAACCAAAGATAAAAATGACATATTTTGATAAATTAATACGACAGCAATTTTGGCGCTGATTTCCAAGTTTAATCCTAAGTGACAGCCACCTTCCTCCACAACATCTTGGTTTGGTGCACAAGATTATGGGTGAGGGGGCAATTGAATCCATTTTGGAAATGAACAAAGAGCTATAGGTGATTGATGGACATCAATATTGTATATTACATAGCTTAGGGAGATAACAGAGCACATACAACCTCATATTAACAGGTACACAGTAATACATACAACAGAACCGAACACCCTTTGCCATAGGTTTGATTTTATTCAAGAGTGTGTACATATGTGTGTTTATGTGTTTGTACTTGCATTGAATTGTTTGACTTAACATTGCTGTTGGCTGTTATGCATAGCAGTGGTTCCCAAACCTTTTATAGGACATTTTTAAAGTCCAAACCTGAAGTCTGTCTGAGCTGTATAATCTACATCAGGCACAACACATATACGGCCCTTGCTGCCAGCTCGGAAGACTGAAAACAAATGGTGGTTCTGCTCCGAAACACAGGGTGCCAGTCAGCTGCTTGTTTTCACACTGCAGCTACAAGCCATGTGACCCGTTGGCCATCTGGGCGCCCTTGGCTTGCTCACTGTGTGCGCGTATGATTGGGCCTCCTCCGCCACCCCTCTGCACAATGACCACTGCTATTCCCACCGACTGAATCCCTCACATATATGCCTTGGGTGATGTGAAAGCAAATTGTGCGCCACTGCTACGGGGCTGCGAGCCACAGTCAGCACTGGCACAGCGCCGTGGTGCTCACTCATGCACTGCAAGTGCCAATTTTACCAAATAAGCTCCCCAGCAGCCCCCAGCCCCCCTTCACCTTGTTTAGTATAAGTCTCACAACCTTTCTGGCTTTGCAGAGACTTTGCAGGCAACTTCATGGCTTTTAGGCCATCTGCAGGTGACTTTGAGGCAAGGAACAGGCCCAGACACATACAGATCTAGAGACCACACCTGTTATTCATTTTCACTCATTCAATAAAAATTGTTTGAGTGAAAGCTATAAAACGTTGTTGCTATTCAGAACACATGAAAAAAAACATTAAACAGTCATGTACACACACATACAGAGATGTTACTACAACCCAATTAATAACTTAAAACAGGCCAAGCTACAAAAGTAGATGACATCAGTGTTAGCCTCAGGAATACAAAATGGGATACCACGAGATATTTATAATCAATAAGTGTTAAGTTAGCTGAACAAAACAATAATTAGTCCAAAAGGGAGTACTGTAAACAAAGGTAAATGGCTAACACATCGTTACGCAACTCTACATATAACATTGCTATCTCAAAAAAAAACCCAAAGAGAAACAGGAAAGCTAAAAAGATTCAGAAAAGCCATGCTGCAGGGAAGGCATTCCATTACTGGGGGGCCAGGACAGACAGGATGTCACATGAGACATTACCAGGAAATGTGGGGGGCCAAGAGGTTGTAGAATAGAGATGCCTGGCTGGTTCGAATGGCCTGATGATCTTTTGAATGATTGAATATTAGAGTGGTCCCTTTAGCTGCCTGATGACAGAAGGATCAAGAGTGAATTTCTTGGGCTGAGAGTGGGGGGGGGGGGGGGGTGATACAAGCTTGCTTGGAGTCTATGAGAACACATCCAGGACAGGGATTACACCAGGGAGGAGATGAATGGGAGTATGTTGAGAGAGATGGACTGTGGGTTGGGTGTGGGGATCCAATGAGATCCACGGCATGCAAAAGATATGCGGCCAAATACTAAAAATACAGAACCAGTACAGAGTACAGAACCAAAATAACAAAAAATGTGTCACTGTCCAATTAATTATGGTGCTCAATGTACTTCAAAAGTACCAAGTCAACAGAAAGATATCAAGTCCAGATCTCCAGTGAGATGTTCTTTTGACAATGCGCTGACAAGAGGCCAAATGCTGATCAGAGCTCAATTAACAGCTTAATAAAAGGGCTATTACACAATAGACTGACTTAATGTGCGTGTGAAAGCAAAAGGCACAGTGGACAGGCTGTTGAGACTGCAGCACTTTTAGACTCGGCCTGATTAGAACAGCAGCAATTTAGCCACTACAATGATTATCGATGTCGTTGTTTGTTTAGGAAAGTACTCTTACGTGTTTAGCAAGGCAACTTCTACTGTTCATATTTTGCAGTATATCTTGATATTTTCATACATGCAGCCAGGGCCTATTTACTGAATCAAAACATGCAAAGCCACACCACCATCCACACCACACTATTGACTTACTCCTACCACCACACCACACAGTAGGCTATCTTCCTTATTCTAATCAACAAACGAAACGATCGCCATGCTCCAGCTGCTGCATCACACTGCTGCCTCGCCATCAGCGATATACATCCTGCAAAATATTTCCATCAAAGATTAGAGCCCTCGTGGTTCATGGCTGCTATCAATATTGAATATAACATTAACTTTACCCCCACCTCTCCTGTCACATTTCCAGCATTTAAATTAATCTGTTGGCTTCTTTTGACTCTAAATCTGGCGTCGGTCTGTACACAATGCTGTCATTCTTTAATACCGTATTAGACTGAAATTGGCCAGATACAGGCGCGACCGTAAATCTCTCCTGTTTGGGATTTTTTTTTTTGCTCGGATGATGTCAGGTAGTCTGCGGCACTCCCGTTGTCAGCGAGAACGTGGCACCCCGACGCGAGCCGCGAGCTACGGGAGGTTGTAGATCGATCTGGATTTGCACTGTTTAAATGTAATATTAGAACCTACCGATACGGGGAGGTGCGTGAAAACACTTTTCTATGGAGGTAGATTTCTATGAAAAATAAACAAGCACAAAAATATAATCCACAATTGTATTTACCATCCACACACACACACACACCTCTTAATTTGTGTTTGTAGATATAATCTACAATTGTATTTACCATCCACACACACACACCTCTCAATTTGTGTTTCGTAAAAATAATCCACAAGTATGTGTTTTCCATCCACACACAAACACCTCTCAATTTGTGTTTCGTAAATCATCATTTGGATGAATGCAAAAATTATATTCACAAATGCAAATAACATTTACAGATATGTTTCCAATGTTCACATGTACAAATCAAAAGCTTGGCTTGCGAACTGGCGAATCTACATTTGCCGATCGAAGGACACGCTTGATCTGCTTGGATTTACGGACAGAATTTTGAGACAAATATTCCGTTGTTTTTAACCGTGTCGATTCACGCTCGCTTAACTTGCAATTCGTAAACTAAACTTCTTCTTCTTTGGTGCTACATAACACGGCGATTTGTGTGTTCGGCTCATCAGCGCCACTTTTAGAACAAGTGGCCAAAATTGCACATTATCTTTAAGAAGTGGATTCATGGTACATTTAATTAAAACAACCGAGTTTTGAGTTTATTTAGGTTGTAAAGTTAACCCCACGCTAATCTTGCGATGGCAAGTTTTTTAAACAGTCATTGCACAAAACTCCTATCAGATTGCATGTAGCTAGCTAGCTAGATTACATTACACAGGGGTAGGTCCGTACACAGTAGCTACATAACTCTTTCGCCCCTCATGGAAAAGATTATGTAAAACAAACTCAACCATGTGAAGTATTGTAGCCAATTAAATTCATTTGACAGCTATTCTCACTGATACCGATGTCTCCTATGAAATCTTTTATTTGTTCAGCTAGCTAGCTAGTAGATAAGACACCTAAATGAAAATGATAATTCAAATTGCATGGAATGCTCTCCTTATTTTAGCTCATAGTGTTGTACTTCCTAGTTCCTATCAATGTATGGACCTACCCCGGTGTAATGTAATCTAGCTAGCTAGCTACATGCAATCTGATAGGAGTTTTGTGCAATTTTTTGATCATTGGAAACATATCTGTAAATGTTATTTGCATTTGTGAATATAATTTTTGCATTCATCCAAATGATGATTTACGAAACACAAATTGAGAGGTGTTTGTGTGTGGATGGAAAACACATACTTGTGGATTATTTTTACGAAACACAAATTGAGAGGTGTGTGTGTGTGTGGATGGTAAATACAATTGTGGATTATATCTACGAACACAAATTAAGAGGTGTGTGTGTGTGGATGGTAAATACAATTGTGGATTATATTTTTGTGCTTGTTTATTTTTGATAGAAATCTACCTCCATACTTTTCCAGTAGCCTATGCTCTGGAACCGCAGCATTTTTAAAGTTCTCTGCTGCATTAGGAAGAGGAGCGTAGAGTGAATATGGCATATCGGCCGCGGCGCAGAGATGCTACTCTCATCCTCTTATATATTTTTTTTCACAAGAACGAAAAGACAGAATGACAGATCACTCCCCTTACAAAAAAGTAGTAAATTATATTTTACTTTTTAAAAGTACACTTAAGTACATGAAGATTGTTTTTAAAGTATAGGCTACTTTAAGTATATTTAAAGTACTTTATAAAACGGAAATGGCCCATTTTCAGTATACTTAAAGTATTTGATGGAAGTAGTATGTGCTACTTTAAGTATACCATTTATGAACTTCTTCTAAACTTGTATCCTAAATTGGCTAACTTCAAGTATACTTTACCGTGAACTAAGTTTACTTCTGCAAAGTTTACTTCGGGAAGTGCCCTATAATAACTGGGATTTAGTTCAAAAAAAGTATAGTTAAGGCATACTATATAATAAACTATATAATATTATAAACTTATTTTTTGTATGGTGATCTTCTTGTCATCTGCACTGTAATGGGTCTAACTTGTACATTTGTGAGCATGCTGGAACCAGCAGCTTCTACCCCGTACCTCTGAGAGCAGTGTTATGGTTTCTCCTCTCTGAGATCTGTAGAAAAGTAACAGTAAAACACACTCCCATAAAATGCACAGAAACATAAACACACACGTAGTCATAGACACACAAATGTATGTACATGCACCTCATAAGAGGAGCTATACACCATTGACAAAGCATGCTTTCTCTTTTACAAAATCAAATTGTTTTTTAAAAGCCTTACACAATATACAATAATTGTCAAAGCATGTGCACACATGACAATTATATGGTACAATAGCTCTCTCTCTCTTTCTCTCTCTCTCTCTCTTTCTCATCAGACTGATTGCCTCTTCAAGAGTCAAGACCAAGTGCAACAGCCCCCCCCCCCCCGTGAAGTCTTGACTGACCTCCAGGGAGGAGTGGTCTCCACAACCATAAATCTTATCTCTTCCTTCCACTGTCTCCCACTTCAAGGAGAACACTTCATACACTCCACAGTCCCGTTCTCCCTCCCCAGCACTCTCTCTCTCTCCTTTTCCAAAACACCATAGCAGGGACTCTGCTCATACTGTGGGACAGGTTGTTGATTTGTTAAGACCACTTTATGATCTAAATGAGCATTAATTATTGTTATATTACACATAAAGATTCAAAGGAAACAAATAGAATAGTATTAAGTTGATATTTGGGTTGATAGTTTTTCCCCCTCAAAGCTAGGCGGCTTTGTTACTGGTCATTTTGTGACCATTATATAGCGTAATTAACATGACAATTATATTTTAACCAATCACTTTTGCGATTGGTTAGTTGGCTTCCAATCACAAGTGAACTTTAAATGAATATCCATTTAGAATGGACACAGAGTGTTCGAACTGATATACTATATATACTATATGCACTCCAATGCATGATAACACAATGCTTGCACAGGGTCTTTAATGAAGACATAAAGTAAAAACGTTAAAAAAGATCTGTAAGTACTGCAGACAGTGAGCAAGTAGAATAAGCATGTGTGAAAGTGACATTGAGCTACTGTCTTATCTTTTAAAGAAAAGAAAGAAAAAGAGAAGAGAGAGATTAGGGAGTTTTCATCGAGATAGTGATTTTTCAGAAGCTTCTCTCCAGGGACACACAGCAGACTCCTAGACACACACACACATACACACACGCTCATAAACCCGACTGAACATACACAGGAGAGACCGGAATGTGCTAAACTGTTGTGAGGTGGGAAGGGCAGTCACCCTGCTGAGAGACAGAGATGCAGGGGGAGCTATCTATCACTACAAGATCAGCTGCCGAGTCCTTCACCTGATGACTGACCCTGAGTCCTGCCATATAGAAGATCCCCATATCCCACCAGCACATTCCCCCATTAGCTGCAGATAGCCGTTTTTACAGTAGATAACACTGTTACCTCAACATTTCATACGGGTAAATCTACTGTGTGATAAAATCAGTTTCCCTGCATCAAATCAGATCAAATCAGCACACCAGATATCTGCTACTGGCCTCCAGAATAGTACAGCACAGGCACAGGTGTCCAAACCAGTGAGCTCACATATTCCCCCTCTCCAGTGTGTGATTTTGGAGTAAAAAAGTTGATCTGAGAGAGAGTCTGGCTGTGTCGCTGTTGGCCAGTAGAGTCTCCCTGAGAGGGGCCCTTTTTTGGGGCTCTGCCATTTTGTGGGGTACTGGAGAAGTCATCCCTGGGTTAACTTCATCCTGGGCCGGGTCACAGGCAGGTCAGCTTTCCAAGACCCCACTTCCATGAGGGTAGAAGCCCCCCAAAAAACACACACACACGCGCATATACATGGGCAGTCAGTATACCATACACACATGCACTCTCTCTCTTTCTCTCTCTCGCGCTCTACACATACCCTCTCACGCACAGCACACAGACACACCTGTGGGGAGGCTTAGTCTCTTTGTTGTCTCACGAAAGCTCTTCTGTTTGTGTTAAAGATCTACATTTGATATGTAGAATTTTTTTAATCTAAAAAGTCATGTGCAGTCATGTCTATTTGTTGAACATATGTCGCTGTGGGGTCCTCTATGGTGCTCCGCCAATACTTCAGAATCATGTCTTCTTGATTTCCAACTATTACCGTTGGCTGTGATTATGTAACATTATATGTCTCTTATGGAAACTTTTAAAATGAAATTTTGCAGCAATTTAAAAATAAAATGTCCAGCACTGGAAATGGGAGCCATCGAACTTGCCCTCTTCTGGGATCACTCTGATTTCACAGCGAGAGTGGTGAATGCATGCAGAGGAGATGGTTAGGACAGTGTCCTCAGGTGAAACGTGTCAATCAAGCTCTGTGTCAATGATTGGCAAGAGCTGTGGCTCAAAGTTCAGAACCCTTTGTAAAAAGCTGAGGGCATGTTTAATCTCACAACCATGTGCAGGCAGAAAGTGAAAGGAACACTACGTTTGTGTACTAGTCCATTGGGATTGTCTGTATACACTGTAACTGTATCCTTGTAGATCACCTAGAGCACCACAGGACAAGTAAAGTACATACACATTCGAAATGGCAGTTTGATTATTATTGAATTACAAACGCTGGACCATTTCAACTGGTCAGAGATTATGTATCATGATACACTACTACTGCTATTACTACTAATAATAATAATGAAAAATTTTTTTTTGATGCATTTATCCAGAAAAAAACAAGTGTTCTTCATTATTATCCTTTTAGCAGTAATTTAAAAAAATATCCATAAAATCTCAAATCCCCTTGAACCCTATTGCTTCACACTCCCTTACTTTATTAAACATCACAAAGAGCTCAAATGTGTAACATGTAATGAGTGACTTGCTATCAACACCAGGGCCAGTTTTCTCTCTCTCTCTCTCTCTCTCTCTCTCTCTCTCTCTCTCTCAGCACTGGTATATTTTCGTAATATATAAGAGAAAAACATTCTTGCTTATTTCCCTGGGCACTTCTGGCTCCTTGCCAGCCAAGAGGGAACGTTCCGGAGATGGAAAAGAACATGCCGCTCGTCTGTGTTGCTCAGCTGGTCTAGAACCACAACCAGTTGTGCTTTGCTTCAATCAGTCTCAGAACAAGGACTTGCTTGACCAGGTGTTGCATACTTTGAGCATTGAATAATAAAGGAACTGAAACTGAAATGTTGACCAAGGGCAAAGTAAAACCGAGCATGGCCAAATGCGTTTAACTCTCACACCGCCGATGCATCACAAAGTTAATTCACATTGATTCACAGGACAATCCACAAGCTCTTGGTATTTATTTCAGTTTCGGTCTGGTCTGCTCTGTGCATACCATACACATTCCAAAAAATGTCTGGACTAAAATAGAGGGAGAAAAAGGTTTCAGCTTGTCAAGTATTCAAAACTTTAAAAATGCCACCTGGATTTTTTTTCGGTTGAAAAATTCGTGCACGCACACGCACACCCACACACAGGTAAAATGCTGATTGGCTTTGTCTTTTTGTGCCTGACTGTCAGTCTGTTGTCTGTATCTCTTTCTGAAATGTGAAGGCTATGCTCACATACCTTCTCCTTAGTTCTGTATCTCCCACTAATGCAGGAAGAATCATACATTCAGGAGAAGAGAAAAATCATATTTTCTGTAAGAGGATAAATGGACAGAGAGGTTTCAGCTAGCCAGGGACACATTACCTTATGCTACAGTGGCTAAAGGGTACACAATATGCAACAGTGGCTAAATAATAGATATGCCATGCTAAATTGGCTAAACAAGGAATAAGTTCTACTTGTCATGGTTCGTGGGTTATTGTTTCCTTTTCCGCTGCGGTTCTCGTCATTTCTCTTCTGTTGAGAATCCATCAGATTTTTCCCACGTTCGGTTCCGGGGTTTTGCTTCACCTCGCTGATTATTCTTTTCACCTGTGCTACTACCTGCGGGGTATTTAAGTTCCTCACTTCCGTTTCCCCAGTGCTTCTTTGTCATTTTATTTTCACATTGAGTCAGGTATAGCCAGGTACAAGCGACCTTGTGATATTAAACTTATTTTATGTTCACGAGGGACTTGCTTCTAGAGTTATTTTCAGGTATAGGATAGTTCCTCCTGTTAGCGTTACTGCGCTATTTATTTTCCTTTGCTGTTCTCACTGAGACTGTTTTTATTAGGTGGTTTTGTTTTTGTTTCACCTCCTTCTGGCCATCTATCTGTTATGTGCCGAAGGTGTTCTTTTTTTTCTAATTTCCAATTTTGGCTCCAGTATTGAGCTCGGGAGACTTAGTTCTCACTCATATATTCGAGTTCGCTCTATTTTCTTGGGTTGATTTTCATTTGGCTGTTTAGTTACAAGGAATTATTTCCTGTCTTTTTTTTTTTTTTGTATTTATAGGTAGTACTCCCTTAGTGGTCCTCACTTGCGTGAGTGACTTGTTCTGATCCCCCTACCTCCGCGTTTGATTATCCGCTACTAAATCCATCACACTACTATGGTGATGACAATACACTACAGCGTCTATGCAGGTTGTACACTAGGATACGGTGGCTAAAGAAGATATTATCTAAGCTATAATGAAAATACACTACAGGGGCTATACTATACTACAGGGAGATACAATACATGAAGCTGGGTTTGCTATGCTACAGCGGTGCAACTAGTTGCTACAAATAGTACAACTTTCTATATGTGTGGGTGGAAGGTGGGTTAAGGTAAAGGTTGTGCTGATAAGTAAAAAAAAATGTAAAGAACAGATTTATTGATGTAGGAACAGCAGATAAAGACCCTGTCCTTACCTGACCCTGCCCACACATGATGTTGTTCACATCTTACCTGCTTACAGCAGATCCTGCTCACACTAGATCCGCCTCACGCCTGAGCCTGCTCTCGCTCGACCCTGCTCACATCTGAGCCTGCTCATACATAACCCTCTTACCCGGGAAAACACTATGGAGCATAGTATGGCCCCCCTCCTCCCTTGCTGTGTCAATTGGCACAGGAGATTGAGGCTTCAGGGTGTGATTATAGTGAAATGGGGAAATGGGTTTTCTCATACTCTCATATTAATTTGTATACATGATGATCAATCTGAAGGCCAGGCTCTGTGATGGGGGTTGGGGGGCATGGTAAATATTAATTCACTAAGAAGCTAAAAACAACTCAATTCAGCATAGCCCCTTCTGCAGGACATGTTCAACGCAAGTATTACCATTTAGTACAGCGGAGCGCTTTCAGTGAATTGGTGAAATACGTCACATGGTTGGAAGGGCGGCTGACTCTTGGCCACATGTTTCCCCCCATGCGGGTGGATACGTCACCTGGTCGGAAGGGCGGCTGACTCTTGGCCATACTCTTGGCTAGATGAAACCTTCTCAGCTGTGGTCCCTTCTCTAACTGTTACCATCTCTTCTTTCTTCCTGTCTGAATAAAGCAGAGCATAGCAAAGTATGACAATCCCACCCTCCTTGAGAAAGAGAGGAAGAAAAAAAGCTTTCAATTAGTCTATTCTCAACCCCTCTTTGCCTGTGTCCCAGATCCTCTTTCTGCTCTGATCTTGATCAGTGGGCCCCTGGGTAACAGGAGAAGTGGGGAAAAAGCCTCTGAAATTCCCGGCTGTGTCTGTTTGTTTAATTATGTTTGTGTAATTTGTAATGCATCCTGGGGCGTCCATTGAAAGCGGCTGTAAAAATTGCGATTATCAACATCGTGTCGACAGGATCACAGAACTCAGAGCCGTTTTAACTGCTGGCTCCCTGGACTGGATGCTTTGGCTCAGAAAATGGGGACTGTTTATTTAAACTGATCTTGGGTTGTAATCTCCTCTCCCTTAACTGTGTGGGTTCTCAGAAGAAAAATTCCTTTCACTAAGCGCAGAGAGCCGATGACTTCCTGCATATGAAAGAACTGCTATTGCAGCAACATGTGTCTAAAATAAATAAGCCATGTTAATAACGATAAAACACAAATAGTCAAATAACAAAAATAATAGCAAGGCATAAGATATAACATTTATTATATTAATATTACTATTTAGAAATTTCAGTTATTGTCATTGTCATGTACTGTACTACTACTAACTACTCATACTACTACTACTACTACTACTAATAATAATAACATTAATCATAAAAATCAAACCTTTCTCTGTCTAAATAGAAACAGGGGGGCTCTGAATATCTATTTATTTTTAAAACCCAGCGTAATTAAAATAAAATACATCCCGTCGATCAAATGTCAGCCAAATGGCTCTCCTCTTAGGGTGCATCCCCCTTGGGGTGGCAGCCCCCACAGGCGCACTCTGGTGAAAGCAGACTCCCTGTCATCCAATTACTAATTATTGATTAGGCTTAAGGTCAAAGACTCAAAATCCAGTCTATATTATTTTCCAGGGGTGAATTTTAAAAAATAATTTATAGATTCATTCTTAATGCTTTTCTCCCTTGCTCACCCAAGTTTGGAGTGCCCTGTCACACTCATGCAGCAACACTCATTATGATCTCTGTTGTCAACCCCTCCGAAACACATGATGTTAGCTGCCATTTCTAACCATTATGGTAAGTCAGGCTCGCACAGACATGTGTCGGAGGAAGACACTTAATTTGCAGCTCAGTGGATGAATTTGTGGGCGTCCCACGACTACTAGGCTGCTGGTGCACGATGAGATGCTGTCAACTGTTCTGTTCAACTGAACCTGTATTTGTTTGTGGCTGTTTGTTTTCTTTTTTTTTGCGGCTCTCATCCTGCCTTCACGATTGGGAATCAATCAGATTTTTTTCACATTCCGTTTCGTGGTTTGCAGCCCTCATTATTGTTTTCACCTGCACTTCTGCCTGTGGGGTACTTAAGTTCCTCACTTCCGCCTCTCTGGTGCTTGTTTGTCTTTCGACATTTCATTCGAGCCAGGTATAGCCAGGTATTTAGCGACCTCCTGATATTAACTTGTTTATGTTCAGGAGGGACTTGCTAATAGCTCTTAATCGGGTATAGGATTTATTTTCCGCCTTGTAGCATTCTGTGCTATATTATTAGTATTTGTACATTGCTGTTTTCTCGGAGACAGTCTTTCTTTGTACTTTAGTTTTGGTTTTGCAATCTTCCGGCTCTGAGCTAAGGTAGCCGAGGGTGTTTTTTTGTTTACTAGGTTTCCCATTCTTGTTTAATTATTTGTGTTCAGGAGATTTAGTTGTTCATTACTAGCTTTCTAGTTCGCCCGGTTTTGTGGGTTGATTTTCGTTTTGGCTGTTTAGCCTTAAGGAGTTACGTTCCTGTTTTATCTTAATTCCTTTATTATTTTCTCTCTCTTAAATTCTTGGTCCTCACGGTTGTGAGTAGGCTTGTTCTGATCTCCCACCTTTGCGTGTGAATCTCCAAACTATCAATAAACCCATTACAGAACCCCCCCATCTCTGGGTGATGCTAGAGTGTGGTACCCTGCGGGGCTGCTGGCCACAGTCAGCACTGGCCCAGTCCAGATTTGATAACAGACCTTGGGGTCCATCCATGCACTAGACCAAAAGATGAAAGCAGCACATGCACACGTCGTTTACATGCGCGCACATGCACACATGCACACATGCACAGCAACAGCTTAAAAGATTAATTGCAGTAGACGCCAGAAGATTTTAACATTACACTTTATTTACCAATGAATAGCATGTCTGCTTAATTTAGAAAAATACAAATCACATTTATTAATATACAGAATTTCACAAGACATTTGTCACAACACCCTTCACAGCATACCCCAGCGCCCAGGAGCAAGCCTAGGGTGACAGTGACATGGAAAAATATGAAGAAACCTATGAAAAAACAAAACTCAGAGAGCCCATCCTGCTCTGACTCCCAAGGTTTTCAATGAAGGATATTTTTGATACTTGTGAAAACCAGCTGACTTTACAATGGTATGAAGGGGGGGAAATAGAACGGAAACATCAGTTAATCCCGAAATGTTTGTAAAACATTTAAAGAAAGTCTTAAGAACAAATTTGTTCATGGAGTGATTAGTGAATGTTCTGTTTTCTGGGGCTGCACATATGAAAAGTCTAATTTAGTAGCATTTATACACAATTATAAACATAAATATAAGTTTTATACTGTGCCGGTGCTTATTTCCGTATAATTTTGTAAGTGGTGTAAACATTTCACTTCCAAGTACCCCGTGTAGGTTGCATGTGCCAGAGAAAATAATTCCAACCAAAAATAAGATTCAACATTACTTTTTGAAGAAAGATCTGGTAATATACACAAGCACAACATCCAGAGGCATAACATTACTGAGGAAGTTGCTTTGGATGTGTCTATTCTTGCTTTCAGACCACAAAGCAGAGTGCCCCCATACCAGCTATTGCAAAGTCAGCAGGTCATCATAAACTGTCAGGCCCAAGTGAAAGCATACACTAAAAATAAACTATTTCAGAATTTAACCAGATATGCATACCAATACATATAATACGTCTTTATATACAATCCATTTGTACAGCTAGATGTTTACTTAAGCAATTCTTGGTAATACCTTGTACAGGGATACAGCAGCAGAGCCCCACCTGGGCAATGAACCCACAAACAAGTCCAGTTCCCGAAACATTATGCTACACTTGTTACAGTGGTTGGCCCTGCACTGCACTCAGATCTGAATGAGTAAAACTAAAGACCTGATTATTGATTTTTGGAAAAAGAAGGTCTGTCTATGTGTTGTACCAGAGTATAGGTATATGCCGTGGAAAGAGTATCACAGAGGAAATGTGAACAGAAAAGGCAAGCTAATTAGGATGACAGACTAATTTTAAACCTTGGTCCTGGAGAGCCACAGGCTCTGCTGTTTTTCATTGTTACTCTGCACTTAATTAAAACATTAGCACAGCTGACTAGCACAGTTAACTCACTTCTTAATTAAAACAATAGCATGGCTGACTAGCACAGTTAACTCACTTCTTAATTAAAACATGAGCACAGCTGACTAGCACAGTTAACTCACTTCTTAATTAAAACATTAGCATGGCTGACTAGTACAGTTAACTCACTTCTTAATTAAAACATGAGCACAGCTGACTAGCACAGTTACCTCACTTCTTAATTAAAACATTAGCATGGCTGACTAGCACAGTTAACTCACTTCTTAATTAAAACATTAGCACAGCTGACTAGCACAGTTAACTCACTTCTTAATTAAAACATGAGCACAGCTGACTAGCACAGTTAACTCACTTCTTAATTAAAACGTGAGCACAGCTGACTAGCACAGTTAACTCACTTCACCTGGTTACTTAGGTCTGAATCGGATGCTGATACTAAGATGAAAACAGAAACCAGCAGAGAATGTGGCTCTCCAGGACCAGGGTTTCAGACCCCTGCCCTAGCACCACTGGATGAGATAATTAAACAGTCTGCCAAGGAAAAATGAATAGTAGTAGTAGTAGGTCTGTGGCACATGGAGTGAAAGGCAGAGAGAGGGGAGGAGATAAGGAGGAGAGAGAAGTAAAAATGAAAAAATGGGAAGGGGACATAGAGAGAATAAAAAAGGGGGAGTGGAGAGGAGAGATGAGATTCTTGGAGAGGCCTCATGCCTCCCATGAATGACGACTCTTGCAAGTGCAGGGAAAATCTACTAAAGTGAGGCCACCTTTTCTGCATCAAGTTCTCCGGAACTCTCAATCATGGGTATGCACTACGTTGTCTACAAAAAACACCAAACAACACCAAACTTTCAGCATCGCCAAGATGGCTGCCTTTACCCTGTCATTCTTCTTCAATGAACACTTGACCAAATGACAGCCTGTCATTGTTCAGATGGGTTATAGTGTATAACCTATATCATTTTTATTTATTTAACCTTTATTTAACCTGGCTAGTTTCATTTTGACGATTAAAAAAGAGACCTGGCAAGATGAGCAGCAGAACCGTTAGCTGACGATTGACCGTCAGGTGATTCCGTCAGCTTGATAACTTCAACAGAAATATGTGCCACAGGCCACTACCTTGCATAAAATAAAAATTCAAGAACTGATTGAAATCATATCTGAATGAATGTAATGTAATGTAATATCTGTGGTTATGGATGAATCAACAGATGGTACAGACAATTTATATTTTACATATTTTATGTGTTCAAGGAAAATCCATCACTACCGATCTGAAAGTGGATAGCAGAAAGAAATGCTTATTGATTGAAAACATTGATTTTAAAAATGTGAGTGCATTCGTGTTTGACAATGTAAGTTATATGTTAAAAGCATATGAAGACATCCTTAAAAGCTGGTTGCCACATTCAACTTTAATTTGCAATGCCCACATTGTGCCACTAGCGAGTAGTATTTGGTCAACTAATTTCCCTAAAGTTAATAAACTTGTGGCCACTGTCAAGAAAGTTTTAAAAACAAGCCAGAAAATGCATTACGTGGAGCATATTAGGAGCATGATTACAGCTCAAGGTTCTACTCTGTCAATAAAACTCCCCCTGAACCATTTAAAACCATATGGGGAAGTTCAGCTGCAGAGTACCGTTCAAAGTACACCCGTTTTCATCCAAGATTTGTGGAAATGGTGAGGGATATCACACCAAACACCACTGAGCTGACAGAGCTCAAGACATTATTGAAGGATAAGGGCTTTGAGACACACCTCTCGTAAATTGCTGAAAATGTAATGGGTTTCTTAATTGTTCGGAGATTCAAACATGAAGGTGGGAGGGATTTGAACAAGTCAGCTCACAAGACGCGAGGACCAATAATTAAGGGAGAGAAAATAAAAAAAAAATTAAAGAAAAAACAGGAACGTAATTCCATAAGGCTAAACAGCCAAAACGAAAATAAACCCACAAAAATGGGCGAACTAGAAAACTAGTAAATAACAACTAAATCTCCCGAACCCAAATAATGCCACAAGAACGGGAAACGTAGTAAAAAAAAAAACCCTCGGCTGCCTTAGCTCAGAGCCGGAGAAGTGTAAAACCAAAACAAAAGTAAAAAGAAAAACTGTCTCAGAGAGAACAGCAAAGTGCTAAATAGATAGCGCAGAACGCTACCAGGAGGAAAAACAAATCCTATACCCGATTAAGTAGCTATAGCAAGTCTCCCCTGAACATAATGACAATCAAGCACCGGAGAAGCGGAAGTGAGAAACTTAAGTACCCTGCAGGTAGAAGCACAGGTGAAAACAATAATGAGGACGGCAAACCACGAAACGGAATGTGGAAAAAATCTGATTGAATCACAATCGGGAAAGCAGGATGAGAGCCGCAAAATAAAAAATAAAAAAACAGCCATGAACCACTACAGAAAATGGTCTGGTGGTATGAAGATCATGACATCAGAATCCACAAAACCTACAATGAAATTATTAAAATATTATAAATATTATGCACTTGCTCCGCAGATGCATAGCACGGACAAAACAATAAATAACCAATGCATCAAAACTTTCAATGAAGCTGCAGAGAAACTCACAACATATTACAACCCTGATCAATTAAAAAATAAAGCACATTTCTAGCTCAAAAATTTATTTAGGCTGTGAGGATTTTTTGTTCCCAAGTCAATGTGCAGACTTGATGTGGCACTGGCAACCCTCAATTTTGTGTTTTGGTGAAGACTCGACCCGAACTGCGCAATTACCAATTATTTGCACAAGAAAACAGCACTGCAATGTAACTGGGTGAATTCTGGGATACAGCTGAATAAGTATTTCCAAACCTTACTCAAAAGGCAAAATGATACTTTGGCTGTGGTAAAAAAAACTTGATACAGAAAGATATGTGTTTTCCTATGGACACATATTCACCAAGCATTGTGAATCATTGACAGGAGAGACGGTTAAACAACTGGCCATATAATAGTTTTGTTTTCATTTGTACTTTGTACATGACATTCACCTTTTAAAAAAATATATATACCTCAGCTGTATACTATTTTCTTATTACTACTACAACAAATTTTTCATTTAACTTTTTTGTGCAAGTTAAATGTTATATATATATACTGCTCTCATTTTTAATGTGGGCATTTCCCACGACTTGAACATGCCCCTGCCTGTACAAATTTTTTAAATACTGCAGCGTGTCCATGGCAGTAAGCAATCCAACTGAATTTAACATGCGAGTGTTGCTTGTAAACATGGCCGTCAACCATTGTCTGTGCACAATTAATGTCAATTAGTTTATTAACTTAGATGATTGAGGTTGTGAAAATGGGAGGATTGTTTGAGAAGTGGCTTAACAAAAGGTTATCGTGACCTCTAGCTGGCGGAGGACTGAAGTACCATGCGACAAACAAGGGGAGACAAACTGGTGGCCCTACGTATAGCAAACATGCACATGCACACACATACACAAATTTCCTACACCTAGCCACACATAAACATACATATACATATGCAAACACATGCATCAACATGCTTATACATAGCTAACCAAAAAGCTAACCACCCAAGAAACGTGTTTTTAAAAATATTAAGTGTTCAGATTTTTAATGGAAAACTTGATTATTTGGGGATGTAATTAGGTCTGAAGCATACAGCAAATCTGTACTTTAACCTCGTATTCATCATTTCTTTTCAAATCCAATGTGCTGGAGTATAGAACCAACTCAATAAAAAGTGTGTCACTATCCAAATACTTACGGACTGCACTGTATATAGAGTTAAAATGCAAAAGTATTGGGACAGTGACACAATTGGAGGTGGAATGACCTGCCAATGAATTATAGGCCCAATGTGTTCAATATTATTACTCCTCTCCACCTTTGAACACTATCATTTAATGATGACAAATAAAACTAATGCTAAACTGCTAATGTTCTGTACTGGTCGCTAAAGCCCCCAGGACCCTGCTGACTAAATATTGGCCAGGGCTCAGTGGCTAGGCCAACTACACCCTAAATATGGGCCAGGGCTCAGTGGCTAGGCTAGCTACACCCTAAATACAGGCCAGGGCTCAGTGGCTAGCCTAGCTACACTCTAAATATGGGACAGGGCTCAGTGGCTAGGCCAACTACACCCTAAATATGGGCCAGGGCTCAGTGGCTAGGCCAACTACACCCTAAATATGGGCCAGGGCTCAGTGGCTAGCCTAGCTACACCCTAAATATGGGCCAGGGCTCAGTGGCTAGGCTAGCTACACCCTAAATATGGGTCAGGGCTCAGTGGCTAGGCTAGCTACACCCTAAATATGGACCAGGGCTCAGTGGCTCGGCTAGCTACACCCTGAAATACTCAATTTGACCAAGCCTGCAACTCCGCTCTCGTGAGCAGAGTGACATCATAAAATACATATATTTATATATGGCACCTGTGTGTTGGCTAGAAAAGAGAAGAAAGATGCATCACCTATTGCAGTGGCTGTGTGCGTGTCAGTGTGGCAATAGAGTAGAGACCTAAACTGAACCGAAAGTCTGTGGGCATGTACAGACAGCTCAGATCCATGGCTCTTTCCTGTCTGTCACTAAGGCATCAGGAGTAAACAGCTCAAGGATGGAAGATAGAGGAGTGAGTCAACACAAGGCTTTATGGAATGCACTTCAATATTGTACTTTATCATAGAAAAGTGTCTTCCACTTACCACTTTTGACCCTTTCACCATATAACATTTCACTGTGAGTGGCCAACATTTTGATGTGAGAAATGCGTAGCGAGAGACACTCATTTGAGGGTTGGCATATTTGACCTTGTTTGATACACTGTTAAAACAAAGTGTTTTAAACCCCCGAAAGTGGTGGAAAAAAACTATGGCAAATTTATTTATTTAAGTATAAATTTAAGACAACAAGAGGCTGGCTCGGTCATTAGCCTTCTTGTTGCCATTTCATTGTATAGCATTGTATAGCAAACTTTTAAGTTGAAGGGCACATGTGCACTATTTGATGTAGTGATGACAGTGATAGCTAGTTTTGGCTAGTTACCTTAGTCAGGTATGCCCTCGAGGCACTCAATCACAATTTAATCCCTTGCCTCCTCAATTTTGTAACCCAAAACACGCCACTGGAAGGGAAATAGCTTTTATATTATTATATATATATATATATATACAGGTGCAGCTCAAAAAATTTGAATATCGTGAAAAAGTGCAATATTTTTTGTCACTCATGTCAGAAAGTGAAACTCATATATTATATAGATTCATTACACATAGAGTGAAATATTTCAAGCCTTTATTTTTTGTCATTTTGATGATTATGGCTTACAGCTAATGAAAACCCAAATTCAGTGTCTCAGAAAATTAGAATATTACATAAGATCAATAAAAAAGGATATTTTAAACAGAAATGTCAGCCTTCTGAAAAGTATGTTCATTTCTATGCACTCAATACTTGGTTGGGGCTCCTTTTGCATGAATTACTGCATCAATGCGGCGTGGCATGGAGGCGATCAGCCTGTGGCACTGCTGAGGTGTAATGGAAGCCCAGGTTGCTTTGATAGCGGCCTTCAGGTCATCTGCATTGTTGGGTCTGGTGTCACTCATCTTCCTCTTGAACAGCTGTAAAACTATGGACATTGATCATCCACAATTTTAGAAAAAAAATTGTTATCCAAGAATCCAGAGAGTTCAATGGTGTGTTCACTGTCGGCGCCTCTCTCCAGGCACTGACTCGACTGTCCGAACCAATCTGCCTCTTCAGCCTCACCCCCCGGGGGCGGAAAACTGGGAAAAAAGGAGGGGGAAGGCTGGGGGCGCAATCAATGGCACCAGTTCCCATTCCTGCTTACTGACCTTATAACTTTGTGGTGAGATCCCTCCTCCCTGTCCTTCAGCTAAGTGCTTCCATCTTCGGTTCAACTTAGGTTAAGGCATCCTTCTGTCTTGCCACACACATTTAACATCCATGCAACACCTACAAATGCAGGCTTGCCTGAATCCAATTGCACGGGAGTAGGAAACAGCATGCCCTCCACTCAACCCCGCCTCCCCTTCTTGGTAGTTGTACTAATGTTAACCCCCCCCCCCCAGGTTCCACCCCCACCCACAACCATCCTGAAATGCTCATGGGAGCAAAGACTCTCTCCCTTGCTTAATTAATCAAGGCCCATAGCATTTCTGCAGTTAAACAGAATAAATCAAACAAATTCAAAAATAAACTATGTCCGGGCGGGACACAGACTAGAAAGCAGACATCGTGCAGTAAACTAGGGATGCAATACCACACAAAACAAACATGGCCACAGCTCTCCCTTTCCCTCCATACCTTTTTGAGAAAAAGAAAGGAGAGGAGGAGTACATTCCCCAGGCTGTAGCCATGGTGCATTGCCTGTGATCATCATCGTTCTGTTGTCATCGAGTACAGCTCTAGTAAGCATCTGATAAAATGGCTGCAATGTGCACCATTTGATTGATACACTGACACCATCTGTTGGCAAATGTATCAAAACAGCAAGCAGCATTTATAAACTGGACCCAGTGCTAGAAGATGAAATTTTGAGAGTAGGGGGATGCCTTAACGAGCCAGGTCAGACGTCCAGTCATACCGTCAAAAGATCTCCACATTTCTACCCTCATCCTTTGTCATATACATAAACAAGCACGTCATAGCGCTAGTCATGTCTTCTCACAACTCAGGAAGAAATACTGGATCATCAATGCCAGCTCAGAAGTGCTAGGATACTCGCTAGAGTTCTGTAGGTCAAGCCTCATGCACAAAGACTAATAAGTACCATACTGTGAGGTTGAAGACTAAGACCAACATTCTTGAGAGGCATATAGGTCAAAATCTTCGTGCTGCACAAAAGCCCAAAAAAACATGAATAAACATAGAGGCCAGATAGACTATTGGAACCACAGCCACTCATAATGGGTGAGCAAAATATAAAAGGATGAGTATCACTTTACATATTGCACTTATCCATTCACTCCTTTAAGTATTTATGTGTTGCAATTGTTCTGCTACTTTACAAATAAAATTAGGGGCTATGTAGGGGTGTGTATTTTCTTCTGTACAGACATTTTTAGATTTCATGTAAATTTGTACACGTTGTTTAGTTCTCATTCTAATGTGTGGTCCCTCTACAGGTGAGAACAGGCATAAAGGTGTGTGCTTCCAAAACCTCGGGGGAGTACTGCTGGAGGACATGCAGTTTTTTTTTACAGTGAGTCTGTGTGGGCGTGTGGGTGAAAATACCATGAGCTGGTTTAGGCATTCCTTTAGTTTGAGTTTCTTGTTTGTTAAGTATTCAGTTTAGCAGGCTATTGTTTTCATTTTTTCAAATAGGCAGATGATTATTGTTTTTTCCCGACACCTCTTTTGGAAATTTCTTTGTTCGCATGTGTAAGAAACTCGAGATTCAGCCGGTTTCTCCAACCGTGGCCATAATAAGAAAACTTTTAAATGTGAAGAAATACAGAGTGATTGATTTATTCTTTCATTCAAAAAGTATCAGACCAGACTGAAGCCAAAAACTGGTGACACACTGTTTCCTGGGGCTGTAGTCCCCTAAATCACTCATCGACATCCCTCTCCATTTCTCAGCACACAATGAAACCCCAGTTTCACTCCACTGCACAACAATGCATATCTCTCTGCTAATTCTTCAAGGTAGTGTGAACTCTGAAAGGTGGCTCTCGTACCACTTCAGTAACTTGCCAATGTTCTGGCTCACTCCCCTCATTTGTCAGGTTAATAAGCTTTGTGACAATGAGGCTGACCAGGTTCACACTCTGATGCCAACTCAGCTTCTGTGGATGTGCTTTGCTACTTTACAAACTGATGGAGATGGAGCTTCAATTTGAGGAAGAAATTCAAACATCTTTTACCTGACCAGACTGTGTAGCTCTCAAGCAGAAAACCTCAAGGATCAATATTTACAACAACAAATACATGAAGTATGTATGTTGTGGGACGGGGAAGCAGGCTGGAGATTTCTCAGGGCACTCCTGAAGATAATATTCCTTTTGATAATATTGCCGAATTATCCAGTCGGGATAATTTTGTTTATGGTCGTCACCATGGAGACGCATTCACAACATAATCGCAAATGTCCATTAGATCTGCAGCTACAAAAATGCCATAATTTTTTACTGGAGTTGAAGATATCAACACTGATCCAGGACTGCAGGCAATCCTGAAAAGGCCGCCAGGGAAGGGAAGGAGAAGAGAATGCGGGGGAGTGGAAAGGTTGAGGCAGTTCGGTGCTCCGTTTCAACTGGACAGTGGACATAGACTGCGTGTATGGAGGAAAGTCGCCGATGAATACGAAGGCGGAGTTTGTGTACGTCGACAGCTT